>CAKXYN010000001.1:27572500-28822500 GCA_935064755.1 Tragelaphus eurycerus | reverse complement strand
GGTGGGGTACGTAGGAAGAAGCCATGGGCTTTAGGGTGGCAGTGGAGAGTGTGCTGAGGAAGGGTCCTTGCATACGCGTTAGGCAGTAGAATCTGACAGGGTTCTCTAGCCCAACACCCTCGCTATGCAGTTAAGGACCCAGGCAGATCAAAAACTCCAGGCTTGGGGACTTCCCTGGTGGTCCAGTGATCAAGACTTCTCACTCTCACTGCCAAGGGCTTGGATTCCATATCTGGTTGGGAAACTAAGATCCCAAAAGCTGCAAGGTGTAACCAAAAAAAAAAAAAAAAAAAAATACAAACTCCAGGCTTAGAAATCACTTAGATACTGAGCCCAGACCATGTGCAGTCATTGTCAAGACTGATTTTTCAAACCTGACACAACCCTAGGAGATGGACATTTTTGGCATCACTCTTTTACAGAAGAAGAAACTGAGGTATGGAGAAGTGAAGCAACCTGTCCAAGGTCACAAAGACTGCGGGTGGTAGGAAAAGATTTGATCCGTGCTAAATGAACTGTGGTGTTGGAGAAGACTCTTGAGAGTCCCTTGGACTGCAAGGAGATCCAACCAGTCCATCCTAAAGGAGATCAGTCCTGAATATTCATCGGAAGGACTGATGTTGAAGTTAAAGCTCCACTACTTTGGCCACTTGAGAAAAAGAACTGACTCATTTGAAAAGACCCTGATGCTAGGAAAGATTGAGGGAGGGAGGAGAAGGGACGGCAGAGGATGAGATGGTTGGATGGCATAAGTGACTCAAGGGACAGGAGTTTGAGTAAACTCCGGGAGTTGGTGATGGACAGGGAGGCCTCGCGTGCTACGGTTCATGGGGTCGCAAAGAGTCAGACATGACTGAGTGACTGAACTGATATGTGGAATCTCTTTTTTTAAAAGGGTACAGATGAACTTATCTACAAGACAGAAATAGAGTTTCAGATATAGAAAGCACACTTGTGGTTGCCATGAGATGTGGGAGGGGGAGAGATAAATTGAGAATTTGGTATTGACATATACACACTACTATATATTTATAAAATAGATAACTAATAACAACCTAATGCATAGCACAGGGAATTCTACTTGATACTCTGTAATGGCCTATGTGAGAAAATTAAAAGAGTGGCTATATGTATATTTATAACTGGTTCATTTTGTTACATACCTGAAAGTAACATATTATAGATCAACTATACTCCAATAAAATTTTTTTAAAAAGAAAATATACATGCACCCCAATGTTCACTGCAGCACTGTTCACGATAGCCAAGACCTAAATGTCCATTAGCAGAATGAATAAAGAAGATGTGGTAAATATATTAGTGGAATATTACTCAGCCATAAAGAAAGAATGTCATTTGTAGCAATATGGATAGACCTAGAGATTATACTAAATGAAGCAAAAGACAGATAAGTATCAAATGACCCCACTCATATGGAATCTAATTTTTTTAATGATACAAATGACCTTATTTGAAAGATAGAAACAAACCTACAGATATCAAAAACAAACTTACTTGGTTACCACAGGGGAAATATGGAGGGATACATCAGGAGTTTGGGACTAACATACACACACTATTCTATATAATAACAGAGAACCAATAAGAACGTTCTGTATAGCACAGGGAACTCTACTCAATATTCTGTGATAACATATATGAGAAAAGAATCTGAAAATGAAGGAATATATGTGCATGTATAACAATCACTTTGCTGTACACTTGAAACTAGCACAGCGTTGTAAATCAACAATACTCTTAATAATTTTTTTTTTTAAATAAAGCAAATCTCAACTCTAAACCAACTCCTCATTTTAGGTTCTCTAGCTCAGCCCGTGCTTCCTCCACTGCTGGTCAGAAGACCAGGAGGCATCAAAAACTCATCTTTCTCCCTCGTTCCTTTGTCAAGTCTATTTTTTAGATATCTAACATTTTTTAAAATTTGACATTGTCTCCTGTGTTAGTCCATGTTCTCCAAGAAGCAGACGCCAAGCATGTGTAAACATGCAAATATTCTGATTAGGGAAATGCCTATAAGAAATCATGTGAAGGATGCCAGCAAGGTGGGAAGATCCATCAGCTCACGACGCAGTGTGACCCTGGGCAAGCAGGAGGGGAGGAAGGCTGGGCAGACGTGTCCTTACTGCTGTGTAGTGTACGGAAGTTTCCACAAAGCCATCCAGGAGCTCTGAAGCCAAAACCAGCCATCAGAGGAGTCCATGGTCTCCTGGGCACATTCCTGAATCTGCATTACTGGCACCCTCCATAACTGGCGGAGGGCAGTCCACGGGAAGCATGGCTTTGACACCAGCATGCTGTGGGATTGCCCAGCATGAGCGCAGAGCCCGTGGTCAATTATGGTCCCCATCACAGGAGATCTGTGAGGCTGGACTCACGATCACCACCGTGTGAGGCTAGACTTCGGGCTCCTCACCAGCCTTACCATCCCTGGTCCAGTTCAGACACTTCTAGAGGACTGCAGCAGAACCCCCAACTGGTCTTCCTGCTGCTGATCTTTATCCTCCTAAATGTTTTTCCACACCACAGTGAGAAAGACCTTTCTAAAACAAATCTAACATGTCAGTCCTCTGATTAGAGCCTTCAATAATGATTTTACCAATTCCCTTGAAATCTATAAATGGAGCTCTTGTTTTGCATAACAGATTGATTGAATGTTTAATCAAACAAGATGTCCTTGAACTAGTCACCCGTGCATTATTTCAGCACTCAGCCTCTGGGTGAGGTAAGACCCTATGGAGACTGAAAATACAATTTAGCCGAGACACTTAAGCATTATCTCTACTGAAAGTCGATAAATTCCTGTTGATCTTGTTGGGGAATTAAAACTTTTGTAAAACGTGACTTTGCTAAGCTTATCAACAGAAGACTATCACAGGAAAACACAAACTCAAGAAATGATACTCTGAGTTCTTCATTTGGAATTTCCTGGATGTCAGGATTTTCTAATACTTAATGGACACCCTGCCATCTAGGACTCAGGGGTGGTACTATCTTTTGGAAACTGTATTAACTAACTATGAGGTAAACCAATCATCAGCTGTGGAAAGACTGGAAGAAGTTATTGCCACAAAACAGGAGACTCACAGTGTGGCTTCCTAGGAATACAATGTAAACACTGGCTTTCATCTCAGTAATTAAAAATGTCTGTAACTCCTGGGACAACTGGACCATTACAGCAGCCCTGATCACTAGCTTTTATCTAAGGATGAGACCATAATTTTTATTTTCACTCTCACCAATGTAATGCTAAAAAGCTTTGATGTAGCAATATACCTAGAGGAGAAATACCTAATAGGAAAATCGAAATACCACTGAACATTGTCAGGGCGATCAGTTAATTGTGTGAAACCTGAAATTGGCTCATAATGTAAACTGAATATTATTTCTAATACAAAGGAATCTAAATCATTCCTGAGAATCAGGACCCGTTCATATCTGCCTTAGAAGCACCACTGTTTTTCCAAAGACACTCATCGCTTGCGTTTAGTTACTATGTGAGCAGGCCTTCTAGGAATTAACCTCATGAGAGTTTGAAAAACTCCTAGGCTTGATGGCTAGGTATTAATACCAGTATTGCTAGCATGCACAAAAAAGTCATACACTGGCAAACTATGATATTGGCTTCTAATGTCTTCCATGATCAAGAACTCATAACAATCATTTCAGGTAAACAGCCTCTTTTTCTAAATGCCTCCAAGCAGCTGAAGAGTGAGGGTGAAAGGACCAACACTCAAAATCCTCGAATCTTTGACCAATCTGCCTGCACCTCTGGCAAGTTCCTGGGAAAGAGAAGGAAGAAGCCAGGGCCAGGGGAACACTCTGCTCTTGCTTTAGCCCCAGAACTGCACAGGAAGAGCCCAGCCTTGGTCCACTGCACCACAGGAGGTGGCAGATGACCTCTGTGACTCTGGTCAACAACTACACTAAAAACAGTCTGTGATGGCTACATGCCTCAACTTGGCTGGGCCATGGTACCCAGATGGTTGGCAGGCATTATTCTGGATGTTCCTATGAGGGTGTTTTTGGATGAGAGTAACATTTTTATTCGGAGAAGGCAACGGCAACCCACTCCAGTACTCTTGCCTGGAAAATCCCATGGACGGAGGGGCCTGGTGGGCTGCAGTCCATGGGGTCCCTAGGAATCGGACACGATTGAGTGACTTCACTTTATTTTTTCACTTTCATGCACTGGAGAAGGAAATGGCAACCCACTCCAGTGTTCATGCCTGGAGAATCCCAGGGACGAGGGAGCCTGGTGGGCTGCCATCTATGGGGCCGCACAGAGCTGGACACGACTGAAGCGACTTAGCAGCAGCAGCAGCAGCAACATTTTTATTGGTTGGTTGAGTAAAGCAATTGGCCTCCAAAACATGGGTGGGCCTCATCCAATTAGCTGAAGATCTGAGTAGAACAAAAGACTGACCTCCCCTGAGCAATAAGGAATTCTGTATGTACATATATATGTTTTATATATATATATGAAAATTGGAATGCCACTGATTATTGTTTTATATATATACATATATATCAGTTCAGTTTCAGTTCAGTCGCTCAGTCATGTCCGACTCTTTGCGACCCCATGAATTGCAGCACACCAGGCCTCCCTGTCCATCACCAACTCCCGGAGGTCACTCAAACTCACGTCCATCGAGTTGGTGATGCCATCCAGCCATCTCATCCTCTGTCGTCCCCTTCTCCTCCTGCCCCCAATCCCTCCCAGCATCAGAGTCTTTTCCAATGAGTCAACTCTTTGCATGAGGTGGCCAAAGTACTGGAATATATATCAGATCAGATCAGATCAGATCAGTCGCTCAGTCGTGTCCGACTCTTTGCGACCCCATGAACCGCAGCACGCCAGGCCTCCCTGTCCATCACCAGCTCCCAAAGGTCACTCAGACTCGCATCCATCGAGTCAGTGATGCCATCCAGCCATCTCATCCTCTGTCGTCCCCTTCTCCTCCTGCCCTCAATCCCTCCCAGCATCAGATAGATATATATATATATATATATATATATATATATATATATATATAAAAAACAATCATTGGAAAAGACCCTGATGCTGGGAAAGATTGAAGGCAGGAGGAGAAGGGGACAACAGAGGATCAGATGGTTGGATGGTATACCAACTCAATGGATGTGAGTTTGAGCAAGCTCCAGGAGATGGTGATGGACAGAGAAGCCTGGTGTGCTACAGTCCATAGGGTTGCAAAGAGTCAGGCACGATTGAGCGACTGAACAACAACAAATATAAAACAACCATATAGACAGATATAGATCCTGTCGGTTCTGTTTCCTTGGAAAACCCCAATACATAGGCCAGCAGGGTTCCTTGAACTTTCTCTCACTTGCAGTTGGGAAGAAAAAAAGACAAACCCAGGAAAAACTGACCACAGAGCGGGTGTCTGCCTCTCACTAGGGATGGCACTCCATCTGCCCAAGCTCACACACTGAGAGTCTCCCAGGGCAGAGGGAACCCCCAAGACAGGCCTGTGACAGTGAAGTGTGAGCCCCCAGTGCCAGAGCCTGTTGCACAGTAGACCCACATCACCTGAATGCCCGGAGTCACCAAGATGCCCTCTACTGGATAAATGCCACTTGACCCTTTCCATCTCATCTCTACCTGTCCACACCAGCCCCAGAAAGCTGATTTTGTGAGCCACATTGACAGACTCTCTCACCTCCAGGCCTCCAGTGGGGTTCAGCCTCTCCCCCAAATATCACTGCTCTCGTTTGCATCCCTCCCCTGAGGCCTCCTTTAGCACTGCCAGATATAACAAAATAAAACTACAGATGCTCAGGTTAAGTTGAATTTCAGAGAAATAACAATTTTTTTTAGTATAAGTAGGTGTCATTAGTCATTGCTTATTTAAAAAATTCAAATTTAACTGGGCATCCTCTATTTTAATATTTTAACTGGCAACTCTACCTTCACCATCAACTAGGAAAATATCTTAGGAATTTTAGTGAACTTCAGCTGATCCCTGAAATAAACAAGGTTAATGAAAGACTCTGAATCTTAACAGTCATGATGTAGATGTGGTCCTGATTTGCAGGACTGTTCTCTAAATTGTATACATCTGTGTGTGTGTGTGTGTTTAGATATATGCATATACATTGAGAGAGGAGAGGGAAGAATGTGAATAAACATGAGAGAAGGAGAAGAGAAGGAGAAAACAGTGGGACATAAGCGTGGAAAGGAAGGACAGGGCTGGTTATTCAAGAACTTAAATCCAGTAATGACAACCTGGGCCTATCCACTCTCTATGACTTTCTCAAACTGTGGGATACACAGTAAGAGTTCTGACCCTCCTCTGCATTATCCAGATTTTCTTACTTATCTTTTATGATTGATTCCGATGAAGTTGGCTCTCCAAGTTTGCTTTGTCTTTTTAAAAAAAAAAAAAAAATCTCCTGAGAGTTATATCAAAGGATAAAATTGGACTCTAGGAACCCTGCTGGTCCTACTAACTTCAAGCCACCTTTGGATATCATTTCATGTTCAATTTGTGGAACAGATTCTTGATAATAAGATGAGATGAAAAGACTCAATTTAATTCCCCTTTTCTTGTATTTTTCTTGCAAAGACAGAAAGAAAGAATAAGACAGTGAGGATAAGGAGCTTTGATAGCTCAAATTAAGTGTGCTGGAAAAAGCTGAAAAGTTGTGGCTCTAGTAATCTATAGTGAAAAAATAGAAACATTATGTGATCACTAAATAAGTTACTATTTTTCACAGCCTCCAGCGATTATAATTCACCGGATACTTAATAAGCTTTTATTGTTCTGGGAGATACTCCAAGGCTTGCTCTAGGATTTCAAAAAGAAAAGTTTGCCACAGGTCTAGAAAGTGTTTGATGAAGTATAATTTGCAAGTGCCTCTTCAGCAACATGGTGGGGTGAAGCAGGAAGTGGGGGCTTCTTTCTTAAGATGATAGAGATTGAGATCATTTTTTTGAAGGACGAGAAGTGATACAGAGCTCCTTTGAGAAGATACACACATTGTGATGACTCCAGGAGCTGAAACTTTTGAGATGAGTATCAGAGCAAGAAAGTAACACTGAATGTGAAGGAGAGAAGCAAAAAAGAGGAGGAGGATGAAATGGGACATGAGCTAAAAGGAAAACAATAAAGGAAAAGTCTAGGCTAGAAATTTCTATACCATAGTCTTTAAGCAATTTCTATTAATTTGTGTGTTAGGGAAGCAATTCAAATAACACAAATACATTCTTTTTTTTTCTCCCTAATTCAATTGTTACAGTACAAATATTTATCAGTGGATAGCAAATTAAAATATTTCTTAACAACCCCCTCCAAAAATCTTTATGCCCCCCCCAAAAAATCTTTCTGCTCTAAATGAATTTATCCAGTACAGTAGTGGTTCCATTATTCCTTAACAGTCTTAATAAATTCACCATATTGGATCCGCCTTGTTAGGATGGAAGATCCCAAAGTCATGAAAGAAACAGATATGAAAAGGTGGGCCCCACAAAATTTCTAAGATGCACGTGTTAATCAGCAAAATGTCATTTAGGTGTGATCTCTAGATGCAGAACCTGAAACAGAAATGCAAAAGGCAGATGATTTCCTGAAGGCAGGTCTTGGGAGAAGGATGATGGAGGGAGCAGGAGGAAGCAAGGAGGAAGCTAAGCTTGGGTGTGGTCCCCGCTGGAGACAAGCTTCAGCCTGATCTTCTGGGCTGTTCCCCGGGCTAAACTGCAGCATAACTTTAGTCCCAGTTTAAAGCCCAGAGCTGACCTTCTGTCCCCGTGTATCAGTTACAGGCTGCCTCTCGAGATAAGATGTGTAACCGCAGGCTCACCCAAGGGCAATCCTCTGGAGAAGGAAAAAGACAGTGAGCCATCAACAGCCCACACTCACAGCAGCTGGGAGCTGGGTGCACTTGCAGGTAAAGGGCATCTGGGATGGGGGGTGGGTGCCTAACTTCAGCTGTGGGCAGGATTTGCGTCTTCTTCCCTGGAAGTTTCCCAGCCCCAAGCAAAATCAGATGGTCAAGATGGGGCCACACAACTCTGTATGCCAGAAGGATTCAGGTAGCCAACCGAGCCAAGACACTAAGAGACACATTCTCAGCTCGACTTTTCAGTTGTCCATCCCT
Organism: Tragelaphus eurycerus; assembly: GCA_935064755.1. Lineage (NCBI taxonomy): Eukaryota > Metazoa > Chordata > Mammalia > Artiodactyla > Bovidae > Tragelaphus > Tragelaphus eurycerus. The sequence continues at coordinate 28,814,361 of CAKXYN010000001.1, read as the reverse complement.
TCCTAGAGTCACAATTGATGCAGTCCCAGCCACTGACTCTTGTGATTTACCGTCAACTCCCAGCGCTCTCTACCATCTCAATACTGGCTTAGCAGCTCTTGGCTACTAGTTTACCCCAATGTGGGCACTCTGTCGTGGTGAATCTTCATCCCTGCTGAGATGTGATCTGAGAAACTACAGGAGGCTCTAGGCTTAGCAAAGACATGGGACACTGGAGCCTGAAGGACTTCAGAGACTCATGTAGTCCTCATGCAGGCCACAGGGTCCATGGTGGGGAAGGACCTGGCCACATGACTGGTCTAGTCTCTCACCACAGAGCCCTAAAGTTTTTTTTAATACAAGCACTAACCAACTTAGATGTTCACTCCCGGTCCAAGTACCTCTGGTCAGAGTTTTAAAGTACACAGGTCACTCTCTTAGAGGCAGGGACTGCAGATAGAGCATGCAATGAGCATCCAGTTGTCTGGTCCAAAGACAGCTTATCCACTGGCTGGCCAAGAACCAATCAGATTTCCCCCCTCAAAAATGTAAACTGGGATGCTGCTGCTGCTGTTCAGTCCTGTCTAACGTTTTGCGACCCCAGGGACCATAGCCCTCCAGGCTCCTCTGTCCATGGGATTTCCCAAGCAAGACTACTGGAGTGTGTTGCCATTTCCTTCTCCAGGGGATCTTCCTGACTCAGGGATTGAACCTGAGTCTCCTGCACTGGCAGGTGTGTTCTGTACTACTGAGCCACTGAGTCCTTGCCCCCCACCCACCCAAGACTGGCATTTTGGTAAGGTTTTTTTGTTTTTGCCACACTCCACAGCTTGCAGGATCTTAGATCCCCAAGCAGGGATCAAACCTGGGCCCAAGGCAGTGGAAGCAGAGTCCCAAACCACTGGACCGTCAGGAAATTCCCTTAGTAAGGTACTTGAAATTCTGCTGCGTCCAAATGACAATTAACTAGCTTCTCAGTTTCAAAAATCTAGCCTGCCTGTGAACTGGGTGAGAAATGGTAGAATTTGTCTAAGGAGCTCGACAATTTAATGCATTTTGCCATGGAGATTACAGCGTGGGGACAGGGGCTGGCTTGGGGGGGAAATGAGTGCTCATTGAGCATTCTGCTCAAGTCACTGCCCATTATCCAGGGGGTGGATGATCCAGTTTGGGGATTTTCCATGCCTCTGGCTTCTCCTCCCTTCTACTGTCTGCCCTTTGGCCACATTACAGATCAAATTAGAATGTCTTTGAGAGGATAGAAGGGGAAGGGACAGGTAGAATTCAAATTGGTCAATTTTGCAGCTTGTTCGCAGTTCTAATGCATGAGATCAAAACCAGAGGCTAACGTGGGGTTTTGGATTATCAGTGGATTATATTGAATCTATAACAGACCTCCCCTCCATTCCTAGAGAAAATTGGAGTCTGATGAGGATTCACTGTATTTCACATGGATGTCAGGGCTCAGCAACCAGAAGCTTCTGCAGAATCCCAAACACGAGTCTGTTAGAAGTTTTGAGCTGGAAGGGGCCTGAGAGATGATCCAGCCTTGGAAAATTGAAGCCCTGAGGTCTGAAGTGAAGTGTCCAAAGTCAAACTACGAGATGACTGCCGGTGGCTAGTGGACAGCTTGAGAGGGGAGTTGAAACTGGTTAATTCAAAAATTACATATCTGTGGCAGGTTGATACATGACATGTTAATTAAATGTGCCCTTTTTTGATCCCCTGTGGCTTCTTGTTGGGACTCTCCACCAACTGGGAACTAAAATCAAAATCATCCATTGAGGCACAGATGCCTCCAGCACTGGCAATAGAACCCCAGACCCTAAAGGACACAGCTCTAAGGATGCAGGGGCCATCTGGCTGGCTAGGGGGTGTCCCCTTCCTTCCTCACTGCTCCATGTGCCTCCTTCCTGAAGCTGTGTGCTTGGTCAAAGACAACCTTCCCAGGTAGAAGAGAACTGGCCTCCACTCAAGGGTATATGAGCAGCAGCACTCCCTGGCTAGAAGCTCCAAACTAGAACACAGCTCTGAGACGGAGACTGGACAGATGGATGCAAACGGGTGTCAGAGGCAAAAATCAGGTTTTCCTTCTGCCTGCCTGGAGGAGAGCAGAGCTTAAAGATGAGAATGAGAATTTCACTGCACACACACACACACACACACACACATCATCACTATTATCTTCATCATCACCTTCTTCACCATTATCCTTCACCACCATCATCCTTGGAGAGAGGAGAAATAGAAGCAGGCTCTTTGGGAGGTCTGGGGAGAGCTGAGAGAGGGAAGAAAGACCTTTTGCTTTCCTTCTGGGGATTCTCCAAGGTGGGGATTTTACCCAGGTTCCTCGCTGGAGCCAGCAGGGTGTAAGGGAAGCTGGTACAGAGGAAAGGGGGAGGTGGACAGCATTCTCCGCAGCCATGACATCGTGAGGAGGTTCCAATGTTTCCAACAACCCACCACCATGGAAAGAGCCACACGCTGCCTTGAGAACTGCCAAGTGAAGGGGCTGATTCAAGGAAACACACACCAAACGGGAGCAAACAGTTTATGTATTGAGGGTCAAAGCGGGGCGTGGCTGATTTGGTTCCAGGGGAGCCTTTTGGAGATCAGACCACCCACAGGCCACCCCCAGAGTATGAATGACATGAGCAGCATGCCTCATCTAGGCTGTCAGCATCCTGTCTCCTTGTATGGGGGAAGCCACCCTCGCCCCCCAGGCAGCAGCCAAAGCAGTGGGAGCTCCCTCCTCACCCACGCAGGTCACTCCAGATCATCACTCACTCATGGACTGCTCCCAAAGGCCAGCAGTTTAGGAGAACCAGGAGGAGAGGCACAAAGCCCCACCCTGTCACTCTGGGCTGCACCCGGCACACACTGTAAGCTGTAGATCCTGAACTGACCCCAGGAACGCCTAGAATCACGATGCTGAACTGGATGCAGCTTCCTGCCATCCAGGGGAGATGGAGTTGATCATTCCATGGAGAAAAAGAAAAAGTTCCTTTGCTGTACTTGGGGTCTAGAGGGCTGTTTGGACTGTGAAGCCTGCTATCCGAAACATTCGCCGTTGAAGGGGTGGCTGCCCTTCGTCTCCTGAAAGAAAGCAAAGGGAGCACATGTGGCCTCAGACTGTGGCTGAAGAGACCACTGAAACCACCCAGCGGGCCTCCAAGGACAAACTGGCAAAAGGAATGGGCACCCAGTGAGCAGCCGTGATGCCCACCTCATGGTCAGTGCCTGCACCATCCTCAGCACCCCTCCTTGGAAGGTCGCCACAAGGAGGAAGTGCTAGAAAAACAGCTGGCATGTACCAGCATGGGCACTTCCATTAGATCTCTGAGATGCCAAAGCCCTTTCCTCCTATGCCAGGGGCCTCCTGGACACGGTTAATTAGAGAAGCAGAGAACCATTCTCAACCCCTGGCCTCACCCCCGACCAAAAGGCACTGCAAGACCAGGACGGTCAGCAGCTGCACACACTCACACAGCCCTGCCTAGGAACAGGGAACCCGAGGGACGCAGTGATGGCCTCTGGAGGGGTGACAACTGAGTCATCGTGGGAGTCCCTAGTCCACTCGAATGCCCACCCTCCCCCTGAACCATGCACGAGCCCCCCAGAGGGGCTGGGTTGCATCTTCCCCTTGACACATCACATCAGCCCCTTGGGAGGGCAACGTGCTGAGCGTGGCAGTGTTGACACAGCAGTCGCTGGACACGTCCTGGAGAAAGCAGGCCCCAGCACGTGAGAGGAATTTTCTCCCAACCTCGCGGTTTCCAACGTGTCAGAAAAACAAACGTGGAGAAGTCGGTCTGGCTTGTGTGCCTGTGCACACCCCTCTTCCGGAGCTGAAAATGCAAGCTGGCTGGAGCCCCCTCTTGCTTTTAAAACAAATAAACAGAGTCAGGCCTTGCCTCCTTGAGTCTGGTTCTTTGAAACCTGAAGCGTGGACAATGGGGGCTCTTTCAAGCGGCAGCCCCCGGGGCCATGTGACCGGGCCTGTGTGAGGAGGAGGCGGGTGGGGGCTGCCTCTGCTCTGAGCTGCCAGCCCTCCCCTTAGCCGGGCTGCCTCCAGGCCCTTGGCTTGTCCTCTTCCACCCAAACGTCTGAGTTCCTGTTCCCAAAATAGCTGTGCGGAGGAAACCGCTGAGACTCAGGCCCGGGCAGTGAGCGATCCTTAGTCGGCAGGAGTGCCAGGAACAGACAGGGCCAGGGGGCAGGGCGCAGGGGGCAGCGAGGGCCCATCACTCCTGCAATTCACTAGTCAGGGCTGCAGTTCACCAGCTGGGGGGACGCCAGGAGGGCCCTGAGCACCCAATCCCCGAGCTCTGCCCACCGGGACTTCTATTTTCCCCATAGGAGCAAGGCGAGGCAACAGCCCAAGCCTAAAGCCCTTCTCTGCTTTCCCATCCTGCAGGAAGGAAGTCCTCCCTTCTCTCTGTGGCAAAGGCAAGCACCCTAGCTGCTCCCCACCTCCCACCTTTCCAGAAAATGATGCCATAGAGGCCCCCTTTGTCTGTGGCAAAAGAGAAGGTTGTCTGCGCCTTCCGGGCTGGGAGTGAGGAGGAAGGAGGAGGAGTTGGGCTTCAGTCAGAGTCCTGCAAGGGGTGCGGTCTCGGTGCCCCTGTGCCAGAACTCTGGCGAGGGGGCCACTCCTCTCATTTCCATTCACGGAATGAGGAGTGGGTATCACCCAGTTCTCTAAGGCAGGGGTTCCCAGCCCCAGGGCACGCTGAGATCCTCTGAAGACCTCTTAATAACGCCTTACCTGAACCACCTCCCAACCAAGGAAAGGAGCAGCTCTGGGAAGTGGGACCAGGAATGGGTATTTTGGGAAATTCCCCGGGTGTGCAGCCAAGTTTGAGAACCACCAGTTTTGCAGTCCTTCTCAACCTCTAATATCCTGGGATCTTGTTAAAAATCTAAGTCCGAAGTTCAGCAGATGAGGGCTGGGCCTGAAGTTCTGGAGGTCAAACAAGGAATGCTGACACTGCTGGTCCATGGAACACACTTTACACACTTCGAGTAGCCAAGCTCCAGGAGACCTTAAGAGTCTCTAATAACACCCTGTACTTCTTCCTGATTTGACAGGAGCAATGAAGAGAGGAGATGAGAGATCAGATTTCTATGTCTGGAAGGCACTGCTAGGCTAGATGGGGAAGGCAATGGCACCCCACCCCAGCACTTTTGCCTAGAAAATCCCATGGACGGAGGAGCCTGGTGGGCTCCAATCTGTGGGGTCGCTGGGAGTCGGGCACGACTGAGCGACTTCACTTTCACTTTTTCACTTTCATGCCTTGGAGAAGGAAATGGCAACCCACTCCAGTGTTCTTGCCTGGAGAATCCCGGGGACAGTGGAGCCTGGTGGGCTTCCGTCTATGGGGTCGCACAGAGTCGGACATGACTGAAGCGACTTAGCAGCAGCAGCAGCAGCTAGGCTAGAAGCCATATCCATGCATCTAGAAATTCTCTTCAACGGAGGAGAGATCTGACAGAGGAACCAGCACTGACTTCAGGGTGGAGTGCAACAGGAAGGTCAACCTCAACCTACAAAGCCTGGATGAGAAGGACGGCAGTGTAAGGGGCCACTGTCCACAAGCCAGCTCCACATCTGGGGCTCACGGTGGTGGCACCTATCTTAATGCTGGCAGAACTGAGCAACACAAAGCCCCATTTGGGATTGTCAGAAGCCATCCAGCTCAACAGGGTGACAGGATCCCAGTTTGGTTAAGGAATGAGAAGGATGAGGCATTTACTTGTCTCCGGTGGGCGGCGGGGTGTGGTGGGTAGGGGGTGGTCCAAGCATCTCAAATAGAGCTGACGTGCTCTGCCTCCGATAGGGAAAGCCTTTTTGCTGCCTCTTCTTTTTCTGTTTCAGAGTCAGTCATTGTCTTAGAGAATAAGAGTAGCATCAGCATCTCATCATTACAGGTTCCTCAAGGTTATACAGGTACAGCACACACAGTCTTTAGCCACGATAGCCAAGCATTCCCTACTTCAACACACAGGTCAGACGACATGAGCAAGACAAGGTCAAGTGTTGATACAGTGGGATTTGCACCCATTACTCTCCACAAAGCTTTCTCATTGATGAGATAGGAGGAACAAAGCAACCTACCTCACTGGATTATTGTGAAAATTAAATGTGTAGGTGGTATGTATAGGGCACATAGCACAACACTACAGATCAGATCAGATCAGTCGCTCAGTCGTGTCTAACTCTTTGCGACCCCATGAATCGCAGCACGCCAGGCTTCCCTGTCCATCACCAACTCCCGGAGGTCACTGAGACTCGCATCCATCGAGTCAGTGATGCCATCCAGCCATCTCATTCTCTGTCGTCCCCTTCTCCTCCTGCCCCTAATCCCTCCCAGCATCAGAGTCTTTTCCAATGAGTCAACTCCTCGCATGAGGTGGCCAAAGTACTAGAGTTTCAGCTTTAGCATCATTCCTTCCAAAGAAATCCCAAGGCTGATCTCCTTCAGAATGGACTGCTTGGATCTCCTTGCAGTCCAAGGGACTCTCAAGAGTCTTCTCCAACACCACAGTTCAAAAACATCAATTCTTTGGTGCTCAGCTTTCTTCACAGTCCAACTCTCACATCTGTACATAACCACAGGAAAAACCATAGGTACATAGTAAATGCTCAATAAATGCTAGTTGCTATTATAATTATCATAATAGTACACAAGATTGCCAGGAGAAATATCAATAACCTCAGATACGCAGATGACACCACTCCATGGCAGAAAGTGAAGAACTAAAGAGCCTCTTGACAAAAGTGAAAGAGGAGAGTGAAAAAGCTGGCTTAAAGCTCAACATTCAGAAAACTAAGATCATGGCATCTGGTCCCATCACTTCATGGCAAAAGATGGGGAAACAATGAGAGACTTTATTTTGGGGTGCTCCAAATCACTGCAGATGGTGACTGCAGCCATGAAATTAAAAGATACTTGCTCCTTGGAAGTTAAGTTATGACCAACCTAGACAGAAGCAGAGACATTACTTTGCCAACAAAGCTCCGTCTACTCAAAGCTTTGGTTTTTCCAGTGGTCATGTATGGATGTGAGAGTTGGACTATAATGAAAGCTGAGCACTGAAGAATTGATGGTTTTGAACTGTGGTGTTGGAGAAGACTCTTGAGAGTCCCTTGGACTGCAAGGAGATCCAACCAGTCTACCATAAAGGAAGTCAGTCCTGAATATTCACTGGAAGGACTGATGCTGAAGCTGAAACTCCAATACTTTGGCCACCTGATTGGAAGAAGTGATTCATTTGAAAAGACCCTGATGCTGGGAAAGATTGAAGACAGAAGGATAAGGGGACAACAGAGGATGAGATAGTTGGATGGTATCACCGACTCAATGGAGATGAGTTTGAGTAAACTCCAGGAGTTGGTGATGGACACAGAGGCTTGGCGTGCTGCAATCCATGGAGTTGAAAAGAGCTGGACATGACTGAGCAACTGCACTGAACTGAACACATGATTACTATTAAAATAATAATATTCATCTCATATGATATGAAAACACCTTGCATAATGCTTAACAGCCTTTAGGTGCCTTCCATCTATCCCTCAGCCAGGTTTCATGACCTCAGCCCTAAACTTGCTCCCAAGCCCCATTCAAAAGCACAGAAGTTTAGAATGCAAATTCCACTGGGAGAAGCCAGCCAGACCTGCCTGCTTTTCTGAGAAGAGATCTTCCTGGTGGAAAGGAAAAGGAGAAGGTCAGGCTTGGGGAAAGAGTGCCTATTAGGAGACCACAAGTGAGGGGCTTAGGACCCCGTGCCGTGCAGGTGCTCCTCAGTCATGGCCAGATCCCTGCCCCCTGGAAGAAGAGGAATCCCCCACACCTAAAAGATGAAACATGTGCCTTTGCACACATCTGCATGCTAGGAGAATGGCTTCAGAAATCATGTCTACATCACTGGAGGAGAGGGCATTAGGAAGGGATATGGGAAGGGGTGTGGTGTGAAGAATGTGAGGCTTGAGGGAGAGAGAGCAGCCCAGTTCCGCCTCTCCTCTGCCTCCTGTGAGCCAGAGTGGAGAGATGCCTTCCTCTCCTCCACGGAGTACTTGGTCACACAAAGGGCTCGAGCATTTTCATTGGTCAAGCCAGCAGCCCCCAGCGTGGGTAACCACAATCTGGCAGAAGAAGCAACATCCAGTAGGCATGGCAGTGCCCAGAACAGGCCGCAGTGCCCAGTGAGACGGAAGGATGGAGTAAGGTGCCCATACTCCCCAGTCCAAGCTCTTAATGCCTGCCACACAACAGGCCAACCAGTCTAGAGAGTGTTGGGGCAGGGCAAGGAATAGCCTCTTTATTTGGAAAGCCAGCAGACCAAGGAGATGGTGGACCAGTGTCCGAAACAACCATCTTGTCTGGGTTGGAAGCTAATTTTTTTTTTAAATAGAACAAAGATGGGGAGGTGAGGAAGTAAAGTAAATAGTAATACTGCTGCTGCTGCTAAGTCGCTTCAGTCGTGTCCAACTCTGTGCGACCCCATAGACACCAGCCCACCAGGCTCCCTCGTCCCTGGGATTCTCCAGGCAAGAACACTGGAGTGGGTTGCCATTTCCTTCTCCAATGCATGAAAGTGAAAAGTGAAAGTGAAGTTGCTCAGTCGTGTCCAACTCCCAGAGACCCCATGGACTGCAGCCCACCAGGCTCCCCCATCCATGTGATTTGCCAGGCAAGAGTACTGGAGTGGGGTGCCATTGCCTCTCCGAAACAGCAATAAGTCATTGCAAATATTTCCTGGTTCTGGCCCAACAGAGGCAACAATCTAGGCCAAGGGGCAGTGAAAGAGGTGGGAGAGCTGGGGACACCATGTGGTTTCTGAGTGGACTTGGGTTTCAGCTTCCAGAGGGCTCCCAGGAAACCTGTACAGGAGGTTTTGCCAGGAACCATTGGCTGGCTATGGGTGGAGTGATTACTGTCCATATCATCTGAGTTTTCACCCAAACCTAGGAGGGCCCGAGGAACCCTGGGCCATTTGTCAATATGTCAGCACCACTGAGGTGAAGCCTGCTCTTTGCATGTTGGCCTGGAGCATGCACCCCGCCTCCTCTCTCTCTTCTCTTTGCCTCTCTGGGTTTCTGTCTGCCTCTGCCTTCCCTCCTGTTCTCCATCTCCACATCTGTCTTTGTTTTGTTCACTGCCTCTCTCCTTCCCCATACAGTGCCTGACCCAGGACAAGCATTCCACGAATATTTTTTTAACTTCATACTATGGAAAAAGTCAAACACACAGAAGTAGCAGAATCAGGAACCTCTGTGTTCCCATCACCCATCTTCAACAATACATATGCCTGCGGCTCATTCATGTTGATACATGGCAGAAACCAATATAATGGTGTAAAGCAATTATCCTTGAATTATAAATAAAGTTTAAAAAATAACCTATGGAAACAATCGTGGACGTCCCCTCCCACCACTCCCCCCACACTATCTTGAAGCAGGCTCAGACACTGAATCACTTGACTCATAAATATTTCAGATGTCTCCAAAGGACAAGCACTCTGTGAAAACCACAACTCTGATCCCATTAACACACTCAAAAATGATCAAACATCAAGTTAGTATCATCAAACACTAAGTTATTGTTCAAATGTCTCCAATTGTCTGATTAATTTTTAACAGTTTCTTAATTCAAATTGCCTACATACAATCCACTAATGGTTTTGCTAACAAGTGTCTGAACTCTTCCAAGTCCCTTTTAAGCTGTATTCAACAAATGTCTCAACTGATCCCATCACTTTTGGTTTCTCTGTGACTTCCTATTTTTCTATCTCCCCTGTACCCACACCTATCTTCCTGTTCCCCACTGTGGTTTCTGTCTGTCTTTATGTGTTTGTTTCTATGTAACTGTATCTCTCTATGGACATTTTTCTCTCTGGACCTTTATCTGTACCTTGCTCTCTCTCTGCCTCCTTCCCAAGCCCTGTTTCTGTCTCTGTCTCTCTCTCTCTCTCACACACACACACCCAGGAAAGTCACTAAGGGGACCCTGAACCCACTTTGACTGAAAGTGTATGAAGAGTTGAGTCCCTGCCTGAAATGTCGGTGCACCTTTACAGAGGCACCTTCTGCTTTTTTGCGTTAAGCCCATTCCACTGGCTCTCTCGAGACCCTCCGCTTATTGAGTGCCCCTCATTTGGAGAGGGTGATGGCACCCCACTCCAGTGCTCTTGCCTGAAAAATCCCATGGATGGAGGAGCCTGGGTGGGCTGCAGTCCATGGGGTCGCTTAGAGTCGGACACGACTGAGCGACTTCGCTTTCACTTTTCACTTTCACGCATTGGAGAAGGAGATGGCAACCCACTCCAGTGTTCTTGCCTGGAGAATCCCAGGGACGGGGGAGCCTGGTGGGCTGCCGTCTATGGGGTCGCACAGAGTCGGACACGACTGAAGTGACTTAGCAGCAGCAGCAGCATGATCTACATGCAGAAGACAGCTGGGAACGAAATAGAATAACCAGCGTGAAGGCTAAGAGTGCTGCACAGATGCAGGTAGCGTTTGTTACTTTATCTGTTGCTCCAAATAAAATTTCTGAAAGCTCATCTGTCAGTGAAATCCTAAAAGGAAGACTCTTTTTAAAAAAAAAAGCTGTAGAAAGCTTGTCAACCAAGTGCTATTCTGTATCAATCATAGGGACGGGGCTTGCTTTTGAAAGAAATTTTTTACAACGTCTTAAATTATTTGCTAGAGCTGGAGGCAACCAGCCCAGTGTTTTTCCATTCTTTTCAGCAGTGGAATTCGTTTTGGAATAAAATCTTACATAAAACCCATATATAAAGGGAATAAACCCAGAACATGGTATGTGCTGGGTGGAGAGGTGGAAGGACAAGGCTGCAGAAAATAACTAAAAACACTTACCAGACCAAACTTATTTTGCAAAAGGGTAAACTCCCTGGCGGAGCAGGGGAAGGGACCCACAGGGGCCCTTGTGCTGCCTTCATCATGGAATCAAGGGCAGACCCCAGCTCCCCACTCCGTGCCTCCTACCTGACGAGGCAAGCCCAGAATCTCAGAGAGGGGCCTGGGGCTTTTTGCAGCTAATCATTTCGGCAAATATGCTGAGCTGAGTATTAACTGTGGAGGTTTTAAGTCCCAGACATGGCTGGAGCTGTGGCTGGCTCCTTTGTGCTCAGGACAAATGACTCTCTGGCAAATGACTAATGGCAGGACGACTTTAGTATCTGGTTCCCAAGGTCAGGGTTGGAGAAAGTGGGCCCGGCCTCTGATGGGAGTGGCCCGGCATTCACGGGAAAGTGAGTGCAGAGTGACTGGCTAACAGAGGTGGAGAGGATCCCACCTTGATGAAGAACAGGCGCACGACCAAGTCTGGGGTGGAAGGACTGAGTGATGGGAAGGTGTGTGCTGGAGGAGGGGTAACCTAGATGCCTGGCCCACAGGTGCTCACCTGGGCATGCAGGGAAGCCACAGACATTAGAGCTGAGCATCTGAAAGAGACTCCTGGTTCTCACTGCCTGGCTGCACCTGCAGTGGGGCCTGCTGGGGAAAGCTGCTAGGGGCCACAGGGAGCAGAATTTTCGTTCAAAATGAAGGTCAACGATATGTAAGCCCAGCAGAGAATTATGTTCCTCTGTCCACCTCGGGGAACTAAGAAACACCTGAGCTTCAGGACCAGAAACACTGTGCGTAGACTCCAGCCTCACCCCTTTCTAGTTAAACTTCGCTTTCCTCACCTCTGAGTCGGGATGGTGCCACCTACTAAGTTCTCAGTGTATTTTCACATCAGTTCTCTCTCAGCAATTTTGCAAAGCTATTGTAATGCTAGCTTTATTGATGAAGAAGCTAAGCCCTAAGAGGACTCACCCACCTCTCCCATATAACGGGTGAGTGTCCCAGCTGAGCTGATCTTCTCATGGCTCCTGGTCCACACCTTTTCCATTGTCCCATGATCATGTTACCTCTTGTCGAGTCTCCAGTTGGGCAAAGGAGAATACAGGAGCTGAGAAATATTGCATCTTAAAATGGCCAATATTCAAATTTATAGAGAAAGAAAGTAGACCACTTGTTGCCTGGGGCTGGGGTGGGGATGGAGATTAACAGTAAGTTGGCACAAGAGATCTTATTGGGGGATGAAAATGTTGTAAAACTGATAAATGGTGACAGTTGCACAAGTCTGTAAATTTCCTAAAAAGCATTAAATTGTACCCTTGAAATGGGCGAGTTTCATGATACATAAAATATACCTCAAACAAGCAGTTAAAAAAAAAGCCAAGATTATAAAATATGTATTTCCTTAGAAAGAACTGTTTTACTGATCATATTTGGAAGCAATTAGTATGAGTTTATTTCCTTTAAAATGTGTTCCTTGTCATTATTGACTTGAGAAAACAGAAATATCCACTTGGATCTATAGTAACCACTAACAATGAGGTTAATATCTGCTTCACTGTTCTCACTGTGAGAACGGGCTGGCAACCATGAGATAGGTCAATATTAGACGTGATACAGATACAGAGGGAAGAGTAGTGCTGGAGAAGACTCTTAAGAGTCCCTTGAACTGCAAGGAGATCAAACCAGTCAATCCTAAAGGAAATCAACCCTGAATATTCACTGGAAGGACTGATGCTAAAGCAGAAGCTCCAATAATTTGGCCACCTGATGCAAAGAGCTGACTCACTGGAAAAAACCCTGTTGCTGGGAAAGACTGAGGGCAGGAGGAAAAGGGGGGTGACAGAGGATGAGATGGTTGGATGGGATCACTGATTCAATGGACATGAGTTTGAGCAAGCTCCATGAGACGGTGAAGGACAGGGACGCCTGGTGTGCTGCAGTCCAGGGGGTTACAAAGAGTCAGACATGACTTAGTGACTGAAAAATAACAACACATAAACAGCTGGCATGGAGTGGAGGCAGGGGTGGCAAATGGGGGTGGTTTAGTCACTAAGTCATGTCTGACACTTGTGACCCCAGACTGTAGCCCACCAGGCTCCTCTGTCCATTGTATTTCCCAGGCAAGAATATTGCAGCCATTTTCTCTTCAAGGGATCTTCCTGACCCAGGGATCAAACCTGGATCTCCTGCATTGCAGGCAATCTCTTGCATTGCAACCAGATTCTTTACCACTGATGGGCTTCCCTGGTGGCTCAGACGGTTGAGTCTGCCGGCAGTGCAGGAGACCCAGGTTCGATCCCTGCGTCGGGAAGATCCCCTGGAGAAGGAAACGGCAACCCGTTCCAGTATTCTCGCCTGGAAAATATCATGGACGGAGGAGCCTGGCAGGCTACAGTCCATGGGGTCACAAAGGGTCAAACATGACTGAGCGACTTCACTTTACTTCTTTACCACTGAGTCACCAGGGAAGCAAATGGTGAGCTTTTACAAATGGCAGGGTTAGAGCCTGGAAAACCTGGATACCCAACCATCATAGGGTGAGTCACTGGTGCCATGCAAGGCTGTTGTGACAATTAGCAATACCACGGGAAAGCATCTCCTCCCCTACTGGTACTCAATATATCAAGGCAGTAAGCATCTTATTTCTACCCAGGCCCACCAAGCCCCAGGACCTCAGCTGTGCAGCAGAAACCCTCCTCCTCAGGAGACCCCACCCAGGTCCCCTGCCCCCAGTCCAGCTAGACACATCCTGGCCTTTTAGAGGCTCCACTCCTGCCCACCGCGCTGTGAGGTATATGGCAGGGTGCACCTGATTCACCAAGGACCAGGAGGGGGAAATCCAGCAAGGCTGAGTTTTAGGAAAGAACAGCGCCTGCAGGGATGCCAGAGTGCAGTTTACAGTCAGTGTTTCGTGATGGCTGACTCTGCTCCTCCACTGGATTAGAGCTGCAAAGCTGAAAATGCAGCTCTTAGTTGCTCTTTTACAAAGGAAGTGATTCCCGAGGTTGGGTGACGCGTATGTTTTTCAGAGTGCTGGGGCTGCGCTTTGGTGCTGATTGGGGCCTGGGTAAGAAGCACCAGGTTCCCTGTTGATAGATGGACGGGACTTAGCACAAGCTTTGCATCACCTCACATTGTGTTCAGAACCAATTGTGATTGTAAGAAAGGGAAAAGGAACCTCAGGGGTGTTTGCGGCCCTTTGTATCACCTGTTTTAACTGGATTCCCCTGGAAGCAGGGGAATAGGGATTCAAGTACAAGTACTTTCTTTGGGAGATGATCTCAGAAAGCATTGGCAGAGGTGTCGGGAGTGGGCAGAAAAGCAAAAAGAGACCAAGCGGGGTGCAATAATGAGCAGATTATCCCGGAGCAACCAGGGCTCTGGGGAAGGACTCTAAGAGGCTGTGTAAAGAGATTCTCAAACTTAAGCATTACCAGAATCACCTAGAAGGCCTATGAGAATAGTCAGCTGGGCCCACCTTCAGGGTTTCTGATTCAGTAGGTCTGAAGTGGATGGGGCTCAGAGTTTACATTTCTATCAAGTTCCCAGGTGATGCTGAGGCTGCTAGTTCTGGGAGCACTTTTTGAGAATAAGAGTGAAGAAGTGGTTGCTCCAAAGGGTAAAGAGATGAGGTATGTACACAGAGATCCCCATCTCTCATTGGCCGAAGGCTGCCCTGGGGTGGTTAACTCCCTGGTGCGCTGTGTACTGGTCTTGCGTGGCCCTGCAGCCAAAGAAAGTCCTTAGGTTGAGAGTAACAAGCGCCTGCTGTAAGGAGCCATAGGGCTAATTGGACTGGAGTGCTGGGCCTCCCAGAAGTGGGCCACACCAGCTTCAGGAACAGCGCATCTCTCCATAAAACGCCACCCCCCAAGTTAATGGAAAGAGCACTAAAACAACAGTGGCCCCAAAAAGGGTAAGTGCCCCCACTGCTCTCCACTCACAGCTGCATGCCTTCACACACATCTCTCACCCTCTCTGGACCCCTAGCTGGGAGATTTCCAAGGCCCCAACTGTCTCAAGATCCCTCATTCTGTGACATCTAGATCCAAAATACCATGCTCAACCCCCACCTATGCAAAGGTCCAGCTGAGCAGAGCTCCAAGAAAGCACAGACGCTTACATCTGCTGCCCTGCCCAGTCCTTCCCCCAGGATATGACCAGGTAAATGCCACTCCCAGAGTGCCAGGCAGTGCCCTCAAAACCCTCAGGCTCCCTGGGGTGGGCATCAGTTGCCAAGGGGTCTTCAGGCCCTAGTCCTCAAGTGCCAGGCTCACCACCTCCCCTTCACAGCCTTGACAGATGTGTCAAGCATCAATGAAGCACTCAGTCTCAGTCAAAGAGGACATAAGACTATGTATTTGCTTTTAATGGGTTATGCAGTTAAAACAATAAGCTGCTTAAATCTTTCCATTTGGGGTAAAATGGTGTACTACAGGAGATTCGACTGTTCTGGGGCTTCCCAAGTGGTGCTAGTGGTAAAGAACCTGCCTGCCAATGTAGGAGACATAAAAGACCTGGGTCCCATCCCTGGGTTGGGAAGATCCTCTGGAAGAGGGCATGGCAACCCACTCCAGTATTCTTGCCTGGAGAATCCCATGGACAGAGGAGCCTGGTGGGCTACAGTCCATGGGGTCGCAAAGATTCGGACACAACTGAAGTGCTTCGCATGTCTGTACGATTGTTCCGCCACCATCTCCTGCCCTTTCCCTAGGCAGCAATGACCACTGCATGTTGGCTGAGCTTTCTGGGCCGCTGTGTGTAAAGGCAAGCCCGGAGGTCTCCAGGGCACTAGAAAGGGCAGTGTGGCCTTCCCAGCATCAGGGACGCTCACAGCTCTTGCAGCTAGTGTAAAGAAACATGTGGGACTTCACATAGACTGATAGAGTGGGCATCTATGAGTTTTATCTTTCAAACAAACAGATTCTCTTTTGTCAGAAACTGTTGCCCAATTTTTATGGAAATCCCACACTTCCCCAGTCTTAATCCCAGTGGTTTGGGATGACAAAAGCCACCTGGTCCCAGATGAGATGCACCAGCCTATTTCATAATATTGATCAAGTGAGTATCAGTCCTGTGATAGCTAGTGAGGACGCCAGTCCACTAAGGGAGTTTCCGCTCCAAGAGTCAGAAAATCCCAGGACCAAGCCTCTGGGTTTACTTATGATTTCCTGAGTTAGATGGAAAGAGCACCAAAATATAGTGCCCCCTCCCAGGTGTTCTTGCACGCACAGCTCTGTGACCTCAAACAAATCTCTCACCCTCCCTGGGCCCCCAACTGGGAGACTTCCAAGGCCCCACCTATCTTGAAAATTCCCTAATTCCTTATTCCCAAAGGTCCTGCAGTCTGACAAGTAGATCCGAGTTACCATGCTCAGTGACAGCTTGGGAAACGCGACAGTTTACAAAGCATGCTATAAGTCCAGGGGTGGTAGCTTTGGCAGAAGCGTGAGTGCAGGGAAGGCAAATCTGTATCTAGAGTTAGAGTCAAGAGCAGCAAGGACAAAATGCAGCTCCTTCCATGACGGAAGCAGCCCAGTGCAGTCAAACATCCTTTCACACAGTGCTCTAGCTCAGTTACCCTGGGGTTGGGAGGAGTGTCCACCAGCCGAGGTCAGTAAGCAGGTTTAGCCAATGCAGAAGTCCACGTATGCATGCTCAGACATGCCTGACTCTGTGCAATCCCATGGACTGTGGCCTGCCAGGCTCCTCTGTCCATGGGATTCTCCAGGCAAGAATACTGGAGTGGGTTGCCATGCCCTCCTCCAGGGGATCTTCCCGACCCAGGGGTCAAACCCAGGTCTCCTGTATTGCAGGTGGATTCTTTACTGCTGAGTCACCTGGGAAGCCAGTGCAGAAGCCCAGGACTCTCCTGATCTCTGAGCTTCACTCGCCCAGAGACCCAGCAAGTGTTCAGTTAATCTGATCCAAGGAGATAGATAGATTTGATAATGCAAGCCAAGAGTCACCCAGATCTGGGTTTGGAACCCCTCCAAGGGCAATAACTGCCTCTTATTTTTAGAGACATTTCTGGAGGAGCCCAAGGATAAGCAGGGGAATGAGAAGAATCCTGAGTTGTGAACATCATTGCTTCCTCAGAAGAAAAGTCAAAAGATACTCCCTCCATCCACTCTACTTTCCACTTAGTTATTCCAACTGCTTTGGAGATCTTCAGCAGGAAATCAAATGCCTAAGCACTTACATGTGGCATGCCTACTTGCTACAATGGACTCGAAAGAATGTACAATAAAAACACACGTGGTAGTTAGGGAAAACTGCAATGAAGATGAGAAAGAGATGGCGAACTACGTAGAGAAAAAGAAAAGTGCTGTTTCACTTCCCAAGAAAGAGAGTTCATTTCACAGAAGCGAGCTCTGAGCATCCTGGGATGGAGGAGCTGGCCCCGTCCATGCAGTAGTGAAGGAAGAGACAGCAGCCTTTCTCCAGGCAGACGCAGGACAGGATGGTGTCCCCTTCCTGTGAACAGAGTTCCTCAAGTTGTCTTGGTACAGGTATCGGGGTTTCCCTGACCTGGTGACCTTGGGGGGCGAGGGGGATGAGGTCAGATCAGGGATCGAGGGAATCCCCCCAAAGCACCACAGTATATGGTTTATGCACCCTCAGGCAGCTACCAAGTTAAACAGCCAGAGTGGCTTGTCCTCCAAGCCTGGCCAGATGTCCTGTCTCAACCCTATGCCTGGGTTTCCTTGCCTTCCAAATGGAGGAGTTTTAGCTCTAAAGTCCCTTCCAAACTCAACAGTCCAGGCTCAGAGCAGGAGTGGAGTCTCTTGGGGGATGTCTTAGGTGAGTCTCCCTGGAAGCAGAGCCTGAGGCAGTGATTCCGTACAGAGAAGAGAGGGAAGCAGGACAAGGATGGGGAGGATCTGAATTATCTGGTCTCTCTTGAGTTTATCCTGAGCCTGGTGGGGTGAGGAGGCCGGAAGTGTGCTCTGAAGCAGAAGTTCTACTCCAGAGTCACCCCCTAAAGCAATTAACGGCTTTGTACCCCTTGTCAGTCAGTCTTCATGGGCAAGGTGGGCTCTGAAGGAAATTCTCCAGAGAAGGGGGGCTTCTGTGAGCCATAGCAGCCCTTATAGCAGCTAGGGGAGGGGTGAACCACAGCCACCAATGCCTGGAACATGCAAATGTTCCTTCTCAGACCTCTACAGAGAAGAGACTTGCTGGGCATGGAAAAGACACCCAGCGTTCTGTAAAGCATTCCCCTTTCCCTCAGCTCATGTGACTGAGCCACCTACCAGGTGATGGAATTACCTGGAATTACCATTCTAGGTGATGGAATTATGAGGCCTGGCTTCCCAAAAATTATAACAAAGATTCTGTTTACCATAAACAAAGATTCCCCCTCTCAAGAAGGGCTGGACCCCTGCTCCAGGGAAAACCAGGGGAGAGTTGGTCACCAGCTGCCACCAGGCACCTGCTGGGCAGGGAGGATGGGAGGCACATGTTAGGTTCTGAAACACCTGTGGCACATTCAAGCAGAGAGATGGTAGCTGCGCTGGCCCCATCTGGAAGTGAGCCTGGCTCCACTCTCCAGCAGTTTCTGGCCAGGAAGCTGGCTGTGCAGCGAACTGTAGCCTCCATATGTTTGAGCAAATTCCACTTGGCAGGTGGACAGGGAGCATTTGCTGGGCAGACCTTTGCCTTCACAGCCTTATGCACTACTCTCTCTTTTTAACTTGTATCTGTGCTCAGCTCTGCAGCCCACCCTCCGTGGGATCCCCTCCCGAGGGCCTGGGCACTCACCCTTGGCCAGCCCAGGATCTGCTCTCACGCCCCCAGAGATCCATAGTGGGGGCTGGGGGAATGTGTGGTGAGGAATGTGAACCTAAGAAGCATGGCCAGATCTGGGCTCGGCTGGGTAGTCCACGGCAGGCAGGCAATGAGGGAGGGCCCACACAGAAGCCAAGGGAAGTTACAACAGGTTGTAACTTCCCTTCTTCAAGCTCAAAGTCCTTCCTGTTCATGGAATTACAAGAGGGATGTTTGAGGCCTAGGAGAAAGGGGCCTAAAGCCAGCATCGTGCTAGTGAGACAGAGCAGGTTTGGGGATGCTGGAGAGAGGTCCCTTGCAGAGCACCCATTAACACAGTGGGAAAGCCAGGCAGTGTCTGGGGCCTCACGCACGGCCACAGCACCAACTGCAGCCTCAATCTGTTGATGACTCCAAGCCAAAGCATCAATCACAGGCAACCACTGTGGGGCTCACATTACTGTCTCTCCTGTCTCTCTCTCTGAATCTATCTATATACACACACATATATATCATATATATGCGTATATGCTTACATATGAAATGGCTGGATGGTATCACCGACTCGATGGACTCGAGTTTGAGCACTGTATCAGTCTGCCTCACTCTGGGAGACAGTGAAGAACAGGGAAGCCTGGCGTGCTGCAGTCCATAGAGGTGCAAAGAGATGGACACAACTGAGCAACTAACACTTTCATATACACACACACACACACACACACACACACACGCAGACACACATACCTACACACACATTTCTCTAAAATATGGACCAGACCACTTTCTGTCTTTCAGAGAAAAGTCCAACAGCAAGCCATTTGGTGGCCACTAGTCTGTAATTCACATGGTCGTAACTGAGGACTGCTGTGTCATTCCAGAGAAAAATAAAAGATGTGACAGGAAGGAAAAACAGTATTGACCACAACACTAAGATTCACTGAGCACTTCATGCGTGCCAAGCTCCGTGTGAGCCCTTTCCCTGCATGATCGCTATTCCCCACAGCAAGCCCTGGTGTGAGAATCGTTAGAGCCCTCCACCTGCAGATGAGGAACCTGGACCTGGAGTAGAGAAGAGAACCAACTAGTCCAAGCTCACAGAGCCAATGCAGGGGCTGCTCCCTGGCCCAGCTCCTCACCACCTGACTGCAGACCCACACAGACTCCAGCACAGCTTGACTGCTTGCAAAAAGGCCACGCAAGCAGTGTCCAAAATCAACTTCCACAAATGAAGTCCAGTAATAAATAGAAGAGAAGGACTGGTGAAGAGAAGGGGCAAGGATGGGGAGGGAGGAGAGGGAAAGTCACCACACAGAAGAACGAAGCCAGGGTGAGGGATTGCACCAGGGCCAGACAACCGAGCCTGAGGCATCCTGGCAAGTCAGGGCAAGGACACAACGGGGTGGCAAGGGCCCAGCTGGGGTAGCCCAATCCACTTTGTCAGAGACCTTCCCAGCCCTAAATCCTTAAACGGATTTGTCCCAGAGTTTTTCTTTTTTTCAAGAACAAAATTCAGAGACTTCCCTGGTGGTCCAGCGGCTGAGACTCTGTGCTCCCAATGCAGGAGGCCCGGGTTCAATGCCTGGTCAGGACCTAGATCCCGTATGCCGCAAGGAAGAGCTGGTGCAGCCAAATAAACAAGTATCTTTTAAAAAGACAGACAGACTTTCCTGGTGGTTTATCAGTTAGGACTTCGCCTTCCAATGCAGGGCATGTGGGGTGGGGTGGGCGCTGCTTCCATCCCTGGTTCTGGTCAGGGGAACTAAGATCCCACATTGGCCTGGTGGCCAAAGAAACAAAACATCAAGTAGAAACAACGCTGTAACAAATATAGTAGAGACTTTTACAAAATGGTCCACATCTCTCCCTCTGGGAAAAAAAAAAAAAAAAAACTAAGTCAAAAAGAACAAAATTCACAGACTGTTATTTCTGAGAAGGATAAGGATGTTTGACATTTGGTTGGTACTCATTGAGAAAAATTCTCTGAAAGGAACCCCTTCTATCCTGTTGGTGAGATTGTAAACCGACGCAGCCACTATAGAGAACAGTGAAGAAGTTCCTTTAAAAATTAAAACTATAGAGTTTCCATATGATCAAGAAATCCCACCCGTGGGCATATATTCAATCAAAACTCTAATTTGAGAAGATGTATGTATTCTCTGGGGGCTTCCCTTGTGGCGCAGTTGGTAAAGGATCCGCCTGCAATGCAGGAGACATGGGTTCAATCCCTGGGTTGGGAAGATCCCCTGGAGAAGGGAAAGGCTACCCACTCCAGTATTTTGGCCTAGAGGATTCCATGGACTGTATAGGCCATCGAGTTGCAAAGAGTCAGACACGACTGAACGACTTTCACTTTCACTATGTACACTATGTTCATAGCAGCGCTGTTTATAATAGACAAGACATGGAAGCAACCTAAACGTCCACTGACAGATGAATGGATACACACGATGTGGCATACACACAAAGGAATATTACTCAGCCATAAACAAGAATGAATCAAGACTAGCGGACTAAGTGAAGTCAGAAAGAGAAAGCCAAACAGCTTATGGTATCACTTATATGTGGAGTCTAAAATACGACACAGATGAACTTGTCTATGGACCAGAAACAGACTCCCAGACACAGAGGACAGACTTGTGGTTGTCGGGGGTGGGGAGGGAGGTAGAGGGATGGACTGGGAGTTTGGGGTTAGCAGATGCAAACTATTATACACAGCGTGGATGAACAACAAGGTCCTACTGTGTAGCATAGGGAATTACATTCAGTATCCTGTGATACACCACGATGAAAAAGAATATGAAAAAGAACATATATCTGTATAACTGAGTCGCTTTGCTACACAGCAGAACCTAACACAAAGCTGAAAATTAACTATACTTCAATTTAAAAAAAAGAAAACCTCCTCTGCCTCTGGTGCCTCTGTGAAGGGCTGGGCAGTGGGAAGTGGCCACTGACCAAGACTGAACTCCTCAGTTCTGAAAAACAGAACATCATGCCCACGTGTGTCCCCCGCCTGACGCTCTCCCATCCCCTCTCATCTCTCCCTGCCCTGCACCCCACCAACGCCCTGCAATGCTGAGAGGGCCTGACATTTCAGTCCTGCAACTGGACTCGGTTATGTGTTCGCTCTTATTGCCCCCCTTCTCATTCCCCCTCCTGGAAACTCCTTCTAAAAGGGACTCTGTGAAGGATGTGTGTGCGGTGGCGCAGGCTCTATCTTATTCAGATGAAGGACGCACAGGTGGACATGGACATTCTTCTATTAGAACTCATGAGTTCGGCCTTGGCCCATGGCCACTCCCCACTCCCAACCCCTCACAAGGCACCCAAGGCAGAGCAGGCTTTCTCAACCGCTACCAACCGTAACTCCTCCTCAACAATGACTACCTCTGAGGACCCATTTTTTTCCTATTCACATTTAAATGATAACTTTGAAAGACACACAATTTCAGGTAGGAAGATTCCTTGCATGCTCTGCAGACATCACACCATCATCTCCCAACCTCCCACGAGGCAGTGGAGAAGCTGGACTCTCTTGTAGGGGTCTACTTTCTGTCTCTGAACGCTTTCCTCAGGCTCTGATGTATTTATTAGATGGCTGGACAGCATTACTGACTCCAGTGGACATGACTTTGAGCAAACTCTGGGAGACAGTGAAGGACAGGGCAGGCTGGCGTGCTGTAGTCCGTGGGGCTACAAAGAGACACTACTTTACAGCTGAACGATAATAGTGTGTGTGTGTGTGTGTGTGTGTGTGTGGCTGAACAATAATTCTGTGTGTGTGTGTGTGTGTGTGTGTGTGAACCTTTCCTGTTTGGTATTCTAGGCATCCATCAAATCAGAGGGTTTAATCATCTCATAAAATCTTCAGTCATTAGTTCTTCAAACATTTATTTTCTCTCCTCCATTTACTCACTCCCCTCTTTGTGAGTTTATGGACTAAAAAAACTGCAACCCTTCTAATTCTAGCCTCCACATCGTTTTCTGTCATTCTTCCACCTCTTTACCTCTCTGATACCTCCTGGAAGGAGGACCCAAACATCCCTCTCCACAAGCGCTCTCAAGCTGATTCCTCTGAGTTCTTCAACCCACACACTGGGTGCTCTATTTTAATTCTACTTTTCATACTTATTATCTCTAATTAGTTTTCTTCATAAACATTTATTCCTGCTTCCTGGTCTCCCCAAGGATATTTATTCTGCTTATTTAAACTTCTTGATCTATTTGTTCCATCAGTTCTGCTCCTCCCACCCAGGTTGCTCCATTTGTTGGCCTTCCTAAGAGCACAAGCAACACACTCCTTGGATGTCTTAGAATTTTTCTCCCTGAGAGCTCTCACCCCGCTCCCACCCTCCCCAGTCTCCTCGGCATTCAGCTGACAGAGCCAGACCTGTCCACTTGCTTGGGGATGGCAAGCTCCTCCTAGGGCAGAGCCCCCTGGGGAGTGCTCTGGGCTCACCCCCAGGCAAGCCTGCCCTTGAGGGTGGGACTGGGGAGGAAGGCTGCCAGCCCATCTCACGAGTTGCCTCCTCTAACCTACAGCACTGGGGGACTTCCCTCCGGCCATACTGCGTCCTGCCCCGTGGAAGACCAACCCAGAAGGCAATCATCCACCCAAGGTAACGTGGGAGAGAAGCCGCACATGTGGAAGCCCCCAGTCCCATCACTGTTATCCATGGGGGAACCCCACCACCTTCCCTGTTCCAGGGTTCTTTCCCAGCTTCTGTGTTGGTTCTGGAGACCCAGCCACCATTCTTGTTTCAGAGGCATTTCGACGTTTGAAAACAAGCACGCAGCAGCCCATGAGGGTGGCTGCCTTGCTCAGAAACCTGCCCACCAGGCCCTTCTTAGGGAGCAGGGCCTCCAAGTGCCTCCTGCTGCCTGACCCAGGGTGCTCCAGAGCAAGAGACAAACGTTTACAGAGGCCAGCCAGGATGTCTTCAGGGCTTCTGGCATCTGTGAGTGAAGCCAGGCCACCAGAGGCTGGTCTTGCCCTCACCTCCCATTTGCCTCCAAAGAATGCTCTGAGAAGCTACCATCCACCCAGGAGTGCAGGGCCCCTCTGGAATCTTGCACCCGAGGCATTTCTTAGAGTCGAGTACTAAAACCTTTACTTCTCCTGAGGAACAGATAGGTGTTTTCTCTGCTGATGAGGAATATATTCACTGGCTCCTTTCCCCTTCTTCTTTTTTTTTTAAACTGTTAATTTTATATTGAAGTACAGGTGGTTAACGATGTTGTGGCAGTTCCAGGCGGACAGCAAAGGCACTCAGTCCTACCTATACATGCATCCACTCTCCCCAGAACTCCCCTCTCATCCGGGCTGCCAGGTAACATTGAACAGAGTTCCCTGTGCTACACAGCACATCCTTGTTGCTTATCCATTTTAAATATACAGCAGTGTGCACATGTCCATCCCGAACGCCCTAACTATCCCTTCCCCCCACACCCTTACCCCTGGCAACTACGACTTTGTTCTCTAAGTCTGTGAGTCTTTTTCTGTTTTGTAAATAAGCTCATTTGTATCATTCCTTTTTAGATTCCACGTATAAGTGAGAGCATATGATGTGTGTCCTTGTCTGACTGACTTCACTCACTCTGACCATCTCTGGGTCCATCCATGCCGCTGCAAACGGCATTATTTCATTCTTTTTAATGACTCCTTTCCCTTTTCGTTGCAAGCCAAGACCAAGCTGCAATCCCAGCACATACCTAGAGAGACTCATAGCCTGCATATCCTGATTTACTAGGAATTAGGAATTATTTACCTTTTTACCTGCCTATTTTTCTAGGTCCTGATTAGCTGATTGTTAAAAAAAAAAAAAAAGCAAGCCTCTTTTGGAGATCCATGAAATAGGAAAGGAAAGGAAGAATAAACAAAGGAATTCACTGTTTGTACTTCTCTGGACCTGCATTTTAATTTTAAGCTATATTTTAGCAGTTTATTTTATCTGCTTCTGTTGTATGTCAACTCAGTCCCACTGTGGAATGAGGTTGGCTATATAGAAACGTACGAAAAATAAAACACATAATAAAGTCTGTGAACTGTGACTTTGTGAGTAATTCTATGAAACACCAAGACATATACTTATGGCTGATTCATACTATATGGCAGAAACCAACACAACACGGTAAAGCAATGATCCTCCAATTAAAAAAACAATTAAATCTATTCATTTTGAACTATCTATTCATAGTTCAAAAAAATACCAAGACATTCTACACATGAACATTCAGTACATTCAGCCTTAATGAAAGCCAAAGTCCATCAATAAATGGAAGCATCCTCATTTGCTGATCAAGAAGCTGATCATGTATGGATGTGAGAGTTGGACCATACAGAAGGCCGAGTGCCGAAGAATTGATGCTTTTGAAATGTGGTGCTGGAGAAGACTCTTAAGAGTCCCTTGGACTGCAAGGAGATCAAACTAGTCAGTCCTAAAGATCAACCTTGAATATTCATTGGAAGCACTGATGATGAAGCTGAAGCTCCAATACTTTGGCCACCTGATGCAAAGAGTGGACTCACTGGAACAGATGCTAATGCTGGGAAAGACTGAGGGCAAAAGGAGAAGGGGGCGACAGAAGATGAGATGGTTAGGTAGCATCACTGACTCAATGAACCTGAGTTCGAGCAAACTCAGGAGGACAGTGAAGGACAGGGAAGCCTGGTGTGCTGCAGTTCATGGGGCTGCAAAGAGTCAGTCATGACTGAGCAACTCAACAACAAGAAGGTTTTGTTAGAATAATGACAGCACCCACTATAACCCGGGCTGGTGCCTGAGCATATTCATTTCATAGGAGGGAAGGTGCCCCTACCCCAATCTACTTTCTTATTCAGTGAGGATGCCACCAAGCCTTCATGAGTGAGGGACATACACACTTGTAAGCAAATGAATTTGCACCAAGCTCTTCATGCTGTTGGCAGCAATGGCTTCCCAGACTGCAAGTGCAAGTGAATATGTTAACTGGCCCCTGGAAGGGGCCCATGAGCACATGGGCACTGATGGGGAAGCACTCTCAACGCTTCAGGAGAATTCTAAGCACCAGGTAGAGCTCTGCGATTTTCCAGGCCATGGGTGGACATGTTGAGAAGCCTGGCTGATTCACAACTGGCACCTAAAAGTTCACTTTGTCCTGCAGGCAGGCATGGAAAATACTGAGGGGCCGCCTGAAAGCATGCTGTATTCAACACGCTCCGTGGCAATGAAAGTAGGTGAAAGGCTGTGCAGAAATGGGTAAGAAACAAATGCCCTTGGGCACTAGAAAAATCACTGTTCAGGGAGACAGGACCAGGCAGCTGCTGCACATTTACTGTGCAGACTCTCCAGGAACTTGTTCAAATGAAGAGTCTTCCTCTGCAAGCAAGGCGTAGGTTTGTGAAGGCACCACGGAGCACTCACAGATGCTTTGGGCAGGAGTGCGGGGTCTGTGTTCAGGAGTGCAGGCCCAGATCAGTCGCCATTCAGCACCCTTGGTCTGATGCTTCCCTTCCTCTGCACCTTTCTTCTTCCCATCAGTGAAATATGAATTATAACTCTTACATAGAAGGCTTTAGGATCTGAGGAGAAATGGTGAAGGATTCTACACTTCTCAGAAAGGACCCATAAATATAAACCATCCTACTGCTTTGAATGAGTAATGGTGTTGTTGTTATTTAGCCGCTCAGTCATGTCCAACTCTTTTGTGACCCCATGGACTGTAGCACACCAGGCTCCTCTGTCCATGGGATTTCCCAGGCAAGAATACTGGAGTGGGTTGCCATTTCTTTCTCCAGGGGACCTTCCTGACCCAGGGACCCAAACATGTGTCTCCTGCATCATAGGCAGATTCTTTACTGCTGAACCACCAGGGAAGCCCCAAATGAGTAACAGGGTGGTATAAATACAACTCCACAGGAACAGACAGCACATCAAATTCTGAACTTAGTACTCAACGAGAGCTCCTGCTGTGGGAATTACTCCATGAACGGATGAAAATACAATCATTCCCTGTTATACTGGCTCTGTTACACTGGCTTATAATTTGGCACTCTGCTTATCCTTGAAGAGAGGCAGATGGGTTGCACGTTGTATGACGACTTGAATTTGCAGAGTATCGCAGGAACACAGCGTGCTGTGGGTCCATGAGCTTTGGTGGTTAAATGCTCAGAATCTGACATCAAACAGATCCAGGCTCAAACTTCAGTTCTATCTTGCTCTAGATGAGCTTCAGTTCTCATGGGTGTAAAATGCAAATATCTACCACGTAGGGCTGTTACAAGGATTATAATGCAAGAAAAGCACTTCAGAGAGTGTCCAGCCCACAGTAAATGCCCTGCAAATGACAGCAGTAGGTATCATTGACAGATTGTGAAGGGACCACCATCATTGTTTCTGTCTCTCTTATGTACATATACGCGTGCGCGCGCGCACACACACACACACACACACACACACACACACACACATCAAGCAAGAAAACTGAAGCCTAAAGGGATTTCAGGAACCTGAATCTCATAACGTCTGCTGGCGATTTCAAGCTAGAGCCTCCTGCTCCCTTTTGTCATGCTCCATCCTCTAGGTCTGAGTGGAGACACTCAGAAAGAGGGCAACAACCCCAAGTAACCTGGGCATCATCCTGTGTCTGGAAAAAGCTTTAACCCACCTGAAGTCTTTTCCCACTGCTCATGAATGATGCTGACCTAGCTTTGAAAACTGAACCATCTGACCTGAGCAGGACTGGGGCCTCATAGAAGAGCCTTAAGAAGGGCTGTGCTGATCTCTCAGTGCCTGCATCTGACTGGTTGTAAAATATTTCAATATTAACCTGTGTAAAACGAGGTTTCCAGAGTCCGCAGAGGAATGACTTGCTCTTAATAAGGTCACAAAGTCCAACTCAACAGGTAAAGTTGTCTCACCATCTTTACAACCCCTTAGATTCTCTGTTCTTGACTCAAACCCACAATCCTACTCTCTTGCTCATTCCCACTTCCCATCCTAGAAAATCTATCTGTTCAGCTACAGCCCTTTGGAGAAGCTAGGGTCCAAGGGTGCTTTGGTGCCACTATTTCCAGCTCTGTTTGACAACAGGCCAGGAGGTCTCACTGCCAGCTACAGATGAGCCCTCACCAAGGTAGGGCATATGAGAAACTCAGACCACAGCTGGCAGCATCAGGAATTAGTCTTGTTCCCCAAGGTCTACAAACCCCAACCCTCCTCTAACCAAAACCTTGTCTGCCAGGCCCTACCTAGCTTTCTGCCTTTGTTTCCTGAGAATACTTCCATCACAAGGTTAGGACTGAGTTCAGTTCGGAGCAGCCTTTCCCCCGAGGGCCCTTTCTCCTCCCCATCAGGCACATAGAGGGCCCTGGCTCTTGTCAATTCCCTTTCCTTAACACTAGACCTTGATTTCAGACTCCAGCTGGCTCTACTCAAAGTGGATGTCTTGCTTTGGCTTCTGCTGAAAGCTGACCCTGGCAGGGATACCTGGGGGAAGATTGTTTGTTTGGGAAATATCTAAAAAACACAGTGAGAGAGTAAGAAAAGGTGGCAATAAGAGAAGGGATTAACTTCCAGATAAACTTCCATTAAAACAAGTTCTGCTACTTAAAAAGAGGTTTAATTGGACCTTACCTGGTGGTCCAGCGGTTAGGAATCCACCTTCCAATGCAGGGGATGCTGGTTTGATGCCTGGGCAGGGAACTAAGATCCCACACGCCACGGCGCAATGAAGCCCTCACTCCACAACTGCTAAGCCCGTACCCTCTAGAGCCTGCATGTCACGGTGAAAGATGCTGCACACCCCAACTAAGATCCCACACAGCCAAAAATAAAAGAAATCAACAAGGAAATAAAATAAAAGAGAGTTAATAACCTGGACTAGAGGATCTCTTGAGAGGTTTTTTTTTTTTTTTTAATTTGGCTTTTATTTACCTCCCAGCTCTGAAAGTCTACAGCTCTTCAGCACAGAGCTGCAGAGTGCAAGGTTTAGGAGACTGGGTGCTAAATTATCCCATTAGGATTGGAAATAGTTCCTAAAGCACACCCTAAGACTGCCTGAAGCAAAGGCCCAAACATAGCTGGCACCAGCGATTTTCAGCTCAGAAAAATCTAGTCACAAAAATGTAAGACTTACTGAATGCTACCCATCAGAGATGACACGGTGAAGGAAGCATTCAGCTCTCCCCGACCTGCTTCCCTGTCCCTCTTTCCTTCTCCTCTGAAGGTTTTGGCTAATGATAGAAATCGGCCTGGTGCTGATTCTCAAGTTGCAAATTTTTCTCCATTGATAATATATAATTTTACTTCATTTCTATTCAGGAATTCTTTGGAATACACTTTAGGATATGCAAAATGAGAAAGGAAGATGACATTGTGAGATGTTAAAACTATCTTGGAAAAGATATTTCTCACCCTTTCTCGCTCTGGGCACGACTTTGACATTGGGGAAATTTTCTTGATTCTTAAAAAAATTAATTATAAAAGAATGTGTGAGGGAGTTCTCTAAATTCTCAAAATATTTACCTTAAAATTTAAAATATTCAGTGTGTTCACCTTCTTAAACATGTTTATACCTACAGTACTGTTATATCCCATGACACAGCCATATTTCCCCAGAAAAAAAGCAGCTTCAGAGACTATGTGGGAAATACGTTTTTCATTCTTTGGAAATATTTCACCACTGGCAAATAAAATGATGTTATAGGAATTTGTTCATTTTGATTGTGCATAAGAAGATAAACCTGTTCTTTCTTAATTGCCAACAAGAGAAAATACATAAAACTTCTAATGGGATATCTAAACAAATTAAATTCTTGCAAGAGCCTGTAAATACTTTGTGTAACCAAGAGCTTATACAGCTTGAGAGATCAAAGGAACATTTCATGCAAAGACAGACACAATAAAGGACAGAAACGGTATGGACCTAACAGAAGCAAAAGATATTAAGAAAAGGTGGCAAGAATACACAGAAGAATATACAAAAAATGTCATAATGACCTGGATAACCATGATGTGGTCACTCACCTAGAGCTGGACATCCTGGAATGTGAAGTCAAGTGGGCCTTAGGAAGCATCACTATGAACAAAGCTAGTGGAGGTGACAGAATATCAGCTGAGCTATTTCAAATCCTACAAGATGATGCTGTGCAAGTGCTGCACTCAATATGTCAGCAAATTTGGAAAACTCAACAACAGCCACAGGACTAGAAAAGGTCAGTTTTCATCCCAATCCCAAGAAAGGGCAATGCCAAAGAATGTTCTAACTACTGTACATTTGCACTCATTTTGCATTCTAGTAAGGTTATGCTCAAAACCCTTCAAGCTAGGCTTCAACAGTATGTGAACCAAGAACTGTCTGGTGTACAAGCCACATTTAGAAAAGGCAGAGGAACCAGAGATCAAATTGCCAACATTTGTTGGATCATAGAGAAAGCAAGGGAATTCCAGGAAAACATGCACTTCTGCTCCATTGACTATGCAAAAGCCTTTTGGCTGTGTGGATCACAACAAACTGTGGAAAATTCTTAAAGAGATAAGAATACCAGACCATCTTACCTGTCTCCTGAGAAACCTACATGTGGGTCAAGAAGCAATAGTTAGAACCTTACATGGAGCAAATGACTGGTTCAAAATTGGGAAAGGAGTAAGACAAAGCTGTATATACTGTTTTCCTGTTTAACTTATAGGCAGAGTATATCATGCAAAATATCAGGCTGGATGAGTCACAAGCTGGAATCAAGACTGCCGGGAGAAATATCAACAACCTCAACTATGTAGATGATACCACTCTAATGGCAGAAAGTGAAGAGGAATTAAAAAGTCTCTAGATGAGGGTGAAAGAAGAGAGTGAAAAAGCTGTTTTAAAGCCTAACATTCAAAACACTAATATCATGGCATCCCCTCACTTCATGGCAAAGAGATGGGGTAACAATGGAAACAGTGGCAGATTTTCTTTTTGTGGGCTCCAAAATCACTGGAGCTGGTGACTGCAGCCATGAAATTAAAAGACACTTGCTCCTTGGGAAGAAAGCTATGACAAACCTGCTGCTGCTGCTGCTGCTGCTGCTGCTAAGTCGCTTCAGTCGTGTCCGACTCTGTGCCACCCCACGGACTTTAGCCTACCAGGCTCCTCCATCCATGGGATTTTCCAGGCAACAGTACTGGAGTGCCGTGCCATTGCTGACAAACCTAGGCAGTATATTAAAAAGCAGAGACATCACTTTGCCAACAAAGGTCTGTCTAGTCAAAGCTATGGTTTTTCCAGTAGTCAAATACACATGTGAGAGTTGGACCACAAATAAGGTTGAGCACCAAAGAATTGATGCATTTGAATTGTGGTGCTGGAGAAGACTCTTGAAAGTCCCTCGATAGAGTGACAGAGTGAACATCGCTCAGTAGCGTCTAACTTTGCAAACCCATGGACTGTAGCTGCCAGACTCCTTTGTCCATGGAATTCTCCAGGCCAGGATACTGAAATGGGTAGCTGTTCCCTTCTCCAGGGGATCTTCCCAACCCAGGGATCAAACCCAGGTATATGGCATTGCAGGCGGATTCTTAACCATCTGAGCTACTAGGGAAGCCCTGGACAGCACAGAGATCAAACCAGTCAATCCTAAAGGAAATCGACCCTGAATATTCATTGGAAGGATTGTTGCTGAAGCTGTAGCTCTAATACGTTGGCAACCTGATGCGAAGAGCTGAATCACTGGGAAAGACGCTGATCCCGGGAAAGATTGAGGGCAAGAGGAAAAAGGGGCAATAGAAGATGAGATGGTTGGATAGCATCACCAGTTCAAGAGACATAAATCTGAGCAAACTTTGGGAGACACTGAAGGACATGGAAGCCGGCTGTGCTGAAGTACATGGGGTTGCAAAGAGTCGGACAGAACTTAGCTGCTGAACAACAAAGCCGCAGCTAAAACTCGTGAAGAGTGAGATCTGGGCAATACCAATTCCAGTCATCTATTCAACAATACCAAGGGTCTTCTATGTACCAGCATTGCTGGGGACATGATAGTGAATGAATCTCCAAGATGCCTCCAAATGTTGAAATATTAGTCCCATCTTTTTTGAACTTGGCATATGTATTGGAAAGACGTTTCCATTTTAAAAATCCCTGTCTGCTGCTCTGATAAATAATGTTCTCCCAAGTTTCCAGAAGGAGAATTAATCTGGTGAGACAAATCAGTTGTTGTTCCACTCATTGTTATGGTAATAGAGAAATTAGGTTTTTAATTAAGGCTGAGGGAAGATGGAAGAGCAGGCGGCAAACAAACACCCACACAGTTTGATGCAGAAGGGTCAGGACAGACAATTCTCCTTTTCTTCTATGGGGTCGAAAATGCTCCTTGTTAGAGCAGAAGGCATTTTATCAATGAGGCCCCAGCTACGTACATTTTCTGTCTTGTAAATATGTCAGCACCCACTAACTTGGCATGAGGATTTAGTATGAGCCACTTTAGGGAAATACACTGCAGATATCAGGTTTGAAAATGAGTTAGCTAAAGCTTCGAGAAGGTAAGCAACATGCCCCAGGTCATGCAAATGTGGGATGGTGTGAGGATTCAAATTCAGGCAGTTTGATTTCAGGATACTCTGACCTTTTAAGCTATATTGACTTTTTTAAATTTTACTTTTATCTTTGTTCCCTAACAAGGAATTGAACCCGTACCACTTGCGTTAGAACCACGAAGTCTTAACCACTGGACCACCAGAGAAGCCTCCGTATTGACTTTTCTTTTTTATTATTATTATTTTTTTACTTTACAATATTGTATTGGTTTAAAGAAGAGGTCTTGAAGTATCTAGTACGTTTATCACCCATATTTATTTTTTGTAACCACTATGCACTTTCACTTTTCACTTTCATGCATTGGAGAAGGAAATGGCAACCCACTCCAGTGTTCTTGCCTGGAGAATCCCAGGGACGGGGGAGCCTGGTGGGCTGCCGTCTCTGGGGTCACACAGAGTCGGACACGACTGAAGCGACTTAGCAGCAGCAGCAGCAGCATGCTATTTTAAATTACAGAAGGAATGCATGGCTGTCAGGAGCCGGCTTGGATCAGCACTCCGCCCATGACAAAGGTCATGAGGAAGGAGGCTCGGCACACGCAAGGGCGGGATCTAGCCTCAGGAGCCCCCCTGGAAATTCTCAAGCATCGACACCCAAAAACCAGAGTCTGCCTCCTTTCTGCTTTGTGTTCTCACCTACACCTCTGACTTTACAGGGGGCTGTCCTCTACTACCTCTCTCTGAAAAAAGAGTTAACTTACAGCTCCAGTTAATAATTCCTGGGTGTGACAGTGTTTCAACCTACAAACTCTTTTGGAAATCCTCTAGCCTGCCTGAATAGGTTTTTCCGGCCACATGTGATTGTTCAGAGCCTCCCAAATGTGAGAGGCATGAGATGTTCTAAACTGTCTAAATACAGATTCCATTGAGCAGTTAAAAGATTGATTAGAAATTGTATTGGTGAAGGGTTTTTCACTTGTTGGGCCAATGTTTGCTGCTAAGTCTCCATATCCCTTACCTACTGTGTCCTTAGCAGTGTATTGATTGATAAAATTGGTTTACAGAAATGTAAATAGTAGCTTTAATGTTTGTAACCTTGGACCCTTGAGTTAATTCTTTCTCTTCTTATAACCCACCACACCTTTGCCCTATAGAAATGCAACTCCAGTGCCTTTGGAGGGTGGCGCCTGACTAATCACCTTTAGAGAAAAATAAGTTTTCTGAAGAAAGGGTCTTAAAATGTTGACAGGCCTCCGGGCCAGAAGATGATGCAAATCACCTAAACTTTTGCATATGATAAGTTTGCAGGAAGAAAGCCTGGCTTACTGCATGACTCTACCCTTTCCCCCATTATCCTCTATGCATAACTTAAGGTATAAAAACTACTTTGAAAAATAAAGTGTGGGGCCTTGTTCACCAAAGCTTGGTCTCCCCATGTCATTCTTTCTCTTATCTTCTGGCTGAATTATTCAGCCGCCTCTCTCCACAAAATGTTCTCACTGAGCTATCCTTATTTCATCTGCTTTTCTTCACTGAATTTCCTCACTGAGCTATCTTCATTTTTATTACTCTTTATATCTTTAATTAATGCCTAATTAATCGTTTCCTGACCCCCGCCGACGCCGTCTCCCCTTTGAATTCCCTGGATCCACCAGGGCTGGACCCCAGCAGCATGTTAATGGGAAGAAGGAAAGGAAGGAGAAGAGCAAGAAATAAGGTGGGAAGTACAAGAAAATACAAAAGAAACACAAATAGATATCTGTTATATTTCTACTATTCATAGATTGAGCATACTCAATAGGGATGTTACAGCCCCTAAGGGGTCAAAAATTGGTCCTAGTGGGGAGAAAAACTTACTCTTTATATATATAAAGTACAGATAGTTGTACAATGTATAACCAGCTAGACATACACTATATCTGTGATATTAAAATCTAATTTGAGGGCAAAATTTTGGGGGAAAAGTCTTGGAGGAGGTGTGATAATTTTTTTAAAAGTTAAGCACACTGACATAGATATCAGTTTTAACATATTAGTAGCCATTTGTACAGATTTTTCTATCTACACTGTTTTCTTTTTACAAAAATGGGATTATGTGTACATACTATGCCTTTCCATGTCAAAAAAATCCTTCATAATAATATATCATTAACAAACACTTCAATTATATATTATTTGATCCTTACAATAACTTGCAAAGATAGATATTTTTATGTCCATTTTACAATTGAAGACACTGAAGTTTAAGGAGGTGAATTAACTCTCCTCAAAGTCTCTTAGCCAGTATGAAGAGCAGAGCCAAGACTTGAATCCTATTTCTTAAGAACTTTGGGTTTATCTTGCTATTTTTTTCCAGCCCCTTGAATAGAAAGCTTAGTTCATTTCTTTTTAATCTTTTTTAGCTTTCTGATAAAAGGTATAAATTTTCCTGTCATGTCACTTAGGCTTTATCACAAGGTTTATACCGTTTCTCCATTAGACAGATACAAGAAGATCTTCCCTATCCTTGTAAACATGTTTCCAATGAAATACTGTCCAGGGAAAAGAGTTTGTGAAGCTTGAAAAGCTTTCCTTATCATGCGATCTTGTATCTTCTTAGAGGATGCTGACTATCTGTCTCTAGATCAGATCAGATCAGTCGCTCAGTCGTGTCCAACTCTTTGCGACCCCATGAACCGCAGCACGCCAGGCCTCCCTGTCCATCACCAGCTCCCGGAGGTCACTCAGACTCGCATCCATCGAGTCAGTGATGCCATCCAGCCATCTCATCCTCTGTCGTCCCCTTCTCCTCCTGCCCTCAATCCCTCCCAGCATCAGAGTCTTCTCCAATGAGTCAACTCTTCACATCAGGTGGCCAAAATACTGGAGTTTCAGTTTTAGCATCATTCCTTCCAAAGAAATTCCAGGATTGATCTCCTTCAGAATGGACTGGTTGGATCTTCTTGCAGTCCAAGGGACTCTCAAGAGTCTTCTCCAACACCACAGTT
Source organism: Tragelaphus eurycerus (assembly GCA_935064755.1). Lineage (NCBI taxonomy): Eukaryota > Metazoa > Chordata > Mammalia > Artiodactyla > Bovidae > Tragelaphus > Tragelaphus eurycerus. The sequence continues at coordinate 28,779,262 of CAKXYN010000001.1, read as the reverse complement.
CAAAAGCATCAATTCCTCGGCGCTCAGCCTTCTTCACAGTCCAGCTCTCACATCCATACATGACCACAGGAAAGACCATAGCCTTGACTAGGCGAACCTTTGTTGGTAAAGTAATGTCTCTGCTTTTGAATATGCTATCTAGGTTGCTCATAACTTTCCTTCCAAGGAGTAAGCGTCTTTTAATTTCATGACTGCAGTCACCATCTGCAGTGATTTTGGAGCCCAGAAAAACAAAGTCTGACACTGTTTCCACTGTTTCCCCATCTATTTCCCATGCAGTGATGGGACCAGATGCCATGATCTTCATTTTCTGAATGTTGAGCTTTAAGCCAACCCTTTCACTCTCCACTTTCACTTTCATCAAGAGGCTTTTTAGTTCCTCTTCACTTTCTGCCATAAGGGTGGTGTCATCTGCATATCTGAGGTTATTGATATTTCTCCCGGCAATCTTGATTCCAACTTGTGTTTCTTCCAGTCCAGCATTTATCATGATGTACTCTGCATATAAAGATGGGCACGATAAAGGACAGAGATGGTGTGGACCTAACAGAAGCAGAAGATATTAAGAAGAGGTGGCAAGAATACACAGAAGAACTATACAAAAAAGAGCTTCAAGACCTAGACAATCATGATGATGTGATCACTGACCTAGAGCCAGACATTCTGGAATGTGAAGTCAAATGGGCCTTAGAAAGCATCACTACGAACAAAGCTAGTGGAGGTGATGGAATTCCAGTGGAACTATTCCAAGTCCTGAAAGATGATGCTGTGAAAGTGCTGCACTCAATATGCCAGCAAATTTGGAAAACTCAGCAGTGGCCACAAGATTGGAAAAGGTCAGTTTTCATCCCAATCCCAAAGAAAGGCAATGCCAAGGAGTGCTCAAACTACCGAACAATTGCACTCATCTCACACGCTAGTAAAGTAATGCTCAAAATTCTCCAAGCCAGGCTTCAGCAATATGTGAACCGTGAACTTCCTGATGTTCAAGCTGGTTTTAGAAAAGGCAGAGGAACCAGAGATCAAATTGCCAACATCCGCTGGATCATGGAAAAAGCAAGAGAGTTCCAGAAAAACATCTATTTCTGCTTTATTGACTATGCCAAAGCCTTTGACTGTGTAGATCACAATAAACTGTGGAAAATTCTGAAAGAGATGGGAATACCAGACCACCTGATCTGCCTGTTGAGAAATCTGTATGCAGGTCAGGAAGCAACAGTTAGAACTGGTCATGGAACAACAGACTGGTTCCAAATAGGAAAAGGAGTACGTCAAGGCTGCATATTGTCACCATGTTTATTTAACTTATATGCAGAGTACATCTGTCTCTAAACAGGGCTTAAATAGATTTCTGGCATCAGGGGCCTATAATAGGCACACTGTCTCCAGTGAACTCCTTTACCCTCACCTTATTCTAGACCTCATGCCCAGTCCCCACACTTGGGGTTCTGTTCACAGAATGACTGCAGTGGGAGCTGAGGAACTGACTATTGGTTTAAATCAACAGCAGGTAACTGGCAGCAAATAGGCCAATAAGAAACACTGGTTGACATTTAACCATGAATTTGTTAGGAGTTTTTTTGTTTTGATTTCTTGAGAAAGAGAAGAGATGGAACTTTCTGTCCAGCTCAAATTCTGCTAGTCATAAGGCAGAAAGAGAGCATGGGTTTGCAGGCAGGCTCTTGGGCACCAGCAGATGAGCCTCTATAAAGAGGTAAAGACATCCTTACCTCCTGGGACCCAGAATCCTACAGAGAGGATCCCATGTGTAATCTGACCCTTTGCTGGTAAGTCACCCCAAATACACTGGCAGTCTTCCTCCACTATGTCTCCACCTAGAATCGGTGTGGTGTATGTATTTTCAGGGTCTTTTCCCACTGTCCTCATCGCAAGCCACTCTGAGCCATCTAAGCCCAATTCAGACTCTGCTCTTCTAGTGAGAGCAGTGCAGGAAAATATTCTGGTGTTTTGTGAAACTTGTTCAGCTGGAAACTTGACTACAAGGGTTGCTATGGCAACCTGAGCAGAAGATGATTAGGGGGAAAGCTGTGCTTCCTACTGGGATGTGGGATGTATGTTTGTGTGTGCACATGAGCATGTGGAGTATGGAGGAAAGGAATGATGACGAAGAAAACGACCTTCTTCCTAGTCAAACGGATACTGGACTGAACTGCTATTGTAATTTCAAGACAGCATAAAGCTAATTCTTTTCAAATTGGTTAGATTAGTTCTTTCTGTGCTTATGGAAATCTTCGCCCTCAAAGTGTTTCTCTAGCAAATTTTATTGAGGAATAGTTTCTTTATAATGGGTAAGTATCCACAGATGGATGCCATGCTTATCAACTTGGAAATGTTGATACTAGCAGATGACAGGTATGCCAAGACTGCTTATAAGAATCATATGCATCTTTGAATGCTAATTTACTTAATCTTTTTGAAATTATATCTAGAATTTCTACAAAGTATATCATCAAACATGACTTACACATTCTGAATCTCATGTAGTGCACTCAATGTCTGTAAAAAAAGTTCTGCATCCTTGGTACCTATTTATGTAATTAAAGAGTTTTATACACTTTGAATATTTCATAAAATGTTTTAAATTCTCAAGTGTAAAACATCTTAATCACATATAACTGAAAAAAGGTGGAAGATATGCTGTAAGTGAAGCTTTCAAAAATTAAAGATAAAATGAAACTCTATACTGCTCCCTCTCCTCTCAGATATGGGTAACAACAAGACTTATGGGGTGCTTATCATGTACCACGTGCTTATCATATATCATGTATAAAAACTGTATATGCTTCTATTCATTGAATCCCAAAAATAACAATACACAGTAGATAGTATTACTATCTCTGTCTTAAAGAAAAGGAAATTCAGACACAGAGAGAAGCTGTCCAAATCTGAAGGCAGAACATGGCAAAATTGGGATGCAAACTGGGTGACCTGGCTCCACCACCCTTCTGATAACCATCTCCAGACCAGGATCTGCCCAAGAGTGTGGGAGACGATGGAGAGCCCTGTTCAAAAGCCCACCCCGGCACTTTTCTATAATTTTCCCTCTCCAGCTCTCTGACTCTTGAGCTGGAGTCAGATCCAGTAAGATCCAGCCTACAGATCTTATTTCTTTTTGGATAGGAAAACAAGTTCTTTCATCATCATACTCTCCTTCAGAAACTTTTGTTAAGAGCATAAATGTTGGGCTTCTGGTATCCCAGGGGTCTAAAATTTTAAAAGTCTTTTATCTCTCAAAGTTATTGCCTCTGTCATGAGCTTTAAAACCCAAAGTTGAGCACTGGCTCATTTCTATCGCCCATTTCAGTCCACTCCTGAGGAGATAAACCTCAGCCTCATTGTCCAGCTTTAGCTGAGGAAGGGCTGTAGACCAAAATGAATTAGTAAGAATGAAGATACTTCCAGTGAAATTTTTAACTATTAATCCTCTACTTGTTGTATCTAGGAATAATAAAATCATTTTAATTGCATCTGTGAAAAGCATTATGAATCAATAAAAAATGTTTATATTTTAACTGCTCAGAGGGGCTGCAATGCATTATGTTATTGAAAGTAAAGCTGGTAGATTTACAAGGACTCCGGGTCAGAGTGTCTGTTACTCAATATTCATTAAACCTTTTGGAACAAAATCACCCCAAACTTTAGCCACCTAGAGATGAAATTTCCCAGGCCTCCCTTGAGCTAGGTGTGGCCATGTGACCAAATTCAGGTTTAGGACCCTTTTGCTTGCTGGCCTTGTGAGTGTGAATAAGCCAGAGTCTCCATCACAGAACTTAACCCCAGAAAGAAGCATGGAGATAAACTACCTACATGCAGGGCAGGGATGAAAGACCCGCGCTGGGAAGTGCAGTTCTCAGCCTCCCCATGAGCCAGTGGGAGGGCTGTGTCTTGAGCTCACTTGTTTGCTGGCTGCGGAGAAGTCTTTACACAACCCCACACTCCCTCCCTTTCTCTTCCCTAAAATTTAGTTTCCTGATCTGCAATGTGAGGGCAATAATAGCACATAGGCAGTAGACATAGTGGCTGACCACCCAAATTCCATTCCACTCCTGGCCCATTGAGTAGTGGCAATGAGGTTTGAAAAGCTGACTCTCACTCCAGAGGGAGACCTTGATTAGTCTCAGCCGATTATAATTTGCCCCACTTCCCCTGCCAGTGATTGATTCACAGGCCTCAGTTAATCAGCATTTAACCTTCCCGTGGTAGTGTTATTGGATACGGCAGGCAGATATGACCTAAGTTGGTCCAATCTGAATTAAGGAAAGATTTTTACTTACTGGCAATAAAGAGGTGCCCTCTTCTCCTCCCTTTCCCTCCCCTTCTCTTTAGTTGCTTTTTTCAGTAAGGTTTGGGGAAAGTGACGGCGTGCCAGTGCTGAGTGAATGCTTTCCTCTTCCTCTGAGCACCCTGCCTACCTACCATGAAAACAAGTCCGCACTAAGCTCCTGGAAGGTGAGAGATCATGTGGAGGAGAGACGAGCCACCCCAGTGACTGCAGATGCATGAGTGAGCCCAGCTGATAGGTAGAGAGCTTGGGCAAGATCCGCAGACCTGCCCAGCCAAACCATACATTCATGACCTGAAATATTTATTGATGTGTGCCACCGAGGTTTTTCTGGTTAGTTTTTTCATAAAGTGATTGTGGATATAGCTAACTAATGCGTTGTTTATTACTACTATTACTTTCAACTGGCATTTGGCTGAAAAGAGCAATTCTGCAGGCAGGTTGGCCTAAAGTTACTCAGGCAGATGAATCCCATGGTCAAGTTGGCCATGGACTGGGAAGGTACACTGGGCAGAACCAAGAAGGAGAAGACAGCACAGCCTGTTTCTTTGCACCAGTGACCTTCCTACAGTTCCATGGTCATTACTTTTGTGCTTACATGCATGTCTCAAAAAGAATTTTGAAAAACTATGTACCCCACTGCATATTTTGAAGTTCACATCTAAAAGTTTCATCCTAAGTTTAGTGACTGCAAGGGATATCATTTTCTCTCTGCAGCAAAGATTGACATTTAAACATAAAACTATCAGTCTTTGAAAATATTAAAGGGAACCTGGGCTCATGATCATTTCATGCTCACTACCACCCAATTTAAAATATATGAATGATCTCTTCTTCACTGTTGAGAAATTTCACATCTTTCATTTTTCTCCTGGAATTCATATTTTTTGCTATTCCTTCACAAACCTTTAATATAATTTAACATACTTTTAAAATTTGAGAATTTTTTATTGATCACCCTATTATACATTAAAGAAAGAAAGTGAAGTCACTCAGTTGTGTCCACCTCTTTGTGATCCCATCTACTGTAGCCTGACAGGCTTCTCTGTCCATGGGATCTTCCAGGCAAGAATACTGGAGTGGGTTGCCATTCCTTTCTCCAGGGGATCTTCCCAACCCAGGGATCGAACCTGGGTCTCTCACATTGCACACAGTCTCTTTACTGTTTGAGCTACCACGGAATTGCCATTATACATTAAAGGCACATTATATATTGTAATACATTAAAATGCATTTTATTCTTGTGAATAGAAGGCTCTTCATGTCTTAAAAAATACTTCTGGATTGAACTGTCACACACATTACAAATTTTGATAATTTTTAAACATAAAAAGTTAAATATAATTGGAAAGGCATCTTCTAATGAGTTGAAATATGACCTAGCTTTTCATATGCATTTAATGAAAGACAAAGGTACATTCTGCTGAAAATTAATCAGTGCAGAAGCTAGAATAACATTATTCTTGTTAATAGGAGGTGGAAAAGATTAAATATTTTATATGGTAAAATAAAATGAGCATTATCTTTGGATTATTTCATGATATGATTTCATAAAAAGAATTTTAAAATACCTCACTAAATAGTATACACTACATCCAAAACAAGTGGCCTAAAGTTTATATCTGTGGGTTTATCTGATGTATCTTGAATGTCCTATCAAGCCTTTCAGCTATATTTAAATGAATCAGTGTCACTAAGTTACATGCTTGGGCTGTGGTATGGTGCTATTTCCTTCAGCTAAAGACCTGACCTGGGTTTAGTACTGAGTGTAGTTGGAAAGTATTGCTTACATTTAAATACATTTTAAAAACCTGAGCCCTTTCTTCTTTAGAATTCAGTGTTTCTGACTGATGCTCTTTTCGCTTTGCTGTCATTGGACTCCCCTTCAGTACTATTGCCTGGAAAATCCCACGGACAGAGGAGCCTGGTAGGCTACAGTCCATGGGGTCGCAAAGAGTCGGACACGACTGAGCAACTTCACATTCACGTTCAAAAAGCAAAATTATCTTGACTCCCCTTACGGAGGCTATTTAGAACATCCTAACATTCCTGATGTTCAAGCTGGTTTTAGAAAAGGCAGAGGAACCAGAAATCAAATTGCCAACATCCGCTGGATCATGGAAAAAGCAAGAGAGTTCCAGAAAAACATCTATTTCTGCTTTATTGACTATGCCAAAGCCTTTGACTGTGTGGATCACAAGAAACTGTGGAAACTTCTGAAAGAGATGGGAATACCAGACCACCTGATCTGCCTCTTAAGAAATCTGTATGCAGGTCAGGAAGCAACAGTTAGAACTGGACATGGAACAACAGACTGGTTCCAAATAGGAAAAGGAGTACGTCAAGGCTGTATATTGTCACCCTGCTTATTTAACTTATATGCAGAATACATCATGAGAAATGCTGGACTGGAAGAAGCACAAGCTGGAATCAAGATTGCCGGGAGAAATATCAATAACCTCAGATGTGCAGATGACACCACCCTTATGGCAGAAAGTGAAGAGGAACTCAAAAGCCTCTTGATGAAAGTGAAAGTGGAGAGTGAAAAAGTTGGCTTAAAGCTCAACATTCAGAAAACAAAGATCATGGCATCTGGTCCCATCACTTCATGGGAAATAGATGGGGAAACAGTGGAAACAGTGTCAGACTTTATTTTTCTGGGCTCCAAAATCACTACAGATGGTGACTGCAGCCATGAAATTAAAAGACGCTTACTCCTTGGAAGGAAAGTTATGACCAACCTGCTGCTGCTGCTGCTGCTGCTGCTAAGTCGCTTCAGTCATGTCCGACTCTGTGCAACCCCATAGACGGAAGCCCACCAGGCTCCCCCATCCCTGGGATTCTCCAGGCAAGAACACTGGAGTGGGTTGCCATTTCCTCCTCCAGTGCATGAAAGTGAAAAGTGAAAGTGAAGTCGCTCAGTCGTGTCCGACTCTTAGCGACCCCATGGACTGGAGCCTACCAGGATCCTCCGTCCATGGGATTTTCCAGGCAAAAGTACTGGGGTGGGGTGCCATTGCCTTCCCCGTGACCAACCTAGATAGCATATTCAAAAGCAGAGACATTACTTTGCCAACAAAGGTTTGTCTAGTCAAGGCTATGGTTTTTCCTGTGGTCACGTATGGATGTGAGACCTGGACTGTGAAGAAGGCTGAGCGCCGAAGAATTGATGCTTTGGAACTGTGGTGTTGGAGAAGACTCTTGAGAGTCCCTTGGACTGCAAGGAGATCCAACCAGTCCATTCTGAAGGAGATCAGCCCTGGGATTTCTTTGGAAGGAATGATGTTAAAGCTGAAACTCTAGTTCTTTGGCCACCTCATTCGAAGTGTTGACTCATTGGAAAAGACTCTGATGCTGGGAGGGATTGGGGGCAGGAGGAGAAGGGGACGACAGAGGATGAGATGGCTGGATGGCATCACTGACTCGATGGATCTGAGTCTGAGTGAACTCCGGAAGCTGGTGTTGGACAGGGAGGCCTGGCATGCTGTGATTCATGGAGTCGCAAAGGGTCGGACATGACTGAGCGACTGATCTGATCTGATCTGAACATGGCCAAAACACTGTTTCTTAGATCATTTGTCCTCTACACACAAAATGTATAAGATGGGGAGATAAGAGAGCTCAGGAGTTAATGGAATCTTGGGCAATAAAGCAGGGGTCCCCAACCTCCAGTTCACAGATTGGTACCTCATGTCAGATCAGTGGCGGCGTAAGATTAGAAACGAAGCGCACAACAAACGCAATATGTTTGAATCATCCCGAAAACCACTCCCTTCCTGGACTGTGGAAAAGCTGTCTTCCACGAACCTGGTCCCTGGCACCGAAAGTTTGGGGACCTCTGCGTAAAGGCTCCTTCTCTTATTTTTCTCCATTGTACCTGAGGTTTTCACACCTTGCAGCAACATATTAATATCTTAGTCAGATTAGGGGTAAGTGAAGGGTATGTCCTTTCCCTTTTTTAATGTAAAAATTCGAATGTATTCTCATCCAAATCAAACTGGAAAAATGTGTGTATGGGGATTAAGGATTAGACAATGATTCCCTTAAAACAGCCCACGCTCAGGACCCCTTGGAACTTTTTCACAGGCCTCTAACTGCCTTTGCTCTCTAGGTGCTTTTTAATTTATTTTTAATTGATTGATGATTGCTTTACAATATTGGTTTGATTTCTGTCATACATCAACATGAATTAACCATAGGTACATATGTCCCTTCCTTCTTGAGTCTCCCTCCCACCTCCTGCCCATTCACACCCCTCTAGGTTATTACAGTGCCCCAGTTTGAATTCCCTGAGTCAAACAGCAAATTTCCATTTACGTAAATTATATAATACATACAATCTATTTACATAACTTATTTACATATTTACAATATGTAAGTTATTTACAAATCTATTTACATAAATTAATGTATATGCTTCCATGCTACTCTCTCCATTCATCTCACCCTTCCCCTCTCCTCCCCAATCCCTGTCCATAATCCCTGTCTATGTCTACGTCTCTATTGCTGCTCTGTGAACAGGTTCCTATCTGTACAAAAGGCTCTTATATCCACTGTCTCATCTGACCCTGCAGGACTTGGTATCCACCTGACAGATGGACAGACAGAAGCTCGGGAACATGAGGTGATCGTCCCAGGCCACGTGTGCAGTCAGGGGTCGTGTCAGCATCCCCAACCCAGTGCTCAGACCTCTCAGCCTTTAGAGGAGGACCTGGACGCTTCATCTACTGGCTAAATATCCACTGTGTGTCAGGCACTGGGCCAGGCTGGAGGAGGCATCCGTGGCCCTCCAACAGCGGTTGAAATAGTATTGATAAGCTATTCATAAAGAAATATATCTATGGCAATCAATCAATCCACAAAGAGATGGACAGATAAGAACAGAGAGAGGATGAGTAGTTATGTAATTCTTGTTAAGACTAACAATTTTCAGCAAAAGAAAAAAGAGACAACTATGAAATTTTTAAACTGAATTATAAACCATATAATCTTAAATTTAAATGGGAAATGACAGTATAAACAGATGATTTCTCATTCTAAAAAAATGTCTGCTTCCCACATATATTGCCATATATAAAACAGGTAGCCAGTGGGAATTTGCCATATGATGCAAGGAGTTCAAACCAGGGCCCTGTGACCACCTAGAGTGGTGGGATGGGGTGGGAGCTGGGAGGGAGGTTCACGAGGGAGGAGACATATGTATCAGATTAGATCAGATCAGTCGCTCAGTCGTGTCCGACTCTTTGCGACCCCATGAACTGCAGCACACCAGGCCTCCCTGTCCATCACCAACTCCCGGAGGTCACTCAGACTCACATCCATTGAGTCAGTGATGCCATCCATCCATCTCATCCTCTGTCGTCCCCTTCTCCTCCTGCCCCCAATCCCTCCCAGCATCAGATCTTCTCCAATGAGTCAACTCTTCACATGAGGTGGCCAAAATACTGGTGTATACCTATGGCTAATTCATAGTAATGGGTGGCAGAAACCAACACAATATTGTAAAGCAATTATCCTCCAATTAAAAATAAATTATTTTTCTAAATGTCTGCTTCCTACCACAGTCCACTGGAAAAGCCTAGAGGTAACAATAACTCAGTAGCAGCGAGCATCCCAAATGCCCCTCATTTGCCAGTTTACTGAAAGAACAGAGGATATAGGAACGTGCTAAACAGCACAGCGGAGACGTGATGCTCAGACCAGAATGTGGACATCCTCCCAGCCAGATGCCCCGACTTGTCCAACAAATAAAAGGCATAAGAAAGAGGAGAGAAGGGTACTAGAGATGGATGGTCACCCAAATATGACGTGGGGTCCTTGTCTGAATGCTGCTTTAGACAAAAACATCTAAAAAGATATATCTGAGACATTCGGGGGATCTAAACACAGACTGGGTATAAAATAATATGAAGAAAATACTGTTCTATTAGGTGTCATGTTATTACGATTATAAAAAGCACTTTCAAATATTCAAGCTATTCATATTAGTATTTATGGAAAAAATGATGTTTGGGATCCCCTTTGAAATACCACATCAGTCTGGGTGGGAGGCAAATAAGGGGAGGATAGAAGAAACAGCAATTAAGTAAACATCATTTTAAAGTGCTCAGAAAAGAGTGTCCTCCTAAAGATACCTACCCAAAGCAGTACTGGACACTGTGGCTGTCCTGCCCAAGCCCCTACCTGTCTCCTTACCGCTGATGCCTGAGGACCCTTCTCTGCAAAACTGTCCCTGACGAAGTGAACGGCAGCCATCTTGCTGGGAGGTAAAGCATGACCAGGCCCCATAAGCCATCCGTCAAAGACTCATCAGACTTCCTTCCCTTCCTTTGTCCTGAGAAAGTGAAAGCATTAGTGCTCAGTCGTGTCTGACTCTTTGCAACCCCATGGACGGTAAGCCCGCCAGGCTCCTTGGCCGATGGAATTCTCTAGGCAAGAATGCTGGAGTGAGTAGACACTCCCTTCTCCAAGGGATCTTGCCGACCCAGGGATGAAATCCAGGTCTCCCGATTTGCAGGCAGATTGTTTACCATCTGAGCCTCAGAGGAGGCCCTTGTCCTGAGAACTCTCTCCCAATCAAACGTGCAAACAAACAAACAAATCCATCTCACGTTCTGCTTGTGACAGGCTCGCTGTGAAGAAGAGGGCAAGACTGTCCTCAACGGGAAAGTAGAGGATGAGGGCAAGGACCCACCAAGCTAGAGTGAAAGGATTACAGAGAAGTTGCTAGGTGTGTGTGGTTGGGCCGCACAGTAGGATTGATTACACCAGTAAAACAGAAGGACTTGGGGATAAGGATGTCCACAGCAGGAGACTCCTTATACCTCCAAATATCCCTTTAGAGAGCTCCCCCATCCAAGCCAAAAAGGAGCTTCTGACAGTGACCCTTTTGTTCTGGAGGGCCGGGCAGGTGAGGGGTGGGGAGAGCAGTGGGCTAGCCTGGCAGCACTGGGACCGGACCTCACCTGGGGCTCCAGAGACCCTCGGGGCCCAGAGAGTCCTTGGCCAGAACCTGAGCCCTTGCCTCTGGGGTTCGCCTGACCCTGTGCTCTGGCGAGAACCAACACTGTATTTACATCTGCTCAGAACAGCACTTCTCTTCTGGGAAACATTCCTCCAACCTCATTCTAGTGAAGGTTGCCAAAAACAGTACCTCACCCTAGACATAATGACTGGGCCAGAGACAGGCATATTACCCGGCCAAGACAAACAGGAGTAGATTTTTCAACTTAAAAAAAAAAAAAAATCACAGCATTTCATATCCTAACCAGGCAATACATTTATATAGTTCAAAAATCAGAAAGCCTAGAAAGGAATAAAGGGTAGCCTTTTCCTCCTACAACTGGATATTTTGGATACAAATACTGAATACAAACAAACGCAAATTTATCATCCCCTTTTTTGTTACCAAAATGCAGCATGAAGTACACATTTTCTGATCCTGGATTTTCCCCCTAATGTTGTATTTTAGTAGTGATCTTTCCATATCACTATGAGAAGTACTTCCTCACCTATATTTTTCTAATTACAGTGCCACAAAGTATTCTGTTGAATATATGCACCATGCTTTATTTAATTGGGCTTCCCTTGTGGCTCAGCTGGGAAAGAATCTGCCTGCGATGCAGGAGTCTCCAGTTTGATTCCTGGGTCAGTAAGATCTGCTGGAGAAGGGATAGGCTACCCACTCTAGTACTCTTGGGCTTCCCTGGTGGCTCGGCTGGTAAAAAATCCCCCTGCAGTGTGGGAGACCTGGGTTCAATCCCTGGTTGGGAAGATCCCCTGGAGAAGGGAAAGGCTACTCACTCCAGTATTCTGGCCTGGAGAATTCTATGGACTGTATAGTCCATGGGGTCTCAAAGAGTTGGACATGACTGAGCGACTTTCACTTTCACACTTATTTAATCAGTGCCTTCTCAAGGGATATTTATAATAGGTTATTTCCTATCATAGAGCTTCCCAGGTAGTGTAGTGGTAAAGAATCCGCCTGCCAATGCAGGTGACTCAAGAGACTCGGGTTCAATTCCTGGGTCGGGAAGATCCCCTGGAGGAGGAAATGGCAACCCACTCTAGTATTCTTGCTGGAAAATTCCATGGACAGGGAAGCCTGGGTGTGATCCATGGGGGTCACAAAGAGTTGGACATGACTGAGCACACACACAATGTTAAATATTCAACTTCCTATCACAGCTGTTTCAAACAACACAGGAATGACTAACTTTATACACATATCATTTCACATGTCTAACAATATGTATGACAAATTCTTAGAAGTGAAGTTGCTCGACTTGCTATACATGGGCTAATACAGGAGTTGCACCAATTTTTCACTCTCACCTTTAATGTACAGAAATGTCCATTTCCCCACAACCATTGCAGGAGGCGCTAGGGGTAAAGAATCTGCCTGCCAATGCAGGAGACGCAAGACACGCAGGTTTGATCCTTGGGTAGGGAAGATCCCCTGGAGGAGGAAAGGGCAATCCACTCGAGTATTCTTACCTGGAGAAGCCCATGGACAGAGGAGCCTGATGGGTTACAGTCCATGGGGTCGCAAAGAGACAGACATGACTGGACAGAAGCACACACATCAGTAGAGAACCATGGAAATTTTATGGGGAGTTATTTTAAGGATTATTTTATAAAAATAGTAATATTCCCAACAAGATTTGGAAGGGATAGCCAGCAACTATCTACTTTAGCTGGTTTAATTTAATACAACCTGCTTTGATGGTTTAAGTGGTTTGAGTCACTCCACAAATGCATGTCTCTTTACTTTCCCTAATTACCTACTTGAGTACCCAGAAGCCTCATTAACAGTTGGCTGAGTATATCCCTCTTGAGGCTTGCCATCCACCCAAAGTGTATTGCCCAAAACCCCCAGGAGGTTACTTAGTCACAAAGGAAGCAGCCTCACCTTGTACAGTAATTCAGGAGAGAACCAGGATCCCGGTATCCTGGGACAAACACAGCTTCTCACACCAGACTGTGGTTGCTAGACCGACACTTTCCCTTGCGTGTTGGTGCCCAGGGATAGATCCTGTGCAAGCACCAAGGGTCACAAACTCAGGCACCAAGGTGGTAGCTCTGCTAGTCCACATTCACACCCGTAGTCTCTTCCGCAGGGTGGAAAGGGGCAAACTGGCCTAAAAAGTGCCCAGGGAGTTTCTCTTCCTAGCACCTGCCACATTACAGATGATCAGGGAGAAAGAAAACTTCTTCTCTACCCTCTTATGTTTAGTCCTTGGGGATGTGCAAGTTAAACGGACAAAAGCCAGATTAGCAAGAAAAAAGACAGGTATTTATTCATGGCTGTACACAGGATTTCACGGGTGCTGGGGGTGGAAAACGTGACTCACGGGGGGAAAAACGTGACTCGTGGTTAAAATTGGGCCTTATGTAACATCTTAACAGGGCATGAGGAGGGCAGAAGGGCGCTAATGGAAAAACAAATGACTTTTTAGAAAGATAAATGGACCCTTAGGAGAACAGATAGGAATATGATAATTTTGTGACAAGGTCTGATGGAGCATGGTGCCAACTTCTTGTCTCTTGAGAAACAGGCCAGGCCTCCCTGTCCATCACAAACTCGTGGAGCTCATTCAGACCCATGTCCATCGAGTCAGTGATGCCATCCAGCCATCTCATGCTCTGTCGTCCCCTTCTCCTCTTGCCCCCAATCCCTCCCAGCATCAGAGTCTTCTCCAATGAGTCAACTCTTCGCATGAGGTGGCCAAAGTACTGGAGTTTCAGCTTTAGCATCATTCCTTCCAAAGAAATCCCAGGGCTGATCTCCTTCAGAATGGACTGGTTGGATCTCCTTGCAGTCCAAGGGACTCTCAAGAGTCTTCTCCAACACCACAGTTCCAAAGCATCAATTCTTCAGCGCTCAGCCTTCTTCACAGTCCAGCTCTCACATCCATACATGACCACAGGAAAAACCATAGCTTTGACTAGACAAACCTTTGTTGGCAAAGTAATGTCTCTGCTTTTGAATATGCTATCTAGGTTGGTCATAACTTTTCTTCCAAGGAGTAAGCGTCTTTTAATTTCATGGCTGCAGTCACCATCTGTAGTGATTTTGGAGCCCAGAAAAATAAAGTCTGACACTGTTTCCACTGTTTCCCCATCTATTTCCCATGAAGTGATGGGACCGGACGCCATGATCTTCGTTTTCTGAATGTTGAGCTTTAAGCCAACTTTTTCATTCTCCACTTTCACTTTCATCATGAGGCTTTTGAGTTCCTCTTCACTTTCTGCCATAAGGGTGGTGTCATCCGCATATCTGAGGTTATTGATATTTCTCCCGGCAATCTTGATTCCAGCTTGTGCTTCTTCCAGTCCAGCATTTCTCATGATGTACTCTGCATATAAGTTAAATAAACAGGGTGACAATATGCAGCCTTGACGTACTCCTTTTCCTATTTGGAACCAGTCTGTTGTTCCATGTCCAGTTCTAACTGTTGCTTCCTGACCTGCATACAGATTTCTCAAGAGGCAGGTCAGGTGGTCTGGTATTCCCATCTCTTTCAGAAGTTTCCACAGTTTATTGTGATCCACACAGTCAAAGGCTTTGGCATAGTCAAGAAAGCAGAAATAGATGTTTTTCTGGAACTCTCTTGCTTTTTCCACGATCCAGCGGATGTTGGCAATTTGATCTCTGGTTCCTCTACCTTTTCTAAAACCAGCTTGAACATCAAGGAGTTCACGTTTCACATATTGCTGAAGCCTGGCTTGGAGAATTTTGAGCATTACTTTACTAGCGTGTGAGATACGTGCAATTGTGCGGCAGTTTGAGTATTCTTTGGCATTGCCTTTCTTTGGGATTGGGATGAAAACTGACCTTTTCCAGTGCTGTGGCCACTGCTGAGTTTTCCAAATTTGCTGGCATGTTGAGTGCAGCACTTTCACAGCATCATCTTTAGGATTTGGAATAGCTCAACTGGAATTCCATCACCTCCACTAGCTTTGTTCGTAGTGATGCTTCTTAAGGCCCACTTGACTTCACATTCCAAGATGTCTGGCTCTAGGTCAGTGATCACAGCATCGTGATTATCTGGGTCGTGAAGATCTTTTTTGTACAGTTCTTCTGTGTATTCTTACTAACGCATATATATGGAATTTAGAAAGATGGTAACGATAACCCTGTATGCGAGACAGCAAAAGAGACACAGATGTATAGAACAGTCTTTTGGACTCTGTGGGAGAGGGGGAGGAGGGGATGATTTGGGAGAATGGCATTGAAACATGTGTAATATCATATATGAAATGAATCGCCAGTCCAGGTTCAATGCATGATACTGGATGCTTGGGGTTGGTGCACTGGGACGACCCAGAGGGATGGTACGGGTGGGTGGAGGGAGGGGGTTCGGGATGGGGAACACATGTCTACCTGTGGCGGATTCATGTTGATGTATGGCAAAACCAATATAATATTGTAAAGTAATTAACCTCCAATTAAAATAAATAAATTTATATTAAAAAAAAAAAGCAACACATTTTGAAAAATGCTTTTCCCTTGACAGTGGAGGCCACTCTCCTTATCCCAGCCTTTTTGAGGAAGTTGCCCTCAGAGGTACCAAGATAACTCTCTCAGCGGCTACACGGTGACATAGAGGATGACTCCTCTCACTAAGACAGAGATGGCGAAGTACACTTGGCAGCAAGGTGCTCTGACGGTGAGCCATCTTCCCACGGAGCTACTTGACACATTTCTGACTGTGGGGACTACAGGGACAGAAGGCTCAAAAAGTAAAAGAGTGGCAGATTTCAGTTCGATACTGGGAAGAAATTTATAAGGATGAAAGCTGTTCCAAGAAAACTAGGTCTAAAGTTATCAGGACCTATGCAAATACACAGCTGTGCACAGATTATAGGGCTCACAAACTAAGGAGACATGGATTATTGAACAAACGGAACTGGGGAGAACGGCCATTTCTGAAGGGGGGCAGGTAGTTAGATTTCATTCAGACTTCACAATAAACAAAAATTCATCTGTGTTAAATATGGGCTAAATACTTTTAAAGAATGTAAAAATATAGACTAAAATGTAAGTGATAGCTTTTTCTAGAATGAAGGTGTTTCTATGGATAAAAGATTTCAGAGAGAAAGATACAAGTCCATAATATTAAAAATATCTTTCCATCAGGCTCTGTATCAACCTAGAGGGGTGGGGTGGGGAGGGAGCTGGGAGGAAAGTTCAAGAGGGAGGGAATACATGTATACCTAACGGCTGATTCATGTTGAGGTTTGACAGAAAACAACTCTGTAAAGCAATTACCCTTCAATTAAAAAATAAACAAATTTTTAAAATACCTTTCCATCAAAATCAACAATAGCAAAAAGGCAAATTATAACTTAGGAAACAAATATTAAAAATAACTATGAAAATATAAAGGCTATTGCTTTAAGTCATAGAGAGTTCTTTGAAGTTAACTTTTAAAACAATATCATCCAGCAATCCCACTCGTTTCCATCAGTGGAAACAACCTAAATCTCCATTGGTAAATGACTGGATAAAAAAGATGTGGTTTTACATACATACACACACACACACACACACATGCAATGGAAATAGCCATAAAAAAGAACAAAATAATGCCATTTGCAGCAGTGTGGACAGAGCTAGAGATGATCCAACTAAGTGAAGTTATGTCAGAGAAAGACAAATATCATATGATATCACTTATATGTGGAATATTTTAAAAAAATGAACTTTGTATTTACAAAACAGATACTCACAGACATAAAAAACAAACCTATGGTTACCAAAAAGAAAGTGGGGAGGGATAAATTTATGAGACTGAGATGAACAGATACACACTGTTAAGTGTTAGCTGCTCGGTTGTGTCCGACTCTTTGCGGCCCCATGGACTGTAGCCCACCAGGCTCTTCTGTCCATGGAATTCTCCAGGCATCAATACTGGAGTGGGTTGCCATTTCCTTGTCCAAGGGATCTTCCCCACCCAGGGACTGAACCCAGGTCTCCTGCATCGCAGGCAGACTCTTTACAATCTGAGCCACCGAGGAATACACACTACTATAAATAAAATAGAAAACCAACAAGGACCTACCGTAGAGCACAGGGAACTATATTCAATTTCTCATGATAACCTATAATGGGAAAGAGTCTAAAAAAGAATATATGTATATAACTGAGTCAATTTGCTATACACCTGAAACTAACGTTAACACTGTAAATCAACTATACTTTAATTTTAAAAAAATAACTAAAAACAATATCACACCAATAAAAAAAATGAGCAGAGGAAAGAATTACAACACAGCACAATGAATATCTATCGTAAGCATATAAAGAGAGCCAGTCACTATCTCTAGATCCAAGAAACACGAAATAAAACACTGGTGGGTGTCATTTTTTTTTACTATAAAATTGACAGGGCTTTAAAATGATAAAGCGGGCAAACCTTTATTGCACTTAAAAAAAATAAATAAGAGGGGCAGGGCTGGTTTTAAAGTGGGAAGCTCCCCACCCTTGAAGAGACTGAATAGAAACTGGCTACTAACCCATAACGACTTCCCTGGTGGCTCAGACGGTAAAGCGTCTGCCTGCAATGCGGGAGATCTGGGTTTGATCCCTGGGTCGGGAAGATCCCCTGGAGAAGGAAATGGCAACCCACTCCAGTACTCTTGCTTGGAAAATCCCATGGACGTAGGAGCCTGGTTGGCTACTGTTCATGGAGTCGCAAAGAGTCGGACACGACTGAGCGACTTCACTATCTATCTACCTAACCCATAAAGACGGGGAAGGCAATGGCACCCCACCCCAGTACTTTTGCCTGGAAAATCCCATGGACAGAGGAGCCTGGTAGGCTTTAGTCCATGGGGTCGCTAAGAGTCGGACACGACTGAGCGACTTCACTTTGACTTTTCACTTTCATGCATTGGAGAAGGAAATGGCAACCCACTCCAGTATTCTTGCCTGGAGAATCCCAGGGACAAGGGAGCCTGGTGAGCTTCCGTCTATGGGGTCGCGCAGAGTCGGACACGACTGAAGCGACTTAGCAGCAGCAGCAGCAGCAGCAACCCATAAAGAACAGGACATTGAGGACTCTGGGCTGCAGGGAGAGGCGGGGGCTGGCAAGTGACAAGCACCCGCTCTGCATCTGTGGGCTTTCAGTGCCGTCCCAGGGTTGGATTGCCACACCACAGACTTTCACAGTAGAGACCTTCCAGAAAAACAGGTCCTCCGCGACCTTATTGTCTACATTTCTAAGTTAATGCATCCAGTGCTTATACCCGCCAAGAAGTGGCTTGCGGCGGGGGGCCAAGATAAGCAGTCAAATTAAAGACAAGCTCAGTTTGTCCAAGGTAATGTGATACAGTATGTATCAAAAAAAAAAGTCTGCCTACATCTATCTGGCAGCTCTTCTGTCAGTGATGAGTTATCGAATGCCGCCCAGCGCAAGGGCACTCCAGAGGCCCCGTTGAGCTGGCATGGCATGACAGCTTCCTGCATTCCCCTGGGGAAGCAGCCTCAGTAAGTAGCAGCTTCTGCTGCAAACTAGAAGCCTGTGACCAGCAGGTTCACTGCACAAAGTATTGATCCTTAATTATTGATCCTCTCTTAAAAAGAAGACGAGTCTTCCTCTCTCTAGCCTGCTTCCTCTCCCTCTCTGTCTCTCTTTCTCCATTAATACACCTATGCAAGGAGGTATGTCAGGGCGAAAATATTCAAAATGGGTGCTCTCTAATAATTCCCGTCGAGGCCATCACTGAACATGGGGGCTGGCTGATGCACTGTTAGGCTCATCCCCAATAATGTTAACCTTGCCTCCTCCAGCTCAAGGTCAACCTCGCTCTTCAACTGCATCTAAAAATATTATCGTTTTGAACGTCCTAGAAATTAGCTGCCACCTTGGCTACTGTGTTAGTGCCAGTCCCTGTAGGATTCTGCACCGCCTGAGAGGCAGGGCACACTTTTCTTTGAGCTCCGGGACAATCCAAACCCTGGTGAGTACTGCAGATCTCAGCGGGGTAGGTGGATGCTCTGTATCCCCTGTTAGGGGGCTGGGCCTACAGGGACAGGAGACCTGGGACCAGCCCTCTTTCTCTGTCTCACAGGCTCAGCCCCCAGGCTCATCTCCGCTCTTAAACGTGTCAGCCAACAGACACACAGCAGGAGCCCCACACAACAGAGTCAGTCTGCAGTGCTACGCAACTGCTTGCTGCAAACAACCCCTGCTTAAGTCCCTGGTGGCCCAGAGGGTAAAGAATCTGCCTGCAACACAGGAGACCTGGGTTCGATCCCTGGGTTGGGAAGATCCCCTGGAGGAGGGCATAGCACCCCACTCCAGCATTCTTGCCTGGAGAATCCCCATGGACAGAGGAGCCTGGCAGGCTGCAGTCCGTGGGGTTACAGAGAGTCAGACTTGACTAAGGCTAAGCACACAAGCACCAAAACTATTATCAAAAATAGTAAACAATAAAATAAACGTTAAAAGGTTTAATGAAGTTCTGATTTTGTCCATGTAACTTCTTCAGGTTTTTGGTTTTTTTTTTTTTTTTTTTGAGGTACAATTG
Organism: Tragelaphus eurycerus; assembly: GCA_935064755.1. Classification (NCBI taxonomy): domain Eukaryota; kingdom Metazoa; phylum Chordata; class Mammalia; order Artiodactyla; family Bovidae; genus Tragelaphus; species Tragelaphus eurycerus. Next base: position 28,759,422 of record CAKXYN010000001.1, on the reverse strand, counting down.
ACTAAAATATATTAGTTTCAGGTGTACAACATAATCATTCAGTATTTGTATCTATCACAAAATGACCATCATAATAAATCTAGTTAGTTAACATCCATTCCCACACAGAGTTACAAAGAAATTTCTTCTTATGATGGGAACACTTTTGTGTGTGATGAGAACTTTTCAATATCTAGTCCCTCAGCAAAATTTCAAATACGCAGTGCAATATTAGTCACTCTAGTCATTTCACACCCAGGATTTATCTCATAACTGGGTGGTTGCACCTCTTGCCTTCCTTCATCCATTTCGCCTACCCGCACTCCCACCTCAGGCAGCCAACAATCTGTTCTCCGCCTCTATGCACTTACATGTTTGTTTTTAAGATTTCACAGATAAGTGGTATCAAACAGCCTTTGTCTTTCTCTGCCTGATTTATTTCACACAGCAATATGCCCTCCAGATCCATCCATGTTGTTGTAAATAGCAAGATTTCCTTCTTATAACCGGGTAATATTCCATTGTATATATATCCCACATCTTCTTTACCCATTGATTACCCATTGATCAACTGATAGACACTTAGGTTTTGAGTTTTCTTAACATAAATATATTTTTCAGGTTCTTTTTCCTTACGGTAAAGTTAGTCGCACAGTCGTGTCTGACTCTTTGTGACCCCATGGACTGTAGCCCACCAGGCTCCTCTGTCCACACACTTTTCCAGGCAAGAATACTGGAGTAGGTTGCCATTCCCTTCTCCAGGGGATCTTCCTAACCCAGGGATAAGTTATTACAAAACATTGAGACTAGTTCCCTGTGCTGTACAGAGAGGCCAGGTCATGTGCCCAAGTCATGTAGCTAGTATGTGATGGAGATGGTGTCTAGACATCGTCTCTGAACTGCCTGGAAGTCATGGCCACTGGCAAAATGGAGGAGGGACCTCACCATCTGGCTCTGATTTTCAAATAAGAACCTGGGGCTGGAGGTCTCTCTGCCTTCTCTGATCTCCAGGATGTCCTTTCTGGTCCCTGGTGGGTAGCCTCTCTCAGCAGGAGCAGCAGGCTCCATGAGGGCTGGGGGAAGTGAGAGAAGAGGAAGAGGCACCTCCCGAATGGACTCCTCATCTTTCCCGAGCTTTCCAGGACATCTGGTTCCTGAGCAATAGGAACTCATCATCCAGCTGCTTCTGCACACTCAGGTGTTCATCCAGGTGGCATCCACGTGGTCATCAACCGCTTTTTCCATCAACCGGCTCTCAAGGGCTGGAGAATCTCTGGCCTGGTGGCCGCCCTCATTCCTACTGCCCACAGCCGTCCAGCCTCCTCCTGTGCCTTCCAGCCCTGAGTGCCTGTTTCTTCCCTTCCCAGGCACCACCAGTGGCAGGCTGGCATGGGAGGAGGACAACGTTGGCTTCCAACCATCAGTGGTTGGTCCTGGGGCCTGCCCTGAGCCATGGATTCTGGGCCCAGCCCTCTCTTCTGAAAGGTGGTGGTTTGACTTGGATGGAGATGCGTAGGCACCTGCCAAGTTCAACACACAGTGGAGACAAACACGGCTCTATCCCTGAGAGCCTCCACCTAAGACCAGGCACAGACAGGGCAGTTCATCTGGGGAACAAGGCAAGCGGTGGAGGCGGGGGGGATGTTGGGGGTGCCAGGCTCCAGGGCAGCCAGATGGAGTGGGGAGAGGGTGGCTGGAGGGCTGCACCCCCGAGGCTCTGGGGGAGGAGCGGCGGGTTGATCTTTCCACTGCTGCCCACCTCCTTCTTCCATCTAGACACTTTCCCTTTGGCTGAAAGAGCACCCCATAAGGTTTGGCTGATGTCTTTGGTGGTTGTTTTAACCGGTCCTCCTCAGAGAGGGTTTTCAGCCTGTCCAGGAGCTGGCGCAGCCTCAGAGCAAAGCAGGCTCTCCCACACCCACTCCCTTCTTCCTCGAGCATCGGGCCACCCCCCACCCCACCCCCGGGGTGACAAACCTCCTCCCCCGCACCCAGCTCCAGCCCCTTCTCTGTCACCATTGCACACAGGGAGAAAATGTACCATGTGTAAAACAGATTCAGACCAAACAGCCCTGGAATGTAGAAGAAAGCCTTGCTAGGATGCCCAACAGCTCTGTGTTATGTGTCCCGGGCAGAGAGGAAGGACAGGGCAGACCACAGACATACCGCTTCTGGATGGTTCCCACCTCCTTCCTATAATCAACTGCTTTGGCCTCCTTAAAGAGCTCTTTAAGAGTCTCCACATTAGCAGATTTGAGTTTTAGTCATTGTTCTCCAATGGAAATCAATTTTTTTAAAAAGGTAACCACCCACCCTGAACAGCAGGCACCCAGGTAACAGAGAGAGTCTGTAAGTTTCTAGATAGAGCTGACCCTGATCTGACACACTAAGTGACTTCATAGTTACAGCTGAACTTCACTCATTACTACAAAATTACTAGTTACACCAGTCCTCCCACTTTTAATAGCAACTTAACGGCTGTTTATTAAACTCTCCCCAATTATGCCACAGGACTGGAAAAGGTCAGTTTTCATTCCAATCCCAAAGAGAGGCAATGCCAAAGAATGCTCAAACTACTGTACAATTGCACACATCTCACACACTAGCAAAGTAATGCTCAAAATTCTCCAAGCCAGGCTTCAGCAATACGTGAACCATGAACTTCCTGATGTGCAAGCTGGATTTAGAAAAGGCAGAGGAACCAGAGACCAAATTGCCAATATCCCGTGGATCATGGAAAAAGCAAGAGAGTTCCAGAAAAACATCTATTTCTGCTTTGTTGACTATGCCAAAGCCTTTGACTGTGTGGATCACAATAAACTGTGGAAAATTCTGAAAGAGATGGGAATACCAGACCACCTGATCTGCCTCTTGAGAAATCTGTATGTAGGTCAGGAAGCAACAGTTAGAACTGGACATGGAACAACAGACTGGTTCCAAATAGGAAAAGGAGTACATCAAGACTGTATATTGTCACCCTGCTTATTTAACTTATATGCAGAGTACATCATGAGAAATGCTGGACTGGAAGAAGCACAGCTGGAATCCAGATTGCCAGGAGAAATATCAATAACCTCAGATATGCAGATGACACCACCCTTATGGCAGAAAGTGAAGAAGAACTAAAGAGCCTCTCGATGAAGGCGAAAGAGGAGAGTGAAAAACTTGGCTTAAAGCTCAACATTCAGAAAACGAAGATCATGGCATCCAGTCCCATCACTTCATGGGAAATAGATGGGGAAACAGTGGAAACAGTGTCAGACTTTATTTTTCTGGGCTCCAAAATCACTACAGATGGTGACTGCAGCCATGAAATTAAAAGACGCTTACTCCTTGGAAGAAAAATTATGACCAACCTAGACAGCATATTAAAAGCAGAGACATTACTTTGCCAACAAAGGTCCGTCTAGTCAAGGCTATGGTTTTTCCAGTGGTCATGTATGGATGTGAGAGTTAGACTATAAACAAAGCTGAGTGTCGAAGAATTGATGCTTTTGAACTGTGGTGTTGGAGAAGACTCTTGAGAGGTCCTTGGACTGCAAGGAGATCCGAGTCCATCCTAAAGGGAATCAGTCCTGGGTGTTCAATGGAAGGACTGATGTTGAAGCTGAAACTCCAATACTTTGGCCACCTGATGCGAAGAGCTGACTCACTGGAAAAGACCCTGATGCTGGGAAAGACTGAGGGCAGGAGGAGAAGGGGACGACAGAGGATGAGATGGTTGGATGGCATCACTGACTCAACAGACGTGAGTTTGGGTAGACTCTGGGATTTGGTGATGGACACAGAGGCTTGGCGTGCTTCAGTTCATGGGGTCACAAAGAGTTGGACATGACTGAGCGACTGACTGAACTGAAGTGAATTATGGCTGCTTAGCATATCAAAGGGCTTGGGAAAATACCCCCCAGATAACCTTGGGAAGAAAGACTAACCCAAGTATAGAGGGCTTAACATGGACCTCAGGAAAACAGCAAGAAAGAAGGTGAAAGTCATCCTTTAAAAAAACAAACCATGAATTGAAAAGTGATAATAAACATACATAGGAGCCTGATGTACAATATTCAACAACTCCCTCCCACTTTTAAGTAATTTACACTTGGACTTTACATGCTTTACACTTGGACTCAGCATGATATAATTCCCATTGTGATGACAAATAGAGTTCTCATATGTACATACTGTATATAAACACAGACCCTGGTACCCTCTGGCCAAGTTAAGTGATTCTAATCCTTCATGTTCACCAAGCTTGATTTCCACCTTGTGCTGTCTCTAGACTTTCACAGCTGAGTGGGATCCCCCTGTGCTACCAGCAATACCTACACTGAGATTTTTCTGCACATCAGGCACTTCCCATATTCATTTAATTTAACCCTTAGAACAGCTCTTAGGTTTTGCTATCATTCCCATTTTACAGATGAGGCACTGAGGTTCAGAATGACTTATGTTAAAACTATAAAGTGCCCAAAGCTAAGATATAATCAATGATTAGCAAATTCCAGAACCCCTAGCTTAATCACTATGCCATACTTCCCTAGCTTGATACTAATTCATTAACTGTTACCTTAACATCTTATTAAAGGGAGTAGGTATCACTGGAGTACCCCTTCTCCCTTGTTCAATAAACCGTTGCCTTTGTATTAGTTTCCTTTCACTTCTGTAACAAATTGCCACAGACTTAGTGACCTAAGACATCATGTACTGGGCTTCCCTGATGGCTCAATGGTAAAGAATCCGCCCGCCAATGCAGAAGACACGGGTCTGATCCTTGGTCTGGGAAGATCCACACACATCACAGAACAACTAAACCCGTGTGCCACAACTATTGCACCTGTGCTCTAGAGCCTGGGAGCCACAACCACTGAAGCCGGAGCACCCAAAAGCGCACCTCCACAATAAGAGAAACCACCTCAATGAGCAGCCCAAGCATGCAACCAGAGAATAGCCCCCACTCTCTGCATCTAGAGAAATCCCACACAGTAACAAAGACCCAGCACAGCCAAAAATAAATAAGACAAAAACATCATGTACTTATTATCTTACAGTTCTAGAAGTGAGAAATACAGAATAGGTCTCGTGGGGCTAAAATCAGCGTCACATGGTTATAGGCCTTTGGGAGATGCTAGAAGAGAATCCATCTGTCTTTCCAGCTTCCAGAGGCTGACTGCATTCCTTGGCTTGCGGCTCTACCTGCAAAGCCAGCAACGACATCATCCTGATCTCACTTCCGTCATCACATCTCCTCCGACTCTCCTGCCTCCCTCTTCCACTTCCAAGGATCCTGGTGGTTATACTGGGCCCACTTGGATAATCCAGCATAATCCTTCCAGCTCAAGATCCTTAATCTAATCACATCTAATCACAAAAGTCTCTTTTGTCATCTAAGATAAAGTAGTCACAGGTTCTGGGGATTAGGATGTGGACACCTTGCGGGGAGGGGGCATCATTCTGCCCACCACTGCCTCTAATGACTGACTCTTCCAAGGACCTCCTTTGGGTTACTGGAGTCACTCTTCCTGCAAGCAGAGAGAGCTGGAAGCGTCTGTTAGTGCTGCCAACTATCCTCATTCCTGAGGATGAGACTTTTCATGCTAAAACCAGCATAGTCCTGAATCAACTAGGGTGGTTGGTTGCCTCATCCCAGGACAGACCTTAGCCCGTTGGATTATAAAAACCCAACTCTCTTGCCTCAAGTTTGGACAAACTCTGAGGAACCATTAACCTTCCAGGGTTCGCCTAAACAAATGGGCAGAGGCTGTTATTAATTAATTTTGCCTAAAATTACATTCTTGCCTCACTTCTCTCCCCTTCCTGTCCCGCTTTTCCCTCTTTTAGTGAATTCTACTCGGAGCAGTTCTTTAACAAACCATACTTTGAGGTGACAAGCCTAAGAAAGAAAGGTTACAGTCGCTTTGTTTACGTCTATTCAACAAACACTGAGTTCCTCAAATGTTTCAGGATGAAAAGCTAACAGAAGCCTGTCCCCGCCCTCAGGAAGCTCCGTGAAATGAGTAGATACAACTGAGTGGAACCCAGGCAGTGTAATCAGCATTGAGGCGCTCAAAGCACCTCATGGAGGGAGTTTCTCTGGTGGTCCAGGGGTTAAGCACCTGCCTTGCGACATAGAGGATGTGGATTTGACCCTCCATCCAGGAACTAAGACCCTGCAGGCTGTGGAGCAACTAAGCTCAAGCCCACATGCTGCAGTTAGAGAGTCTGCGTTCTGCAGTGAAAGATCCCACAGGCCGCAACTAAGACCCGACACAGCCAAATAAAGAAATGTTTTCGAAAAAAGCAAAAACAAACACATCATGGAAAAGCAAAGGAAGGGTGCAGACCTTGAGGGAAAAGCTACAGGCAGAGTTGATCATTAAACAAGCTCAGAGTATATTTTGAAAGCTACACAGCGCCATTAAAGAAGACACACATTTCAAGCAATTTGTGTGGGTCAAGGTCAAATCTCTCTGGAGGTACAACAACAGGGAAACGTCCTCACCAACACTTGTTAGTTGTCGTTTTGATAATCGCCATTCTAACAGGTGTGACAGGCTATCTCACTGTGGTTTTGATTCAAAGCTTTTTTGATTAAAAAAAATGCAAAATAGTAAGTGTAGATTTGTATTTCATATTTTCAACTAAACATATATATATAGTACTTTGATAAACAATCAGAATCATTTTTTAGAAGATCAGTCTGGCAGAATGGGAGGAGATCTGATGAACGGGAGCACACCAGGGGAAAAGACTGCAATAAGAGACTGATGAAAAGCTTAATGCCATGGTGAAGTGACCAGATTTAAGGACCAGGAGTGAGGCAGCAATGATAAGAGAGAAAGAGATGAATTCGAGAGATACTGTCAATGTATCAAATGAGAGAGCTAAGCTCAAGTTCTTGCTTTGAGAAACTGAGTGGGTGGAGGTACCATTAATAGAATGAAGAACACCAAAGGGAAGGACGTTTGAAGGGCAAAGAGACAGGGAGAATTGGGCCTGTGGGATTTTCTTTGGGAAATGTTTAAGAGGCGTTTGAAAACATTTAGTTAATATCGATTTTTACATACCCAGTGACAAGGCCCCTAGTGGGAGGAGACAGGGAGGGCAAGGCAGGGACAGGATTTAAGCAGCCAGCCCTCTCCCTGTTTTTTTCCTCTTCTAAATGAAGTTTTGTCCTGGAGGAGGCGGAGGTGGAAGCGGATGGTGACCAAGTCCTCAAGTTGGTACACTAAGTTCCCATCCCCCAAACCTGGGAGGCAGCTAATACAGCTGCAGATGCCCCTGGGTGTCCTCTTATATGAAAAGGAAATCGCCTCCCAGAAAAGCCAATTCTAGGTTCAGTTAATAGCTAAAGTGTTCACAGACGACTCCCTTTGATAAGAGAAGCTGAAAATAATTCACTTTCTCCTATCTCCACAGATCAAACTGGGGAAATTGTCAGAAACTACTCCACAAAAAAAGTGACAGTTTTAAACTGTTTCAGGAATAAGTTATTTCAAAACCAAACCTCATATGCTATTTGGAGTAGGGTGGGGTGGGGAGACCTTCCCTGATGGCTCAGTGGGTAAAGAATCTACCTGCAGTACAGGAGACACCCAGATTTGATCCCTGGGTCGGGAAGATCCCTCGGAGAAGGAAATGGCAACCCACCCCAGTATTCTTGCCTAGAGAATTCCATGGACAGAGGAGCCTGGCAGGCTGCAGTCCACAGGGTCACACAGAGTCAGACACCACTGAGCTCCTGAGCACACACAGAACACATGCTATTTAGGACACACCAGAGAAAAAGGAAAGGAAGAAAATGTCTTCATTCTGCTAAAGACATGGACATAGTGCTGATATCAGAATTCGTCCATGATATTTAAAAAAAATCACTCCAATATTTATAAATATATATATGAAAAGTCAGAATATAATAGCAATAGACTCTTAGGATATTTTAGAAAACAATTCAAGTGGGATTTATTCCAGGAAGGTAAGCACAATACAAAATTAGGAAATTTAATATTGTATCTCTTCATATTAATGAATCAGAGGAAATCATGTGATAATCACGAGAGGTTTCCAAAAAGCACAACATCCAGATTTTTTTAGAAATTCAATAGAATTAATGACGTATACATACACAAAGCCAATAACTTATATCCTGCTTAATAGTGAAACAAGTATCTGATAAAAGGTCTCAAACAGATAAAGATACTAAACAATAAAAAAAGTGTTAATATTCTAAATGAGAAAACACCTTTCCCACTATTTGTATAATTGTCATTGCATTCCTCAAAAACACAAGAAAATCAATTGAAAAACTTTTGGAAATAATAAGCAAATTCAATAAAGCAATCGACTACAAAATACGTGCAGAAAATTAGTAGGCTTCTTTTTCACCAGGAAAAAAATTCACTTAGAAATCACAATATAAAAACAGATCCCATCACATTAATATAAGGTTGCTGCTGCTGCCACTGCTAAGTCGCTTCAGTCGTGTCCGACTCTGTGCGACCCCATAGACGGAAGCTCACCAGGCTCCTCTGTCCCTGGGATTCTCCAGGCAAGAACACTGGAGTGGGTTGCCATTTCCTTCTCCAATGCATGAAAGTGAAGTCGCTCAGTCGTGTCCGACTCTTAGCGACCCCATGGACTGGAGCCTACCAGGCTCCTCTGTCCATGGGATTTTCCAGGCAAAAGTACTGGGGTGGGGTGCCATTGCCTTCCCCGTTAATATAAGGTACATGTGAGTAAATCCAAAAAAAAACAGTACATGACCTATCATATTAAAACTATAAAATTGTACTAAAGGATCTTAAAAAAAAAAAACACACACACAGGAATATGGAGAGGGATGTTATGTTCTTCTACAGGAAGATTAAAAAATTTTAAATGTCACTTCTCTACATATATAATTGAACTACAGCTCAATCAAAATTCCTAGATAACTTTTCTGGAAACTTGATAAAAATGATTATAAAGTTCATCTGGAAAAACAAATATGTAAGCATAGCCAGAATATTCCCAAAATGACAATAATGAAGGGGATTAATTTCATCATATTAAATGTGCTATATAAATCTACAGTTATTAAAACGATGAGAGGAAACAAAATAAAGGGCTACTTATATATTTAAAGGATGGGATTTCAAATCAGTGAAGCACTGAGGAAAATAAATATATATAACTCCCTCTCTTCTTACATAAAAACAATCTTTTTCCCAAGTCTCCACCCTAATTTATCATTTCACATGAACCCTCAACCCAGTCTGCTACTGGAGAATTCAATCGAACCTGCATCACCTTATTTACTTCTCAAATACAAACATATGAAGCAGGTTTTATTCTATTTTACAAATAAAGAAAACAGAAGCTTAGAATGTTAAGAAACATGGCCAAGTTAAGTAGAAGACCTAGGAATGAAACCCAGGTCAGGGAAGTTCCGAAGCTTATTTCTTCGGCCACGTTTAAGGCCTCTTCCCCTCCCAGTCTCTCACCAGCCCCACCAGGTCGAGCTCTGGAATACCCCTTCTGAAGGCTGACCCCAGTGAGTAAGGCTGGTGTGTCATGGACAAAGATAAGTCGTTGCCTAACCATTGCTCCAAGAGTCACAAGATAAAAACTGCAGATAAAAATACCTGAAATATTCACAAGTTCTGCTCACTATAAAGCAGTCTACCACCACATCACACCATTTTCAAAGAGCACCACCTATAAAATTCTCTCTCTGGTTACACATTCTACACCTGAGAATGTCAGGTGTTGAGTTCAACTGAAAATATTTCTATTTGTCCTCTCTGCATACCCCACTCACCCAGTGACTCGCCACTGAGCAAATGGGACAAGCTCAGAGTTCTTGATTCCACCCAAGAGCTCCAGCAGATTAGTTACCTTCCAAGAAATCATTAAAGATTATAACACCAAGGCTTCTCGTACGTACGCACCCCTAACAGTGTACTAGTCACCCTAGTTTCTAAGGGTCTTTTTCCCTGTTTATGGACTTTCTGAAAACAGAAACTCATTCATATCCTTAAAACCTACAAAGGTGCCTGACATTTAGTACATATTTAATGTTCATTTCATGAATGAATGATGGATGGATGAATGATGACTGACAAGTGGATAAAGGCATTCCTCTTCAGACTAGATCTGAACAAATCTCAGAGAGGACACTGATGGTCTGACTGTGTGTGCGGCCACTTGTCTAAGGTACTTTTTTGTTCATAGAGGAGCTCTGGGAATCTTGGTTAAACTGACTGAAAAGGGGGCTGCCATGGCGGACCTGGCCCAGGTAACGTGTTGTTTAGTCACTGAGTCACGTTTGACTCTTTGCAACCCCTTGGACTCTGTCAAACCCCTCTGTCCATGGGATTTCCCAAGCTAGAATACTGGAGTGGGTTGCCATTTCTTTCTCCAGGGGATCTTCCCAACCCAGGAATCAAACCTGCGTCTCCTGCCTTAGTAGGTGGGTTCTTTACTCAGAACATACTCAAAATATAATTTGTGTCCCATTGGTCATTTGCGATTGCAGCCAACAAAGGAAATAATGCTGTGCTGAAAGGAAAAACAAATTAAAAGGAAACAAAGCTTAAGCATGCAACCTAGCTGCAAGCCAAGAATACTTCCTTCTTAAACAGGACGCTGGAGCAATAGGCATGACCCCAAACTTCGGAGGCTGCAGATGCTATATTAGAGTGGCCATCTGGAAGGAGAGTTCTCCATTTCAAACTCAGCTGTCAGTCAGAGGAGGCCAGAGAGTTCAACCAGAAGCTGGGAGACAATTATTATTGAGCCTCTAGGAGAAATTCAACATTATAATTAGAGTAACTATTGCTATTATTTAATCTTAAGAGGTCTAACACTGTCCTAGGTCATTTTTAGTCCTTTGAGAAACACCGTCTTCCTTTGTTAATAATAACCTAAGACATCTGTGGAATTTATATGTAGTTATATTCTGTTCACATTTTTCTTTATCTGCATAAAATTCCCCAAGAAATTCATTAACCAGAATTTTTTATTATAACAAACTAACCCATATTTTAAAAAAAATAAACCCAAGGAAAGGTTACCCCTAGACTTTTCTCTGTAACCTGGCAAGCAGGTAACAACTTAAGACAGTCTCAAGAAATCCTTGTTTATAACTAATTTAAATCCCTTGTATCAGATAGAAAGTCCTTTGGAACAGATTCAACCCCAAACTACCAGAGTCCACTCACTCATCTGCAGTAGTAATCAAGATGAGTCTACACCCAAATCAATGTCAACATGACTTGATACGTATAAGGCTATTTGCGTGTATAAACACACACACACTTTTTCTATCACCATAATATTATCAATTTGTTCTAAAGGTTTTTTTCTTCTAATATCTGCTACTATTGGATCTTTTTACATTTTAACATTTTATAGGTATTTTCCAACTCATTGATCAGCATGCTGCTGCTGCCAAGTCGCTTCAGTCGTGTCTGACTCTGTGCGACCCCACAGACGTCAGCCCACCAGGCTCCCCTGTCCCTGGGATTCTCCAGGCAAAAACATTGGAGTGGGTTGCCATTTCCTTCTCCAATGCACGAAAGTGAAAAGTGAAAGTGAAGTCGCTCAGTCGTGTCTGACTCCTAGCGATCCCATGGACTGCAGCCTACCAGGCTCCTTAGTCCATGGGGTTTTCCAGGCAAGAGTACCGGAGTGGGGCCTTCTCCTATTAATCTCCCCTAAACCAATAACAAGTTCTCCTTAAACCTGTAACTACAAAACCTGATCCTGAAGAATAACCAAACCATTTGCTATGGCAACAAATACAAAGGGAGAGGCAAGATCACTGAATATTTACCGACTCAGGATTTTTATCAATACTTTGAAAACATGTAAAATGTTTACTCATACCGACCATCAGCTCTAAGTGTCTCCTCTCCAAGGCATGAGATATCACCATAAATGAAATCTTGTCCTAATTTTTTGTTTAATATGAGCCCTGACTCTTTTTTTCTACTAGGACTTTGACTGAACAATTTTGGATCCATCTTTCTTCACCAAGATACATAAAAATGAGCAAGATGGTGACTTTGCACTCCAGAAATCAAAGGGGGAGAAGTGAAGTGAAGTGAAAGTTGCTCAGTCGTGTCCGACTCATTGCAACCCTATGGACTATACAATACATGGAACTCTCCAGGCCAGAACACTAGAGTGGGTAGCCTTTCCCTTCTCCAGGGGATCTTCCCAACCCAGGGATCGAACCCAGGTCTCCCACATTGCAGGTGGATTCTTTACCAGCTGAACCACAGGGGAAGCCCCAAAGGAGGGGGAGAACAGACATGCAAATAAAAAGATAAAACGTTGTAGCATGAAAAGCAATAATTACCATTAGTATTTACCATCGGAGAAGGCAATGGCACCCCACTCCAGTACTCTTGCCTGGAAAATCCCATGGACGGAGGAGCCTGGAAGGCTGCAGTCCATGTGGTCGCTGAGGGTCGGGCACGACTGAGTGACTTCACTTTCACTATTCACTTCCATGCATTGGAGAAGGAAATGGCAACCCACTCCAGTGTTCTTGCCTGGAGAATCCCAGGGATGGCAGAGCCTGGTGGGCTGCCATCTATGGGGTCGAACAGAGTCGGACACGACTGAAGCGACTTAGCAGCAGCAGCAGCAGTATTTACCATACGCTGGTCATGAGGCTAAACATATCTCCTACAGCCTTCCACCACAATCCTACAATGCAGACCCTAGAATTATTCCCATCTCACAGATGAGGGCCCTAGAGTGACCAGTCACATACTCAGAGTCCTATAACTACACAGTGAGAAAACAGAAGAGACGAGGCAGCTTGGGCTTCGTAATGCACAAAAGACTTCAAGGAGCAGGAAGTCTCCAGGCTGACTCTTGAAGAATGAGTGGAAGGAAGGAAGGATGAGAGGGAGGAAGGAAGAGAAAAAGAAAGGGAAAGAAGGAAAGAGAAAGAGGAAGGAATAAATATATATATATAATTCACTTTGCTGTACACCTAAAATTAACAAACACAACATCGTAAGTCAACTACAGTGGTGGTTTAGTGGCTCAGTTGTGTCCAGCTCTTGCGATCCCATGGACTGTAGTCCACCAGGGTCCTTTGTTCATGGAATTCTCCAGGTTAGAACACTGGAGTGGGTTGCCATTTCCTTCTCCAGGGGATCTTCCCAATCCAGGGATTGAACCTGGGTCTTCTGCACTGCAGGCAGATTCTTTACCAACTGAGCCACCAGGGAAATTTGCCTTGTAGCAAAGCAACTATATTTATATTTTTTTAAAAATGAGGAGGAGGCTTCTGGGTCAACAATTGCCTGGCTAGGGATTTAAAATAGACAATGTTGTAGGAGGTCAAATTTCTAAAAGGGCTTATAGAGTCACCAACTGAAATTACTTTTTGGTTTCTTTTCCCATTTAACCAAACAAAGTAAGAAGATCACTAAAAAACTGAGTGATGTGAAATGGGGTATACACAGAAGATCCTCTTCTAATTTCCTCCACCCAGCTTGATCATCCTTTCTTCCTAAGTTAAGATCAGAGGTTCCTTCTTTTGGGTTAAGATGTCTTGTCTGTTCTCTAGCAGTTCCCTATTAAATGCACAGATTAGACACATGCTACTTATTACCCATTAACACTCCAGCATGAACCAGTATATCAGATCAGTGGGATCTAAAAAGCCCTGGGATGTGATTGCCAGTTACTGACTGCCTAGGTGACCTTGGGCAACTCTCTGAAATACAAGATGAGGATGATTTATCTACCAAATAGGGTTATTGCAAGGATAGGCAATGATACATGCAAAGCACTTAATACAGTGCCTAGCATACTGTAGGAGAAGGCAATGGCAACCCACTCCAGTACTCTTGCCTGGAAAATCCCATGGACAGAGGAGCCTGGTAGGCTGCAGTCCGTGGTGTCGCTAAGATTCGGATACAACTGAGCATCTTCACTTTCACTTTTCACTTTCATGCACTGGAGAAGGAAATGGCAACCCACTCCAGTGTTCTTGCCTGGAGAACCCCAGGGATGGAGGAGCCTGGTGAGCTGATGTCTATGGGGTCGCACAGAGTCGGACACGACTGAAGCGACTTAGCAGCAGCAGCATACTGTAAGCACTCGATAAATGTTAGCTCATCTAATAATTAACAAGACCTCAAGGAAGGGTGAATTAGAAGGGGTAGTGTCTAGATGAGGGGAACACCACCCATTAGGGCAGATTTGGAAGAGAACATTACAGTCTCCAGAGGGTTAGGTCCAGAGAGATATAGAGGATCAAGAAGTCAGAGACTGGGCAAGGGAAGTCAGAGACTCAAGGGTCCCCTCCACAGTAAGGAACTGGTTAAGTCTCCCCTCCACGGTAAGGAACTGGTTAAGTCTCATATGGTTACACTTTGGTTTCCCCATGAAACTTATTAGTCTTATTCATCACTGTATCCTCAGCACCCAGTACCTCCCAAGTGTTCAATAGAATGACTAAATGACTGAATGAGGAATTACCTTTTGTATTTAAAAAGACACAGTCATGCCTAGAACAACATGTTCATTGCAGTTACGGAAGATTACAGATGACTATCTTTTCCTTTGTACTTCTCTGTTTTGTTTCAAATTTTCTGCATCCATCTTTAGTTTTATAATTTGGAGGGGGGGCAGAAATTCCCACCATCCTCAGTTTTCTGGACTATTCAAGATCAGATTGCTCATACTTTTCCCAAAGGAGAGAACTTGATGAAACAGAGCTTCTCAAGCTCTCATGGGTGTGTTAGTCACTCAGTCGTGTCTGACTCTTGCGATCCCATGGACTGTAGCCCCGCCAGGCTCCTCTGTCCATGGGAATCTCCAGGCAAGAATACTGGAGCAGGTGGCCATTTCCTCCTCCAGGGGATCTTCCCCACCCTGGGATTGAACCTGGGTCTCCCACATTGCAGGCAGATTCTTTACCGTCTGAACCACTAGGAAAGCCCTCTCAAGTTCTAACGTGCTTACAAATTGTTCGGAATCTGGTTAAAATGTAGATTCAAATTCAGCAGGTGATGGGCTGCGCCTGAGAGTCTGCATTTCTAACAGCTCTCAGGGGATGCTACTAATGTTGGCCTGTGGACCACATAGTGATAAGGCAGGTTACAGTCTCATGTAAAACAAACCCCTCCCCAAGCATATACACAAAGAAAACAAAAGCCGAAGAGAAGATGCATCCACAACAGATGGCATCTCCTCCTGAAATCATGGCGACTTCAGGACGGTTTTCTCTTAGATGGTGCCTTCTTCAGGATTCTGTTCGGCATCTCCTCCTGAAACCATGGCGACTTCAGGACGGTTTTCTCTTAGATCGTGCCTTCTTCAGGATTCTGTTTTGCTCACTTGGTCTGTTTGGAGGCAGTATTATTTAAAAGCAGGGTTTAGAGTCTATGAAAGCCCTGGGGATGCTCATATTTTCTCAACAAAAGGAAGTGCTGTGGCAGGCCTGGCTCATTTGTTCACTGTGTCTTCCATTAAACACCACCTCTGTTGCTGTCAGTCGAGTTCTCTTTAGATTAATGTCTCAGAAATTAATTTTGTGTTCAATAAACCTCCATAAATATGTTTGTTCAGCAGACCGAATTGGACCCTTCGATTTAACTAAGGCTGAGAGCGCAGCCACACAACACTCGTCCCCGTTCCTTCATTAGTCACCGTCACCAGTGGTATTCACTGGTCCCTGCTAAGCTCCTCCATATAATCAAATATTGCTTCTATTGAAATATAATCCTCCCCGAGCACAGAGAGGCATTTCCTAAATTGGCTGAAGAGGATTACAAAGCACTGGAGAAGAAAATAAGGAAAAGTGGAAGCAACCCTTAATTTAAAATTCCCTGACAGCAGTGAATCTTCACTTTCCTTTTAATCCTCATTTTCTCATAGAAATCTTATTACACTCCCCTCTGACCCACCCTGTCCCACTGCATTCCCACAGTCTGCTCCTACCCTTCTAAATACTAATATGATAGACTGGAGTTGGTTCAAACTCCTCAGTGTACAGATGAGGAGTCTGAAGCCCAGGGAGGCTCAACAACTTGCCCAAACTCTCCAGTTTTTACCCCAGACACCAGGGCTTCCGCCAAGACATCCACTGTGGTCCTGACTTTAATTGCTTGAGACCATAGACTCGGGAGTAAACAAACCAGGTTTGTTGTTGTTTTGCCAGCAGGGTATTCCTGGTAAACAGCTTCAAAAATCAAGTGGTAGGACTTCCCTGGTGGCCCAGTGGCTGAAACTCTGTGCTCCCAATGCAGGAGGCCAGGTTCAATTCCTAGTCAGAGAACTAGATCTCCTATGCCACAGCTTTAAAAAAAAAAAAAAAAAAACCTGAATGCTGCAACTAAAGATTCCATATGCTTAAGATTCCACATGCCTAAGACTCAGTGCAGTCAAACAAATAAACAAACATATATATGTAGGGATGTATGAGTGCTCAGTCACTTCAGTAAGGTCCAACTCTTTGTGACCCCACAGACCATTCCAGCAGGCTCCTCTGTCCATGGGATTTTCCAGGCAAGAATACTGGAGTGGGTTGCCATGTCCTGACCTCCAGGGTATCTTCCCAACCCAGGATGCAAACCTACGTCTCCCACATGGGAGGCAAGTTCTTTACCTGCTAAGCCAGTGGGGAAGCCACATGTATGTATGTATATATGCATATAAAATTCAAATGGTGCTCCCCTCTGTGTTTTTTCAATCTTCTAACTTTATTGAGGCTTTCAATGGCTAGGTCAAAGATTTCTCTTGGTAAATGTCATATTGCACTTGAAAATATGTGAGTTATTTTCAAATATCTTTTGATTAATTTCTAACATAATTATACTGAAAGAGGAAACAGAACAGGCTCTATCTTGAAAGCAGGACTCCATCTTGGGCCAGACTATGGACTTTTGAGCTATATGCCCCGTATCTATGGAAACGACATACCAAATGGAAAACCAGGCCCCTGGAAGGAAGAGCTCCAGGGCTCTCCATCACCTAAACAAATACTCTAATTATCTGTGTAACCGAATAGAATCATACATTCTGTTTATTGGGGTATGACCACAGGCCTATTGATAATTGTTCACTGTTAACTACTTAGGCTTAAGGCATATGATCATGGATTAACTTTGATTGTATCTTTCTTTTTCCTTTGTTCAGACTAGTTTCAGGGAACCTTATACACTTAGAGTATATAAGGTTTTCACAAAAACTGGTCGGGGTCCTTGGCTAAGAGGAGACTCTGCCTTGACTCTGCAGGTGCAATAAACTGCACTCCACTATCTGCAATGTCCTTCTGAGTGAGTTTGTTTCCAGGATTGCGTGGCTACCACAATACAATAACAGAACAGATTTTGTAAGATTTCAATTCCTTTAGACCATGAAATTTTTGCACCTTGCTTTATGCCCTGGATATGTTCCAGTGTCTCCTAGTTTATAGTCTAAAGGAATTTGAATAGAATTTGTATCCTACTGTCGTGGGAAAATTGTATAAATCTTAATTATACTGAATTGGTTCATAGTGGTTTCCAGGTCTACTATATCCTTTTACTTTTCTGTATACTCATTCTATTAATTTTTGAGAGTTTGATATTGAAACTTCAACTAAAAATCTTAATTTATCATCATAAAAATAATTATAAAATATAGTATAACTATATGCAACTTTGTTCTATATTTTCCAAGTCTCCTGTAACTGTGTTATCATACTTTCATAATTTAAAAAATAAAAATAGTCAAGTGGTGCTTTAATAATAATGATTATAAAACCAAGTGGCCCTTGGTTTTATAATTTTTAATTAGAGAAATTTTCAAACATATACAAAAATAGATAGAATGGTACGATGAATCTCCAAGTACTTGTTACACAGTTTCACTGATTACTGACATTTGCCCATTCTTATTTATCTCCCATTTTATCATTTATATATTTACTTCTGTTTGCTGCTACTAAGTCACTTCAGTTGTGTCCGACTCTGTGTGACCCATAGATGGCAGCCCACCAGCCTCCCCCATCCCTGGGATTCTCCAGGCAAGAACACTGGAGTAGGTTGCCATTTCCTTCTCCAATGCATGAAAGTGAAAAGTGAAAGTAAAGTTACTCAGTCGTGTTCAACTCTTCGAGACCCCATGGACTGCAGCCCACCAGGATCCTCCATCCATGGGATTTTCCAGGCAAGAGTACTGGAGTGGGGTGCCATTGTCTTCTCTGTTATTTCTGTTTAAGCAATCATTTTTAACATCTTGGGTTATTTTTTACTGCTATGCCTCCAAATGATACACATTTGCTGTTCTCTCTAGATTTATCAATTTTACATATCACCTACTGATTTCCTGTTAAGGCAAATCAAGACACAGCTGTCTTTCCCAGCCCTGCATCTTATCCCCTCTGATTCAGTTTCTCTGAAGATTAAATTCTAGGTCCCTTGCAGAAATGGGATGAGAATCAAATACCTCAGTGCTTCTTACATCAGCTTTCAAATAAGCACTGTCTTCAGTGTCCCACCTTACCCAGCATTTTGGGGGGATGGGGGGACCACACAACACTGCTTGGGGGATCCCTGTTCAATCAGGAATTGATCATAAGCAGTGGAAACCCAGAGTTGAACTACTGGACCGCCAGGGAAGTCCCCTCATCGAGCATTTTGAGGCTCCCAGGGACGGGGGAGCCTGGTGGGCTGCCGTCTATGGGGTCACACAGAGTTGGACACGACTGAAGTGACCTAGCATAGCATAGCATGCAATCCTTATCTGAGTCTTTCCTATATTCTGCATGACAAAAGCAAGAAGCAGAGCTATGTGCAGACTCAAATGCACACTCATCCAAATGCTCACAACACACCTTGCAGCCGCCCAGTTTTGAGCTTCATCCTCTTGGCAAAGCCATGAATCATTTTTCTGGGTTCCAAATGCGTCATAATTCCCTATTTCTTGTTCTCTCTGTTGATAATAATTGGAGCAATTGGACAATGTATGGAGAAAAGTACTAGGAAACACCTTCACTCCACCAACCTGCAGAATATTCTACTGACCAATATTTGAAGCTGGCTCCACCACTGATTAGCTATTGCATTTTGAGAGCTTTCTCGAGTCTCAGTTTTCTCAGCTTTCCTAATAATCTTCTCTTCCTGGGATGTAGGGACTGAATGAGCATGATGCCTGGGACACACAAGAGTCTTGTTACATCAAGGGATGGATAATGGGAAATTCCTTGTGTTGGTCCACTGGTTAAGACTCCAGGCTGCCACTGCAGAGGGCATGATTCAATCCCTGGTCAGAAAACTAAGATCTCTCAAGGTGCATGGTATGGCCAAAAGAGAGAGACACGGAGAGTGGCTGGTACAAAAAGTGCTAGAACTTCAGTGGGGCTGGAGAGGAGAGCAGGTCCCATCCCCATGGTGGAGCATCCCACTACCCTGAGAAAGAACCTAGAGGTCAAAATTCATGGTCATCCTCCCAGAACTGAAATTCTGCTTTCCACTTCAGTGTTCAATCTGTGCATCTATAAAAATGTTCATTTGGCTCAGCAACTGCACGTCTACAAATTTATCCCAGAGACACACTGGCAAAAATAAGGAATGATATGTTCATATGACCATTTGCTGCCATGTTATCTGTAACAGTAGAAAACTAGAAAAAATTTAAATGCCTACGAGCAGAAAATGATTGAATAAAGAATGGTATAGCTACACATTGGAGTGATGCGCATCTGTCAAAGTAAGTATTGTGTCAGGAAGTAGCCGCCAGGAAAAAGAGCTAAGTAAAGATTTTGATGTGGTGGAGTTTGTATACAACTCCTAAAAGGGGTAGATATGAAGATATGCATGTATATGCAAATACATATTTTAAAACAGAAAAATGAACCATACAATTTTTTAGTGGTTACCTATAAAAAGAGGGAAATAGGATAAAGTCCAGGCTTCTCTGAATATACCCAGTTTTGATGACTTTACCTGAAATGATGCACATAATTTACATAAGTTCAAATGAAATTAAATCTCAAAAATGCAATTCCTAAAATCAAAAACAAAGTTAAGCAAGTGAACATAGATATATATATCCTTTGACAGCCTAGTCCCAAGGCAAAGTATTCTAAGAGATTCTAAAATAATTATCTGTACATCCCTAGAAAGACACATCTTGAAGATGGAAATTCAAAATCCTTGTTTTCAGTAATCACATTGACGGGAGTGTTGGTATTATTATCCAAGAGTTTGTTATATGTGTACTATTTTTTAAAAATGTGTACTTGTGATGGTGTCATTGAGAATAAGGCTACTCAGTGTGAGGAAAAAGAGACACAGATGTCAGATCATTGAGGTTTGCTTTGCAATCCTAAATTTGAATCAACTGCATCAATACAAACATATAAGGTTTTTTAGCTTCTTTTGGTTTTTATCATTTTAACTTTTTATTTTGAAATAATTAAAAATTCACAAGAACTTGCAGAAATAGAGAGATCTTGTGAATCCTTCCAGTTTCTGCCAACAGTTACTTGCTATTTGTAACTATAGTACAATATCAAAGCCAGGAAGCTGACATTGGTACAACGTGTGTATATAGCTCTACATCATTTTATCACATGTATGAATATTTGCAACCACCACTACACTCAAAGTACAAAATTATTGTCATCACAAAGATCTCTGTGATGTAACATGTGAAGTTACATGTGAAGTTACATCTCATGTGAAGTAACATGATTGTACTGACCTCCTCCCACTCACCCCTAACTCCTGGCAAACACTAATCCATTTTCCATTATCTATAATTTTGGCATGTCAAAAATGTTATATAAATGGAATCATGCAGTATGTGACCTTTTGAGATTGGCTTTTTTCAGTCAGCACAATGTCTCTGAGATCCACCCAGTTCAGTTCAGTTCAGTTCAGTTGCTCAGTCATGTCCAACTCTTTGCGACTCCATGAATTGCAGCACACCAGGCCTCCCTGTCCATCACCAACTCCCGGAGTTCACTCAGACTCACATCCATCAAGTCAGTGATGCCATCCAGCCATCTCATCCTCTGTCATCCCCTTCTCCTCCTGCCCCCAATCCCTCCCAGCATCAGAGTCTTTTCTAATGAGTCAACTCTTCACATAAGGTGGCCAAAGTACTGGAGTTTCAGCTTTACCATCATTCCTTCCAAAGAAATCCCAGGGCTGACCTTCAGAATGGACTGGTTGGATCTCCTTCCAGTCCAAGGGACTCTCAAGACCACCCAAGTTATATCAATTGTTTGTTCCTTTCTACTGATGGGTAGTGACGCAGGAGACCCAGGTTGGATCCCCGGGTCTGAAAGATTCCCCTGGAGAAGGCAATGGCTACCCACTCCAGTATTCTTGCCTGGAGAATCCCGTGGATGGAGGAACCTGGCAGGCTACAGTCCATGGGGTCGCAAAGAGTCAGACACAGCTGAGTGACCAAACACTCATTCCATGATATGGATGTACCCGTTTGTTCAGCCATTCACCCACTTGAAAAATATTTTGGTTCCTATTTGGGGCTATTAAAAAAAAAAAGCTGCCCTAAACATTCACATTATGGTATTTGTATGGACATAAGATTCAGTTCTCAGGGGTAAATGGTCAGGAGTATGGCTGCTGCATTGTTATATAAGTGTATGTTTCCTTTGTAAGAAACTGCCAAACCACTTTCCGGAGTGGGAATTTAAAATTCCCACCAGTAATTTATGAAAGAACCAGATTCTCTGCATCCCTGTCAGTGTTTGGTATAGTCACTATTTTTCATTTTAGCTATTCAACAATAAGACAGTGATATCTCTTCGTGGTCTTAATTTGCATTTCCCTAGCAGCTAGTGATACTGAATATCTTTTCAGGTGTCTATTTTCCATCTGTATATATCTTTTAGTAAAATATCTCTTCATGTTTTTGCCCATTTTCTAATTGGATTGTGACTTGGCCACTGAGTGTTGAGACTTCTTTTATATACTTGATTCATATCCTTTGTCATATATATTATTTGCAAAACTTTTCTCCAAGTACACAACTTGTCTTTTCATCCTCTTAACAGGGTCTTTTGCAGAGCAAAAGCTTAAATTTTGATGAAGTCAAATTTATCAGTTTTTTTCTTTTGTGAATCACATGTTGAGTATTTTGTCTAAGAACTTTTCACCCAGCTACAGCTCCCAAATATTTTCTCCTATGTTGTTCAGTCTCCAAATCATGTCTGACACTTCGCAACCCCAAGGACTACAGGGTGCCAGGCTTCCCTGTCCCTCATCATCACTCAGAGTTTGCCTAAGTTCATGTCCACTGAATCAGCGATGCCATCCAACCATCTCATCTTCTATCACCCTCTTTGTCTGCCTTCACTCTTGCCCAACATCAGGGTCTTTTCCAGTGAGTTAGCTGTTCACAACACATGGCCAAAGTATTGGAGCTCTAGCATCAGCTTCAGTCCTTCCAAAGAGTACTCAGGGCTGATTTCCTTTAAGATTGACTGGTTTGATCTCCTTGCTTTCCAAGAGACTCTCAAGAGTGTTCTCCCACACCACAGTTCAAAAGCATCCATTGTTTAGTGCTCTGCCTTCTTTATTGTCCAGCTCTCATATCAGTACATGACTACCGGAAAGACCACAGCCTTGACTACAGGGACATTTGTCAGCAAAGTGGTGTCTTTGCTTGTTAACACACTGTCTAGGTTTGTCATAGCTTCCCACTGGCTGCTTGGAGCCCTTGGGACTCACCACCCCCACCCTGTCTCACCAGGTCAGTGAAAAAATTATCAGAGTAGTGATATTTCAATGGTGGCCTGCAAGGCCAGGGGACCCCACTGCATCCCCTCACAGTGGGCAGGGGGAGCATTGGGAGACCGCTGAGGTTTCTCCTTTATCTTCTTCTAAAAACGTTATAGTTTAGCCATATTGTGTCTTAAAATCAGGTGGACTGATTCCTCTCACTTTTTAAAAGATTTCTTTAGCTATTCTTATTTCATTATCTTTCCATAAAAATTTTAGAATAAACATGTCCATTTCTACAAAAAATCTTGCTGGGATTTAAATAGGAATCATGTTGACTTATACATAGATAAATTTGGGGAGAAATTAATTTTCTG
Organism: Tragelaphus eurycerus; assembly: GCA_935064755.1. Taxonomy (NCBI): domain Eukaryota; kingdom Metazoa; phylum Chordata; class Mammalia; order Artiodactyla; family Bovidae; genus Tragelaphus; species Tragelaphus eurycerus. The sequence continues at coordinate 28,736,384 of CAKXYN010000001.1, read as the reverse complement.
TTTAGTCTTTCAATCCATGAACATGGTATATATCTCTCTCCACTTACTTAGATCTTCAATTTCTTTCCTTAAAATTTTGCAGTTTTCAGCATACAATTTATGTATGAGTTCTGCTGGATTTATAACTAAATATTTTTAAGTGATCATAAATGGTATGTTTATTATTTCAGTTTCCATGCATACACTGCTAGTGTATAGAAATACAATTTTCTTTTTTATGTTGATCTTTTATCCTGCAAATTTATTCAGCTCATGTATTAGTTCTAGAAGTTTTTTGGTAGATTTATGGGGATTTTCTATATGGGTTATCATGTCCTCTATGAATGCTTTTATTCTTTTCTAATCTGTATACCTTTTATTTCCTTTTCTTGCCTACTGCACTATAACCTTCAACTGCTATGCTGAATAAGAGAGGTGAGAGTATTAGGTGAGTTACTCTGAGGGTCTCAGCTCCCCACTCAGCCACTGCTGATGGGGATAAGGAAAATGTATTTCTAGTTTAACTGGATGAGATAATAATCTGTAATAATCATCAAACCATTTTTCTATCCTTCCAAGCTATAACTTTCATGGTCCTTTGGCTAAAAAGAGGTTTTTCTTGCCCTATTTTTGCCTTTACCCATCAACATTTCTGGATTGCCAGCTTCTGGAAAGGTGGACTGGGTTGTATCCAGCCTGGGATATAATGAGGCAAAAAGAAAGACCAGGGAACTACAAACTGTGCAGTTCCTCAAGCTCTGAAGTTTCTGGCTGATTCACTTCTTCATATCTTCCAGAATCTTCTGTTTATAACATCCAGTTTTTATATTAAGTAGGAAGAGTAAGAAGAAATGCATCTACTCCATCTCATTTGGAACTGGAAGTACAAGAGATTTGCTTTTCAAGTAGATACAAATATTTCCAATTTTCCTTGTTTGGAAAACTCATAGAAAGGTTTTCTGAATACGTTCCCTCATTGATATGTCAGTTGGTAGTCTTCAGCTGCAGTCCATGGGGTCGCAAAGAGTTGGACATGACTGAATGACTGAACTGAACTGAACTGAGTCTTCAGCTGAAAACAAAGAGAGGAAAAGTCTCAGACCTACAAACAGATACTCCATCAAACAGAATTCTTCGCCCTGACAGAAAGAGGGCTCTGGCATATCTTCATAGGCTTTCAGAAATTCGATATCGCTCTTTAGAGAGTCACTAACACAAAGGAAACACTTATACCAGAGACAGCTAATATAGGCAGCTGATGAGTAAGTGCTGGAGCACACTATTCTCCTTCAGGTCTCTGGAATTCCTTCAATCCAATCCATGGCCATTGACTCACTCTGGGACTTTATGCTGAAATCCTCAATAAGATCCAGAAAGATGGTCTGTGAGATTAAAATGTAAACCCCAATCTTCATTCTAACCCCTTCCCACATAATCGTTTTATTCTCTTCTATATACAGATCTCAGAAGTCTCTCAGTCCTCAGAGAACTACAAAGGTAGAAAGAAGGAGAGGAAAATCAAAAGTCAGTCTCCTGGGACCTAGGCTTTAAACTCCTTTACCTGACTGATGTCTCCTGATGCATCCTGAAGACTCATGGCAATTGACTCCTCTATAGGAAGAAGAATGATAAAACAGAGGAGCCCAACTGCACAAAAGAAATAGAAATGGACTCAAAGCTCACTAAGTTTCTCCAGAAAAAGGAGATGGGTGTCCATCATCTAACGCACATTGCTGCCTCAGGCAATGGGCACTGAGATGCGTGATGTATTCTGCACACATTCCAGGATGGGTGCTGTATTCCAGAGTTCTACAGATGTGCACTGTATCCTAGAAGGGGATGGGGCCGTCACAAAGGGCTCCCACCCCTACCACTCAGCTGAAGAGGCTCACCACTCCTGAGCCTCTAGATCTCTCTCTCCTCTGGGACTTTCTATCTCAGCCCAGTCCTCTCATCATATCACATCTATTCCTTAGTGTGATTTTCTACTTATTCTACCTATAATCCAGACAAGCTGGAAAGCTCTTTACCCCTTGGAGATCTGGCTTGGACACTGTCAATTCCATAGCCTTTGAAAGTCTGGAGTTTTCCCAGGAAGTTTGCTAATTTCTTGGTACTAATAAAAAGAAGACACCATCTGAGGGTGTGACATAGATGGAGAAAATGCACACAACTTCAGCCACAGGCTCCATGAGCTTCTGCAATCTGAACATATCTATGAAATCAGCACCCAGGTCATGGAATAAGTTATTCCCACTGCCACTGATTAGCAGAGCTGAGATTCAACACAGTTATCTGGCTCCAAAGCCACAGTCCAGAACCACTAAACTGTGCTGTCAAAAACACAAAGACTGGAAAAAGAGTCTAAATCAAAGTTCTGAAGAATCACTTCCACGTGGCTCTTTGTATGTAACTTCCATGTGTTCTTCTGTTCACGTCTTCCCGCTTGCTGCTCAGAGCCCAGAGAGAGGGTGTGAGGCACAGAGCCACAGGAGCTTGGCCCAAGGGCCACAGCTGGAAGGGCAGAGCGGGGTTTGAGTCCAGACTAAATCGATGTCTTCTCACTTCACATGGGGGAAACTGAGGCCTGGAGAGGTTGAGTTACCTTGCCCCTTCCTTCAGTAAACCTGGCACGGGATTTTGCTCATGGGTGGGGCTGATTTGTCTTTAGAGTCCATGTCCAGATTGAATGATAAGGTCACTTGACCCTTCAGCCTCTCTGGTAGAGCCTGGGACCTTGGTTGCACTTGTGCTAGTGACAGGAGATTACTAGATACTTAGGCAAATGGCAGCCCCACTCCAGTACTCTTGCCTGGAGAATCCCGTGGAGAGAGGAGCCTGGAGGGCTACAGTCCACAGGGTCGCAAACAGTCGGACACGACTGAGCAACTTCACGACGTCACTACGACGACGTAGGTGGAAGGGAGGAAGATAAGAGGATTTGTGCAACAGAGGGTGAGCAGGGCAGAGGCCTCTGTACATTAGGGGCCCGGCGGGGATGACCTGTAGGCTTGACAAACAGGGGCAGCCCATAACAGCCCTGGCACTTCCTGTACTTTCCCACCGTAACATTTATCACACATCATTGTGGGTGCAAAAAGATCCTTGGACAAAGACACAGTGATGGCCATCATCTCTTCTTCCTCTGAGCCTTCAGCGCAGCCCTTCGCAGCAGTGGGTAAACTATGTCCTTCCAAGTGGTAAGTGGCTGAGTGTCCCAAAGACAGTTCCTTACTAGATCTACCATAAGAGGCACCATGAGCACTGAATTCCCTCAGGAACAAAGACACAGTCACTAGGACTTGAGAAGAGAGATTTTTCTCCAAATGAAATACGATTTTAATTTGCACAATATGCACATTTATAATAATAATAGCTTCATGAGAAGTGCAATAGTAAGTCCCTAATGCTAACCTGGGGCAAAAATCTAATACAAACTAAATTGGCTCTGTTCCTGGGAATTTTAGTATATTGCATGGTGATGTTTTAGCCAAAATTGTGTAGAGTGTAGCTGATTAATACTCTAATTAAGATCAGAATGGGACAATAGCAAATTGTTGATATTCCCCCAGTAATGAACAAACGCCTTCCCAATAAAAGTAGGCTTCCAACAGACATCTAAATGGACAATGCTCTATCTTCTGTGGAACCAGGGAGTAGGCCTACCCAAAAGGCTGTGAAGCCTTAAAATGCTGATGTCTCCAAAATCTACCCCATGAATGCCCTTTTGACTACAGAAGCATTTTTGGCCTTTGAAGGAAAACCAGGTAAGTGTGATCATTTTCTTCTGTATTATACCACAACATGGAGAAACTCTCCCACTCACAGTCCTGAAGAGGCAGCCAACTATAAGATTGTACCTTTGGTCATAGACGGTTGAAACAGATATGGATACTTGTACCAAAATGGGTCAATCCCAAGGAGACACGAATCTAGGGAGCTGAGCTAGGAGGACAAGTGGTCCCTGGGTCTGAGGGAACCCCTTGAGGGCAGCCATGATGCTCACTGAATCTTGGTGAACGGGCAGAACCCCAAGCCTGCAGGGCCAGCAACTGTAACAGGAACCACAGCAGAAGTCAGAAACCAGACGGCCCAAATGGCAGAGAGAAATCAAAGCACATACCATCTCCCACAGTGCCAAAATAAACCCTCCTTTTCGTGATCTAGTTTGAGCCGTTTTCTGTTCTTTGCTATCCAACAACTCCAAGAGAAAAGGAGGTGGCAGTACCGGTCATGTGATTTCTCACCGAGACTCTTGCCTTTACTCCCAGCTAAGAACCGAACCGATGCCTTGGATGAGGACAGAGGTGAGGGACAGCCTGAGGGAGACTGTGGAGAATGTGAAAGTGACAGGATCAACAAGGATAAAGTAGAAGAACCAGCAGCCAAATAACTGGAAACACAACAAGTCTAACAGGAAAACGATCAATAGGGGTGAAGGCAAAGACCCATGCTTGGACTGCAGAAAAGGAAAAGAATTAAGCAGACAGTTCAGGATGAGTAGAAGTAGACAAAAGATGTAAAAGAAATGAAATTATTGTCAATAATGCACATTGACAAAATTATTGTCAATAATGCACACTGAAATAACTGAGGGGGCTTAGTCAAAAACATATCTAACATGTTCAGGCTCATGAATTCAGAAACCACTATATACACCTACTGTATTAGATGCTATACAGCCATGCATCAAAATTGTACTATGGCCTTCCCATATCTAATCAACAGAGAAGCCCTCCTTTTCAGCCAAGTGCTCCACAGTTGTCCTCTTTGGGCTTGGTGTAAGGATCAAAAGAGGGGCTGATTCTTTCATAGCAAGCAGAAGACGGCAGAATCTGGAGTCTAAGGGAAAGGAAGAGGATAGCTAGTGTACTGTACAAAGTTCGTGCCACCAAGTGGCAGGAGAAACATGTCTGGCAGAATCCTAAGGTATATCTATTCACTAAACGTGCACAAGGGGATTTCCCTGGCAGTCCAGCAGCTAAGACTCCACACATTCCCAATGCAGGGTGCCCAAGTTTGATCCCTGACCAGGGAATTAGATCCCACATCCTATAAGAGTTTGCCTGCCCCAACTAAAGATCCCATGTGCCACAACTAAGACCCGGAGCAGGAAAATCAATATTTTTTAAGTAAAATAAAGCATGCACTGGACAAAGTGTCCCAGTGTCTGACCATCTAAAACTCCCTTCAGAGCAGCAAATTCTAAGACCGTTCATTTTCTAATGTGACCCAGTTAGTCAACAGGGCCCTGAGATGTTGAAAAAGTTGGATGAAAGTGAAATTCTTTCTTTCTTCATAAGCCCTTGACTTTGTTCTCTTTCACAGTTGAAAACAGAGAATTATGACAAACTCACTCACAGTAAGGAAAGTATATGGTTTCACAAGAGAGGCACGGGGCTCCCCAGGAGGATCAGTGGTAAAGAATCCTTCTGCCAGTGTAGAAGCCACAGGAGGCACAGGTTTAATCCCTGGGGCGGGAAGATTCCCCTGGGAAAGGAAATGGCAACTCCCTCCAGCATTCTTGCCTGGGAAATCCCATGAAGACAGGAGCCTGGGGGCCACAGTCCATGGGGGTCACAAGAGTCAGACGCAACTGAGCATGTGTACATAAGACCTAACAAGAAGCTCCGAACCAGATGGAAAATCAGAGATGAACTAGTGCACCCCCTTGATTTGATCCTAAACTGTCCAGACTCAAAGTACTTAACACAGCTTAGAATTGTTGAGCTGGCTCCAGAACACTCTAGAATACGTCTCCTACGTCATCACCTTTCATCCCCCAACCCCCTACCTCCTCCTCCATCACGACCACCCCATACAACATACCTTCCATTACTCACAGAGAAACCTAGAACAAGGGTATGAAACTCTTAATGGCCGAGGGGCCAGGCAGAGGATATCCATGCATAAAGTGGGCCAAATGGGGGATGCGGGGTTCCAGGGAAGCGTCCCCCTACACGGGAGAAGTTGCCACTCAGGCAATTCTACCATGCAGGTGTGCAGTCTACTGTGGCCAGATGTTCTTCAAGAGACACCCTTTTTTTGTGAAATGTCCTGGCTTGTAAATTAAGCAAATTAACTTGGATTCTTTTTAAGCACCATATACAAAGCAAAGCCAGATCTGGCCCACAGGCTGAGTCTCTGCATTGGGTGACAGACCCCACGAAGGAATGATAAGACCCCCTATCACTCACCACTGGGTGGTCTATGATGAGTCAGTGCCTCTGAGCCTTGGGTTCTTCATTTATAAAAAGGCTCTTGTAAGAACTAAGTTTATATTGAGTACACAGCACGGTGGCTGGCCCAGGCAATGCTCTGAGAGACAGCTGCTCACTGCCCTGTGCCGTGGGGACACGTGTATGTGGGTGTTGGGAGAATTCTGTAGCGCCTTCTACCTGCCCCTTTCCCTACTGTTACGAAAAAGTGCCCGCTGCTCAAGGCAGTGGAGGGGGGTGTCTTTACCCCCACTGGACATCTTTACCCTAAATCAGGATTTTTGTAAATAAAACATGTTGGTTTAACATGTTTCTTGGCCTAAGGACAATAAGAATAAACAAATACATAATAAAAATAAACAAAACTCTATCCTTACAAAGTAGCATTTAAACAGAAAACATCATAGCTTTGGACAATGAAGGCAGGGTGCTCACTTCAGGCCACAGCTGCAGAAGGTCATGCTAGAACACACGTGCTCAGATCCAATTTACCACGTCCTGCTGGGTGGCCAAGGGCAGAAAGCAGCTGGAAGCTGAGAACACACTCATGTCTCCTATGCAGAGGTGAGTGGGTCACTGCCTTCAAAAAGGACTGAGCGGGGCTGCATTTAGCTGTTGACAACGTAATAGCAGGAAGTGGGGCTAGGGCTTAGGGGGAGGTCAGAGGCCACTGGAACTAGGAGAGTTCTTGGAGCATCAGGCTTGTTCACAGGTGCCCTGCTTGTCCCCTCCCCAGTCGTTATGTGGGGTGCTTGACAGCAGTGGGATGCTTGAGGTCAGATTCAGGCCTGGCTTATTATTGCTCAAATTTTGTGTTTCGTTCTCATTTATATTTGGTGACAATTTTCATACCTCAATCATAAGAGGCAGAAGATACTCAAAGCTACATTTTCCAAAGTTAGTAAGAATTCTAGTGCAAAGTCATTATAGTTAAATAACTGGGGACATCTCAATTCATGCCAGGTGAAAACACTGTCTAATTTAAAATTTAATAAATGACACAGAGAATTGATGACCCTTATAGGCCCACAAGCCCCAAGCATTAGGTCTTCACACAGCAAGCTCTCTCTCCATAGTGGTTACTGAATAAAATTCTTGACCAGAGAAAATGATGATCCATGAAATATTAATAGAATGAAAACTGGAACTCTTCAAAAGCATGAATTTACTCCTGTATTCTATTTCTTATTCATCAATGGTCTTTCTCCATTGGCTCATTCAGTCATTCATTTACTCAGTAAATGCTCATTGAATACTATCCTTCAAGCACACTGCTAAAGCCTTAGTATAAAAAGATGATCTTCCACCTGCACCCCCAACATTCACTGCCAAACAACTCACAGTTGCCAAGACATGGAAGTCACCAAAACGTCCATCAACAGATGAATGGATAAAGAAGATGCAGTATATTTACACAATGGAATATTACTCAGCCATAAAAAAGAATGAAATAATGCCATTTGCAGCAACATGGATGGAACCTAGGGATGATCATACTAAGTCAGTCAGACAGAGAAAGAGAAATATCGTATGATATCATATATACGTGGAACCTAAAAAGATGATACAAATAAACTTATTTACAAAACAGAAACAGATTCACAGACATAGAGAACAAACTTATGGTTACCCAGGAGAACAGTGGGTTTGGGGGAGATAAATTAGGAGTTTGAAATTAACAAATACATGCTACTATATATAAAACAGATGAATGACAAGGATCTAACGTATAGCACAGGGAACTATATTCAGTATACTGTAATAACCTATAATGGAAAAGAATCTGAAAAAATATATAGAGAGATACATATATATGTATGACTGAACCACTCTGCTGTATACCTGAAACTAATAAAACACTGTAAATTAGCTACATTTCAACTTTCAGAACAGTTTGAAAAATGTTGATTGGGAGAAAGAAAACATGATCTTCAATTACATCATTATAGCTACTATGTGAAAATGACGTGGCAGCCGGATCATCCACTGTGGACATCAATCCATAAAGTCCATCTGTTTAAAGCAGCAGGTGTGCGAGACACTGCCTTGCTCTCAGGTTTCCTCTGCACTGACACAGCATAAACATCACTTGGCCAAACTGAAAAATAGCTTAAAAGAGGGAGGGAGCATTTGCTTATGAATTTATCCTTCTTTTGGATTCTGAGTTTATTTCACATCTGAGCTGATAACTCTTGAACCAAAAGCCTTCACGTGAAATACACCAATATTGTCCCAGATCAGTCTGTCATCATGAAGAATGAATCCGAGGAGTAAATGTGACAAAGACCAGGAACTCTCAGGGGTACCATAAATACCACTGAACCACAGCTTGCACAAAGAGAGTTACAATTAGAAGAACCAATAACGCGTGCTGACTCATGCAGATCAATGAACACTCCCATTTACCTGGAGTACTCTGTGCCATTCACTGTGGTAAATGTTCATTTATATTATCTTTCATAACCCCTGTAACAACTTTTTCATACCTCTCCCATCTTATAGCTGAGGAAACTAAGGTCTTTCCAAGGGACTAAACACCTGCCCAGGGTCACAAAGTTAAGAAAAGATGAAGCCAGAAATCCAAGCCCAAATGGTCTGAGTCTAGAGCCCCAGTTCTGAAGCACACAGTTTCTGAGGCTCTGCCATATACATCACTTCCCTTCTGTGTCACTACCCATCCCTGTCAGTCAGAAAGCCTCTATTCCCACGGGGAATGACAACTCAGATCTCACAGCTCTCAGGCATACTGTGTTACAAGAGAACAGAGCAGAGACACACCACATTTGGCTGCAGACACTTGAGGAATTTGGAAAGACCAGCGCTCCTCCCTTGAGGTGTTGTAAGATACTGCAACCAAGACTGAGCTCTGCTCACAGGCTCTCTGTTTAACTGAGTGCTTTGCCTGGTGGTGGCAACCTCTGGAAAAATTATATACCGAGCACTAGCTTGAATGTGTGCTGGACCTTCCCAGGAACCAGATTCAAATATCCGCAGGAGCAGATATCCATGAAAATTATAAATGCATTTTACAGCCTGACCAAAGCATCCCATTTTTAGACATGTGTCCTACTGATATTCCTGCACTTAAGAAAAGATTACTCTTTGTTCACTGTCTGTAACAACAAGGATGGAAACAATTCAAGCATCCATCAAGAAGGAACAGGTTAAATTAATTATGACAAAGTCATTTGATGGAATACTACATAGCTCTGAAAAAATGAAGAAGTCATGTATTGATATGAAAATGTGTCTTAGGTTTATTGTTAAACAAAGAATATAAAATGAAGCAATCTGCATATACATGCTTATACTTTTATACTAAACATACCTATTTATATACATATAAATAAAATATATGCTTATATAAACTCTAGAAGAATACAAAAGAAGCTAACAAAAACAGTGACCCCTTTGTGTGTTAAACGAGGCACAGATATAGGATGTATAGGGCAAAGTTGAGATGCAGCACTGTCTGTCTTTTCATAACATTTTACTTTTTGAACCATGACTGGATCACCTACTCAAAAAGGATGACCACATTGAGCCCAACTAAAGATTATTTGGATGTTTTTGGAGATTCAGCTGCTGAGTCTGGTTGTGAACAAGAGTGTGCCAGAATCTATGTACACAGATTCAGGGACCATCTCTGACCATCTTCTCTGCCCTGCATTCCTCTGGCTCAGACTGGGAGTATTCTGTTTTTCGGTGTAAACCCAGAGGCTGTGATAAAGAGATCCATACGTGTAATGTTCTGACACAGTAAAAGTTTGTCTTGCTCACATACCCAAAAGGGCATTCGAGCCTGCCGGTGGCTCCCCTCTCCGTGGTCATTCAGACACCAAGAACTTTTCCACCTGCCACGTTCCCTGAGGCCTCAGCATCACACATCGAATCAGCAGAAGGGGAACAAGTGTGGAGGGGGCACTGTGCTTCTTTTATTAAAAGCCTTGGCCCAGCAGCAACACATATCACTTCCTCGCATGTTCTATTGGTGAGAGCAAGTCACATGACTACAAATGAGTACAAGGTGGGCTGGGAAATACTCTTTATCTGGGCAGCCTCTTTCCAACTCAGCATCTTCCTATGGAAGTGGAGAGTACACCGCGATGCATCTCAGACGCTCTCTCTTTCTCCATTACTGAAGGGATTCTGAGAGTTCCTAGATGTCATTCACCCTGCAAAACTTTCCCAGGAACCCCTGCTTCAGTCCTGCTGATAAAAAGACAACTTTGATGGGGCCTGTGGAGATGAAGCAGCTTATCTCCAGTCAGAATGGTAAAGACAGCCACAAGAACTAGTTGGAAACCCCACTTACCCTGAGCCTCTACATGGCACAGTATAGAAACCAGAGTCGCTGTCTTTCCTCATCCTGCATCCCTGATTCTCTCATCAACATCTTCTTGCTCTCCTCTGACTTCTTCCGCTTAGTTTTTCATCTACTCAACGGCAGGAGGACCCTTCAATGACCAGATCAGATCAGATCAGTCGCTCAGTCGTGTCCGACTCTTTGTGACCCCATGAACCGCAGCACGCCAGGCCTCCCTGTCCATCACCAGCTCCCGGAGGTCACCCAGACTCACATCCATCGAGTCAGTGATGCCATCCAGCCATCTCATCCTCTGTCGTCCCCTTCTCCTCCTACCCTCAATCCCTCCCAGCATCAGAGTCTTCTCCAATGAGTCAACTCTTCGCATGAGGTGGCCAAAATACTGGAGTTTCAGCTTTAGCATCATTCCTTCCAAAGAAATTCCAGGATTGATCTCCTTCAGAATGGACTGGTTGGATCTTCTTGCAGTCCAAGGGACTCTCAAGAGTCTTCTCCAACACCACAGTTCAAAAGCATCAATTCTTCGGCTTCAGCCTTCCTCACAGTCCAGCTCTCACATCCATACATGACCACAGGAAAGACCATAGCCTTGACTAGGCAAACCTTTGTTGGTAAAGTAATGTCTCTGCTTTTGAATATACTATCTAGGTTGCTCATAACTTTCCTTCCAAGGAGTAAGCGTCTTTTAATTTCATGGCTGCAGTCACCATCTGCAGTGATTTTGGAGCCCAGAAAAACAAAGTCTGACACTGTTTCCACTGTTTCCCCATCTATTTCCCATGCAGTGATGGGACCAGATGCCATGATCTTCGTTTTCTGAATGTTGAGCTTTAAGCCAACCCTTTCACTCTCCACTTTCACTTTCATCAAGAGGCTTTTTAGCCCCTCTTCACTTTCTGCCATAAGAGTGGTGTCATCTGCATATCTGAGGTTATTGATATTTCTCCCGGCAATCTTGATTCCAAATTGTGTTTCTTCCAGTCCAGCATTTCTCATGATGTACTCTGCATAGAAGTTAAATAAACATGGTGACAATATGCAGCCTTGACGTACTCCTTTTCCTATTTGGAACCAGTCTGTTGTTCCATGACCAGTTCTAACTGTTGCTTCCTGACCTGCATACAGATTTCTTAAGAGGCAGATCAGGTGGTCTGGTATTCCCATCTCTTTAAGAATTTTCCATAGTTTATTGTGATCCACACAGTCAAAGGCTTTGGCATAGTCAATAAAGCAGAAATAGATGTTTTTCTGGAACTCTCTTGCTTTTTCCATGATCCAGCGGATGTTGGCAATTTGATCTCTGGTTCCTCTGCCTTTTCTAAAACCAGCTTGAACATCAGGAAGTTCACGGTTCACATATTGCTGCAGCCCGGCTTGGAGAATTTTGAGCATTACTTTACTAGCGTGTGAGATGAGTGCAATTGTTCGGTAGTTTGAGCACTCCTTGGCATTGCCTTTCTTTGGGATTGGGATGAAAACTGACCTTTTCCAGTCCTGTGGCCACTGCTGAGTTTTCCAAATGACCAACTGTGTGTTATTCTTCTCGATCCACCTGACTCCACTTTCAGCCCTCATTTTCAACAGAGTGGCTTCTTTGTTTTCCTGGAGATGCCCCTGCCAGCCCTGTCTGCCCAGTGCCTGACACATGCCTACAAGCATCTGCATGCATTGAGGCTGGGAGACAGCTCTTACTGTGCCCAGCCCCAAGGAAGCATAAGCAAGACGGCCCAGGGGATAATGCTACCCACAGCCTGTAGAAAGGAAGAGAGAAACATACAGACAGGTATCTGATGGATTCTGAGCTGAAATACCGCTGCCAAGAACCTAAAGTAACACAGATGTGATCCAGTCCATGGAATTCAGCAGGTGGAAGCAACAGATGCAGACTGCGAAGGCCGCTGCGTTAAAACCAGAGCAAATAAAAGCAAAATTCAACCAGATCATGCATCTCTAGGAGTTACTCACTTTTTCACCACCAAGGGCCCATTTAATTATTTCTCTACATCACATGAGCTCATGTTTGCAAAGATTTTTCCTCCCAGAGAAATTACTTTTATTAGAGAAAGATGTCTTCCTTTCCCCTGTGTCTTATTAAGCAAAGACATATGCAACTACTGAGCAGAGTTTCTGATCATTCATTTGTTCATTCAACAGATATTTACTAAATCTTCACTGGATGCCAGGCACTGGGGATACAGTGGAGAACACAACAGACAAGGTCCCTGCCTTCCAATTCTTACCTCAGGGGCAAATGTTCATCAAATAATCATACACAAGTAAGCACAAATCAGAAAGGAGAATAAAGGAGGCCAGGAGGTAGCATGAGGTGAGATTTGCATGAAGTGGGACTTCAGAGAAGACATCTCTGCCTAAGGGACACAGGAGTTGGGACCAAGACGTGTGATGGCCCTAAATTCAGTAATTCTCTCTAAAAGAGATGAAAACACAACATTAAAAGGAAGCCAATACTACACATCCACACATGGTCTGCGTATCTCCGTTGTGCCAGGTACTGAACTGCTCCCTAATTTTTACAGATTAAGAGCCAAGACTCCAAAATGTCAGTATCCTGACTGCATCTCCTGGTCAGTAGGAGGCCAATCAGAGAGTCCAATCTGGATCCAAAGTTCTGAGGAAGCAATGAGGAGGGATGTTTGAGGGGACTCCGCGCCAGTGCTGGAAGGAAAGACACGAAGCGGCACCTGCGTCTGCTATGAAGGAAGTGGGGACGCTCCCAGGTGACACTCAGGTGCTTAAACCCCTACAAGGGGCATGTCAAGAAACCATTGCCACACAGGTTCTTGGCACCACATCTCATTCCCGGGCTGTGCAAACGGGCCCCCCGTGAGAACAGCCCTGCCGATAAGACAGGGTCGTCCTTTTGTACAGATTTCTACAAATGAAATCTGTGATTTGACAGAATTTGACCTCTCAAGCTGAGTCTTTTACAGGGTCCCATCATTGTTCCTGGCAGGACTTCCAATCTCCCATAAAAAGGAACGTGTGACCTATTTCAAAATTCCTCCAGGGAAAGAGTCAGCATGTTGCCTTGGCAACTGAGGCACCCTCCAGGAGTCCTGCGTGGTTCTTCCTTCAGTCTAACCTACTTCCACCCTGATGTAATTCAAAGCCCACTCACCCTGTGCTGGACTCCCGGAGGTGGAGGAGCAGACAAAAGGATTTGCACCAAAACACCCTCCCCACCTCTGCCCTGCTCTGTGAGAGTTTGGGGGGGACAGAGAAAAAATGAGTGTGAAAACAAGGGGGACTGGAGGCCCACAGGAGGGCCCTCTCACCCAGAAATGGAAGCTCTCTGAGTTTTGCTGACCCTGTCCTTCTGCCTTCCCCTCCACTGACCACTCTCAGCCCTGGACCCAACAGCGTTAAGAAGCCTGCCTCCCTACCAGCCGCTCTACCCTTCATGAGCTCCTACAACTCTGACTGTCTATGTCTCCCCGCAGGGCCTGTCTTCAGCTTTACCTGCACGTGGATCTGTCACCCTTTCCCAAAACCAAAGTTCCTGGAAGGGAGGTTCAAGAGGGAGGGGACATATATACACCTATGGCTAATTCATGTTGCTATATGGCAGAAATCAAACCAATATTATAAAGCAAATATCCTTCCATTAAAAATAAATAATTTTAATAACCCCAAAGTTCCTGGAGTCAACAACCCATATCTGAGGTCTCTCTAAAGCCACCACGTCCTGGCATGTATTATTAACCCACATTTCTACTGACTTCAAAGACAGTTTCAAGGCTTCTTCCCCCTGGTCCAGGCTCCCAAGCACACAGCCAACTCCCCTTCACCCACTGTCCACATGGAGAAGAAATTACGGCACCTATAGGTATCAGGACCTTAGTGGGACTCCCCATCAGGCAAAGTCCTCTGTCCTGGCTCTGTTTAGAAGGTGGGAAGCAGATCTTTGGTGGACGGAGTAAGGTACTGGCACAACTGCCTTCCAGGACTGTTTTGGCTGCCGATGACAAAAGCCCAAGTACAAGTGGGTAAAGCAAAAACAAAGGAGGAGAGAAGAAACCGATTCACTTCATTGAAAAGGCTGGGTCCAGGAGCTCCAACAACGTGATCTCCATCTCTTAACGTCATCCTCTCTATTTTTGCTGCATTCCCAGTGGGTCTTCCCCACATGATGACCTCAAGGACCATCAAGAGAACCGCGTGTCTACCCTACCAGGCTTGTGATTTTAGCACAAAGAAAATGCCACCTTGCCAGATTTTCATCCGAGTCCCAGGACTGATCCTCCCAGGGTCCTGTTGCAGTACTGAACTATGTCCCCAGGCCAAGCCTGAGTCCTGCGTCTGCCCCTGGCAGCTGGGTGGAATCACCCTCACGAGCCTTGTCACCTTGAGCAGGGCAGTGGTGGTATCCCAATGCAAAATCAAGGTGATGTTAGCAGAAGAAGGGGAATGGAGGCAGGACCAACAAGCACAGCAGAAGTCCACGGCCATCTGCACGTTCTTTTTTCATCTTTTGTCATGTTCAGAATAGTAAGACCTGGAGTTGAAGTATCTACCCCTAAAGTAACATCTTTAGTTCTGAAGGAGTGGGCAGAGCCAGAGAAGAACCGAGCTGAGCAAAAAAAAAAAAAAAAAAGTGAATCTCCTAAAATTGGCACTCACCCTAAGTTTACAGAGAGAGGAGTGAATGGGCGTCTCACTGAAATGCCCAGTTCTGCTCCACCTGGAGGCCTGTCTCACTGGCTGTTCACTGCCAGCTGGACTTCGCAGCCATCAGAATGTTTTTCTTAATTATACATCTGTATTTAAAGAACAAATCATGGTGCTTATCATGCTGCCTGCACACAGGGACCTGGATGAGCCTGCTGACACAAAGCAGTTTCTAAGCAACTTGTGGAGCTGTTGCCTAATGCAACAGCCACAAGACTTGGAGGAAAAAGAAAATAAAGCCCAAGAAACTCAATATGGAACCAACTGTGACTGGTTCTTCAAGGCTGCACAGGATTCTAGGGGAGGTTAATTCCATCTCAGGCTGATGGAAAGGGGTTTGTTTCCAGAGACACGGGACCTCTCTGGTGTGGGATGCTTGATAAGCAGGCTTCTCGAAAATTCCAACAAGCACTCTGTCTCAGTGAGACCTGATGCCGATAACGTGTGATAACAGAAATGCTGATGTTCGGAACTATGAGAGGCTCTAGGCATTGTAGGCAACTCCAGGGAAGAGGCAAGGAAAGAGGGGCAGTTCAGGTCAAGGCTTCCAGTGCCTCTGCTGCTCTTATCCTCGTGTGGCATCACTGCCCCAAGAGGGGATGCGCATCCCGACTGAAAGAAGTAAAGGTTCCCACCTCCTGGACTGACCTGACAGCATACAAAGAGAGTGGACAATCGCAAGCAAACTGGTGTCTTGAAAAAGATCATGGCCTTTCACATCAATGAGGTCAACATCTGCAAATGGCTACAACACTCACCATCTGTATGACTCTGGAGGCGTCATTTAACTCCTCTTTGTCTAGCCTGTCTTGCTTTTCTAATGGGAACCCTAAGAGGATCACCGTGAGCATTAAACAAAATAATGATGACAAAGCTCCCTGCTCCCTGGAGGCGCTTGGCAGACACCTATTTGTTCCCGTTAGGTCTTTCCCAGTACAGACTCACTCCATGTGTCCTCCACCTGCCTCTTGTCTACAGAAACTTTAACCTCCTAGGCCTTCCTTGAGTTCCAAAGAGTAAATTTAACCAGAAGTGAGACAAGGCACAATGCAAGGAAAACAGTCGAGCAAGACAAAATAATGATAGTTTAGCCATTAAATAAAGTCAAGGACCTTAAGGTCCTCCTCAAGGACTATAGATAATATTCTGAGCCATGTCCTTTGAGCTGTTTTGCAGACACTGAAACTCCCACCAAGTGGAAGAAGTGAACTGTATGCTGCCCACACACACATAGATCCCGACTGTTTGGAACCAGAAGGTTAATGATGGGTGACTCCCAATTACCTCACCACCAACCAATCAGAAGAACATCCATGAGCTGATCACACACCCTGCAACCCTCCTCCCTTGCCCTGTCTTTAAAAGCCTTTCCCTGAACGCCTTCAGGGAGTTTGGTCTTTTGAACACTAGCTGCCTGGACTCCTTGCTTGGCACCCTGCAATAAACACTGCACTTTCCTTCACTGCAACTCAATATCAGTAGATTGGCTTTAGTGCATGTTAGCAAGCAGACTCAAGTATGGTTTGGTAAGAGTAGACGCTTAGCAAATAACCTATTTCTTCCCTTTCCCTCAAAATCTTCTCTTACCTGCTCCTGATGCTTTTCTTTCCATCATTTAAATCTGTGTGTCCATTCTATAGGCAGCACTTGAGGCCAGTAGCACACCAGCTGCCGGGGCTGTGCATAGAGAAGCCACATGGGCCTTCCTGGCCCTAGAGGTGCTCACAGCAGCTGGAGTGACCCAGAGACTGGACGAAGTGGTCAGAGAATCACAGGTTGACGAATGAGTACCAGACAGGCCAGTGCAACAGGAAACAACATCAGGCAGGTAAGGGCAGTGAAGGGGCGAATGGGGGCCACAGGAGCATCAGGTTTGAAACTTGCAGGGCTAGGGGGCACTTGTGAACCACCAGCCTGGAGAGCTGGA
The DNA here is from genome assembly GCA_935064755.1 of Tragelaphus eurycerus. NCBI lineage: Eukaryota > Metazoa > Chordata > Mammalia > Artiodactyla > Bovidae > Tragelaphus > Tragelaphus eurycerus. Next base: position 28,719,244 of record CAKXYN010000001.1, on the reverse strand, counting down.
GCACCCTGGAGCTTGTGAGCCTTGCTAAGAGGTTGGTGCTTTATCTTACGTATAGAAAAGCAAATGGATCAGATTTTCATTTTACAAAGGTCACTCTGGCTGTTGGGAGGAATATGAGTTAGAGGAATGGGGTGGGTCAGACTGGACACAAGGCTACAGTAGAAATGGTTGGAGTAGATATCAGTGCCCTCACCCCAAAACCTGGAGCACCCACTGGCCTGTCTCTCCACTGCCAAGGCTGGCATCTCTTTGCCAGAGGACCTTCCTTGCCCTGGTCTTGCCCCTACTTTGCAAACTCCACAGTGGTTGGAGTTAGGTTATGGACACCTTGGCTTTCTCACCCTGTGGGTAGGATAAGCTCTGAGATGTGTCTACTGTGGCTTTTTCAATGGGGTGAAGAGCCAGTTTCCCACAGCAGTAGCTGAAGTATGGCACACTCTACGCTGGCCTCCTCCCTTTTTTTGACTCACTTTTCCTCTTGCCCACCTCACTTTCCAAATAAATAGCTTATATATGAATCCTTGTCTCAGAGTCAGCTGCTGGAGAAACCCAAACCAAGGTTACCAACAGCAAAACCTTTCCTAAGAAGTGATTTTGACATCGGGGAAGAGAAAAAAGGCACTGGCATTCACAGGAGAACAGGCTTGGGGGATAAAGTTTGCCTGTACCTCCTGTTTCACTTCATTCTGCTATAGTAATATGAAGGATCAAGGGGGAATTGAGAGGTTACATCTTGGACACCATACACATCATCATTTAGCTCTACATGGAATCCCAAAGCCCAGGGATTCTAGGGAGGGTCTTTGGCTCTTCCTTAAGCATCCCTTGGCATTCTCCTCCAGCTGATGTAACAGAAGAACAATACTTAATGCCTATTTTACACACCCAAGACCCTGCCATGGAACCATCTGCAGAAGCAGAAACCAAGTTCTGGAAGGAATTCAGTGTCAGAAAAATAAAACAAGCTCCAGCATTTGGCAATCGTTCATTTGTTAATTAGAAATTCAGTAAATATTTATTAAGCACTTCTTGCGTGCCAGCCCTTATGGTAGATTCTATGGATATGACCTTGAACAAAGATAGAGTTTCCTTTGTTCTCCTTGTGACCAGATGGATTGTCAATGGTTACTTTCCTGTTCGAGCATTCTGAGTTATATGCTCAGTTGAGGACACTAAAGACAGATTCCGTCTTCTTCTCAACATGAGTGTAATCTATTCCAACAACTCAAAGTAATGGAAAAACACCAACGACCCAATAGCATATAAAAATGCACAAATGTCAGAGACAGTTCACCAAAACAAAATCAGTAACTCAAACACATGAAAAGATTCGCAATGTACTCAGAATAGAAAAGTTATCAGCTCATCAAAGATCAAAACATTGATTAGCATACTATATTGGAAACGATGTACAAAAATAGGCATTTCATATATTGCTGATAGAGGCATAAACTATAAAATCTCTGTGAAGGAAATTTGGAAACCTCCTGCAATAATACAAATGCATAATGCTATTTCATTCCAATTCATTTTTCTTTAAGGTAAACTCACACTTTTGTGAACCATGGCATATGTATAAGGACAGGGTCATTACAGCATTGGACAAAACAGTAATCAACTTAAATTAATTAAAATATGTCCATCAATGTGGGGAAAAAGAAGCTGTTTGTGTACTATAAGGAAAGTTCTCCAAAAGTGTGTTAAATTTTTTTAAGTAAGGAAACAACAATATGCAAAATATGCTACCATTTGCAAAATACATACGTATATATGTATGTGCTAGACATTTGGAATATATATATTCACTTATTTGCCCATGCACAAAATAGTTCTGGAGGAAACACAGGAACTATCTAATACTGCCTTGAAAGACAAGATTCAATGGCTAGAGAATAGATGAAAAGATCTTTTTTTCATTCCAAACCTTATTATATCTTTTAAATTTTGAAGCATGTGGATGTAGCATCTAATTTTAATTTATATTGTAGTATTTACAATAAATAATATAATTAATCTCTTGAAAATAAATTTCATCAGAGCACTAAAGCATTAACTGTGCCTTATCTCTGACTAGGTATTAGTCAGGGTAAACAATGCCAGCTGCTGTAACAAACAACTCCAAATCTCAGTAGCTTCAAAAAACATAAAATGACTTACATCAAAGCTGGATACCGCTGAGGCATCCTGTTCAAAGCAGTCTGATTCCATCTCATGGTCTTTGATGTCACCCTGGTTTCATCCAGCTGGCAAATGAAGTAAAGAAAGACTCTGAGGAAAGTACACTGAACATTCAATGACTCCAGTGCAGAAACGAAACTCATTACTTCTGCTCACATGACATTTGGAAGGAGACTGGGAGATTTGGTACTCCTGTATGGCCAGGAGCAAAATGAAATGGTTTACAGAGCACAAAGCATTCTCTCTGCCACAAAGGGTCATACTGAACCTCCATGGCAACTACACTGGATTCTGGAGATTCTATTGGTCATCTCCCTAATCAACTCTTTATATCTGTTAATTAAAAAAAATAAAAGATCTTTCTTTTAGGGTGGTTATACATTTACACCAAAACTGAGAGGAAGGTACAGTGATTTCCCATATACTCCCTGCCCCTATGCATGCAGATACTCTCCCATTATTAACATCCTCCACCAAAGTGATATTGTCATTGCACCTGGTGAACCTACAGCAACAAGTCGCAATCACCCAAAGTGCATATTTCCAGCAGTATTTACTCCTGGCTTTGTACAGTCTACAGATTTTATCTGTTAACTTTTGTTATGTAACGAATCATCAAAAATGTAACAACTGAAAACGCCCATGATTCTTTAACAATTTGAACTGGTCTCAGATGATGGTTCTTCTGGTCTCACCTCATTCTAGCCTCTGCAGACAGCTGCCAGGTCAGCTGGGAACTGACTGACTGAGAACAGCCTCAGCCAAGATGGCTTGTCTCCATTCAACATGACTGTCATTCTCTAGCTTGCTAGCCTGGGTTGTCACATGATGGCTGATCACGTGCAGAACAGGCACTGTGTCACTGCCACCACTTTGAAGTGGTCAAATTAAGTTACAGAGCCGTCTCGGACTGAGAGTGTATGTAAATGAACTCCACGTCGTGACGAGAGGAGTTACAAAGTCACGTTGTAAATACGGGAAGGACAGTAACCATGCCCGTGTTTGCCATCTACCACAGTTCTATTCAGAGCTTCCCTGGTGGCTCAGATGATAAAGAATCTGCCCGCAATGTGGGAAAGCCAGGTTCGTTCGATCCCTGGGTCAAGAAGATCCCCTGGTGAAGGGAAGGGCAACCCACTCCAGTATTCTTGCCTGGAAAATTCCATGGATAGAGAAGCCTCGCAGGCTACAGTCCAAGAGGCTGCAAAGAGTCGGACACCACTGAGCGACTAACACTTTCACCTTCACTTTTATAGTTCTATACAAAGACCTCTGAGGAAAAAAAACAACTGGTTCACATCCATGCCAAGGCCTTCCTGGGAATAGTTCTTGCTGAAGTTGTCAACCAAGGTCAGTCTTCTGCTAGAAAAGGCCATGGAACTGCCTTTACATAACCCCTGACATCAAAACCTACACAGGAATCGACAGAGTTAAATCATAGGTGCTAAAGTAAATCAAGGAGAACTCCAAGATGACAAAAACACAGGATAATTTATGGAGAAATTTGTTAGTAATACAAATCATTCACTCAGAGTTAGAACTGGCCTTAGAGATCATTTATCCTACTGTTTTTTAAATGTATGACATGAAACCAAGGGAGTTCCAAAAAGGTGATTCACAAGTTCACTAAGGAGAAAATCATACACCAAATATGATTGGAAAGGAACTCTGGGTCTTTGTACCCCTGCTTTTACAAGGGTGACCACGATTTTTATAATGAAGAAGCAATTAGCATCCTTATTGCAAAGATCCTTCTACTCACTATACAGATGTTTGCCTAGAATTGCCCTGAGGTTATCTGGATTCATTTAATTTTTACTACGCAACATCTTTTGATGTTGAAGGAGCCAATATATGCTGAAGGCCTACTACACAGAAAGCACTGTTAGATCCTTCAGTATAGAGTCTGTTTCTCTCTGCCTTAAGACTTAAGAGTCTTTCAAATGTCTTCTCTATGTCTGTTTTTATTCTAGACAAGATGCCTGTCAATTCACCTTCCAAGTCAAGCCTTTATTCCAAGCCACGTTTCCAGTCTTCCTCACTGTCCCATTTAAGGGTCCTTTCCTGCTATAGTGAACATCAACCTGATTTTTTATATATATAAATGTTATCATTTTTTTGGCTGTGCTGGGTCTTTGTTGCTACAAGTGGGCTTCCTCCAGTTCCGGTGAAGGGGGCTCCTCTCCAGTTGCAGCGTGTGGGCTTCTCAATGCCGGGGCTCCTCTTGCCGCAGAGCACGGGCTCCAGAGCGTACAGGCTCAGTAACTGCAGCACACAGGCTCAGCTGCTCCATGGCACAAGGGATCTTCCTAGACCAGGGATCAAACCCACGTCCCCTGCATTGGCAGGCAGATTCCTAACCACTGGTCCACCAGGGAAGTCGTCAACCTGCTTTTTACATCCAAGCACCATCCAGTTTTATGCTGCCTCTCGTCAGCTCTAGCCAACCCAGGTCTCCAACTGCTCTCTCAGTCTGAGTAACAGAAGGTCCTCACTAGCCCCCCACACTCCCACTTTCCATCTATAGCCATAGCCCTTCTTTGAAAACACCTGCTTCATGTCCATCTGGTATTAAAATCATACGGCAAACCAGGAATCATTTTTCCACTTCTCTTCAAGCCTGGTCCTCTTTGACTCACATGATATCATCACATTTCTGGAAACTCCATTGCTACATGATAAATAATAAAAAGACTAATAGGAAATGACTGAAATCTTTATTTTGAAATAAGAATCCCACATGGCAACAAGAGGTCAGTTGCTATGAGACAAATCTCTGACATCTGATCACGTAAAAATTCTATTCTTGGCCCTGCCATCTATTCTTGGCCCAGCCAGGAGAATTAATTGAGTCACTCTATCTCTCTGGGCCTTTTTTTTTCCTCCTCTCCCTCCTGTTGGGTGAGACGGCCAATGACTGCCTACCATCTCCCTAAATTTCCAGCTCCCAGAAGAGCTGGTTGGAAGTGCTGGTAAACAAGGATGCCAGAAATTAATAGGAATGTCCCCATCCCAAAAGAATTCTGGGACTGCTTGGCTAATTCCATCTGTTGAGGCTCCATAAATGTCAGAAGTTAGCAGGGAAGTTGTGTTTAGCTGGTCAATGAATTGGGATTTCCTGTGTGCATTAGATCAGATCAGATCAGTCGCTCAGTCGTGTCCAACTCTTTGCGACCCCATGAACCGTAGCACGCCAGGCCTCCCTATCCATCACCAACTCCCGGAGGTCACTCAGACTCACATTCTTCGAGTCAGTGATGCCATCCAGCCATCTCATCCTCTGTCGTCCCCCTTCTCCTCCTGCCCCCAATCCCTCCCAGCATCAGAGTCTTCTCCAATGAGTCAACTCTTCGCATGAGGTGGCCAAAATACTGGAGTTTCAGCTTTAGCATCATTCCTTCCAAAGAAATCCCAGGGTTGATCTCCTTCAGAATGGACCGGTTGGATCTCCTTGCAGTCCAAGGGACTCTCAAGAGTCTTCTCCAACACCACAGTTCAAAAGCATCAATTCTTCGGTGCTCAGCCTTCTTCACAGTCCAGCTCTCACATCCATACATGACCACAGGAAAGACCATAGCCTTGACTAGGCGAACCTTTGTTGGCAAAGTGATGTCTATTTAGGAGGCAGATTAAGAATATCTACCTCCAGGCTTCCCTGGCGGCTCAGCTGGTAAAGAATCTGCCTGCAATGTGGGAGACCTGGGTTCAATCCCTGGGTTGGGAAGATCCCCTGGAGAAAGGAACAGCTACCCACTCCAGTATTCTGGCCTGGAGAATTCCATGGACTGTGTAGTCCATGGGGTCCCAAAGAGTTGGAGACGACTGAGCGACTTTTTCACTTTTCACTTTCCTAAATGGTGCAACCACTATGGAAAACAACACGAAAGTGTGACTGAATGCAAGTCTAGGTGTCCGAAGCCCACGGAGACCAAACAATAGTGAAATGTCACAGTTTGAAGCAGAGAAAGGTTTGCTGTGGGGCCATGCAAGGAGATGGGTGGCTCCTGCCTTAAAATCTCTGAAGTCTGAAGGCTTTCAGCAAAGCCCTTTTATAGGTGAGGGAGGGACAGGGTTAGTTGTCACAAACTTCTTTGTGTGGAACCTTTTGTTCACAATGTTCCTGTAAACTTCAACTTCCATCAAAACAAATGTCTCTGTTCTGCAACTTTTTATCTAAAGTTGTAATATTCTTAAAGGTCATGGCCTGCTGCTGCTGCTGCTAAGTCACTTCCATCGTGTCCGACTCTGTGCGACCCCATAGACAGCAGCCCACCAGGCTCCCCCGTCCCTGGGATTCTCCAGGCAAGAATACTGGAGTGGGTTGCCATTTCCTTCTCCAGTGCATGAAAGTGAAAAGTGAAAGTAAAGTCGCTCAGTCGTGCCTGACTCTTAGTGACCCCATGGACTGGAGCCCACCAGGCTCCTCCGTCCATGGGATTTTCCAGGCAAAAGTACTGGGGTGGGGTGCCATGGCCTGAGGATTATATAAATAAGGCAAAGGGGGGCACTGAATTCTGTCTCCATTCCTCCTTGCGACATTTAACACTTACCAAATCTGTAAGCAAAGTGACATCATTACCTCTCATTTCACTGGTTCAAGGTCCCAAGACTCAGCTTTCACCCTCCCAGGCCCAAGCCCTGGCTTAGAGAAGGGGTCCCCACGTAGGCCAGTCACCCTGCCCAGGAGTGCTGGTCCAGCCCCCAGCCTGGGTCTTCCCACCAGTGCCCAGCCCAGCTGGGGAGGCAAATCTCAGCCCAAGACGCCCTCAGAGCCAGGCCCCCAGACCCCATCTGGCCATCATCACTGAGGGAGCCAGGAACCCAGCACCCAGCAGACCTCAGGCTCCTCAGGCTGAGCAAACTGGTCATAGCAATGCTGACTGCTGGGGAAGTGGTACCGGCCAGGTGTTAATGGGCCTGTGCCCACCCCACCCCTATTACAGAAGCTCCTCAAAAAACTTAGAACTACCACATATAATCCAACAATCCCTCTTCTGTGTATTTATCCAAGAGAACTGAAATCAGGATCTCAAAAAGATATTTGGACTCCTATGTTTATTGCAGCCCTATTCACAATAACCAAACGATGGGAACTACCTAAACGGTCCACCAGCAAAATGAATAAAGAAAATGTGGCATCTGCTCACAGTGGAAAATTATTCAACCAGTCAAAGGACAAACTCATGAATCTGATCATAGGAGGTTTAAAGCAGTCAAACTCATAGAAACACAAAGTAGAATGTGCTTGACTGACTGCGGGGAGAGGGACATGGGGAGCCGCTCAATGGGCACAGGGTGGAAAGTTCTAGAGAAATTCTACACGACACTGTGTCCACAGCTGACAATATTTCACTGTGTACTTAAAACTCTGTGAAGAGGATATACTTATGTTATATGGTCTTTACCACAATAAAAAAATGATAATAGTAATATCTATCCCCTACCTTCCTATTGGTCTGTGGTAGAAAAATTTAAAATGGTCAGAAGTGGGTAAGAGCTATAGAAATGTAAGAGATCATTACTTTGGTTATTACCCCATCTTTTTTATCTATTTCAGAATGCAAGATTATTAATTAAGTCTAAATTGGTTGAGGGGAGGCTATGTTTTACCCCCGATCCACCAGGAGTTCTCTGGTGCCAAAGAGCAGACAGGGCAGCAATACAAATGAGCCGAAGCCAGCAAGACTCCTTAACCACAGACAGAGAGGAGCTGATAGTGTGAAGCTGAGAAAACACTGCCTTGCAGGGCTTTCCTCAGCTCATGTGTATATCCAAAGGCAGAGCTGTGCTCTTCAGCCAGGAAAGCAAGGGTATTCTTCATACCCTGGTCAGAGATGTTTCAGAGTCCTGGAACATACAAATAAAAATGCCATTGCATCCCCAGCTTAGAAGGAAAAAAAATCCAATTGATCTCCAGAAGCTAGCCCAGAGCATAGTACTCATCAGTCTAAATACACAGAAAATATTGGTTGTATGGGGGATGGATGGATGGATGGATGGATAGAAGAGGGGAGTGGGAATGAATGAACAAGCAAAAAAATGTTTCCAAGTTGGGCTTCTATCTTTAGGAAGAGATGTCTCTCTGCCAAAATGATCGTAAACTGCTATTTCAACAAGTACCCAGGCAGACTTTGCTCATGAAAAGTTTTTCATGACACGATGTTCACCAAAATGCTTCTGCAGACTTAAAGGATGACTTTTTACAAAATTATAAAAAGTATTTCTTCTTATCATACACCACTACCAAGGGGAGGTATTCCAGAGATGCAAGGATGGTTCATATTCTGCATATCAGTGTGATACACCACATAAACAAAAGGAAGGATAAAAATCATATGATCATCTCAATAGATGCACAAAAGTACAAAACACACTTGACAAAATTCAACATTCATTTATGATTAAAAACTTCCAATAGAGTAGTATAGAGTGAAGGCCACATACGATAAACCAATAACTAAAATCATTCCCATGTGGAAAAGCTGAAAGCTTCTCCTCTCAGGTCAAAAACAAAACAAGGATGCCGCTCTTGCCATCCTCATTCAACACAGTATTGGAAGTCCTGAGACAGGAGATAGATGGGCTTCAGGGCCAACAGCTGGAGTCTGTTCCCTGTGGACCCACACCCCAAGATGAAGACTATAGAACACTAGGAGAGGCTGAGCCTGCCCAGATAAGAGATAAAAGACCACATATTTCCCATTCCCAAAGTCAAGAAGACCTTCCTGACTAATAAGACCCTTGGAGGTCAAAAGTGGAATGATATCAACCTTCCTATAGACCTCTTCACTAGAATCCAACTTGGCTGAGAGATGTGCACACACATATTGGAGGACCCCAAGATATACCAAATACAGATTCATAACCAGCTAAATCAAAACGATTGGCCAAAGGATACCCACAAGAAACATTGTGTTAAACTGTTTAATATCACAAAGGTGCAACTCTCCGAGTCCACCCCTGTGTCTATCCACATACTGTATTCGTTTCCTTCTAAGAAACACTTTGTTTCACTACTTGCTGTCTTTGTGGGAATTCTTTTCTGCAAAGCCAAAGGGCCAGGGCCTTGTCACTGATCAATGGTCTAGATGCTAGGATTCAGAGCTCTCTGCTGCGGTCCAACCTTAATCTCTGGCCAGGAACCGAAACCCTGCTTCAAGCTGAGGCCACGCAAGATCAGTCCCAACCATGATAATTAGGCAAGAAAAAGAAATATTAATACAAGGCACCCAAATTGAAAAAGAAGAAGTAAACCTATTACTGTTTACAGATACTATGATGCTCTGTAGAGAAAACCCAGACTAGACCAAGAAATTAAGAACTAATCACTGAATTCAGTCAAGTTACAGGACACAAAATCATACAGTACATTCTTCTTTCGTCTGGCTTCTTTAACTAACATAATGTGTTTGAAATTAGTCCGTTATTGTGAACAGCAGAAACTCATTCCTTTGGGCACTGAGGAAGATATTCCAATGGCCAGATCACATATGGAAAAGTGTTCAAAGTCACTGATTGCCGAGGGAAGGAAAATCAGAACCACAATGCAAGACGTCTACAGACTCACTAAAATGGCCGTAAACAAATGCGGGCAACACCAGTGTCAGTGAGGATAAGTGGGAGCTGGAACTCCTGGACACCATGGCGAAGGAGTGTAAGCTAGGAAAGCCACTGTGGAAGACTGCTTGGCTTTCTAGTGAAATTGAAACACGCACCTCTTCCATGAACTAGTGATCTCACCCCTTGATATTTATTTACTCAAAAGAAATGAAAATATAAATCCACAAGACCTGTACAAGCATATTCATAGCAGCTTTACTTATAAAAGTCCCAAATGGAAACAGCTTTGTGTGTGAGTTACTCAGTGGTGCTTGACTCTTTGAGGCCTCGTGAACTGTCACCTTCCAGGCTCCTCTGTCCACAGGATTCTCCAGGCAAGAATACCAGAGTGGGCTGCCATTCCCTTCTGCAAGGGATCTTCCTGACCCAGGGATTGAACCTGGGTCTCCCACATTGTGGGCAGATTCTTTGCCATCCAGAGGAACAGCTTTAATGCCCACCAATAAGAGAGCGGATAAATAAATTGCAGTGTATCTATACAATGGGCATAATGCTCTTGGGGCTTCAGTTTATGGAAAGAATAAGGTTTATCCCTCTAACAATTTTGTGTATGGCATAATGTGGACACTGGTTTACAAATACAGGATTTTTGTTTTTGTTGTTACATAAATAAGAAACAAAGAAAAGTAGGTGAAAAAAGACATAAAACAACATGCTGATGCCAACTCCTCAGTCAGTTCAATTCAGTTCAGTTGCTCAGTCGTGTCCATAAGCCTACTTAAATTTCTCATCTCTCTGGATCTATCTGCCAGTACTCTGACTTACTACAAGTGGGAAGTAGTCAAGAAATAAAACCATTTTTGCAAAAAAAAAAAGTAACCATAAAGCTTTGTTTTAGAGCCTTAACTTTCATAAAAGAGCCAAATTTCCTGCAGATGTCTGTTCAACTCAGACATTTTAAAGTACCTACTTCCGCATCCTTTCCATAATCTTTATTCCATTTTATTAGCAAATGATTCATTTCCTAGTCTGTTTTCATCTTCAAACCACCTCAAAAGTCTTTGGAAATAATCAGGAAAATAATCACATGCACTCATAAAGAAACATAGATGTACACGCATTCAAATACGGACATGCACACATGTTGCCTTCACCTATGTACATAGGGAGGTCTTCATGTTTTCTACATGGACGTATGGTAAGCATCATATCAAACAATGAGCCACTTGATAGCAAATATGCCAGATCATACACCCGAGTGAGGTTCCCTGAAGGACAGACTCTCCATCCTGATGCTGACAATGCTATTCTTGCTCAAATCATTTTTGGATTTTTGTTATGTTATACATAACATAGCAAAGAAATGCAAAAATATTATAGCAGAGCCTGGAGGAGAAAACCTACCCTAAAATATTTGAAGAACCACTGTTCAAAAGAAGAATTACATTTATCATCTCCAATTTATAGATGAGGAAACTGAAGTTACATCAGTTGTCCAAGGTCACTTGCCAACAGGAGTGATGTCCAGTCTGTCCATGACCTGCTTTATCACTGGTTCCCTTAGAACAGAATGGGACAGACTAGTGATGAAGAATGATAAAGACGGAAGCAGATGCTTCCCACTCTGGTGGGAGAGTACTGGTGTACAGTGGGTGCTTCAAGGGGAAAATGTTCAATCAAGCCCGGGGTGGGGGATGGGGAGGTGGTAGGTATTAGGAAGGACTTCACAGAAGCGCTACCACTCACAGGAAGAGGCTTTAAAAAGCTGATTCAGCTCTTTGCATATAATACGTTTTTATTTTCTCACCTTTTTCCAAGGTCATTTCAGAAAAAAGCCAGGAGGGACTTCGAACATCCTTAATACAACTGTCTCGTCCTCAAAGGGTGTCTAACCCCTCTAGCGTGGATAGGACAAGAAGACAGCCTTGGAAAATGGGACCACTGTGGGGATTTAGGGCTTCCCTGACGGCTCAGAGGGTAAAGAATCTCCTTGAAACGCAAGAGACTTGGGTTCAATCCCTGGGTCAGGAAGATCTCCTGGAAGAGGTCATGGCAATCCACTCCAGTATTCTTCTCTGGAGAATCCCATGGACAGAGGAGTCTGGCAGGCTACAGTCCGTGGGGTCGCAAAGACTTGGACACGACTGAGCAACTAACATTTTCACACTTTCATGGGGATTTAAGTGGGCTCCCAAGGCCTTCTCCCTTCTGCCTCTCAGACTCCAGAAATCCATGCTCAGATCTTCTTTAGCAATCATGTGGTAGTCCAAGAAGTGTAGGTGCACGTGTGCACGCGTGTGCGTGCGTGTGTGTGTGCTGGGCAGGCGGGGAAAGGGCCCAAGGCCCGGGGCCGTCTCTCCCTCAGCTCAGAGCATCCAGCTCCCGCACACAGGAGGCTGCAGCTGCCTGGCCCTTTGATCGGGACCCCATGCTGTGCCTGGTTCAGGGAATTTTTAAATTCTCTTTCATTTTATTGAGCGGCTTCCCGCCCCACCTCCCATCCCCGAGCCAGGTCTCAAGATTATTGGGTCCTTCTCATTGATTTGTTTTTCTGACCTTTGTAGTAGATACAGAAATATATGGATGGAAGAAAGAGAAGGGGGAAGAAGCCGAGGCAGCCTCGGAAGGGAGGGCGCGTGGCAAGGGCCTTGAGTCTGCCCACATTTCACAGAAAAGAGGCAAGCAGGATGGCAGTGCCCAGTGCCCGGGAAGGGGAAGCCCCTGGCTCGTGGGGGCAGCCACTGAAGACCAGGCCAGGCCGCCACTCCACGTCCCCCACAGCAGCAGAGACTGACACCGCCCTCTGTTTCCTGTTTCTCTGTATACCTGCTTCCTGAGCCTGCTCTGTGAGCAACGCACTCCATGCCAAACTGCACTGGGAGCAGGAATGCGCCCGTTCTTTCCTTTCCCTCCCTCCATGAGTCCCGTTTTTGCATTAAGCCCATGTCATCTGGCCAGCCACACTGGTGCATGTCCCATCCCTGACACTGAGGAGGAGGAAAGTGAGGATTTGTGGAGGATGCATTGCATCAGCACTGAGAAAGAGGTTTTATTATATGACTGAGTGCTGGGCAAAACTGTTCCTCCAAAAACAGAAGCTGGGACCCACGGCACAGCCAACTGGAAGGCCATGCTGGACATGAGTGTGATTCTTGCCCTTGACCTCTCCTCAAAGCCAAGGAAGAAGGCTTCAAAATGAGGATCTGGGATTCCTTCAAGAGGGTTCCTACAAGTCTGGCCCCTCAAGTCCCTGGCATAAGCTGTGCCTACGTTACAGGGACACGCCTAGAGAGGTGGCGTATGGCGGAAGAGGAGCACCCAGGACAGCCTGTCTGCTGAGGATGGTGCTGTTAAGTTCCCCACAGGTCAAGCAGACATCGCAGACTGGACTGGACTCGTCTTTCTGGGCTGCATGCCAGGCAGGGGAGGGCAGGCAGCAGGAGGCTGAGAGGTAGGCTCCACAGTGAAAGCTGAGTGGGGTGTGGGAGCAGTCGGTCTCCATCAGGGAATGACCGCAGGGCCCTTCCAGACCTAAACACCTCACAAGCAAGCCTCGCCTTTGGACTCGGGTCACAGACAGCATCAATAACCAGTCAGAGTCAGCCCAAGAAACACCATCAGTGGGACTTATCTGGTGATCCAGTGGCTAAGACTTTGCACTCCCAATGCTGGGGGCCTGGGTTCTATCCCTGGTGGAGGAACTAGATCCCATATGCTGCAATTAAGACCTGGTACAACAAAATAAGTAAATAAAAATAATTTTTTGTTCTTTTATAAAAAGAAACACCAACACCCATCAAAGGGAGCACCCAGGAAAAGACTATTACAGAAAGAGATGCTTGACTTGCCTCCCCTTTACCAGGGACAACATCCTGCAGGAACCAGGCTCTAAAAAGAAAGTAGGGGCTCCAAGCTTGCCTGGGGGAATGAAAGTAATAGACATCAGATTTCAATTGAGTCTAAGAGTTAGCAGGCTCTGGGAAAACCCCCGACTCCTATTTCCTCACCTCTACCTTTGGGTACACACAGGCTTGACCTCCAACTGCCAGAACCTGCATCTCTATACCTGCAGGCTTCCTCTGCAGTAAACACCTCTCCGCCCTCGGCGGGGTGAATCAACACCCCTGGGAAGCATGGGCATCTCTCATTTGGGCAGAATAGACCCTGAGTCACTTGTTCTACACTGTATTCATTATCTTTGAGGGCATAAGAACTCACTCCCCAAAACCTAGCAGCTTGAGATGAGCTGGTCTGGCTCCAGGTTACTCATGAGCTTGTAACCAAGATGTCGGCTGGGGCTGCGGTCAGTCCCAGGCTTGACTGGGCCTGCATGATCTGCTTCCAAGGTGGCTCATCCACATATCTGGCCACTGGCAGGAGGCCTCAGTCCATCATCACACACGCTTGCCCATATGGCTTCTTGAGTGTCCTCACAACCTGCGGCTAGCTTTCCCCAGGGCTGTAATCCAAGAGAGACCAAAGTATAAACAGGAAAGTCTGTTATGGCCCTGCCTCAAAAATCAGATGCTGTGTTAATTATCTACAGCTGCATAACTAATGACCCCAATATTTATCAGCTTAAAAATGTATTAAGTCAGTTTCTATGGGTCAGGAATCTGGGAACAGCTTAGTAGGGGGAAGGGGGTACCTTTTGGTGTCTCTGACTCGGAGTCTCTCTCAAGGCTGCAGCCAGGGCTGAAGTCATCCCAAGGCTCGACTGGGGAAGGATCCTCTTCCAGGTTCCCTTGCATGGCTAGTGGCAGATCACAGGGCCTTGGGGGCTGTTTTCTGGAGACACTAGTCCTCACCACATGGGTCCCTCCATAGGGTAGCTCACAGCACAGGGGCTGGTTTGTTCTCTGAGCCAGTGGAGAAAAGAGCAAGAAGGCACAAGCAAGGTGAAAGCCAGAGTCTTTCTGGGACCTAATCTTGCAAGTGAGAACTACCACCTTTGTTATATTCTTTTGGTTAGAACAGAGTTACTTCTTACTGGTTACAAGTTCTACTCCTCCAGGAAAGGGACTTCCACAGGGCGTGGACTCAGGAGGTGGAGATAACTGAGGCCATCTCGGAGGCTGCCCATCATGGATGGCATCACTCCTTTCTGCCCTGCCTTTCTGGACACATGGGCCACATGCATAGCTCACTGTGGGAGGGAGTTACACAGAGGACGTGAACTTGGGGGCCGGGATCACTGCGGGCCAACTTGAAGATGGCTCCCACAAAAACTGTTGCCAGAGAGCCTGAGTGAGGTTAAGCACCTCTTGATAATACATTCTCAAACGTCCCTCTTCCTTTCCCTGGCCACTTCCCCACTCCCCTGCTGGTCTTTCCTGGCATCACCTCCCACAGAAACTACCTGCACGTGAACCCTTATCTTGAGGCCTACTTTTGGGGGAATCCAGGTGAAGACAAAGAGTGAAACTTTAAACTCATATAAAAGTCGTGTGTGTGTGTGTGTGTGTGTGTGTGTGTGTGTGTGTGTTAGGAACTGATGCAAAACTGACTTCTTACTATGGAACACAGCAAACATTTTGAAAGCCATTGCAGTAAGTACAAGATTTCCGAGCATGAGAGGCTTCATTTAACCCTGATGAAATCTAGAGGACTAGGCCTTAGAGAAGATTCAAGCTGATAGGGAGAAGCCGAAGAAATATGAAAAGTTGGAAAGTACACTGAATATCCAGAAACAATAACATGCGAAACGGGACTATTCCCTCTCGAGCTCACCACCCCTTGTATTTGGGAGTTATGCCCTCATGCCTACCTGCTTCTCACCTTCTTTCAATAGGGGCCTTGTGTCAAGGCGTCCATATTCTGCTTGGGCTCCAGTCAAGCCTTGTGCCCAGCAAATATTTCATACATTCATGAGGGAGACTCGCTCGGTAACCAAAATGTAAAGATGAAATGCAAAACACTTCAGAGCATGTTGGGGGATGGGGGTGTCTGTGGGGAAGTTTCCCAGGAGGAAGCTAAGTCACTTGAAACAACTGTACGTTTTCATACATTTTTCAAAACTCACTTTGAGACTGACTGTAGATAGACAGGTATCAAATGACTCTTGACCTCTAAGTACCCAAAAAATGCCCAGGAGAAATCAAGACCTTCCAATGCACTCAGTTGTGGTTCTATCAAGGGCTGGCTGGAGGAGCTTAAATCCAAATTAATTACCCAGACGTCTCTAGTTCAGAAGTTGGGCCACAGACAAACTCATCAGCATGCAACAGCAGCACCATTCCCATGGTGAGAAGAAAAGGGAGCAGGATAATGAGGGCAGCAGATAAAAGGGAGGCCACGGAGGAGGATCTTAATTGTATCTTAATTGAGTCACACACTTTCTCCTTCAGGCAGATCTCAGCCCTCAAGTCAAAAAAGAGAGTGGCCTTTCTACTGGGGCGCTTCCTGTGTCCCAGCCACATCTGGTGTCCAAGGTCAATATACTGTGGCATTCGATTAGGAAACAAGCAAATCCGTGAACTGCTGCCGCAATAATGCTAGACAGCAAACCACCTCAGGTCTTAGCAATAATCACGCATTTCCACTCATGCTTCACTGGTTCTCCAGGTCATCTGGGGTTGGCAGATCCAGGCTGGGCTTGGCTGAGTGTTTCTGCCCCAAGCTTTGGCCCTCCCTGAGGTCTGGCCCATCTCTGTTCCACATGTGTTCATTCCAGGACCCAGACTCAATGTGATGCAGATACTGAGAAGGTCTTCCCTGAACATAAGAGAAAGATCTGACGCATCTGAGACCTCTCCAGGCCTGGACTTAGAAGTGGTACCCACTCATTTCTGTCAGTAGATCACTGGCCCAAAGAAGTCATATGGCTAAGCCGAAAGTTAAGGGATGGAGACAACACCGCACCCACAGTGGGTGAGGATGAGGGTGAGGGTGTCGGGCAGTTTAAGGATGCAGACTGATAATGCCATCTGCCAAAGCCTGAGTCTCCCTCCACACTGGAGTTCCAGTTATTTTGTGTTGTTTCTGGTAATCAGGAAGTATGAAGGTGGGCATGGTATGTGCACACCCCTGGCCCCCACGAATCCTGGAGGACACCCCCCACTTCACTTGCACTGCAGGGCTGGTTAGGGTGGACCTTGGCACTCGGGAGACTGTACTGTCAGGATCGGTTATCACTGTGTTATCCAGAGACTGTGACGTGGCCTCTGGCTTTGGAATGTGAGGGTAATTGTGGGTTATGTGGTCATTCCCAGGGAAAGAAGAAGGCCTTTCTTCAAAGACAGATGGGCTACTCTACAATTACGAGTGTTCTGCAACCATATCGTCCCCTTTACACTGGGTTTGGCCTGTGTGGTTGGCTGGCAAGGCTATTTCTGGGAAAGAAAAGGCTTCATTTATTTTCTGAAGGTAGGGTCAAAAAAGAGAAAAAGCACACACACACACACTTTTTTGGCTTGGATTGACAACTACAGAAAATTACCCCCAGACCGCACCAACCTGCATAGCTTGAACTCAGTTGTGACAAAAGTGCTTCCTCAGGTCCTGTGAGCCACCCCCTGACTATGCCCAGGGTCACAAGGCACAGACCTGCAGGGTGACCTGGCTCCAGGGTGCCTGCCCAAGGAGTGAGTGGCGACTGGATTCCAGCCCATCCTCCACTTGGCAGCCCCCCAGACTAGGGCTGTTTCATCCCACAGGAAGGAGTACCTTTGATTGTCCATCTGCCCACAAGGGGCAGCTTCTGGTAATTCACAGAAAGACAGCTCGCCGCCAAAGGGGCATGAATCTCCTTGAAAGTCAGATGTCCGGCTCTAGCAGATGGCCCAGGGCTGCCTGGCACAAGGTGGTAAACTGGACTGCTGTTTCCTACTCCTCAGCACCCACATCCTTTGCCACATGACTCTGCAGGGCCCCCACTAGACAAGGAGGGCCGCAAACCTCCATCCACTCACAGGGCTCTTGGCTGTACAACTTGCTTTGGTTGGTGGAATGTCAGTGGCGGTGTGGGGAGCAGTGGCTTTCCAATGCACTTACTTCATCAAACTTGGCCCCCTGAGCCTCTGCCACTTGCCATGGGAAGGGCATGCCCCCAACAGCCACTGGAACTAGGTGAAGGAGCCCCATGGAGACCCACAGCCACCTTCAAGGTCCCACAGATCAATAAGCAAAAGTAATAAACACGTGCTCTTTGTTCTGCTGCACTATTGCAATAAAAACTGACTAATACACAACGGTGATTCACAGAGTGAGATGAACTCCCTCAGAGCAAGAAGCCTGGGCAGTGCAGCTAAGGGAAAGCAGCCGGGGGAGAAAAGAAAACAGGAAACCAAGTTGATATTCTGCCAGAGGACTGAGCAGGGAGGCCGACTCCAGCTGGAATGGAACCTGAGGACATCAGATGAAAGCTAATGAATTCAAAAGAGGAGCTGGAAGTGACGCCCTGCCAGATTCAGGAACTGAACTCCTGGGACTTCACAGAAGCACGCCTGAGGCTTCCATTGTGGCTGAGGAGGGGCTACCAAGAGTTCTGAGCATGCCCAGATATTTATGATGCTAATCAAGGTGGCCCCAAAGTGAGTGCCACCCAAGGGAGCAAAGGCTCACCATGCTGGGCATCATGGGGGATGGGGGATGCCCAGAACACCCTGCTTTCAACACAAGGGCTACAACGCACTCCCAGGGCAGCCCTTCTGAGGACGGCAGATGTTCTGTCTGCAAAAGTCTTTCCACAGAGTCAGCCAGTTTTTAACTAGGGCTGTACACCAATGGCACCCCACCCCAGTACTCTTACCTGGAAAATCCCATGGACGGAGGACCCTGGTGGGCCGCAGTCCATGGGATCGCTAAGAGTCGGACACGACTGAGCGACTTCACTTTCACTTTTCACTTTTATGCTTTGGGGAAGGAGATGGCAACCCACTCCAGTGTTCTTGCCTGGAGAATCCCGGGGATGGCGGAGCCTGGTGGGCTTCCGTCTATGGGGTCGCAGAGTCGGACACGACTGAAGCGACTTAGCAGCAGCAGCAGCAGTACACCAGGAAGTGCAGCCACCTCACCGCCCATTTTTTCCGCCTTGATCACAGCCCCATCCAGCTGCAGTCGCTCTGGCTTTTGCTAATACAGATGCACGTCTCACCACTTGCAGCAGTGAACTGCGGAACATTCAGGTTTCACTGGCCTGTGGGGAGAGATGCTGGAAAGGAGAAAGGAAGGGAATTCCTTCACTACACAGCTTCCAAGCCAAAACCAAATACCCAGGTCAAATGCTTAATACCCATAGGTCACCCGGGAAAACAAGCCCAAGCGTAACGTGCGTCATACTTGGACAGAAAGGACACAGTGGCCACTCTCCAAGTGTCCTGCTTCCCTGGTATGACTGTGCCAGACTCCAGGGCCATGAGGACAATGACACTGGGGTTCACTCCTTTAAACTGTTTACAACAGTACCCAGAAAGAATCACTTTGCTAAGAACTTTTTCAATAACAAGAAGATTCTAGGAGAAAAACAGCAGGTAAAGGAGATTTAATAAAATGTAAAACTGTAAACTACTTTCATGTAAAACTGAGCTTCAGAAAGATGATACCTATTGAAAAAAAGATGATACCATGGGGCTTTCACATGAGCCACTGGTAATCCCCTCAAAACCTTCAAGCTAAGTGTCCTCATTCCTGGTTTGACACACGCAGGAGTGAAGGTTAGAACGGTAACATGAACAACTGACAGTTACCCAGCCACTAAGTGACAGGACCTGAATTCGAATCCACTGCTGATCTGACTCTAAAATTTATTTCTTTCCATTATACTAGACTGACATTAACCCTATATTTCATATAAAAGCAGATATAAACTCTCAATGTCTAACAGATGTAATTTTCTTGAGTTTTCTAGTACCCAACTTAATGTCTCTCTCCAGTTCAGTCCACCAGGGCAATAGTAACCCAAACTCAGGCAACAGCTGGCCCCTGTCCCCCCCAGGCTGCACAGCGGGCACTCGCGATGCTCCACAGCACATCTCCCCAGACACGTGGCTTTAGCCCAGTGGCGGACGACACGTCCACAAGGGTCCCCATATGCTGCCAGCACCCAAGTTGAGCAGGAGCGGCCACACCTCTCTGTTCTGCTGCTTCAGTGGGGGGGGGGGGGGGTGCCCTGGCCTCCAGGGCATCTAGGAAGACAATTTTGAGACCCAATTCAGGGTCCCCAGAAAAACTGAGCCCTAGCTCCTGCAGGGGTAACCTGCTCACCACTGCCCCTTCCATTGGCTTCTCCTCCTTCCCTGACTCACTCCTCCCACCCCCTCACTTCTACTTCCTGGAATCTCCTCCCAAATAAACTACTTACACCCCCTGATGGCTCAGGGAGTAAAGAATCCGCCTGCAATGCAGGAGCCACGGGAGACTCGAGTTCCATCCCTGGGTCGGGAAGATCCCCTAGAAGACGTCATGGCAACCCACTCCAGTATTCTCGCCTGGAGAATCCCATGGACAGAGGAGCCTGGCGGGCTACAGTCCACTGGGTCGCACAGAGTCAGACACGACTGAAGCAACTGAGCACGCATGCACAGGTGAATCCTTGTCTCAGGATCTGTTTCCAGAGAAACTCACACTAACATGGTTTAGGTCCAGGTTCCTGGGGATTTCTGCAGGGTGAAGGCACAGCAAGGACCGATGAGTGGATACTGTTTAACCGATGGGCCCGTCACTTGCCCCCTGAGGTGTCAGCAGGGACATCCCCACCCCAACATCCCAGCCACCAGGCTACGGAGCTGTGGCTGAACTGCCCTGTGTTCTGTCCTCTGGCTCCCTCAGGCCCTCTTCTCTGTTTCTGTGCCAGGCCACATGGGGGTTTCAGAATCCTCTGAAACACTCCACATAGCCATTCCCACCTCCCCAGGGCTCCACCCAGGGAAGAACACAGAAGCCTCCTCTCAGGTCTCATCGACCAGTGTTGGCTTTGGCTGCTTCCCTGATGCTACACCGAGAAACCAGAGCTAGGGTCCCTCTCTCTAGGACCACCAGAGTCCATCCTTTCATCACTTTGCTTCTGGCTCCCTTTATCCCCCGCAGGGAGAAGCCGTCTCCCCTGAAACATCCCCCTCCCTCATGCCATGTCCCCTCAGCGTTTCGTCTATGCCCAAGTCCCCGCCATCCCCGGAGGGCCCCGGTTTATGGAACCCAAAGTCAGGAAGAAACCGGGAGGCTACGTTCTGCTTTCTGCTTGTCACTTCTGTCCCTGAAACAATTATTTCAGGCTGGTCCCCTAAAATCCTTGGAAGGTTTGGGGGGAGAGGGGAGACCACTGTGGTAAAAATGAGGGAACTAAAAATACAAATATCAATTTCCATTGTTTTAATATCATCCTTCCACCTTTACGGGCTTCCCAGGTAGCTCAGATGGTAAAGAATCCACCTGCAACTCAGGAGACCCAAGTTCAATCCCTGGATCAGGAAGATCCCCTGGAGAAGGGAATGGCAAACCACTCCAGTATTTTTGCCTGGAGAATTCCATGGAGAGAGGAGCCTGGTGGGCTTGGGGTCACAATGAATCGGACACGACTGAGTGACTAACACTTTCTTCACTTCTATTCTTTTCCACCTTAATGAGACACATTAAAAATAATCCCAATTATAAATATATATGCACCCAACATTGGAGCATTGATATATCTAAGACAAACATTAATTAATATGATAGAAGAAATATGCAGCAATACAATAACAGTGGGAGACTTTAATACCCCACTCATATAATCTGGCTGTAATAGACAAAGTAAAGAGCAAAACATATTCACTTATGAGCCTCAAAAAATTCAGTTCACTCAGGAGAGTTAAAAAAAAAAAAAAGACTTATTTGTTCACTCTGTAAAGGTTTATTGACTATTTTATGGGTTTGGTACCACTTTGGGTAGTGGGGAGGAAGAGGTGACAAATGTGATCCTGTCCTAAATAATATATTGTGGTAAAGATAGATCTACCAATACAAAATACCAAGATGTGCCTAAGATGAGGACACCCAAACTGGACTTTTTGTTTCCTGAACTTTTCATTTCGAGAACAAACCTCCTAATATAGGATGAATTCAACATGATTTTTTTAAAGTGTTCTTTGTGATTAAAAACAGAAAGCCATTGGTTAAGAAATTGCATATACTCCTCCCCATCACTCCCCTTTTTTCTTCCCATTTCCCTCCCACCCTCATTGATCCTTTCTTTTGTCCATTTTCCCCTGCAAAAAAAAAAAATAAAAATAAAAAATAAAATAAAACCAAAAAATAAAGAAAGAAAGAAAGAAAAAATAATCCCTAGTACAATGCAGTCCTAATGTGAAATCCCACTGTTTCTTCCCCAAGTGACTGAAGAAGAGTCCTTCGTTTCCTCCAGATCTTTCCTGTGCCCCCGCCTTCCGGACTGGCTTCCTCATTTCCTGACACCAGGGTTTCTGCACTTTGAGAAGGGCTGCCCAGCCCCTCTGCTCACACTCTGAGTTCAGGTTTGACGTCGATTCGGGAGATGCTGGCTTTCCTTCTCATCAGCCTTTCTGTACAATGACTGCTGTGACTGGCAGTTGCCCAAGAAGCACTGCTCCTGCTTTTCTGTCCCCACCCCCACGGTGGCACTGTGCTGGGAAAGGCACTTTCTGTTCCTGTGGCATCTGACCACACACCCACCAAGGCCCCGCCTCATCCAGGTCCAGTGAGGGCATGGCTGGCCCAGGTTTGTGTCCAAACCCAGGAGACAACCATGCCATCAGCTCTCAGGAGAAAATGAGGTCCTGATAGAAATGACTGCTGACACTCACGGAATCATTGCGAGGCCCACGTTTTTGACCGTCTCAGAAAGGAGAATCCCCTGGTCAGGAGGAAACAGCCCTCTGCCGCTTCCCCAGGTGCCCTGGCCTTGCCACCCAATGTGGGGCTCAGTGGGTGGCTTGTGGCTGCCACTTTTAAATATCAGCTCAAACTCTCTTTAAGAACCATTTCTAACTCTGGTTTTGAGACAAGAAATAGCACCAAAACCCACAAAATGTCCCATACAAAATGTACTGTACCACCATTTTTTTTAATGAGGAAGATCTCAATATGCTGATATGAAACCATAGCCAAGATACATCGCATGGGGAAGCAAGCAAGTGACAGAACAATGTATTACGAATTTTAAAGCAGTTTATATAAATATTTACTGCTTCCCTGCTGGATCAGTGGTAAAGAATCCTCCTATCAATGCAGGGGACATGGGTTCAATCCCTGGGTTGGGATGATCCCCTGGAGGAGGGCATGGTAACCACTCCAGTATTTTCACCTGGGAAATCCCACGGACAGAGGAGCCTGGTGGGTACGGTCCACGAGGTCGCAGAGAATCGGACACGACTTATCAACTAAACAACAACATAACAATATGTGAAGAATGTCTCTTAAAAGAAGTATTTTTAAAAACCAAAAATGTTAGGAGCTCCTGAGGAGGGAGCCTGGCAACTCAGGATTATTTCTCCTTTTCATTGAACCAGCTTCACCATCTCCCTATATTACTTTTAAAAGGAGGCAAAGAAAAAGGAAACGCACTGTTAAACTAAACAGAGGCTCATAAAAAAACGATCTATGGGCATCATATTTACTCAAGGAACTTGCTGAAAATGGCAATTCCAGTTGGTCAGGGAACTCTAGGATCTGCATTTCTAATCAGACCCCGAGTGAGCCTCACGTCAGTGGACTGTGCTCTGAAAAAACCTGCCACAAAATGCTAGCTAGCCTCGCAGGGCTGCAGGGCAGGCTGCTGAAGGCTCTGGAAGAACTGGTGGACTGGAGACAGGCAGTGTTGAGGGCACCTGGGCATCCTGAGGGCCGTCCCTGGGAAGGCAGCAACTCTGCTCACCATGACACCGAATAAAGTAAGGGACAAGCTGCTTCCTTTCCTTACTCACTCTGAGATCCATGACAACCATCTCACTGGATGGTGTACTTGGCAGCAGCTTACTTTGTTCGCTTGCTCCTTTTCCTTTGTAGAAAATGCTCCCCTAACCTAAATGATGAGCAAAATTAAAAGCAGCATAATTATAAAGGAAAGGGAAGCTGAGATTCACAAGTAGCATGAAATATAAACTCGAACCCAGCAGACCTTTGTAACAATCTACCAAAAAAAAAAAAAAAGAGAGAGAGAGAGAGAGACAAAGGAAGCAAAGGCAAACAATTCCAAAATGATTTAAAATCAGCTGACATCTGGTTATAAAGGAAAGAGTCATCAGGCACCCAAACTTGAGGTGATGGTGGACTTCTAATGAATCTTAAAAATTTACAAAATTGCAGTGACCACTGGGAGGTAAAGATGTCCCCACCAAACGGTGGCGGAGATGCAAAAAGCACTAGCTGGTCCTTCAGGCTGATTTCCTGGGGCTGTGACGGCAAGAGAAACAGGTGCGGAAGAAACGCAAAGCAATCAGTTGTTTGCAGGCCAATCTGGAATTTTAATTCAAGCAGGCTCCAGGTGCCTGTGCCAACACAGTTCTCAGCTGCTCTTAAGTGCTTCACAAACTGTAGCAGGCACTGGTGATGGGACGAGCCTTAGCCAAAGGTTCCAGGAACCCTGCCTAGTCTCGGCATCCTGCGTATGTCCCCGAGAAGAGCAGGGAAGAAGGACAGGGTAATCAAACAAAAGATGCATGCTGGGACTCCGTGATCCAGCATGGAGCTGAACCTGGGGACCCCGTTGGACCCCAGCGCCACCCCCCTACCCCAGCAAAAAGGAGAGAAAAGCCTATTTTGCCTTAACCTGATAATGAGGCAGCTTCATTATAAGATTAGCTGCTGAGATGAACAACACTCTCTTAATAATGCACACATCGCTATGACAACCATCCGGCTTCAGTTCCTAAAGATAACTTCATGGTATGGCCACGTTTCTGAGACAGGAAGGAAGCGGACAGGGCACAACCATTCAAAGTATGACACAACCATTAAGGACCAGATACAACAGAAACCGATTAGGACCTACTAAGCCCAAGACGGCAGAAGACTTGACTTCCGGGAGACTTTGAGCCTTATTATGTGCTCACTGTATTATATTAGCATACACTAAATGGCACATCCCTGGGCGCCATGACAGATCCAAAGCCAACCATAAAAGGCCCAGAAGTGGGCTGTAGCCCAACACTTAGAATCCGCTCTGCTTCTCCAAGAGAGCTAGAACATTCCTCCCATTCCTTAGCCTATGAAACTATCCAGCCCCTAAAAATTAACCACTCCCACACCTCAGGGCCTGTTCTCACCTTTGAGACAGTGTGAGCCCTGTCTGTGGAGCGGCGTAGCTCCCAGGCCGCTCCTGCCTTCTGAGAGGACTCCCACTCTTCCAGTGTCTCTCTCCGAATAAACTTGTTTACTTTGCTACCACTTGCTCTTGACTGCTTTCCTGCCTAAAGCCAAGGACCCTGCCTTGGCGACTGTCTAGGCCCTGAAGGAAACCCGAGACTTGACCATCCTCTTGCGCCCCATTTTTTCCTACGATACGGCCTACTTTGAGAAGAAACGCGGTTTCCGGTGGGCTCCATCATCCTGCTCCTCACTAGCGGCTCCCGCTCAGTGCAGAGCCCGTGCCTGGACGTGCCGTACAAGCCGGCCCGCGTGCACGTGTGTGCGTGCGCCAAGGGGTAAGCAAGGAGTTCAGGCCTTCGCTGCGGTCCTGGGCGCAGGGATACCGTCCAGTGCTCAAAGTTGGTTGCATTTCTGTTGGGCCCAGACACCCGAGCGCGTTGACACAATTATTCAGGAAGACAAGCTTGGCCAGGATTAATACTGTGATTAATTATGGCGGGAGCCCCAACAAGCGAGGACGTGCAAGGAAGGGACGTGACAGCCCCCGGCGAGCTGGCCAGCTCACCGGCAGGACGACCGAGGAGAGTGTTGAGTGGGGAGCCGCATGGGCCTGACTGTAATGAGAAATGAGAAAAGTGCTGAAAAATTGATGGCGCCTGCAGATCGCACAGGCTGGCGCGCAGCGGGGTCCCTGCAGCCCGCGCCGGGCTCCGTATGCTAATGCGGGCGCCCGGGCCTCAGACGGGGAGGAAGAAAAGCCGCACAAAAGAGAGAAATGCAAATGACAGACGCGGAGATCAGTGCCGAGAATCCGGGATTAACTGCGTGGAGCTGGTGCTCGCCTGAGTTTAACCCTTTCTGGACTATACTGGGGCTTCAGAGGGTGGGGTGGTGCTGCTGGGAGCTCGGGTGTGGACTTGGGTCCAGCACGAAGTGGAGATGCAGGAAAATGGAGATGGGAAGAATTAAGAAGCTGGCTGGTTCTTCGAGGGTGGTGACTTCTTTGGAGAAGGTCGGGGGTGAGGGTCGGGGTGGTGAGGAAGTGACCCCTGGGGTAAGAAATGTACTGGCCCAGCTATGCGCTTCCTGGTACTGTTGGCCCCACAGGCAGCCAGAAGAGATTCTCACATGTACACAGTGGGAAAAGAGGCCAAGAGGAGAGAGCACCCAGGAGGCTGCTATGACTAGCGCTTCCACCTGGGCAGTGGATATACCGATGGTTCCAATACCATTTATGTGTTATTGTAAATATCAGATGTGTGCACTTTCCTGCATCTCTCTTATACTCCAATCAAAAATGAAACGAGGAAGAAAAAAAAAAAAACAAAGCCTGAGCAGAAGAGCAGAGATCTGGTTTAAAGCTTCGCAGACTTGCCTTCTCAGGGAGTGGACAGCAGAGGAACTATTTCATGGATAGTGGGAGGCTCAAAACACAAGTCAGCATTGTAAGGATGTGGGTGCCCTCCTAATTGGGGGTATGGCAACCCACTCCAGTATTCTTGCCTGGAAAATCCTGTGGACAGAGGAGCCTGGAGGGCTACAGCCCAGGGGGTTGCAAAGAGTCAGACACGACTTGGCAAGTAAACAGACAACACCTGTATCACTGTGGGCAGTACTCATGGAGAGGAAAACATGTGGGCACAGAGACAGACTCATTCCAGCCCTGCTTCCTGGGAAAACTTGTTAGGATGAGAAGTTGGCAAGAATGCCCCAAGCAGAAGGTGTGTGGCGTCAGGTCCTTAGACCAGCTAGGAGGGAAAAGAGGGTCCAGAATTCCAGACAACAGAATTCCATGTAAATACAGCCTGACCTGGGAAGAGGCTAGTGACACAGGGTCACACAGGCATAAATATATATGTTTCAAGAGAGAACAGAGTCAGAGATTACATATATGTAATAGAACTTCAGTTACATTTCTATATTTTTCATGTTTCTAGGTCTGTATGACTATCTATCCAGCTATTAGTATTTCCCTCCATGGGATAGAAGGACTTGGACTTTCTCTGTAGTGTGTGAATTTTTCATACTCTTTTACTATTGAAAGGAAAAAATGGCAAAGCCAGTGGGAATCACGGGAGTAATAAGCTCCGCCGTTCAGGTGGCCTCATTCCCTGAGCTAGGCTTCTGGGTGAAGTCTTCCCCAGATTCTTCCCATTCATGAGCAGTAGCTGAAGTCCCTGCCTGTGAGTCTAGGGAATTCCCATCTGCTTCCCCAGGAACACTGCCCTTGATCCTCGCCATTTTGCAGACAGAGGCACAGAACTGCAGGTCCAGAGGAGACTTGGGGGATTGCCATTGTGAGAGACGAGGTGAGTTTATCGACCGCCTGTCGGATGCCCACATGATGCAGGACAGACACTGCCACACAGGACTTCTGCCAAGCTGCACCCTGTCGTTTTCCTGATGAGAAAACCCTTTGTGAGCAACTTGCTTTGCCTAAAGAAAGTCTCTCGGGGGAGAGTATGGAAATCACTGTCCACCCCGAGATGTGGCCACACTCTTTGTGTCTAGCCCAGGGTCCAGAACAGCAGAGGGCCCACAGCTGTGTTGAGAGAGAAATGAAATCTACAGCCAAGGAGAGGTAGACGAATGTATACACACACCAGGAAAGGAGGCCACTTTGGGTGGTGGTTATATTTTTTCCCTGGGACAATCAAAATAAGGCAGATTGTCTGTTGTAGAGTTCCTTTGAACCAGAAATTACAATCTTTGCTTGAAGAGACAAGAGGATTTCAAAACAGTTTAAATGTCCTCCTTTTCTCCTTTTACTGCAAAGCTCCAATGAACTCCAAGCCCAGGGGTATTCACTGCAACACAACAAATTAACCAAATAGGACTGGAGAATCATTAGGGATCTTTTTTTCCCTTTAATTCAAGCCTCCATGTGAGGACAGGGCTGGGGAGGGGAGGGGGGAGTTCGGGGAGGAGGACACCTTTGCTAAGGTAGACACGGCTTTGCTGGGCAGAGCAATTATCCTAAAAACATCTGGAGCATGAAATTTTAAAATGCCCAAATGACAGTGGGTCGAGCTGGTGCTAAGGGTATTCTTTGTGAGATGCCACAGGACGGGGCGGGAAGCTTTCCCAGGAGGTGAGACCTGTTCCCTTTCTCTACCTGTCCTGAAGCAGAGGCTTGGGATTTGAATCTGTCAGTGCAGGACTCTCCATGTCCTTCTGATTCTCAGACAGGAAGGAATCCTGACGTCACAGTGGATTGCGTATGCATCAGCCACAGGGAAGGGCAGCCAGGTGTTTTGCTGCTTTGTTTCTTCCGTGGTGGCTCTGATGGTAAAGAATCTGCCTGCAGTGCAGGAGACATGGGTTCACTCCCTGGGTCAGGCAGGTCCCTGGAGAAGAGAATAGCTACCCACTCCTGTATTCTTGCCTGGAGAATCCCATGGACAGAGGAGCCTGGTAAGTTACAGTCCATAGGGTCACAAAAGAG
The DNA here is from genome assembly GCA_935064755.1 of Tragelaphus eurycerus. NCBI lineage: Eukaryota > Metazoa > Chordata > Mammalia > Artiodactyla > Bovidae > Tragelaphus > Tragelaphus eurycerus. The sequence continues at coordinate 28,690,803 of CAKXYN010000001.1, read as the reverse complement.
TAGGACATGACTGAGTGAGTAACACTTTCACTTTCACAAATATAATGCATTCAACTGACATTTAAAAACAAAACAGCCAAAAAAAGACCTGACCTGTGATTATTTCACCAACTCCTTATTAAAGTTGTTAAAAGAGAAGAATTAAGCAACCCTCTGCTTTTCAGGAGTAGCAGTTTACACCTAATGATGATTTTTTTTAAAAAATCATCTTTACAGAAGAATGCCAGCTAAAAGACGTAGAAGGAGTGAAAAGATTTAAAAATAACCAGTTTGCAGCCCTCTATGAAATGATTCAGACAATGATTAATCAATGAGAGTTAAAGCCATTAGAAATTAGAATGAAGAGTCATTTTTTAGTTATGTGAAAGTGAGAAAATTTACTTCCCATCTGTTAGGAATTCACCAAGATGTTAACCCCCAAAGAAGGGAGTGAACATGGCCCCCACAAAACAGAGCAGAAAGGGTGAGGGGAAGCCAGAGAGATGGGCAAGCAATTCAGACAGCAACAGAGGTTGGAAGGCTGGAGTCTGGAGGTGAGATTTAAGAGAGCGTATACCGCCCAGAATTTGGACCGAAGGCAAGTAATTTAAAAACAAAAGAAAAGATGTTTTTAACTCTAGGAAAATATAAAAGCAGCCTGTTCAAGGAAGGTGCCGTGATCACAACACACTACTTGTCTCTGCAAGGAACAGTGTTTACATAGTCACAACAGTGCTAAGTAAACAATTTTCCACTTAAAAAATTTACCTAGAGTCAAGCAAGAAGACTCAGGGTGAAGCAATACAACATACGCACCTTCCACCTTGACGATGTGGACGTTTAAGTACAGATAATGGAGTGGAAATGGGGTAGGAGATCTGTAGGGGTGTTAACACCTTCATCTCACCAATGAGGAGGCAGAAGATGCTATTACTGACCTATCAAGAAACAGTTTGGGGAGTTCCCTGGTGGTCTAGTGGTTAGTCCTTTCGATGCTGATTGTCCCAGATCCAATAAATGGTCAGGGAACTGAGATCCCACCACTGAGTGACGCAGCCAAAAAAAAAAGTGTACGCGTATTTCCGAAAGTGATCAATGTAACCCATAGAAACCATAAAGAGTGATAGAATTATATTGGCCACTGGAGAGAGATGGAGAGAGAGTGGAAGGGAGCTAAGTCCCCATATGTCAGGAGGTCAACAATGAATGTCCAAAATTGATCAGTATCTATTTTAAAATATGAAGTAACTTTCAAAAGAAATAGCTAAACATACTAATAAGATTGATCTCGGAAGACTGGGGGTTGGTGGGAAGGATGAAGTAAGAAACAGTTTATAAACCTTTCTGTACAATATGATTTTTTTTAAATCAAGAACACATATTAACTCTCTTAAAAGATCTATATTAAAAATATAGGGAATCCCCTGGTGGTCCGGTGGTTAGGACTCAGCGCTTTGACTGTCATGGGCCTGGGTTCAATCCCTGGTCAAGGAAATAAGATCCCACAAACTACACAGTGTGGCCAAAGGGGAAAATACATATATATATATATATATATTTAAAAGAGGTATATGAAACCATTAATTTGGAAATTACCGTCATCCCATGCATAAGTTTTATATCAATTAAAATAACATACTGACATAGAATTAACAGAATTGCAACTCAGCAATTATTAGGGAATTACTGACATCCATAATTATTGGGTCTTCCTACTCTTAAGTTGGCATGCCTCTTAAATTATTCATGCTTTTATGTCTCTGAGTAAAACTTTTGTCCTCTGTTTATATATTGTTTCTGTGTTTTTCTTGGTTGAGTTTATCCCTAAGATTTTTATATTCGTACTCCTATTTTGAATGGGATTTTTAAAGTAAAATCTACAAGTCATTATTGCTGACATAGAAAAACAATCAATTCTGCTATTTTTAAATATAACCCTCATAGTATAATCTTATATTATCCAAAATGGTTTTTCAGTTGCGTGTGTTGGGTTTTTCTTTTAATAGGTGATAATAATATCATCTGTAATGATGAGCTCAGCCTTAATTGTTTATTCCTTTGCTCTATTTCCTCTGTTTTGTAAGTTGTTAAGTAACAGTAGCAATGTTGAGCATCCTTGTTTCTTCCCTGATGGTAATGGGAGCCCATCTAATCGTTCTACCCAAGCAGGTTCATAGTAGTCAAGGGGATGGGATTTCAGATCAGACTACCTGGGTCCTGGGTCAGATTGGATCCACTGTTTACTCATCATCAGTTTAGTTCTGTCACTCAGTCGTGTCTGACTCTTTGGGACCCGGTGAATTGCAGCATGCCAGGCCTCCCTGTCCATCACCAACTCCCAGAGTTTACCCAAACTCATGTCCATTGAGTCGGTGATGCCATCCAACCTTTATCTCACCCTCTGTCGTCCCCTTCTCCTCCTGCCTGCAATCTTTCCCAACATCAGGGTCTTTTCAAATTAGTAGTGTGACCTTAATCAATTACTTACCCTCTCTACGCCTGGGTTGTTTTTTGGTTTTTTGACTATAAATGGTATAACAGTGTCTACTTCACTGGATGTGTGCATGCATGCTCAGTCATTAAGTCGTGTCCAACTTTTTGCAACCCCATGGATTGCAGCCTACAAAGCTCCTCTGTCCATGGGATTTTCCAGGCAAGAACACTGGAAACTCAACTGGAGTGAGTTGCCATTTCCTCCAACAGAGGATGTTCCCAACCCAGGGATCTAACCCGAGTCTCCAGCATTGGCAGGCAGATTCTTTACACTGAACCACCTGGGAAGCCCCTCATAGGGTAGCAGTGCTCATTAAATGAGATTTTATGTATAAAGTGCCTATACAATGCATCAGCTGGTCTAGTCCATGGTACTTTCAAGAATCTAATATATAACACTTGTGCTATATCATCTTGTTAGATCTGGCCTTTTATTAGTACTTTGAGGTTATTTGGGGCCCAACTCTGCCCTTAGTTTCCGTGGTTACCATTGGCTCAGCAGTTTGAATCTTGCTTATTATTCCCTGGGAATAAAGTGGAACTTTGAGGTGCTGTATCCATTTTACACAAGGAATCCTCACTGATACTCTAATTACCTATGGATCTTGTCCTCTCTTCTTTGCATTTGATTGAGAAAAGAGCATAGACTTTAATATCAGACAGCCCTGCGGGGAGATCACAGCTCTGGACTCACTATGGAGTCCTAGACAGGGTCTTAGCATCTGTTGACTTCCAGATCCTCGTCTCTAAGTGGAATGAAAGTCTCCCTCATGGGGCTATTTTGAACATTAAAGATGAGCAAAAGCTCACACCTAGCCTGGCGCTTGGACCAACACACCCTCTTCGTGGCTTTCCGTCCCTCCATCCAGGACCTCTTTGTCCACAATCCAAAGCAGTGAGTGGCCTGGGGAGGTGGGAGCAAATGGAGCTCCCAGGGATGATGCCCAGCTCCACCTCAGGTGGATGCATCAACAGTTGGGTCTTTCCCGGCTCAGCTCTGGCAGGAGTCAGAGGCACTGACCCCTACCCCTGGTACAGCAGTCAGGTGCCTTGGGAGATGCCCCACCTCTGGAAGTACCATGAGAGGCCTCTCGCTTCACCAGCAGCAGCTCTGAAACCCTCCGCCGAGGGGCTTGGTGTGCAGCACAGAGACACAGCTTCTTCCCCGGCAGAGATCAAGTCTCCCTCAGCCAGAGCCCACTCAAAGCCCTTAGACCTTCCAGAAAGGCTCCCAGCAGCTTGATGCAAAATATTTATTAATATTTGGACAAGACAAAGGAATGCATTACCATGCAGCAGCATCGGCAAGCAGCAGAGAGACATTCAAATCGCTCTGAGTCACCCCAAGCAAATGCCACAAAACACAAAGGCCCTCCTGCTGCCTGTCTCAGTTGACAGAATACCAATTATCAGCATCTGTGGACTCGTCCACTTGGCACCCATGTGAGCCTCTGCTGTGCCCTGTTTGCCGAGCCGTCTTCACCAAGGATGCAGAGAGGAGCACAGAGAGTCTGAGCAACGGTGACGCTTCAGCCTCAAATCCAGATTTTCATGAAAGCCATCCTTGGGAGGTTTTCCTGAGTGGCATCTGGATTCATCAGACCCCTGTTATGTGTTCAGCATCATAAAGTTGGTTCTTCCTCCTCCCTTTCCTGTCTCTCTGGCTCCAGGCACTAACCCAAACCAGAGACCTGGTGACACCCTGGGGTCCCTCTCCGTCACCCCACTATCCAGTTGGTCACCAAGCCCTGTTGATTTGATTTCCCAAATCAAACCCAAATATCTCCATCTCTCTTCCCCCTCCTCATGACTGTTGGCTGAATTACTGTACAGCCTTCTCCTTGGTCTCAGGGCTCCAGTCTCTCCCTCTTCAATCTATTTCCACAAAGCAGCTAAGTCGATTGTGGGTTTCCATGCCACCACTAAGGGCTTGCTGTTGGGTAAGTCCCCAGTCCTTGTCATGGCGTACAAGGCCCTGTGGGGCCTGCCACCACCCACCTCTCCCTGCCCTCCAGGGCACCCAGTGCCACACCCCAGCCAGGAGGAACATGGTCTGGTTCTTGATGATGCTCATCATCGTCTCCCTGACTGTCCCCACTGCCTCTGCCCACCTCCTCCTGGTTAGCTCGCTTTCCCCCTCAGACTCAGCTCCGATCCCCTGGCCTTGGGACACCTTTCTTGGTCCCACTCATACTGACTTTGCTGCCCTCCACCAAGCTCCACAGAGTGCTGGGCTGGCATATCTAACAGCACCTATTGCACATCCTTGGTCACATCCATTGTCCCTAGTTAGACTGTGAACCCCACACTGACCTCTAACACTGGGTTCTGCAATAGTGGATGCTCAATGAACATTTCCTGAAAATATTAATTCATTCTTCAAAGCAAGGCACTGGTGAAACACCCAGCTACTACCACCCATTTGAAGAACACATTACTGTTGACAGAGCACATCCACCGCCTTTTTACACGTGAGACACAAAATAACCAACAAGGGGCAAGAAGAGAGAAGATGGTACAATTTCCATTTTGTAGGTAAGAGCAGTCATTCTCTTTGATTCAAAAATTGAAACTCAAGGAAATTGTCCAAGACCATTGATAAACACACCAGTGTGGAATTAATGATGATGGTAATGGTGCCAATGGTGGATACTGTTTATTCAGCAACAACTACATCCCAGGCTCTGGCTAAGTCCCTCACAGGTAGAATTTTGTTTATTCTGTTGAACTCTTGTCCAGTGTTCTTACTACAAACCTATTGAGTTTGTTTCAGTCATCCAGAAACATTTTTTGGAATGACAAACATCCTAAGGATCTTTTTCTGAATATAATTCACCCACTGCCACAGTATCAAGTGTCTACCCATAGTTTCATTTCAAGTTAAAAATATAGAATTTCCATGTTAAGATAGAAGAGTAGCTCACAGATCCATTTCTCCCACTGTAGCATAGCACACACCAGGCCAGCTACTTAGTTAGCTTTAGTTGGTAGCCTGTTAGGCCCCAAAAGACAAGGACAAAGGCGTTGGTGGTGAGCCATGGCAGTGCTGCTAGGGTGAGGGGAGAGGCCCAGTCTAGAGACATAATGGTCATGACAGAGACTCATCTTTAAAGTCAACTGAGCCCATAAGAAAGAGGTGAGAGGACAGCAGAAACTGTGCACATCACAGCCTTCCTCACTCTGAAGAGTAGTTCGTTCCTTCTCCTCCTCTGGAATACAGAAGGAAAGCCTGGAGCAGCTGCAACTATTTTAGCACCATGAGGGAAGCCCATCTGAGGATGAAGCCCACACAGAGAAAGATCTAGCCAGAGTTATCTCAGAGACACAGTACCAGAGCCACCATGATGATACCTACCTTCCTCTCTGATACCCACCTCCTCTGGACTATTGTCCGAGAATGTGAGGCAACATTTTTCCTCATGACTTAAGTTAGATGGAGACCTGACTAAGGTATTTGCTGCAGAAAGCATTCTAACAGATATAATCCTTTTACCAAGTCAAGGATTGGGAATGTCATGGGGTCCCAAACATGAGAGAAACATAATGAAACCTTCGCATCTTGGTTAAAGACATTGACTCAAACTGTACTCAAATCCGGCTATGATATTCACCAGCTCTGCTGCTGGACACACTGCTTAACCTTTTGAAATTTCAACTGTTTCACTTGAGAAATAGGGATAATAAGTCTTACCTTGTTGCATGGTTTGGAAGATTAAATGAGATAATGCACAAAAAGAAGTATGTACTGTGCCTGGTACATAGTAACAATAGTAAGAGTAGTAGAAGGTGAGCGGTAGAGATGGTGGAGAGTAGAAATAATTATTCCACGTAGGTAAAGTGCCCCATGAGACCTTCAAATCATCCCCTGCATGGCTCTGCCCCAGAGGTGCTGATGAAATTTAGAGTGTCTGTGACTCAGAGTTGGAGCTCATTGCACCTAACTGTTGAAAATTCAGCTCTTTGCAAATAGATATTAATCTCCAATGAAATATTGGAGAGCTTTAATTATGGTGATCGAGCTGATTAATGATTCCCTCCAGGCAAATGCTGAGGCACCCAGAAGTGGAGCAAAGGCTTTCTGAATCACAGGCAGAGCAAATCCATCCACCAATTTACAATTTACTCTTCTCAGGCCGTGGGCTCTCAAGGCTGTACCCCAATCCAGGATTCCCGTGGCTGCTTTCACAGAGGTAAACACTCCTGCCCATCAAAAGGAAAGACTGGGTCACCAAGCCTGGGTTAGGCTTTTTTAAATTCTACTCTTAATACTTCTCTGCAAGAATTGAGTACACCAAGATAAGCAGTGGCTGTGGCGCTTTGGGGTGAGAAACTCCAGATTCTTGCTCCATTCCACTGCTAACTTGAATTAGATAAAGGCCCAAGACATATATCATGCTTCTACTGCAGGGGCACAGGTTTGATCCCTGAGTGAGGAACTAAAGGTAGGTGATGGGTCAGATGGTAAAGAATCTACCTGCAATGCAGGGGACCCAGGTTTGATCCCTGGGTTGGGAAGATCCCCTGGAGGAGAAAATGGCAAGCCACTCCAGTATTCTCATCTGCGAAATCCCTCAGACAGAGGAGCCTCGAGGGCTATGGTCCATGGGGTCGAAAAGAGTTGGACACAACTGAGCAACTAACACTTTCTCTACTTCTGCTTTTGGGGAACTAAAATCCCACAAGCTGCACGTGGCCAAATAAATAAATAAAAATGTTTTAAAGCCGTGGGAATATTTATTTCATATTCTGTATGGATCTGATAATTAGTATGATGACATTGTGATTTATAAGAAATACAATTAGCTTTTATCTCTTTCTAGCACAGAATTCCTAAAACCTTTTGAATATCCTCAGTGATAAGAATTAGCTTCTAGTATGCAGAGGATACCACCCTTATGGCAGAAAGTGAAGAGGAACTAAAAAGCCTCTTGATGAAAGTGAAAGTAGAGAGTGAAAAGGTTGGCTTAAAGCTCAACATTCACAAAACGAAGATCATGGCATCTGGTCCCATCACTACATGGGAAATAGATGGAGAAACAGTGGAAACAGTGCCAGACTTTATTTTTCTGGGCTCCAAAATCACTGCAGATGGTGACTGCAGCCATGAAATTGAAAGACGCTTACTCCTTGGAAGGAAAGTTATGACCAACCTAGATAGCATATTCAAAAGCAGAGACATTACTTTGCCAACAAAGGTCTGTCTAGTCAAGGCTATGGTCTTTCCTGTGGTCATGTATGGATGTGAGAGCTGGACTGTGAAGAAGGCTGAGCGCCGAAGAATTGATGCTTTTGAACTGTGGTGTTGGAGAAGACTCTTGAGAGTCCCTTGGACTGCAAGGAGATCCAACCGGTCCATTCTGAAGGAGATCAGCCCTGGGATTTCTTTGGAAGGAATGATGCTAAAGCTGAAACTCCAGTATTTTGGCCACCTCATGCGAAGAGTTGACTCATTGGAGAAGACTCTGATGCTGGGAGGGATTGGGAGCAGGAGGAGAAGGGGACGACAGAGGATGAGATGGCTGGATGGCATCACTGACTCGATGAATGTGAGTCTGAGTGACCTCCGAGAGCTGGTGATGGACAGGGAGGCCTGGCGTGCTGCAGTTCATGGGGTCGCAATGAGTTGGACACGACTGAGCGACTGATCTGATCTGATCTGATCTGATCTTTTGTTGTTGTTTCACAAGTCCCTTTCAACCACACCCAAGTTTATGTTAATAGAATGACTTTTAGAAAGCCCGGAGGACGGGAGCCGGGTGCCAGACGAACCACGAGACCAAGAGGTTGGCATTTTCATTTATATCCCCTCTCCTCCCCTCCTGACCTCCAATCTCCAGGGAGGGGAGAAGAATTGAATTAGTCGCCAACGGCCATGATTTAGTCAATCATGACTACCGGTGAGGCCTCAATAGAAAACCCTCACGAGGGCTCCCCTGGTGGCTCGGTGGTAAAGAATCTGCCTTCCAGGAGAGGTCCAGGAGGTCCAGGTTTGATCCCTGGTCTGGGAAGTTCCCACGTGTCACGGAGCAGCTAAGCCCCTGGGCCACAACTGCTGAAGCCCATGCACCCTAGAGCCCGCGCTCCGCAGGAAGAGAAGCCACCACAGTGAGGCGCTCACGCGGCGCAACAAAGAGCAGCGCCTGCGCCTGCTCACCTCAGCTAACGAAAGCCACTCAGCAACCAAGACCCAGCACAGTCAAAGATGAACAAATGATGTAAAATGAAAGAAAGAGAAGAAAGCCCTCACCAAAGGAGCAGGAGAGCTGCTGGGATGGTGAACACGCGGAGGTTATGCAGGGTGGCGGCCCTGGAGAGGGCATGGATATGCCACGCCCCTCTCCATACCCCTGACCCTACGCGTCCCTTCCATCTTGCTGTTGCTGAGTACTATTCTTTGTTAATAAACCAGGGATGGCGTGAGTAGCCTGTTCTCCTGAGTTCTGTTCTCCTGAGTTCTCCTGAGCCACTCTAACACTTTACTGAAGCCAAGGAAGGGGTTGTGGGAACCTCCAATTCATAGTCCGACTGTCGGAAGCACAGGAGACAGCCTGCACTTGTGTTTGGCAGCTGAAGTGGGGCCAGTCTTGTGGGACTGAGCCCTTCACTAGTGGGATCTGATGCTGTCTCCAAGTAATAGGGTTAGAACTGAGTTAAACTGTAGGACACCCAGGTGGTGTCAGAGAATTGCTAAGTAGAGGTGGGGAAACACATTTGATGACCAGAAGTGAAGGAAATGGCAACCCACTCCAGTGTTCTTTCCTGGAGAATCCCAGGGACGGCGGAGCCTGGTGAGCTGCCGTCTATGGGGTCACACAGAGTCGGAAACGACTGAAGTGACTTAGCAGGAACAGCAGTGAAATACTGGGAGCATAACAGTACACAAAAAAAGAAGAGGTTTTCCTGGACAGTGGTGTCTGCTAACTCTCACAAGCTGCCTTGTTTCCTGCTAAGTTTTACAATATATGTGTATGTGAGCCCTTAATCATTAGAATTCCATCAGAGGGACTTCTCTGAGTTTAGAAAGGATCTCCATTTGCTTCTTCAATGTATTGGGAGGGATGGCCATCCTGGGCCCACATTAAATTAAAATTCTCAGCTCATTTATTTCAAATCTTGCAAATAACCAACCCCTCCCAAGGGCCAGCCTGGTCCACAGATTCCCAGAGGGTAATTTTCCCCTCTTACTCAGAATCAAGACGATGCTGGGACAAATGCATTTTCTTGCATTTTTCCTTGGCAAGGAGGGTTTTTCCTGGTTTACTTTTTTACTAAAAGTGTAGCCCTGGTACTTCCCTGGTGGTCCAGTGGCTAAGACTCCACACTCCCAATACAGGGGGCCCGGGTTCAATCCCTGGTTGGGGAACTAGATCCCATGTGCCTCAACTAAGAATTTGTATGCCACAACTAAAGGTCCCGTGAGCTTCGACTCAAGCTAAGACTCGACGCAGACAAATAATTTTATTTTAAAGTGTAGCCCTTTGTGAATCCTAACTCTGTATTGAGTGGAGAGAAGACCCTCTGACTCTTTCCAGGCCTGAAGTCTCATCTACCTCCTATCTGTTGCTGCAGGGGCCTCTGAGCAGCCAGCAATGTCAACTGTCACTCAACACCCCTGCCCTCCCTCCCACATCCACTTCGTCCCTGGTCTCTGATGACTTCCTTCATTTTCTTACAAGGTCATCCCTGCTTGTAAAATCGTGTTTCTTACATAAGCATTTTTATCTAGTATTTTCAGTTGTTTCATAAGAGAAGGGTTTTAGAATTTTTAATCTTCCATTTTGCCAGAAACAGAAATCTCATCTTTTCCTGAACTCACATTGCTTAGTAAAGATGATAAAGCATCATGTAAAGCCCACAGCAAGCAAACTAGCAAGATTGTTTACCTCTTGAAAGGGAATAAGAGGTTGGATATTATCCACATTACAGTGTCTTGGGAATAATATTGCTCTGGAGGGCTTCGCCAATAAACACCTGCAGGAAAACCGCCTCATTAGGGAAAGATTCCATAAACTATATTCCTGGGAGGATTTTCTCCTTGTAACAGTGACAAGAACTTGCATCCAACTGTCAGGGGGAGATTTCTCTATATATTCTATTAGAGATGAATAAAGATGCTCAAAGAGCAATGTAATGATAGTCATTCTTACAACAGCTTGAAGTTTCTTAAAGGGCATTGTTTAACAAAGTCCTTCTATGATACTTCTCACATGCTCTTCTTGACAGATGTTCCAAAAAGGCCCTCTGGTTAAGGAGCTATAGGCAGGAGCACTAGGGCACCTCCTCTGGGGTCATAAACCCCTCACCAACAGTAAATGAAGCCTTTTGAGGAAGGCTTTGACAAGCCACCTGGAATCCAAAAAGTTCCACCTTCTCCCTTCCCTAGGTTTAGCTGCATCAGGTACACTGAGCTCTATATATGGGGATATTGGGACCCTTTCGAGGTCACTGATATCTGCTAACCTCAGAGTCTCCATGGTCCTGACCACCCAGTATATCAGCAGAAGTCCATCAGAGTTCAGGTTCAGCACCCTCCCACTCCCAATAACAGCCCATTCCCCAGGCTCTTACAGCAGAAGCGGGTGGTCAGGAGACATCATCCAACAGGGAATGCTGTGAACCTCCTCCGACCCCACCATGATCCCACCCACCAGTGGAGGACTTCTCAAATTGCAGGCTCTCCACAGCCTCAATGCCTCTGGTGCAGGGACGATGGCCTTGCTGGATGAAACTCTAGCTGAAGGCAGAGTGAGGTACTTGGCCACCAGTGGCCTCCACTGTTGCTCTTTCTGAGGAGGGCAAAAGCAGAGGAACAAGTTTGGGTTGAATTCGGATTTGCAAGATTGCTGAGAATGATCTATGATGCTGCACGTTCAACATGGCGTGGGATTTTTTTTTTTTTTTTTTTTTTTTTTAAGTATGCCTGTATGCTAAGTCACTTCAGTCATGTCTGACTCTTTGCAACTTTAGGACTGTAGGCCGCCAGGCTCCTCTGTCCATGAAATTCTCCATGCAAGAATACTGGAGTGGGTTGCCACGCCCTCCTCCAGGAGATCTTCAGGACCCAGAGATCAAATCCGCATCCCTTATGTCTCCTGCATTGGCAGGTGGGTTCTTTATCACTAGCGCCACCTGGGAAGCTCAAATTGAAATATAGTTGATTTACAATGTGTTAGTTGCTTCACTTTCCCTTTTCACTTTCATGCATTGGAGAAGGAAATGGCAACCCACTCCAGTGTTCTTGCCTGGACCGGGGAGCCTGGTAGGCTGCCGTCTATGGGGTCGCACAGAGTCGGACACAACTGACGAGACTTAGCAGCAGCAGCAGCAGTTGCTGGTGTACATCAGAGTGATTCAGTCATGCATATTCTTCTCCATTATGGTTCATCACAGGATAGTGACTATAGTTCCCTGTGCTATACAGCAGGACCTTGTTGTTTATCCATTCCATGTATAATAGTTTGCATATGCTAATCCCAAACTCCCAACCCATCCGTCCCCCAACACACTCCCCCGTGGCAACCATAACTCTGTGCTCTGTGTCTGTTTCTGTTCTGTAGACAGGTGCATTTTGTGACATATTTTAGATCCCACATATAAGTGGCATCATATGGTAATTGTCTTTCTTTTTCTGACTTACTTTGCTTGATCTGATCATCTCTAGGTCCATCCATGTTGCTGTGAATGGCATTATTTCATTCTTTTTTATGCCTAAGTGGTATTCCATTGTATGTATACCACATCTTCTTTATCCATTCATCTGTTGATGGACAGGTAGGTTGCTTCCATGTCTTGGCTATTGTGAATAATGCTACTATGAACGATGAGGTACATGTATCTTTTTGAATTAAAGTTTTCTCCAAATATATGTCCAGGAGTAATTAGGATTGGTGGATCACATGGTAACTATTTTTAGCTTTTTTAGGATCTTTCTTCCTTCAGTGCTCTGACTCTTGACATCAAAAATTAGACATTCATTTATCTTGTTTTCTTCAAAAATCTTCACTTCTTCTCAATCCTGCCCAGTATAATAAAACCTTGGGGGAATTTTTGCCCTTTTCCCTGATACCCTGACATGATCCAGAGGGGGATATAATCCAAGGCATGATTATAAACGATCATTTAAAAATTTGATGTTCAGTTTTTATTTACTTTCTAAAATCACAATTCCAGTTTTGAACAGAACACAAATATTGCAAAAAGTGAGGCATATACAAAAAGTAAGCAAACCAACAGATACACACTATTATATATAAAATAGAAAAGTAAAAAAAGATTACTGTATAGCACAGAGAACTATATTCAGTATCTTATAATAACCTGTAATGGAAAGGAATCTGAAAACATGTATACACAAACACACATCAGTTCAGTTTAGTCGCTCAGTCATGTCTGACTCTTTCTGACCCCATGGACTGCAGCACGCCCCTCCCTGTCCATCACCAACTCCTGGAATTTACTCAAACTCATGTCCATTGAGTCAGTGATGCCATCCAACCATCTTATCCTCTGTCATCCCCTTCTCCTCCTTCTAGCAATCTTTCCCAGCATCAGGGTCTTTTCCAATGAATCAGTTCTTCCCATCAGGTGGCCAAAGTACTGGCGTTTCAGCTTCAGCATCAGTCCTTCCAATGAATATTCAGGACTGATTTTCTTTAGGATGGACTGATTTGATCTCCTTCCAGTCCAAGTGACTCTCAAGAGTCTTCACCAACACCACAATTCAAAAGCATCAATTCTTCAGCGCTCAGCTTTCTTTTTTTTTTTTTTTTCTTTTGCAGGGGAAAATGGACAAAGGAAAGGATCAATGAGGGTGGGAGGGAAATGGGAAGAAAGAAGGGGAGTGATGGTGGGGAGGAGTATATGTAATTTCTTAACCAATGGCTTTCTGTTTTTAATCACAAAGAACACTTAAAAAAATCATGGTGAGTTCATCTTATATTAGGAGGTTTGTTCTCAAAATGAAAAGTTCAGAAAACAAAAAGTCCAGTTTGGGTGTCCTCATCTTTAGGCACATCTTGGTATTTTGTATTGGTAAATCTGTCTTTACCACAATATATTATTTAGGACAGGATCACATTTGTCACCTCTTCCTCCCTACTACCCAAAGTGGTACCAAACCCACAAAATAGTCAATAAACCTCTACAGAGTGAGCAAATAAGTCTTTTTTTTTTTTTTTAAACTCTCCTGAGTGAACTGAATTTTTTGAGGCTCATAAGTAAATATGTTTTCCTCTTTACTTTGTCTATTACAGCCAGATTATATGAGTGGGGTGTTAAAGTCTCCCACTATTATTGTATTGCTCTAGAGAATGTCCTTTAGTTTTTGTTGGAGAAATGGTTTAGTGATGCAAAATTCTCTCAACTTTTGCTTATCTGTGAAGCTTTTGATTTCTCCTTCATATTTGAATGAGATCCTTGCTGGATACAATAATCTAGGCTGTAAGTTATTTTCCTTCATCACTTTAATTACGTCTTGCCATTCCCTCCTGGCTTGGAGAGTTTCTATTGAAAGATCAGCTGTTATCCTTATGGGAATTCCCTTGTGAGTTATTTGATGTTTTTCCCTTGCTGCTTTTAATATTTGTTCTTTATATTTAATCTTTGTTAATTTGACTAATATGTGTCTTGGGGTGTTTCGCCTTGGGTTTATCCTGTTAGGGACTCTCTGGATTTCTTGAACTTGAGTGGTTATTTCCTTCTCCATTTTAGGGAAGTTTTCAAGTATTATCTCCTCAAGTATTTCCTCATGATCTTTCTTTTTATCTTCTTCTTCTGGAACTCCTATGATTCGAATGTTGTAGCGTTTGATGTTATCCTGGAGGTTTCTGAAATTGTCCTCATTTCTTTTGATACGTTTTTCTTTTTTCTCGTCTGATTCATTTATTTCTAGGATTCTATCTTCTAGTTCACTAATCCTATCTTCTGCCTCTGTTATTCTACTATTTGTTGCCTCCAGGGTGTTTTGGATCTCATTTATTGCATTATTCATTATGTGTTGACTCTTTTTTATTTCTTCTAGGTCCTTGTTAAACCTTTCTTGCATCTTCTCAATCCTTGTCTCCAGACTCTTTAACTGTGATTCTATTTTGATTTCGAGATTTTGAATTAATTTCGCTATCATTATTCGGAATTCCTTATCAGGTAGATTCCCTATCTCTTCCTCTTTGGTTTGGTTTGGTGGAGATCTATCCTGTTCCTTTAGCTGCTGGGTATTCTTTTGTCTCTTCATTTTGTTAAAATTGCCAAATTTAGAGTGTCCTTACTATATTCTGGTAGTTTGTTGAATTCTCTTTATTGAGGCGGTTTACAGGTCTTTTCAATATCTGATCTCTGCCTTGTTACAGAGGGGGCGGAGATGAACACCCAAATCTAAACCGGCCAGGTTCAGGCACTCAGATAATCCTCAGAAGCACAGACTTGGTTGAGTCTGCGTTTTATGCCCTTCCCAGATCCGAGTAGCGCAGGTGATGAAATGTTCAGTGAGCGCAGGTGCTGCGACTTATCGCCTCTCCGCCGCTCAGTTTTCTGGGTATACAAACAGCGCACTTTCTCAGGCAGATGTTGACCATCCAGAGCCCCAAGAAGCGTGAGTCAGCACAGAAACCTACTCACAGTTCCGTTAGACAGTGTCTCTCTAGGGCTATAATTGCCCGCCTCTGGCCCTGGCTGCCTGTCACGGGAGTGGGACGGCCTGCAGCCGGCCAACTCTGTGCAGCCCTTTGTTCCGTAGGTAGTCCTGGTGGTGTCTTAAGTTAGGGCTGGCTTTTGATGTAGTAGATAACCGACAGTCTGGTTATTTCGCTCAGATAGCGCCCGAGATAGCCAGGCCAAATCCTTTCTCAAAGCAATGCAGGCCTCGCCGCTCCTCCTAGCCCAGCCCCCACTTGCCAATAGCAAATGCTGGTGTCCGCGCCAGTTCTCCGCAAAAGGAGTTACCGCAGGGCTCGTTTTCTCGTTTTGAAGACAATGAGCTGTCTTTCTAAGTGCCTGATGTCCTCTGCCGGCATTCAGAAGTTGTTTTATCGAGTTTATTCAGCATTCAAATGTTCTTTTAATGGATTTGTGGAGGAGAAAGTATTCTCCCCGTCTTACTCGTCCGCCATCTTAGCTCCTCCCCTCAGCTTTCTTTATAGTCCAACTCTTACATCCATATATGACTACTGGAAAAACCATAGCTTTGATTAGATGGACCTTTGTTGCCAAAGTAACGTCTCTGCTTTTAATGAGCTGTCTAGGTTGGTCATAACTTTTCTTCCAAGGAGCAAGCATCTTTTAATTTCATGGCTGCAGTCACCATCTGCAGTGATTTTGGAGCCCCAACAAACAAAGTCTGTCACTGTTTCCACTGTTTCCCCATCTATTTGCCATGAAGTGATGGGACCAGATGCCATGATCTTAGTTTTCTGAATGTTGAGTTTTAAGCCAACCTTTTCACTTTCATCTTTCACTTTCATCAAGAGGCTCTTTAGTTCTTCTTTGGTTTTTGCCATAAGGATGGTGTCATCTGCATATCTGAGGTTACTGATATTTCTCCCGACAATCTTGATTCCAGCTTGTGCTTCATCCAGTCCAGCATTTCTCCTGATGTACTCTGCATGTAAGTTAAATAAGCAAGGTTACAATATACAGCCTTGATGTACTCCTTTCCCAATTTGCAACCAGTCTGTTGTTCTATGTCCAGTTCTAACTGTTGCTTCTTGACCTGCATACAGATTTCTCAGAAGGCAGGTCAGGTGGTCTGGTATTCCCATCTCTTTCAGAATTTTCCACAGTTTATTGTGATCCACACAGTCAAAGGCTTTGGCATAGTCAATAAAACAGAAGTAGATGTCTTTCTGCAACTCTCTTGCTTTTTTGATGATCCAGCAGATGTTGGCAATTTGATCTCTGGTTCCTCTGCCTTTTCTAAATCCAGCTTGAACATTTGGAAGTTCACGGTTCCTATGCAGCTGAAGCCTAGCTTGGAGAATTTTGAGCATTACTTTGCTAGCGTGTGAGATGGGTGCAATTGTGCAGTAGTTTGAGCATTCTTTGGCATTGCCTTTCTTTGGGATTGGAATGAAAACTGACCTTTTCCGGTCCTGTGGCCACTGCTGAGTTTTCCAAATTTGCTGGTATATTGAGTGTAGCACTTTCACAGCATCATCTTTTAGGATTTGAAATAGCTCTGCTGGAATTCCATCACCTCCACTGGTTTTGTTCATAGTGATGCTTCCTAAGGCCCACTTGACTTCACATTCCAGGATGTCTGGCTCTAGGTGAGTGATCACACCATTGTGATTATCTTGGTCATGAAAATCTTTTTTTGTATAGTTCTTCTGTGTATTCTTGCCACCTCTTCTTAATATCTTCTGCTTCTGTTAGGTTCATCCCATTTCTGTCCTTTATTGTGCCCATCTTTTATATATACCTGAATCACTTTGCTATACACTTGAAACTAACAGAATGTTGTAAATCAACTATACTCCAGTTCAAAAAGACAGGAATAAAGTGAAACCACCCTAAATGTCCACCAACTCATGAATGACTAAATAAAATATGGTATATCCATACAATGGAATGCTACCCAGCAATGAAGAGGAATAAAGTACTGATACACACTACAGCATGGACAAAACCTGAGAACTTTATGCTAAATGAAAAGACCACATATTCTATGATTCCGTTTATATGACATGTCTAGAATAGACAATGAGACAGGAAATGATTGTGGCTCTAGTGGTTGCCTAGAGCCAGGGGATGGGAGAGGGTAGGAATGGGGAGTGACTGTTAGCCAGTCTTATCTTTGAGGGATGGTGAAAATGTTCTAAAATTATAATAGTATGATGATTGTACACTCTTAAATATACTTAAAACCACTGAATTGTGCACATTAAATAGATGAACTTTATGGTATGTAAATTATATCTCAATAAAGCTGTTTAAAAATAAAAAAAATTTTTTTTTTTAAAGTAAGCAAACCGAGATCTTTTACACATATGAGGAAACTAGGGCTCAAGGCAGGCAAGTAATTTTCTCTGGGTCACAAGGTCACACAGCCCCAGAGTCACAGGTCAGGACACAAACTCAGGCCAACTGTACTCAAAGCCCCTACTTTGCCAGTACCGTGCTGCTATCCCACTTTGGGTAACCCAGTTCTTTCATATAACTTCACCCTTCGAGGAAAAATGACCCTGATCTAACCTTCATGGATAGTACGGAAAGGCAAAGATTTTACCATGATGCAACAGCTGGGGTTAACATCAAGTTTATCAAAAGAAGGAAGAGATGGGTAGGGGCAGAGGAGAGGTCTCTTTGTGGAGTGATTGTTTGATTCATTTTTCTTTTGGAGTTTTTCACCTTGCAGACCTCCTATTAATCTATATTTAGACACACACACACACACACACACCTGAATAATGTAAGAGAAATGTGCCCTATGGAGGCCAGAGAAGTTGCTCTAAGCAGAGCCACAGCCTCTCAAGGGTCAGTGCCTGTTCTATAGGGCATGTGGGAGAGACACAGGAAGCCCCACTGAGGACTCTGTCCAGAGAGACTCATGGCCCAGATAAGTAGAGGCAAAGAGCCAATTCATTAGAGAAGACCCTGATGCTGGGAAAGATTGAAGGCAGGAGAAGGGGCAACAGAGGATGAGATGGTTGGATGGCATCACTGACTCAATGGACATGAGTTTGAGCAGGCTCCGGGAGACGGTGAAGGACAGGCAAGCCTGGCGTGCTGCAGTCCATGGGGTCACAAAGAGTCAACATGACTGAGTGACCGAACAACAACAGGATAAACCAGGATATTCCCTGCGCTCAGCTGCCTCCCCCAGGCAAGGTGACCATGGGTCAGAGAACAAAACCCACATCTGTCCCCAGGGCTCATCTGGTTCCTCCAACCATTCAGGCAATGGCGTATCAAGAATCAGGTCCTTTAATTAGACTGAGCCTCCTCAATAGCTCACTTGGTAAAGAATCCGCCCGCAATGCAGGAGACCCTGGTTCAATTCCTGGGTTGGGAAGATCCACTGGAGAAGGGATAGGCTATCCACTCCACTATTCTTGGGCTTCCTTTGTGGCTCAGCTGGTAAAGAATCAGCCTGAGGGAGCATTCTACCCTGGAGAATTCCATGGACTGTATAGGACTCGCAAAGAGTCAGACACGACTGAGCGACTTTCACTTCACTTCCTTGACCAGGAGCCAAGAATTCAACTCTTGACTTTCCACTGACTCATCACAGTGACTCCTCCCTCTGTGTCCCTTCTCCACAGCCCTCCCAGAAGGTAGAGATGTGCCCAAGGGGCCTTTCTCACAGGGCCACAATCAGGCATGTGATAAAAATAAAAGCAACAGCTGACAGTCATGAAGACCTACTGTGTGCCATGTTCTTCGCAATCATGATCTTAGCCTGCCAACAACTCTCCAAGGTAGTTAGCTATTACCTTCTTTGTATGAGTAAGGAAGCTAAGGCTCAGGGTGACTTGCCTCTGGTAACACAGGTGGCAAGCAGTAAGGCTTGGATTTGAACCCAGGTATGCTTGACTCAAAAACTTCTATACTGTGGTGGCTCTTATTCCCACCTTCCTCACATCAGTCTCTTTCCCCAGAGAAGAGCTGGTGCTCCGCTGGTGACTGGCTTTCTCCTTTCTCTCTCCTTCTCCTCACCCCTCCACCCTTCCCCCAACTAGTGGGCTTTTAATGTTGGAATCCAGAATTGAGACCCAAATGAGAGAGTCAAACCCATCACTCCCTCATTCATCCCACCATGGGAACGGGAGATCACGTGATTATGTATTTCTCAGATGACACCAGTGTTCTCTGCAGAGGCACAGATTGAAAAGAATTCATAAGAGGGTTTTCAGAGCGTGTGTTTGTGATGTGTTTGGTTGTATGCACAGCGTGCAGAATTTATGAGCATTTAAGAAATCAGCCCCCATTGCAAAGCACCTTCAGTGCTTCTCCCAGATGCCAGTTCCCCGTGATGCCAAGGTGCCTCTGCCAAATCAAAGGACGTTTAGAACAAACACTCTGTGGAATATCTGCAGAATAATGTGATAGGAAGAGGAGCAGCCCAGCCTCTGCCGCTGAACGCAGAGTCTAGCTTGCCTGCTGTGCCCTCTCTTCCTCTCCTTTTCCGAGTCTGGCTACTGAGATCTTTCTCGTGTGCGCTCAGGGATCCTGGAGGATGAGTCAGGCCCATGTGTCAGTGGTGCCATTTGTACAAAACTCAG
This sequence comes from Tragelaphus eurycerus, assembly GCA_935064755.1. Lineage (NCBI taxonomy): Eukaryota > Metazoa > Chordata > Mammalia > Artiodactyla > Bovidae > Tragelaphus > Tragelaphus eurycerus. The sequence continues at coordinate 28,671,118 of CAKXYN010000001.1, read as the reverse complement.
AATATCCAAGACACACAGAGCCTCCCACTTTTGAGACTCAAAGACTTGAGTATAAATTCAGGTAAATTCATGGTGACTTCCTTGGTGGTCCAGTGGTTAAGACTCCGGGCTTCCAATGCACAAGGGGGTGGGTTCAATCCCTGAAAGGGAACTAAGATCCTACGTGCTGCACAGCCAAAAATAAATAGCTAAATTCTAGTAGGTTCAATGAGACAAAATGGCTCAATGTAGTCTTATGGCTGCAACATCCCTTTTATTGGGTGTGGCCTGAATGGAACCTGCTTTGGAACCCAGGACAGTTTCTGAAAATAAACAGTGCTTCGGGAAGGTCTAAATCTTTGAGGGGTATAACTACAAAGAGCCTCTAAAGGCTTGTGGCAGGGTGAAAAGACTTCTTTTACCTCTGTTCTACTCTCTCACCACCCCATTCAACCCACCAGGAGAAACCCTGGGAGTTACAGAACATTTATCTGGTGCTGAGACCACACATTGTCAGTTAATTCCAGAAATCTTCAGAGTGCAACTTGGAACAAGAAGGGGCAGAATCCTAAGAATAGAATTGTAATAGACAAGAAATAAAGGCAGCATTTTGTTTATGTGAGGAATAGTCATCTGTTCATATAAAGCTGAAGGAAATGAAGTCTCACAGTGGGGAAGTATATTTGTTCTTAAGCTGCCTTAGAAGAAAACAAGCAACAACCCAGGCTGAAGCCCTTCCCCTGCTAACGTTCTGCATTAGTCAGAGAAACAGAAGCAGCAGGGTGTGTGTGTGTGTACAGAGAGACAGACTTAAGAAATTAGGTCATGCGTATATTAATATATACAATGGAATATTACTCAGCCACTAAAAGGAATGAAATAGGGTCATTTGTGGACACATGGATGGACACAGAGTTTGTCACACAGAATGAAGTAAGTCAGAAAGAGAAAAAGAAACATCACGTATTAATGCATATATATGTAATTGAGAAAAATGGTACAGCTGAACACACTTCTAAGGCAGGAACAGAGATGCAGACGTGGAGAACAGACAAGTGGGCACAGTGAGGGAAGGGGAGAGTGAGACAAATTGCGGGATGAGGGTTGACACGTGTAAAATGAACAGCTAGAGGGAACCTGCTGTAAAGCACAGGGAGCTCTGCTTGGTGCTCTGTGACGACCTAGAGGGATGGGATGAGGGCTGGGGGAGGGGTTGGGAGGGAAGTCCAGGAGGAAAGGGATGTGTGTGTACATATGGCTGATTTATGTCATTGTTCAGCAGAAACTAACACAACGTTGTAAAGCAGTTATATTCCAATAACAAAAAAGAAAGAAATTGGTTCGTGCAACTGTGGAGGCTTGGAAAGTCCAGAATCTGCAGGGCGGGCCCGCAGGCTGGAGACCCAGGGAACAGCTGCAGTCTGAGTCCAGACGTGGTCAGCTGACGGGAATCCCTCTCCCCGGGAGCTCCGCCTTGTTCTCGTCAGCTCAACATTGCTGCTGCTGCTGCTGCTAAGTTGCTTCAGTCGTGTCCGACTCTGTGCGACCCCATAGACGGCAGCCTACCTGCCGTCCTTCTGCCCTACCGCATGGTTCACGCAGACGAGACCACGTTCCCGTCTCTGACAGAGCCAAAGGACCTGGTAGAAGCAAAAGTCCTTACTGAGAGCGAGCAGACGTCTGAGACTAGAGGGCTGGGGGTGGGTCGTCAGGGAACAACAGGACGCATGGCTCTAAGGGGGACGTAACCCCCCAAAGCCTAGCAGTGAGGGCTCCCGCGAGAGTGGCATCTGGACAAAGAGCGCACCACCCAGAATATGCTATGCTTCACATTTATGGGGTCACACTGTGTATGGCTCTATAACCATACAGTCAAAAATCACCTGGATCAGTTGACAGCTAACCAACCCTCAGACACGTGAGTGAGCCCAGCTAACATCAGCACAGCCACCCAGCCAACCACCCCAGAGGCAGGGCAACAAATGCTCAGTGTGATAGAGGTCACTGCGGCTCTGTGACCGTGATGCTTGTGATGCCGCATTTTCTGGCAACAGATAACTGTTACACCTACTTTCCAAGTCAAGGGATGGGCTGACAGATCGAACACTGACAGGGAAAGGCAGGTCCTATAATCCAGTGAGGGCAGAGTGGACTTTGTGTTAAACTAGGAACCATACGCCCATCTAACATGGACAGCTGGACTCAGTCCCAGCCAGTCACTCCAGCTGGAAATGTTGATTTGGTGCAGCTACATTAACTTCTTAAGAAAGGAGATTCAGGTTTCTATAAAATGTATTATTTTATATGTTCCAATACATTGTATTTTCCTCCAAAAAGTTGGGCAATCATAACAGAAATGAGAATTATACTGATACAATTTCTCACCTCTCCGAAAGATGAGCAAAACTGGAAAAGTTCAACAGTACACTCTGTTGATGAGGCTTTGGAAGAACCAGCACCTTTACATATCGCTAGAAGGAATGTAAAGGGAACAACCTCTACGGAAGAAAATTTGAGGATATTTAGCAAGATTACATATTCATTTACTCTTTGATCTAATAATCATACTTCTTGGAATCTATTTCAAATATATACTGGCAAAACTATAAAAAAAAGATATGTGGGGCTTCCCTGGTGGCTCAGCGGTAAAGAATCCCCCTACCAACGCAGGGGACGCAGGTTCGATCCCTGGTCTGGGACGATCCCACACGCCGCAGGACGGGTAAGCCTGTGCACCAGAGCTACTGAGCCAGCATTCTAGAGCTGGGAGCCACAACCACTGAAGCCCGTGCTCCCTAGAGCCCGTGCTCTGCAGCAAGGGAAACCACGGCAATAAGACATCTGCACGCCGTCACTAGAGAGTAGTCCCTGCTCTCCTCACCTAGAGAACCCTGTGCAGCAACAAAGAACCAGGGAAGCCCAAATAAATAAATCTTAAAAAAATCCCAGTGCAGTTGTAAATAAATATTAAAGAGAGAGATGTTCAAGGACACAAATTATAATAGCTGAGACAGAAAACAACTAAAATGCCACAGTCTGGGACTGGTTGAATAAATTATATACATCCTTATGATAGAGTAATAGAGTAATATATAACTATATTGTAATAATGAGGAACGTCTCTATCTCCTACTATGGAGTAATTTCCAAGGTACATTGTTAAAGTGATTTTTAAGTGCAGAAAAATGCCATATTCTACTACTTCTATAATAAAGGAAGAAATATATAGATATAAATAATAAAGGAAGAAATATACAGATATAAATATATTCTGATTTAATTCTATTTTTCCATGGACAAATAAGCCACAAAAAGGTTTTTAGGGTTCTCTATAGAATAAAGAAAGGTGTAGAGTAAATGAGACAGGGATAGATAGAAGCTAGATTTACTTACACATATTTTGCTTTTTAGATATGTCTTTGATGCTGTGTAATTCTTTTACATCTATTAAGACAACATTAAATTTTAAAATATGAATCCCAAAACATTAAAAATGAAATAAATGAACCTAACTGTGTATCCATGTTGGTAGCAAAACTACACAGAGATAAGCTATAAGCATTTGACTGCACACTCCCAGTGGGATATACATCCTAAGTACAAAAAGGACTGTAGATGGTACCGATGAACCTATTTGCAGGCCAGCAGTGGAGACACAGACGGAGAACAGAATTGTGGACACAGTGGGGGAAGGAGGGATGAATTGAGAGAGCAGCACGGAAACATACACATAACCATATGCAAAACAGAGCCAGTGGGAATTTGGTGTACGATGTAGGAGTTCACATCAGGTGCTCTGTGACAACCTAGAAGGATGGAATGAGTGGGAGGCGGGAGGAAGGTTCAAGAGAGAGGGGACATATGTATGCCTACAGCTTATTCATGTTGATGTATTCAGTTCAGTCAGTTTAATCACTGGTTGTGTTGGACTCTTTGCGACCCCATGAATCGCAGCACACCAGGCCTCCCTGTCCATCACCAGCTCCTAGAGTTCACCCAAACTCATGTCCAAAGAGTCGGTGATGCCATCCAGCCATCTCATCCTCTGTCGTCCCTTTCTATGGCAGAGACCAATACAATATTGTAAAGCAATTATCCACCCATGAAACATAAGTTTTAAAAAACAGCAACAAAGTAACTGTTTTCAGTAATGATATTACTGTGGTTCTATTTTAGACCTGTCATATGGGTAATGCAATGTTAGATAAAACTATTGAATAATCATATGATATTTTCTCATTCATGTTGTTTTTGAGAACATAGATCCTGGGCGTGGGAAGAAGGAAATGCAACTATTAGAAGAACTGAGTACAAACCATATAATCCAGAAACTGAAAGGAAGCATAGGTTCAAATTCATCATTATTTCATGATTGATGAGATAGGTAGACAGATACATAGACGGACAGGTACTTCCTGTGTTTCCCAGTTGAAACTGACAGTGCTGATCGCAGTGATCATCCGTAGCACTCATATCAGGGTCCCCACGGACCATTGCTCACGAAAAGGAACCAATGTTGCGGAGAAATAGCTAATTCTGGGTCTGGAACAGGAAATAAGTAAAAGGATCCTAAATATCAGATTTTATCAGAAAGAAAATTATCAAAGCCTACTGGGGTTATGCCAGCTTGAAAAAAGTCCCACTGGCCAAAGATGGGATGATCTGAGCATGGGTAATAATAATATTAAAGATAAATAATAAAATGAATCATAATAATCTTTGCAAATGAATTCAAACATGTCAGCTATGATTAAATCCATGGATTCATAATGATGCTTTAATAAGACAATTGGGAAAATGTGAATTTTGATGGCTATTCCATAATGTTAAGAAATCTAAGAGCAAAGATGGTAATTGAGGTTATGTTTTGAAAACAGGTCTTATATTTTAGAGATGCATACAGCCAATCCTTAATATTCACAGGTTCTCTATTTGTGGATTTCTGTACTCACTGAAATTCACTAGTAACCCCAAAATCGATACCCTGAGTGTTTTTGTGGTCATTCACAGACATGTGAAGAATGGTAAAAGCCTTGAGTCACCCACCCTGCATCTTCCTAGATGAGGTTGATCAAGGGGAACTCTGCCTTCTTTATTCATCCTTCAGACTATACACAAATGTCCTTTCTGTGGTCTATTTAATGTCACTCTGTTCACACTTTTGTGCCACTTTTTGTTGGTAAGCTCACTGATTAGGATGGCTCTGGAGTTATGTCCTGAAGTGCAATCTAGTGTTCCTAAGAGCAAGAAGGCTGTGATGCGTCTTATGGAGAAAATACACCTGTTAGATAAACTTTGTTCAGGCATGAGTTATGATACTGTTGGCTGTGAGTTCAGTATTAATGAATCAATAATGCATATTAAATAATTTATCTCTAAACAAAGCACACACAAAACAAAGCTAAGAATTTACTGGTTGACAAAACTGGCTCATAGAAACCTACTCCTGTATTTTCCCTGAGAGTAAGTGTTCTGTATTCCCTAACTCAGTGTTCACAGTGACTTTATGGAACCTAACTACCACAGATAACAATAATACACTCTACTAAAACAGTTGCAGATTATATGGAGCAAAAACATTGTGCAACGTGAATAGAATGTGTCTGCTGGCCTGGATTTGGCTCACAGGATCACTTTTCAGATGCTGGTCTGTTTCATTCTCTTGAACTACTGCACAGGAGTCTGGTCTGTTTCACCCTCTTGAACTACTGCACAGGACAGAAATGTTTACAATCACATTCCCCTATTGATGGACATTTGAGTTGTTTTCGGTTTTGCACTCAAGATCAGTGCTGCAGTGAACATCTGCACATGTGCAACAGTTTCTCTTGAGAAGATGTGGAGAACTGTAATTGCTGAATCACAGGGTATGTACATTTTACATGTTAACAGATGCTGCCAAACTGCCTCCAAAGTGGCTGTACCAATTAATATTCCCACCAAGTGTGTGCGAGTCTGGATTTCCCACCCTCTTGCCAACGCTTAATTCCACAAGTATTTTTGGAATCTGGATCCTGTGCGAGGCACTAATGAGGTGATGGGGTGGAGAGGAAGCAAAGGAAGATGTGAGCTCCATAAGACATGGTGTCACAGCCCAAAGACAAGGCACTCATCCCCTCCAGAGAGTCAACAGAGATTCACAGGACCGGATGGCGGGAATAAACAGCAAACAGAGGATTTTCCAACCACATCCAGGGCCTCACTTCTCTTAAACAAGAATCCATAAAAATGAACTAATTAGCTTTGGAGTGCTAATGTGCGCTATGTCTAGCCCAAGACTGTGTCAAGGACAAACCTGTTTTGTTTTTAAAGTAAATTACATTTTTTCTTATTATACATGGATATCTATTTGGCTATGTGTATCCAAAAATAAAGGGGGGATGGAAAATCCTTTAAACATGCATGCTATTTAGCCAAGTAATTCTTTTCTGCATATATCTTAGGAAAATTATTTGAAAAATTGCAAAAATTTAAGTGCAAGAGTGTTCGCTCATAATATAGTTTAATATCCTCCAAAGATACCAACTGGGTTTCCCTGGTGACTCAGAGGTAAAGAATCAGCCTGCTAATAAGGGGGACATGTGATCAGTTCCTGGGTTGGGAAGATTCCCTGGAGAAGGAAATGGCAACCCACTCCAGTATTCTTGCCTGGGAAGATCTCATGGACAGGGGAGCCTGGCAGGCTATAGTCCGTGGGGTCACAAAGATGATGGACACAACTGAACAAATAAATGAAAACAAAGATATAAACTATCCAACTGTTCAAAAACAGGGAATTCAATAGTTAAATATATCAGAGGCTTTTGAACTGTCAGTTCAATCAAGTGTTAAATGGACCTGTTAGAACTATTACACAGCCAGTAGAAATGATTTCTTTGTCGGCATGGAAAGACATTTGGAAAGTAACTTTTTTTTTTTTTTTAAAGCACCAACATGCACCCATTTGTTCATTCACCCACCAGGTGAGTGCTGAGCACCTACTTTGTGGCAGGCTGGGTGCTGGACACAAAGTCATAATACATGCAGGGAGAGTCCTTGCTCTTGGGAGACCAGCTGTCTGGTTCTTCCTGCCTGCACTGTGAACTACACAGATTGGCTTCTCCAGCCTGGTCTGAACACACGACTAATTCTTTGCTATTAAGCTCTGTCATTTCATGGGCACTGATGGTTTGCTTGTAATTCTTACACTATGTGCATATAACTGTGCCCCACTCACTTAAAGTTTCTCCTTTCCAATATCAAGTTACTTGGACTCGCGGGAAGATGGGTTATCTTAATCACAGAACCTGAAGAGCACACACCCCTTTTCTGACACCATTCTCCAAGGGCACATGCATGCTACGTTACTTCAGTCATGTCTGACTCTTTGCAACCCCATGCATGGACTGTAGTCCACCAGACTCCTCTGTCAATGGGATTCAGGCAAGAATACTGGAGTGGATTGCTGTGCCCTCCTCCAGGGGATCTTCCCAACCCAGGGATCGAACCCAAGTCTCTTACATCTCCTGCATTGGCAGGCAGGTTCTTTACCACTAGCACCACCTGGGAAGCCCATTCTCTGAGAGAAAACATCTAAACTAGTGACAATACCATGGCTGAGGGGTGAAGACAGTCCAGGCTCAGAATTTCTATCTTGATTTCTCGGCACCTGACTTAAGGTCTCCTCGTTTCTGTGTCTGTCCATCAGTAAGAGGAGCAGGTGGAGTTCATGTTAAATGAATCTCAACCACACAGGGCTAAGATGTTGTCTAGCACACAGTAGTTAATCTCCAGATACGAGCCCTCTTCTCACCTGCTATTTTCCCATCAAAGACTGGTTTCATCCACAGGAATCATGAGTATGAAAAGCAGATGCAATATTTCAGATGTGATGTTCTTTTCTTTCTCTCTCATAACTTTGAGGAAAATGGTGGCCTGGCTTACCCACAGATTCTCTGGAAATGGGTCACCAATACTGTCTGATAGTAAGAGGGACAGGTACATTCAAGGCTTCTCCCTTCTATAAACAGACATCGACAGGTTGACACAGGTAAGTGTCTGCCCTCATTTACTTCCAAAACACAAGTCCCTGCTCCCTGCTTCTGAGATCTCCAGTGTATGAGGTGCTGTGGGTGGGAGAAGGGGAAGGGGAGTGGATAAAGAAGGCCTGACAGAGAGCCACAGGCAGCTGACTTGGGACTGGGCAATCAGGCCATTCCATCCGCCTGGCCTCAGTGCTGTCTCAGAGACTGCAAGCCAGACCAGTGGTTCTCAGTTCTGAGATTTGCTTGGGGGACTTGCCTGGCAGTCCCCACTCAGAATGCAGGGAGCCTGGGTTCCATCCCTGGTTGGGGAACTAGATTTCACATGCCCCAACTAAAAAGCCCACATGCCACAGTGAAGATCAAAGATCCCACCTGCTACATCTAAGACCCAGCGCAGCCAAATTAAATAAATAAGTAAAGAAAAATAAGATTTGCTTGGAGTTTCTTCTTTCTGCTAGGGTGGTTTAGTTGGGAGAATATAAGCCTGCTAGGAACCAGCATGCTGAGAAATTCTGCCTGGGAAGCAAGCAGAACCAAGTAATGGGAGGAGAGAGAGCAAGTTCTAATGAGCCTCTGGATCCTACCCTACCTGAAGCCAAATCTGTGCCTGGGCTCCAGTTACACGAGGCTGAATCAATCTCTCTCTTTCAGTTGAGGCGCCTACTAAAAAGATGCATATGCAAAGAGTTTATTTCACAGTCATCCCAGAACACATCACTAGGAGACTGGGGAAGTAAGACAAGGAAAAGAAGATACAGTCCTGAGCAGGTAACTGCTAAAGGCCAATTTGAGCTCAGTCCCATTCAGGCACCGCGGGAGACCTTGTGGAGTACACACTTGAGGGCCATCCTGCCCGAGGGGTGAGACAGCTGAGGTGCTGACCCACCTCTCTTCCTGCGGCTGTGTCAGGCTGCTCCGTGGAGGGGCTTGGCACCCTTCGCTGCTGACCCACCACAAGAATGGGCAAAGCAGGCTCCCTGGGCAGCCGCAGGGGGTTGTAGTGCGAGTTAAGACGTCTGCCCTGTCCCAGGGGTCTGGGCAGAACCCTCTTGCTTTGCTTCATGTCCTTTTGGCACAGGGCTAGGGAAGAGCAAGCCAAGCTAGGCTTTCTGCCCCTTACAAAGGAAAGTCTCCCTGACTGATGTGTGTAACTGGCTTCCCCGGTGGCTCAGCGGTAAGGAATCTGCCTGCCAATGCAGGAGACAAGGGTTCGATCCCTGGGTTGGGAGGATCCCCTGGAGGCAGAAATTGACAACACATTCCAGTACTCTTGCCTGGAAAATCCCATGGACGTAGGAGCCTGGCAGGCTAAAGTCCATGGGGTAGCAAAGAGTCGGACACAACTTACCAACTAAACAACAACAGTGTATGTAACACTTCCACCCAAGTCAGAAATTGGCTTAGAACGTTCCTGGGATTTCTTCCTTGACCTCACTCCATCCCAGATAAGACACCAGTCTGGTTACAGGAAGGACTCCTTCCAATGATCACTTTTGTGCCCCGCACCTGTGGTGGCACAGCCAGCTTGATCACTGAGACCTCACTGAGTGGGAGCAGTGGTCAGCCCTGTTCCTGTCTAAGTCAACCGGCCCTCCAGGAAACAGCATCCCTCCAATGGCTCCCTGGTCCAGGCCAGGCCCTGGGCTCGGGTGACCACACACGGTGACCACAACGGGCAACCAGCAGGCCCAGCCGCCTTTGGCAGCTGCCCAGAGCAGCTGTCATGAGCTTATATCTTCAAAATGCCTCCAAAGAGACAAAAACCTCCCACCAAGAGAGCCAAGGAAATGCTGACCCGCTATGCTCTGAGGGGTAGGGGCCAGGAAACCGAGCTCATAGTTATATAACAATTTGTCTCTACCACCACGGTGGGGTGGCTGGGGCAGAGAGACGAAGGTTCAGGATGTTTGTCTTCTCCTACAAGTTTGCTTCGAGGTGATAAATATTTTTTGTTTCTATTGTGAGCGAGATCTTTCTTTTCCATTATTTTTTTTCTAAGTGGTTACTGTGGGAAATAGGAAAGCTATTGATTTTTGTACATTTATATTGTGACTGGCTGCCTTACTGAACTCTCATTATTTCTAATAGCTTTTCAGTTCAATACTCCCCAAGGAAAAAAAATTAAGGCTATGTGACAAAACTGACCAAAAAACATGTGAAATCAGCCACCATTCTATTTGTTCTGAAGTGGATTAAAAAAAAAAAAAAAAAGTAAGAAACAAAATCCTACTCAGGTTACCTGCGATTAGCCTGCCCCCACCCACCCTACCCCAATGCTTCCATGGCCCTCCCCTCACACCACCCCTGGGAAAAGACTATTCCCTTGTGCTGTCTGTGTGTGTGTGTGTGTGTGCGTGCACTCACACACACATGTGTTTTGGCTGCATCACACAGCATGCAAGATCTTAGTTCCCTGGCTAGGAATTGAACCCACGCCCTCTGCAGTGGAAGCCTGACACCTTAACCACCAGACCCCAAGGGAAGTCCCTCCTCTGTGTTGTGAAGACAGTCTTTGAGACCCACATTCACAAAAGTCCTTTGTTTTGGTGACCGGTCAGTCCCTAAGCTTTTCTGGAGTATCAGGCTCAGGGCAGAGGCCCTAGCCATGAGGAGAGCCGTGACCCTCCACGCCTGACCCAGCCCATCGCCCATCACTCCAGCTCTTCTGCAAGCAGCCCTGAGGCCTAACTGAACACCTACTGTGTGCCAGGGCTGGGAACGTGAGAATCCAAAGGCATAGACCCTTCCTCCCAGACGGAGCCTTGTGTTCTTGGATAAACATTTTGTTGTCGTCTCAGACTTCTCCTTGCAAGGTGTAACCGCACAGGCAATGCCTTGCCCAGACCCCCTCCAATCCCTTTCGCAGCTGCCGCACAACCCCCTACTTCTGACACCTGCACCTCCCATTAAGGACCGCCTTCAGGCTCTTAGAGCTGCTTTGCCCACACCTGTAGAGACTGGAAATTCCTGGGAGGTGACATCCCCCAAGGCAGTCTTGAGCCAATGACTGACAGGTGCCAGCGTCCCAGACTCCAGGAGGGAACCCACAGCCCAGCTCCCTGCAGGATGAAGCCACCTGCTGTGGGATGTGGCTCTCGCCCTGCCCCTCCAGACTCCCTGACCTGTCCCCCAGCGAGCCTGTCTTCAGGGTATCACCAGCACTTAAGTCTTCATCTCAAGGTCTGCTTCTAGAAAATCCAACCAAAGACCCAGAGCAAGCATCTGACCCTCCACAGCTGTGGGCTCACCATCTGTCAGGGAGGCATAATTAGAAAGTCTCCTGAGCAAAGGGTTAGAATTTTTATAGACTGAACTGTGTCTCCCCAGAATTCATATGTCCAAGTCCCAGCCCCAATGTGACTGTGGTTTGGAGATGCGGCCTATAAGCAGGTAATTAAGGTTAAAGGAGATCATAAGACTACAGCCTTGATCCAAGAGGATTAGTGAACTTATGAGACACCAGACCCCCTCCTCTACCCTCCATGCCCACGCTCTGAGGAAGGGCCATGTGAGGAGGACATGTGGCCTCCAAGCCAACAGGATAGGCCTCAGAAACTGAATTTGTGAGCATCTTGACCTTGGCCTTCCAGCCTCCAGAACTGTGAGAAGATAAATATCTGTTGTTGAAGCCGCCTAGCCTGTAGGTATGTGTTACAGCGGCCTGGCCTGACTAATACTGATTCCTTCACCTGCTCTCTGGCCAGGATCCTGGAAGAGCTTCTTCTGCCTCATTCAAATGACCTATCACCTCAAAACAAAAGGACTGTGCCTTTGGGAACAACTCTGCCTCACTTTAGGGAAAATAAAATAAAATTGAAGCCATAGACCAGAAGCTGGCGAATTTTTTTTCTGTAAAGAGCCAGATAGTAAGTATCTTAGGCTTAGAGGGCCATGCGGCCTCTGTCACAACGACTCAGTTCTGCTGTTGCCTTGCAAAAGCAGCCCCAGAAGGTATGGAAATGATAGGCTTGGCTATGGGCCCATTGAGCTTTCCTGAGAAAAACAGGCCACTGTGGGCAGTCGTGCACTGACCCCTGCCACAGGCTCTTGGAACTGGGAGCTTAGCAAACATCAGATCTAACCCCGGGTGGAAAGGACGAGGACCAGCTAGAGGGTGGAAGGGACTTGAGGTCCCCTGGGGAGCTAGTGGCAGTCAGACTAGAAGTGGATGGCCCATTTCTTGTTTCTGCCCAGCGGTTCAGAGGCGAATCTCATACGGGTAGACCTGGATCCTGAAGGCTTCTCTGACTGCTGACAACAGAGGGTGCCATGTTGCCCCAGAAGGAGAAGGAAAGCGGAGAAGTCAGCCGAGAGCCAGGCGTGGAGACGACTGTCAGCCTGCCCCTCTGGGGTCTGCCTCCAAGGGGGCACAGCAAAGGGGCAACCCTAAGGCAGAGGATGATGCTGATCCATCATCATCAACAGGGGCCCAGAGTTCCAGGCCCCTGTTGCTCTTCGAGGGAAGCCGGGAGGCTGGTCCCTCCCACCGCCGAGGTCAAGGTGAGGGGCCGAGGGAGGAGGCGTCCCAGTGGCTCAGAGTGCGGAGACCAGCTGAGGAGAGACCCCGGGTTCACACATCCACGTCTGGACTGCTTACCTGCACAGGGGTGACCCAATCCCTGTTCTCACAGGCCTCTGCTTTAGGAACGAAGCCTATTTCGAGCCTTTTAATTTTTTTTTTTTTTTTTTTTTTGGCCTCCCCTCAAGGCTTGTGGGATCTTAGTTCCCTGATCAGGGCTCAAACCCTGGCCCCTGGCAGTGGAAGTGTGGAGTCCTAACCACTGGGCCGCCAGGGGAGTCCCACACTGTGAGCCTATTTTGAGACACACCAGCTCACACACTCTGATCTTGGCTTCAGCTTTCACAGAGGCCGCCTCCAGGGAAAATGTAGGCCCACTGGTCCCTGGAGAAGATAAAGGGACCTGGAGTCATCAGGACCTGTGGCCTCCCCTCTCTGTCTGTCCCCCTCTGTCTCAGTTCTGCTGCCACAGACCGCTGGGCTCAGATGGAGGCCTCTCAACATATGCAGGAAAGAGGGGCCTGGCTCACCGCAGTGACCTTCTGAGAGCAGGGAGACTCCCTCTAGCCCCAGAGGCTCCTTGCCTGCTGTGCTGTGCTTCGTGACTCAGTCATGCCTGCCTCTTTGCAACTCCGTGGACTGTAGCCTGCCAGGCTCCTCTGTCCGTGGGGATTCTCCAGGCAAGAATAGTGGAGTGGGTCGCCATGCCCTCCTCCAGGGCATCTTCCCAACCCAGGACCTGAATACAGGTCTCCCACATTGCAGGCGGATTCTTTACCATCTGAGCCACCAGAGGCTCCTTAAGGGCCCCTCCGAACCCTGGGCCTGCTCAACCCATACAGTCTCCCAGGTCAAAGTCTCAGGTTTTCAAGAAAGAAATGTTCAGGTTTGGAAAAACGGCCATGGGGACTGTCAGGCCCTTGAGAGGATTAATTCTGTTTGGAATTCTGTGACCACCTCCAGGCTGAGCGAGGAAAAGGGACCCAAGCATATCACCAAGACCTGAGAGAGATTTTTTTTAACTCTTGGTATCAACAAAATTTCCATCTTCAATCATCTCAAACTAAATAAAACCTAAGCAGCTGGAGTTATTGGAGATGCATAGGGGTAAAGAGAGAATGGAGGAAAAAAGAGATTTGCATCACGTGAATTTTTTTTTTTTTTTTTTTTTTTTTGATGCAGAAACTTAATGAGAAACACACCACATTTCCAGAACCCTCTTTCTACTCAGGGCTCCCGCTGAGATAAAAGGTCACAAGAAGAGAAGGCGGGAGCGTGGGCGGGGGCTGGGGCTGGGAGCAGGCAGGCACTTTTACTGGAAAACAGGCCCAAATGTCATACAAGCTGCTATCAGCCTGAGAGTCTAGACTGATGATTTTCTTTGGATGCCAGATGTGAAGGGCTTTCACAAAGGAATCTCAAACGTCACCCATTTAAAAACAAATCGACCCAAGCTGCATTCACTGATGCAACTGGAGAACTTTCTATCCCAGACGGCAAGGAAAACACTGCCTGGTGGGGAAGCGGCCTGAACTCGGCTGCGTGTCCCGTTGCTGCCCCCTGCAGGCCATGGGCGGCAGGACACCCGGGAAGCCAGCCAAGCCTGGGGACCCTAAGGCGGGGCAGGCTTCTGCCCGCCGCTGGAGATTTTCTGACCACCCGGCCGAAGGTGGCTGGAGAATGGTCCTCTGTGAGGTGCCAGATCGTGGCTGGAAGGACTCCACTGGGCCTGCGCCTCAGCATTATACGCATCGTCTCATTCAATCCCTAACCCTGCAAGGTGTAGATGTTGCCCCTATAAAGTACAGATTCCAAGAAGTTGAGTGATTTGCCCAGTGGATGCAACTGGCTTATTCAGTATCAGCATTTGACACCGCTGCCCCTTCCCTGACCCTGTGTGCTGTGGCCATCACTCCCGGAATGCCCCTTCTCGGGAAAGATGGAATGATGTAACCGGACCTGCGTTATCCACACCAGACCCGACTAGCAAGGAGGAAGCCCTGCCCGTGAGGCCCACAGGGCCAGGCTGGGAGTGGCCTGGACTCAGGGAGGCTATTTCTGCCGTAAGGCTGAGGCTGAGGCTGAGCTGGAGTGGGGGGAGCGGGGATGGGGAGTGTCTCCTTAATCCCCTCCCCCCACCGCCGGGGCTCTGGGAGGCTTGGTAGAGCAAGGAGCATCCTGGCCACCCTGGAATCTTCTGACAGTCCTGGGTTTCTCCTCCTGCCATGGCCATCTTGGGCTGTGACCCCCTCACACACACACACACACACACACACACACACACACACACACCCCAACTCTGTAAACATCACATCAAGATGACCCCTGACCAGAGACATCCCACTTGGCTGTGGCTATAGATCACAGTGCCAGACACTCCAGATCAGTGACCTTTAGAAGGGGCTGGGCATGGCAAGGACCCCACGAGCGATTCATGTTTAATGGAGTGTGAAAGGACCTCTGCCCCCACCACCCCAGGCAGCCTAGTCCTGCCCCACACCCTCTTGCCTGCCTGCTCCCCTCTGGACAGCATTTGGTTTTCTGTCTGTGCTGTTGACTTAATCCGGGGTGGAGGAACCACATCACGAGGCATGTGGGATCCTCGTTCCCGAGTCAGGGACTGAACCCGTGCCCCCTGCATTGGAAGCATGGAGTCACAACCACTGGGGTACCAGGCGAGTCCCTGGTACTGTTGACTTCAGATGCTGTGTGGGCATTTCTTCCTTTCCTGAATGTCCCTAAAGTGGCTCACTCACCTTTCAGGTTCCACCTGTCCACAGGGCTGCTTCTCTCAAAGGCAGGGCTGTTTGCTGAGCCCAGGGCTCCCCTGGGCTTGCATAAGCAGCTTCTCTGTCTGGAACCCCTTCTAGCCTTCATCACCTGCCTAACTTGAACTTGTCACCAAGCATCAACCTTCCCAAGATAGTTCTTCCCTATCTCCTCCCCTGACCACTCAGGCGGGGTGCCTGCTGCTCTGAATTCCACCGTACTGCCCACCCTCGCCTGCCTCTGCCGGCAACATCACCACGCAGTCACCTGACCGCTGGTTCATTTTCCTGCCCAGAGTCCATCTGGAAAGCCCTTAGAAAATATTTGGTTGGTTCCCTAACCTCTTGGCACCTGGATGTCACTGCCCTTATGCTCAGGGGCAACTTGCTGAATTGGAAACTGGGACTTGGGACCTGACCACGGACTAAATATTGGCCTTTGGAGTTGTCCTGGGAGGAGAAGAGGTTTCCTTCCTGGTCCCTCACCAGGTTGCCCGGGTGACAGGGAGAGGGGCCAACTTTCCTGTACCACTTGGCCAGAGGTGCCCGTGGGGCCCCAGGGGGAGCAGCCACTCGAGGGAGGGGCCCCTGAATCAGGGTTCCAGGCCCACCCTGGGCCTAGCTGACCCTATCAAGCCACCTCCTCCCAGAAGGAGGCTGGGTTACTAGAGTACATGACAGGGAGCTGGGGAAGAAATCTCCCACAGTGCTGCAGCTCCTTGTGCTCACTTCTGGAAGTGCCATCTGGAGAATGTGGCTGAAAGAGGCCTTGTTCATAGTCCCTGGGTAAAATCTAAGGATTGTTGTATAACGTATCAGTCATTTACACCTTAATGAAAACAAATGAATGTGATCTGGTCACTGAATCCCAGAACCTTAGGATGAAAGGGGCGTTTGCCACCAGCACCCTTTCAGTCCTGTTGCCTACCATCCCATCCTTCAACTCTGCTGCCATACCTTGAGAGGCTTATAAAACACATCTCCTCCCCCTCCTTGGTAGCTCACACTGTAAAGAAATCTGTCTGCAATGCAGGATACCCTGGTTTGATCCCTGAGTTGGAAAGATGCCCTGGAGAAGGGAATGGCAACCCATCCCAGTATTCTTGCCTGGGAAGTCTCACAGACAGAGGGGCCTGGCAGGCTACAGTCCATGGAGTTGCAAAGAGTCAGACATGACTGAGTGACTAATACCCCTCACACCCCTCACTCTTTCTTAATGAATTTAAAATTCAGATGCTGACCAGGTACCTTATTAACACAGGCATCCCTCCATGAAATTACAAAACAGCTGAAAAGGTACCTGGTCCAAGGCCCAGCTGGTGCAAACACCCTCTCATCTCCTAGATGAAGCCCTGGGACCTGGGAGGCTCCCAGACACCCTGGGGCCTTTTTGAGAAGAGAAAAGCAGGAGGTAACAGCTCTGAGGTGGTGAGGAGGCCATCAGCCTTAGGAAGAGTGTCCTGTATCTTCCAATTCTCTGTTCTCAGTGTGACTCCAGTCAACAGGATCCAAACAGGTCACTGAGAACATACCTGGAAATGTCATTGTCCCTAAGGAAGCCACATGGTGCCTGGGGTGGGGGAGACCCCTCCCCTCATCCACTCTCCCTGCAGCAGGACATACCCAGAGCAGGGCTCTCCATCCTGCCTTTCCAGACCTCCCATGACCCTCCTCTCTTCCACTCCACCGCAGGAGGGAGAAGCAGATGGGACTGAAGTACCACTGGGCTCAAAGAGGAGCCTTGAGGCTGCAGTTGTATAGATACAGAGGGGAAAGGATTTTGAAGCCTCCATCTGCTAATAAATGAAAATGGGGACAAGAAGACACATTGTCTCCCACTGAAGCAATATCTCTTTGATTGGAAGAGGCCATCTCAGAAATTGGGGAGGGTGCTAAGTCTTGAAGCCACAGCCTGGGATTGAAGCCTCCTTCTGCTACTAACTAGCCGGCTGGGAGTCTAGAAGTACAGTGTGGAGGTTTCTGAATGCTGAAACATTAAGAATTGTGTCTGGCACATGACTGATGCTCTCCCAGAGGAGGAAGAGGAGTGAATGGCATACCAGGAGACTTGGGACCACAGGTAGAGCCACAGCAAGCACTTATGGCCAAAGTGCTCTTGGTTCTACTCTTTCACGTGATGCTCCAGGAGGCTTGAGCTGGAATCATGCCCACATCACAGAGGAGAAACAGGTTTCAAAGTGCCAAGAGCCTTGCTTGTCATCCACACGGATTGCCCGATGTTTGGCAAGCCAGGAACATCAGACAAGGAGAGGAGGTCTGACAAAGCCATCCAGCATTTCACCATCAGGAAACCTAGAGACTCCTTGGTGATCGCACCATGCTCGTTTGGGGTCTTGCAGGCACAGGGCTGTCTTTACACTTGTGGGGAGGGGAGGGGGTGCCACGAGCTCTCCAGAGTCCAAACCCAGCTGTGTGCCTCCTCCCTCAGACAAATGCAGACAGGGCAGGGTTTCCTGGCTAGTCTCGGGGCATTCAGATCTCATGAGGCCGAACAGCAGATCCTGGAAGGCCCGCACATAGATGCCATCATCTTTCACGTGTCCAGTTCTCCCTGCCCGCTTCACACTTTCACACTTTCGGTCAGAGATCCCATTACATTGGTATGCCCTCTGTGCAGGTGCAGCCACTGCCGAGTTGCCCGTTTATGCCTGCAACTGGGCGCCACCTCGTGGCAGATTTGGGCATGGCGTCCGAGTGTGCATTTTCTTCCAGGGCCGCCTGCCTACCCTGAGTCATCGTGTGGGAAATGGACACTTCAGACTCAGCGCACCTGTGGCCCTGGTCCTCTGTGAACCTGTCCATGTATCTTGTCCTGTGCCAATTCCTCAGCTTTAACCATTCTGGGAAGCCTGAAGGCACTAACTGCCTAATTCTAAACCCAGCCCAAGACGGCCCAGAGCATCTTTCCTCTTACTCATAAAGCCCACGGGACCCTGGCTTCCTGAAGGCTTGGCTGGAGTTGAACCGGCAGTCACCTGGTGTGGCAGAGAGTATAAAAGTAAGCATCCAAATACCTGAATTCTAATTTCACCGTCTCCACCTAGGTGGACTCGGTTAAGTCACCCAAGTTCTCCAAAACCACCTGCCCACCTGTGTAACCAGGATAAGACTCAGCCTCAACCACGCATCACATCTGTCATGGTGAATGTGCTGCACAGATGAACATGTGATATTTCTCTGCAAGAATCCAACAAACAAGCCAAGCAAATTTCTACATATTTTGAAGAAATAGGTGGCAATCCTTATGCCCCATTTTTCCTTGCCCTTGTAGATGCTGGGTTCTCAGCCTGGCATCTCTTTGCCCCATTCCTCCTGGCTAACCCCTCCCTCATACACCCATCACCTCCTCCAGGAAGGCTCTCCTCCTCACTCCCCTGGACTGGACTAGGTACTCCACCTCTGGCTCACGCAGCACACTGCTCCGGCTCCTGTTGTACTTTGTTGGCATCTTCCGTTTCTTTTTATGTGATGAAACTGTGCTCTTTCAGAGACGGGACTGTCTTCTTTATTCTTGCGTCCCTGCTGCTCAGCACAGAGTCCAGAATACAGTAAGTTCTCAATCCCTCTTTGTGTTGAATGGCTGAAAAAACAGAACGGAATAAACAGATGAGTCATGAGGATGTTCTCTGTAATCTTCCAGAAGCCTTTCTATTCTGGATCTGAAATCCACCTGCATTTTGTGTATACATGAGGCAGGGGTAAAGCTAGACTCTCTCCCCATGTAGCTATGCAGTTGACCCAAGACTTTTATTAAAAAGACCATTTTGGTGGTCCAGTGGCTAAGACTCCACACTCCCAATGCAGGGGGCCCAGGGTTGTATCCCTGGTCAGGGAACTATATCCCATATGCTGCAACTAAGACCCGGTGCAGTCAAATAAAAACAACAACAACGAAAAAAATAGGCCATTTTGTTCCTACTATATCACAGGGTCACCTTTGTCATAAATCAGGGGACTATGAGTGGGTCAGCGGAGAAGGCAATGGCACCCCACCCCAGTACTTTTGCCTGGAAAATCCCATGGACGGAGGAGCCTGGTAGGCTGCAGTCCATGGGGTCGCTAAGAGTCGGACACGACTGAGCGGCTTCACTTTCACTTTTCGCTTTCATGCATTGTAGAAGGAAATGGCAACCCACTCCAGTGTTCTTGCCTGGAGAATCCCAGGGATGGGGGAGCCTGGTGGGCTGCCGTCTATGGGGTCGCACAGAGTTGGACACAACTGAAGGGACTTAGCAACAGCAGCATGAGTGGGTCAGACTCTATTCTGTCTCATTGGTCAGTTATTCATTCAGCTTCCTGAAGCTAAGATACCATTTCAGACATTTTCAATGCAAATAAATAACAAAGTTTAGGCCAATAAATGTTTTCAGCAGTCCCAAGCCCACTTGAGAGCCCAAGGGGTGGACAGAGCCAGAGGAAGTGGCCAGGCTATGAGCTGAGGGAAGGTTGCAGCCATCTCTAAGAGCCCATGTACCTTGTGGAGCCAAACAAGGGGTTGATTGTCCCTTGACAAGAGCAGAAGCAGAAAGGCAAGCCAGGGCCCCAAAGACTGGAGGAACCAGGCATCGCCTGAGGTCCATGAGAGGAGCCAAGGGAATGTGCGCACACTGCCCAGGGCTGAGTCCACTGGTGCCTGCTGCTCTGGCATCTGGCTCTCAGCCCTGCAGGCAGCTCTTAGGGAGGCTCCCCTACGGAGCAACGACTCCCCTATGACTCAATGGACACGAGTTGAGCAAACTCAGAGACAGCAAATGACAGGGAGGCCTGGCATGCTGCAGTCCATGGGGTCACAAAGAGTCAGACACAAGTGAGTGACTGAACAACCACCACCACCTAAAGGGTAGCTCAGTGCATCAAGCTGGGGCTGGGAAGGCTACAGAGAATCAGGGCGGGAAGGATGTTGAGAAAGGCCTCAGTTCCTCTTTGTCTTCACTTGGGAATCTCAAAGGAGTGACGAGGCTCTGGGCAGGGGCGGGTGGGGGATGGCATGCTGCGGAAGGGACGTGTCCAGTGACAGGCACGTGGCTTTCCCTAAGGGGCAGCTGCTGCTCCGCCAAGTGCTGCCCCAGGGGAATAGCACCTGAGTTGCCAGCTTTTCCAGTTTTCCAAGAAAGGCTGCAAATTCAAACCTGTATGTCAGACTTTTAAGTATTGGCAGCTAACTATGTTTAATTGTAAACCCTGTGAGCCACATAAAACACCCCTGCAAGCTGTATTTGACTGTATTTGATTGGTATCTGATTGGTTTCTTTGAAATCAATATAGGAAGTCGTAAATCGTCTTATCCTTGAGTCCTGGGTATTGTTCAGCTATCAGGAGGAGAGTGTGGAGGCAGTGTCCCTGCACACTGAGAAAATTTACTGTGAAAACGAGAAAAAAATAAATAAACGTGGCCCCCCTGCTGGGTTACTTTTCCAAGTATAATTGCATTTTAATAATCTGGGGCTAATTCTGAAGGTATTAATTGTTTGATTCTCACATTGGGTTTGTGTTGATTATTTTGGAAAATGTGTTGAAGCATATTTTATTTTCCGATTTTGTACCACTTTTAATGAAAATTCATTTCCAACAGGGCTTTCTAAATTGGAAAGGAGAAATTTAATATACATATCTGTATATAAATAAACAGGTATGCTAAAGAGATAAATTCCTTTTTAAAGTTGGAATCACATTGCTTTAAAGTTTGTGTATTTATTTATTAGTGGGCTTCCCTTGTAGCTCACTGGGTAAAGAATCTGCCTGCAGTGCAGGAGACCCAGGTTCGATCCCTGGGTTGGGAAGATCCCCTGGAGAAGGAAGTGGCAACCCACTCCAGTATCCTTGCCTGGAAAATCTTATGGACAGAGGAGCCTGGTGGGCTACAGTCCATGGGATCGAAAAGAGTTGGGCATGACTGAGTGACTAACACTTAACCTTGTTTGATTCTCACATTGGGTTTGTGTTGATTATTTTGGAAAATGTGTTGAAGCATATTTTACTTTCCAATTTTGTCCCACTTTAATGAAAATTTATTTCCAACAGAGATTTCTAAATTGGAAAGGGAGAACTTTAATATACATATCTGTATATAAATAAACAGGTATGCTAAAGAGATAAGTTCCTTTTTAAAGTTGGAATCACATTGCTTTAAGGTTTGTCTATTTACTTATTTATGGCTGTGTGGGCTCGGTATTTGCGGTGCTCAGGTTTAGCTGCCCCACAGCATGTGAGATACTAGTTCTCCAATCAGGGCTTGAAACTTGCATCCCCTGCATTGGAAGGTGGATTCTTTATCACTGGACCACCACGGAAGTCCCTAAATAAATTCTTTGTACGTGCGGTATCTGTCCCATATTGATGAAATGCAAATAAGGGAATATTCCAGCCTCAGAACAGAAAACTATGGAAAGAGTAAGTCAATGAAACAATACTATGTCAAATATCATTTGGGACAGCTATGTTATAAGAGATAAAGCATTAGAACCATAAGATCTGGTTTAAGTCCAGATTCTGCCTTTCTGGATAAATTAACTTCTGGATTATAAGATCATATATTCTTGCCCTGTGGGCCAATAAAAAGAGCAGAAGTGAGTCCATTTACATATAAGTAAAGCTTCAAGAGCTTGTGCAAGTTTTATTGTGCTCTTTTTTCCTTCTGATAGAGTGATCAGCAACATGCCAGGTGGTGAATACTCTGTCACCAGAGTACTGTCATGAAAACAGTGATGCAGAACAGTCTCAGAGCAATCCACCATGGACTTGAATATGAGCAAAAAAATTAACCTTTACTGTCTTAAGCCTCTGAAAGAGGGTGGGCTGCTTGTTCCTGCAGAACAGCCTGTTGTTGATTCACTAAGTCCTTTCTGGCTCTTTGCGACCCCAGGGACTGTGGCCTGCAAGGCTCCTCTGTCCATGGGATTTCCCAGGCAAGAATACTGGAGTGGGGTGCCATTTCCTCCTCCAGGGGATCTTCCCAACCCAGGGATCGAACCTGCATCCGATCTCTAAAGGAGCTCCATGAATGTACACCTTTAAAGGAGTCCCTTAAAGGTGTACGTTCTTTTCTTTAGAGGAAATTTAAAAATACCTAGCTGAGAGCGTAGTGATGCATGTTACCTCACCCCGCAAGGAGTAGGTAGGCTGAATTACTCATTTTTCTACATATACCACATACTACATCCATACCCTCTATTCCCCATTATATATTTTACATATAATTATATGTTGATATTTTCATGATATTATATTTCCTGAAGACAGGAATCCTGTCTTTTCAACTATATATCTCAAATAACAACAGCCGAAAATCAAGCCATTTCAAGTTGGTATGGGCTTTTGCACCCAAAGCAAAATACATCATCCAGAGTACCATAAGAAAGACATCCTAAGCTCATCTTCCTGCTACAGAAAGAGACGGCATTTGGCGGGGACTGGAAAGAGTCCAATCACTGAACGGTCCAACCGCAGTGCAGAACTGCAGAACCGCAGCCCAGCTGGAAGGGCCAGATGCGAAGGGAAGACCAAAATGAAAGCTATCAACAGGATAAAAGAACACACAGGCAGGAAAACAGCAGGAGGGCTGCAGAGAGAGAGCTAGGCGTAGGGAAATAGACCAAAAACATGAAATGTGCTGTCACTGATTTGCATGTTGGATTGGACCAATGCACACCATTTTTGGAATAGAAAATTAAAAGGGAGAGCATGGTTTTTAATGAACAAGAAAAGAGAGTATGCAGGCAGATTCACGATAACCTGGGAACGGGACCAACCTCTTTTAGCCAAAATCAAATCCCTGCAAGAGGAGGGGGTGGGTATGTGAATAAAGACCCATTCTAAACAAAGAGAAGAAAAGGTATTTGGGGTTGAGAGATGCTGTGTGTCTGAAGGCAGGCTCGTTGAATCTTTAAACATAATAAACAGACATAAGGAGAATAAATGTTTCTTAAGGTATGGTTCAGAGGCTAGGAACCCAAGACTAAAAGGCAGAATGAGCAGAAAACAGGGCATTTGGCCATCCCAGGTCACTGACATTGTCACTCATTTATTCCACGTACATTTAGCAAGCCCAGAGCCTGCAGTGTTCATGACCCAAACTGGACCACGGAATGATATCACCCCCTCATTCCTTGTGCCTTTTTCTTCCCCAGACCTCACTAAAGGCTCATGAATGCTTTCCTTCAACTCTGCACCCCTCTGCTCTGAGCAAGTCCCACCCCGCAACTCCCTGTGTTCCTGATCCAGCCTGAATCACAGTCCTCAACGTGCCCCACCCGCCAGACAGAGGTTCAGAAGTATGTCAGAGCATCTGTGCTGATTTCTTTTAGATGTGATAATATAGGGTTTGTAAAACTACCTATCTTTTAAAGTTACGTACTGAGGTATTTATGAATGGAATGATGTATTTGAAATTTGCTTTAACATAATGTTGGAGACTATTACACAGCAATTTTTAAAAACAAACAAATGGATGAGTCTCACAGACAATGTTAAGAAACTAGACCCCAAGAGAGTACATACAGGGGACTTTCCTGGTGGCCCAGTGGTTAGGACTCTGCGCTTCCACTGCAGAGGATCGGGGTTCAATCCCTGGTTGGTGAACTGATATCCCACATGTCTTGTGGTACAGCCAAAAAAAGAAAATCCCCAAAGAGTACGGTTCTCTTTACACGAAGATTAAAAACAGGCAAGACCAACCATTTGAGAAACTAGTTAAAACAGTGGTTAGAATGCCTTACTGGGAGAGATATGATGGAAATTAGAATATACCTGCTTCTGGGTGGTAGGTGTTGACTAGAAAGGGACAGGAGGGAACATTGTGAGATGACTGAGATGTTCTACATCTTGTCTTGCTGAGGACACACAGGGGTATGCACATAATTGCCAAAACTCATCAAATGCTCCAGATAAGCACATTTTATTGTATACTAGTTATAGTTCAATAAAAGTAGGTTTCAGTCTCTTGCCATCATAACAGTTGTTTTTTAGCTTAAAGAACTCTGGCTATCAGTTTTATTTATGACTAATGCTATGGATATTCTCTTTGTATATGAATCTCCGTGTAAGCCCATAAGGCATTAGTTTTCCTTGCCAGTGAAGAAGAGAATGAAAATAACTGTACTGTTATGTAGCTATTAGAATAATTCCATCCTGGGGTCATGGATCCTTAGGAAAATCCAGCATCAGTTTATCACTAACAAATCACCAAACTAGGAATCTTCATTATGAATTATCATTTTTTTTCTTAGGACGTATGTCAAGGATCCATGACCAATGAATATAAAACCAAAGTTCTCATTGGAGAGGCCAAGCACCATATCAAAGAAATGAATATGGTGAAGCCAGAAAAGCCCAAACCCAGAAGCCCAGGGAAGGCAGGGGATCTCTCTGCCCTTCAAGCCAAGTATTGGAGGGTGTCAGGGTGGAGGTAACCTGCACACACCCCTCACAGGTCTAAAGTTTCTTCAAGAGGTGAAGCTTCTCCTCAGGAAAGAACTTGAGCCTTGGAAGCTAAATACATTTTGAAAATAAATAGCAACTCAGCAGAGAGATGGAGGGTCTTCCCAGTCCTGAGAACACTGTGGGATCACCTAGAGGATCATCTTAGCCAAGGTTTGCCTGGCTCTGAGTAGCAGGACAGTTGGGACCTGAAGACTTAAGAGCTCCAGTCCCAACCTGAATTTATTCTTTCTTCCCCTGGGGTTGTTTATAGCTCTGTTTGAAAATACTTGGCAGCTTTCACCTGATTGGCATTTTTGTCAGTCTACTGAATTAATAGTCTGAAGTCTGCTGGCATTCTGCAGCCATTTCACCTGCCAAGGAGAATTCAATAGAATTATAAAACTTGATTCATGTTCTGTCTTTTGTTCCACAGATTATATACATAGAGAGATTAAAAATCAGGGAGATGATACAGACAAGAAAGGAAAAGGATATTTACATAAACCCTGAACATCTCCTGCAAAAGTACTTACCAACTACAAAAGGAAAAACAGGAATTTAATGGTGGAAAAAGCTGATGGACACCACCTTCACCAAATGATCAGTGTTCACAGCATCCACAGTGAAGTCAACCCACAATTACACTGAGAAGGACATAATATCACTCCTAGGATATTCTTGGCCAAAAAGGATAATCTGAATCTCATAATGAGGAAACATTATAGAAACCAAATCTACATAAGGTAAAGGTCACGAAAGATAAAGAAAGGCTGAGGAACTGTTCCAAATTACAGGACCACAGAGAGGCATGAAAACTAAACACAATGTGTCATCCTGGCTTAGAATAAAAATAGCTGTGAACATTAATGGGATAACTGGCAATATTGGGATGCAGAGTATAAATTAGAAAATAGTATTGGATCAATGTTAAATTTCCCGAATCTGACAACTATGTTGACGTTACAGAAGAAAATCTATTTGCTCTTGGATATATCCATGGAAGTGTTTAAGGGTGAAGGGACATAAGGCATGCAACCACTCTCAAATGATTCAGAAAAAAAAAAAGTGTGTGTGTGTATACATATACACACACACACACATACATACACATGTATATACATTTATGTATGTGTGTGCATAGGGTATATATGGAGAGAGAGGGGATGATAAATGAAATATGGAAACCGTTAACACATAGCTGGTGAATCTTTTTTCAAATGGGATAAAAATGAGGGTGGAGATCTGAACCGGGCTCATCCCTTCTCTGGATCATTCTCATACCAGAAAAGTCAGAAGTCTCTGTTGATCCCAATATAAGCAAACTGAACTGGTTTTTGGGTCTATGTACACCCAGCTAGAGGACCTAAAATGACTCAGGATTTCATTTTATTCCCTTTGTTTCCATGGCTAACATTGTGCTTTCTCACACCACTTTTTCTTAGAAATATCACCAGTTTTTCATAGAAATATGACTTGCTTAAAATCTAGGCACAAATAAAGTTGTAAACAGTCCTAATTTTGGCCCCTTCCTCATCAATAAGGAAAGACTAAATATGCCACTTCTGATGCTGTTCATTTGCCTTTTACTAATAACAAGCACTTATCTATGTGAAAGTGTTAGTTGCTCAGTCATGTCCAACTCTTTGCGACCCCATGGACTGTAGCCCGCCAGACCCCTCTGTTCATGGAATTCTCCAGATAAGAATACTGGAGTGGGTTGCCATTACCTTCTCCAGGAGATCTTCCCAACCCAGGGATCGAACCCGGGTCTCCTGCATTGCAGGCACATTCTTTACCATCTGAGCTACCAGGGAAGCCCATCTACAAATGTACATTTGCTTAATGTTTTAAGAAAATCTTTTCTGCATGTCTTTAAAGTAATCCTACCATTGTGGGAGCAGCTTGTTCAATTTATAAACAAACTAGGATCCATAGATATTATTTGTCTGTATTTTAGTATGTAGTGAGGGCTGTTTTACAATTTATAGTTCATGAATCCCTATATATTTACTGCTTAGTCTTCTGGTGACATTAAGTTACAGCATGAATTATGATGAAGGCAATAACTACTTAAACAAAGATGCTTTTGTAATTTATTTCTTCAAAAAGCATTTATTGAAAGCCTTCAATGTGTCAGGCACTCAGTCAGTTATTTGGAATGAGAGAGCTGTATGCATTAGACATGTCAGTCAACCATAGATTATTTACTCTTTTCTTATACTAAAAAAAAAAAAAAACCCACCACAATGGCTACAAGTTCAAATGAGAACCAACAATTGATGACTTGATCACCATCTTTCAGCACCAAGATTACAGAGATCTACCTTACCATTCAGGTTGGGTTTCTGCATGAAGAGAGTTGGAAAACCAGAAAAAGGTCCAACAGCCCCACAGCCACGAACTAGACTAAATGTATCAACTTCAGCCTTGAGCAATTCATGCTCAAGCTAACTCGAGACACCCAGCTCCCAGCTCACAGTTTCTAAATACTATTCCCCAAACCAGGGCTCCTTGGAGAAATGGTTTATATCAGGGCTGGGGATGGGAATTATCAGCCAGAAAACACAAAAATGATCAAGGACTAATTGGAGATAATTTAAGAATAATAAGAGGAAGAAATGTGATTATAGAAAAGCATGAGTCCACAGCAATATTTAGATTGAAAAGGGATAAAAAGATTATCATTGCTATTATTTTTTGGCCATGCTACACACTTGCAGGATCTTAGTTCTCTAACAGGGATTGAACCCAGGCCATGGCTGTGAAAGCACGACTTCCTGACCACTGATCACCAGGGAATTCCATAAAAAGATTGTCCTTACACTGGCTAAACTATGCAGAAGAAATAACAGAACTGGAAAAATACCCTCCTGCAATCTCCAATGAACTATTAGGGAAAAAAATCATTAATGGATTCTAAAACAACTAGACAAAAGGTTGTTGGGGAATAAAAAAATTAGCATGATGTTCAAGTATCATGACATTAAATTAGATAGTGATTTCAAAAAGGTACCTTTACAATGGAAAAATCTAGCAATTGCCACTTTAACCAAGTGATCAAACTTAGCATTGTTAATAGGAAGGTGCATGTGTGCGTGCTAAGTCACTTCAGTCATGTCTGACTCTTTGCAACTGTATGGAGTATAGTCCACCAGGCTCCTCTGCCCATGGAATTCTTCAGGCAAGAATACTGGAGTGGGTTGCCATGCCCTCCTCCAGGGGATATTCCCAACCCAGAGATTGAACCCACATCTCCCGCACTGCAGGCAGATTCTTTACCACAGAGCAACTGGGGAAGCCCTAATAGGAAGGTATCTTAGTATTAAAGCCTCCTGAAAGATACTGCATCACCATTACATGTTTTTGTCAGAATCTAATCAAATCTTTTGACAAACTTTAAGGATACGGAGAAGAGAGGAACAAGTCACTACCCAGCGGAAGTAACCATACATATCAAGACTGGGGGACATTTTACAAGAAAACACTTTTTAAATTAACTACCCTTTTATTAGCACAAAACAAACTAATCCATCAGCCCCAGAGCCCAGAATAAATTAAGACACAGGGCCCTAGCCCTACACAGCACAAACTTCCTGACCAAACTCCCAGGGAGGCAGATGGTTGGAGGATGCTGGAGGGGCTTGTCCTTTGAGATGAGGGAAATGGAGCAAGGTGTGAGTCCAAGAAGGGCCCCTGTGAATGTGAGGACACTGGATCCTGGCTGGTGGCATCTTCTGGCCATCCTGCCAGAGGCTCATTTCCACAAATAGGGCTGTTGATGGCCCAGTAGATAAAGCTCATGTTAGACTCCGGGACAGGTGACAGGAATCCCGGCAGGAAGAAGGTGGTGCTGGAGACACTGGGAGCAGGGCCACCTGCAGCCCCACAGGATCAGCACTCTAACTTCTGACCTCATAAGGAGGAGAGAGGAAATCTCCAGGGAGATGCTTAAAGCAGACACTGGTCCTCTCCTGTTCCCCAGCCCCAGCAGCAGGAGCAGAAAGGAGGCCAGAACCTCTGTGGGCTCCCCCTGCATTGAAGGGTATTGAGGTTTGTCTCAGAAAAAACAGACATCATATGAAACATCAACTGAAACAATCCTATCCAATTTGGGTTTGCTGGTGTTCCCTGGAGATCTCTGCCAGCTTGTTTCTCAATGTCTCCATAACAGACCTGGGTTTGGGGGTAGGTACAGAGTCAAACAGAATGAGCATGCAATCTTTAAGGCAGGATATTTGTTGTAAAGAACATGGTAAATCAGTCAAGGACAAGGCAGACGACATTCCACAAAGGTTCATCTGATGACTTTCCAGAGCTTATTGCAGCACATATCATATGGGGGATGTGGCAGGGTGACTAAGAAAGTGGCTTGTGATTTGGGTTTTTATTTTGGTTTTGGATTCTACTACTGTCAATCATCAAAGAGTGATGACAATTTTTTTCCTCTCCCAGGAGAGTAGCCAGATATCTCAGAAAGTAAAATCTGGATTTCCCTCTCCTTATGGGGGCAGTTAATAAGGGTTTGTGTTTCTGGGGGAAAAAAAAAAAGGAACTGTAAATCAGAGTCTAGCATGAAAACAATATCTAAAAATAGGCATTTGCTACATTCTCATAATGAAGATGCACCAATGAGCATATTTAATACCAAGCTATGGACCTCCAGTTGTCTACTTCCCAGCAATGGCCTTGCCAGTCAGATCCATCCATGGGATCTTGCTGAGAGTCAGGCCTTAACCCTCAAGCAATTAAGAGATTACTAGCGATATAACTGGGCTTCCCAGGTGGCTCAGTGGTAAAGAATCCACCTGCAAGGCAGGACACTTGGGAGACTCCAGGGTCAGGAAGATCCCCTGGAGGAGGAAATGGCAACCCACTCCAGTATTCTTGCCTGGGGAATCCCAGGGCCAGAGGAGCCATGGAGTCCATGGGGTCACAAAGAGTCAGACACGACTAAAGCAACTGAGCACAGGATATAATTATCATTATAAAGATCTCTTTGAAGCTAAAAAATTTAAAAAATAAAACCAGGCATTTGCTATTAGAAACAAATTTCTTGAGGATATTAACTAGACTGGGAAGAAGATGCAACGCAGGCTTTGTGTTTTTCTGGTTAGGAGGGGAACCTAGAAGGAAGACAGTTGTGCTCCCAGGATTGGAAAGAGAAATGGGAAGGATGCAGACGTGAATCGGGGGTATTCAGAGGGTCTGAGGTAGCAGGACTGCAGATGAGTTTGTCCACTGGTTCCTGGAAGGACTGAACTGTAAGCTCTGAAGTGTGGCAGTTTCTGTGGAGGGCATCGGGTAATCTGTAATTATGGAGTCCTCTGGATCATTCTCAAGCATGTTCAAGCTTGAGGACTAGTCTCTTGAAGGATCCCATTGGGGGTTTAAAAAATTGTGTGTGAATACATGTACATACACACACACACACACACACACACACACATATACGTATATATATTTAAAAGGAGAAGGCAATGGCACCCCACTCCAGTACTCTTGCCTGGAAAATCCATGGATGGAGGAGCCTTGTAGGCTGCAGTCCATGGGGTCGCTAGGAGTCATACACAACCGAGCGATTTCACTTTCACTTTTTACTTTCATGCATTGGAGAGGGAAATGGCAACCCACTCCAGTGTTCTTGCCTGGAGAATCCCAGGTACGGGGGAGCCTGGTGGGCTGCCATCTTTGGGGTTGCACAGTCGGACATGACTAAAGCGACTTAGCAGCAGCAGCATACTTAAAAATCATACACATTCATAAACATGCAAGAAGGCCAGAATAACATAAACTCCATTCACAGTAATATATGGATGAAAGATTCATTTGCTATGTGTCTTTTGTTAAGAGTGAAAAAATGTACTCCTTGAAACCCCTGAGAAGCCCTCCCTAGTGTGTCATCAGCTAGAAATACAGCACACTGCCATGCCCTGGCTGGTAAAAAGAGGGGTGTAGGCCCAACATGATCAACTTGGACCAAGCAGGGTTTACCCCTTGGAGGTGCCCCTGCTACACATGGCCAGTGGAAGGAGGGAATGCTGAAAACTGGGTAGAAGGAAGAAAAAGATTGGCTGTTCTGTAGGCAATCAACAGTAGCTGCTACATGTTTACATTGCTCTTCACAGAGTTATTAATTTTAGGTAGAATCCATTTTCTGGTTGTGATCATTAAGGATATAATTTTTTACATCTCACTATACTCCATCAGGGAGAAGGCAATGGCACCCCACTCCAGTACTCTTGCCTGGAGAATCCCATGGATGGAGGAGCCTGGTAGGCTGCAGTCCATGGGGTCACTAAGAGTCAGACACGACTGAGCGACTTCACTTTCACTTTTCCCTTTCATGCATTGGAGAAGGAAATGGCAACCCACTCCAGTGTTCTTGCCTGGAGAATCCCAGGGACGGGGGAGCCTAGTGGGCTGCCATCTATGGGGTCGCACAGAGTCAGCCATAACTGAAGCAACTTAGCAGCAGCAGCAGCATACTCCATCATTCTCCCAATATATCACAAATGTTGGCTGTAGAATATGTAGTGCTTGCTTATCATGGTTGTAAATAGTTAACTGATAAGCCAAGGTATGTTTTATGATTATATGTTTCTTATTCAACTTTTTGATTTTCTTGTACCTCATAGTTGCCTAGATTTTTCTTTTGTAATTTGCTTTGTTTTGTACTGCCCCTTAATATCCTTTCCAGATTCTCCCACAGATCTGTGAAACAATATTTTTTTCTGGACAGTCAAACACTTCAGGTAATCTATCAGTTTCATTTTTGTTTTTTCAGATCTCTCTCCTATTTTGATCTGGACTGGTTACTGTTGCCGTCTTGAAGCTTCCTTTCTTCTTCTCCTGTGCTGGATTTCCAATTTCCCAGATCTTTTGTATTTTTTTCTACATAATATCCTCCTTTTTCTGAAGCACACATATTCTTGTAACATGATGATTAAATTACCTAGTCCTTAGATGTCTGAAAATACATTTTATACTACTTTTAAATTTCAAACCTGTAAGACTAAGACTAATTCCATGAAGGTCATGTTATCTCTTACCCACATTCACCTATTACTAACACTTTGCTCCATTTTATTTAGTATTCCCTTTTTCTTTCTCTCCTTCTCTTTCTCTCTCATGGATGGATGGAGGGATAGATGGAAGGAGACGATGATCATTTTTCTCTGAAATGTTCAAGAGTAATTTGCATACATCATGGTCCTTTATCCATAAATACTTCAGTGTGTATATTTCCTTAGAATATTCTCTTATGTAATGACAATACTATTATCTTTAGTAAATTTAATACCAATTTTAAACTAATTTTTATCCAAATTTTACCTAATTTATTTTCTATATTTTAATGTCGTATGTCAGCCCAATAATGTCCTTTATAGCAGTTTATTTTTCCTTCAATAGAGCATCCACTCAAGTATTGCATTTAGCATCATATCTCTACAGTCACACTTAATCTGGAACACCTTCTCAGTCTTTGTCCTTTATGACAATTATATTTTTGAAAGAACATGGAAACTCCTTTTTGAATAGAAACAAAGCATACTGGGTTTGCCTGGTGATTCCCCGTTGATTAGATTTGGGATAATCATCCCTTACTAGGAATACTCACAAGTGACGTGCTTTTCTCAGGTCATCAGGTATGAAGGATACAATCTCCAAATGCCTCCCATTGGTGGTGTTAAGTTTGATAACCCAGTCAAGATGCTGTACAATTTGTAGAGTTTGTGATTACTCTTGCAACTAATACGCTTTCCATGGGTAGACACTGAAGGTTATACAAATACTCTAATTCTCATTAAATTTCCCTCTATACTGAGCATCCATTGATGACTCTTATCTGAACCTATCTTTATTATAATGGTCACAAAGTGA
This sequence comes from Tragelaphus eurycerus, assembly GCA_935064755.1. Lineage (NCBI taxonomy): Eukaryota > Metazoa > Chordata > Mammalia > Artiodactyla > Bovidae > Tragelaphus > Tragelaphus eurycerus. Next base: position 28,638,509 of record CAKXYN010000001.1, on the reverse strand, counting down.
TGATTTTTCTAGTTCCAGCACTCTCAGTAAATTTATAGTTAGCACTTGGCATTCTACTTGCATTAATTCTACTTGATGGATAGTTTGGCGACTCAGATAGTAAAGAATTCACCTAAAATGCAGGAGACCTGAGCTTGATCCCTGGGTTGGGAAAATTCTCTAGAGGAGAGCATGGCAACCCACTCCAGTATTCTTGCCTAGAAAATCCCATGGACAGAGGACTCTGGTGAGCTACAGTCCATGGGGTCACAAAGTGTCAGACACTACTGAGTGACTAACACTTTGCCTAGGACTTAAATTCAAGTTTGAAAATGATTTTCTTCAGAACTTTTAAGGCACCGCCCACTCTCCTGGAGCATCTCATGGCGCTACTGAGAAGTCTCGTGTCATTCAGTTTCTAGTTCCTCGATGTATGTGACCTATTCCCCACTCCCACACACCTGCAGAAACTCTTAGGTTCTTTTATCTTTGGTGTTCTGACAGTGCATAATGATGTGCCTGGAATTAGAATATTGTTGTCCTTTTTTCCTGGAGGCCTAACCCCCACAGTATTTCATCGTCCTACTCAATTCAAACGGGCTGTTGCCTAGGACAGGTCTACAACTCTCTTCCCATCCCTTTACTACTTTGTGAATACTGGATCCTTTGTTTCCTGAGCTCTAAATATTTCTCGTTTTTGGTTTACTCCCTTATTTTGCTGAATCCCCTAGTAACATACCTCAAGCACAATGGTAATGAGGGAACATGATCCTGAGTAACAGGGGAGAGACTAATATCCACAGAGACAGAGAACCTGCGCACGAGGCTGCCCACGGCATGACTGCCTCCAGCGTCCCTCCGACAGCAGCACCAATGCTGGCTTTCTCAACGTGAAAAGCAGCGCCATTTATTATTTATAGAGCAGCTCTGGGAAAATAATAAGAGCAAAAAAGAAGAACAGAAGGTGTAATAGGGGCGGGTCCCCAAGGCCTACTGGCATTGCAGTGAGCCCTCCCCCTTTACTTTGTAAAAGGAGCCCAAATTCTGACTGAAGGAAGAGGGCTCTTGGCAACGAGGCACTAGTCTATCATCTTCCTGGCCTGCTGGCTTTCCAGTTAAAGTCATTATTCCTTGCCCCATCAACTCATCTTTCAATTTATTGGCCTGTCCTACAGGGAGCAGGATGAGTTTGGGCTGGGTATCAAAGGGGCCCTCAGTTTAACAGAAATATTCCATTTCTTTTATTTAAAGAAAACTGTAGAAATGAACTAAAATAAATAAATAAATAAATCGTAACTGTGTCAATCATGTATGTACTAGATATTCATCAAAGTATTTAAGAAGATTCAAAATGGAAATATCCTAAATGTTCAATAACAAGAGATTGGTTCCAGGAAGAAGAGAAATTCATGCAGTGCAACTTTATGTAGCTATTAAACATGATATTACAGATGATTTGCCGACTAGGACACAGGTACATGGTATTCTGCTAACTAGATAAAGTTTATGACACATTATGGGCAGTTATAATGCATGCATGCATGCACATTCACTTTGTGTGGTCACCAAAGTGTTAAAAGTGGTGAAATTCAGGCCTAGGTACTTCCAGGCAAGAATTTTTGCTTCAAAGCATGTATTTCTAATTAGAAAAAAAAAACTTAAGAAATTTAAAAGCCACTTTATATGGTCAAGAGACTGAAAGTGGAAATAATATAGATACCTCTTCTTAATTACTTATAATTATACAATAATTAGGCATCTTGTTTATAGAAATGAGAGTGCTGAGAAGGTACAAGAAAATTGCCCTGTTCCCAGCACAAGAGTGCTATAAAAGGATCCTCCTTCTCAGGAATAGATACAATTTTGCTAGATGTCTTTGCTGCCTGTACATTTGAGACTCATAATTTGCGCTTTTATTGATACAATCTAATGAATGTCACTCCTTCCATAGTTAACCAATTTGCTAGTAGTCACTGAAGAAAAGATTACAACTAAGCTGTTAAGACTGCATGCAAAACAAGGGCAAGAAAAAAATTTATCTATCCCATATAAGCAATTATCTGATACACTGAAAATGCCTGCTATAATGGAGACTGTTTTTCTTAGAAAGTAAAACTTAGAGCTGAAAGTGGGCATTGAAAGACTTCAGTTCTACCAAGCAAACCAGAACTGAAAGAGACACATGTACCCCAATGTTCGTTGCAGCAGTGTTTACAATAGCCAGGACCTGGAAGCAACCTAGTCCATCAGCAGATGAACATATAAGGAAGCTGTGGTACATATACACAATGGAGTATTACTCAGCTATAATAAAAAATGCATTTGAGTCAGTTCTAATGAGGTGGATGAAACTAGAGCCTATTATACAGAGTGAAGTAAGTCAGAAAGAGAAACACAAATATAGTATATTAATGCATATACATGGAATTTAGAAAGACGGTAATGACGACCCTATATGCAAGAGAGCAAAAGAGACACAGATGTAAAGAACAGACTACGTGGGAGAAGGCAGGGGTGGGATGATTTGAGAGAATAGCACTGAAACATGTATATTACCATATGTAAAATAGATAACCAGTGCAAGTTTGATGCATGAAGCAGGACACTCAAAGCCTTTGCTCTGGGACAACCCTGAGGGATGGGGTGAGGAGGAAGGTGGGAGGGGGGTCACGATGGGGGAACACATGCGCACCCGTGGCTGATTGATGTCGATGTATGGCAAAAACCACCACAGTACTGTAAAGTAATTATCCTCCAATGTAAATAAATTAATTTAAAAAATAATAAAGAACTCAAATCTAAAAAAAAAAAAGAAATACTTCAGTTCTGTCTCTAGTCACTGTGTCCTTAAGCAAGGTCACTTACCATTTCTGGAATTTCTTTTTATACAAACCTGAGATAGAGAAATCTAGCTTTCAGTGCATTGTGTTTAAATATTACATGGCAAATAGCACCAGGAAAGTAGATATGTTTATCATTATTAAAATTCAAGGGGAATCCCAATGGTCCAGAGGTTAGGAATCCCAACTCCCTCTGCAAGGGGCCCAGGACCAAGCCCTGGTTGGGGAACTAAGATCCAACAAGCCAAGTGTTACAGCCAAAAAAAATTAAAGGCGCTCTTGAGAAGGTGTTTTTCAAAAAAAAAAAAAAACAAAACACCTGGGCTCCCTGCAGTGGAAAAGAAAAACTTAAAGGTGTTCTTGAAGAAAGTAGGGAAAACCACTAAACCATTCAGGTATGACCTAAATCAAATCCCTTACGATTATACAGTGGAAGTGACAAATAGATTTAAGGGATTCAATCTGATAGAGTGCCTGAAGAACTATGGAAGAGGTTTGTGACATTGTATAGGAGGCAGTGATCAAGACCATCCCCAAGAAAAAGAAATGCAAAAAGGCAAAATGGTTGTCTGAGGAGGCCTTAAAAATATCTAAGAAAAGAACAGAAGCTAAAGGCAAAGGAGAAAATGAAAAATATACCCATCTGAATGCAGAGTTCCAAAAAATAGCAGGAGAGATAAGAAAGCCTTCCTGAGTGATCAATGCAAAGAAATAGAGGAAAACAATAGAATGGCAAAGACTACAGATCTCTTCAAGAAAAGCAGAGGAACATTTCATGCAAAGATGGGCACAACAAAGGACAGAAATGGTCCTAACAGAAGCAGAAGATATTAAGAAGAGGTGGCAAGATATACAGAAGAACTACACAAAAAAATCTTCATGACCTAAATAACCACAGTGGTGTAATTACTCACCTAGAGCCAGACCTTCTGGAATGTGAAGTCAAGCGGGCCTTAGGAAGCATCACCACAAACAAAGCTAGTGGAGGTGATGGAATTCCAGCTGAGCTATTTCAAATCCTAAAAGATGATGCTGTGAAAGTGCTGCACTCAATATGCCAGCAAATTTGGAAAACTAAGCAGTGGCCACAGGACTGGAAAAGGTCAGTTTTCATTCCAACTCCGAAAAAGGCAATGCAAAGTATCTGCAAACTACCACACAATTGCACTCATCTCAGAGACTAGCAAAGTCATGCTCAAAATTTTCCAAGCTAGGCTTCAAATGTACGTGAACCAAGAACTTCCAGATGTTCAAAATGGATTTAGAAAAGACAGAGGAACCAGAGATCAAATTTCCAACATCCAATGGATGACAGAAAAAGCAAGATAATTCCAGAAAAAAACTTCAACTTTACTGACTATGCCAAAGCCTTTGACTGTGTGGATTACAACAAACTTTGGAAAATTTTTATAGAGATGGGAATACCAGTCCATCTGACCTGCCCCATGAGAAATCTGTATGCAGGTCAAGAAGCAACAGTTAGAACCAGACATGGAACAATGGACTGGTTCAAAACTGGGAAAGGAATCAAGATTGCCAGGAGAAATACCAGTAGCCTCAGATATGCAGATGACACTACCCTTACGGCAGAAAGCAAAAAACTGAAGAGCCTCTTGATGAAAATGAAAGAGGAGAGTGAAAAAGCTGACTTAAAACTCAACATTCAAAAAACTAAGATCACGGCATCTGGTCCCATCACTTCAAGGCAAATAGATGGGGAAACAATGGAAACAGTGACAGACTTTATTTTGGGGGGCTCCAAAATCACTGCAGAAGGTGACTGCAGCCATGAAATCAAAAGACACTTGCTCCTTGGAAGAAAAGCTATGACCAACCTAGACAGCACATTAAAAACTAGCGACATTATTTTGCCATCAAAGGTCCATCTAGTCAGAGCTATGATTTTTCCAGTAGTCATGTATGGATATGAGAGTTGGACTATAAAGAAAGTTGAGTATCAAAGAATTGATGCTTTTGAACTGTGGTGTTGGAGAAGACTCTTGAGAGTCCCCTGGACTGCAAGGTGATCAAACCAATCAATCCTAAAGGACATCGGTCCTGAATATTCATTGGAAGGACTGATGCTGAAGCTGAAACTCCAATACTTTGGCTACCTGATGGGAAGAACTGACTCACTGGAAAAGACCCTGATGCTGGGAAAGACTGAAGGCAGGAGGAGAAGGCGACAACAGAAGATGAGATGGTTGGATGACAGATATGAATTTGAGCAATCATCAGGAGTTGGTGATGGACAGGGAAGCCTGGTGTGCTGCAGTCCATGGGGTCGCAAAGAGTTGGACATGACTGAATGACTGAACTGAAATGAGAAGGTGGCAAAGATGTAAGATGAAAATTGTGACCAACTGAAATTTCCTTTAACAGCACAAATCTATTGTAACTAGTGAGGAGACTGGTAGAAATAACAATCATTACTAAATCATTTATGAGAAATACAAGAGCCCGTCTTATAATTGGGCTTCATGTAATAAAAGTATCAAAATGTTTTCTTTAAGCAATACATTTTTTAAACATATTATTTAGCTTTTAACACAATATGATTTGGGGGCTTCCCTGGTTGGGCAGTGGTTAAAAATCCACCTGCTAATGAAGAAGACAGAGGTTTGATCCCTGCTCTGGGAAGATCCCACATGCCGCATGGCAACCAAGCCCATGTCACAGTTACGGAGCCAGCGCTCTAGAGCCTGTGAGCTGCAGCTACTGAAGTCTGAGAGCCTATAGCCCCTGCTCCACCCCAATGAAGTTGCTGCAATGCAATGAACCCACCCATTGCAACAAAGAGTAACCCTGGCTTGCTGTAACTAGGCAAAAGTCTGAACACAGCAACAAAGACCCAGCACAGCTAAGAATAAACAAGTAAATCTTAAAATAAAACAATATGTTTCTTAGGTTAAAGCAAATCATATGACTTCTTTCTGGACAGCCATGAAATAGCTATTTGTATTGATCCAGGGGTTTTAAATGACCACATTTCATAAAATACTTTGAGAAACATTAATTCAAGATATTTTTGGAAACAAAGCCCACTATTGTTTTCAGAGAACAAGTAGAGCCACGGTTGGGAGTGCTGGACCATGAGGGGTCAACACCTGGGACTGGGCTCCTGGAATATAGGACAGAATGAGAGAAGTAGGATTGGTAAGAGGAGAGTAGAGGAAGGAGAGAGGAACAGTGTATTTTCTCAGGCTGCACCACTGATGCTGATTGCTCTAAAAGTAATTTCTCGGTAATTCTGCACTTTGTATAAATGTGTATAACTAGGGCTTCCCTCATGGCTCAGTTGGTAAAGAATCCACCTGCAATGCAGGAGATCCCAGTTCGATTCCTTGGTCAGGAAGATCCACTGGAGAAGGGAAAGGTTACCCACTCCAGTATTCTGGCCTGGAGAATTCCATGGACTGTAGAGTCCACGGAGTCACAAAGAGTCAGACACAACTGAGCAACTTTCACTACTTCACTACTTGTATAAAATGTATCTATTTCTAAACACTCTATTGTTGTTTTAACTCATATAAACCATATTTCAGTATATCTTAGGTTGTGGGGTGTGGTTTTATTTTTGCTTTTGTGTTTTTGATTATCAATATATTTAATATCTATCTTGTAGCACAAAATCTCCCATCTTCTTCAAAAATGGCTTGGCTATTCTTTGTCCTTTGCTCTTCTGTATAAATTCTAGAATTAATCTGTAAGGCTGCTGATGCGTGCGCACGCGCAACACACACACAACCCTCTCCTCTAGTAACTTTGATTGAAGTTGCTTTTAACATATAAATTCATTTGGTAAAAATTAAAATCTGGATATTCACCTTCCCTACCTATGAATATAGCACATTCATCAGAGATTTCGGTCATTTTCTATGCCTGTAACGAGTATTTGATATTTTACAGCTGCCCAAAATATTTTGAAAATCATTTCTCCTTTTCAAGACTCCTCCACATTATAAATCTCACCTTCTGAGAATAAATCCAAAAATTATTTCCCTGGAGTCCTTGCTCCTTAGATGTACACATACAGCCAATTCCCACTGAGCAGATACAACCTGGAAGATGGAAATAAAGGTCATGAGACCATATAGTCAGGATCTTTCTCAAATGAATGTGGATGCACTTGGTTTTTCTCAGCACATGTAGCAAGTCTCCTGGTGGTCTAGCCCCTCTCTTCGGTGAGGTGAGGGTGCCAGTCCAGCAGCAGGCACCAGCAGCTACTGGGTTTCCACTGGAGCCTCTTGGTACTGTCCTTGGTCCCTTTTCTGGGCATCTGCATATGTGAGAGCCCAGCTTGGTTCCTTTTTGGGAATTCTGTAAGCTACCTAGTGGTTTGTAGCAAATCCCTTTCTGCTTAAACATGTTAAAATAGATTGTGGGGAATTCGCTGATGGTCCAGTGGACAGGACTTTGCACTTTCACTGCTGTGGGTCCAGGTTCAATTCCTGGTTGGGGAACTAAGATCCTATAAACCACACAATGTGACCAAAAAAAAAAAAATGTTGTCTGCAACTGCACACTGACTGGGAATTAGGAAGTAGAAGCGGGTTGCTGAACGTGACAGAGCTGCCTTGGGACATGAGATGAGAAGTGGGTGGGAGAAGGTCAGATATTACAAGTTGAAAAGGGGAAGAGATGAGGGGGGGCCCCACCTGTGTCTCCTCACTCTGGCACCAGGGCTGAAGGCACAGCCACTCCCTGGAGCTGTTATCCCAGCAGAGAGCACAATCTATCAGCTGAGGCTGGTGACGACCAGGCAGGAGGGACTGGGAGGTTTGTGAGAGGAGGTACAGAGCAGCAGGCCAGGAAAATGAAGGGAACCCTGAAGATACAGTATGATGTAGGAGGCATTAAGGGCCTACTTGAAGTTATTGTCATGAACCTCAAGCAGGATACTTCCACATGACAATGTGCTTTTCCCTGACCACTTCTGGTAGCATGGATGCAGGCACAAAGAAAGCAAAGAACTGCATTTAGTCAGAGATGGGGTCCTGCCAACTGAGTCTATACCAAAGCCAGAAAAGGGCAAGGCCATTAAAGGAGAAGGTAGAGGAACTGTTCTAATAACTGACCATGGACTTTAAGTGGGATAAAGAAAGAAAAGGCATGCAGGAAGTGAAGAGCAGTGAAAGGGGGAACAGTGGGAGCTGAAGGACTGTTAGCATCAGGATTCTAAAAGAAAGAAATTGGAAAGACAGGTCACAGAGCAAGATATTTAAAGTGCTGAGGTTACAGAGGGGTGAAGTTTTGTATCATGAGGAGGTCTAGGATATGATCAAGGAGTGGTTCAGGTAAAATGAAAGGGTAAGAAAGAAAATGAGAGGTGAGCTGTTGGAAGGCTCATCCACTGAAAACACCAAGAATCAAGACAAGATTAATGTTGAGCAGAGGGACAGCAGGTGATGAGCTAACATCTTCAAGGAACAAAGGGCATGTGATCCAGAGGTTCCAGCCTGATGACAGGATTCAAAGGTGGAGGTGGTTTTGGGGCTGAGTGCTAAATAATGGCCTGAAACTGGCACAGAGAAAGAGGACCCAGAATACGTGATGTGAGGGATGGTGCTGGGGAAGCAGCAACCTCAAGAGATGAGCAGGTTTTGATCAGAGCAGGAAGGACTTAACATTCAGTGTGGTTCCCTGAAACCCAAAATTCCTGCTACACTGCTAGCGAGGAGAGAAAGGTGGGGAAGTGACCCAGAATCTAAGTCTTTCTTAAAGACTTTAAGCCAGTTTTCCTGTTCTTTGCCCCATTAGCATCCCCATACACTTTCAGAAGTTATCTGAATCTTTCCTAAACTTCTCTGACACATGAGGGCGCTGCTCAGCTCCCTGCAATGTGGCTTAGGATTTACTTGCCTCAGCACTGCTCCAAGTCACAACTCTCTATAATCTGATTTCGAGCTTCCAAAGTGTTATCATCAGCTTATTTTCACAGTCTTGAGTTTATGTCTCTTAATTTTCATTTATTTTTCTTAATGTGGTTTCAGGAGGGTGTGGATGTCAACATGTTCAACCACCATCTTTACAAAACTACATTGTGCATCTTATTTCCACAAAGTTTACTGCAGGAGGAGGGGTCTATTTGTTTGGTTTTAGTTTCTGGTTAATTTTTTTGGCTCCCACCACTACTACCAGCCCAAATTTTCTGAACTGCAAGCCTTCAAATTAGTTTCCTAAAGAATGCATTCAAGACTGTAAACCTTGCTCTTGGTTCTACCTTCTGCCACATCGCATAGACCCTGCTATGTCTCCTGACTACTGTTGTTCATTTCTAAACCATCTGTAGCATCTGCTTTGTGCTCTCTTTAACCAAGGAGCTATTTTAAAGTGTATTAATTTATGTAATAAAAAAATGTTCTCATTTTCAGCCAACATGCAAGTAAACAACAAAAACAGCAAAAAACAGCCACTGTCCACTTCAGGAACTTCCTGGTGGTGGAGAACGGAAGGACTCCACAGGCTACATCAGATCTCTTTCCCCTTCCCTTTTCTTCCCTTTGCACCAATTCCACTTGCTTTTCTCTTTCCTTCTAAACTGACACCACCCAAACTACTTGTAGAGGTCTCTTTCCTGAAGACCACTGAGAAATAGGGCAAGCCTTTTATCAATGTATGCCCCCAGACATCCGCTCAAGGCAGCTCTCTCAAAGCGTGGTCCACACTAAAGGTCTGGGCATCACCATGGATACCCACAATCAGACTTTGCTGTAGAGCATAAACTAATACATTGTAAATAAACTATACTCCAATAAAAAGTTTTTATAAAATCAATCTCTGAGAGTTAGGTCAGAAAATTACTCACTTTACACCAGGTTACTCAGACACATGGCAAAATTTAAGAAGCATTAATTGCAAGGTAGAAACATGTAGATAGAAAACAACTTTTAAAAAATATATGGCTCCTTCCATGAACATTTAAGTATTTACTTTCAGTTCAGTTCAGTCCAGTCGCTCAGTCGTGTCCAACTCTTTGCAACCCCATGAATTGCAGCACGCCAGGCCTCCCTGTCCATCACCAACTCCCTAAGTTCACTCAGATTCACGTCCATCGAGTCAGTGATGCCATCCAGCCATCTCATCCTCTGTCATCCCCTTTTCCTCCTGCCCCCAACCCCTCCTAGCATTGGCGTCTTTTCCAATGAGTCAACATTTCGCATGAGGTGGCCAAAGTACTGGAGTTTCAGCTTTAGTATCATTCCTCCCAAAGAACACCCAGGGCTGATCTCCTTCAGAATGGACTGGTTGGATCTCCTTGCAGTCCAAGGGACTCTCAAGAGTCTTCTCCAACACCATAGTTTAAAAGCATCAATTCTTTGGCGCTCAGCTTTCTTCACAGTCCAGCTCTCACATCCATACATGACCACAGGAAAAACCATAGCCTTGACTAGACTGACTTTTGGCAAAATAATGTCTCTGCTTTTGAATATGCTATCTAGGTTGGTCATAACTTTCCTTCCAAGGAGTAAGCGTCTTTTAATTTCATGGCTGCAATCACCTTCTGCAGTGACTTTGGAGCCCCCCAAAATAAAGTTTGACACTGTTTCCACTGTTTACCCATATATTTCCCATGAAGTGATGGGACCAGATGCCATGATCTTCATTTTCTGAATGTTGAGCTTTAAGCCAACTTTTTCACTCTCCACTTTCACTTTCAAGAGGCTTTTTAGTTCCTCTTCACTTTCTGCCATAAGGGTGGTGCCATCTGCATACCTGAGGTTATTGATATTTCTCACAGCAATCTTAATTCCAGCTGGTGCTTCTTCAAGCCCAGTGTTTCTCATGATGTACTCTGCATATAAGTTGAATAAGCAGGGTGACAATATACAGCCTTGACGTACTCCTTTTCCTATTTGGAACCAGTCTGTTGTTCCATGTCCAGTTCTAACTGTTGCTTTCTGACCTGTATACAGGTTTCTCAAGAGGCAGGTCAGGTGGTCTGGTATTCCCCTCTCTTGAAGAATTTTCCACAGTTTATTGTGATCCACAGTCAAAGGCTTTGGCATAGTCAAGAAAGCAGAAATAGATGTTTTTCTGGAACTCTCTTGCTTTTTCCATGATCCAGCGGATGTTGGCCAATTTGATCTCTGGTTCCTCTGCCTTTTCTAAAACCAGCTTGAACATCAGGAAGTTCACGGTTCACGTATTATGAAGCCTGGCTTGGAGAATTTTGAGCGTTACTTTACTATTGTGTGAGATGAGTGCAACTGTGCCGTAGTTTGAGCATTCTTTGGCATTGCCTTTCTTTGGGATTGGAATGAAAACTGACCTTTTCCAGTCCTGTGGCCACTGCTGAGTCTTCCAAATTTGCTGGCATATTGAGTGCAGCACTTTAACAGCATCATCTTTCAGGATTTGAAATAGCTTAATTGGAATTCCATCACCTCCACTAGCTTTGTTCATAGTGATGCTTTCTAAGGCCCACTTGACTTCACATTCCAGGATGTCTGGCTCTAGGTCAGTGATCACATCGTGATTATCTGGGTCGTGAAGCTCTTTTTTGTATAGTTCTGTGTATTCTTGCCACCTCTTCTTAATATCTTCTGCTTCTGTTAGGTCCATACCATTTCTGTCCTTTATTGTGCCCATCTTCGCATGAAAAGTTCCCTTGGTATCTCTAATTTTCTTGAAGAGATCTCTAGTCTTTCCCATTCTGTTGTTTTCCTCTACTTCTTTGCATTGATCACTGAAGAAGGCTTTCTTATCTCTTCTTGCTATTCTTTGGAACTCTGCATTCAGATGCTTTTATCTTTCCTTTTCTCCTTTGCTTTTCGGTTCTCTTCTTTTCACAGCTATTTGTAAGGCCTCCCCAGACAGCCATTTTGGTTTTTTGCATTTCTTTTCCATGGGGATGGTCTTGATTCCTGTCTCCTGTACAGTGTCATGAACCTCTGTCCATAGTTCATCAGGCACTCTATCAGATCTAGTCCCTTAAATCTATTTCTCACTTCCACTGTATAATCATAAGGGATTTTATTTAGGTCATACCTGAATGGTCTAGTGGTTTTCCCTACTTTCTTCAATTTAAGTCTGAATTTTGCAATAAGGATTTACTTTAAATTTGTGTTAATAAAGGCAAACCTTGGAGATACTGTGGGTTGGGTTCCAGACCACCATGATAAAGCAAAGTCAGCAAGAAAGCAAGTCACATGAATTTTCTGGTTTCCCAGTGTATATAAAAGTTGTTTACACTATAGTTTATGAAGTGTCTAACAGTATCATGTCAGGGAAAAACAAAGGAAAAACCTTAATTAAAAAATACTTTATTGCTAAAATATCTTAGCTATAATATGATAATGCAGTGCTGCCACAAACTTTCAATTTGTAAAAAACACAGTATCTGCAAAACAGATACAATGAAGCACAATAAAATAAGCTGTGTCTATAATGCATAACTCAGGTTCTTTTCCCAGAAATTACTTCACATAGTCCTTTGCATAGTTATAAAAGACCTCATTTAAGGTCAAAAGCACGACCAATCCAAAATTGTACTTCACTAACCTGTCACAACCTCTTGAGAGTCCCTTGGACTGCATCGTGATCAAATCAGCCCTGAATATTAATTGGAAGGACTAATGTTGAAGCTGAAACTCCAATATTTTGGCCACCTGATGAGAACAGCTGACTCACTGGAAAAGAACCTGATGCTGGAAAAGACTGAAGGCAAAATGAAAAGGGGACAGCAGACGATGAAATGTTTAGATAGGATCACTGATCAATGGACATGTATTGAGCTAACATGTATTGTGACAATGGGGATAGAGGAGTCTGGTGGGTTACAGGTTTGATGCCCGGTCTGGGAGGATTCTATATACCATGTGGGGCAACTAAGGCCAAGTGCCACAAGTGCTGAGTCAAAGAACCCTAGAGCCCATGTTCTGCAACAAGAAAAACTACTGCAGTGAGAAGCCCACACACGACTAGAGAAAGCCCATGTGCAGCAACAAAGACCCAATGCAAACAAAAATTATATATAAAAAAAAAATTCCACAGGCATATTCAGATTTTCCCCAGATCGCCTGCTCCTATTTCTTTAGTAATTTGTCAAACTCATATTTATAATTTATGCTATCTGGAGAAAAGTGCAGAAATCAACGCCACTTGCAAATAGGAAGCCAAAATACCCACTAAGAAAAATTTACACCATGGATAGAGCAAAGATGAATATCTTGGTGTATATGTACTAAGGAAACCAAACTTAAAAGGAAACAACCAGGGACTTTCCAAAGTGATCGAGTGGCTAAGACTCCGAGCTCCAATGCAATGCAAGGGGGCCTGGGTTTGATCTCTGGTCATGGAACTACAATCCCACATGCTATGCTAATGCTATGCTAAGTCACTTTAGTCGTGTCCAACTCTGTGTGACCCCATAGACGGCAGCCCACCAGGCTCCCCCATCCCTGGGATTCTCCAGGCAAGAACACTGGAGTGGGTTGCCATTTCCTTCTCCAATGCATGAAAGTGAAAAGTGAAAGTGAAGTCGCTCAGTCGTGTCCGACTCTTAGTGACCCCATGGATTGCAGCCTAAGAGGCTCCTCCGCCCATGGGATTTTCCAAGCAAGAGTACTGGACTGGGGTGCCACTGCCTTCTCCGAAGATCCCACATACTGCGGGGCAACTAAGCCCGTGCATCACAACTAGAGAAGCGCCTGTGCCACACTGAAGACCTGGAACGGCCAAATAAAATTTTTTAAAGTTCATTTGCTTAAAAAAAAAAAAAAAGAATGAAAGAAAGAAACAGCCAGGTATCAAGAGCAAAACTAAAAATAAAAAACAATTTCATGTTTCAAGACCTGATTGCTCTCAATCATATAAATGACTATTATCATTTTTAAATTATTTTAACATTTTTTTAGTTGTTATTTACTTATTTTTTACTGTGCTGGTTCTTCATTGCTGCATGGGCTCTTCTCTAGTTGCAGCAAGCAGGGGCTACCTTCTAGCTGCATGACATGGGCTTCTCACTGCAGTGAGAAGTGGGCTTCTCTTGCTGCAGAGCACATGCTCTAGGGCTCACAGGCTTCAGGAGTTGGGGCTCCCAGGCTCTATAGCGCAGGCTCAGTAGTTGTCACACACAGGCTTAGTTGCCCCATGACATATGGGATCTTCCCAGACCAGGGATCAAACCCATGTCTCCTGCGTTGGCAGGGGGATTCCTTACCACTGAGCTACCAGGGAAGCCACATATATGTTTTCTAACTGGTTATTTCATATGATTTTTAGCAGAGACGTACAAGATCCTCAACGATCTATGTCAAGGACTACACAACTTCACTTGCATGAATACACACCTTCAGCCACTGAACCAGCTGCATTTATTTTTAAAGGCTCTGGTTGGAAGCTTATGCCACTTCTAACTCTGACAGATTTTATATGCCTGTTTCTCCCAGGCAGCTTCTGTCACATCACAGGGGCCTTATATGGGGGCATCCTATCTCAAAGGTGCCTAATTCACCATAGCATCCTACCAGCACTTCCCAAACCAGCAGCCCCATGATGCAGATACAGTCGTTACTGTTCAAGTCTGAAAGGAACCAATACAGAAGTCAAGTGTTTCCATTATCTACCCAAAAGAAAACAGAATATATTATATAAACACAGGTAAATATATCTTTAAATATATCTCAATTACAATGGAGTTTATGCTGAAATAGTAGGAACACAGGTACAGTGTAAAAGCTACAAATCAAGCTGAAGGTAGGTTAGAGATCTGCTGTAACAGCCAGAGAAGTGCCAAGAGAGAGGTCACGGGGGGTGAGGAGAAGGGGTCAGAATAACTGGGGAAGACTTCACAGCCGGAGGAAGACCCTGGAAGACACGAACTACTTGGACAGGGGAAGAAAGAACCCCAGAGGTGGGCAGCAGCATGAACACGGGCCCGGAGACAGGAATGAGGACAGCGTGTGGCAAGGCCACGGCCACAGCAGGAGCAGAGCCCGGGCCCGGGAGACACCCAGGAGCTAAGGATGCAGAGGGGCCCTGGGGACGCAGCAGGGGTGGCCCGAGAGCCTTGCTGGGCCTCTTCTCCACAGGGTGCACTTTCTGATGCTGAACAAAGCTGCCATACCACTTGAAGGCTTTCCCACACACCTTACACTCATAGGGCTTCTCTCCGGTGTGAACTCTCTGATGCTGAATGGAGGCGATCTTCTGGCTGAATGCCTTCCCACACTCCTTACACTGGTAGGGTTTCTCCCCAGTGTGGATGCGCTGGTGGACAATAAAAAGTGACCTACACCCAAAACCTTTCCAACACTCCTTACATTTATAGAGCTTCTCCCCAGTGTGCAGCCTCTGGTGCTGCAGGTAGGCAGCGCTCCGGCGGAAAGCCTTGCCACACTCCTTACATGCGTAGGGCTTCTCCCCCGTGTGGATCCTCTGATGCTGGGTCAAGGCAGTATTGGAACTCAGACCTTTGCCACACTCCTTACATTCATAGGGTCCTTGACCAATGTGATTTTTCTCATGTACGATACAGTCGTAGCTGGACTTGAAAGCTTTACCACACTCCTTGCACTTGAAGGGCTTTTCCCCAGTGTGGCTCCTCTGATGCCGAAGGAGCTTTGAGTTATATCGGAAGATCTTCCCACATTCTTTACATTTGTAGAACTTCATGCCGCCTCGAAGTATCAGATTGGGATTCAGACTGAAAGTCTGCCACACTGCCTTGCTTTCAAAATCCAAGTGCTGAGACACGTTCGTGAGAAGCCCTCCCACGGGCCTGCCGTGGGCCTCTGTGTCCTCGGAAGCTTGCTGCTCTACCGCTGGCTCTTCTGTCTTGATGCCCCTCTCACCACCTGACCAAAGAAACCACAAGTTTCCTCGTTACTGAACTGGAAGGGAAACAGGATCCAGCAGTCCTGGTTTTCTTTTATAGGATGTGATTTTTTAAAATACACCCATGAGATGGTTATGAGCTTCCATAAAGGAGGATGAGAGAGATAAGAAAAAACAATAGCATAAGCTGGACAAGTGATGACACTGCAGTCCAGGAAGTGCCTCTTATAAGAAAGGGCTGGGCAATGAACCAGGGCAGGTGAGGTGGGCAAATGAGAACTTCAAGAGTGGGAAGGAAAGGAAGCAGGAGGGGAAAAGAGAATGGCAGAGGTAAGAGGGAACAGAAAGAAATGCAAACAGGCTTCAAAAGAGAGAGAGAGGGAGACCCTCAGGGAGGGAAAAGACATCGGTGAGAGGAAGGGGAGCACCTAGCAGCCAGGTAACACACAATGAAATGATGGACCCCAATGCCCCACCTGGAAGCCAGGAAACCACGCCCAACTCTGAATTCTATGTAACAGCCAGATAATTCTACTTTAAATATTTCACATAATATTCTGGGATAAAAGATTCTTTCTTCTAGGAAGTCAGAGGGAACATAAGGTGACTGGAGAACTGTAGGCCACTGTGCTGTTACCACTAAAGGAATCACTTTTCACAACATTACAGTACGTGTGAGAAGTGAGGCCTGAAAAGCTTCTTCCTAAAGTAAAGAAAATCCAAGTAATTAAAACCTTCCAGGACTGACTAGTAAGCAGACTGGAAATTTTAGGATGGGTGGGTGTATCTTGAGAGTGTGGTATTGGACGAATATTCTTGCCCTTTCCTCTATGGCCCCATTTAAAACAAATTCATTGTAAACCACAACATTATGGAACTTTAAAATACTAAAAATTATATAAATATTAAAAAGCCAAATAAAATCATAGATATGGTACAAATCAATCAATCTGATGCACAGAATCACACTTTCCTTAAAGTATGGCTGAAATCCTACCACCCTGCCATGAAAACTGTCCTTACAGGTTTGGGACAGGAACTCAATACAGGTCAAAGGGTCAGCTACAGGGAGCTTTGCTCTCCACTGCAGAAGAAACATTTCCAGTAAACCAAGAAGGCGAAACCAGAAGGTGCTAAGTCCCCTTACTCACCTGGACAGATGCCTCTCAAATCCTCTGCTTCCCAAGGATCGGGGTCCCATGGAGCTTCCCCTCTCTCCAGCTGGGAGATCAGATCAGGTCTGGGGAATGGAGACACTACTCCAGCAAGAAAGAGAGACAGACAAGTTGAGGGGAGACATCCAGAGCTCTTACTGAGATCCCTCTGCCCACCTCAAGGCAGGCGAGTTGAGGCGAGAAGGGGACTGCCTGGGGGACCAATGAGCCACACAGGGGTTCTGAGGAAGGGATCCAAACTGCACTCCATGCAAAGATCAGAGAGACAGTGATTCTCCCCAGTGAGGAAGTGCAAGCTCGCCCTGACTCAGAAGAAACGATATTCCCTCAGGAAGGATGAATGTACCGATATCCTGGGAGGCTTCTGCACACAGGAGAGGGCCCACATCCACCACACTGCAAGGACGGAGGAACTGAGGTCTCCTGGGGGCACCCCAAGAGTCCTTTCCCTCAGGGTCCAAAACCACGCTCTTCCCTAAGCTAAGTCGTCTCAGTCGTGTCCGACTCTGTGTGACCCCATAGACGGAAGCCCATCGGGCTCCCCTGTCCCTGGGATTCTCTAGGCAAGAACACTGGAGTGGGTTGCCATTTCCTTCTCCAATGCATGAAAGTGAAAAGTGAAAGTGAAGTCGCTCAGTCGTGTCCGACTCTTAGCGACCTCATGGACTGGAGCCTACCAGGCTCCTCCGTCCATGGGATTTTCCAGGCAAAAGTACTGGGGTGGGGTGCCATTGCCTTCCCCACGCTCTTCCCTGGGAAGGAATAAAGTCCAACTTCAAAGCCAAGGGGAACCTGGGATTTCCCCCACCCAGCATCTCCACAGAACCTTGAGGACTACTAGAACTCCCAAGACATCTGAGGAAAACATCGACTATCAGAGGGCCACTGAGAGACCTTACCAAGGGAAGCCACATTTGCGTAATTCTCCAGCATCACCTCCCTGTACAGGGCCCTCTGTGCAGAGTCCAGGCTGGCCCATTGGTTCTGGGTGAAGTACACGGCCACGTCCTCAAAGGTCACTGGCTCCTGAAACAACAGGTTCCTGCTCAAGCTCTGAGTGAGGGCCAGAGGGGGCCAGTGTGAGCTTCAGGGAAGAAATGGACCTGCCAAGTCTGTGACTCTGAGCCCCATGGAAGGTCTGTTCTACAGACAAGAGCACTCAGTACCCCAGCCCTCAGCCAGGGCTCCCACCTTCAAACGTGGAACACCAAGGCTATTCCACTTGCTCAGCTCTGCGGCTCCAAACTGTCATCCCAACCTCACAGCCTGGCATCTGGGGCTCTCCAGGCTATAACTGTGTTAACCTCTTATGTTTCTGTCTCCATAGAGCTGTCTCTCTAGGACCCACAGACCTGAGGTACCTAACCTGTCACCTTATCTCTGTACACCAACTACTCTCCCCATCTCCTCTCAGCCAAAGTACGTGTACACCACCGGACGTATTCCCTGCTCCAGTTTCTCCTTGGCCTTCCCCACCAGCTTCCACTACATACAGAGAAGCCACTCCTTAGAAATAGCCCCAGTACAGCTATACGTTAAAAAAAAAAAAAAAAAGAAAAAAAGAAATCAGAACATTCTTTAACACAATATATAACAACAAAATCAAAATAGATTAAAGATCTAAATATAAGACAGGATACTATAAAACTCTTAGAGGAAAACATAGGCAGAACACTTTTTGACATAAATCACAGTAATATCTTTTTCAGTTTGTCTCCCAGAGTAATGAAAAGAAAAAAAAGTAAAATTGAACCTAATTACACTCAAAAGCCTTTGCACAGCAAAAACCCAAAGTGAAAGAAAGTATCTGTAAATATGACTGACAAAGGATTAATCTTTCAAATTTACAAGCAGCTTATGCACTCAATATGAAAAAAAAAAAAAAATCCAATCAAAAATGGACAGAAGATCCAAACAGACATTTCTCCAAAAAAGACATACATATGGCCAAGAGGCATGTGAAAAGACCTCAGCATCTTTAGAGAGACTATTACAGAAATGCAAGTCAAAACTGCAATGAGCTAACACACTGTTCAGAACAGCATCACCTAAAAATCTACAAACAATAAATGCTGGAGAGGGTGTGGAGAAAAGGGAACCTCCCTACACTGCTGATGGGAATGTCCGCTGGCATGGCCTCTGTGGAGAAGAGTACAGAGGTTCCTTAAAAAACTAAAAACAGAGCTACCACATGATCTAGCAATCCCACTGCTGGGCATATATCCAGAGAAAACCGTCATTCAAACAGATATATGCACCCCAACACTCACTGTAGTGCAGCGCTGTTTACAACAGCCAGGACATGGAAGCAGCCTAAATGCCCACCGATGGAGGAGTGGATAAAGAAGATGTGGCACATATATACAATGGAATACTGTTGCTGATGTTTAGTAATTCAGTTGTGTCTGGCTCTCTTGAGACCCCAAGGGCTGTAGCCCACCAGGCTCCTCTGTCCATGGGATTTACCAGGCAAGACTACTGGAGTGGTTGCTATTTTCTCCTCCAGGGGGTTTTCCTGCGTCTCCTGCATTGGCAGGCGGATTCTTTACCACTGAGCCACCTGGGAAGCCCACAATGGAATATACTTGGTCATAAAAAAAGAATAAGATTATGCCATCTGCAGTAACATGGATGGACCTAGAGATAATCATATTGAGTTAAGAAAGTCAGATGGAGACAGAGAAAATCATATGATGTAGCTTGTATGTAGAATGTTAAAAAAAAAAAAACAAGATACAAAAGAACCAAACAGAAACAGACTCACGGACTTAGACAATGAGTTTGTGGTCACCAGAGGGGAGGTCAGTGGGGAGGGAAAGACTGGGACTATGTTTAAAAGAGGTAACTGACAAAGGCCCACTGCACGGCACAGGGAACTCTGCTGCATCTTCTGCAATAACCTATATAGGAAAAGAATTTGAAAAAGAATAGACACTTGAATATGTATAACTGAATTGCTGTGCTGTATACCTGAAACTAACATTGTTAATCAACTATACTACAATATGAAATAAAATTTTTTTAAAAAACACTCCCAGTATTTCACAAATTTCTTTTCATTCCTTCTTACCATATTAGAAAGCCAGCTCTCTTGAAGGAAACCTGCAGCCTGCCTATTCTGGCCTCTTCTCTGAACCACCCATCTTCAAAGAAGGATGGCTGTGTGCTGTCTCCAGGCATGGGCACATCCCCTGCCCCTCGTCTTGAGCTTCATCCCACTTGCGAAAGTTCACCCCTCTTTGTCTTCCCAGGCCACCTCCATCATCCCAAGAGCGATATGAACTCATATTCCTAGACTAGACCCTAGGCACCAGGCTCTTGGGTGGGTACTTCTAAATCTTGTCTGTCATTTACTCTTAACAACACAATGTGAAGTCAGAGTTATTTATCCCTATTTTTCAAAGAACGAAACTAAAGTTCAGAAAAATTCACTACTTTGCCCAAAATCACACAGCCAGGAAGTGACAGAGCTGGGACTTCAACCCAAACTCGTCAAACAGCAAACCCGGGCTCCTCCCACATAGCGAGCTGCCTCCAACACAGGCTTCATGAACTCCAAACACACAGCCAACCCCTGAACCTCCTCCTAACCTGGTGTCGCCCCTGTCTGGAGAAGATCTTTTCACACCCAAAACTTCCAATATCAACAGTCAATCCATCTTTATCACGCTACCTCCAGGCCACATGGGGCTCCTCCCTCAATCTAGATTGAGGGATCAGCTATTTCAGAACAGCACACATCACCCTAGAAGCCAGAGCCTCTGCATCTTCTGAGACACAAGAACAGTGTCTAACGGCATCCACTGGCTACCCTCTTTGCTTCTATGGACAGACTGCACGATGCAGACCACAGAGGCTGTGCTGCCAACCTGGAAGGGGTTTCCTGACTTCTGCACCTTCTCACCTTGATGACCCCACAGATGATTCCACCTCCTGGGAGTCTCACTACGCTAAGCAGTCAGCGTTCTTTTCAGCCAATGAAAATGAAAACACCTACCCACCGGGGCTCAGCTAAGCCCCTAATTCTCTGAGTGCCCCAATCTCTCCTGGCAGCCCCCAGAGCAGCCTGTGCAATGGAGACAGCACAAGGGACAGGGAGAAAGGGACACTCTCACAACGGCTGCTGGAGGAGGCAGGGAAGAAACACATCCCCAGGACAAACGCTGCAACTGCTCCTAGCTACTCTCCTCACTCTACATCCAGGCCCTTATGAGGGGGTCCTTTCCAAACCAGAACTACAGAATTCAAAAGGAGAGAGTGAAAGAAAAAGAACATAAAAGAACAAATTTAGAAATTTCTCAAAGGAGAGCTGACCCTTAAACTGGGCACTGACAAAGTCCATAGGGCCCCTGGAATACTTGAGCCCCAAATCCAAACATCAGATAGAACCATGATGTCCTGTGAGTAATCACGGATTCAGCAACAAGGCATTAAGGGATTCTGAGGCCACAGCCTGGTAGGAAAACCGAAGTTCACTCTGGTTCCTGGAAGTCAAGTCTCACTCCCTCACATCTCCAGAGCTGCTTCACAGTCTTCCCCACCCAGTACCATCTTCTTTGACAAGCTGTTCTTCCCACCTGCTTTCATATATTCCCAGGTATCATGAGTCCAAAAAAATGCCCATTACTAAAGGGGAACTTGGGCTTCCCTGGTGGTCTAGTTTTTAAGAATCTGCCTTGCCATACAGGGGACACTGGTTTGATCCCTGGTCTGGGAAGATTGCACATGCCGTGGAGCAACTAAGCCCATGTGCCGCAGCTACTGAAGCCTGCGTGCCTAGAGACCGTGCTCCACGACGAGAGAAGCCACTGCAACACAGAAGCCCTCAAACCGCAACTAGAGAGTAGTCCCACTCACAGCTAGAGAAAGCACGGCGACAACAAAGACCCAGTGCGACCAAAAGTAAGGAAAACATGTTTTCTTAAATAAAGGGGAACTCACTATTTTAAGACAGGCAGGCTGTTGATATAATTTTCTTCCTCCTGTGGATGGTCCCTGTGTACCTCCACCTTACTTTTCTCCACTGTATTTTTTCATCATCTGACAAATCACACTTTTATCGTGTATCTCCCTCTCACCAGAATGTAAGCCATGAGGCAAGGATTCTGCTTTCTTCATTATTGCTTTTCTAGTGCACAGGACGTTTTCCTAGTAGCTTTCCCTAGTGCCTGGCAGTAGGTAAAAGCTAGTAGTAGCTTTTCCTAATGTCTGGCAGATCCAAGGTGATTAATATGAATTTGGGGAAAGAATTAATTTCAAAAATGGTTCGATCACAAATAGAATTTTTATGTTTATGAAGGTCAGAAAAGAACAGCAAATACCACTTTCACAGTGAAATGCCAGGGCACATCCATTAAAGCTGATGGCTGATAATTTACCATGTGCTGAGGTTCTACTTTCGGTAAAAGACTGGACAAGCAGCATAAATATAGCTAATGAAGTAACATAAATATCTTTGCTTGCAGATGAAATGGCTATTTGCCTAAAAAATATCCAAGACCCAAGAAAATAAATGAAAAAATTTTACAACTGACAAGATAATTCATTAAGTTAGCTAGATATAGGATACATGAACCAAAATGATTAGCTTTACTAAATATCACTATGAACGATTAAAAGACAAAATGGGAGAAAATAAGGTGACATTCATATGAAAAGAGCTAAGAGTAGACTCAACAAAAACCCACAAAACCAAGATGAATAAAACTAAATGATTATTAAAATAAATAAAACAGGAATGGAGTAAATTAGAATATATAGTGTTTCTAAATGAGAAGAATCAAACTTGTAAAGAAGCCAATTATCCCCAATTTTGCGTATGAGTCCAAAAAAATCAACTTCTCCACCAAAAAAAATCAATGAGATGAATGCAGACGCTGGGGCTCATTTAAAATCATCTGAGAAAAGTGTGAGAGACTACCTGAGAAGGTTTTGAAGGAAATACATTTTTGAAAGAAAAGATGGGAGGGAATTGAACCCTACCTGAAAAGGACAATACTTCAAGGAAATGAGAATATAAGCCATAGATAGTAAGAAAACATAAAGAGAAATACATAATAAAGGACTATTATCCCAAGTACACAAAGAACTCTAAAAACTCAACAGGAAAATGAAGAACCTGATTAAAAAATGGGCAAAAGACCCGAATAGAAATGTCACCAAAGAAGTTATACAGATGGCAAACAGGTATACAAAAAGATACTCTACAACTTATGTGTTCAGGAAAATGCAAATTAAAACAATGAGATACCACAACACACCTAGTAGAATGACCAAAATCTAAAACACTGACACCACCAAACACTGGTGAGGATGGGGAACAACACGAACTCTCATTCACTGCTGGTGAGAATACAAACTGGTGCAGTCACTTTGGAAGACAGTTTAACAGCTCTTTACAAAACTAGAATAAACACATTCTAACCATATGATCCAGCAATCATACTCCTTGGTATCTTCCCAATGAGCTAAAAATTTATGGCCACACAAAAACAAGCACAAAGATGTTTGTGGCAGCTTTATTCACAACTGCCAAAACTTGGAAGCAAACAAATGGTCCTTCCGTAGGTGAATAAATTGTGGTATAATCAATGGAGTATTATAGAGCACTAAAAAGAAAACAAGCTATCAAGCCATGAAAAGTCACACAGGAACCTGAAATGAATACTACTAAGTGAATGAAACCAACATGAAAAGGTAGGATACCAACTACACAATATTTTGGAAAAAGCAAAAAGATCACAGTTGCCAGAAGGGAGGGCAGGACAAAGGATTTTTAGAGCCTGTGAAAAGACACTGTATGATATAATAGTAAATACACATCATTATATATGCGTAACCCACAGAATGTACACCACCAAGAATGAAGCCTAGTGCAAGCTATGGACTCTAGGTAACTATGATGTCTCAATGTAGGTTCATCAGTTGAACTAATGTACCACTCTGATAATGGGCCATGCATGTATGGGGCCAAAAAGCATACAGGGACTCTGTGCTATTTGTTTAATTATGCTATGAACCTACAAGTTCTCTAAAAATAAAACAAGAAGGCTACTAAGAAAAGAAAAGGGAGGGAGCAGAGAGAGCAATACTTAATCTCTTACCTGGATTGTAATATCCTCCAAAATGACTCACATTCTTTTGCAACCAACTCACCACTATAGGCCAAAAATCTTTTTAATATATAAATCCATCCCTTTCACATGCCCTGCTTAAAATCCTTTGGCATCTTCCTAGTGAACTCAGAAGTGAGACCAGAGTCTTCATAGTGACCTCCGAAACGCCAGCTGTGCCTAGTTGTCCCACCTCACAGTGAACTACTTCCTCTAACCTCTCTCTGTCTCTAGAATACACCCAGCTTTCTCCCCTACCTCAGGGCTGACACATTTGCTATACTCCCTGGAAAGTTCAGCTTTGGCTCTCTCTCTAGTAGTTCTCCAGCCTATTTCTACCTCATCCTAGAGGTCTCAAGCTCATGTGACCACCTCCGTGAGGGCTTCCCTGATGACCACCTTCAAAGAGAGCTTCTTTGAGGTTTCTCAAATTTGAGAGGGTGCGTAAGAATCACCCACAGAACTTGCTACAACAGATTCCTGACCTGACCTACCCTCCTCCCCAGTATGATTACTGATCTAGGGTGGCACCTAGCAACTGGCGATTTTAATAAGCACCCAAGTGATCCTGATGCTGCCCATCTGTGGCCCTCACTGTTAGGAAGCACTGTACTTGAGCAACAGGTACTTATGATATCAACTTACTTGTTTTTGGTAAAAGTACCCTCCATGAGAAAGGAGAACTTGTCTGCATTATTCAGCACTATGTGCTTAGTCTAAAGCACATATGGAAAGAACAATGCAGGTCTCTCTGGGATACACCTAGTATTTATGGGGCAATCTCTTCAATTGAGAATTTTTTTCAAGCAGTTTCTCACTTAGCAACCTTATTTTTTTTGTTAATCCCATATTCCTAATTTATCCCCCACCCACAACATGTTTTCCTCTAGATAAGGTTGTTTTCTATATCTGTGCATACAACTTTTATTTGTACAACATGACCTGGATTTTTCACATTCTGAGGGAATTTCTTGACGTGGGTCCCCCCTTTTCTACTTAAACCTATATATCCAAATTCTTCTCGCTACACACAAGACTCTTACCTCCTCCACCACGTATTTACAACGTTAGCTCTGGAGATGGACTCAAGAGGGAAACCACAGCCTCGCCAACTTAAGCCTTTTTGGTCCCTTCCTAATGACCTGATAGCTAATGTGACCTTTAAGACTGAAATGAAGGTAGGCTCACCTGAGGCCAAGTGGTTTGGAGCATGGCTGATGTCCCCTGGCTCTGTGCACTCTTCCCGGTTTGGAAAAGCAAGAACCTTAAAAGCTAAGACAAGAAGAGCCATGAGCACAATGGTCCTTTTCTACATCACCAACAACCGCCCACAGTCTTCCGTCTCATTTTCCAGCATTGGCAGGAGTCTCTACCAGCCCTCCACTGGCTGATGGCCCCCACCTCCTCATGAATTGCTCTAGCTGGTATTCGGGACAATCTACCACCTGCCTCCTCTGCCCAAGAGCGCTCCTGGGACCATTCACACGGAGTGGACCGAGGCACACATGACGAATTCGGCCCCTACAGTGCTGGGTCTGAACAAACTTAAAAACCTAAAAAAGTGCTTATGGAGACCACGTCATTGACTCCCCAAAGTGCCTATGGAGGAGACAAAGGTAGCTGGATTTGGACTCAGTGAAATATTCATGGTCACATTATCAGGTGACGGGAGACCCCACGAGGCGCTCCACCCAAGCAAGCAGGAGACCCCAAACATCAGAAACTTCAGTACCGGCCACAGGGGGCTGTTGGGCCAACTTCTTTTAGACAAAAAAAGGATCACGCCTCGGTGGGCAAGGGACTGGACCAGGACTCTAGAGGCCCGCAGCCATCTCGGCGGCTTCTGTGAGGCCGAGACGCCGGGGCATTCGGTCAGAGGGAGGCGAGTTCAGGTACAGCGTGCTGACGAGGTGCTAAGGAAAACGAGGAAGCCGGCGCCTAACGGGACTGACAAGAAGAGCTAGCCAGAATTTACCCTTTTTCCCTCATAACCCCTAGAAGCGGTTCTCTCAAAGATCATGCAGAACCGAGCCCAGGCGTCCACTATCCCTCTAGGCCACCCATCTCGGTGGTTCCGGCGGCGCGACCTCACGTAACCCGAAGAGGCTGGGCTTCGGACAGACGCTTGCCCGTGACGTCACTGGTGGGCGCGGTAACACAGAACTAGGGGCTGGTTCCCCCGCCCTTGTGCTCCAGCCGCTGAGCCGACTAGAGTTTGGGTGTCGCGGCAGCCCTTTATCTACTCATGTCTCGGCTTCTGGGCCCAGGTGTGTGCTGTGTGCTAAGTCGCTTCAGTAGTGTCCGACTCTGCGACCCCATGGCTCCTCTGTCCATGGAATTTCCCGGGTAATACTGGAGTGAGTAGCCGTTTCCTCCTCCGGGGGATCGTCCAGACCCAAGAATGGAACCCGCGTCTCCTGCATTTGCAGGCGAATTCACCACTGGCCCACCTGGGAATCCGATGCAAGCGGATAAATGGTTCCTTCCAGTCCTGAAAATTTCCCAGGAGGTGTACACTACTTGTAGTTGCCATTCCAGATAACAGGTACATTGCTCCAAATGTGCCCACGCGGCCTGGGCCCTGTGTCTACACCTCTGTGGGAGAATTGGAAATGGGAATAGTGCCCACCATTTCAGTGGCCAAATGTGTACGGGTTGAGAGCGTCAACCAGCTAGTTCTAGAAACCTGGCTGAACCACTCAACTGGGGATCAACAGCAAGTTACTTTGCCTGTTTCATTGTCTGTTATATGGGTATGATGGGGGTACCCCCCACAAAGGGCTGTTGAAGTTTAATAATTAAATGAATTCACAGATTGGTACAGTGTTTACGGTGGTGTCTGGCACAAAATAAGTGCTTGTGAGTCTGTTCTGTTTTGTAACTTGTTTTTAGAGATACAAGTCCTGCTGGGACTCCAACCTGTGACAGTTTAGGAAAACAGCCATTGGCATTTATTCTTAGAACTCCTTCCAACCATATATCTGTATGTATGTTCCAGGCCCAACTTGTAGAAATTCAGCACCTCTGTCCAGAAAGGTTTTAATTACAAAGGCTTCTTCGGTTCCTGCAACTACATGACAGAGGGCCAGGATAGTAACTGAACCAGGAATGGCTTCTCTCCTGTGGCCACAGGTACTGTGGTGTCCAGGGACTTCTCCTTTGCTGTTTCAGATGCCCTGTGATGGAACCTTTAGCGTTCAGTTGCTCAGTCATGTCTGACTCTTTGCGACCCCATGGACTGGAGCCTGCCAGGCTCTTTTGTCCATGAGATTTTCCAGGCAAGAATACCAGAGTGGGTTGCTGTTTCCTCCTCCAGGGAATCTTCCCAACCCAGGGATCAAACCCATGTCTCTTACGTCTCCTGCATCGGCAGAAGATTCTTTACTACTGTTGCCACCTAGGAAGCCCTATGATGAGGGCCTTTCACACACTGTATACTCAAATTCGTCTGCAATTAAGCATCTGCTTCACATTGCTGCAGCCCAGCTCCCTTTTGTAATTACACATATAAATAGATACTGAAACCAAACAGAAACAGATAGCAACAGCAATCCAAAAGGAAAAACTAATATGTTTTAAAACATATAAATTTGTTGCAATCAATTCATATTCATTGTTGTGTTGCACTAGTCACTTAAACGGTCTTTGTATAATAACTAAGATTTATGAGACCTTAATATGTGCTAGAAACTATGCTAAGGCTTTATAAGCATCATTGCTTTTCATCTTCATTTCTTAGGTAAGTACTGTTACGTTCCCCGTTTTACAAGTGAGAATACTGAACCTAAAGAAGTTTAGATGTAGTAAGAGGCCACAGAGCTAGAAAAGCTTATTAACCAACATCTGTACGGTTTCTCCTGGGAGCTGAAAAGCATTTTAAATACCACGGAAACATTACAGAGAATTCCTTGCCTCCACAGCCCACTGCCTCTGCTGCACTATTCAGTCCTCCTGTGTTTCCCCAGCACTTGTCTGAACTGCCTGATGTCATGGTATTTGCAGTCCTCCTCCTGTCCCCCCTAGACTCATGCTCTACTCGACTACTATCCCAACAGCATCTTCCAAAATCTTCTAAATTCCACAGCCCCCAAAGACAGGTGTGAATAATTGGCCCAGGAGACCTACCTGTTGGTAGACTTTGACTTTAGAAACTGATGTGGGTCTCTAGCCCCCAGAAAATTGTACTGACAGGTGCTTCCGCTTCATGCAATTAAACGGATCTTCTGAAAATCATGTCCTCTCTGTAGACAAAAGTATCTCCCGCTGGGATAATCTCATCTCACCTCAAACCACTTTCCTCAAACACACCCCCACCTGGGTGGGCAAACATCCACACCTGCCATAACTGCTTGTCAAACGGGAAGCCAAATCAGGCCAGAGTCTGGCACTGACTTCTGAGCGCTCATCTAAGAAAAGCTGCCAGGAAGCTAGCATTCCTGAAGCCCCACTGTGTGCCATGTTCTTCACAATCATGACCTTAGCCTGCCAGCAACTCTCTAAGCTAGTTAGCTCTTACCCTTTTTGTACATGTAAGAGAGCTAGGGCTCAGGGCTTTGGGTGACTTGTCTCTGGTCATGCAGTTGGTAAGCAGTAGGAATTGGATTTGAACCCACATATATTTGACTCAAAAACCTCTATGCTGTGGTAGATGTATTTCCTCACATCAGTCTCTCCCCAGAAAAGAACTCCCCTTCTTCCCTTCACCCCTCCACCCCAACTAGTGAGTTTTAATGTTGGGACCTGGGGATTGAGGTTCAAGATATGGGGAGTCAAGCCCATCAGTGCCTCATTCATCCCACTGTGGGTTTGGGAGGCCATGTGATTATTTCTCAGATGATACCCGTGTTCTCTGCAGAGGCACAGATTGAAAAGAATTCATAAGAGGGTTTTCAGAGCGTGTTTGTGATGTGTTTGGTTGTATGCACAGCGTGCAGAATTTATGCGCATTTAAGAAATCAGCCCCCACTGCAAAGCACCTTCAGTGCTTCTCCCAGATTCCAGTTCCCCATGATGCCAAGGTGCCTCTGCCAAACCAGAGGATGTTTAGAACAAACACTCTGTGGAATATCTGCAGAATAATGTGATAGGAGCAGCCAGCCTCTGCTGCTGAACGCAGAGTCTAGCTTGCCTGCTGTGCCCTCTCTTCCTCTCCTTTTCCGAGTCTGGCTACCGAGATCTTTCTCGTGTGCGCTCAGGGATCCTGGAGGATGAGTCAGGCTCATGTGTCAGTGGTGCCATTTGTACAAAACTCAGAATATCCAAGACACACAGAGCCTCCCAATTTTGAGACTCAGAGACTTGAGTATAAATTCGGGTAAATTCATGGTGACTTCCTTGGTGGTCCAGTGGTTAAGACTCCAGGCTTCCAATGTACAGGGGGTGGGTTCAATCCCTGAAAGGGAACTAAGATCCTACGTGCTGCACAGCCAAAAATAAATAGCTAAATTCTAGTAGGTTCAATGCAATGGCACCCCACGCCAGTACTCTTGCCTGGAAAATCCCATGGATGGAGCAGCCTGGTAGGCTGCAGTCTCTAGGGTCACTAAGAGTCGCACAAGACTAAGCGACTTCACTTTCACTTTTCACTTTCATGCATTGGAGAAGGAAATGGCAACCCACTCCAGTGTTCTTGCCTGGAGAATCCCAAGGACGGCGGGGCCTGGTGGGCTGCCATCTATGGGGTCGCACAGAGTTGGACACGACTGAAGAGACATTACTTTACCAACAAAGGTTCGCCTAGTCAAGGCTATGGTCTTTCCTGTGGTCATGTATGGATGTGAGAGCTGGACTGTGAAGAAGGCTGAGCACCGAAGAATTGATGCTTTTGAACTGTGGTGTTGGAGAAGACTCTTGAGAGTCCCTTGGACTGCAAGGAGATCCAACCAGTCCATTCTGAAGGAGATCAATCCTGGAATTTCTTTAGAAGGAATGAGGCTAAAGCTGAAACTCCAGTATTTTGGCCACCTCATGCGAAGAGTTGACTCATTGGAGAAGACTCTGATGCTGGGAGGGATTGAGGGCAGGAGGAGAAGGGGACGACAGAGGATGACATGGCTGGATGGCATCACTGACTCGATGAATGTGAGTCTGAGTGACCTCCGGGAGCTGGTGATGGACAGGGAGGCCTGGCGTGCTGCGGTTCATGGGGTCTCAAAGAGTCGGACACGACTGAGCGACTGATCTGATCTGATCTGAAGCGACTTAGCAGCAGCAGCAGGTTCAATGAGACAAAATTGGCTCAATGTAGTCTTATGACTGCACCATCCCTTTTATTGGATTTGGCCTGAATGGAACCTGCCTTGAAACCCAGGACAGTTTCTGAAAATTAACAGTGCTTAGGGAGGGTCTAAATCTTTGAGGGGTATAACTACAAAGAGCCTCTAAAGGTTTGTGGCAGGGTGAAAAGACTTCTTTTACATCAGTCCTAGTCTCTCACCACCCCATTCAAGCCACCAGGAGAAACCCTGGGAGTTACAGAACACTTATCTGGTGCTGAGACCACACATTGTCAGTTAATTCCAGAAATCTCCAGAGTGCAACATGGAACAAGAAGGGATGGACTCCTAAGAAGAGAGTTATAATAGACAAGAAATGAAGGCAGCATTTTGTTTATGTGAGGAATAGTCATCTGTTCATGTAAAACTGAAGGAAATGAATTCTCACCATCAGATCAGATCAGATCAGTCGCTCAGTCATGTCCGACTCTTTGCGACCCCATGAACTGCAGCACGCCAGGCCTCCCTATCCATCACCAGCTCTCGGAGGTCACTCAGACTAACATTCATCGAGTCAGTGATGCCATCCAGCCATCTCATCCTCTGTCGTCCCCTTCTCCTCCTGCCCTCAATCCCTCCCAGCATCAGAGTCTTCTCCAGTGAGTCAACTCTTCGCATGAGGTGGCCAAAATACTGGAGTTTCAGCTTTAGCATCATTCCTTCTAAAGAAATCCCAGGGTTGATCTCCTTCAGAATGGACCGGTTGGATCTCCTTGCAGTCCAAGGGACTCTCAAGAGTCTTCTCCAACACCACAGTTCAAAAGCATCAATTCTTCGGTGCTCAGCCTTCTTCACAGTCCAGCTCTCACATCCATACATGACCACAGGAAAGACCATAGCCTTGACTAGGCGAACCTTTGTTGGCAAAGTGATGTCTCTGCTTTTGAATATGCTATCTAGGTTGGTCATAACTTTCCTTCCAAGGAGCAAGCGTCTTTTAATTTCATGGCTGCAGTCACCATCTGCAGTGATTTTGGAGCCCAGAAAAATAAAGTCTGACACTGTTTCCACTGTTTCTCCATCTATTTCCCATGTAGTGATGGGACCAGATGCCATGATCTTCGTTTTCTGAATGTTGAGCTTTAAGCCAACCTTTTCACTCTCCACTTTCACTTTCATCAAGAGGCTTTTTAGTTCCTCTTCACTTTCTGCCATAAGGGTGGTATCATCTGCATATCTGAGGTTACTGATATTTCTCCCGGCAATCTTGATTCCAGCTTGTGTTTCCTCCAGTCCAGCATTTCTCATGATGTACTCTGCATATAAGTTAAATAAACATGGTGACAATATACAGCCTTGACGTACTCCTTTCCCTATTTGGAACCAGTCTGTTGTTCCATGACCAGTTCTAACTGTTGCTTCCTGACCTGCATACAGATTTCTCAAGAGGCAGATCAGGTGGTCTGGTATTCCCATCTCTCTCAGAATTTTCCAGAGTTTATTGTGATCTACACAGTCAAAGGCTTTGGCATAGTCAATAAAGCAGAAATAGATGTTTTTCTGGAACTCTCTTGCTTTTTCGATGATCCAGCGGATGTTGGCAATTTGATCTCTGGTTCCTCTGCCTTTTCTAAATCCAGCTTGAACATCAGGAAGTTCACGGTTAACATATTGCTGAAGTCTGGCTTGGAGAATTTTGAGCATTACGTATATTTGTTCTTAAACTGCCTTAGAAGGAAACAAGCAACAACACAGGCTGAAGCCTTCCTTTGCTAACATTCTATATTAGAGAAACAGAACCAACAGGGTGTGTGTGTACAGAGAGACTAAGAAATTAGCTTATGCAGGGACTTCCCTCGCGGCCCAGTGTATAACAGTCTGCCTGCCAATGCAGGGGACACAGGCTCAGTCCCCGGTCTGGGAAGATTTCACATCCTGCAGAGCAACAAAGCCTTTGCACCACAACTTCAGAAGTCCGTCCTCACACCTGGAGCCCGTGCTCCACAACAAGAGAAGCCACTGCAATGAGAGCCCTCTCACCACAACAAAGAGTAGCCCCTATTAGCCACTGCTGCTGCTAAGTCACTTCAGTCGTGTCCGACTCTGTGCGACCCCATGGACTGCAGCCCACCAGGCTCCCCCGCCCATGGGATTCTCCAGGCAAGAGTACTGGAGTGGGGTGCCATTGCCTTCTCCCTATTAGCCACAACTAGCAACAAAGACCCAGTGCAGCCAAAAATAAATAAATAAAAACTACATCTTACAAAATTTTTAAAGAAATGAGCTCATGCATGTGTGTGTCTGTGTGTGTGTGAAAATTGCTCAGTTGTGTCTGATTCTTTGCAGCCCCATGGACTATACAGTCCGTGGAATTCTCCAGGCCAGAATACCGGAGTGGG
This sequence comes from Tragelaphus eurycerus, assembly GCA_935064755.1. Lineage (NCBI taxonomy): Eukaryota > Metazoa > Chordata > Mammalia > Artiodactyla > Bovidae > Tragelaphus > Tragelaphus eurycerus. The sequence goes on along the minus strand of CAKXYN010000001.1, from coordinate 28,606,009 downwards.
TAGCTGTTCCCTTCTCCAGGGGTCTTCCCAACCCAGGGATTGAACCCGGGTGTCCCACATTGCAGGCGGATTCTTTACCAGCTGAGCTACCAGGAAAGCCAATGGAATATTACACAGCCACTGAAAGGAATGAAATAAGGTCAGTTGTAGCTATGTGGATGAACCTAGAGTCAGTCATACAGAGTGACGTAAGTCAGAAAGAGAAAAACAAATATTGTATACTATTGCTTTTATGTGGAATCTAAAAACATGGTACAGATTAATTTATTTTCAAGGCAGGAATGCAGATGCAGACATAGCGAATAGACATTTGGACACGGGGCGGGGGTGACTGAGATGAATTGAGAGATTAGGATTGACATATATATACACTACCATGTGTAAAATAAACAGCTAGTGGGAACTTGCTAGTAATATAAAGCACAGGAAGCTCGGCTCAGTGCTCTGTGATGACCTAAAGGGGTGGGATGTGGGTGGTAGGGAGGGATGTATGTGTACATATGGCTGATTCACTTCATTGTTCAGCAGAAACTAACACAACATTAACATTGTAAAGCAGTTATATTCCAATAATAGAAAGAAATAGGTTCGTGCAATTGTGGAGGCTTGGAAAGTCCAGAATCTGCAGGGTGGGCCCGCAGGCTGGAAACCCAGGGAAGAGCTGCAGTCTGAGTCCAGACGTGGTCAGCGGACAGGAATCCCTCTCCCCGGGAGCTCCGCCTTGTTCTCGTCAGCTCAACATTGCTACTGCCGTCTTTCTGCCCTACCGCATGGTTCACGCAGACGAGACCACGTTCCCGTCTCTGACAGAGCCAAAGCAAAAGTCCTTACTGACAGCAAGCAGACGTCTGAGACTAGAGCGCTGGGGGTGGGTCATCAGGGAACAACAGGACGCATGGCTCTAAGGGGGACACAGCCCCCCAGAAACCTAGCAGTGAGGGCCCCCGTGAGAGTGGCATCTAGACAAAGAGCGCACCACCCAGAATACGCTGTGCTTCACATTTATGGGGTCACACTGTGTATAGCTCTATAACCATACAGTCAAAAATCACCTGGATCAGTTGACAGCTAACCAACCCTCAGACACGTGAGTGAGCCCAGCTAACATCAGCACAGCCACCCAGCCAACCACCCCAGAGGCAGGGCAACAAATGCTCTGTGTGATAGAGGTCACAGTGACTCTGTGACCATGATGCTTGTGATGCCACATTTTCTGGCAACACATTAACTGTTACACCTACTTTCCAAGTCAAGGGATGGGCTGACAGATCGAACACTGACAGGGAAAGGCAGGTCCTATAATCCAGTGAGGGCAGAGTGGACTTTGTGTTAAACTAGGAACCACACGCCCATCTAACATGGACAGCTGGACTCAGTCCCAGCCAGTCACTCCAGCTGGAAATGTTTATTTGGTGCAGCTACATTAACTTTTTAAGAAAGGAGATTCAGGTTTCTATGAAATGTATTATTTTATATGTTACCAATACATTGTATTTTCCTCCAAAAGTTGGGCAATAAGAACAGAAATGCAAATTATACTGATACAATTTCTTGCCTTTCCAAAAGATTAGCAAAAATCAAAAAGTTCAAAAGTACACTCTTTTTAATGAAATTTTGGAAGAACCAGTACCTTTACATATTGCTAGAAGGAATACAGAGGTTTCCCAGGTGGCTCAGTAGGTAAGGAATCTGCCTGCAATGCAGGAGACACCAGTTTGATTCCTGGGTCAGGAAGATCCCCTGGAGGAGGGCATGGCAACCCGTACCAGTGTTTTTACCTGGAGAATCCCAGAGACAGAGGAGCCTGGTGGACTAGTCCCTAGGGTGGCAAAGAGTCAGAGACAAAGTGACTGAACACAAAGGCTTGCACACAGAAGGAATGCAAATGGAATAATCTGTACAAAAGAGAATTTGAAGATATTTAGCAAAATTATATATTCTTTTACCCTTTGATTCAGTAATCATACTTCTGGTAATCTATTTCAAATATATACTGGCAAATATAAGAGAGATATATGGAGCTTCCCTGGTGGCTCAGAGGTAAAAGAATCCACCTGCCAATGCAGGGGACATGGGTTTGATCCCTGGTCCAGGAGGATCCCACATGCCAAGGGACATCTAAGCTTGTGCACCACAGCTACTGACCTAGTGCTCTAGAGCCGTGAGCTGCAATTCTGAAGCCCACGGTCCCTAGAGCCCATGCTCTGCAACAAGAGAAACCACTGCAATGAGAAGTCTGGACACCATAACTAAAGGGTAGCACCTGCTCACTGCAACTAGAGAAAGCCCACGCACAGCAACGAAGACCCAGCACAGTCGTAAATAAATAAATCTTAAAAAATCACACTGCAGTCATAAATAGATAAATCTTTCTTTAAAAAGAGAGAGGTGTACAAGGACACTCTATAATAGCTAAGACAGAAAACAACTATAATGCCACAGTCTGGGACTGGCTGAATAAATTATGCACATCCTTATGATAGAGTAGTATATAACTATATTGTAATAACGAGTATATCCATCTACTATGGAGTAATTTCCAAGATACATTGTTAAAGTGATTTCTTTTAAGTGCAGAAAAATGTGTATACTACTATTTCTATAATAAAGGATATAAACATGTACAAATTTAATTCTATTTTTCCATGGACAAATAAACCACAAAAAGGTTTTAAGGGTTCTCTATAGGATAAAGAAAGGTATAGAGCGTATGAGACGGATAGATACAAACTAGACTTGCATATATTTTGGTTTCTATATATGTCTTTGATGCTATGTGATTCTTTTACATCTATTAAGATAACATTAAATTTTAAAATATTAATCCCAAAATATAAAAAAGTAAATGAAATAAATGAACCTAACTGTGTATCCATTTTGATAGCAAAACTACACAAAGAGAAGCTATAAGAATTTGTGCTCCCCTAATGGGATGCATCCTAAGTACAAAAAGGTACCGATGAACCTATCTGCAGGCCAGCAGTGGAGACACAGACAGAAAACAGAATTGTGGACACAGTGGGGGAAGGAGGGACGAATTGAGAGAGCAGCACAGAAACATACACATGACCATATGCAAAACAGAGCCAGTGGGAATTTGGTGTACAATGCAGGAGCTCACATCAGGTGCTCTTTGACAACCTTGAAGGATGGGATGGGTGGGATGTGGGAGGGAGGTTCAAGAGAGAGGGGACATATGTACGCCTGTGGCTGATTCATATTGATGTATGGCAGAGACCAATACAGTATTGTAAAGCAGCTATCCTCCAACTTTCTAAAACAGCAACAGAGTAACTTTTCAGTAATGATACTACTGTGGTTCTGCTATTTTAGACCTGTCATATGGGTAATGCAATGTCAGATAAAACTACTGAAAAATTACATGATATTTTATCATTCATGTTTTTGAGAACAAAGATTCTGGGTATTGGAAGAAGGAAATACAAGTATTAGAAGAACTGAGTAAAAATCATATAATCCAGAACCTTAAAAGGAAGCATAGGTTCAAATCCATGATGTATTTCATGATTGATTAGATAGCTAGCTAGATAGGTAGACAGATACATAGACAGACAGGTACTTCCTGTGTTTCCCAGTTCTGTCCACTGGAAACTGACAGAGCTGATAGCAGTGAGCACCCGTAGCAGGCCCTCTACAGACCATTTCTCATGAAAAGGAACCAGTGCTGCCTGGACAAATAGAACTCCCAGTGGCCAAAGATGGGACAGTCTGAGCATGGGTAATAATAGTGAAGATAAAATTAAAAATGAATCATGATCATCTTTGCAAATGAATTCAAACATGTCAGCTATGATTAAATCCATGGATTCATAAAGATGCTTTAATAAGACAGTTGGGAAAATGTGAATTTTGATGGCTACTCCATAATGTTAAGGAATCTAGGAACAAAAATGGTAATTGAAGCTATGTTTTTAAAATAATTCTTATATTTAAAAGATGCAATGGCAGCCCACTCCAGTACTCTTGCCTGGAGAATCCCATGGATGGAGGAGCCTGGTAGGCTGTGGTCCATGGGGTCACGAAGAGTCTGACACGACTGAGTGACTTCGCTTTCACTTTTCACTTTCATGCATTGGAGAGGGAAATGGCAACCCACTCCAGTGTTCTTGCCTGGAGAATCCCAGGGACAGGGGAGCCTGGTGGGCTGGCGTCTATGGTGTCGCACAGAGTCAGACACGACTGAAGTGACTTAGCAGCAGCAATAGCAGCAGCAGCATACAGCCAATCCTTAATATTCACAGGTTCTATATTTGTGGATTTCTAGACTCACAAAATTCACTAGTAACCCCAAAATCAATATCCTCAGTGTTTTTGTGGTCATTCACAGACGTGTAAAGAATGGCAAAAGCCTTGAGTCCCCCACCCTGCATATTCCTAGATGAGGTTGATCAACAGGACTCTGCCTTCCTTATTCATCCTTCAGGCTATACACAAATGCCCTTTCTGTAGTTTTATTAACTTGTCAGTCTGTTCACACTTTTGTGCTACTTTTTGTTAGTAATTTCACCACTTAGGATGGCTCCGGAGTTATGTCCTGAAATGCAATCCAGTGTTCTTAAAAAGCAAGAAGGCTGTGATGCGCCTTATGGAGAAAATACGTCTGTTAGATAAACTTCATTCAGGCATGAGTTATGATACTGTTGGCCATGAGTTCAGTATTAATGAATCAATGATGTATATTAAATAACTTGTCTCTAAAATAAAACACACGTAAAATAAGGTCATGTTTTTATTAGCTAATGAAACTATGGCCAGAGTCTCACAGAAACCTACTCCTGTATTTCCCCTGAGAGAAAGGGTTCTTCTATATTTTCTAATTCAGTGTTCACAGTGACTTTATGGAACTTAACTACCACAGATCACTTCATGGCAAATAGATGGGGAAAAAATGCAAACAGTGACAGACTTTATTTTCCTGGGCTCCAGAATCATTGCGGATAGTGACTGCAGCCATGAAATTAAAGGACACTTGCTCCTTGGAAGAAAAACTATGACAAATCTAGACAGTGTATTAAAAAGCAGAGACATCACTTTGCCGACAAAGGTCCCTATAGTCAAAGCTATGGCTTTCCAGTAGTCATGTATGGATGTTAGCGTGGGACTATATAGAAAGCTGAGCACCAAAGAATTGATGTATTTGAACTGTGGTGTTGGAGAAAACTCTTGAGAGTCCCTTGGACAGCAAGGAGATCCAACCAGTCCATCCTAAAGGCAATCAGTCCTGATCATTCATTGGAAGCACTGATGCTGAAGCTGAAACTCCAATATTTTGACCACCCGATGAGAAGAACCGACTCATTTGAAAAGACCCTGATGCTGGGAAAGATTGAAGGCGGGAGAAGGGGACGACAGAGGACGAGATGATTGGATGGCATCACCGACTCAATGGACATGAGTTTGAGTAAACTCCGGAAGTTGGGGATCGACAGGGAGGCCTGGAGTGCTGCAGTCCATGGGGTCACAAAGAGTCAGACATGACTGAGCAACTGAACTGAACTGATATTCTCCCAATAAGATGGACCAATGAGCATATTTAACCTGAGCTGTGGACCTCCAGTTGTCTGTATACCAGCAATGGCCTTGCCAGACAGAGCCATCCATGGGCTCTTTGCTGAGAGCCAGGCCTTAACCTTCAAATATGTGGCCTCATTTACCCATGTGAAGTACCTCCAAGAGGAAATACAAGTTTATCTAGATTCTTCACCCACTAAATTTTCCCCAAGAAATTAAAAGGAACTACTAATGATACAAACGGGTTTCCCAGGAGGCTTGGTGATAAAGAACCCACCTGCACCACAGGAGACTCAGGAGAGTCGGGTTCGATCTCTGGATTGGGAAGACTCCTGGAGGAGAAAATGGCAACCCACTCCAGGAGAATTCTTGCCTGGAGAATTTCATGGATAGAGGAGCCTGGTGGGCTACACAGTCCATGGGGTTGCAAAGAGTCGAACACAACTCAGTAGAGCACAGCAGTGATATAATTATCTTAACATTATAAAAATCTCTTTGAAGCTAAAAAAAAATTCTTTTTAAATAGGCATTTACTATTAATATACCACTTGGGGGCCCTCCTACATTGAATGGTATTGACAACTGTCTCTAAAAAACAGCCTTTTCAATTCGGGTCGGCTGGTGTTCCCTGAAGGTCTCTGCCAGCTTGTTTCTCAATGTCTCCATAACGTACCTAGGTTTTGAAGTAGGTAGAAAGTCAAACAAGGAGGACATTAACTAGACGGGGAGAAGATGCAGTGTAGGCTTTGTGCTTTTCTGGTTGGGACAGAAACCCAGAAGGAAGACAGTTGTGCTGTCCTCCACAGCACAGCTCCTCCTGATGAGGAGCACCACAGAGAAGGTGCTGTGATGGGGGCTCACAGGATGCCTCAGGAGCTCTGAACACCACATCCAGAAATGACAGTGCCTGAAGGCCACCTGCTATGTGTTTCTTTCGTTAAGACTGTAAAATGTACTCCTTGAAACCCCTGAGAAGCCCGCCCTAGTGTGTCATCAGCTAGAACTACAGCACACTGCCATGCCCTGGCTGGTAAGAAGAGGGGTGTAGGCCCAGCATGATAAACTTGGACCAAGCAGCATTTCCCCTTTGGGGATGTCCCTGCTACACATGGCCAGCGGAAGGAGGAAAATGCTGAACCAAATCCAGGAGGAACAAATGGATTGGCTGTTTTGTAGGCAAACAACAGCAGCTGCCACATATGTTTACATTGCTCTTCACAGGGTTGTTTTTAGAATCTGATGAGTTCTGATGGTGATCATTGAGGATGTAATTTTTTACATTTCACTATACTCCATCGTTCTCCCAATATATCACAAATTTTGACTATAAAAATGCAATGTTTACTTATGACTAAATATTATTACCTGATAAGTCATGGTGTGTTTTATGATTACCTTTTCTTTCTTTCTTAAAATTTTGGCTTTTCCTGTACTTCATAGTTGCCTAGATTTTTTTTTTTCTTTTGAAATTTGCTTTGTTTTGTATTGCCCCCCCCTTTTTTTTTTTCCAAATTCTCCTACATATTTGTGAAACAATAATTTTCTGAATACTCAAACACTTCCCAGTAATCTATCAGTCTCATTTGTTTTTGTTTTTTCAGATCTCTCTCCCACCATGCTTCATCCTTCTGTTCCAGTCTGGACTGATTACTGTTGCCTTCTTGGGGCTTCCTTTTCTCCTTCCCCTGTGCTGGATTTCCAATTTCCTAGATTATCTGTAGTTTTTTCTACATTGCTTCCTTATTTTTCTGAAGCATATCTTGTAACATGATGGTTAAACTATTTGGTCCTTGGATGTCTGAGAACATGTTTATATTACTTTTTTTATATTTCCAACTTATAGAATAGTTCTAAGAATAAGAATAGTTACATGAAACTTGTGTTACCTTTTATGCACATTGACCTGTTACTAGCATTTTGTTCCGTATTCTTTAATATCTGCTTTTTCTTCTTCTGTCTCTCCTCTTTCTCTCTCATGGATGGATGGATGGAGGGAGGGAGGGGTAGATGGATGGAGAGAGATGATCATTTTCTCTGAAATATTTAAAAGTAATGTTCATACAGTGTGGAGATTCCTTAAAAAACAAGAAATAGAACTGCCATATGACCCAGCAATCCCACTGCTGGGCATACACACTGAGGAAACCAGAATTGAAAGAGACACGTGTACCCCAATGTTCATAGCAGCGCTGTTTACAATAGCTGGGACATGGAAGCAACCTAGGTGTCCATCGGCAGACAAATAGATAAGAAAGCTGTGGTACATATACACAATGGAATATTACTCAGCTATTAAAAAGAACACATCTGAATCAGTCCTAATGAGGTGGATGAAACTGGAGCCTATTATACAGAGTGAAGTAATTCAGAAAGAAAAAGACCAATTACAGTATATTAATGCATATATATGGAATTTAGAAAGATGGTAACAATGACCCTATATACGATACAGCAAAAGAAACACAGATATAAATAACAAACTTTTGGACTCTGGGAGAAGGTGAAGGTGGGATGATTTGAGAGAATAACATTGAAACATGTATATTACCACATGTGAAATAGATCACCAGTCCAAGTTTGATGCATGAAACTGGGCACTCAAAGCCTGTGCACAGGGGCAACCCAGAGGGATGGGATGGGGAGGGAGGTGGGAGGGGGGTTCAGGATGGGGGACCCATGTACACCCATGGCTGATTCATGTCAATGTATGGCAAAAACCACTACAATGTTGTAAAGTAACTAGCCTCCAATTAAATAATTTGAAAAAGTAATGTTCATACATCATGGCCCTTTATCCATAAATATTTCAGTGTGTATATTTCCTTAGAATATTCTTACATAATAACAATACTGTTAACCTTTCATAAATTTAATATTGATCCAGTTTGGATCTAATCTATTGTCTATATTTTAATGTTGCAATAATGTCCTTTATAGCGGTTTATTTTTCCTTCAATAGACCATCCACTCAGGTATTGCATTTAGCATCATATCTCTTTAGTTACACTTAATCTGGAATATCTGCTAAGCCTTTGTCTTTTATGACACGTTTTTAAAAGAATACGGAATTACCTTTTTGAATAGAAATACACCATACTGGGTTTGCCTGGTGATTCCCTGTGATTAGATTTGGGATGCTATGCTATGCTATGCTAAGTCACTTCAGTCGTGTCTGACTCTGTGCGACCCCAGAGACAGCAGCCCACCAGGCTCCCCCGTCCCTGGGATTTTCCAGGTAAGAGTACTGGAGTGGGGTGCCATTGCCTTCTCCGAGATTTGGGATAATCATCCCTTATTAGGATACTCACAAGTGATGTGCTTTTCTCAGGTCATCAGGTATGAAAGATACAATCTCCAAATTCCCCTCTTTGGTGGTGGTAATTTTGATAATACAGTCAAGGTGCTGTGCAATTTGTAGATACTTTGTGATTTCTCTTGCAACTAATAAGCTTCCATGGGGCAACACTGAAGATTATACAGATATTCTGATCCTCATTAAATTTCCCCCTAGACTGAGCATCCATTGATTCTTACCTGAACCAATCTTTATTATAATGGTCAGAAAGTGATTTACAGTTTGAGTACTCTCAGCACATTTATAGTTAGCACTTAGCATTCTACTTGCATTAATTTACTTTTGATGGACAGTTTGGCTAGGGATAGAATTCTAGGTTGAAAATAATTTTCTTCAGAATTTTTAAGGCACTGTCCACTCTCTTGGAGCATCCCATGATGCTACTGAGAAGTCTCGTGTCATTCCGATTCCACTTCCTCGATGTACGTGATCTGTTCCCCACTCCCACACACCTGCAGAAGCTCTTAATTAGGTTCTTTTATTCTTTGGTGTTCTGACAGTGCATAATGATGTGCCTGGAATTAGAATATTGTTGTCCTTTTTTCCTGGAGGCCTAACCCCCACAGTATTTCATCATCCTACTCCACTTCAAACAGGCTGTTGCCTAGGACAGGTCTACAACTCTCTTTCCATCCCTTCACTACTCTGTGAATATTGGATTCTCCATTTCCTGAGCTCTAAATATTTCTCTTTTTGGTTTACTTCCTTACTTTCCTGAATCCTCTAGTAACATACCTCAAGCACAATGGTAATGAGGGAACATGTTGCTGAGTAACCGGGGAGAGACTAACAACCCACAGAGACAGAGAACCTGCGCACAAGGCTGCCCATGGCATGACTGCCTCCAGCGTCCCTCAGACAGCAGCACCAGTGCTGGCTTTTTCAACGTGAAAAGCAGCACCATTTATGATTTATAGAGCAGCTCTGGGAAAATAATAAGAGCAAAACAGAAGAACAGAAGGTGTAATAAGGGTGGGTCCCCCTGGCCCACTGGCATTGCAGTGAGCCCTCCCCCTTCCCTGTGCAACAGAAGCCCAAATTCTTTTTTTTTCCTCTTTTCCTGTTTTTTTTTTTTAAAGTTTTATTTTATTTAACTTTACAATATTGTATTGGTTTTGCCATATATCAAAATGAATCTGCCAAATTCTGACTGAAGGAAGATGGTTCTTTGCGACAAGGCAGTAGTCTATCATTCCTGGCCTGCTGGCTTTATTAAAGTCATTATTCCTTGCTCTAACAACTCATCTCCTAATGTATTGGCCTGTTGTGCAGTGAGCAGGACAAGCTTGGGCTGGGTATCAAAGAGGCCTTTAGTTTAACAGAAATATTCCACTCCTTTGAAATGGAATGAGGTAAAAAATAATAAATCATAACTGTGTCAATCACATTTGTACTAGATGTTCATCTAAGTATTTAGAGAGATTCAAAATGGAAATATCCTAAACATTCAATAATAAGATATCAGTTCCAGGAAGAAGAGAAATCCATGCAGTGCAATATCACACAGCTATTAAACATGATATTACAGATCATTTGTTTACTAGGACACATACATTGTATTCTGCTAACTGAAAAGAACTCTATGACAGAGTATGCATAATTATAATTCATGGATGCATGCACATTTACTGTGTGTGTGTTTGTATATTCACCAAAGCATTAAAAGTGGTGAAATTCAGGCCTAGGTATTTTTCCAGGCAAGATTTTTGCTCCAAAGCATGTATTTCCAATTAGGAAAAAAAAAAAAAAAAATTTAAAAGCCACTTTATATGGTCAAGAGATTAAAAGTGGAGATAATGTAGGCACCTCTTCTTAACTGCTCATAAAATAATTAGGCATCAGGATTTGCCTGCTGGTCCAGTGGTTAAGAATCTGTCTTGCAATGGTTCACAGGTTCAGTTCCTGGTTGGGGAACTGTGATCCCACACGTCTCAGAGTAACTAAGCCCTCCAGCTGCAAGTAGAGATTGTGTGCACCACAGTGAAAGATCCCACTTGAAGCAATGAAGATTGGTGTAGTATGCCTCAACTAAGACTCAATGCAGTCAAATAAATAAATATTAAAAAAATAATAATTAGGCATCTTGTTTATGGAAAATGAGAGAGCTGCAAAGGTACAAGAAAACTGCCCTGTTCCCAGAACAGTGGCTATGGGAACAGACACAATTTGGCTTCATATTTTTGCTGCCTATACCTTTGAGACTCATTATTTGCACTTTTATTGACAGAATCTAATGAACTTCACTCGTTCCTTAGATAACCAATTTGCTAATAGTCACTGAAGAACAAATTATAACTAAACTGCTAAGATTGCCGGCAAAACAAGGGCAAGAAGAAAATTCATCTATCCCATGTTTTTATTTGATACACTGAGAACTGCTATACCTGAGACTGCTTTTCTTACAAAGTAAAAATTACAGCTGAAAGTGGGCATTGATATACTTCAGTTCTGTCTCTAGTCACTGTCCTGAAGCAAGGTCATTTACCATTTCTGGAGTTTTTAAAAATACAAACCTGATATAGAAAAATCTAACTTTCAGTGCATTGTGCTTAAATGTTAAATGGTAAACAGTGCCAGTAAAGTAGATATTTTTCTCATTATTAAAATCCAAGGGGAATTCACTGGTGGTCTGGTGGTTAGGACTCTCCACTTCCACTGCTAGGGGCCCGGGTTCGATCCCAGGTTGGGAAACTAAATCTCATAAGCCACAGGTCATGACTAAAACAATTCAAGGTGTCCTTAAGAAGGTGGTAATGGGGTAAATTGAAAATTGTGGCCAACTGAAATTTCCTGTAACAGTCCTGGTAGCTCAGACAGTAAAAAGTCTGCCTGCAATGCAGGAGACCTGGGTTCAATCCCTGGGTCAGGTAGACCCCCTGGGGAAGGAAATGGAAACCCACTCCAGTATTCTTGCCTGGAAAATCTCATGGACCGAGGAGTCTGGCAGGTTACACCCCGCGGGGTCACAAAGAGTCCAACAGGACTGAACAACTAACACACATTGCAACTAGTGAAGCGATTGGTAGAAATAACAATCATTACTGATTCATTTATGAGAAATACATGAGCCAGCCCTACAACTGGGCTTCATGTAAGAGAAGTTTCAAAATATTTTCCTTAAGCAAGATATTCTTTTATGTATTAGCTAGCTTTTAAGATAATATGACTTGGGGCCTTCCCTGGTGGCACAATGGTTAAGCATCTACCTGCTAATGAAGAGGACACAGGTTTGATCCCTGCTCTGGGAAGATCACAGATGCCACATGGCAACCAAGCGCATACGTCACAGTTACAGAGCCAGCCTCCAGAGCCTGTGAGCTGCAGCTTCTGAAGTCTGACAGCCTACTGCCCCTGCTCCACCCCAGTGAGTCCGCTGCAACGAGAAGCCTGCGTGCCGCAACAAGAGTAGCCGCCACTCGCTGCAACTAGAGAAAAGCCAGAGTACAGCAATGAAGACCTAGCACAGCATAAACAAATCTTAAAAAAATTAATAAGACAATATGATTTTTACCTTAAAGCAAATCATGTAACTTCTTTCTGGACAGCCATAAAATAAGCTTTTTGTACTGATCTACTTACAGAGATGTAAAAAGACCACATTTTGTAAAGCACTTTGAGAATCTTTAATTCAAGATATTTTAGAAACAAAATATCTACTATTGCTTTCAGAAAACAAATAGGGCAAAGGTGGGGAGTGTTGGACCACTGAGGGGCAGCATTTGGGACTGGGTTCATGGAATGTAGGACAGAATGAAAGAAGTAGTAAGAGGAGAATAGAGGAGGAAGAAGAGGAGATGAAGTATGTTTTCTCAGCCTGTTCCACTGATGCTGATCACTCTATACTTTCTCTATAATTATGTACTTTGTATAAATGTGTGTAACTGTGTATAAAATGTGTCTATTTCTAAACACTCTATTGCTGTTTTAACTCACATAAATCATATTACAGTGTATGTTAAGTTTAGGTCAGCTTTGTTTTTGCTTTTGTTGTTTTTCATTATCAATATATTTAATATCTGGTAGTACTCTTGCCTGGAAAGTCCCATGGACGGAGGAGCCTGGTAGGCTGCAGTCCATGGGGTAGCTAAGAGTCAGACACAACTGAGCAACTTCACTTTCACGCATTGGAGAAGGAAATGGCAACCCGCTCCAGTGTTCTTGCCTGGAGAATCCCAGGGACGGGGGAGCCTGGTGGGCTGCCGTCTATGGGGTCACACAGAGTTGGACACGACTGAAGCAACTTAGCAGCAGCACAAAATCAGCCAACTTCTTCAAAAATGTCTTAGCTATTCTTTGTCCTTTGCTCTTCTGTATAAATTCTAGAATCAATTTGTGAGGTTACACACGTGCACAAACAGACAACTTCCCTTGTAAATTTTGATTGGAATTACTTTTAACATAAAAATTCACTTGGCAAAAATTGAAATCTGGATATTGACCTTCCCTACCCATTAATATAGTGTATTCTTCAGAGATTTTGGTCATTTTCTACACCTGAAATGAATATTTGATATTTTATAAAAACTGCCTAAAATGTTTTGAAAATCCTCCCCCCCCCCCGCCATTTTTAGAACTGTTCCACCTTACAAATCTCATTTTCTGAGGCAGAATTCAAAAACTATTTCCCAGAAGCCCTTGCTCCTTAGATGTACACATATAGCCAATTCCCACTGAGCAGATACAACCTGGAAGAAGAAAATAAAGGTCATGAGACCATATAGTCAGGATCCTTCTCAAATGGATGTGGATGCACTTGGTTTTTCTCAGCACATGTAGCAAGCCTCCTGGTGGTCTAGCCCCTCTCTTCGGTGCGGTGAGGGTGCCAGTCCAGCAGCAGGCACCAGCAGCTACTGGGTTTCCACTGGAGCCTCTTGGTACTGTCCTTGGTCCCTCTTCTGGGCATCTGCATATGTAAGGGCCCAGCCTGGTTCCTTTTTGGGAATTTTGTAAGCTACCTAGTGGTTTGTAGCAAATCCCTTTCTGCTTAAACATGTTAAAATAGATTCTGGGGAATTCACTGATGGTCCAGTGAACAGGACTTTGCACTTTCACTGCTGTGGGCCCAAGTTCAATTCCTGGTTGGGGAACTAAGATCCTATAAGCCACATGGTCTGGCCAAAAGAAAAACCCAAAAAAGATTCTGTTGTCTGCAACTGCGCACTGACCGGGAATTAGGAAGTAGAAGCGGGTTGCTGAACGTTGACAGAGCTGCCTTAGGACATGAGATGAGAAGTGGGTGCAAGAAGGTCAGATGTTACAAGTTGAAAAGGAGAAGAAATGAGGAAGGGCCCCACCTGTGTCTCCTCACTCTGGCACCAGGGCTGAAGGCACAGCCGCTCCCTGGAGCTCAGTTATCCCAGCAGAGAGAACAATCTATCAGCTGAGGCTAGTGACAACCAGGCAGGAGGGACTGGGAGGTTTGTGAGAGGAGGTACAGAGCAGCAGGCCAGGAAAATGAAGGGAACCCTGGAGATACAGTACGATGTAGGAGGCATTAAGGGCCTACTTGAAGTTATTGTCATGAACCTCAAGCAGGATACTTCCACATGACAATGTGCTTTTCCCTGACCACTTCTGGTAGCATGGATGCAGGCACAAAGAAAGCAAAGAACTGCATTTAGTCAGAGATGGGGTCCTGCCAACTGAGTCTATACCAAAGCCAGAAAAGGGCAAGGCCATTAAAGGAGAAGGTAGAGGAACTGTTCTAATAACTGACCATGGACTTTAAGTGGGATAAAGAAAGAAAAGGCATGCAGGAAGTGAAGAGCAGTGAAAGGGGGAACAGTGGGAGCTGAAGGACTGTTAGCATCAGGATTCTAAAAGAAAGAAATTGGAAAGACAGGTCACAGAGCAAGATATTTAAAGTGCTGAGGTTACAGAGGGGTGAAGTTTTGTATCATGAGGAGGTCTAGGATATGATCAAGGAGTGGTTCAGGTAAAATGAAAGGGTAAGAAAGAAAATGAGAGGTGAGCTGTTGGAAGGCTCATCCACTGAAAACACCAAGAATCAAGACAAGATTAATGTTGAGCAGAGGGACAGCAGGTGATGAGCTAACATCTTCAAGGAACAAAGGGCATGTGATCCAGAGGTTCCAGCCTGATGACAGGATTCAAAGGTGGAGGTTTTGGGGCAAAGTGAGAGGTGAAGAATGGCCTGAAACTTTCACAGAGAAAGAGGACCCAGAATATGTGATGTGAGGGATGGTGCTGGGGAAGCAGCATCCTCAAGAGATGAGCAGGTTTTGATCAGAGCAGGAAGGACTTAACATTCAGTGTGGTTCCCTGACACCCAAAATTCCTGCTACACTGCTCCCAGGGAGAGAGGGGTGGGGAAGTGACATGGAATCTCAGTGTTTCTTAAAGACTTTTAGTTGATTTTCCTGTTCTTCACTCCACAAGCATCACCTACACTTCCAGAAAGGAGAGAGTGTTAGTCGCAAAGTCATGTCCAGTTCTTTGCGACCCCATGAACTGTATAGTCTGCCAGGCTCCTCTGTCCATAGGATGTCCAGGCAAGAACACTGGAGTCGGTAGCCTTTCCCTTCTCCAGGGGATCTTCCCCACCCTGGGATCCAACTCAGGTCTCCTGTGTTGCCGGCAGACTTCAAAAGTTACCCGAATCTTTCTTAACCTTTTCTGCCACATGGAGGCACTGCTCAGCTTCCCTCAACATGGTTTAGGATTTACTTTTCTTAGCTGTACTCAAAGTCATAACTCCTTCACCTAATTTCGAGTTTCCAAAATGTTATAATTAGCTTATTTTCACTGTCCTTCTGAGTTTATGCCTTTTAATTTTTAATCTCTTTCTCAGTGGGGTTTCAGGAGGGTATGAATGCTATGTGCAATGCCCATCTTTAACAAAGTCCGTTGTATCTTATTTCTGCTAAGTTTACTGGGGGAAAAGGTCTATATTTATTTTTAGTTTTGAGGTAATTATTTTGGTTCCCACAACTACCACCATCCCCAACTCTGAACTGCAAGCCTTCAAACTTCCCAGGTGGATCAGTGGTAAAGAATCTGCCTGCAATGGTAACCTGGGTTCGATCCCTGTGTCAGGAAGGTCCCCTGGACAAGGAAATGGCAACCCACTCCAGTATTCTTGGAGGAAAATCCCATGGACAGAGAAGCCTGGCAGGCCACAGCTCATGGGGCTGCAAAGAGTCAGAACACGACTGAGTGACTTTTCACACAAAGAATGCATCCAAGACTGTACACCTTATCCCAAGCCCCACCTTCTGCCACATGCCATAGACCATGCTACAGCTCAGCCTTCTGCTGTTCAGCCCCACTCCTCTGCAGCATCTACTCTGTGTTCTCTTTAACCCAAGAGCTATTTTTAAAGTGTATTAACCTTATATAAGAAAAAATAGTTTCTTACTCTTTCAGCCAACATGCAAGTAAGCCACAAAAACAGCAAGAAGTAGCCACTGTCCACCTCAGGAACTTCCTGGCAGTTGAGAACTCAAGGACTCTTCACAGGCCACATCAGATCTCTTTCCCCTTCCCTTTTCTTCCTTATGGACCAATTCCACTTGCCTTTCTCTCTCCTTCTAAAGTGACACCACCCAAACTATTTTTAGAGGTCTCTTTCCTGAAGACCACTGAGTTAACAGGGCAAGCCCTTTATCAGTGTACACCCCAGACATCTGCTCAAGGCAGCTCTCTCAAAGCGTGGTCCACACTAAAGGTCTGGGCATCACCATGGATATCCACAATCAGACACTTTGCTGTAGAACAGAAACTAACATAACATTGTAAATCAACTATACTCTCATAAAATATTGTTTTAAAAATCAGATTCTCTGAGAGTTAGGCCAGAAAATGACTCTTTCAATACCAGGTTATTGAGGTTATTTAGACACATGGTAAAGTTTAAGCAGCACTAATTGCAATGGAGAAACATGTAGATAGAAAAACAACTTTAAAAGAACATATGGACCCTTCTATAAACATTTAAGGATTTACTTTAAATTTGTCCTAATACTTTACCAGCTTCCATGGTAGTTCAGCTGGGAAAGAATCCACGTGCAGTGCAGGAGACCCCAGTTCAATTCCTGGATCAGGAAGATCCCCTGCAGAAGGGAAAGTCTACCTACTCCAGTGTTCTTGAGCTCCCTGGTTGCTCAGATGGTAAAGAATCCGCCTGCAATGAGGGAGACTTAGGTTTGATCCCTGAGTTGGGAAGATCCCCTGGAGGAGGACACGGCAACCCATTCCAGTATTCTTGCCTGGAGAATCCCCATGGAGAGAGGAGCCTGGCAGGTACAGTCCATGAGGTCGCAAAGAGTTGGACATGACTGAGTGACTAAGCACAGAACAACAGTGCTAGTAAGGCATATGTTGGAGATATTGTGGGTTTGGTTCCAGAGGACCATGATAAAGCAAATACAGCAAGAAAGCAAGTCACATGAATTTTTTGGTTTCCTAGTGCATATAATAGTTGTTTACACTACAATCTGTGAAGTGTATAATAGTATTATGTCAAAAAAGAAGAGGAACAGCATTAATTAAAAATTACTTTATTGCTAAAATATCTTAGCCATTTTCCAATAATGCAGTGTTGTCACAAACCTTCAATTTGTAAAAAACACAGTATATGCAAAACAGATATAATGAAGTGCAATAAAGTAAGATGTGCCTGTAATGCATAACTCAGTTCTTTTCCCAGGAATTACTTCACATAGTCTTTTGCATAGTTATAAAAGACCTCATCTAAAGTCAAAATCAAGAACAATCCAAAGTTCTACTTCACTAACCTGTCACAACCTCTTGAGAGTCCCTTGACCTGCAAGGAGATCAACCAGTCAATCTAAAGGATATCAACCTGAGTATTCACTGGAGGGACTGATGCTGAAGCTGAAGCTCCAATAATTTAGCTACCTGATACTAAGTTGACTCACTGGAAAAGACCCTGATGCTAGGAAAGACTGAAGGCAGAAGGAGAAGGTAGAGGATTAGATGGTTAAATAGCCTCACTGATCAATGCATAAGAATTTGAGCTAATTCCAGGAGACAGTGGAGGACAGAGGAGCCTGGTGGACTGCAAGTTTGATCCCAGGTCTGGGAAGATTTCACATAATGTGGGGCAACTAAGGCTATGTGCCACAACTACTGAGCCCACACTGTAGAGCCCGTGCTCCACAAGAGAAACCACTGCAATGAGAAGCCCACACACCACAGGTAGAGAAAGCCCAGGGCAGCAATGGAGACCCAGTGCCAACAAAAATAAATAAATAAAAATTATTTTAAAAACATTACACAGGCATATTCAGATTTCCCCCAAATCTTCTGCTGCTATTTCTTTAGTAATTTGCCAAACTCATAATTTATGCTATCTGGAGAAAAGGAAATGCAGAAACCAATGCTTGCAAACAGCAAACCAGAACACCCACCAAGAAAAATGTACACAATGGGTGGAGCAAAGATGAATGCTTCGGTGTATGTGTGCGCTTAGGAAACCAAAGGTAAAAGGAAACAACTACATATCAAGAGCAAAACTATAGATTAAAAAAAAAAAACTTTCATATTTCAAGACATGATTGCTATAAATCATGTAAATAATTGCTATCACTGTGTACATGTATTTTTTTTTTTTGACTGTGCTGGGTCTTCTTACTGCACAGGCTGTTCTCTACCTACAGCAATTAGGGGCTACTCTCTGGCTGCAGTACACAGGGTTCTCACAGCAGTGGCTTCTCTTGTTGCAGAGCATAGGCTCTAGGGCCCTCAGGCTTCAGTAGCTGAGGCAGGTGGGCTCAGTAGCTGCAACACAGGGGCTTACTTCCTCCATAGCATGTAGGATGATCTGGACCAGGGATTGAACCAATTTCTCTTGCATTGGGGGTGAATTCTTTATCCTTGAGCCTCCCTTGAACCCCAATACATGTTTTTTAACTGGTTATTCCACATGATTTTTTGCAGAGACGTATGAGATCCTCAATGATCTGTGTCAAAGGCAACCCAACTTCCACTCCATGAAGACACCATGAACCTTCAACCACTGAACCACCTGCATTCATTTCTAAAGGCTGTGGTTGGAAACTCAGGCCAATTCTAAACTCTGACAGATCTCACATGCCTCCTGTTTCTCCCAGGCAGCTTCTCTTACATCACAGGGGCCTGACATGGGGATATCTTCTCTCAAACATCCCTAATTTACCACAGTGTCCTACCAGCACTTCACCCACAAGCAGCCCCATGATGCAGATACGGTCATTACTGTTCAAGTCTGAAAGGGACCAATATGAAAGTCAAGTGTTTCCATTTTCTACCCAGAAGAGAATATATTGTATATAACACAGTCTTTAGATGTATCTCGATTACAATGGGGTTTATGCTCAAATAGCTGGAACACAGGTACAGTGTAAAAGCTACAGATGAAGCTGAAGGTAGGTTAGAGATCTGCTGTAACAGGCAGAGAAGTGCCAAGAGAGAGGTCACAGGGGGTGAGGAGAAGGGGTCAGAATAACTGGGGAAGGCTTCACAGCCGGAGGAAGACCCTGGAAGACACGAACTACTTGGACAGGTGAAGAAAGAACCCCAGAGGTGGGCAGCAGCATGAACATAGGCCCGGAGGCAGGAATGAGGACGGTGTGTGGCAAGGCCAGAGCCACAGCAGGAGTAGAGCCCAGGCCCGGGAGACACCCAGGAGCTAAGGATGCAGAGGGACCCTGGGGACACAGCAGAGGTGGCCCAAAAGCCTTGATGGGCCTCTCCACACGGTGCCTTTTCTGATGCTGAAGAAAGCTGGGGTACCACTTGAAGGCTTTCCGACACACCTTACACTCATAGGGCTTCTCTCCGGTGTGAACTCTCTGATGCTGAATGGAGGTGATCTTCTGGGTGAATGCCTTCCCACACTCCTTACACTTATAGAGCTTTTCCCCAGTGTGTAGCCTCTGGTGCTGGGTCAAGGCAGTGTTGGAACTCAGACCTTTGCCACACTCCTTACATTTATAGAGCTTCTCCCCCGTGTGGATCCTCTGATGCTGGGTCAAGGCAGTTTTGGAACTCAGACCTTTGCCACACTCCTTACATTCATAGGGTCCTTTGCCAATGTGATTTTTCTCATGTATGATACAGTTCTGGCTGGACTTGAAAGCTTTGCCACACTCCTTGCACTTGAAGGGCTTTTCCCCAGTGTGCCTACTCTGATGCCGAAGGAGCTGTGAGTTATATCGGAAGATCTTCCCACATTCTTTGCATTTGTAGAACTTCATGCCACCTCGAAGTATCAGATTGGGATTCAGACTGAAAGTCTGCCACACTGCCTTGTTTTCAAAATCCAAGTGCTGAGACACGTTCGTGAGAAGCCCTCCCACGGGCTTGCCATGGGCCTCTGTGCCCTCGGAGGTTTGCTGCTCTACCGCTGGCTCTTCTGTCTTGATGCCCCTCTCACCACCTGACCAAAGAAACCACAAGTTTCCTCGTTACTGAACTGGAAGGAATGAGATACAGTGGTCCTGGTTTTCTCTTGTAAGATGCGATATTTCAAAAATATCCCATGAGATGGTTATGAGCCTCCATAAGAGAGGATAAGAGAGAAAAAGAAAAACAACAGCATAAGCTGGACAAGTGATGACACTGCAGTCCAGGAAGTGCCTCTTATAAGGAAGGGCTGGGCAATGAACCAGGGCAGGTGAGGTGGGCAAATGAGAACTTCAAGAGTGGGAAGGAAAGGAAGCAGGAGGGGAAAAAAGAATGAGTGAGGTAAGATGGACCAGCACGAAATGCAAACAGGCTTCAAAAGAAAGAGAGGGAGACCCCCAAGGAGGGAAAAGACATCAGTGAGATGAAGGGGAGCAGCTGAGAAGCCCAGCAACACAAACAGAGAAACTATGGACCCCAATGCCCCAGCTGGAAGCCAGGAAACCACCCCCAATTTTGAATTCTAAATAAAAGCCTGACAATACTACTTTTAAATATTTCATATAATATTCTGGGATAAAAGATTATTTCAGAAAGTCAGTGGGAATACAAGTTGATTGGAGAACTGTAGGCCACCATGGTTTTACTGCTGAAGAAACCACTTTTTACAGTATCACAATATGTGTGAGAAGTGAGGCCTGGAGAGTTTCCTCCTAAAGCAAAGAAAAGTGAATTTGCTCAGTCACGTCCAACTCTTTGCAACCCCATGGACTGTAGCCTGCCAGGTTCTTCCATCCATGGGACTTTCCAGGCAAGAATACTGGAGTGGGTTGCCATTTCCTTCTCCAGGGGATCTTCCCAACCGAGGGATTGAACCTAGGTCTCCCACACTGCAGGCAGATTCTTTACCATCTGAGCTACCTGGGAATGAGTAAAGAAAACCCAAATAATTAAAACCTCCCAGGACTAACTAATCAGCAAAGATTCCAGGAATTTTAGGGTAAGTGGGTGTGTGTTTTCAGTGGGGTAGTATTCTTGCCCTTTCCTCTATGGCCCCATTTAAAACAAATTCATTGTAAACCACAACGTTATGGCATCAGGAACTTTAAAATACTAAAAATGATATAAACACTAAAAAGGCAAATAAAATCATAGCTATGGTACAAATCAATCGGTTTGATGCACAGAATCACACCTTCTTTAAAGTATGGCTGAAACCCTACCACCCTGCCATGAAAACTGTCCTTACAGATTTGGGACAGGAACTCAATACAGGTCAGAGGGTCAGCTACAGGGAGCTTTGCTCTCCACTGCAGAAGAAACATTTCCAGTAAACCAGGAAGGTGAAACCAGAAGGCACTAAGTCCCCTTACTCACCTGGACAGATGCCTCCCAAATCCTCTGTTTCCCAGGGATCGGGGTCCCATGGAGCTTCCCCTCTCTCCAGCTGGGAGATCAGATCAGGTCTGGGGAATGGAGACACTACTCCAGCAAGAAAGAGAGACAGACAAGTTGAGGGGAAACATCCAGAGCTCTTACTGAGATCCCTCTGCCCACCCCAAGGCAGGCGAGTTGAGTTGTGGGGAGAAGGGGACTGCCTGGGGGACCAATGAGCCACACAGGGGTTCTGAGGAAGGGATCCAAACTGCACTCCATGCAAAGATCAGGGAGACAGTGATTCTCCCCAGGGAGGAAGTGCAAGCTCGCCCTGACTCAGAAGAAACGACATCCCCTCAGGAAGGATGAATGTACCAATATCCTGGGAGGCTCCTGCACACAGGAGAGGGCCCACATCCACCACACTGCAAGGACGGAGGAACTGAGGTCTCCTGGGGGCACCCCAAGAGTCCTTTCCCTCAGGGTCCAAAACCACGCTCTTCCCTAGGAAAGAATAAAGTCCAACTTCAAAGCCAAGGGGAACCTGGGATTTCCCCACCTAGCATCTCCACAGAACTCTGAGGACTACTAGAACTCCCAAGACATCTGAGGAAGACATCAACTATCAGAGGGCCACTGAGAGATCTTACCGAGGGAAGCCACATTTGCGTAATTCTCCAGCATCACCTCCCTGTACAGGGCCCTCTGTGCAGAGTCCAGGCTGGCCCATTGGTTCTGGGTGAAGTACACGGCCACGTCCTCAAAGGTCACTGGCTCCTGAAACAACAGGTTCCTGTGCTCAGGCTCTGAGTGAGGGCCAGAGGGGGCCAGTGTGAGCTTCAGGGAAGAAATGGACCTGCCAAGGTCTTTGACTCTGAGCCCCGTGGAAGGTCTGTTCTATGGACAAGAGCACTGGTTCCCATCTTCAAATGTGGATCACCAAGGCTTCCTACCTGCTCAGCTCTGAGGCTCTAAACCTCAAAGCCTGGCATCAGGGTCTCTCCAGGCTGTAACTCTATCAACCTCTTATGTTCCTGTCTCCATGGAACTGTCTCTCTAGCATCGGCTGCCCTGACATACCATACTAAAAGTTGCTCAGTTGTGTCTTTGCAACCCCTGGCAGGACTGTAGCCTGCCAGGCTCCTCTGTCCATGGAAATCTCCAAGCCAGAATACTGGCATCATAGCCATTCCCTTCTCCAGAGGATCTTCCCAACCCAAAGATCAAGGCCAGGTTTCCTGTGTTGTAGGCGGATTGTTTACCATCTGAGCCCCCAGGGAAGCCCAAGAATACTGGAGGGGGTAGTGTATTCTTTTTCCATCATATCTTCCTGACCCAGGAATCGAACCAGGATCTCCTGCACTGCAGGCAGATTCTTTACCAGCTGAGTTACCAGAGAAGTCTGGGGTACCCATAACCTGTCACCTTATTCTCTGTACACCAACTACTCTCCCTGTCTCTGCTCAGCAAAAATACATGTGTACAACCACATACGTTCCCCGCCCTAGTTTCTCTCTAGCCTTCTCCACCAGCTTACACTACATGCAGAGAAGCCACTCCTTTGAAATAGTCCCACTACAGCTACACATTTAAAAAAATGAAATTAGAACTTTCTTTAACACCATCTACAAAAATAAACTCAAAATAGATTAAATAAATGTAAGACCAGATACTATAAAACTCTTAGAGGAAAATATAGGCAGAACACTCTGAAATAAATCGTGTCAATATCTCCCAGAGTACTGGAAAGAAGAAAATGAGACCTAATTACACTCAAAAGCCTTTGCACAGAAAAAACTCACAGAATGGGAGAAAATATCTGCAAGCAATATTACCAATAAGGGATTAATCTCCCAAATTTACAAATAGCTCATGTATTCAATATAAAAAAAAAAAAAACCAGAATCACAAATGAGCAGAAAATCTAAACAGACATCTCCAAGGAAGACATACACATGGCCAGGAAGCACGTGAAAAGATGCAAATCAAAACTACAATGAGGTATCACACTGATCAGAAGAACCATCATCTAAAAATCTACCAACAATAAATGCTAGAGAGGGTGTGGCGAAAAGAGAGCCTCCCTACACTGCTGATAGGAAAGTAAATTGATACAGACTCTGGAGAAGAGTACAGAGGTTCCTTAAAAGACTAAAAATAGGAATGTTCAGGAGATCCAAGATGGTGGAGGCATAAGTGGAAAAGGAGTACTTCTCTCTCCATGGATTCATCAAGAATATACCTTCAGACACTGACAATCTTACAGAACACCAGCTGAGAGCGAGCAGGAGTACCTAATCACCAGAAAAGAATATATAAAACCATGCAAACTCTGTAGGACAAAAGAAGTAGGGGAGGAAAGAGGAGTGTGAGGAGGACTGCACCTGGGGGTGAACTGAAGGAGGGGTGAGATCCCACACTGAGGCAACCGTTTGGGACAGAGGAGAAACATTTGAGGCTGTTGGGACAGTGAGGCAACTGATCTGTGACTGTCTGAATGGAATGTGAATCACACAGACAATCCTTGCTGCAGCCATATGTACCCTGAACAGGGATGCTATATAATTTCAGTGGCTCAGTTAATCCAAATTTTTGCAACCCCACAGTCTGCAGCACGCCAGGCTTCCCCATCCATCACCAACTCCTGGAGCTTACTCAAACTCATGTCCATCAAGTTGGTGAGCCATCCAACCATCTCGTCCTCTGTTGTCCCCTTCTCCTTCAGCCTTCAATCTTTCCTAGCATCAGGGTCTTTTCCAATGGGTCAGTTCTTCCCTTCAGGTGGCCAAAGTATTGGAGCCTCAGCTTGAGCATCAGTCCTTCAAATGAACATTCAGGACTGATTTCCTTTAGGATGGACTGGTTGGATCTGCTTGAAGTCCAAAGAACTCTCAAGAGTCTTTTCCAAAACCACAGTTTAAAAGCATCAATTCTTCAGTGCTCACCTTTCTGGTCCAACTCTCACCGCCATACATGACAACTGGAAAAATCATAGCTTTGACTAGATGGACCTTTGTCAGCAAACTAATGTGTCTGCTTTTTAATATGCTGTTTAGGTTAGTCATAGCTTTTCTTCCATGGAGCAAGTGTCTTTTAATTCCATGGCTGCAGTCATAATCTCAGTGATTTTGGAGCCCCCAAAAATAAAGTCTGTCACTGTATCCATTGTTTCCCCATCTATTTGCCATGAAGTGATGGGAAATGTACAAAAAAGATCTGCACGACACAGATAATCATGATGGTGTGATCACTCACCTAGAGCCAGACATCCTGGAATGTGAAGTCAAGTGGGCCTTAGGAAGCATCACTACGAACAAAGCTAACGGAGGTGATGGAATTCCAGTTGAGCTATTTCAAATCCTAAAAGATGATGCTGTTAAAGTGCTGCACACAATATGCCAGCAAATTTGGAAAACTCAGCTGTGGCCACAGCACTGGAAAAGGTCAGTTTTCATTCCAATCCCAAAGAAAGGCAATGCCAAAGAATGCTCAAACTACTGCACAATTGCACTCATCTCACACGCTATTAAAGTAATGCTCAAAATTCTCCAAGCCAGGCTTCACAATACGTGAACCGTGAACTTACAGATGTTCAAGCTGCTTTTAGGAAAGGCAGAGGAACCAGAGATCAAATTGCTAACATCCGCTGGATCATCGAAAAAGCAAGAGAGTTCCAGAAAAACATCTATTTCTGCTTTATTGACTATGCCAAAGCCTTTGACTGTGTGGATCACAATAAACTGTGGAAAATTCTGAAAGAGATGGGAATACCAGACCACCTGACCTGCCTCTTGAGAAACCTGTATGCAGGTTAGGAAGCAACAGTTAGAACTGGACATGGAACAACAGACTGGTTCCAAATAGGAAAAGGAGTATGTCAAGGCCGTATATTGTCACCCTGCTCATTTAACTTATATGCAGAGTACATCATGCGAAATGTTGGGCTGGAAGAAGCACAAGCTGGAATCAAGATTGCCAGGAGAAATATCAATAACCTCAGATATGCAGATGACACCACCCTTATGGTAGATAGTGAAGAGGAACTAAAAAGCCTCTTGATGAAGGTGAAAGAGGAGAGAAAATGAAGATCATGGCATCTGGTCCCATCACTTCATGGGAAATAAATAGGAAAACAGTGGAAACAGTGTCAGACTTTATTTTTTTGGGCTCCAAAATCACTACAGATGGTGACTGCAACCATGACATTAAAAGATGCTTATTCCTTGGAAGGAAAGTTTTGACCAATCTAGATCACATATTCAAAAGCAGAGACATTACTTTGCCAACAAAGGTCCATCTAGTCAAGGCTATGGTTTTTCCAGTGGTCATGTATGGATGTGAGAGTTGGACTGTGAAGAAAGCTAAGTGCCAAAGAATTGATGGTTTTGAACTGTGGTGTTGGAGAAGACTCTTGAGAGTCCCTTGGACTGCAAGGAGATTCAACCAGTCCATTCTAAAGGCGATTAGCCCTGGGATTTCTTTGGAAGGAATGATGCTAAAGCTGAAACTCCAGTACTTTGGCCACCTCATGCAAAGAGTTGACTCATTGGAAAAGACTCTGATGCTGGGAGGGATTGGGGGCAGGAGGAGAAGGGGACGACAGGGGATGAGATGGCTGGATGGCATCACTGACTCGATGGACTTGAGTCTGAGTGAACTCCGGGAGTTGGTGATAGACAGGGAGGCCTGGCGTGCTGCGATTCATGGGGTCGCAAAGAGTCGGACACGACTGAGCAACTGAACTAAACTGAATGCTTAAAAATGGAATCTAGAAAGATGGTACTGATGCAACTATTTGCAGAGAAGCAATGGAGACACAGACATTGAGAACAGACTTATGGACATGGCTGGGTGTAGGGGAGAAGGAGAGACTGGGAGGTATGGAGGGAGTAATATGGAAACATACACTACCATATGTAAAACATATAGCCAACGGGAATTTGCTGTATGACTCAGAGAACTCACACTACGGCTCTGTAACAACCTAGAGGGGTGGGATGAGGAGGGAGGTGGGAGAGATGGTCAAATGCGAGAACATGGGTAAACCTATGGCTGACTCATGTTGATGTTTGGCAGAAACCAATGCAATACTGTAAAGCAATTATCCTTCAATTAAAAATAAATAAATTTTTTAAAAAAGATTGGAGAAGGCACATAAATATAGAAAAGCAACAGAAATATCTTTGCTTGCAGATGAAATAGCTATCTTTTCAAAAAATATCCAAGACTCAAGACAATGAAAAACATTTAAAACTGACAGAATAATTCATTAAGTTACCTAGATATAGGGTAAATGAACCAAAATGATTAGTTTTCCTAAGTATCACCATAAACAGTAAAAGAAAAAATGGGAGAAAATAAGATGCCATTCATATGAAAACAGCTAAGAACAGACCCAACAAAAACCTGTAAAACCAAGATGAAGAAAACTAAATGTCTATTAAAATAAATAAAAGAGGAACTGAATAAATTATACAGTGTTTCTAAATGGGAAGAATCAAACTTGTAAAGAAGTCAATCCCCAATTTTGCCTATGATTCCAATAAAATCAACTTCTTCACCAAAAAAAAAAAAAAAAATCAATGAGATTTATGCAGCAGTTGAGGTTCATTTAAAGCCATCTGAAAAAAAAAAGTAACTCATCATAGAGCTGAGAAGGTTTTGAAGGAAATACATTTTTGAAAGAAAAGATGACGGGGAATTAATTAAACAGTACCTTAAAAGGACAATACTTAAAAGGACAATACTTCAAGGAAATGAGAATACAAGTCACAGATAGTGAGAAAACATTTAAAGAGACACACATAAGAAAGGACTATTATCCCAAGTACACAAAGAACTCTAAAAACTCAACAGGAAAATGAACCCAATGAAAAAGTGGGCAAAAGACCCGAATAGAAATGTCACCAAAGAAGTTATACAGATGGCAAACAGGTATACAAAAAGATACTCTACAACTTATGTGTTCAGGAAAATGCAAATTAAAACAATGAGATACCACAACACACCTAGTAGAATGACCAAAATCCGAAACACTGACACCACCAAACACTGGTGAGGATGGGGAGCAACACGAACTCTCATTCACTGCTGGTGAGAATACAAACTGGTGCAGTCACTTTGGAAGACAGTTTAACAGCTCTTTACAAAACTAGAATAAACACATTCTAACCATATGATCCAGCAATCATACTCCTTGGTATCTTCCCAATGAGCTAAAAACTTATGGCCACACAAAAACAAGCACAAAGATGTTTATGGCAGCTTTATTTACAACTGCCAAAACTTGGAAGCAAACAAATGGTCCTTCAGTAAGTGAATAAATGTGGTATAATCAATGGAGTATTATAGAGCACTAAAAAGAAAACAAGCTATCAAGCCATGAAAAGTCACACAGGAACCTGAAATGAATACTACTAAGTGAATGAAACCAACATGAAAAGGTAGGATACCAACTACACAATATTTTGGAAAAAGCAAAAAGATTAACAGTTGCCAGGAAGGGAGGGCAGGACAAAGGATTTTTAGAGCCTGTGAAAACACACTGTTTATGATATGATAATAGTAAATACACATCATTATACATGCGTAACCCACAGAATGTACACCACCAAGAATGAAGCCTAGTGCAAGCTATGGACTCTGGGTGACTATGTCAATGTAGGTTCATCAGTTGAATTCATGTACCACTCTGATGATGGGCTATCCACATATGGGGCCAGAAAGCATTTGGGGACTCTGTGGTTTTTGCGCCATTATGCAATGAACCTAAAATTTCTCATTGGGAAAAAAAAAATAGTCTACTAAAAAAAGAAAGATGAGAGAGCAGGGAGACCAATACCTAACCTCTTACCTGGACTGCAACATCCTCCTAACTGACTCACACTCTTGCAAGCAGGTCACTACTATGGGCCAAAAATCTTTTTGATATGTAAATCCATCCCTTTCACATGCCCTGCTTAAAATCCTTTAGGATCTTCCTACTGAACTCAGAAGTGAAACCAGAATCTTCAGTGACCTCCAAAACACATGTCTAACTGTCCCATCTCATAATGAATTACTTCCTCTAGCCTCTCTCTGTCTCTAGAAAACACCCAGCTTTCTCCCCTACCTCAGGGCTGACACATTTGCTATACTCCCTGGAAAGCTCGGCTTTGGCTCTCTCTCCAGTAGTTCTCCAGCCTATTTTTACTCCTTTCATGAGGTCTCAAGCTCATGTGACCACCTCCATGAGGGCTTCCCTGACAACCACCTTCAAAGGGAGCTTCTTTGAGGCTTCTCAAATTTGAGAGGGTGCATAAGAATCACCAACAGAACGCTACAACAGATTCCTGACCCAACGTATCCTCCTCCCCAGTATGATTACTGATCTAGGGTGGCACCTAGCAACTAGCGATTTTAATAAGCACCCAAGTGATCCTGATGCTGCCCATCTGTGGCCCTCAATGTTAGGAAGCACTGTACTTGAGTAACAGGTACTTATGATATCAACTTACTTGTTTTTGGTAAAAGTACCCTCCATGAGAAAGGAGAACTTGTCTGCCTTATTCAGCATTATGTGCCTAGTCTGAAAGCACATATGGAAAGAACAATGCAGGTCTCTCTGGGATACACCTAGTATTTGTGGAGCAATCTCTTCAATTAAGAATTTTTCTCAAGCAGTTTCTCACCTAGCTGCTGCTGCTGCTGCGTCACTTCAGTCGTGTCCGACTCTGTGCGACCCCATAGACGGAAGCCCACCAGGCTCCCCTGTCCCTGGGATTCTCCAGGAAAGAACACTGGAGTGGGTTGCCATTCCCCTCTCCAATGCATGAAAGTGAAAAGTGAAAGTGAAGTCGCTCAGTCGTGTCCGACTCCTAGCGACCCCGTGGACTGGAGCCTACCAGGCTCCTCCATCCATGGGATTTTCCAGGCAAAAGTACTGGGGTGGGGTGCCATTGCCATCCCCGCTCACCTAGCTAGCAACCTTATTTTTTTGTTGTTGCTAATCCCATATTCCTAATTTATACTCCACCCCCACATGCTTCCCTTTTGTCCCCCCTTTTCTACTTAAAACCTATATATACAAACTCTCCACTCTACACACAAGACTCTTACCTCCCCCACCACGTATTTACAACCTTAGCCCTGGGGATGGACTCAAGTGCGAAACCACAGCCTCGCCAACTTAGGCCTTTTCGGTCCCTTCCTAATGACCTGATAGCTAATGTGACCTTTAAGACTGAAATGAAGGTAGGCTCACCTGAGGCCAAGTGGTTTGGAGCATGGCTGATGTCCCCTGGCTCTGTGCACTCTTCCCGGTTTGGAAAAGCAAGAACCTTAAAAGCTAAGACAAGAAGAGCCATGAGCACAATGGTCCCTTTTCTACATCACCAACAACCGCCCACAGTCTTCCGTCTCATTTCCAGCATTGGCAGGAGTCTCTACCAGCCCTCCACTGGCTGATGGCCCCCACCTCCTCATGAATTGCTCTAGCTGGTATTCGGGACAATCCACCACCTGCCTCCTCTGCCCAAGAGCGCTCCTGGGACCATTCACACGGAGTGGACCGAGACACACATGACAAATTCGGCCCCTACAGTGCTGGGTCTGAACAAACTTAAAAACCTAAAAAAGTGCTTATGGGGACCACGTCATTGACTCCCAAAAGTGCCTATGGAGAGGAGACAAGGGTGGCTGTATTTGGATTGAGTAAAATATTCAGGGTCACAAGAGCTATCAGGTGACGGGAGACCCCAACAGGCTCTCCACCCAAGCAAGTAGGAGACCCCAAACATCAGAAACTTCAGTACCGGCCACGGGGAACTGTTGGGCCAACTTGTTTTAAACAAAGAGTATCACGCCTCGGTGGCAAAGGTCTGGACCGGGGCTCTAGGAGGCCCCGCAGCCATCTCTGCGGCTTCTGAGGCCGAGACGCCGGGGCATCCGGTCAGAGAGAAGCGAGTTCAGGGGCAGCGTGCTGACGAGGCGCTAAGGAAAACGAGGAAGCCGTCGCCGGACGAGACTGGCACGAAAAACTCGCCAGAACCTACCCTCTTCCCCTCTGAACCCCAAGAGGCACTCTCACAGCCCACACAGAAGAGAGCGCTGGCGCCCAGCGGGCTTCTGGGCAGCGCATTTCGGTGGTCCAGGCGGCGCGACCTCACGTGACCCGAAGGGGCGGGCTTCTGGCTGGCACTTGCCCGTGACGTCACTAGTGGGCGCCGTAACGCAGCGCTAGGGGCTGGTCCCTCCACTCTTGTGCTCCAACCGCTGAGCCGACTAGGGGCGGCGTGTCGCGGCACTGTTGACGCTTTAATCTACTCAGATCTCGGCCTCTGGGCGCAGGTGGGGCCGCAGTTAACGGACAGCTTCATCAGCTGTTAGCCTCATTTTCTCCATGGGTCATCTGGAGTCTGGGCTGTGCAGTTTGGGGAGAGTGACTCCTGCTGTGTCATCTCTCGGAGGCCCACGCCAGGGATCGTGCTTGTGTCCCAGGCCGGGCAGCCCTTAGGAAAACCGTGGTTTCCATCTACCTTTTTAAAGCCCTCTCCCTTCCTAGGACCTAGACGTGCGTGGGACGTTTTAGGATAGAACTAGACCCACTCATATTTGGACAACGGTGTACCAGTCCACCAGGCTCCTCTGTCCATGGGATTCTCCATGCAAGAATACTGAAGTGAGTAGCCGTTTCCTCCTCAAGGGGGGATCTTCCAGACCAGGGATCAAACCCGCATCTCCTGCATTTGCGGACTGATTCTTCACCACTGATCTGCCTGGGAATCCGGTTCAAACTGCTGCATGGTTTCAGTGCTGAGGACTACCCTGGGTTCTCAGATCAGATCAGATCAGATCAGTCGCTCAGTCGTGTCCAACTCTTTGCGACCTCATGAATCGCAGCATGCCAGGCCTCCCTGTCCATCACCAACTCCCAGAGGTCACTGAGACTCACATCCATCGAGTCAGTGATGCCATCCAGCCATCTCATCCTCTGTCGTCCCCTTCTCCTCTTGCCCTCAATCCCTCCCAGCATCAGAGTCTTTTCCAATGAGTCAACTCTTCACATGAGGTGGCCAAAGTACTGGAGTTTCAGCTTTAGCATCATTCCTTCCAAAGAAATCCCAGGGCTGATCTCCTTCAGAATGGACTGGTTGGATCTCCTTGCAGTCCAAGGGACTCTCATGAGTCTTCTCCAACACCACAGTTCAAAAGCATCAATTCTTCGGCACTCAGCCTTCTTCACAGTCCAGCTCTCACATCCATACATGACCACAGGAAAAACCATAGCCTTGACTAGGTGAACTTTTGTTGGCAAAGTAATGTCTCTGCTCGGAGAATGCAATGGCACCCCACTCCAGTACTCTTGCCTGGAAAATCCCACGGATGGAGGAGCCTAGTAGGCTGCAGTCCATGGGGTTGCTAAGAGTCCAACATGACACAGCAACTTCACTTTCTCTTTTCACTTTCATGCATTGGAGAAGGAAATGGCAACCCACTCCAGTGTTCTTGCCTGGAGAATCTCAGGGACGGGGAAGCCTGGTGGGCTGCCGTCTATGGGGTCACACAGAGTCGGACACGACTGAAGTGACTTAGCATAGCATAGCATAGCAATGTCTCTGCTTTTGAATATGTGATCTAGGTTGGTCATAACTTTCCTTCCAAGGAGTAAGCGTCTTTTAATTTCATGGCTGCAGTCACCATCTGCAGCCCAGAAAAATAAAGTCTGACACTGTTTCCACTGTTTCCCCATCTATTTCCCATGAAGTGATGGGACCAGATGCTATGATCTTCATTTTCTGAATGTTGAGCTTTAACCCAACTTTTTCACTCTCCACTTTCACCTTCATCAAGAGGCTTTTTAGTTCCTCTTCCCTTTCTGCCATAAGGGTGGTGTCATCTGCATATCTGAGGTTATTGATATTTCTCCCAGCAATCTTGATTCCAACTTGTGTTTCTTCCAGTCCAGCATTTCTCATGATGTACTCTGCATATAAGTTAAATAAACAGGGTGACAATATACAGCCTTGACGTACTCCTTTTCCTATTTGGAACCAGTCTGTTGTTCCATGTTCAGTGCTAACTGTTGCTTCCTGACCTGCATACAGATTTCTCAAGAGGCAGATCAGGTGGTCTGGTATTCCCATCTCTTTCAGAATTGTCCACAGTTTATGCCAATTGTGGTTGCCATTCAAGATAACTGAGGTACATACATTGCTCCAAATGTGCCCAGGCGACCTGGGTCCTGTGTCCACACCACTGTGGGAGAATTGGAAATGGGAGGAGTAGTGCCTGCCATTTCAGTGGCCAAATGTGTATGGGTTGAGAGCATCAACTAGCTAGTTCCAGAAACCTGGCTATACCACTTAATAACTGCGGGATCAGCAGCAAGTTGCTTTGCCTGTTTCATTGTCTGTTATATGGGTATGATGGGGATACCCCCCACAAAGGGCTATTAATAATAAATGAAGGTTAATAATTAAATGAATTCACAGATTGGCAAAGTATTTACGGTGGTGCCTGGCACAAAATAAGTCCTTGAGAGTCTGTTCTGTTTTGTAACCGTTGTTTTTAGAGATACAAGTCCTGCTGGGGCCCCAACGTGTGGCAGTTTAGGGAAACAGCGATTAGCATTTATTCTTAGAGCCCTTTCCCACCATATAACTGTATGTGTGTTCCAGGCCCAACTTGGAGAAATTCAGCACCACTATCCAGAAAGGTTTAATTACAAAAGCATCTTGTAGTTAGTGCAACTACATGACAGAGGCCCTGAATAGAAACTGAACCAGGAATGGCTTCTCTTCTGTGACCACAGGCATTGCAGTATCAGGGACTTCTCCTCTGCTGTTTCAAATGCCACATGATGGGACCTTTTGTGCTCAGTTGCTCAGTCATGTCTGACTCTTTGCGACCCTTGGACTGTAGCCCGCCAGGTTCCTCTTTCCCGGGATTCTCCAGGCAAGTATACTAGAGTGGGCTGCTGTTTCCTCCTTGGGAATCTTCCCGACCCAGGGATCAAACCCATGTCTCTTATGTCTCCTGAATTGGCAGGCAGATTCTTTACCACTCTTGCCATCTAGGAAGCCCTATGATGGGGGCCTTTCACACACTGTATACTCAAATTCTCCTGCAATTAAGCATCTGCTGCTCATTGCTCCAGCCCAGCCCCCTTTTGTAATTTGCCTGGCTCCGCAGCCCACTGCCTCTGCTGCACTACTCAGTCCTCCTGTATTTCCCCAACAATTGTCTGAAGTGCCTGATGTCATGTTATTTGCAGTCCCCCTCCTGTCCCTCTTAGATTCATGCTCTACTCATCTAGTGTCCCCAAGGTGACTTCCAAAATCTAAATTCCACGGCCGCCAAAGACAGGAGTGAACCATTGGCACAGGCGGACTGTCTGTTGGTAGACTTCCTCTGTAGAAACTGATGTGGATTTCTAGCTCCCAGAAAATTTTACTGGTAGATGCTTCCGCCTCAAGCAATTACATGGATCTTCTGAAAATCATGTTCTCTCTGTGGGACAGGAGAATAATTATGCCAAAGAAGTTTTCATATTGTTACGAAAGTTTTAGGACCCACCACAGATTTCCTAACCTGGGGATGAGGCAAAGGGACTAAGAACCCCCAGGGAATTGACCTTGGAGGCCAGTGGGATTTGATTACAGAACTTCCACAGGACTGGGGAAACAGACTCTTGGAGGGAACAAACAAAACCTTGTGCACACCAGGACCCAGGAGATAGGGCAGCGACCCCACAAGAGACTGAGCCAGACTTGCCTGTGAGTATCCAGGAATCTGTGGTGGAGGTATGGATTGACGGTGGCCTACTGCTGGGTCAGAGACACTGAATACATCAGGGCTGGAATAAGTCTTTTTGAAGGAGGTTGCCATTATTGCATTACCCCTACCATAGTTTGGCCTCAGGCCAAACAACAGGGAGGGAACATAGCTTCACCCATCAACAAAAAATGGGATTAAAGATTTACTGAGCATGGCCCCGCCCATCAGAACTAGACCCAGATTCCCGCACAGCTAGTCTCTCCCATCAGGAAGTTCCCATAAGCCTCTTACACTGCTCCATCAGAGGGCAGACAGAATGGAAATCACAATTACAGAAAACTAACCAGACTGATCACATGAATCACAGCCTTGTCTAACTCAATGAAACTATGAGCCATGCCATGTAGTGCCATCCAAGACATCATGGTGGAGAGTTCTGACAAAACGTGGTCCACTGGAGAAAGGAGTGGCAAACCACTTCATATTCTTGCCTTGAGAACCCCATGAACAGTATGAAAAGGCAAAAAGATAGGACATTGAAATGAACTCCCCAGGTCAGTAGGTGCCCAATATGCTACTTGAGATCAGTGGAAAATAACTCCAGAAAGAATGAAGGGATGGGCCAAAGCAAAAACAACACCCAGTTGTGGATGTGACTGCTGAGGGAAGTAAAGTCCAACGCTGTCAAGAACAATATTGCACAGGAACCTGGAATGTTAGGTCCATGAAAGAAAAAGTGAAAGTGAAGTCGCTCAGTTGTGTCTGCCCTTTGAAACCCCATGGATTGTAGCCTACCAGGCTTCTCCATCCATGGAATTTTCCAGGCAAGAGTACTGGAGTGGGTTGCCATTTCCTTCTCCTGGGGATCTTCCTGACCCAGGGATTGAACCCAGGTCTCCTGCATTGCAGTCAGACACTTTACTGTCAGAGCCACCACGAATCAAGGTAAACTGGAAGTTATCAAACAGGAGATGGCAAGAATGGACATCAACATTTTAGGAATCAGTGAACTAAAATGGACCAGAATGGGTGAATTTAACTTAGATGACCGTTATATCTACTACTATGGGCAAGAATCCCTTAGAAGAAATGGAGTGGCCATCATGGTCAACAAAAGAGTCTGAAATGCAGTACTTGGATGTATTTCAGAAATGACAGAATGATCTCTCTTTGTTTCCAAGGCTAACCATTCAATATCACAGTAATCCAAGTCTGTGCCCCAACCACAAATGCCAAAGAAGCTGAAGTTGAACGGTTCTATGATGACCTACAAGATGTTGTAGAACTAACACCAAAAAAAAGATGTGCTTTTCATCATAGGGGACTGGAAGACAAAAATAGGAAGTCAAGAGATACATGGAGTAGCAGGCAAATTTGGCCTTGGAGTGAAAAATGAAGCAGGAGAAAGGTTAACAAGAGTTTTGCCAAGAGAACACACTGGTCATAGCAAACACCCTCTTCCAACAACACAAAAGACGACTCTACACATGGACATCACCAGGTGGTCAATACCAAAATCAGATTGATTATATTCTTTGCAGCTGAAGATGGAGATGCTCTATACAGTCAGCAAAAACAGGACTGGGAGCTGACTGTGGCTCAGATCATGCACTCCTTATTGCAAAATTCAGACTTAAATTCAAGAAAGTAGGGAAAACAAACTGCTAGACCATTCAGATATGACCTAAATCAAATCCCATATAACTATACAGTGGAAGTGACAAATAGATTCAAGGGATTAGATCTGATAGAGTGCCTGAAGAACTATGGAAGGAGGTCCATGACACTATAGGAGGTGGCAATCAAAACCATCCCCAAGAAAAAGAAAGCAAAAAGGGAAAATGGTTGTCTGAGGAGGCCTTACAAATAGCTGAGAAAGAAGAGAAGCAAAAGGCAAAGGAGAAAAGGAAAGATATACTCATCTGAATGCAGAGTTCCAAAGAATAACCAGGAGAGATAAGGAAGCCTTCCTCAGAAAAGAAATAGAGGAAAACAATAGAATGGGAAAGACTAGAGATCTCTTCAAGAAAATTACAGATACCAGGGGAACATTTTATGCAAAGATGGGCACAATAAAGGACAGAAACGGTATGGGCCTAACAGAAGCAGAAGATATTAAGAAGAGGTGGCAAGAATTCACAGAACTGTACAAAAAAGGTCTTAATGACCCAGATAACCACAATGGTGTGATCACTCACCTAGAGCCAGATATCCTGGAATGCAAAGTCAAGTGGGCCTTAGGAAGCCTCACTACGAACAAAGCTGATGGAGGTGTTGGAATTCCAGCTGAGCTATTTCAAATCCTAAAAGATGATGCTGTGAAAGTGCTGCACTCAATATGCTAGCAAATTTGGAAAACTCAGCAGTGGCCACAGGATTGGAAAAGGTCAGTTTTCATTACAATCCTAAAGAAAGGCAATGCCAAAGAGTGTTCAAACTAACACACAAAGCACTCATCTCACACGCTAGAAAAGTAATGCTCAAAATTCTCCAAGCTAAGCTTCAACAGCATGTGAACCAAGAACTTCCAGATGTTTAAGCTGGATTTAGAAAAGAAAGAGGAACTGGAGATCAAATTGCCAACATCCATTGGATCATTGAAAAAGTGAAAGAATTCCAGAAAAACATCTACTTTATTGATTATGCCAAAGCCTTTGACTATGTGGATCACAACAAACTTTGGAAAATTTTTAAAGAGATGGGAATAGCAGACCACCTGACCTGCCTCCTGAGAAATCTGTATGCAGGTCAAGAAGCAGCAGTTAGAGTTGGTCATGGAACAATGGACTGGATCAAAACTGGGAAAGGGGTACGTCAAGGCTGTGTATTGTCACTCTGCTCATTTAACTTATATGCAGAGTACATCGTGTGAAAATGCTGGCTGGATGAAGCACAAGCTGGAATCAAGATTACCGGGAGAAATATCAATAACCTCAGATATGCAAATGACACCACCCTTATGGCAGAAAGTGAAGAGGAGCTGAAGAGCCTCCTGATAGTGAAAGAGAGTAAAAAAAGCTGGCTTAAAACTCAACATTCAAAAAACTGATATCATGGCATCTGGTCCCATGACTTCATGGAAAATAGATGGGGAAACAATGGAAACAGTGACAGACTTTATTTTCCTGGACTCCAAAATCACTGCAGATGGTAACTGCAGCCATGAAAGTAAAAGATGCTTGCTTCTTGGAAGAAAAGCTATAAGAAACCTAGACAACATATTAAAAAGCATAGACATTACTGTGCCAAAAGAAGTCGGTTTTGTCAAAGCTATGGTTTTTCCAGTAGTCATGTATGGATGAGAGTTGGACCATAAAGAAAGCTGAGCACTGAAGCTTTTGAATAGGGGTGTTGGAGAAGACTCTTGACAGTCCCTTGAGCAGCAAGGAGATCCAACCAGTCAATCCTAAAGGAAAACAGTACTGAATATTCATTGGAAGGACTGATGCTGAAGCTGAAACTCCTATATTTTGGCCACCTGATGTGAAGAAGTGAGTCATTTGAAAAGACCCTGATGCTGGGAAAGATTGAAGGCAGGAGGAGAAAGGGACGACAGAGGATGAGATGGTTGGATGGCATCACCAACTCAATGGACATGAGTTTGAGCAGGCTCCGGGTGTTGGAGATGGACAAGGGAAGCCTGGCGTGCTGCAGTCCATGGGGTCACAAAGAGTCAGACACAACTGAGCAACTGAACTGTAGACAAAGGTATCTGCCACTGGGATAATCTCTTCTCACTTTAAACCACATTTCCCCAAACACAACTCCACCTGAGTAGACACTCATCCACACCTGCCATAACTGCTTGTCAAAGGCAGGCCTGAGTCTGCCACTGACTTCTGCGAGCACTAATTTAAGAAAAGCTGTCAGGAAGCCAGATCCCCTCTGACCATGCCTTCTGAAGCATGGCCATGGTCCCCTGGCTTTCTGCATGGCTCTCAGATTTGAGAAAAGGAAGAGTCTGAGATCTAAGTAAGGAGAAAAGAGCTTTGAGTGAAACCACCCCTCTTTTGCAGTCCATGTGAGCATTACTCCCCTTCACATCTCTCACCACCATCCCTTCTGCTGCTGCTGCTAAGTCGCTTCAGTCGTGTCCGACTCTGTGCGACCCCATAGACGGCAGCCCATGAGGCTCCCCCGTCCCTGGGATTCTCCAGGCAAGAACACTGGAGTGGGTTGCCATTTCCTTCTCCAATGCATGAAAGTGAAAAGTAAAAGTGAAGTCGCTCAGTCGTGCCCAACTCTTAGTGACCCCATGGACAACAGCCCACCAGGCTCCTCTGTCCATGGGATTTTCCAGGCAAGAGTACTGGAGTGGGGTGCCACTGCCTTCTCCACCACCATCCCTGGACTCCCTTAACTCTTACAACAGTGACTGCTCTACGACTCCATGGCAGCCTGACCCTCACCTATGGAGTTTTAACTGCTCTGTCCACTTACTGGCAAGGCACAAGGCTTCTCAAAATTTACCACAACACTCCATTATCCAGAACTGAGTCTCGGCTAAAGGAGGGTCCTAGCCTCAGTGACTGCTTGGGTTGGAGTAGAAAGTAATTTTTACTGAATCTGTCTGTAAGACAAGTACAAAGAAAAAAGAGAGCAAATCGGGCAATCAGGCAAGAAAAGGGAAATTTATTAGAGGGAAACGAGAGAGTGACTGACCCTTAAGGAGAACCAGCGTCCTCCCTTTCTTACAGGGTCTTTCTTATACCCCACCAGTGAAAAATTCTCTGAAGGGATGGTTAATTTTTAGCCTGTAGTTGAGTCCTGTGGTCACGTAGCAGGAGGTCTCGAATCTGGTGGTTAGGGTAGGCGCCAGTGAGAAAACAGAATGTCGTTTGGACAATTTGCTCAGTCTCAAGGATCACTGTGATTTTCTTCTTTGTTTTCGAGCTCAACATAATGAGCCATCTTAACAATGAGATGCCACGTGGGCCCTATCAGTGTCCAGTGACCATAACCATTGATAAAGATTCTGTCCTTGACCAAACTCTAGCCAGGCTCCTGTAAGCCCTTTCTCGGCTAGGCCTTTGAACCTTCACCTATAAATGTTAGGGAACCACAAGTCCATGTGCCCAATGCATTGTAAGGCCAAACAATATCAAAATTTCAGAGTCTGGAACAGAGAAAGGTTTATTGCACAGCCAAGCACGGAGATGGGTGGCCCATGCCTTTAAAACCCCAAGCTCCCCAAAAGTTTTCAGCAAAGCCCTTTTATAGGAAAGGTGAGGGAGGGGGTGTGGTTAGTTGCTGCAGACTTCTTGTTGTCAAATCCTTTGTTCTAGAGGGCAGGTCAAGATCAGGTAGATGTTCCTGTAAATCTCTACCTGACGAATGTTATTCGCAGGAAATACTCTCCCAGAGGCCTATTCCTTTCAGAGGCAAGGCAGTGGAAGCTACTGTAGGGGAGAAATCATGCCGCTATTTGTTTTTCTTGTCAGCAACCCAGCTTCCCTATTGGAATGACTGTGAAAAGAGAAGGAAAAGCAGGAGAACTATAAACAGAAATGAACAAGATGGAGAGCTATAACGAGAGAGTCAGCCTTGCCACTGCTGAGTTAATTACACACATACATCCCAAAGAAAAAGATCCAAGAGCCACAGAGCCTCCCTCAGTCCATGGCCAGAAGTACCTGTTTACCTCAGACATAGAGCACAGAAGAAATCATTGGTGGCATATCCCCACTTCACAAAAGTGAAAGTTGCTCAGTCATGTCCAACTCTTTGCAACCTCATGAACTATACAGTCCATGAAATTTTCCAGGCCAGAATACTGGAGTGGGTAGCCTTTCCCTTCGCCAGGGGATCTTCCCAACCCAGGGATCAAACCCAGGTCTCCCATATTGCAGACAGATTCTTTACCAGCTAAGCCATAAGGGAAGCTACTTCACATAAGCCCACCAGCAAATCTACCCCAATCCTGTTCAGCCACAAGCCACCAAAAGGAGAAGAATCTGAATGCACAGACTGAGCTCACTGTGAGCCAGGAAATGTTAACGGAGGATGGTCAGTGCATCTGGTGGAAGACTGTCAAAGATAAATTGCCCAAAGCTTCCCTGAAGTTACCTTTGTTGCCAGGAGACATGGACTACAGGAATGACGGGAAGATGGTAAGGAATTCCTGGTGGTCCAGTGATTAGGACTGCATGCTTTCCCAGGCCTGGGTTCAATCCCTGGTTGGAAACTAAGATCCCACAAGTTGTGTGGCACAGCAAAAGAATAAAAAAACAACAGATAGCCATCAAAGAAGTAGGCCACAGATATCATTTGGGAGAGTCCCTTGGACTGCAAAGAGATCCAACCAGTCCATTCTGAAGGAGATCAGCCCTGGGATTTCTTTGGAAGGAATGATGCTAAAGCTGAAACTCCAGTACTTTGGCCACCTCATGAGAAGAGTTGACTCATTGGAGAAGACTCTGATGCTGGGAGGGATTGGGGGCAAGAGGAGAAGGGGACGACAGAGGATGAGATGGCTGGATGGCATCACTGACTCGATGGACATGAGTATGAGTGAACTCCGGGAGTTGGTGATGGACAGGGAGGCCTGGCGTGCTGCGATTCATGGAGTCGCAAAGAGTTGGACATGACTGAGCGACTGACCTGATCTGATCTGATCTGATCTTTTCCACAGGGCGGGGCCCCAGCAGCCTCAATGCATTGTGTGAACCACCCTACCCTCAGAGGAGAGCGGGCCAGAAGTAAGCACTTAAACTGGACAATTCAGATTGTCTTTCCTAAGAATATGGACTCAAGCCTGGGAGATTATGCTTGGGTTGGTCCCTAGAATGGAGTTGTAAACATGGGACCAGTAGCAAATTCTGCCCTGTGCCTAGAGATGAAGAAAACAGGAATTCAAAGAGGGGAGAAGAGATGGAAGGTGCAAAGCCTGCTTAGACTGAGCCTGAGTGCTGCATGAGGTTCTGACTGGGTTTCCAGCCTCCAGACCCCTCTGCTGTAACCTCATCCTTGGGTGCCAGGATACACACGGGAGTCATAATAAATTAAGTATACTGCTGCTAAGTCACATCAGTCGTGTCTGACTCTGTGTGACCCCATAGACAGCAGCCCACCAGGCTCCCATCCCTGGGATTCTCCAGGCAAGAATACTGGAGTGGGTTGCCATTTCCTTCTCCAGTTTATGAAAGTGAAAAGTGAAAGTGAAGTCGCACAGTCATGTCTGACTCTTTGTGACCCCATGGACTGTAGCCTACCAGGCTCCTCTGTCCATGGGATTTCCCAGGCAAGAGTACTGGAGTGGGTTACCACTGCCTTCTCCAAATTAAGTATATCTGAGTTAATTCAAGTGGGTCTCTGCTATTCTTAAACAGATCCTAAATAACATACTTAGCAAGTCATCAGTCAATGCAAATGTCTCAGAACTGAACTCAGGTAAAATGACACTCACATACCTTTCTGGAGGGAAGCAGGCAGTCCTCAAGCAAATCAGCAGGGGTAGGGGTGATCAACTGGTTATACTGTTATTTCACTTTCAGAAAAAAAAATAGAAAGTTGTGAAAGAACACTATGTGTAAGTTTATTTTTACACATCTATCCTTTCTGTGAGCTACATTATGGCCCTTTTCAAAAACACTCCAGAACATCTAATGAAGTGCCAGACACCTGACAACCCTGAGCCCTGAGTTAGAAAGAATGGCCCATTACTCACCCTTCAGCACCTAGTAAGTGCTATGGAGGCTGAGTAATAATGTTCAATTAACAACAGGGGGAAACTCTAAATGCCTGTTGAATTAATGAATAAAGGAAGAAATAAATGGGAAAACAGAAGTTACCAAAAGTCAGAAAATCATAACTCTCTTGGCTGGGAGGACTCAAAAGCCACATCTAGCCCAGAGCAGATCTGTTTATTTTTTCTACACTTCTTGCTTTCCTCTCATGGTATAATCTGTTTAGAAGTTCCTCTTTTCTGTTGGCTAGTTAAGAATCCTTAGTCCCACCCTTCCTTGTTATAATCCTCTCAGGTGCTTTGACCCCCTTCTTGTTAAATGGTGTTTTGGGGAAATAAATAGGACAAAATTTATATACATATATATACACAGACACATACACATATTACATATAAATATATATTATTTCTAATACACACACACACATCTCTATAGGTGTGCATATGAAGAGGAAAAGTTAAAATTTTATATAACCTCCCGCTCCTTCGCACCTCTGTAACTCAGCTTGCTCCTTGCAAAGTCTGGATCACGTAGGTCACATAGTCTCAGAAAGTGGGGACTTACAATACTAGGAACTGGAGCTTAACTTTCACCCTTGTCCTGCTTTTTGCAAATGCCCAGCCCCTGCAAAGCTGCTTAATCATGCCCGTCCATGTAAAGGTGAGGCAACCCCCTCCCCATCTTGACTGCTATTCCCGTGTGCAAAACCCCTTAGTTTAAATCAGCCTATTAACAGCTAGTGTTGCCCCCTATAGTCTGTCTATAAAATCTC
The DNA here is from genome assembly GCA_935064755.1 of Tragelaphus eurycerus. NCBI lineage: Eukaryota > Metazoa > Chordata > Mammalia > Artiodactyla > Bovidae > Tragelaphus > Tragelaphus eurycerus. The sequence goes on along the minus strand of CAKXYN010000001.1, from coordinate 28,563,165 downwards.
TGTAACCACTTTGTTCCGAGCTCAGAGCTTGGAGTGTTAATTAACTCCCCTGGACCCACGGGAATAATAATCCTGAGTTCTCCAACTCTCCGAGTATGGTACTTGGTTTCTTGACTACTGATTTCTGCAACACATGTGTCAGAAATATTATAATGAAACCATAGTTATTGTCATTTCCCCTACATTTTGACTTTTTTCTGTACAGTGATTCTGGATAAGGCATCTTTGCATATTGTGGAAGCTCTGACCACAGTTGGGTAAATAAGTTCGATTTGTGCCTGTTAGTCTCTTGTATTACATAAACCTTATCAAGAAATGAGAATAAAGAAAAAAAAATCCTTAAAACCCTACCAACCGTTTAAATTTCTCCCTGTGCTGAGGGAACTTTTGGGGGCAATAGAAATTTTCTATGTCTCAATTATATAACTATATTCATTTGTCACAACTTGCCAAACTGTATATTTAAAAGGATGAAGTAAGTGTCTATAAAGTATATCTCAATAAACCTAATCAAAATCCAAACCGTCTTTATGCCCAATGTACACATCATTTTCTTAGTATCCATCCCCATGTAATTATTTAAAAGTAACTTCTATGTCACTACACTGTCTGAAGCTGTAATTCTGAGAAAGGACAGGGCGTCTAACCATTGGATGAAAAGTGTGATCAAGCCAGTGAGATCACAACATCTGGTCAGATCAGCATCCTTTAAACTCTTGTGTTATCACTAATTAGAATCACTAATTAGAAAATTAATTCAAAAGCACCCCACCTCCAGGACCTCCTGGTGGTCCAGCGGTTAAGTCTCTGCACTGCCAATGAAAGAGGCTCAGGTTCAATCACTGGTCAGGGAACTAAGACCCCATATGCTGCCCAGCTTGGCCGAAACATAAGATGACAATAACAATAATCAAATTAAATATAAAAAAGCACCACCCCTCACAAACGACTGATAGGGGCCATGGAACAGATGTGAACATGTTGAGGGCAGGCACGGTAACTGATCAGGAGCAGGCTCTCCTCTAAGACAGGAGCTGCAGCAAGTCACTGCTGGGCTTTTCTTCCCTCCGGTGTTTCCCTGTGTGATGCTAACACGACAACCTCATGTCTAATTTAGAGATGCACCCAGAGGCCTGCCCTCAATGGCACAAGTCACTTTTGTAGCTACATACTTGAGTAGGCACTTAAGTTAAATAGTGACATGGATGGGAGTAGCAAAGAAACCCAAACAGCAAAACCACATCCCCTTTCAATCATATTCTTGTCACTGATATTCTCCTGCTCTAGAGGTTGGTTACACAAGATCCTGATAATGGTCATCAAGGTAATAGAAATCCAAGGCTAGATGCCCCACAGTGAACTTTGCTACTTGCCCCACCAAAGGGCCCTCCTGAAATTCTGAAAGTAACCACTGGATACTTTTTATGGTTACTTCCTTCCACAGACTGCATTTCCTCTACTTGGTGAATTACAATAGCCCTTCTCAGGACTTCCCTGGTGGCTCAGATGGTAAAGTGTCTGCCTACAATGCAGGAGACCCAGCTTCAATCCCTGGGTTGGGAATATCCTCTGGAGAAGGAAATGGCAACCCACTCCAGTATTCTTGCCTGGAAAATCCTATGGACAGAGGAGCGTGGTAGGCTACAGTCCATGTGGTCACAAAGAGTCGGACATGACTAAGCGACTTCACTTCACTTCTCAGTTGTAATGCCATCCTCCTAAAACCCAAAATGTTCTACGAACTCTTTCAACTCTAGTATCCCTAGAAGGCAGAAGTGGACTGACAGAAGGCCAAAACTGGGTGTGATAAAGAACAAATACTGGAACCTCCCTGGTGGTCCAGTGGCTAAGACTCCATGCTCCCAGTGTAGAAGGCCCAGGTTCAATCCTTGGTAAGGGAGCTAGATCTCACATGCTGCAACTCAGAGTTCATATGCTGCAACAAAGACTCAAAGCAGCCAAAAAAAAAAAAAAAGGAACAAATACTACTGGAAGTTCCTGGGTTGCCCAATGGTTAGGATTCTAGGCTTTCACTACCTTGGCCTTGGTTCAGTCCCTGGTCAGGGAACTGAGATCCAGTAAGCACCATGGTGCAGTCAAAAAAAAGAACAGAACAAACACTACCATTTGGTACCAGGGGAAAGTGAAGGTATTACTTGTTCAGTCGTGTCCAACTCTTTGTGCAACCCCAAGAATCTATACCGGGGAAGGCAATGGCACCCCACCCCAGTACTTTTGCCTGGAAAAATCCCATGAACGGAGGATCCTGGTAGGCTCCAGTCCATGGGGTCGCTAAGAGTCAGACACGACTGAGCGACTTCACTTTCACTTTTCACTTTCATGCATTGGAGAAGGAAATGGCAACCCACTCCAGTATTCTTGCCTGGAGAATCCCAGGGACGGGGGAGCCTGGTGAACTTCTGTCTATGGGGTCGCACAGAGTCGGACACGACTGAAGCGACTTAGCAGCAGCAGCAGCAAGAATCTATACATGGACATCAGCAGATGGTCAGTACCAAAATCAGGTGGGTTATACTCTGCAGCCAAAGATGGAGAAGCTCTATACAGTCAGCAAAAACAAGACCAGGAGCTAACTGTGGCTCAGATCACGAACTCCATATTGACAAATTCAGACTTAAAATTGAAGAAAGAGGGAAAACCACTAGACCATTCAGGTATGACCTAAATCAAATACCTTATGATTATACAGTGGAAATGATAAATAGAGTCAAGGGATTAGATCTGATAGAGTGCCTTAAGAAATATGGAAGAGGTTTGTGACATTGTATAGGAGGCAGTGATCAAGACCATCCCCAAGAAAAAGAAATGCAAAAAGGCAAAATGGTTGTCTGAGGAGGCCTTACAAATAGCTGAGAAAAGAAGAGAACCTAAAGGCAAGGAGAAAAGGAAAGATGTGCCCATGTGAATGCAGAGTTCCAAAGAATAGCATGGAGAGATAAGAAAGCCTTCTTCAGGGATCAATGTAAAGAAATAAAGGAAAAAAATAGAATGGGGAAGACTAGAGATCTGTTCAAGAAAGTTACAGATACCAAGGGAACATTTCATGCAAAGATGGGTACAATAAAGGACAGAAATGGGATGAACCTAACAGAAGCAGAAGATACTAAGAAGAGGTAGCAAGAACACAGAAAAACTATACAAAAAAGATCATGATCCAATCACGATGGTGTGATCACTCACCTAGAGCCAGACATCCTGGAATATGAAGTCAAGTGGGCCTTAGAAAGCATCTCTACAAACAAAGCTAATGGAGGTGATGAAATTCCAGTTGAGCTGTTTCAAATCATAAAATACAATGCTGTGAAAGTGCTACACTCAATATGCCAGTAAATTTGGAAAACGCAGCAGTGGCCACAGGACTGGAAAAGGTCAGTTTTTATTCCAATCCTAAAGAAAGGCAATGCCAAAGAATTTTCAAACTACCACACAAGTGAACTCATCTCACACGCTACCAAAGTAATGCTCAAAATGCTCCTAGCTAGGCTTCAACACCATGTGAACCAAGAACTTCCAGATGTTCAAGTTGGATTTAGAAAAGGCAGAGGAACTGGAGATCAAATTGCCAACATCCGTTGGATCATTGCAAAAGCAAGAGAATTCCAGAAAAACATCTACTTTATTGATTATGCCAAAGCCTTTGACTGTGTGGATCACAACAAACTGTGGAAAATTTTTAAAGAGATGAGAATACCAGACCACCTGACCTGCCTCCTGAGAAATCTATGCAGGTAAAGAAGTAACAGTTAGAACTGGACATGGAACAACAGAGTGGTTCAAATCGAGAAAGGAGTATGTCAAGGCGGTATATTGTCACCCTGCTTATTTAACTTATATGCAGAGTACATCATGAGAAATGTTGGACTGGATGAAGCATAAGTTGGAATTAAGATTGCCAGGAGAAATATCAGCAACCTCAGATACGAAGACGACAGTGAGAGACTTTATTTTTTTGGGCTCCAAAATCACTGCAGATGGTGACTGCAGACAGAAATTAAAAGACGCTTGCTCTTTGGAAGAAAAGCTATGACAAACCTAGACAGCATATTAAAAAGCAGAAACATTACTGTGCCAACAAATGTCTGTCTAGTCAAAGCTATGATTTTTTCAGTAGTCATGCATGGATGTAAGAGTTGGACCATAAAGAAAGCTGAGTGCATAAGAATTGAGGCTTTTGAAAAATAAACAAATGGGGCCTAATTAAAATTAAAAATTTTTGCACAACAAAGGAAACTATAAGCAAGGTGAAAAGACAGCCTTCAGAATGGGATAAAATAATAGCAAATGAAGCAACTTACAAAGAATTAATCTCAAAAATATACAAGCAACTCCTGCAGCTCAATTCCAGAAAAATAAACGACCCAATCAAAAAATGGGCCAAAGAACTAAACAGACATTTCTCCAAAGAAGACATCAGATGGCTAACAAACACATGAAAAGATGCTCAACATCACTCATTATCAGAGAAATGCAAATCAAAACCATAATGAGGTACCATTTCACGCCAGTCAGAATGGCTGAGATCCAAAGACTACACGCAATAAATGCTGGAGAGGGTGTGGAGAAAAGGGAACCCTCTTACACTGTTGATGGGAATGCAAACTAGTACAGCCACTATGGAGAACAGTATGGAGATTCCTTAAAAAACTGGAAATAGAACTGCCTTACGACCCAGCAATCCCACTACAGGGCATACACACCAAGGAAACCAGAATTGAAAGAGACATGTGTACCCCAATGTTCATTGCAGCACTGTTTATAATAGCCAGGACATGGAAGCAACCTAGATGTCCATCAGCAGACGAATGGATAAGAAAGCTGTGGTACATATACACAATGGAATATTACTCAGCCATTAAAAAGAATACATTTGAATCAGTTCTAATGAGGTGGATGAAACTGGAGTCTATTATACAAAGTGAAGTAAGCCAGAAAGAAAAACACCAATACAATAAACTAACACATATATATGGAATTTAGAAAGATGGTAATGATGACCCTGTATGCGAGACAGCAAAAGAGACACAGATGTATAGAACAGTAATTTGGACTCTGCGGGAGAGGGCGAGGGTGGGATGGTTTGGGAGAATGGCATTGAAACATGTATATTATCATATGTGAAACAAATCGCCAGTTCAGGTTCAATGCATGACACAGGGCGCTCTGGGCTGATGCACTGGGATGACCCAGAGGTATGTGATGGGGAGGGAGGTGGGAGAGGGGTTCAGGATGGGAAACACATGTACACCCGTGGCAGATTCATGTCAGTGTATGGCAAAACCAATACAATATTGTAAAGTAATTAGCCTCCAATTAAAATAAATAAATTTATATTTAAAAAAAAGAATTGATGCTTTTGAACTGTGGTGTTGGAGAAGACTCTTGTGAGTCCCTTGGGCAGCAAGGAGATCCAACCAGTCCATCCTAAAGGAAATCAGTCCTGGGTGTTCATTGGAAGGACTGATGCTGAAGCTGAAACTCCAATACTTTGGCTACCTGATGTGAAGAACTGACTCACTAGAAAAGACCCTGATGCTGGAAAAGATTGAAGGCGGGAGGAGAAGGGGATGACAGAGGATGAAATGGTTGGATGGCATCACTGGCTCAATGGACATGGGTTTGAGTAAGCTCCAGGAGCTGGTGATGGACAGGGAAGCCTGGTGTGCTTCAGTCCATAGGGCTGCAAATAGTTGGACATGACTGAGCGACTGAACGGAACTGATGGACTGTAGGCCACTAGACTCCTCTGGCCATGGAATTATCCAGGCAAGAATACTAGAATGGGTAGCCATTCCCTTCTCCAGGGAATGTTCCTGACCCAGGGATTGAACTCAGGTATCCTGCACTGCAGGCAGATTCTTCATCATTTGAGCCACCAAGGAAGCCCTACTAGGGGATAGGAGAGGGTAATCAAACTTGGTCCTTAAGTATGAGAACTTAAATGGAGTTGGGAAAACAATAATGACCTACTTATAGGAGACCAGAAGAGTATCATTAAATACATGAGCAGAAGCCCAGAGGAATCTGCCACCCTAGGGATGACGGAGTTGGGAACATGCAGGAGCTCACAGGGAATGAGGTAAAGGGTTCAGGCTATGAGTAGATGACTTCCAAGGAGAAGCATGATTCTGAATGAAATGTGCAACTTGGACAGGTGAAGACCTGGCCATTTCCGATGAGGGGAGCAATAGGAAGAGAGGCACAGAAGGAGGAAGCAGCAGTGCCCATGGACAAGACAGGGGAGCCCCTGGCGTGGCTGGGGCAGGTCGCGCATGTTGGGGAGACAGAGGAGATAGGACTGAAGTGGGGCGGCAGGGCTTCACCAGGGATGGCCTTGTAACTTGGTCAGGTTTCTTCCTGGTGTGCAGTTTCTGATGGTGAATGAAACTTGTGCTCCATCTGAAGGATTTCCCACACACTTTACACTCATAAGGTTTCTCCCCAGTGTGAACTCGCTGGTGCTCAACCAGGGTGATTTTCTGATTGAATGCCTCCCCACACTCCTGGCAGGTTCTCCTGCTTACCTCTGCAGGTGCCTCTCGGGTCCTCTCCCCCGACCAGTGTCCAGGGATCCAGGCGCCCTGGTTCTTCCCCTCGCTCCAGCCAGAAGATCAGATCTGGTATGAGGAATGGAAATGCTTCTGAAGGACACAGAAAAGGAATAGAAAGTTGAGGAGAGTCTCCTCGGACCCCTCTCAGTCTACCCTCCGCTTTGCCAAGTGGAAAGAGCAGCGACGTCCCAGGAGACGAAGGGAGGCCAGTGTGGAGAGACTCTGGGGATGAAAGGAGGACTCAAAGTGTTTTGCCCAGGAAGCTTATTCTGGCTCTGAGAGCACAGGAAGTCCACACTGTCACTGGAAGTGTGTACAGAAGGCCTTAGGAGACGCTCACACAGAGAAGATGGGCCACAGTCTCCTCCAGGGAACTGAAAGAGTGAAGGAACGAATACGGAACCTTCTCAGTGCTCTGACCCCAGGGCAAAGCCCCTCCCAGGAGAATTCCCACGGGGAAAGAAGGAAGCCCTTTTTTTTTTTTTTTTTGCCACACTGCTCAACCTGTGGGATCTTAGTTCCCCAATCAAGGATTGAACCCACACCCTTGGCAGTGTGGAGTCCTAACCACTGGACTGTCATGGAATTTCGGGGAAGTCTTGTTTAAAACTGAAATGAACCCAGATCTTTCTCTAGTAGTTAGTTACTCTTGCAACTGAGGATCAGGGAGCTCAGCTCATGGAGTATCAATTCTGATGGTATTAGAGATCCCAGATACATTACAGAGGAAGCCAGGAGCCCCCAAGGGCAGAAGCTGAGTTTTATGAAGGAAGGAGGAGGACTCACCCAAGGAAGTTATGTTTGCATAATTCTCCAGCATCACCTCCCTGTACAGGGCCCTCTGCGCAGAGTCCAGGCTGGACCATTGGTTCTGGGTGAAGTACACGGCCACGTCCTCAAAGGTCACCGGCTCCTAAAACAACAGGCTTCTTCTCAAGCCCTGGACGAAGGCAAAGGGAGGGGCCTGAACTTCAGGGAGGGCGAGTCCTGGAAAAAAGAGCCACCAAAGAAGCAGCAGAGGACTTGTACCATCACTGTAAAGACCCATTTAGACAAGAACCACTGCTAGATGCAAAATCTAGGAGGAAATGTTGATAAGCAAGATATCTGCATGATTTTAAATGATTACCAATAGATTTCTAATCATTTGCAGGGGGGAAAATAATAACTATACAGTGAAGAAATCAGGTAACACCTTGACTAGGAAATCTAAAGTTGGCTAGTGTGACTGATGAACTGGATTTCTAATTTTAATTCATTTTAATCTAAATAGGCACCTGCAGCTAGTGGCTCCCTTACTGAACAGTGGAGAACAGATATTTGCTGACCCTGAATGTTAATATTCTGCCTCTACTTCCTTGAGAGTCAGCAGCTGAGAGCACAGTCCTGACCATCTTCCCTCACATTAGGGCTTCCACCCTCCTCACCTCTCTAATTACTTATGTGTATCCTTTGTTCTTTGTTCTCTGCAACATGCAGATTCTCAACATCCAGCTCCATCTCTCATCATTCTGCTTCATTCCCTTGCTGACGCTTCCTCCCTCTCCATTATTAAATTAACAGGGGACTTCCCTCGTGGTCCAGTAGTTAAGAATCTGCCTGCTAATACAGGGGTCTGGGGTTCAAGCCCTGGTCCAGAAAGATTTCACATGGCAGGGGGGAACTAACCCCGTACACCACAACTACTGAGACTGTGTTCTAGAGCCCCTGCTCTGCAACAAGAGAAGCCATGACAATGAGAAGCCCACACCACCAGAGAGCAGCCCCGGCGCCCTGCAACTAGGGAAAACCTGTGTGCAGCAGTGAAGACCCAGCAAAGCCAAAAATAAAACAAATACATTAAAAAAAAAATCAATGGGGCTGTTGATTCCCCTACATGGGAAGTAGGTTTCAGAGGCGGCACAGATTCATGGCAAACAGCAGAGACTTTAGAGCTGTGGTTCTCAGTGGGGGGCAATTGTGCTCATCAGGGAATATGTGGCGGTGTCTGGAGACGGTTTTCGTTGCCACCACCTCCGGGGGGTGGTGATGCTACTGGCACCTAGTGGTTAGAGGCCATGGATGCATGTTACTTAACATCCTACAGTACACAGGAGGGTCCCCCACAGCAAAGGATTACCTGGCCCGAAACATCAACAGAGCTGAGGTTGACAAACGTAGCTCTACAGTCACACTCCCTAGGTTCCAAATTCCACCACTATAGCCATTAGCTGTATGAACTTAGATGAGCCACTTAACGTTTTGTGCCTCAATTTCTTCATCTAAAAAAACTGTGATACTAGCAATACCAAGCTGATGAGACTCTTGTAAGGATGGAGTGAATTAGTATGTATAAAGCAAACATCACCTGGCAGATGATAATATATAAATCTCAGCACTTATTGCAACAACAGATGAACTTCCTAGATGATTCCAAATAACAAATGTTCCTCGTAAGAGACTGTAGCAAAGACTGACAGTTATTAATATATCTATCCATCCATCTCACTTCTAAGAGGTTTCTGAAAGAGAACAGCTGAGAGCTTTGCATTTTTAGCATCTCCTCTTCTAGGTGGAATGCACATGAATGCTGGAGATCAAGCAGCCGCCTAAGACTGTGAAGTAACCCTGGGCAGGAGAGCCAGTGCTAGGAAGGTGGAGCAGAAAGACAGAAAGAACCTGCATGTGTGATGATAGTGGAGCCATCACACTCACCCTAGACTGCCTCTCCCAGACTTCTCTGGTGTGAGAGAGAAGCTTTTTTCCTGTTTAAGCCACGTTTAAGCCACTGTCACTTGGGGTTTGTTTGGCCACACCACAGAGCATGGAGGATCTTAGTTCCCGAATCAGGGATTAAAACCACACCCACTGCAGTGGAAGCCCAGAGTCTTAACCACTGGACTGCCAGGGAATTCCTCAGTTGGGGGGTTTCTTAGTGGAACATAATCCCCCATGACTACCATACTTTAGGCAAAGCCCCTGGAGAGAAAAGACTGACTCCAAAGATGTTAAAATTTTTCCTAACATGGAACTGATGTTGGCTTAAGTGCTGAAACAGAAGTGGATGGTCCAAGGTCCAGAAAAATGAACCAAATATACACTGCTCTTAAGTTTCTGGGATGGAGCTTTCTCATTTTATGATATATCCATTACATGACACACCAGCTTTCTCATTGCATGGTCTAAGACTCTGGAGAGAAATTCACTGAAATCATCCTCTATCAGTAAGAAAACTTGAGAGGGAACACTTCCTTTAATGCTGCATGAATTTGTGCCAACAATGAATACAGCCTTTTAACACAGATTAAGCTGCAGTTTTTGCAGTGGACTTAGAGGCACAGGCTTCAGTGCCAAACTCAGCACTCGTCCAAGAATTCACCTCTCTCATCAATCCACACCCTCCAATGCTCCCAATTTGGGTTTCATTGCACCCTGACTCCATGGTCTGTAGAGCAAACTCCTCCTGTGGGTATGCCTGTTTAATCTCAGGAGGTGGCCTTCCTCTGTGTATTGCCACACAGACTAGCAATTTTAACTTGCCCACTAATTCCCCAGATATTGTACAAATGCAGATTCTGATTCAGTAGATGAGGTTCTGCCTTTCTAATGAACCCCCTGGTCAGGTCAAACATGTTCATCTGTGCACTGTCCTCGCGGTCTGCCTCGATGTAGATTCTCACTTTCTAGAATTTCTAGGCTGGTGCTTCCTCTTTTCTTCACACCTGATCCTTCCAAATTTATTCTACTCTCCCTCATTAACTCCCCTAACACACTCCTTTGCCATACTCTTTGATGGATGCAAAGCTAAGCACAGGACTGGCCAAGGTACGTCCTGTAATGCCCTTTCATATCTGTTCTGAATGTGGAAAGCTGGAAAAAAACTCAGCTCACCTGGGACCATGTCTGGAGAATGGCTGATGACCCCTAGCTTCATGCACTCCCCTTTCTGTTTAGAAAAGCAAAAACCTGGAGAGCTAAGAGGAAAAAGAACCACAGTGAGACTAACCCTATCTTGTTTCTCACACTCGCCACTTCTTCCTCCCTGTCTCCTCACCACTATCCTAGGAAAGATACTCTTAGGACACTCTGGATGTTCTCATTGCACCCCCGCTAGGGATTCACTGGGTGCTGCCACTGCTCCTTTGTACACTCTACAAATTTGCCTGATGAGGATAGAAATTCCTAGAAAGAATCTCTGAAGCAAGAGTCAAGGACTGCAGAACATTTGACTTTTAAGAAAATCCCTGGTCCACTTTGAATGCATTACTAGGTAGTCTGCACTGAATGCTTCTACTGACCATGGTTGGCAAAGACCCCAAACAAGCTTTTGCAGAGAAAGTAGGGTAATACAGGCCTCTGGACCTCTGCAACGGCTGCAGAACAAAATGCAAGCGGAGTTCTGACCCCGGGAGGAAAGGGTAAAACGTTTAACTTCCCGGTTGGGGGATGAGGACCGAAGCCCGCATCCGGATCTGAACACTCCACCGTGGGAAACAGGCAACTCCAAACGTGACTGGTCCCCACCCTGAGTACCACGAGTCAGAGGAAGGAGGTCGGGCCAGCCCTTCAGGGCAGAAAGGTCGATTGCTCCTCTCCAGCGGAGGGTTGGGCTCAGGCTGGCGGAGCTTCGGAGGCCTCTGCTCGGCAAGCTCCAGGATGAAAAGGACTGCCCCACCAGGGAACGGGATCGCGGAATTCCTGGCAACTTGGTGAGCGCGAGTGCCAGCACTGACCGTAGCCAAGGCGGAAGCGCTCCCAACTGGCGTTCTCGGCGCCTCTCTAGGAAGCCCGGAGGCTGGCCTTTCTCCATGGTTCCCCCCAAGCCAGACACCCGATGTCTGCGCGCGCATTAGCTCGTATCTGTGGCTGCTTACGCCAAGTGGACACTTCGTCAAGGACCGAGATTCCACATTATACTTGTGATGCTTTAAGTTATGGCGCTAACACTCGCTGTGTGTGTGCTTAGTCGCTCAGTCCTGTCCAACTCTTTGGGACCCCACGGACTGTAGCCCGCCAGGCTCCTCTGTCCATGCAGATTCTCCAGGCAAGAATACTAGAGTGGGTTGCCATGCCTTCTTCCAGGGGATCTTCCTAACCCAAGGATCGGGCACACAATCTTCCACGTTGCAGGCGGATTCTTACCGTCTGAGCCACCAGGGAATCCCCACACTTGCTAGCAGCAACTTAACCTAATGAATATAGCCCATCTTCCCTGTTTAGTGGCTGATGGCCTGGACTGTGACCTAAAATCATGAAATCTGAGATCTGACTACTTTCGAATTGTCTTCACTGTTTGGCCTTGGCAAATTACTAAACTCTAACTCAGTTTCTCAATTGAGAATGGAAATAGTTTCAAACTCATAAATTCAACGCATTAACTGAGTCAATTCATAAACTACAAATTATCAGAGATACAGGGTGTAATACTATGACTTAAATACGTATTTGGTATTCGCATCCAATTGTTGACACAAGAAGCTTCTAAAATTCTTGGGGAGTCTCCAGACTGTTCTTTTCGACTGAGATGACCGGTGGCTAGAGTCTCCTAACTTCAAGATGGGGATGGGGTCGGGGGGTGCTGCTCAGCAGAGGAACCACAACTTCATAGTCATCCATCGTGGGTGACCTGGTCACCACCACCACCACCACTTCCCGACCTACCTGGAGCAGAAGGGCTGGGGATCTAACTAATCACCAATAGCCAATGATTTAATCAAACATGCCTACCTAATGAAATTTCATAAAAACTCTAAAGGGAAGGCAGTTCCCTGGATGAACATAAAGGTGCTGGGAGGGTAGCAAGCTAGAGAGGGCATGTAAGTTGTGTGCCCCTTCCCTCACACCTTAACTCATGCATTTGCAGCTGTTCGGAGTTACCTTTTGTGACAAGCCTGTAACAAATGTTCATTCTCCAGACCTTCCGGAACCAGGGATAGAACCTGCAGGGATAGTCTCCTGCTTGGCAGGCAGATTCTTTAACACTGAGCCACCTGGGAAGCCTGCAACATGCCTTAGTTCTATTAACAAAGGAGGCAGTCATGGGAACTCCAATTACAGCTGCACCCTGATAAGTGCAACAGGCCTGAGAGCCTTGTAACTGACATTTGAAGTCAGGGCAAACCCCTCTGGGGCTTCCCTGGTGGCTCAGCTATAAAGAATCCAACTGCAATGCAGAAGACACCATGGGTTCAATCCCTGGGTCAGTAAGATCCCGAGGGTATGGGAATCCACTCCAGTATTCATGCCTTGGAGAATCCCATGGACAGAGAAGCCTGGCAGGTTACAGTCCATGGGGTCACACACAGTCAGACATGACTTAAGTGAATGATCATGCACACACCCATTCACCTGTGTGGTCTGTGGATCACCTGGGCAGTTTCTATCAGATGTGCTGTAAGTAAAAATTCTTAAGGGGGAAATAACTACTTTCAGACAAGCAAAGTGAAAAACTGAAAATGATGTTGCTTAACTGTGTCCGACTCTTTGTGACCCCGTGGACTGTAACTTATCAGGCTCCTCCAACCATGGGATTCTCCAGGCAAGAATGCTGGAGTGGGTTGCCATTTCCTTCTCCAGGGATCTTCCCAACCCAGGGCTTGAACCTGGGTCTCCTGCATTGCAGGCAGGCGCTTTACCATCTGAAACACCAGGAAGCCCAAAATATACATGTCCATGGACCATACAATCCATGGAATTCTCCAGGCCACAACACTGGAGTGGGTGGCCTATCCTTTCTCTAGCAGATCTTCCCAACCCAGGATCGAACTAGAGTCTCCTGCATTGCAGATGGATTCTTTACAAACTGTGCTATCAGGGAAGATTTCAGACAAAAATGCATTCAGAAATTTTTATACTCATGAATGCTAACTAGAATATGCAGTTCTAGGAATACTAGAAGATGCAGTTCGTGAACCTCAATACAATTTCACCAGTGCCACTTTGCGCTTCAGACCTTTACAGAGTAAAGAGTACTGCCAAACTTGAAACCACCTGACCTTCCCAACTCTTCTGTCCCATGTTTCAGTTCCTTCAACAGGACACAATGCAAATTTTAGACATCACTCTATTTAAAAAGCACTCTGTGGCTTTCTACACACTACCCACCCACCACAGAGCCAACACCTGGCTTCCTAGTCCTGTGGTCTCTGGCAAGTCTTCTACATGCCTGAGATTAATACCTCCCTTCCCCCAACCCCCTGTTCTGGGTGGAAGCTGAAGATTCCACTTTAGACAACCCACCTTGTCCTTGTTAGAACAAGTAACCCAAAATTGCCTGTATTTCCTCTATCACAGCAACTATTACACTGTATCACTTGCCTATTAATGCCACTAAACAAAAATGAGAAATGACCGGGAACTGACCAACCTATCAAAATGTAGTATTTACCTACAGTGTATTTTTCTAAGAAAATTTCCTCTTGAGCGTCAGAAGCATCTGTGACTTTAGTTATTTATGAGATGTATATTTGTACAAGGAAAGAAAATTAACCCAGTGGTCTAATTATCATGATTTCCCATAAGAACATTACTTAAGACTTTGTGTGATGACTTGATAGTATCTGGGTCTGGACAGAGTGGGACTCAGGAATTCCTTCTCCAATGAGGACAGTAACGATCCTACCATCAATCTGCCTCATAAACCCAGCCCCAGCAAAAAGACTTTAATCCACAGATTAAATAATTTACCAGAACATCAAAAAGAACTTTTATTCTGATTCAAATAGCCTCTTATGCACTCATGCTTTCTTGCCAGATGCCTTTGGAGCAGGTGCTTTCTGGGCTGGAGCTTTCTGACCCTTCTGAGTTTTAGGAGGAGGTGCTGCCTTCTGGCCTGCAGCTTTCTGGGCAGGAGCCTTCTGGGCTGGAGCCTTCTTACCCTCAGTGGTGATCTTTTTTGCTGGAACCTTGGCAGCAGCAGCAGCTACTGCAGCTGCCCCCTTAGCAGCAAGGGCTTTCTTGGGAGAAGCTTTCAGGAGAGCTGCCTTTTGAAGTTTCTTAACTTCAATCTTGATTAGTCTGTTCCTCTGAAAAATTTCAATAAAAATGTTCATTATATATGCACACAAAACTCTTACCCATCCTATATGTATGGATACGTAGGTAGGTACAGGAGACCACCCTTATAATGTCTAAGACTTATATGATGTCAACTTTGTGGTCTAGAAACTTAGGCAAATAGAATTACCAGACAAATAAATTCAGGGCTGGAATACAACAATTACAAAAACTTACCATTTTCCTTGCCTTCATGACTTTGTAACGATCAAAATCTGTCATCTTGGCTTTCTGTGTTTAAAAAAAAAAAAAAAAAAGAACTCTGTCAAACCACCTTCTTATTCCTCCAAAATCAGAACATGTCCAACTTCAAATAACTCTAAATCATTACCTTTTCTCTGGCTTCAATCTTCTTGGCCCACCTCGTGGCCGCCCACTTTGCATTGATATCTGCCTTCTCCCAGGCTTTCCGGACATACTTCTGGCGGGCACTAGAAAGAGCCAAGAACAAAGATTTAAGAAATCAGCTCTGAGGTCACACAGATTCAAGGACAGCTTTTCATCCTCTGAAAAAGCACAAGTTAAAAAAGCACAAGTAAAATGCCACAAGAACCCTTGTTTTTTTTTCTACTTCCAGTTGTAGAGTCTCCACAGAAAACAGCATAAGGCACAATGTTATCTATTTGTTCCCACAGTGTCCACTAAGCCAGGATGTCTTATATCCTCAAAACACACAATTTTTTAATAAAAATATGTGAACCACCCACTTTCTGGGCTTAAAAATCACCTCCAATAATGTGCATGTATCACTCAAATAGTGGATGAGTAGAAAGCAATTGGAGAAGGCAATGGCACCCCACTCCAGTACTCTTGCCTGGAAAATCCCACGGACGGCAGAGCCTAGTAGGCTGCAGTCCATGGGGTCGTGAAGTCGGACGCAACTGAGCAACTTCACTTTCACGCATTGGAGAAGGAAATGGCAACCCATTCCAGTGTTCTTGCCTGGAGAATCCCAGGGACGGGGGAGCCTGGTGGGCTGCCGTCCGTCTCTGGGGTCGCATAGAGTCGGACACGACTGAAGTGACTTAGCAGCAGCAGCAGAAAGCAATTTCCTTTTCATAAAGAATAACGCAGTTGTCCCTTATGCCTTGTTTTATTCTGTACAGTAATACTTAAAAGATTTGTGTTCAAATGCCATAAAATGGAATTGTAACCACTTTGGTATTTGTTTCAAACATCAAAATCCAGTATGCTTAGAAAGTAAACCAGTCATAGCAAGGTTACCTTGCAAACAATCGCCACCACACAGCAGCACATCAGTTTTTAACTTCTATAACCTACATCATGTCAAGAATCACAGAATGACTGCCTTAATTGCTCATGAATAGCCAGGAAGAGAACCTCTTTAGTGGCTGTCATAAGGAGATGATGTTATGTTAAATATTAGCCGACACATACGAAAAGTTCAACTAATGATAGTATTTTTTGTTTTAAAGCTAAAATTGACTAACACATGTTCAGGGAACTACACATATAGAAAGTTCTTTGTTGTGCCAGACAACCACCGGATTGCAGGGCATTTTAGAAGTAAATAATGTCTGTCTACTTTTACAATGCAAATCTCTCTTCTAAATGGCTCTCACTTTCACACTGCTTACTATATTCTCAAGAGAAAAACAAAATAACAACATTTTTAAATGAAATTAAGCAAACTTTTACTAGTATTAACAGAACTATGGGAGGGGTGATAGTTGGATAGTTACCTGTGTGGGAACTTGAGGATGAAGTCAGTGAGCTGCATGCATTTGAATGGCATAGCTTGTCTCCTTACTTGAGTGCAAGGTCCATCCACCAAAGCCTAGAAGACGGAAGATCAAGGATCTCAGTATAAAAATGTAACAGCATTCAAAATGCAGATATCCTACATAATATTAGTCTTTTTAGAATCATCAAATTCTTGTATTTAAATGCTTTCTTAAAGGTTAAAATGATTTAGCAGTAATAGTTAAGCACGGAACGCAACATACAGTTTTGTATTTAATACTTCCATTTCCCACAAAAAAACTATTTGCTCAATTCCTTAGTTTGTGGTGCTCAAGTAGTGACAACAGGAAACAAGGGCTTTCTATAGCTTTGTTCCAAACTCGCTTTGAACATAATAAGTGATTTTCATCTCACAATGTTTTAGCCCATCTTTAGTTTAAAACTGCCTAGTTTAAGAGACAGAAGTATTACTCAAACCCAGTAATACAGGTCAATTCAAGCCTCTGCTCTGTAACCCCCATCTGCGCTGGCTGTTTAAACTACCACCCATAGTACTCCTATAGTTAAGAGGGCCGCTGAAACCATTACCATTGTCGTCTACACTGCCATGTGAAGCCGTGACACTTTTTCTTACACTTACCCTGTTCTGATCAATAACATCTACAATCGCGACCAGCTTCCCGGCATGAGGCCCAAAGGAGACGTAGGCCACCCGGCCAACCTCTACGAAGCGCCTGAACACCTAAAATTGGGAGGCGAGGGGAGAGAGAACAGCGAGACTGATTAAAAATACGACCGTTTGCCAGTCTTTGCAATTTAAAGATAGTGTGGCTAAAAACAGGAAAAAACAATGTTGAGAACACGCCGAAGTGCCATGGAACAACCAGGATGCACGAAATCCACAGAGGGAACGGTGGCAAGTCAGTCTCCCGCTGGCCTTCCGTTTACGAAGCCAGCACAGCCAGACAACCATGCCCTGCCCTACTTCGGCCCCGGCGGGCGGGCTAGGCGACTGGCCGCCGCAATGATACAGCGGAGGCGGCCAGAGCACGCACGCGTGGCCCAGCGAGCGCCCGGCCTGCCTGGCCCTCCACGCGCTCCTCGGGCGCGCATCCCGAAAGCTCCCAACTCTTGTGTCTTGCCCACCCGGGGAACTTCACTGCATGTTACCTAAGATCCACTGAGCGCCGCTGCTCGCCTCCAGCCCCCAACCCAGGCAAACCTGGAGCGGCATAGGGGGTCAGACATGGAGCCCGCGCCGGCGATACTCACCATGTTGGCGGCGTTCGGCGAGAAGGAAGAAGGCCCGCCCAACCCTGCGCCTGTGTAGAAGGCCGCCCCGCCCCGGTAGTGAACGAGTCGCCGAAGTGAGCACCGATTGGTTGGGACGTACGCACGTATGCGCACACATGCTCCCTGGGAAAACATGGCGGAGTCTGCTGGCGCTCTTATTGCGCTTTCGCGGTTGGGTTTCGTGGGCTTGGCTGAGTCGACACCGCGTGTGAGCAGCTGTCTCTTAAGACTTCAGGGTGCAGAAGAGCACAGAAGCTGTGCTTTCCTCTGTGACTGTTTGCAGTCCTTTCGACTTCATCTTTTAACGTTCTTCCATCTTTTCTTCATTACTCGACTAAATGTTACTGATGTCAGTACAATTTTTTTCCCTCTCCGTAAGTGACCCCATTAATTTTATTAACCTTTCTTCTTAAAAGAATTCAAACTTTACAGAAAAGTTACAAAACAAGTATAAGTAATTCCTGTAAACATTTCACTTCGAGTTCCCAAATGTTACTATTTTCCTATTGCTTAATAATTTTTTTGACCCATTTGAGAGGAAAGTGCAGACATGATGTTCCTTTACACTTAAATGTTTTCTAGAAACAAGGGCATGACTTTACATAATCAGTACAATACTCAAATTCAGTAAGTTAATAGTCATATATCTGTATATATGTGTATGAATATATATATATACACACACTTATATATACACACACTTATGTATATACATGTATGTATGTATTATTTTGGCTGTGCCGCAAGGCTTGCAGGATCCTAGTTCCCAGACCAAGAGTCCAGACTCTTGACCCAGAGTGAAAGTCCGGAATCCTCACCACTGGATCACCAGGGAATTGCCACGTAATTAATTAATTTGCACTCCTTATTTAACTATTAGCAACTGTTCCATTTATGTTATTCCCAGCAAATGAAAAAAGCCTTCCTGGCCTATGATCTTGTGAAGGGTTACAGCCTGCATTTAGTTATGTCTGGTCTTTTAAAAAATTTGTAATAAACCTATCCTTGTCGTTCATATTACTGACATTTAAAAATACAGGCTAGTTATAGGTCTCAAGTATATACTCTGTAATTTCATTTATAGAAAATTCAAATCAGGCAAACTAATCTATGTTGGTAGTCACTTTTACCCCTAGTGCAGGCAGCAGTGGCTTGGACAGGGAAGCAGGGTTTTTGAGCTGCTGGTGAGTGTGTTCAGCTTGTAAACATTCAAATCTCTGCCTTTATGATTTGTGCATTTCTTTCCCCCAAACACGTTTCCTAGCTCTACAACCAGAGAATCTTGATCTGCAGGTGTGCAGAGGAGCAAGAATTTGCATTTAATAAACAAGCTCCCCAAGTCGTTCACTGAATACTTAGGGAAAGACTTTGGGATTCCCCAGTTATTTTTCTAGAGTTCACTAAATGATTATGTTACACTTGTTTGAAGTACTCCAAAAGTCCATTTTTCACCACATAATCCTAGGGTCCCCAATTCCCTGCAACCAAGACTCACAGCAGGAGGGGAGCAGTTATCCTCCCCAAAACTGGTCCCTGGTGCCAAAAAGACTGGGGACTGCAGACCCAATCTACAGGATAAAGTCCTAATTCCCCAGCAATTCAAGGCCTCCATAGTCTAATCCTAACCCCTTCCTAGGTTTTTCCTGTCTGGGCATTCTGCCTCCTTTACCCCTAATATGGCAATAGGTACAAGTTTGGGGACTTTTCATGTAATCAGCCCCCTCTTCCTAAAATGTGCTCCCCATCTTTCTCTTTGAAAAATGACAACGCATCCTTGAATAATTTTAAGACGCCTTCCCAAGCAGCCCCAGGCAGTTTTCAGGTTTTTCAAAGCTCCATTAAAATGCAAGATAACTCTCCAAGCAAGCCTTTTCTCCCTCGCGACGCCAGGGCCGTCCAGGAATGAGCAAGAGCATTTCAAACAGTTACACCCTTGAAACAAGGGAAAAGAAAACGCCCGCTCCCAGGTCTGGTTGGCTGGTTACGTCCCTTCTGGGACACCTAACCGGCTCTTCCAATCACCAGGAGGAAGGGCAACTCGGGGAGGATGCCAGGATCCAAGATGGCGTCATCCGGTAGTTTCCTCAGCCTCCTCCGGCGGGGTCACGCCCCTGCCGTACGCCGTTGCTTCTCGTCCAATCACTGAAAGGAAAGGTGGATCAAAGCCGGCGCCCGCGAGAAACATGGCGACCGCAGAGCATGGTAGAGCTCAGGTGTTTCGTGAGCGTGAAGTGTCTTGGAAACTATGTTTCCTTTTAAGCCAAGCGCCCTAGTTTCTATTTATGACAAGATCAGATAAGATCAGATCAGATCAGTCGCTCAGTCGTGTCCGACTCTTTGCGACCCCATGAACCGCAGCACGCCAGGCCTCCCTGTCCATCGCCAGCTCCCGGAGGTCACTCAGACTCGCATCCATCGAGTCAGTGATGCCATCCAGCCATCTCATCCTCTGTCGTCCCCTTCTCCTCCTGCCCTCAATCCCTCCCAGCATCAGAGTCTTCTCCAATGAGTCAACTCTTCGCATGAGGTGGCCAAAATACTGGAGTTTCAGCTTTAGCATCATTCCTTCCAAAGAAATTCCAGGATTGATCTCCTTCAGAATGGACTGGTTGGATCTTCTTGCAGTCCAAGGGACTCTCAAGAGTCTTCTCCAACACCACAGTTCAAAAGCATCAGTTCTTCGGCGTTCAGCCTTCCTCACAGTCCAGCTCTCACATCCATACATGACCACAGGAAAGACCATAGCCTTGACTAGGCGAACCTTTGTTGGTAATGTCTCTGCTTTTGAATATGCTATCTAGGTTGCTCATAACTTTCCTTCCAAGGAGTAAGCGTCTTTTAATTTCATGGCTGCAGTCACCATCTGCAGTGATTTTGGAGCCCAGAAAAACAAAGTCTGACACTGTTTCCACTGTTTCCCCATCTATTTCCCATGCAGTGATGGGACCAGATGCCATGATCTTCGTTTTCTGAATGTTGAGCTTTAAGCCAACCCTTTCACTCTCCACTTTCACTTTCATCAAGAGGCTTTTTAGCCCCTCTTCACTTTCTGCCATAAGAGTGGTGTCATCTGCATATCTGAGGTTATTGATATTTCTCCCGGCAATCTTGATTCCAACTTGTGTTTCTTCCAGTCCAGCATTTCTCATGATGTACTCTGCATATAAGTTAAATAAACATGGTGACAATATGCAGCCTTGACGTACTCCTTTTCCTATTTGGAACCAGTCTGTTGTTCCATGGCCAGTTCTAACTGTTGCTTCCTGACCTGCATACAGATTTCTCAACAGGCAGATCAGGTGGTCTGGTATTCCCATCTCTTTCAGAATTTTCCATAGTTTATTGTGATCTACACAGTCAAAGGCTTTGGCATAGTCAATAAAGCAGAAATAGATGTTTTTCTGGAACTCTCTTGCTTTTTCCATGATCCAGCAGATGTTGGCAATTTGATCTCTGGTTCCTCTGCCTTTTCTAAAACCAGCTTGAACATCAGGAAGTTCACGGTTCACATATTGCTGAAGCCTGGCTTGGAGAATTTTGAGCATTACTTTACTAGCGTGTGAGATGAGTGCAATTGTTCGGTAGTTTGAGCACTCCTTGGCATTGCCTTTCTTTGGGATTGGGATGAAAACTGACCTTTTCCAATCTTGTGGCCACTGCTGAGTTTTCCAAATTTGCTGGCATATTGAGTGCAGCACTTTCACAGCATCATCTTTCAGGACTTGGAATAGTTCCACTGGAATTCCATCACCTCCACTAGCTTTGTTCGTAGTGATGCTTTCTAAGGCCCATCTGACTTCACATTCCAGAATGTCTGGCTCTAGGTCAGTGATCACATCATCATGATTGTCTAGGTCTTGAAGCTCTTTTTTGTACAGTTCTTCTGTGTATTCTTGCCACCTCTTCTTAATATCTTCTGCTTCTGTTAGGTCCACACCATCTCTGTCCTTTATCGTGCCCATCTTTGCATGAAATGTTCCTTTGGTATCTCTGATTTTCTTGAAGAGATCCCTAGTCTTTCCCATTCTGTTGTTTTCCTCTATTTCTTTGCATTGATCACTGAAGAAGGCTTTCTTATCTCTTCTTGCTATTCTTTGGAACTCTGCATTTAGATGTTTATATCTTTCCTTTTCTCCTTTGCTTTTCGCTTCTCTTCTTTTCACAGCTATTTATGACAAGAAGTGAATGTTAAAGGCGAGGTGGGCGCCCTGCTTCGGGTTCCAGTTTGAGGCTGAGAGCAAAGGAGTACGCTTGTCCTGGATCCAGGCCACGGATTGCGGGGGTGGGCAGCAGCTGTCCCCTTCCCCCCAGTTTCCACAATACCCGCGATTGTCAACGTGTCCAGAGCTGTCTACGTGTACAGCTTCAGCTGAGTAAATGTCTCTCGAGTATTTTATTCCCCTCTGTTATGAGGGATGGAAGCATCAGTTTAGGAGAGGAAAATATTTGGGACTAAAAAGAGGAAAAGAAAATCTAAACCTGTTCCAAGAAGTGAAGTAAAAGCCATCGAGTACCGTGACAGCCTTGATCCTGTACCCTTTTCGGGATATGAACTCATCCCAATTATAATGAAACTGGCATGATAGACAGTGTGCTTACCTGGCATATTATATTTAGGGATAAAAAATGCATATTACAGTCAAGTGAAAAAACTATACCACTTAACAGTTGATAATTATGTTGTATTTGGTGGCTTTTCTGAGGACTTAAGCTTGGAAGATAGCCTCTCAGATCTCTCTGAGGGACTACTGAAGAGGTAAGGGAGGAGCCAGGATACACAGGAGTTTTGTAATAACAGCTGTGAAGTTCATGAATTTAGTGCTTGTTTATGTGTGGGAAAATGCAAGAGTGTGGGCTCTTTGAAATTATCTCTTTGATAATGGGCTCCCATGGTTGTCTCAGACCATGGAGAATCTGCCTGCAATGTGGGAGACTGGGTTCAATCCTTGGGTTAGAAAGATCCTCTGGAGAAGGGAATGGCACCCTCTCTAGTATTCTTACCTGGAAAATTCTGTGGGTACAGAAACCTGGTGGGCTGCAAGTCCTTGTGACGGCAGAGTTGGACATGACTGAGCAATAATTTAGCTATTATAACTATAGTGTATTATAGCTGTAGTCCTTCTAGGGCTGTCTAGAAACAATATGCTGTTCTTTTTTCCCTTGTGATTTCCCTCTGGGTGCATAGGTGGGGTAGTTACAATAATTGATGGCTGCAACATCCTTTGTTACTGATATGGCAGCATTTTTCATTCACACAACTGTTTAAAATTTTTTCGTGTTTGAACCCTGGAAGCTGAGCAAGACAGTGTCCAAGCCCCATCAACCTAAGACCACCAGGAATAAACCTGTAGTACAGCAAAGTCAGATCTCTTGATAAAATTATAATGAAGGACACTGCACACCATAGACGTTATGGGACATATAACTGAATGAAAGAATGAGGTAGGGTTATAGGATTGTGGGGACATGAAGTTTAGATGAAATACAAATGAAATATTGCTTTGACAAAGCAGAGCAGAATTTTCTAAAGTGATCAACATCAGCCCTAAGACAACAAAACTGACCCATGATCCTGTTTTTATTAAAATGTTGTCCAGAAACACCCTTTCTGAAGCTTTATCCCTGGAAAGTAAATTGAAATTGTTTCATTCTTACTAATAAAATGTAAAGCACAAGGTTTTCCAGAGGCTTTGATTTTAGACAACAAAGTTTCTCAGTGAGTAAGAGAGCAGTAGTCACTTGAAGAAAGTTAATATGACTCTTCACAGATGTAGCATTGCTGGGCAGAAATATTGTTTTCCTATTTATTTGTATCTGATTTTCCTGCACAGTGAATAGTCATGCAGATTTTACTTTCTGAGACAGAGCTAATTTTTAATTAACAGAAATGTTGATGATATACAGGAAGATATCCTGAGGGTTTCATCCATGGGGAAGTTTTAAATCTTTTCTGTTGCAAAGCAGGAGGTAAACTCACAAACCACAAGAAATTACACATCCTTGGATGAATAAAATGTCCATCATGAGGAGGACATTGGCCTATTAAATCACAAGAACCTAAGTGGTATCAAATGAAGCTTACTTACTAACCCAGTGGTTCCTCACTTCTGACTTCCAGTTCACAAAGAAGCTAACAGGCTCTGGAGTGGGTCAGGACTCTTGGGATGTAATGCCCAGTTTTGTTTTGTTTTTTAGTACTACAAGTTCCTCCAATACTCCAAATGTCTGGATGGAGTATTTTTGGTCTCTTTGTTCTGTTTAACAACCAAGGAGGTAGTATTGGTTTCTGTGCCAATACAGACTGGTCCAGTGTCAAGAAATTACTTGGGAAAATATGGTGACTGGTAGATCAAGGGGATTGGCATTTGCAAACTATTATACATAGAATAGGAGAAGGCAATGGCACCCCACTCCAGTACTCTTGCCTGGAAAATCCCACGGACGGAGGAGCCTGGTAGGCTGCAGTCCATGGGGTCGCTAAGAGTCAGACATGACTGAGCGACTTCACTTTCTCTTTTCACTTTCATGCATTGGAGAAGGAAACGGCAACCCACTCCAGTGTTCTTGCCTGGAGAATCCCAGGGACGGTAGAGCCTGGTGGGCTGCCGTCTATGGGGTCACACAGAGTTGGACACGACTGAAGTGACTTAGCATAGCATAGCATAGCATACATAGAATGGATAAATAATAAGTGCCTGTTGTATAGCACAGGGAACTATATTCAATATCCTGTGGTAAGCTATAATCTATAATGATATATATATTCTTTCATTTATACTCTATTTTAGTATAGTTTATATATATGCCAAGGTTTACCACAGGATTTTGAAAAAATAACATGTATTCTTTTTCATTATAGTTTTCCATAGGATATTAAATATAGTTCCCTGTGCTCTACAGTAGGACCTTATTATTATACATACACACACGTGCACACACACACATGTGTAACTGAATTGCTTTGCTGTGCAGCAGAAATTAACACTAAATCAACTATACTTCAATAAAATAAATTTCAAAAAAGTACTTGGAAAACATATCAGAACATAGTAAGGCCACAGCAAAGCTGGAGGCTTTTGTTACCCCTGAGTATTAGAAGTTGTTGACAAAAGGTGTCATGATCTAAAGTAGACCATTAAACTCACTTTCTGTGTGAGATAGAATATTCTGTCGTATAGAGGGCTCACTAACACCAGGATTAAATATGCACTCTCACGTTATATTACAGGATTGGACTCAGTATTGAAAGAGAACATTAGCTATGTACTGCATTGTGCTCTGGGAATAACTGAATAAATACAGAATGAACTGATAGGCTAATAAGCCTTCAAATCCAGAACAAGTTCCCGGAGCAGGCAAAAACAGCTGAATTCTTGAGTGTGAGCAAAATCTCTTCCAAAGAAAATCTCCCCCTCTTTGTGTGCTGTTTTCACCAGAGTAAGGAAGGTAAGTGGAGCTTTGTTAATTTCCTATTGACTTTGTAGAGGCTGTTGACATGACAGAATCTCCCAACCTAATGCTTCTTGTAGAGAATAACAGCCTGGGGTTTAGCAAAGGAATTACTGTGGTGTTTTGATGATCAGAGGGTGATCTCATGAGTGGCCAGCTGGAAGAATTTGTTCATGGCTTCTAAGCTACAGGAGCTGGACTCAGCTATTATTTGGTCCTGTGCAGTAGAGTCAGTTACCAATTTGGTCATGTACCACTAAAAGCATTCTCAAAGCACTTCACATCTCACCTGGGTTTAATGCAGGCATCCTTGAATGAATGGGGTGAATACTGGGAGGAGAAGAGAAGTGGGACATTGTGATTTATAAGGAAAATATTTATTTGGTCATTCAGATGGCTAAAACTTGGAATTTCCTAAATGTTGAGAGAGATAAAGGTGTCTTTTTTTTTTTTTTTTTTAACTCAGCGTTATTTGTTACAACTTTTAAAGGAGTCTCTTGTTATGTTAATAAAGGGAAGTAGCTCAGTCGTGTCCGACTCTTTGCGACCCCATGGACTGTAGCCCACCAGGCTCCTCCATCCATGGGATTCTCCAGGCAAGAGTACTGGAGTGGGTTGCCATTTCCTTCTCCAGTATGTTAATATATTAGCATTATTAATATGTTAATAAGGTGACTTTTAAAAGTAGTATGGGGGCCGGTTGCCTGGAGAACCAACTCTGTGATTAGAGGGTTGAAACTTTCAGTTCCATCCATTTGATTTTCAGGAAGAGGGGAAAAGGGTCTGAGATTGAATTAGTTGCCATTGTTTCCTATCAGATCAGATCAGATCAGATCAGTCGCTCAGTCTTGTCCGACTCTTTGCGACCCCATGAATCGCAGCACGCCAGGCCTCCCTGTCTATCACCATCTCCCGGAGTTCACTCAGACTCAAGTCCATCGAGTCAGTGATGCCATCCAGCCGTCTCATCCTCTGTCATCCCCTTCTCCTCCTGCCCCCAATCCCTCCCAGCATCAGAGTCTTTTCCAATGAGTCAACTCTTCACATGAGGTGGCCAAAGTACTGGAGTTTCAGCTTTAGCATCATTCCTTCCAAAGAAATCCCAGGGCTGATCTCCTTCAGAATGGACTGGTTGGATCTCCTTGCAGTCCAAGGGACTCTCAAGAGTCTTCTCCAACACCACAGTTCAAAAGCATCAGTTCTTCGGCACTCAGCCTTCTTCACAGTCCAGCTCTCACATCCATACATGACCACAGGAAAGACCATAGCCTTGACTAGACGAATCTTTGTTGGCAAAGTAATGTCTCTGCTTTTGAATATGCTATCTAGGTTGGTCATAACTTTCCTTCCAAGGAGTAAGCGTCTTTTAATTTCATGGCTGCAGTCACCATCTGCAGTGATTTTGGAGCCCAGAAAAACAAAGTCTGACACTGTTTCCACTGTTTCCCCATCTATTTCCCATGTAGTGATGGGACCAGATGCCATGATCTTCGTTTTGTGAATGTTGAGCTTTAAGCCAACCTTTTCACTCTCCACTTTCACTTTCATCAAGAGGCTTTTCAGCCCCTCTGCACTTTCTGCCATAAGAG
This sequence comes from Tragelaphus eurycerus, assembly GCA_935064755.1. Classification (NCBI taxonomy): domain Eukaryota; kingdom Metazoa; phylum Chordata; class Mammalia; order Artiodactyla; family Bovidae; genus Tragelaphus; species Tragelaphus eurycerus. The sequence continues at coordinate 28,536,527 of CAKXYN010000001.1, read as the reverse complement.
TCGTGTCATCTGCATATCTGAGGTTATTGATATTTTTCCCAGCAATCTTGATTCCAACTTGTGTTTCTTCCAGTCCAGCATTTCTCATGATGTACTCTGTGTATAAGTTAAATAAACATGGTGACAATATACAGCCTTGACATACTCCTTTTCCTATTTGGAACCAGTCTATACCAGCATTAATAAACAACCTTCTTCATTATGGTCACTATTTTAGCCACTATACCCGTCTATGGGCTTTCCTAATGGCTTAGTTGGTAAAGAATCTGCCTGCAATGCAGGAGACCCAGGTTTGATTCCCGGGTCAGGAAGATCACCTGGAGAAGGAAGTGGCAACCCACTCCAGTACTCTTGCCTGGAGAATTCCAAGGACAGAGAAGCGGGAGAAGCGGGACAGGCTGCAGTTCGTGGAATTGCAAAGAGTTGGACACGACTTTGCAACTGACTTTCACTTTTTCTCATACCTGTCCATGTCCCACCTGGGGGTGGAAAGGATCAGAATCTGTCACAGGCATTCTGAAAGGAAGCAAGAGCTTCAGCTGCTCCTAACAGGTATTCCTCAGGACACCTAATATGCATAAGATCTTGAATGACTTTGACCTATATTTACACTGATCAGTTCAGTTCACTTCAGTTGCTCAGTTGTGTCCAACTCTTTGCGACCCCATAGACTGAAGCACACCAGGCCTCCCTGTCCATCACCAACTCCCGGAGTTTACTCAAACACACGTCTGTTGAGTCCGTGATGCCATCCAACTATCTCATCCTCTGTCATCCTCTTCTCCTGACTTCAATCTTGCCCAGCATCAGGGTCTTTTCAAATAAGTCAACTCTTCGCATCAGGTGGCCAAAGGGTTGGAGTTTCAGCTTCACTATCAGTCAGTCCAATGATTATTCAGGACTGATTTCCTTTAAGATGGACTGGTTGGATCTCCTTACAGTCCAAGGAACTCTCAAGAGTCTTCTCCAATACCACAGTTCAAAAACATCAATTCTTCAGTGCTCAGCTTTCTTTATAGTCCAGCTCTCACATCCATACCTGCCTACTGGAAAAACCGTAGCCTTGACTAGACAGACCTTTGTTGACAAAGTAATGTCTCTGCTTTTGAATATGCTGTCTAGGTTGGTCATAACTTTCCTTCCAAGGAGTAAACGTCTTTTAATTTCACAGCTACAGTCACCATCTGCAGTGATCTTGGAGCCCAAGAAAATAAAGTCTGACACTGTTTCCACTGTTTACCCATCTGTTTCCCATGAAGTGATGGGACCAAATGCTGTGATCTTCGTTTTCTGAATGTTGAGCTTTAAACCAACTTTTTCACTTTCCACTTTCACTTTCATCAAGAGGCTCTTTAGTTCTTTGCTTTCTGCCATAAGGGTGGTGTCATCTGCATATCTGAGGTTATTGATATTTCTCCCAGCAATCTTGATTCCAGCTTGTGTTTCTTCCAGTCCAGCATTCCTCATGATGTACTCTGCATATAAGTTAAATAAACATGGTGACAATATACAGCCTTGACGTACTTCTTTTCCTATTTGGAAGCAGTCTGTTGTTCCATGACCAGTTCTAACTGTTAGTTTCTCCATTACTGCCCTGCAAATAAACTCTTTGGTACCATCTTTCTAGATTCTATATATGTGTGTTAGTATTCGATATTTATCTTTTTCTTTCTGACTTACTTCACTCTGTATAATAGGCCCTAGGTTCATCCACCTCATTAGAACTGACTCAAATGCATTTCTTTTTATGGCTGAGTAATTTTCCACTGTGTATATGTACCACAACTTCTTTATCCCTCCGTCTGCCAATGGACATCTAGGTTGCTTCCATGTTTTAGCTATTGTAAATAGTGCTGCAATGAACATTGGGGTACATGTGTCTTTTTCACTTTTGGTTTCCTCAGGGTATATGCCTAGGAGTAGGATTGCTAGGTCATATGGTGGTTTTATTCCTACTTTTTAAAGGAATCTCTATACTTTCTTCCATAATGGCTGTATCAATTTACGTTCCCACCAATAGGGCAAGAGGGCTCCCTCTTCTCCACACCCTCTCCAGCAGTTTTTGCTTGTAGACTTTCTGATGATGGCCATTCTTATTGGTGTGAGGTGATATCTCATTGTAGTTTTGATTTGCATTTCTCTAATAATGAGCAATGTTGAGCATCTTTTCATGTGTTTGTTAGCCATCTGTATGTTTTCAGCACTTTTTGATTGGGTTCTTTGTTTTTCTGGTATTGAGTGGTATAAGCTCAATAAATTGATACAGCCATTATGGAAGACAGTATGGAGATTTCTTAAAAAACTAGGAATAAAACCACCATATGAGCCAGCAATCCCACTCCTAGGCATATACCCTGAGGAAACCAAAATTAAAAAAACACATATACCACAATGTTCATTGCAGCACTATTTACAGTAGCTAGAACATGGAAGCAACCTAGAAGTCCATTGACAGATGAACAGTAGATGTCTGAGATATCCATTGACAGTATATTTTGGAAATTAATCCTCTGTCAGTTGTTTCATTTGCTATTTTCTTCCATTCTGAGGGCTGTCTTTTCACCTTGCTTATAGTTTGCTTTGCTATGCAAAAGCTTTTAAGTTTAACCAGACAGATCCCATTTATATACTTTTGTTTTTATTTCCATTACTCTAGGAGGTGGGTCATAGAGGATCTTGCTTTGATTTATGTCATCGAGTGTTCTGCCTATGTTTTCCTCTAAGAGTTTTATAGTTTCTGGTCTTACATTTAGGTCTTTAATTGATTTTGAATTTCTCTTCGTGTATGGTGTTAGGAAGTGTGTAATTTCATTCTTTTACATGTAGCTGTCCAGTTTTCCCAGCAGCACTTATTGAAAAGACTGTCCTTGCCCCATTGTATATTCTTGCCTCCTTTGTCAAAAACAAGGTATCTCTGGGCTTTCTATCTTGTTCCATTGGTCTATATTTCTGTTTTTGTGCCTGTACCATACTGTCTTGATGACTGTAGCTTTGTATTTTAATCTGAAGTCAGGAAGGTTGATTCCTCCAGCTCCATTCATCTTTCTCAAGACTGCTTTGGCTATTTGGAGTCTCTTGTATTTCCATATGAATTGTGAAAATTTTTTGTTCTAGTTCTGTGAAAAATGCCATTGGTAATTTGATAGAGATCGCATTGAATCTATAGATTGCATTTGGTAGTATAGTCATTTTCACAATATTGATTCTTCCTACCCAGGAACATGGAATACCTCTCCGTCTGTTTGTGTCATCTTTGCTTTCTTTCCTCAGTGTCTTATAATTTTCTGTATACAGTTCTTTTGTCTCCTTTTGTAGGTTTATTCCCAGATATTTTATTCTTTTTGTTTCAGTAGTAAAGGATTGACTCCTTAATTTCTCTTTCTGATTTTTCATTGTTAGTATATAGGACTGCAAGTGATTTCTGTGTATTGATTTTGTATCCTGTGACTTTGCTAAATTCACTGATTAGCTCTAATAATTTTCTGATAGTATCTTAGGGTTTTCTATGTAAAGTATCATGTCATCTGCAAATAGTGAGTGTTTTGCTTCTTCTTTTTCAATTTGGATTCCTTTCATTTCTTTTTCTTCTCTGCTGTAGCTAGGACTTCCAAAACTACATTTAATAATAGTGTTGAGAGTGGACACCCTTATCTTGTTCCTGATCTTAGGGGGAATGCTTTCAGTTTTTCACCATTGAGAATAATGTTTGCTGTGGGCTTATCATATATGGCCTTTACTATGTTGAGGTAAGTCCCTTCTATGCCCATTTATAGAAGAGGTTTAATCATAAATGGGTGCTGAATTTTGTCAAAGGCTTTTTCTGCATCTATTGAGATGATCATATGGTTTTTATCTTTCAGTTTGTTAATATGTTGTATCATACTGATTGATTTTCATATATTGAAGAATCCTTGCATCTCTGGAATAAACTGAGCTTGATCATGGTGTATGAGCTATTTAATATGTTGTTGAATTCTGTTTGCTAGAATTTTGTTGAGGATTCTTGCATCCATGTTCATCAGTGATATGGGCCTGTAGTTCTAACTAATTTAATTAATCAAAACTCCCATTTAGAAATTTTTTTTTTCCTGTAGATAGTTTCTGTTTCTTCCAATTCACTTTTTCGTATTGATTTGTTTTGTTCTTTACCCTTATATTCCAGCTAATAGATGTCAGTTGGCAGGCTATTAGATATATAAATCTGGAGTGAAGGAAAGAGGTCAGAGAATATGAAGTTTGTCTACCTTATTGTGACTATGTGACTATGAAATGATATAATGATATGATTTGTTTAGCACAAAGCCAGGAATATAATTAGAATTCAAATGTTAGATGTTATTTTACTATTTAGTGATTGCATGCAGCACATGGGTGAACATAATTAATTTAACCATTCCTTTATTGTTATGAAGAACTAAAATGTCTCTTCGGTTCAGTTCAGTTCAGTCACTCAATTGTGTCCGACTCTTTGCAGCCCCATGAATCGCAGCACGCCAGGCCTCCCTGTCCATCACCAACTCCTGGAGTTCACTCAAACTCATGTCCATCGAGTCGGTGATGCCATTCAGCCATCTCATCCTCTGTCGTCCCCTTCTCCTCCTGCCCCCAATCCCTCCCAGCATCAGAGTCTTTTCCAATGAGTCAACTTTTCGCATGAGGTGGCTAAAGTACTGGAGTTTCAGCTTTAGCATCAGTCCTTCCAGTGAACACCCAGGACTGATCTCCTTTAGAATGGACTGGTTGGATCTTCTTGCAGTCCAAGGGACTCTCAAGAGTCTTCTCCAACACCACAGTTCAAAAGCATCAATTCTTAGGCACTCAGCTTTCTTCACAGTCCAACTCTCACATCCATACATGACCACAGGAAAAACCATAGCCTTGACTAGACGGACCTTTGTTGGCAAAGTAATGTCTCTGCTTTTGAATATGCTGTCTAGGTTGGTCATAACTTTCCTTCCAAAGAGTAAGCATTTTTAAATTTCATGGCTGCAGTCACCATCTGCAGTGATTTTGGAGCCCCCAAAATAAAGTCTGACACTGTTTCCAAAGTGTCTCTTAGTGAAAGTGAAAAAGGAGAGTGAGAAAGTTGGCTTAAAACTCAATGTTCAGAAAACTAAGATCATGGCATCCAGTCCCATCACTTCATGGCAAATACATGGGGAAACAATGGAAACAGTGACAGACTTCATTTCCTTGGGCTCCAAAATCACTGCAGATGGTGACTGCAGCCATGAAATTAAAAGATGCTTGCTCCTTGGAAAAAAGCTATGACAAACTGACAAACCTAGATAGCATATTACTTTGCCAACAAAGGTCTGTCTAGTCAAAGCTTTGGTTTTTCCAGTAGTCATGTATGGATGTGAGAGTCAGATTGTAAAGAAAGCTGGGTGCTGAAGAATTGATGGTTTTGAACTGTGATGTTGGAGAAGACTCTTGAGAGTCCCTTGGGCAGCAAGGAGATCCAACCAGTCCATCCTAAAGGAAATCAGTCCCAAATGTTCATTGGACGGACTGATGCTGAAGCTGAAACTCCAATACTTTGGCCACCTGATGTGAAGAACTGACTCATTGGAAAAGACACTGATGCTGGGAAAGATTGAAGTCAAGAGGATAAGGGGATGACAGAGAATGAGATGGTTGGATGGCATTACCGACTCAATGGACATGAGTCTGAGCAAGCTCTGGGAGATGGTGAAGGACAGGGAAGTCTGGCGTGCTTCAGTCCACGGGGTCTCAAAGAGTCGGACATGACTGAGTGACTGAACTAATCTTACTGTTATAAGTATTGGACATTTTTTCTCACTTTTTACTATTGTATAAACAGGAATGAACACCTTCTTGAAAACAGCTTTATTCATATATTTAAAATATTTTTTATGGAAAATTATAAAGTAGAGAATGTGATATAATAAATTCTTATGTACCCATAACCTAATTTCAATAATTACCCATTTATGGTCAATCATTCAAACATATTCATGTTTAATGCAAAATTTTGTTTTATTGATAGGAATACAGTCATCCCTTGGTATCCATGGAGGACTGGTTCCAGGATCTCCATGGATACCAAAATTTGCAAAGGCTCAAGTACCTTATATAAAACAACTTACTGTTTACATGTAACCTACACACATCTTCCTGTATGTATACTTTAAGTTATCCCTAGATTACTCATAATATATAATACAATATAAAAGCTATATAAATAGTTGTAAATACAGTTGACCTGGGTTTGAACTGTAAGCGTCCACTTATATTCAGATTTTTTTTTAATAGTAAATACTGCAGTACTACATGATCCACAGTTGGTTGAATCTATAACTGATGACCTTGAATATAGAAGACTCATGGATATGGAGGGCCAACTCTTTCTGTTTTTGCTGTTCAGAGAGTTGGGATCCCTAACCATAGTGTTGTTGAAGGGTCAACTGGGTCAACTGCTCTAAATAGTTTATAGCATATGGCAAATTTAAGTTTTTTCCTTTTGGAACTTTCTAGAATTTTGTTTTCCCTGAATATTTTTGATCTGAGATTGCTTGAATCTGAAGAATGTGAAGCCTGCAGATATGTCAGATTGATGCTATATAGACTGTATACCAGTGCTGTCCAATAGAAACAATGTAAACCACAAATATTAATACAAGCCATCTTTATAATTAAAAATGTTACTTAAATGTGATTTAAACTTTTCTAGTCATCCATGTCGCAAAGAGAAAAGAAATAGGTGAAATTAATTTTAATGATACATTTTCTTTTTTCCAATATATCCAAAATATTATTTTAATAGATGTCTGATATGCAAGTTATTAATGACATATTTCACTTTTTCTTTTTGGCATTAAGTCTTCAAAATCCAGTGTGTATTATACATTTACAGCACACTATAATGGGACTATGTACATAGTGGCTTTCATATGAGAAAATATAAATATACCCACTAAATATGATTATTCTGAAGCAAGTTTTAGACATTGTATTAGTATATTCATAAGTACTTCAGTTTGTATTACTACTAATAGTGTTCACATTAAAATTTTTCTTTAAATTTTTCGAAATTAGATTGTTGGATTGCTCATTTAAAATCTTACAGCCTATTACCAATAATTTTCCAGAAAGTTGACACCAATTTACACACCATCAGGAGTGCTTGATGGGGCCCACATCACTCCATACACTGTATTTTTATTCCTGACTAGGTTTCTGAAATCCAGAGAAAGGCAATGAGACTTTCATCCTGAAGAAAGGTCAAGTTCTAAGATGATTCAGAGGTAAGTTTTAGGCAGATAAGAACAAAGCAACAAAACCAGGGGCCTCTTGGAATATTACTTTGTTTTTCTTTTCTTTTTTTTTAAGGAAAGAATAGGGCAAAGGAAAAAAGATAGTGGGGAGGTAGAAATAAAACAGACTCTGGGTAAAGATGTCTGATAGAACACCAACATCTAATTGCATTCCTTCCTGATACTCCAGTAAAAGTACAATGAGGCTCTGCCTAGATACTTGGCAGTCCTTGTTTATCATCTCATTTTTGAGCGTGGATGTTGGTGAACAGGATGAAAAGCTGATCTAAGTTCTAAGTTCTTGACTCAAGTTTCACTACAGAGTGATCTGACTGGGGAACTCCAAATGTCAGCACATTTTGTCCTTTTTCCTGGGCTGTTTGGGTTTCCCATAATGGAAAACTTTTCCAAAGTCCTGTCTGGAGGGAGAGTTACACAGAACCCGAGGGATGGACTTGAGATCTAAACAGTGTGTGTGCTCTGTCTGGTTCTCTAAATCCTGCTGTTCTGGGTATGATACCTCCAACTTCAGCTGTGACTTGTGCTGTCCTGTCCTCTGCCTGTGTTGGAGAGAGAGAATCATTCTTTAGCAGAGTAGGAGAAGGGATTAGGGAGCTACATTCTCAAACAGCTTTAAACTGTTTTAACCTTTTAACCATCTTTATTTTATACCCACGAACTCAGCTTCCAGCTGTACATGATACCATGAACTCCTGAACTTTTAAAAGATGCTACTGTTTAAACAGGTTGATTCTCAATTTCCTCATTGAGTTAGGATTAGGCTTTCTTGGATAGCTAAGCCATTAACCCTGGGCCATCAGCTTTTCAGGTGCCAAAGCTGTTGTTGCTGTTTTCTTTTCTCCTTTTTTCCATACTTGTGGATTTGTGCTGGTACAATGCAGAGTTAACTCTCTGTGATGCATTCACTGCTCAGTTAATGGCAACCCCATATTTCTAGTTGCTTAGGCTAAAATTTTAGAATAATCCTAGACTCCTCCCCTGTCTCACCCTACATATTAATAAATACAACAGAAAATCTTGGGGCTCTGACTATTGCTCAGAGTCTCTAGCGCTACCAGCCTGGTCCTTGCCACTAGCATTTTTTGTCTGTATGTTTCTGACTACCAGTTGATTTTCCTGTTTCTGCCCTTGCCCCTTTCACTTTATTTTTATCACTGCAACTAGAGAGCAAACCCTCTAAACCAGAAGCCAGATGTCCCTCCGTTGTTTAAAACCACCTAATGACTTTATCTTGCACAATCTGTTTCCTGTTAACTCTCTGACCCCATTTCCCACATCTTCTAGTTGTTCTTTCTCCTCCAATCACTCTAGCTTCTTTCTGCACCTTGAATGGGCTCCTTCTTGCGTATGCTATTTCCTTTGCTTAGCGGGGTCTTCTACCAAATAATTTCAAATGGCTGACTCCTTCACTTCCTTTAAGTCTTTGTTCAAATGTCATCAGACAACTTTCCTGACTTGTGTGAAGTAGCAATCTCTGCACTCCCTATCCCCTTTACTATGCCTCATTTTTCTCTGGATTAGTTGTAATCCCCTGCACAATATGTACTTAATGTCTGTTTCCTCCAGTAATGTCAGTTCTGTGAGAGCAGAGACTTTGTCTGTTTTTTTAATTAGAGTAGCCACAGCATCAAGAACAGGATCTGGTTCAAAACAACAAAATTCTGTAAAGCAATTATCCTTCAATTAAAAAAAAAAAAGAACAGGATCTGGTTCAGAGGATACTCACAGTATTAGTTGAACGAATGGATGACTATATTAAAAGAAACTGAGGTATAGAGAGCGCCTAAGAAGTGTAGGCCAGGGTCACTCAGCAGCGAATAGAAGAACCGGGATTCAAACCAGGTTTGTGTGATGTCAGTGCCTGAATTATTAACCCTTTTGTTTGATATTGGGAAGAATTTTTAATTAGGTATGAAAGTGCTAATGAAATAAGTAATGAAATGCTATAAAAGAAGTAGATATAAAGTTGTAACTCGAGTATGATCTTAACCATGTGAAAAAATGTAGAGAAAAATATCTAGAAATAAAAATACCAAATATAAAGCAGTGGGTTTCTGAGTGATTTAAAGCATATTTTAAAACTCTCTTATTGTAGAAAATTGTGACGTACACAAAGCAGACAGAACTATAGCAAACCTCCACATACCCATCACCCAGCCTCAAGGACAATCAAACCACGGGCCAGTCCTATTCCGTCTGCATTCTCCCTTCTGTGTTATTTTGAATCAGTTCACAAATGTGATGGTCAGTTTTATGTGTCACCGTGGTTAGGCTACAGTCCTGTGTTACTTATTAATCTAAAATGACTAAAACCATAATCAGTTGTTTTTAAGTATGGGAAATTATCCTAGGTAATCTAGCTGAGGCTGTCCTGTGGGTTTCAGACTTTGCTTGATAACCCCTACAGTCACATCAGTTACTAACAAAAGCAACATCTCGTGAAATTGAAATTGTATGTATCAGTGTTTCTCCTACTTGTTCTATTTCATGGGTTAAATCCTAACTGCTATAATAGACATATCAGTTCATCTGAAATAGTTCAAAAAGTTTCTAAATGGTGATTTTTTTTTCTTTCACTTTTTATTGGAATATAGCTGTTTTACAATGTTGTGTTAGTTTCTGCTGTAAACCAAAGTAAATCAGTTATATGTATATATATATTCTCTCTTTTTAAGATTTCCTTCCCATTTAGGTCACTGCAGATTATTGAGTAGAGTTCCCTGTGCTATGGAGGTTCTCACTGGTTATCTATCGTGTACATAGAAATGTATATATTGTCAATCCCAATCTCCCAATTCCTCCAACTCCTCTTCCCCCTTGATAACTATAAGTTTGTTCTCTACATCTGTGACTCTCTTTCTGCTTTGTAAATAAGTTTATCTGTATCATTTTTCTATATTCCACATGTAAGTGATATTATAGGATATTTGTTTTTCTTTTTCTGACTTACTTCACTCTTTTTGACAATCTCTGTGTGCGTGCTAAGTCGTTTGAGTCATGTCTGATTCCGTGTGACGCTATGGACTGTAGTTTGTCAAGCTCCTCTGTGAAGCTTGGGGATTGTCCAGGCAAGATTGTCCAGGAGTGGGTTGCCATGCCCTCCTCCAGGGGATCTTCCCCACTTAGGGATCGAATTTGAGTCTCATGTCTCCTACATTGGCAGGCAGGTTATTTATCACTAGCGCCACCTGCGAAGTCCATGACAATCTTTAGGTCCTTCCATATCTCTGCAAATGGCACTATTTCCTTCCTTTTTATGGCAGAGTAATATTCTATTCTATATGTGTACTGCATCTTTATCCATTTGCCTCTGTCAGTGGACATTTAGGTTGCTTGACGTGAGTCCTTGCTATTGTGAATCGTGCTGCAATGAACACTGGAGTACATGTGTCTCTTGAATTATAGTTTTCCCTGGGTATAGCCCAGGAGTGTGATTGCTGGGTCATATTTTTAATTTTTTAAGGAACCTCCATACTCTTTTCCATAGTGGCTTTATCAGTTTACCTTCCCATCAGTGCAAGAGGGTTCCCTTTTCTTCACACCCTCTCCAGCATTTATTGTTTGTAGATTTTTTTGATGATGGCCATTCTGACTGGTGTGAGGTGATACTTCATTGCAGTTTCTTTTTTCATTGTAGTTTTGATTTGCATTTTGGTAATAATTAGTGATGTTGAGTCGGAGAAGGCAATGGCACCCCACTCCAGTACTCTTGCCTGGAAAATCCCATGGACAGAGGAGCCTGGTAGACTGCAGTCCATGGGGTCGCTAGGAGTCGGACATGTCTGTGTAACTTTCAAGTAGACACCCTGAGCAACTTCACTTTCACTTTTCACTTTCATGCATTGGAAAAGGAAATGGCAAGCCACTCTAGTGTTCTTGCCTGGAGAATCCCAGGGACGGGGGAGCCTGGTGGGCTGCTGTCTCTGGGGTCGCACAGAGTCGGACACGACTGACAGCAGCAGTGATGTTGAGCATCTTTTCATGTGTTTGTTGGCCATCTATATATCTTCTTTGGTGAAATGTCTATTTAAGTCTTTTGCCCGTTTTTTAATTGTGTTGTTTGTTTTGATATTGAGCTGTCTGAGCTTTTTGTATATAAATCTCTTGTCAATTGTTTCATTGGCAAATATTTTATCCAATTCTTAGGGTTGTCTTTTCATTTGTTTATGGTTTCCTTTGCTGTGCAAAAGATTTTAAGTTTGATTAGGTCCCATTTGTTTATTTTTGTTTTTATTTTCATAAGCGGCAGGTAAACAGTAAGGATTATTCTTGAAAAAGAAATCAACAATACTATTACTTCACCTAAACAAAAATTAACAGAAATTCCTTGATATTACCAAATGTTTAAATTCCCAATCATCTCATTATATTATAAAATTAAAAATATTTTGAACTCTAATTTTTTTTTTCAGCATCTTTAATTAGGGAGGAAAAAAGTGCATAACCAGGAAGAGCTTTCTCCATAGCTCCAGTAGAGGGTGTTAGTGTCTCACATGTTTCAAGAGGAAAGTTGGTTCTTTTCCAACCTTAGTCTTTCAGCCCAGTGAGAGATTTAGCACCTGATAAGTCTGAAAATGATAACATTTTCCAAGTTAGTGCATGCGTGCTTAGTCATAGCTGACTCTTTGCGACCCACTGGACTGTAGCCTGTCAGGCTCCTCTATCTGTGGGATCCTCCAGGCAAGAATACTGGAGTAAGTTGCCATTTTCTTCTCCAGGGGATTTTTCTGACCCAGGGGTCAAACCTATGTCTCCTGAGTCTCCTGCATCTCCTGCATTGCAGGTGGATTCTTTTACCACTGAGTCACCTGGGAAGCCCTTGGTAAATGTATGATGAGTGAATAAATAAATGGGTGAAGGAAATACTTTTTTATACTTTTATTCATTGGCTATACTCTGTGCCAGGTACTAGCTGAGTGCTACATTTTCTCTTTTTAAAATTTGTAACAGGAGGCAGATATTATCTCCGTTTTATACATGAGAAAATCTAATGGTCAAAGAGATTGACTTTATGAACATCATGGAGGTAGCACAACCTGAGTTAGCCCAGATCTATAATTTTATTTTTAAGTCATGTAGGACATACAGAAAGTGTATGAATGGTTGAAAAAGGGAATACCTGTAACTACTACCCATTTGTAGAACCTCACTGTCAGACATGGAACAACAAACTGCTTCCAAATTGGGAAAGGAGTACGTCAAGGCTGTATATTGTCACCCTGCTTATTTAACTTATATGCAGAGTACATCATGTGAAATGCTGGCTTGGATGAAGCACAAGCTGGAATCAAGATTGCTGGGAGAAATATCAATAACCTCAGATATGAAGATGACACCACCCTGATGGCAGAAAGCAAAGAAGAACTAAAGAGCCTCTCGATGAAAGTGAAAGAGGAGAGTGAAAAAGTTGGCTTAAAACTCAACGTTCAGAAAACTAAGATCATGGCATCTGGTCCCATCACTTCATGGCAAATAGATGGGGAAAAAATGGAAACAGTGAGAGACTTTAATTTTGGGGGCTCCAAAATCACTGTAGATGGTGACTGCAGCCATGAAATTAAAAGATGCTTGCTCCTTGGAAGAAAAGCTATGACCAACCTAGACAGCATATTAAAAAGCAGAGACGTTACTTTGACAACAAAGGTCCGTCTATTGAAACCTATGGTTTTTCCAGTAGTCATATATGGATGTGAGAGTTGGACTATAAAGAAAGCTGAGTGCCAAAGAGCTGATGCTTTTGAACTGTGGTGTTGGAGAAGACTCTTGAGAGTCTCTTGGACTACAAGGAGATCCAACCAGTTCATCCTAAAGGAAATCAGTCTTGAATATTCATTGGAAGGACTGATGCTGAAGCTGAAACTCCAATACTTTGGCCACAGGATGCGAAGAACTGACTCATTTGAAAAGACCCTGATGCTGAGCAAGATTGAAGGCAGGAGGAGAAGGGGATGACAGAGGCTGAGATGGTTGGGTGGCATCACTGACTCGATGGACATGAATTTGAGCAGATACTGGGAGTCGCTGATGGACAGGGAAGCCTGGAATGCTGCAGTCCATGGGGTAGCAAAGAGTCAGACATGACTGAGTAACTGAAATGAACGGAACTGTCACTCCACAAGTCCTGTTTTTATGGACTGTCTGCTCGCGTGCCCCCAATAGTCATATGTTGAAACCATAACCCCCAATGTGGTGGTGTTTGGGTATGGGACCTTTGGGAGGTAATTAGGGTTAGATGAGGTTATGAGGGGGGTTCACTAATCATGATGAGATGATTATAAAAAGAGAGAGCTCACTCTCCCTTTCTGCATAAGCACAGAGGAAAGGTCAGTGAAAGGGTAGCCATCTACAAAGCAGAGAGCTCTCACCAGGCACTGAACTGACCAGCACCTTAATCTCAGACTTCTTAGCTTCCAGAAGAGTGAGAAAATAAACTTCTATTGTTTAAGCCACCCAGTCTGTGGTAGTTTATTATGGCAGCCCTGCTGCTGCTGCTGCTAAGTCGCTTCAGTCGTGTCCGACTCTGTGTGACCCCATAGAGGGCAGCCCACCAGGCTCCGCCATCCCTGGGATTCTCCAGGCAAGAACACTGGAGTGGGTTGCCATTTCCTTCTCCAGTGCATGAAAGTGAAAAGTGAAAGTGAAGTCTCTCAGTCCTGTCCAACTCTTAGCGACCCCATGGACTGCAGCCTACCAGGCTTCTCCGTCCATGGGATTTTCCAGGAAGAGTGCTGAAGTGGGGTGCCATTGCTTTCTCTAATGGCAGCCCTAGCAGACTGAAATACCTGTTTATCTCTTTCTATACAAAAGGTACCAATTTTACCTTCTTTGTTTAGTTTTACCTGTTTTTGAGCTTTATATTAATGGAATTATTCTACCTACCTACCTAATGACTTGTTTTTTAATCTCAACATTATGTTTCTAAGATCCATCCATATTGAGTATATATGTGTAGTTCTTTTGTTTTAATGCTGTATGGTATTTTCTAGTACCAAGATGTTACTATTTATTCTTTTGTTTTATGAGATGGGAGTCTTGGTTGCTGGTAAGAACATTCCTAAGCATGTATCCTGATATACATTAGAACACATATCTCAAAGATATATACCTTGGCCTGGAATTTTCCGGCCATCTGGTATGCATGTCTTCAGCATTATTAGATAATAGCACAGGTTCCCAGAGTGGTTGCACTAACTTTCATTCCCACCAGCAGTAAATGAGAATTCCATTTTTCTATACTTTCATTAACACTTGGTATCGTCAGACTTTTAAATTTCCCAGAATAATGGGTATATTGTGCTATCTTGTAGTTTTAATTTGCATTGCCCTGACCTGTTTAATGAAATTGAGCACCTTTTTATATTTATTGGACTTTTAGATTTCTTCTTTTGTAAAACATCTTTTCAAACCTTTTGCCCACTGAGAAAAACTGGGTCATCTGCCTTCTCACTGATTTGTGCTTCTTCATACAATTAATCAGCTATATACTTTGCAGATACCTCTTCCCATACTCTGGCTTTTTTCATTCTTAATGTTGTTTTTTGACCAGTAGATTAATTAATCACATTAATCTAATGTGATCCATCATATCCAGTATTCCTTTATGGTTAATGCTTTTTGTGTAGTGTATTCAAAAGCAGAGACATTACTTTGCCAACAAAGGTTCGCCTAGTCAAGGCTATGGTCTTTCCTGTGGTCATGTATGGATGTGAGAGTTGGACTGTGAAGAAGGCTGAGCGCCGAAGAACTGATGCTTTTGAACTGTGGTGTTGGAGAAGACTCTTGAGAGTCCCTTGGACTGCAAGGAGATCCAACCGGTCCATTCTGAAGGAGATCAGCCCTGGGATTTCTTTGGAAGGAATGATGCTAAAGCTGAAACTCCAGTATTTTGGCCACCACATCCGAAGAGTTGACTCATTGGAGAAGACTCTGATGCTGGGAGGGATTGGGGGCAGGAGGAGAAGGGGACGACAGAGGATGAGACAGCTGGATGGCATCACTGACTCGATGGATGTGAGTCTGAGTGAACTTAGGGAGTTGGTGATGGACAGGGAGGCCTGGCGTGCTGCAGTTCATGGGGTCGCAAAGAGTCGGACACGACTGAGCGACTGATCTGATCTGATCTAAGAAACCCTTTCCTTATTCAAGATCTTACATTTTCCACCCTACATTCTATTCTAAAACCTTTGTAGGTTTATCTTTTACACTTACTACCTGGGGATGATATTTTTTAAATCCTTATTTGTTTATTTGGCTGCATCAGGTCTTAGTTTTGGCACACAGGATCTTCGTTGTATCATGCAGGATCTTTTGTTGAGGCTCACAGACTCACTAGTTGTGGCGCGTCGGCTTACTTGCCCTGAAGCACGTGGCATCTCAGTTCCCCAACCAGGGATTGAACCTGTGTTCCATGCATTGCAAGGCAGAGTCTTACCCCCTGGACCACGAGGAAAGTCCCTGGGAATGATTTTTGAAAATGTGAGAGGAAGGGTTGAATTTCCTTTATTTCTCCATGTGGAAATCCAATTGTCCCACATTTTTCACTACCGCTCTGATGAGATACCTCTGTCATAAATCACACAACTATATGAATGGGTATGTTGGACTACAAAATTCTAAAGTCAGATGCCCAACCATCATGATGTTGACTTTGTGAAGGGAAATATGATGGACATAATGTGGTTTCCTTGTAGTCAAAGTGTGGAGTCCTAACCACTGGGCATCCAGGGAATTCTGCAATTTTTTAAAAAAATTTATTTGTTTTTTCCAAATGTATTTTAGACTTAACCGGACTCTCAACTCACAGTCTCCATCTCCAAAAATGCTTACTAGCTTGTAATGCTGGTATGTTATTTTACCTTTGGTCCCATGTTTTTCTTGCATGGTTATTAAAAGGAGTAGGCATAATTTGTGACACTTAATCATAGTTAGTGATTTATCATCAGTACATATTTCACATGTAAGCACTTGCCCTGTTTGGAGCTTAGGAGCTTGGAGTTCTGTAGTTGTGTTAATTTTTTATGGCTGTGTAACAAGTGGCCACAAACTCAGTGCCCTATAACAGCACCCATTTCTGACCTCACAGTTCTGGAGGTCAGAAGTCTGGGTGGGTTCTCTGCTTAGAGACTCACAAGGCTGAAATGATTGGAGGCTCTGAGGAGATCTGCCTCCAAGTTCACTTAGGCTGAATTCAACTCCTTGCAGTTGTAGGACTGAGGTCCTTCTTCCATGCTGGCTGTCAGCCAGGGGTTACTCTTAGTTCCTAGGGGCTGCCCTAGGGCCCTTTCTGCCCTAAGGAGGATTTCTACCCAAATCCTCCTAATGCTTTGAATATGACTTTCTTTCTTGGAGAAAATGAAAGTGAAAGTTACTCACTTGTGTCCAACTCTTTGTTGTCCAACCTCATAGACTGTGCAGTCCATGGAATTCTCTAGGCTAGAATACTGGAGTGGGTAGCCTTTCCCTTCTCCAAGGGATCTTCCCAATCCAAGGATTGAACCCAGATCTCCTGCATTGCAGGAGGATTCTTTACCATTAGAGTCACCAGGAAAGCCCAGGAATAGTGGGGTGGAGTCTACACCTTCTCCAGTGGATCTTCCCGACCCAGGAACTGAAGTGGGGTCTCCTGCATTGCAGGTGGATTCTTCATTAACTAAACTATCAGGGAAGCCTGGAGAGAACACTCTGCCTTTAAAGAAGTCATGGAAATTGTGAGTTGAGATTAGATTAGAATTTTTTAGTCCAGTTGCATGATTAGCAACAATATGAGAATTTGTGTAGTTTTTAAAAAGTAATCCAAGAGAGAGATCATGATGTGTGTATGCACATGCGCATGAGTGTGTGCAAGGAATGCTTTGTGAAAGAAGTAGAGCTGGGATTGAACCTTGGGAAATATGGTGGTTTGGATGAGTGGGAGGATAACCCACAGTCTAGGTAGGGAAAACTGTGAACAGTGGTGCACTTTGGGATGGGAGCAGCCATTCTGGTTGGGAATCAAGATGTGAGTGGCAGGTTGTAGCCTCACAGAAGCTATGCAATGTCAGATAAGGTAAGGAAATGTTGGACTCAGTTATCTCAAGGAACTGAAGGTTTATTAAAGTGAAACACTTTGAGCTTTCTGGAATAAAGGTGATATTGATGTATGACTTTATTAATACACTAGGAAAGTTTGCTCAATAAACTTTTTTTAGTTGTTTAGCTTCTTTTCATAGATGCCACCTTGGGTCCTTAAGAGAAAGAGTACCATATGCACAGTAACAAACACACACTGCAAGTCACAATAAAATAAGTCTCTTTTATTCTGTACTCAGTGAACAAGCTATAATCTGAGAGAATGTTGATTTTTACTTTGTAGCCATTGGACTTGCTAGAGTCCCCTCCCACTTTGGAGTTAAATATCCCTGCAGCTTCCTTTCTGCCCTCAAAGTCAGGAAGGAACTATGGTTACTGTATGCAAAGGCCTACCATCTAGGAAAGTGATTGGTAAGCAAATCAGAGAAGAGGATGTCTTGTGACAGCATCAGGTGGACCTGTGGGAATGGTGGGTGAAATATACACAGGGTGCTAAGGATGGAAAGACAACCCTTAGCAAAAGCCTAGCAAAGGCAAAATGATCTGGAGCATGATAGCCTTGCTAGGAATAGACATTTCACAAGGGCAACAGCAATGGGAAGGGGAGGCAACGAGGATGATACACACACAGGTGGCAATCTAATGACCAGAGCCCGGAGAGGGAATCCTACTTCAGGAATGGCCTGTAGTGTTCTGGTGGTGTCTGCCCTTCAGGTTCTGCCTCCGTGACAGAAGCTTGGCTGTGGCCACTGTCCTTGGGGGTGAAGGAGGATTTTCCCCCAGATACAATATTCTACCAAGCTGAGGGAGCTCAATGTTATTAATGGTTGTTAAGGAAATTTTTAGTTAAGGACCAATGAAAGGAAGCCATAAAATGAGATATTTGATTGGACCAGATGCTTACTAGACACCTGCCAATTTCCAATCCTACTGGGAGGACTATGGCATTTTTGAAGGAGGGAAAATGCAAACTGAGCCCTGAGGTCAACTCTTCCACATTTCATCTGTCATCTTCTCAACTTACTCTTCCTGTGGGACACTTGGAATAAGGAGGCTGACCTTGATGGCCTGTCTCTCTTCTGTTCCCCAATAAGTCAGCTAGTGGGTGGTGGGGTCTCTGGCAGAGGAATGTGCACAGAATAGCTGAGGGACTTCCCAAGAGGTGTTTTGACATAAATCAGTATCTGAGAGTCACAGGACCTAGGCATTGGACTTTAGCTGTGTTTCCCGAAGATGTACATTTTGCTTTCATTGTCTGGTGTCCCCCAAGCTGGTTGGGGGCAGCTCTCAGGCTCTAGGAACCACTCTGTGAGGCTCACTCAGAGTCCACCATGTTGTCCAAGACATGCTGGGAGCGCCTCTGATTCCTGGACAACACACACAAGTATACGAGATATGTCAGACATAGCAAGGCCACTGCTGCAAAGAAGGCAAGGGTGCCCACGAAGGCAGATGGCTTGATGGGGAGGCTGATGAGGGGGCTTTCGGCTGGGATCTGGTTGGTCAGGCTGAGCATGTAGCCGAGAGACCAGGCTATGCTGCTGTTCCCCACCTGTGGAGTAGAGGAGATGGCTCAGTTCTTGGACTGGGCTTGAGGCACAGATTATATCCCCAGGACACACCATGGTCACCCTCCTGAGACACCCCCAGGAACTGTGGCCTAAGGAGGTCAACGGACTTGCCTAAGTTCAGAAACTGCAGAGACTGGTCTAGAACCCTGGTCATCATGACCACAAAGGCTTGAGTGCCCAACCTGCCACACTGCAGAGAACTAATCCTCACAGCCTCATCACAGCCGGCGTGAAGAGGGCACAGTTAACAGCAGTGGAAGTTTTTCGATCACTGGGTACATTAGAGTCTATAGCTAAAGAAAGAGGTGATGCATGTTTTATCAAACCCAGGACCAGTTTCTAGGAAAAGAAGGTTGGTCTAAGTGGGAAGCAGACTGTGTCAGTTCCATCTGGTTGTTCCATCAATTTTTGCTTGCATGGTTTTAGATCATTTTGGAGATGCATAAATGTTTCACATTTGTAAATCTTCCATCCTCTCTCTCTCACTGCGGTGTCTTCTCTTGTTGCGGAGCACAGACTCAAAGATGCACAGGCTCAGTAGTTGTGGTGCGTGGACTTAGTTGCTCCCTGGCATGTGGAATCTTCCCAGACCAGGGATTGAACCCATGTCCCCTGCAGTGGCAGGTGGATTCTCATCTACTGAGCCGCCAAGGAAATCCCCCGCATATTTTGGATATAAATCTTTGTTTGGCAAATCTCCTGAAGTCTTTTTATATCCTCACGTTTGAATACAGATTTGACTGATATTAAAATCTTTATAAATAAAAGAAAGGAACTTGAAACCTAGAATTATGTATCCCCCCAAATTGGTATATAATGGAAAAACATAATGTGCTTTCCTGGTAATTAGATTAATTAGAAACAAAGCTTGGAGAGTACATGCCACCAGCAGTCCTTATCTGTTTCCAGACATCCTTATTTTTTACGGCTAACTCAATTTTATCTATGTAAAACAGTCACAAGCCTAATACTGGATATTGCTTGCTTTAATCTAATTACTGCTGAAGCTCATATTGAACGGACTGACTCCAGACATACTTCAGGCTTTACATCTGCTATTCCTGAAATGAGAAAACCCTCCAAGAACCTGGGGAACAGAATGCTAGATCAACACAACAGTAAGGCTGAATCCTGAAAGCAAAGTACAGAGGCACCTCACCAGTCAGCTGTCATTCCAGCGTCAGACCATTCTGGACACTTGAAAATGAGTACAGTGACCTCAGACTCATTCCAAGATCAAGTTCTTACTTAATGCTGCTAACCTAATCCCTGTGCTCTAAAGAATAGATCTCCCTCTGACATCTGTGTAAAATGGAGATCAGTTAGTTACTATCCTGTTAACAAAACTGTTGTATTTGAAGCTTCTTGTCAGGATAAAAACATTATCCTTAACATATTTATGGATTCATGCAACAATATTTACCAAGAGCCTTCTATGTTCTCAGCCTTGTGTGAGTGCTAGGAATGTGAGGATGATCAAGCAAGTCCTGCCCCCACAGAGCTCAGAGTCCACAGTTCTTGGCTTCTTCAGCTCAAATAGAAGGTTTCTGATGACCACTTCCTCTGACTTCTCCATTATCTCTTCTCATAAGCTCACTGGGGATCAAGCCTCATTGGCTCCCACTCAGCAAGTTTAAATCCCCAATTCCCACTTATCTCCTACATTACTTTCACACACATGCAAACAAACATCTATTTTTGACAGGAAGAAGAGGAAAACAATTTGTGCTTTGACTTACTTCCTTTTTAAAATGTATTTGGGGCCAGCTCTCCTCGGTGAATTTGTATCCACTTACAAGCAAATGGTAGATATAGTGGGCCGAGAAGCAGTAGGAGCGTGCGTACTGCTCATCAAACTGGGGCAGCAGCAGTGGGAGCTGAAGGCAAGTTCAAAACAGGGAGGAGGCAGGTTTTAAAATGCACATTTCAGAACAGCTTAGGTCACAGTCATATTTTAAAGAATCTTATCACCCAGAGAATTTAATCATTAAAATTACTATAAAATAATACAATGACAAAAGAACTGTTTTATGTTCATTTGTTTCACTTTTTAGATTCCACATATATGTGATAAAGTACAGTATCTGTCTTCCTCTGTCTGACTTATTTCACTAAGCATAATACCCTCCAGGTCCACTCATGTTGCTAAAATGGCACAATTTCATTCTTCTTAATGGCTGAGTGATATTCCATTGTATATATACACCACATGTCCTATATTAGAAAAAAAAATCCCTTTACAACATAACCAAGTGGTAAAGAACCCGCCTGCCAATGCAGGAGACATAACAGATGCAGGTTTGATCCCTGGGTTGGGAAGATCCCCTGGAGAAGGGAATGGCAACCCCCTCCAGTATTCTTGCCTGGAGAATCCCATGGACAGAGGAGCCTGGACAGTTCATAGTGTCGCAAAGAGTTGGACTGAAGCAACTTGGCACGCGTACAATATCATGGAACAGCAATCTTAAGTTTATAGAGTGCTTGTTACATGCCAGACACTGTTATAAACATTGTACCCATGAATAGAACATTTAATCCACAACACAGCTGTGAGGTGGGGTTCCTTATTACCCCCATCTTACAGATGTGGTAAAGGAGAACAGCATAAAAGTCAAATTCAGAACATACATACACACACGTACACACACACACACAGAGGTGCAAATGAAACCTACTCTGCTGTACTGTTTTGTACCAATATGGATCCTTTTTCTTTACATACTGACCTGATTCCAGTTCTTTGAGCAGAAATTCCAGGTGCTCAAGTTGAAGGCGTGCAGAGAAAAGCTACCTGAAAGGTTGAAAGCATTGGCTGTGTAGTAGAATCCTGCAAAAGCCTGTAAGGAAGTTGTACAGAAGGAAATCATTTCTCAGAATGTGATATAATGGAGGTTTAAGGGCAGGGAATAAGAAAGCGGGAAACACCTCAGCAGAGGAAAGACAGGAAGGTGAGAAATAATCAGTAGGGGGGAAAGGAATCTCTGTTGTTTTGCTCTTACCACAAATGACCCTTTAACTCTTGGCTGATACACCCCATCAAAGGAACAAGCTTCGTGATCATGGCAAGCGCTGAAGTTAAATAGGGAAGCCACCTTTTCCCTACACAGTGATGGGTCCCCGGTTCCTTCAAAAGTGATGATATTGTTGGGATTATATCTTTCAGGTCTCAGGTCCTCTGTACACAGGCTGCCAAACACCTGTGCCTCAGTGAAGGTGGTGATGTAATTCTGAGGGTAACAAGGGTTGGTGAACGTGGTTTCAGTGGTATAATCCTATAGGTAAAGAGTAAGCTGTTAGAAATCACTCTTGTGGAGGTCCAAGTACTTTCCTTTTGCAAGTCGTCACTGTTGTTCCCCTCCAATGCCAAGAGAGAAATGGCAAAAAGGCCATTGTATGTCCGGTGGAAGGGGGCGTCCCAGGTTGTCTAGATAACTCTACTTGGGGAGAGGGTTGGTCACCCTGCACCAGGCACAATACCAGGCTGTGCTCCAGCACTTAGCACAGCTGCATGAAGCAGGGTTCATGAACTCCATTTTGATGAGAAAGCAAGATATGTTTAGGTTAATCGACCATTTTGAAGAGCATGTTATCTATCCATCTAAAAATAACAATTAAAAAGGTACAAATAAACGTATTGTGGAAATTAAGGCTCATTCCCACCCACTTTATCCACCCAGGTTCCCTCCTTGGAAGTAACCACTGTTGCCAGTTATAGTGCATTCTAACAGAGATTCTGTGTATACGTCTTCTATGCATGTGCAATTACATTTTCTTTTCCCCTCTTTTTCTTTCTTTAAATTTTAAATCATAAATGGTAGTGTTCTATACACACTGTTCTGTCCCTTGCATTTCTTACTTAAGAATATATCTTTGAGATTTTCCTTTCCTTGTCCATGTAAGAGTGACCTCTTCTTTTTACACTAGCTTCTTTCATGCTAGCTACCTAGAACTCCACTGTACCATAAACTGTACTTTATTTAGGGAATCCCATCTAGAGGAAAATTTAGCTGGTTTCCAATCATGTGCCATTACAAAACAATGATGTAATAAATACCCTGTTACATAGAAATCTTCGATCTGTTTGTAATTTATTTGGTATTAAGATTGTGGTAGGGATTTGATTTTACTTTCTCCAGATGATTATCCAGTCTACTATGTATGGTGAAAAATGTTCCCTTTATTTAATGCTAAATTCCAAAATGTGTTTGGTTCAATTTATGGGCTCTCTTTTCCAAGGAATTGGATTTGAACTCTGTGTAATTTCAAAGCTACTGAAGTGTATTTTAATCCTCTACAGTAAAAATCTTGGCCCAGAAAACATTTAGCTCAGCTCTCTTATTTTACTGCTGAGGAACCTGAGGTACACATCAAAATAATGTAATCATTTAATGAAAGGCAGTCGTAGGATACACTCAACTGATATGAGTGTCCTACAGAAAGATCTTAATATGATAGTGGAGGCAGCAAATGGGCCCCTTCTGCTTCAGTGGTGTGAAAAAGTCTATGGTATTCAAAAGTTGTTATGTCTAATTTGTAACATATCACGTCATGGTCACCCTATGGCTGAAATAATCATTGAAAGAAAAAAAAAATCAAACCAACAACTAATCATTTAGTTTCCCCCTCAAAATCTGACTTATACTTTTTTAATAATTAAAATAAGTCATTTCTGGTGTGGCTTGGAGAAGAAGCAAAATAATGTAAATTATTTTTGGCTAGAAGAAGCTTGGTAAAGATTAATTCAGTTCTCTTTTTGGATCATGAATTATTTGTTAGAGCATTCCTGAAATATAACTTGTCAATGTGCCAAGTTGCTTAGTCCCTCAACATTTAATAAATCTTCCCTGAATTTAGTCTTTGCAGGGCATTAGCATGAAAGGGTCATGTACTTCCTTTGTAACTACACCACCAATGTAGTTTTTCTTTTTAAATAATGTATTTGGAATACTGCCTTGCTTGTGCTCGGTCGCTCAGTCGTGTTCGACCCTTTGCAACCCCCATGGACTGTAGCCTGCCTGGCTCCTCCATCCAAGGGATTTTCCAGGCAAGAATACTGGAGTGGGTTGTCATTTCCTCCTCCAGAGGATCTTCCCAACCCAGGGATCAAACCTGTGTCTCTTAGGTCTCTTGCATTGGCAGGCGGGTTCTTTACCACTAGCACCACTTGGCAAGCCCATATATATATCATATGAAGCCAAATTTGTAAATACACATATTCTTGCATTAAAAAAGAACTGGAATAAAATGCAATAATATGTTTATGATGGTAATTCCAAGTTTTGTTGTTTATTATTTATATTCTTTAGGTCTGTATTTTCTGCCCCCCACCCCCCGAATATGTGTTACTTTAAAACCAGAAGAAAAAAATCTTACTTAAGGAAGAGAAAGTGAATGCATGTCCCTAATGTCTAACATGCTTTCAGAGTGATACTTGACCCTTGGGGTCATTGGAGACCCCTTAATTAAGAAAGTAATTTGCAAAGTATATATTGGTAGCTCAGATGGTAAAGAATCTGCCTGCAATGCATGAGACCTGAGTTCGATCCCTGGATCAGAAAGATCCCCTGGAGTAGGAAATGGCAACCCATTCCAATATTCTTGCCTGGAAGATTCATGGACAGAGGAGTCTGGCAGGCTACAGTCCATGGAGTTGCAAAGAGTTGAACACAACTGATTAACACTTTGACTTTTTCACATATCTAGGTGTCACTCTCACCACACTCTGTAGCCCTTTATATTTCAGTCCAGGAACTGAGACCTGGACTGGAAGCAGTTTCTCAGGCAGTGTTCATGATGCAATAGGCTTTGGGAACCTTTAAGTTGGGGTTTGGCAACACATCTTTGGAACATGAAAGTATTGGTTAGGCAGGTCGGGACATGCATTTGTGGGTGATCCTCATCACACCTGGATCCTTCCCCACACATGAGTCAGAAGGCTTAGAGGGCAAAGCCACTCTCTCAGGCATTCACATATTATCAGGCAAGTGGAAGATGCCCCCTGTCCCTGTGAGTTGACTATATACAGTGAGAGGCAGGGGTGTCCCACCTCTGCCCCCAGACCTGGGCTCACACTTTGAGACCTGAATTCTCAAGTTCAAATGAGACCTCACCCAGGTGGAGTATTCACTTCTCTACTGTAGACTGTTAGGTACATAGACGGTCATTCTTCAATAAATCTCGTAGGAGTGTGTGCACAAATATACATACACACACCCTCGTGGCCAGCCAAATTTAAGAGGTTAGCTTCTCAAACCTAGATTCACCCTGGGAAAAGGGTGATTTCCCCTGCCTCCCTTCTCCCATCTGAAGTTCAGAGGAGCCCTGCCCTCCCTGACCCACCCTGTACCCCTTCTAGGGCCAGAGCTGGAGGAAGGGGCCTTAAGTATTGCTAGAAATAAAAGGAGAGAGAAAAGAGGAGCCCAGTTAGAGAGGGTTGACTAAGCTCCCTGTGGGGTTTGGTTTGGCCAAGTAGGGTGTGTATTTGGGAGTCTGGCCTGGGCACCAAGTCTCCTGAGCCATGGAGAAGTAGCTCAGGGGTGCCTGCAGGGCCCCTGCTCTGTCTTTCCCAGGAGTGCCCAGCCCCTCCCCAAAATACATGTGGCATACATGTGTGCTGGGGCTCCAGCCTTTCCTGTGAGGCTGAAAGAGAAGTTTTGGGAAGAGGGCCAGACCTGGAGGGTGAATTCTCACAATCCACCCTGCATGAATACTCAGTAAATGCAGGGATCTGAAGATGTGAGTTCTACTGATGACTCTTTGTAAACCAAACCAATTTTTCTACTGCTAGTGGCTGGGAAATACTGCTTCCCTCCTCATGACCAGAGTAAGCTGCAGTGGTGGGGGTTAACCTACTGATGCTGTGTCCACTACATTCAGAGGCTGACTCAGCCCCTGTGCCCTGCCCTGGGTCCCCTTAGAAGTCAGGATCTGTGGCCTCCGGTTGGCCTCATGCCCCTCCAGAAGATCAAGATTCCTTCCCTCCATTCTCCTTGCATCTTCATCCTCCCTTTTCAGCCATGGTCAAGATGGATGTCCCCTGAGCACTGGAGTTTGGGGCCCAGGGTCACATCCATGGTGCTAGTGCTGTCGCTGCCACAAACAGTACTCATGTCAACTTTATATTAGTGACAGCCTAACTGATGTCTGAAGTAGCCATCATATTCAGTTACCGTATAAATTACTGATCAATGTGATGGAATTCACTTGCTCTAAGATCCCACCATATAAAGCACATTAAATCTGCCTAATACAGGCTCATCTAAAAGAAACCTGAGCCTGGGGAGGTCCTCTACCCTCTCTGTTGTCAGCAAGCATTTCTCCTGTGACCAGGTTTATTATTTTGTCTGCACTCAGGGAAGTCTCTACAATCTCCAGCTTCTTTAGCTACTAGTTTAAAGCAGTTTGTGTTCATAAAGGGATCCCAAGTCCTGAATCATTTATAAAACCTCCGGGGCTCTGGAATTGCCCTGGACTTCTGACTCAAATACACTGGAAATGGTCAATGTATCAGAGAGAGAGAGAGAAAGAGAGAAAGAGAACGCTTGGACCCCTACAGGTTAACAGGAAAATGCTGCTGTTTCCATTCACCTTCTAATTGGAATGGAAAGGACAGACCCCAGAAGTCAAGGCATCTTCCCCCCAGCCAAGACCCCCGAGGGAATACCTGTTGCCCCCTGGCTCAGGTACCTGAAGGAGGGTTGCCAGAAACCTCTTCTCAGCCTCGTTCCGGCCATAGCACTGGAAGCTGTGTGTGTAGAGCGTGTATTCATAGCCATACAGGGTCACCTTCATGATGTCACTGGTGTTCAGCCCCATCTTCTCTTGTGCTGCAAAGGATATTTGGGTGGAGGCACCACCCAAATCCAGGGCACCTGTGGTCTCCTTTCCACTCGGATGCACCCACATATGCCACAGGCTCTTCTACACAGTTGGAAAAAGAAGCAAGAAAAAAGACCAAAGGTGCCATCTCTGATTGGCCAGGGTTCATCACCCAGGATCCATCTCTTATTGCTAAGAAGTATGACATGGGGTGCATTCAGGGCCAAATCTCTCCTTTGTTTCACGGGTGGTGAACTCAAATGCTTTCAGGGACTGGACAGGCAACATAAATGAGTGAGTAGATTAGGTGTACACAACAGGGAATGGTGAGGACTGTGGCCATCTGGGGACTGCGTGAGATATAGACTCTGTTCCAGTTGGTTGTTGGCATGTAGGAATGTGAGTCTGCTGTGACCAGCTCTTCCAACTTTTGGGGAGTGAGGGAGTCCAGAAGAGGCTGCTGCTGCTGCTAAGTCGCTTCAGTTGTGTCCGACTCTGTGCGACCCCATAGACGGAAGCTCACCAGGCTCCCCTGTCCCTGGGATTCTCCAGGCAAGAACACTGGAGTGGGTTGCCATTTCCTTCTCCAATGCATGAAAGTGAAAAGTGAAAGTGAAGTCGCTCAGTCGTGTTCGACTCTTAGCGACCCCACGGACTGGAGCCTACTAGGCTCCTCCGTCCATGGGATTTTCCAGGCAAAAGTACTGGGGTGGGGTGCCATTGCCTTCCCCCCAGAAGAGGCTAGAATCATGGATTTCTACGGGAATTTTCCAAAATATTAACTAAATTAATTAACTTTAACTAAAAATATATTCAAGGGAGAAGAAAACAGGTCTTTGGCTGGGCATAGTAGGTACCCTCAGTTTACACCCTCTGTGGCACGGTGATTATTTTTCCAAGTCAGCTTTCCTCTGCACCAAAGGAGCAGGGAGTGTGGAGATCGGAGTGTGAGACTTGAGGACACAGAGTGAGTGGGAAGAAGGCTGCATGAGGGCTCTGTAAATTCCTGACAGCTACAGGACTTCTTGGAAGCATCATTCTCTAGTTGTACATGGCCTACTGTAAGATTTAGATCCTCCCTCCCGCCTCAAATTTCTTGTTGGTTGGTAAAATGATATTCCCCCTCCCCCATGCATTTGTCTTATTTAGTATCCAAGGCTTTGTCCCAGCTATACATGTCTTTTCTTGGCTATTGTATCACTGCTGTTTCCCTAAAGAAATGACGCAGGACAGATGGCCCTGTCAGCATGCACCTCTGCTTAAGCTACCAACCCCAGGGGACAGAATAAACAGCGAGATTAGAAACCATGCATTTGTTTTCACACACCTCCAGGAAATTTCCCATTAAATAGTTGGCTGTAATCCATCCATATATCCCTTCCTCTTGCCCAGAAATGATTTGAGCATCCCTAAAATCAAAGGGCTGAGACTCGAAGTAGTTTTCAATGCTCTCAAGGACTTCATTAGCTGCTGTTTCGTTTTGCAACCTATGCAAGGCACAGAACACAAAAGGCTGAGTGCCCAGACAACAATCTTAAAATAACCTCCCCACTCCCTCAGGCAGGGACCGTTTTCCAGATGTAGGTAAGATACAGGAACCCCCTCTGCAAATTGAACCTTCCCAGGCAACCATGAAGGCAGACTGCACTTGTTACCTGTCAAACTGCCAAGCAGGGAAATAGCTACCAGTAAAAATATCACTTGTTCTCTCCTCCCTTACCCATTTCTATTCTGCTGTCTAGCAAGCAGCTAAAGAGCCTCCTACTCAATCACTGTTGCTCTGTCTCAGATCAGCAGAAGAAAGATTAGTGAAGGCGTAGGAGTAGCATAGGTGTTTACCTGGGGCGCTATACAAAGAAACCCTCATCAGGCCAGAAGGGTGGGGGCTTAGGAGGGAGGTGGAAAGGAAGAGGGGTGTTTCGCTGTCCCTGCTTTGCTCTTTGGGAGGGCTTTGGCATGAGGGGATATGATGGCCATCATGGCTGCCACTGAATTGAAATCCTTTAGTGTGTTGACCCGTGGAGGAGTGGTGACATAGCATTCATTACCCGTGACATAGTGAATTTGTATCACTCATCTGTGCCATTTTATGGAAGAAGGCTCACTTGGGACACTCTTTTCCCTTTCATCAGGGTTAAAGAAATTCGGGGGGGCACTGGCTCACTCTTGGCTAAAGAAGAAGAAAGAGCAATGCTACAAGCTGAAGTCCATTCCAGTTCAGTAGCAATTTATCACTGCTTGGAAAATAATGAATAATTTTCTTAGTTTTATTAGTTCCCATCCCAGAGACTCAAATTATTGTTTTTTCTATATTTGACTTTTCTTGCAATTAAAATATCAACTAGTTCCTCAGAAGAAATGGATCACTATCAGGAAGTTGTGAAAGAGTTCACAAAGAAGTGTCAGTATTTAATTTATTCAAGTGTAACGTTCGCCTTCTCGCTAAGGGGCAAACTTTCTATTTCACGTTTCTTTTTTCATGGCTATAAATTACAGAGCCTTTGAATGATTTCTCACTGAGAGGACTGGGAGAAAAAAGCAACCAAGACAAAGTTGACAAAGTTGAGTTCTTTGCTTCCATTAGAAAGAAAAGACAGAAGGAAGGGATTTCTATATCATTTCTATTTCAGGTAAACACAGCAATCTTGAAAACACACTGCAGAATCCAAGAGTAAGGAAAGAAACCTGACTTCCTTCCACATTCTACTTGATCAACCAGGACATAGGAATAGAAAAAAATGAGAGAAAAACTACAAGGAAAAGGCTCAATCCAACTGAAAGTGCTTCATGATCTTTTTGAATATCATCTGAAAGTGACTCTGTTTGTTTCTTTGAAGTTTCTGCATGTGGTGAAGAAAATACATGTAATTTTATATTCCTAGGATCATAGACAAAGTGACTTTGCAAGCAAATGAGTGTCATCGTTTGGGGAGAAAGCCTTATTTTCAAAGTTTAGGGCAGCATCTGCCCTTTAATTTCGGTAGTTTTAAGTTTGATGGGTTTTTATTTATTTTTATTTTTTGATGTATATTTTTATTTGGAAATGTTTATACCAGTACAGTGAAACTAAATTTTAGACACTGGATGTCATTAGCTTGGGTATCATTAGTTTATTATAAAAGAGAAACATGGAAATTATTTACATGATGAAAGATTTCAGAACTTTCAGTGGAATGGGCAGCTTCATATGATGCCATTTCAATAGTGACTTATTTCAGTTGACATATTTCCCAAGAATGTCACCATCTCTAAATAAGAAATAATCCCTGTCGTCTAGAACTACTTTGGTGCCTCCATATTCTGGGAGAAGAACTTTATCTCCAACTTTCACACTAACTGGTTGAATCTCTCCACCCTTTCCTTTAGAGCCTGATCCAACAGCTACCACCGTTGCTTGCAATAATTTTCCTTGTGATTTTTCTGGAAGCATAATCCCTCCTTTGGTTACAGTTTCGGCCGCACTTCTTTCAACTAATACTCGGTCAAAGAGGGGAAGAAACTTTCTAAATGCCTGTCCTGCCATGACTCCGGCTTCCGCAGTTCGTACTCTGCTCTCACGTCACAGGCAAAAGCTGATGGGTTTTTAAAAAACTGTTTTTCTTTTATTTCAAGGTCAAGGAAATATTGTCATGGAGAAAAAAAATGAGAAAGGACATTCAAAAACAATACAATGGGGCTAAAAGTCATGGCTTAAAATTTAGAAGGAACTGCTTAATTGAATGAAATGAGATGTTTATTTTTTATAGTAACTCCAAAGGCTTTGGGGCGAGGAGCAGAGTTCCCATTATTTGAAAGCAGATATTTTGGTGACATTTTGTATGTGGATAGAAGCTAAATAGCTTAGTAGTATAGTGGCTTACATTTAGTGGAACTGGTTGTGCACAGGTATTAAAATTGTTATTTAGTCGCTCAATTGTGTTCAACTCTTTTATGACCCAATGGACTGTAGCCTGCCATGCTCCTCTGTCCATGGAATTTCCCAGGCAAGAATACTGGAGGGGGTTGCTATGCTCTTCTCCAGGGGACCTCCCCAGATCAGGGATCAAACCTGAGTCTCCTGCACTGGCAGGCCGATTCTTTACCACTGAGCCACCAGGGAAATCCCTGGTGATCAAAATCAGTTTCTACTTTTCAAGAAAACTAGAGATACATCCCATGACTAGATTTCATGTTACTTTCCTTTTTTTTTCAGAGTTCTCAATAAAATCACCATGGGGAAGGGAATCAAATATAGAACTCTTTCTTTCTGAGTATTAAGACTAAAACTTTCCCAACTTTTAAAGCCTAAATTTATGGCAGAATATGGGATTCTTTCCCAGAAATACAGTTATGTTTTTGGAAAGGTTCAACACATTCCTGGCTGTGTTGGTCCAACGGGCTCCTCTGTGCCATTCGAGCTCTTACCTCAGTAATCGCATCCCAGCTGTGGCCCCCAGGTAAACGCAGGTGGATCCATGGAGACGGACTGGAATGTGCCCCTTGACTTTTTGCATGCAATCCTCAAAGGCTTTGGGGGCATCTTGGGGGTTTTCCGCATAGTTGGAGATCCCAGAGCCTGAAGAGCAAGCATTCATCACTTCTTAGCATTCCCAGGAACCAACAAGAGCCATACAACTTTTAAATAAAGCAAATCAGCTCTGGAAATTAATGGATTTTTGTAGGGGATTGAAAACAGTGTATATGCTAAGTTCCATGTGGCCACACAGATGAGTCAATTCCCAAAATGCAGAAGGAAAGAATTACAAAGGTGAAAAAAAATGAGCTGAGACCTGCTTTGAAAAAAGGTTCTCATTACGGAAATTTCAAATATAAATAAAAGTAGAAGAGTACAACAAACCCATGTACCCATCTTCCAGATCTGCACTCTCCCAGTCTCTCCTCATGAAGCAAACTGCAGACATGGTGTCATTTCATTCTATAAATATTTCAGTATGTATCATTAAAAGATAAGATGTCTTTTAAAGAAACATAACCATAGTCTCATTAGTCTATCTAAAAGTTTAAAAAATAATCACTTAACATAATTAAATATCTAATAATTAAGATTTACATTTCCTCCATATTCATATTTTTTCTCTCTCTCTACCTCTCTCTCTCTAATTTGTTTGAACCAGGGCCCCAATAAATTCCATCCATTATAATTGGTTGCCATGTCATTTAAGTCTCCTTTAATATATAAATTCTGCCCTCTCTTTCTAATTTTTCTTTGTAATTAAACAATTTCCCTTGCAATTTCATTTGTCCAATAGTTTCCTAAAGTCTAGAATTTGCTGACCGCATCTCCATGGTTCATTTAATATGTTATTTGGTTTCAGTGTTTTCTATAAATTGGTAACTGAACACAGAGGCTTAATCAGATTCAGGTCTGAACTTTTTCAGAAAGAGTAATTTGTAGAGATGTGCATTTCCAATAAGAGGCACAAGCATCTGGTTGTTTCTCTCTATGCTGTTAATAGGCATCAATGATCATTGCTTAGATCCATTAGCCTATTAGGGTTTGTGAAATGGTGATATTTTATTTCCATCATTCTTGTTTCACGTTTTATCTAAAATGCTTTTAAAAGAAGAAAACTTCCCAATCATTAACTACTTGGTTACCCTATAATACAGTTTTTACAGGGAGGGCTAGATAGATATGTGCTTGATTCTTTCCCTTTATTTACCAGCTTAAAAAATATTGATTGTAGACTTCCCTGGCAGTCCAGTGGTTGACTCCATGCTTCCAATGTAGGGGGTGGAGGTTCAGTCCCTGGTTGGGGAACTAATATCCCACATGCCACGTAACCAAATAAATTTAAAAAATTTATATATATGCTGGTGCTGCTGCTGCTAAGTCGCTTCAGTCGTGGCTGTGCGACCCCATGGACTGCAGCCTACCAGGCTTCCCTGTCCCTGGGATTCTCCAGGCAAGAACACTGGAGTGGGTTGCCATTTCCTTCTCCAATGCATGAAAGTGAAAAGTGAAAGTGAAGTCGCTCAGTCGTGTCCGACTCTTAGCGACCCCATGGACTGCAGCCTACCAGGCTCCTCTGTCCATGGGATTTTCTAGGCAATAGTACTGGAGTGGGATGCCGTTGCCTTATCCCATATATATAAAAAATATATTGCATCTCCAGTATCTTCTTAACTTAACCAATGAGGGATTTTACTTGTTTGTTTAATATCTTTAAGGGCTTATGAATCTACAGATACATTTGATATGTAATATTGCAGTTATTATTCTTATTGATGGCCTGTTTTTATCCAGTGGTGCTTTCTTCAGTTTGGCAGCTGCGTCCTTTTGACATGATCCCAGAAACCTTTAAGAACTTCTCTGCTTTCTGATATAATGAGATGTATCAATGACCTATATACTTCCTGCCCCAGATCTGGAATCTGCCATTTCTCAAAGAAATCCTGATTTCTTTTATTGAGTAATGGTATCTAGTATCCATAAATTTTGGAAGTTAGGGTGCTCATTGCAAGCCTTTTCAGAAGACAGACCTAGAGAAAACTTTATTTCAAGAGAAAACGTGTCATGAATTCTTAGTGGTATTTCTAATTCAGAACTTCAATTTTTCCCTTGAATTCACTGATCTTAAATCTTTATCTTCCTTTTCCTATGCTAAAAATCCTGTTCCCCAGCCCCTCCAACTTAATAACTCATTTGCTTTATTTCTCAGTCCACATGCAACAGTCTCAGTATGACAATGACAACACCAGCACTCCCACCAGTTGTAGGATTATTGAAAACAATTTAAATTTTTTTGAAGTTCTTTTTGTCCTTAGGGTATATCCTGTTTGGCATATACAAGTGTCCATAAATAAAGTCTTCTTGAAATACATACATGTTAATTTGTCTCCAGATGGTCTATGGCTGCTTTCATGCTAAAGTAGGAGAGTTAAATGGTTACAACAGAGCTCATGTAGCCAACAAATGAAAAATATTTATCCTCTAGCTCTTTACAGAAAAAGTTTGCCGTCCCCTGACTTAGATGATTTATTGGCACCTCCAACTTAATATATTCAAAACCAGATTCCTTAATCTGTACCATAGCCCCAACCCCCAGTGTTGCCCCATCTCAGGAGACAGTACCTTCATGCACATAGTCACTCAGGTCAGAACTGACGCTCAGGTACCATCAGCCAGGATGCCATACATTAAAATGATCGTAAAATGTTGGCTCTACTTCCAAGATACTGCTCCAATCTCAGCACTTCTCACTCCTTCCCCAGAACCATTCTCAATCAGCGTTTCTCAGCCTCTGCACTACTGACCTTTTGGGCTGGATCGTTCTTTGTTGAGGGGACTGTTCTGCAAGTCGTGCAATGGTGAGCAGCATCCTTGTTCTCTACCACTAGACGCCAGCCGCACCACAAACCCCAGCTGTGAAAACCAAAAATGTTCCCAGAGGGACTTCCCTGGTGGTCCAGTGGCTAAGACTCCATGCTCCTAATGCAAGGGGCCTGGGTTCAATCCCTAGTCAGGGAACTAAGATTCCCATATGCCACAACTAAGACCTGGTGCAGCCAAATAAAGTCATTAAATAATTAAAAAATAATGTCCCCAGATAGCAACAAATGATTCCTGGAGGGCAAAATTGCCCCACGTTGAGAAGCACATGTCTAGGCCAGACCACCCAAACATCACCTCCCGCTTGCACTGCTCTAGTAATCCTGGTTTCCCTGCCTCTAATCTTAGTCTCTTGACTACATGTTCTACCTTGACAGAGTGATCTGTTAAAATGATGTCATCTCATGTTAGCTCCCTGGTCAGAATCTCCTAATGGGTTCCCAGTATACTTTGAACAAAATTCATTTGAGTAGAAGACAAACCCCTTACTGCATCTCAAGGTCCTCCCTGAGCTGGCCTCTGCGACAGCTCCGGCCTCATTTCCCACTTGAATCTCTTACTCGTTCTGCTTCAGTCACACGGCCCCTTTGCTTTTCC
Organism: Tragelaphus eurycerus; assembly: GCA_935064755.1. Taxonomy (NCBI): domain Eukaryota; kingdom Metazoa; phylum Chordata; class Mammalia; order Artiodactyla; family Bovidae; genus Tragelaphus; species Tragelaphus eurycerus. The sequence continues at coordinate 28,501,842 of CAKXYN010000001.1, read as the reverse complement.
TAGAAAATGCTGAGCCGCTGCCACCCGTGGTCTTTTCTCTTGCCATGCCCTCTGCTAGCACGTTCTTCCCTCAAACATATGCATGGCTCACCCTCTCATCTCACTTTGGTCTCCGTTTAGCTGTCACCTTCTTTGCTCTCCTATGAAATCGCATATTACTCTCCATCCACCTAGCTGGCTTACTTTCTCTTCACAGCATTTCTGACTGAAATCATATACCCATTTATTTGCTGTCTCTCCTTCATTAGACTGTAAGTTCTGTTAACAGTAGAGACTTTGTACATTTTGGTTATTTTAGAATTCCCAGTGTCAAGAACAGTTATTGGCAAATAGCAAGTACCCAAATAAATATTTATTAAATATATGAATCAATCAATCAGTGAGATTTTCAGATCAGCCCACCACACTATAGGAAGGGGATTGTGTAGTTCAATCTAGAGCAAACAAAATATATTTCTGCAAGAGCTGATCTCTGGACAGGAACTGGTTAGGAGCTTTGCTAGAATGTTGAAATGTGGGGTATTTGAGCATGTCCCTCAGGGACCTATTTTCATAAGGTTCCCTTAAGCCTCCCAGAGGGAAAAGGAGATTGGGTTCACAGGCTCATGGAATACTGGGACACTCCAGCGAAAGAGCTAAAACTGCTATTTCAATCTGAGAAGAGAGGGTTGGACAGCTGGCATAAGACTTACTTGAGATGGGACAGGAGCAAAAGACATGTTCTGAGCAAAAGATGGTTTTCAACACTATAGTGACCTGGTCCCTAGAGCAACTTTTTAAGGTATTTCAATGGAGATGGTTAAGTGTAGTCTCAGTGGAGTTGAAAAACATTTTTAACTGCTAGTGTAAAGGGGTCACCTCTGAGAGAAGGCAGCAGGAAGCCTGAGCAGTGCATCCTGCACAAGAGATGAGGGACAGGCAAGGGACCAGTGGCCCTCAGAGAATGGCTTTAAAATAAGCAGCCAGAGCAAGAGACACCGGCATGGTGCCCAGGAGCTAAGGCAGCACCCACTGAGCTCACAGAAAACAGCAGCGCCTGAGGGCGGATGCCCACCATGAATGCCCTGAGAAAGGTATTTCTAAGGCCCTGGGCATTCAGGAAACACTGCTAGGCAAGCAAACATTCACCACTCCTCACACTGGCCAAAGCAGGGGAGTCCTGGGGAAATCTGCAACCAAGAAACTAGAAACCCAAATTATGCTTGGCAAAGCCACTTGTCTTCCAGTGGATGACACTTGCCAAACTCAGCTCTGTTATTTGAGCTGTAGTTTGTGGTCTTCTGGTCATTCCAAGTATATATGGATCCCTGAGGCTACTGTGATCAAAGAGAGAAGATCCATTTATAGATGTGGTGTGGGCTCCATGACCCTGCTCCTCCCCTAAATCACATCCAGGGTGGGCCAAGGGCCCCTGCCCCTGAGAGACTGCCTGGGTCCCTCCCCACGAAAGTGCCACCTCTTCGTACAGTTTGAGGCCATCATGACTGACTTGGCTGAACTGTCCTCCCGGGGGTTGAGGCAAATCTTACAACTATATTAGAACAGCCTTTTAGCAAGAATATCCACTGGGAATTCTAAAGTGTGGTGCCACATAATTAAGAGCTAACAATTATTGAGTGCCTACTGTATGCCAGGTCTTTGCTACCTGGTTTATATGTGCTGGTGCTCAGTTGCTGAGTTGTGTCTGACTCTTTGTGACTTCATGGACTGTAGCCCGCCAGGCTCTTGGGAAGACCCCCTGAAGGAAGAAATGGCAACCCACTCCAGTATTCTTGCCTGAAAAATCCGATGGACCTGCTTTATACATATTATGTCATTTAGTCCAAATCATTCCTGTGGGATGGGTATTACTGTTACTGTGCTTTTTATTTTAGAGATGAGGAAGTCAAGATGCAGAGAGCTTAGATGAGTTTCCAGAGCTTTCATAGTAGGGATGAGGGTGACGTCTTAATCACTGTCCTACATTATCATCTGTGCTTGGAGTGGCTGGTCTGTCTTTCCTAAAAAAGCATCCTGTTTCATGCTTCAGAGTGAAGAAATAGCTCAGAAGTTAGGAGAACAGAGATGGGATCTCCGGCTGAAGTTTCAGAAAGGCTGCTGCTGCTGGTGAGCTGCAGGTAACGATGCAAGCAGTGCTCAGATGACATGGACGTTCCCTGTTGTGAGGAGCCCAGAGAAGTGCTGCACAGATGTCCCTTCAAATAAAGGCTTAGTGTCCAGATGTTAGTTCTTTCGGGGTTTTCTTTAGCTGCAGAAAACTGTCTTGGTCAATACTTTCTTCCCAAGCTGGCAACATCCAATAACTTGACAGTGACAGGAGGAATCACATCCAGTCATTTCCAACCATTTGTACCCAGTGCGGGACACCTCTAATCGGTTGGAGCTCTGCTACGCCTGAGTTGCAATCTGACTTCTCTTTCTGTGCAATCCTCCTCTTTCTGCCTCCCTTCCATGGGTGTAGATCACTCATCACTCCCTTGCACCCCAGCCTCTGTCTGTGCATCTGCTTCTTAAGACCCTAAGTGACACCTATGTCCCGGGGTCAGCAAGCTCCTGGCTGCCCTCCATGGAAGGGCAGATGATAAGAATGTACCCTGGTTATCCAGAGACAACTCCTGGTTTCTCTACGGGAAAGGCTAATTCTGCTTCCCAACATTTTCTATACCATGATCTGCAAAAGAGTATTCTATTTGCGCAGCTTATTGAGGGAAATGAAGGGAGTTGCTTGGGGTGACTGGTCCAGAGTCTATCTCATCCTCTAAGCTGAGGGTATCCCTGTAACCTATCCTGTACACTTGTTGGGAAGAACCAGGCCAAGTCAAAAATCATAGTGCTCTAAAGAGGGTGGCACATACATATGCATTCACTAACTGGGCTTGATTATGTGGCCTAAAGACTTAATTGTAAAAGTCAAATTTATAAAACTTTTTTGTTTTGATTGTGCCACATGGCCTGAGCCTGTGACCGCTGCAGTGGAAGCATGGAGCTGTAACCACTGGACTGCCAGGGCAGTCCAAAACTCTTGATAGAAAAATATAAATTAAAAAAATTAAAAAAATAATAAAAAATATAAAAATATAAAATAAAAATAAAAAACTAAAAAAAATTAAAAAAAATATCTTTATGACTTCAAGTTAGGGAAGGATTTCTTAAATAAAACATACAAAAGAGCAAACGAAAAGGAGAAGACTGATAACTGTACCTTTGTAAAAATTGAGAACGTTTGTCAAAAGGCATCATGAAAAACTAAAAAGACAAACCATAAACTGTGAGAGATATTAGCAACAATATAATAATAATATAGCAAAGTATTCATATTCGGAATAAAGACAATTCCACAACTCAACAGGAAAATGTCAAGCAATTCAGTAGAAAAATGAGCAAAAGACATGAACAGGCATTTCACAGAAATAGAAATAGTCATAAATATATAAAAATATACTTAACCTTATTAGTAACCAGGGAAATACAAATATCCCTCAACAGGGAAAAATGAACCAGGTACTCATAGCAACAGAGATGGATTTAAAAAACCAAGTGGTAGTGAACAAAGCAAATTACAGAATAAATGTTTGCTTCTGATTGTATAAATATGCGCTTGATTCCTTCTCCAAAACCAGGAAAAACTAAATGCATAAGGACTATAAAAAAGAACAAGTAAATAGTCAACATAACATTCAGGATATATTGTGGAGGAAGCAGGAAGCACATAGAGGGTCATTAAAGACACTGATAATGTTCTGTTTCAGAGTTGGCAGCTCCCTAGCCATATACAGTTCACCACCTTCTTTTATATAGCCCATGAACTGAGATATTCGTGCATTATTTTTAGATGGTGTTGAACATTTTTTTAAATAATATTTTGTGACACTTGAGAATTATTTTAAATTCAGAATTTCAGGGTCCATAAAGAAAGTTTTACTGGAACAGAGTCACACAAGCCTGTTTGTTTACAGATGGTCCATCTCTCTCTCTTTTTACCCTCCCCTCCCACCACACACAGCCAACTGGAATATAATTTTCCTATTGGAGTATAATTTTCCATGAGTTTCTCACGTTTCTGCATGTCTTATGAGCAGAGGCACTCACTGCTGTTGTTCTGGACTATCTGTTCAGGGATATTTGAATAATGAACAGGCTAAGAAGATATGGATAGTGTTTCCCTCCAGAGCAAGGCAGGCACCCATTATAAATCTTTCAGGATCTCTAATCTCAGGGTTCCTTTTTGGTAATACAACCCACAGTGCAAGCAGGTACCATCTGGCGCTCTCTACACATCACCCTGTGCAAACTGGGGCTCAGAACCAGGACAAGAAAACGCTGATCCTTGGGCATTTGTGTGAGCAATAAACTCTCCTGTGTTTCTCACAGGAGTTTTGGGTCTTTCGCCAGCATCCATATCACACCATTTACAGTTCTTGACACCCCCGCCTCCTATTTATGGATGAGAAATCTGAAATCCAGAGAAGGGAAGGGGCTAGCCTAAGGTCACTGTACTGAAGAGTAGCAGCGCTAACAAGAGGTCTCATATTTCCCTGACACCCAGCCCAGTGCTCACTCCTCGCCTCCAGGCAGTATCTCAGGACCCCTGCAGGCCTCCAAAGGACATTAGGACTCCCCCTTCTTCCCTTGGGCCTTACCTTTCACGTTGCATTTGAAGGTTTGACTGACCACTCCAGTATTATTTGCCTTCTCTGCTGGCCATTGATACACGTAGATTGTGGTTCTGGAAGACCCGGCATCAAGTACAATTCCATACTGAATAAAAGGGGGGACGGAGAGTTAATTACAGGCTCAGCCTCTCTGAGGACCCCTTTTCCCAGAGAACCACCGAGAACCCTGAGTCCCAAGAGTTTAACCCACACCACTTCCTTTATATAGAACCTGACCAAGAAGAAAAAACTATTTTCTCCAAACCAACTTTGTTTCTGTAGACTGGAGTGAGGGGTGGGGCGGAGGAGCTTTTGAAGCTCCCAATGCCAAGGCTACACCCGAGACTCATTAAATCAGAATCTCTGTCAATCGACCCAGGCACAAACAGTTCTTAAAGCTCCCGTGGTGATTCCGATATGCAGCCAAGGTTAAAGACGAGTACCCCAAGGATTGTGCATGCAAAGACAATCTCCTGATTTCTCTTCATCCAGATTCCACAGGGTGGAGGCAGGGGAGGTCAGAAGCCACCTGGGTCTCAGGAGGAAAATGAATCATCAGTCACCTGCTACCGTTTCTTCTCCAAACTTCCAGGACTATCTTCCTGGGAATAAGCAACCAATAGGAAACCATGGTAGGAAGTACTTAAGGAGGAAAAAAACAAAATATAAAAGATTGTTGATATATCATCTCACTTTGGTGACTCATGTGTGGAAGAATGGACAGGAGGGTATTGCCAGCCATCTCACCCAGCTTGAGGCAGTTACCAGAGAGCTTTCCTTGAAGGTGTGGCCCAGCCCAGGCCCAGGACCAGACCTGCCCAGGACAGAGCATGCAGTAGCAGTCAAGGGGCACAGGAATGAGTTATGCTGACCTAGGTCAGTATCTGGTTGGGCTGGAGTCAGCCCAGAGCATCAGAGGCCTCTGGGTGGCAGCTTTTCCCCAATTCCTCTGCCACTGAGTTAGCCTAGCCTGTCTCAGAGAGGAAGATGACGTTGGGTTCTGGAGGCAGGTCAAATCAGATGGATTTCTACTTTTCCGATATTGTGTAAGAGACCTAACCTCTCTGGATTCCATCATCTTCAGACAACTTCCTTTTGGAAGTAAATAGGAGACCATCTGCCTGATGCTTACTGGCTGTTCAATAAATACAGGCTACATAGAAAAACCAGTAAGCAAAATAAATAAAATTACAAAGCAAGAAAAAGAGGAAAGAAAGGTGAATAACACTCCTCAAACCCAACTACTGTTTTAACACCTTGTTATATATCTTTTCCAATGGTCTTCTGTGCATACAACTACATATATACCTATGTTTCATATGTTTTTAAATCAACACAGGATTATACTACACAGAAGCTTCTCCAATGCTCTTTTCTTACTAAAACAGTATATCAAGAACATCTCTCCCTATCAGTAAAAATACTGACATCATGATTTTTAAGACATTCATCACATTGACTGTGAGATGTACAGTAATTCATTTAACCAATCCCCTGATTCTAAACTCTGCCATGAACACTTGCTTCATTTGAAATAGGAGTAAATAAAAAGTGTTACTCCAGCTCCTCCATTCTATTAAGAATGAGAACACCCTGTGTACACTGGTATTTGAACTTGAACAGCCTCTTCAACTGGGCTCTTCAGTTTGATGACGCGTGTTGCTTGGGATCCTGACATGACACCCCTCTATGGCGAACAAGGGAGGCATTGTTCACAATGTGTTCCGGGCAGAGGCTCCCCATGAGATTAAAGCACAGGTTGAAATGGAAGGAAATCAGGCACTCCAGAGGTCTGAGCCTCTGTGTCAGTGCTTGCTTTCCTTCCCTCTGCTGCCAACCTGCTCCCTACCCCTCCACCGGCCCCTCCAGGCCAGGTACTGATAGGAGCGTGAGCATAAGAAGGCAGCCACTCCAGAGGATACCACACTGTCTACCCCCAAATCTTCTTTATTCCAACCCTCCATGAAGAATGCTTAGGGTTCCTGGGCCAAGATCAGAAAGAAAGAAGAATGTCCATTTTCATTTGTAACTCCAGAAAAATGGGATTTAGTTTTCACCACAGTGGGTCCCGCCAGAGATTTTGCTCTGAGATTTGCAGGAGAAATGGCTGCCCCTTGGGTACCTGCTGATGTACTGACAGCAGCCTTGAGGCCCAGGGCTATTTCTCACTAACACAATCCACCCCCACCCCACCATCTTTCACTGGCATTTTCAAAAGTGGAAAAATTGGTCTTTAACCAGTTTTCAGAGTTCATCTGCCTAGATCAGTGCAACTCAATGTAGTTCCATGGAGGAAAGGTGTAAGAGGAGAATGAATTTCATTCAGTTCAATGAAGTCGGTGATGTTTGGGTGAAAAGCAGCAAGTCACCCTCTGTTTAATGCACTGTCAGAAAAAAAAACATGGCCTGATGCACAACTGAAGACACACTCAGTGGGTCAACCGAAAAGAAACAGTCTTCCATATTAACCCATGGTCATGGACTGTCTGAGCTTCTAGGAAAAGCAAAAGCAAAGATCACATGATCAGCTTTCTTAGATGTGTTTATCATCATCATCATCATTACTCTTACTATAATAATAAGAATAGGGATAGTAATAAACATTTGCTGAACCCTTATAATATGGCAGGCAGTGCAGAAAGGGCCTTAGTGTCGCATTTATAAGGCAAGTGTTATCATCATCCCCACTTGACAGATGGGAAAACTGAGGCTCACAGAGGTAAATAATTAGCCAAGGTCACAGACTTGGGATCAAGCTGGGGTCTGACTCTCAAACCTGTACCCATAGCCCCCTGAGTTCCAAGAAAAACAAGTCTTTTTAAAAATGTATTTCTAATTGAAGGATAATTGCTTTACAATATTGTATTGGTTTCTGCCATACATTAGCATGAATCACCCATAGGTATATATATGTCCTATCCCTCTTGAACCTCCTTCCCACCTCCCACCCCATCCCACCTCTCTAGGTTGTCACAGAGCCCCAGTTTGAGTTCCCTGAGTCATACAGCCAATTCCCACTGGCTATCTACTTTACCTATGGTATTGTATATGCTTCCATGCTGCTCTCTCCATTTGTCCCACCCTCTCCTTCCCACTCTGTGCTCACAAATCTGTTCTCCATGTCTGCGTCTCCATTGCTGCCCTGCAAATAGGTTCATCAGTACCATCTTTCTAGATTCCATAGAGATGCATTAATATATGATATTTGTTGAAGAAAAACAAGTCTTAACAGGGTGACTGATTAGTAAGAAGGTGCCTGGTATGGTATGGCAGACTTTGTTCAGACAAAAGACCCTTGAAAGCAAACTCTTAGTTAAGTGGTATGCAGATCTGGGTGGAGAGGAGAATGCCCAATGTGAATAATGAGCCAGGGCTTTCTAGAAAGGAAGAAACCAATTACCCAACTCTTGTTTTCCAAGAGGTAAACCAGGGTGGGCCACAGGGCATCTGACACCCAGGCTGATGACTGAGAATGGATGAGGATTAGAAGGAAATGGTTTTAACACAGCACGGTCCGGTTGTTGTGCTTTGGAGAGTTGTGTGACCCAACCTGGGCTCTGATGTGCCCTGAGCAGGTCATGGCAGAAGAGCAGTGTTCCTGAAACCTGGGACTCTGCATGCCCTTCTTCAACAGTGACACCATGTGGGTGCAAGCGGCAGTGGCAGTGGCACTGGGATATTGTTCAGATGGGATTGAGAGGCTTCAGAGCTTCTAAGCAACTGTGACGGGGTTGGGAGGGTAAAGCCTCAAGAGGCAGATATCAGACTTAAGGGTAATAAAGCGGCAGGGTAGGTGAAAAACAAAGGCAACGTTGTCATGTTTCTTCCTCAAGCTGATAGAGCAGGTCAAACCAGTAACAGTGATAAAGGGACTGGGGATATTTCCCTCACTGCCTAAGTTTTATTAGTTCCACTGTATGAGATCAGTCCTGAGTGTTCATTGGAAGGACTGATGTTGAAGCTGAAACTCCAGTACTTTGGCCACTTGATGCAAAGAGATGACTCATTTGAAAAGACCCTGATGCTGGGAAAGATTGAAGGCAGGAGGAGAAGGGGACGACAGAGGAAGAGATGGTTGGATGGCATCATGGACTCAATGGACATGAGTTTGGGTAAACTCTGGGAGTTGGTGATGGACAGGGAGGCCTGGCGTGCTGCAGTCCATGGGGTCGCAAAGAGTTGGACATGACTGAGCAACTGAACTGAATGGAACACTTAGATAAAACAAGGTCAGGTGGGCCAACATTGGATTTAATAGCCAGATATCTTGACCTCTCATATGGGTCTTGAGGAACAGTCCAGGGCCCCCTATATAGGCAGACCACCATGGAGCTAGCCCCTCAGAACCACCAGCTGCACACAAAGGCAAGATAAGGCAAGGTATGAAAACACAGACAATGAAAAATTTATATATTTTTTCATTTTTTTTTTTAATATTCACTGCCTCCACCTCCACACTGCCCTTCCCAGCCCCAGCACACATTGCACAACAGAAGGACAGGTCTCTGGACAGCCTGAGAAAAGCTGCATGTGAAGGGCCCCCTTCCAAGCTGTCATTCCACTCGACTTCAGCTGGCCCACAACATCTGTCTTTTCTCACACCTAACTCTCTAGTGAAACAGGATGAGCCCCTGAGCCAATATTCCGATGTCATACAACTCATTCTCCTACAGCCAGGGCTGAAGAATAAAAATCCCCTGTCTGAACTGTGTCTGCTAATGAGGATATACATACTGATCCTTCCAAACTCTTGCCTAAGGCCTTTGTTCTCTGCTTTTTTCTTCCTTCTATGCCAATTATGTTACTTCTAATCTGTGTAATCACAGGAAGCTGTTTGCCCTTTCTGTTCCTCTGTTTTCTCGTTTTCAAAGTTGGAATGAAAATAATCTACCTACGGGGTGACAGTCACTGAGGGTTCCCTCACCCCTGTGATGTCCACTTATGTATGCACTTTCTACCTGCCTGAAGGCCATCTCCATTGGCCCAGCCTACCTAAGCTCACAATATGCCAGAAACACTAGAGAGCTTATGTCCCCCAGGGAGCAGCCCACAACCGATGACTAATGGAAGCTGGTGTGTAAATACGCCCTGGACTCGGATGACCGAGGCAGGTGTTCTGCGTGCCTGGGACAGATTTCATCCCTGAGGTGAGTTCTGCACTGGCTCCCAGGGCAGTCCCAGCTGCCCATAGTGGTAACCTGCTGGGTATCAGCCCCTCCACTGGGACAGAAGCCCCTTCCCTTCTGTCTCACTTCCACCCCGACAGTGCTTCCTGGGGTCACCCCCAGATGACTGTCTTGCACAGGCATCTTTGACTCGGGAAACCCCTCTGAACAGTAGGAACTAAACATGGTCTCCTTCACCAGAACCCTCCACACTGCTCAGGGACCTACTTTTCTCTACTCAGTTTAGTCTTCAGGTCTTCTAATTCCTCCATGTCCCTCCAGTTTGAACTTACCTCTCATCTCCCCAAACAACTGTCTTAACCAGCCTATCCCTCACATTTGAAGGGCCCAAGGGACACATTTTTATAAAGGAACACTTCTGCTCTGTCCTGCCCCCCCGACGCCCCTGCCTGTCTTCTTCTCATCCACAGGCAAATCCACAGTGTGAACAGCCTCACGCACCTGTACGTTGACTGTAGAAGGTGGGCTAGCTCAGACTGTAGACCATGCCCATGCTCTGTCTACTCTCACTGCAAGTAGCTGCTCCTTTGCCACCCCTCAGATCAGTGGCGAGGTCTACTCTCAGGGGAAGGCCCACATAGACCCTGGGTTCTGGGTCCCCAGCATGTTCTAGAAGGGGAAGCATGGCTCTTGGTGGGCACATTCCCTTGTCCCATAGAGAAGTGTACCTGGAGTGCAGCTAGAGCTGGTTCCTCTGATTTATGGGGTCTAGGGGCGGTACTGGGCTTCCCAGGTGGCATTAGTGGTAAAGAACCTGCCTGCCAATGCAGGAGATGTGAGAGACATGGATTCAATCTCTGGCTTGGGACGATCCCCTGAAGGAGGAAATGGAACCCCTCTCCAGTATTCTTGCCTGGGAAATCCCATGGACAGAGGAGCCTGGCGGGGTATGGCCCATAGGGTCGCAGAGTCAGACACGACTGAAGCGACTGAACACACACGCACAGGGTGGCTCTAGGGTCTAAGAATGGTTACTTGCCCCTCAAGTCGCTCCTGCAATTCAGCACCTTCCTGTCTCTGTGCCCGTCCTCCCCTCCTCCCCTCCTGTGCAAAGGAGGACATGTTTTCCTATCAGAGGCCAGTATCTCCTCCAGGGCTCCCTGTTCAGAACCTAGGATCAAGGAACATTTGGAAGTAAATGAAGAGAGCCCTGGCGGTGGGCAAAGGAATGTTCAGGTTTCAGTTCTGGTCCCACCATCCACTGAGCAAAATGGTGGTGACAGGGTTTGTCCATCTTCCATAGCTGGCACAAGATTTCAGTAAGATAATTCAGGGAAAAATGCTCACTCAACTGACTAGCAATTTACAAAGAGTAAGGAGATGGTATTTCCTCTAGTTGCACTCCTGATTTTATACAGTTTATAGAAGAAGGCAGTGCCTGAAGCTTGGGAAAACAGCTTCTCTAGGCCTTAGCTAATGTCTTTGGACAGCCAGATAATTTGTTTTCCTCTCACCACTGGACAGCTGCATGAGGCTTTTCTTTTTCTTTTTTATTCATGTTATTCATGGGAGGCTGAGATTCTTAAGTAAAATATAAAAGAACAAAGTTCCATTATCTAGAAAAGATTTTAGGAAATTCTCTGGCAGTCCAGTTGTTAGGACTCAGCATTCTTACTGCTGGGACCCTGGGTTGGAGCCCTAGTTGGGGAATTAAGATCCTACAAGCTTCTTTTTGCAGCCAGAAAAATTTAATTAATTAATTTAAAGGCAGACAGAAAGAAACAAATTTTCCTCTACTCCTTTAGCAAAGTGGACTCTGGATGGTAGATCAAACTCAACCACAGAGTCAAGGCAAAAATGGTTCTTTTTATCTTTTAAAAACCTCTATATCAAATATAGCCTATGAACAGTCCCTAACAGCAGGAAGATATAGAAAAGACCCAAGGTCAAAGATAAATACTAAATGAGATTCAAATAACATGGTTCCTATGGCCCTCCATCTAAGAGTGGTTTTCATAGCTTTAAAGAGTCATAAGAAGAGAAAAAGAAAAGAAGCTATGCAACAGACTATAAATGGTTCTCAAAACCTGAAATATGTACTGTCTGGCTCTTTATGGAGGAAGTTTGCTGACTTCTACTCAAAATAATTGAAGGACTCACTGATTCTCTTCACCTTTCACTTGCCAGTCCCTCAGGGGATCACCTTCTGTCACCCTGACAGTCAAGGCAGAGGGCTACGTACAGTTCTGTCTACCAGAGTCCATCCATTTGGGGATGGTTTTATTGAGGGCTGACAGAGGTCTCTGGAACTTATCATAAGGTCCTGAGTAATTTCGGTGGGGGGGGAGGAGTCAGAGGGACCATGGCATACTTCTAGACTCAAGAGAGGTAGCACAGCACAGATCAAGGAGACTTTCCAGGTCCTTGATTTTGTTTACTGAGGCTAGGCCAGAAGAAGAGCCTGAGTCTCCTGGTCTCCGCTCATGAGCAGGGTTGGGTCATCTGGGGAGACTGATAAGCTGGTAAATCTTTGGTAGCCATCCATAATTCTTGGCAACAAAGTCTGGCTTTGTTTCCAACAGTCAGGAGTCAAAGCAAGACCACATCATCCTAGGAGAAGGTGTCACCACTGTCAATCGGTCACCTCAGACACCACAAACCTAGCATGTCCAGTCTTTCTCTCTGGACCTTACCCCACCTTTCCCTGACTCCAGCTGGAGGTGAGGAAGGGCAAGAATTTTCTTCTAACTCACAGCTTGAGAATCATTGATGTCAGAGCCCATTTCTTCCCTTCAGTGCCAACCCCTTCACACCTACCTTTGGTCCTGGAAAGAGGACCTCTTTCTGGTGTGTCTGGATGAGTGTGATAGCCATAAGTACCACAATGCTCAAAAACAAGACCACCAAGGCGATGATGGCTGGAGTTCGGGAGAGGACCTTGAGGCCTAAAATGAGGAAACCCAGAAGACACATGAGGGGGAATCAGGAACAGGGCCCTGCCCTTCTTCGTAGAATCTGTGAATTGGGTGCTTAACTGGGTGCTTAGCTGCTTGCATAAGTCACTTCCTCTGGTTTTTTTTGAGACCCATTTGAGTATCTTTCTTCCAAAGAGTGGACTAAAACAGCGTTTGCAAGGAGGGTGTGCATAGTCTAGCTCTCTGGTATTTCCCAAAGTGTGTTATGCATATTACTGGTGGTCCCTGAGATGATTTCCAGTAACATTTATTTCAATGTATATTTGAAAATTATGAGTTTTCTATTAAAGCAGGTGATATAATATTTCAATTAAAAATAACCTCAGATAAATAAGAAGACATTCCTACTGTATTTCAGATACAATCAATGATTATAAAGTTTAGTACGTGGTGACATTGTCAAACAAATGGTAATGTGTCTGAATTCCTAAGATGTGTGGGTGCCCAGTAAGAATTCAATCTCAGTCATTTTCCCTGTGTCTATAGTAAAGACATAGACATCTTTACAAATGAAGAGTAACTAGACCCCAATCCACATGTTCCCTCCCAAAGGGGTCATGTAATCTCTGGTATTTATATTTTACATTTTAATCATAACATGTAAATGCAAAAGAAAAAAATGTAGCATATGAGTTGTCTTCAGCTAAATATATAGCCTCTAAGTAAAGATAATTATATAATTATATGCATTATATGATAATATATAATGTATCATAATGGATTATTTCTACTTATTGAATTTAAGCTAATATTTCCTAACTAGATGATTATGAGCAAATGTTTACTTGGGTCTTAACATACCAGTGCAGGCTAATGAAAATTTCATAAATAAAGTAGCAAATATATTTATTTAAAAAAAAAAAAAAGAAGGAAAGAAACTTTCTGAAATGATTCCATTTATGTTAAGCTCTAAAACAGGTGGGTGATAGAAATCAGAACAGTGATTGCACAGGGGTTTGGGGAAGGCACTTTCTAGGGAAATGAAAATGCTCTTATATCTAAATAGGATTGTGGGGTATATGAGTTTGTTCATTTTTCAAAATTTATCAAACTTTCTAAAAGTCATTTGGAAAAAAACTGAAAATGACAGCAAACCAGCTCCTTTAGATACAATTTCCCTTAAAAAATATTCTTATAAATTGTCCATTTTCTAAAAACATAATCCTTCCAGAAGGCAAGAATACCAAATTTAGGGACACAACTTAAGATCTATCCATTTCACTATATATGAAGGAAGTGAAAGTCACTCAGTCATGTCAGACCCAGGTCTCCCACATTGCAGGCAGATTCTTTACCATCTGAGCCACAAGGGAAGCCCAAGAATACTGGTGTGGATAACCTATCCCTTTTCCAGGGGATCTTTCTGACCCAGGAATCGAACATGGGTCTCTTGCATTTACCAGCATAAAGAATCCACCTTCAATGTAGGAGACCCGAGTTTAATCCCTGGGTCGCAAGATCCCTTGGAGGAGGGCATGGCAACCCACCCCAGTACTCTTGCCTGGGAAATCCCATGGACAGAGGAGCCTGGGGGCTATAGTCCAGGGGTCACAAGAGTAGGACACGACTGAGTGACTAAACCACCACCACCACCACTACCTATCACTATATATAACTTATATCTAAATTTTTTTAAAGATAAAAAGACATTAAAGTAAAATATTGACTAAATAATAGTCTTGGTAGAACTATTACAGCATAAACCTAAGTGGTGACACTCAAATGGCTGAACTATGATAAACACTAGCATAACAGGAAGATCACTGAATTCAGAGAATCCAAATATGTCTCACCAATTGAGTATTTAAATTAATTAAAAGTAAATAAAATTTAAAAATTCAGTTTCTCCGTTGCACTAGCCACTTTCTGCTGCTGCTGCTGCTGCTAAGTCGCTTCAGTCGTGTCCGACTCTGTGCGACCCCATAGACGGAAGCTCACCAGGCTCCCCTGTCCCTGGGATTCTCCAGGCAAGAACACTGGAGTGGGTTGCCATTTCCTTCTCCAATGCATGAAAGTGAAAAGTCAAAGTGAAGTCGCTCAGTCGTGTCCGACTCTTAGCGACCCCACGGACTGGAGCCTACCAGGCTCCTCCGTCCATGGGATTTTCCAGGCAAAAGTACTGGGGACTTTCTACGTGTTCAATAATCAGAAGTGGCTGCCATATTGGACAGTGTACTTACAGAACATTTCTACCATCACAGAAAGTTCTGTTGAACAGCAGTGGGGTAGAACCTGTCCTATTCTGGAACATCTACCTTTAGATCATCATAAGCTATTCTTTACATTATTTCTAGGAGATATTTTCTTGGAAGAAAAAAAAAAAGAGCATGTATTTACTACCATATAGTGTTAGATTCAGCCTCAATATCCAGTCACATCACAGTGCTCATTACTTGGGGAGGTCAGTCATGTAGTGGGTCTCAATGTCTCAGAAGAGCCAACTCTTAACTACCTCACCTGATTCCCCTGCAGTATAAATACTGCCACAGACACATCCTGATGTCCAAGGTGCCTTAATTTTCCTACCTTGTCACTGGGAGTGAACTGGAGGAGAATTTGTCAGCATGTATCAAAATTGCAAGTGTGTATACCATCTGCCTCCCAATCCCACTTCTGGGAATTTATTCCACAGAACTGGTCCCAAGTGTGTTAAATGACTTGTACACCAAGTTACTCACTGCGGAATCATTTGTCATAGCACCTGGAGGGAGGCCAGCCACTGTGGAGTTAACCTTCAGGGCCTGTGAAGGGGTCTTGGCTCACTTTTCTGTGATTCCAGATCAAAGGATATGACCCAGACAGAAACCGTTTTATGCACAGAGGCACATTTTTGCATCAGCTGTTAATGCGTATGCCAGGTCAGTTACAAGACAAGGTAGAAGCTTAATCTGCCAAGTTAAACTTGTCCTTTGGAAGGAATGTAACAAGTTAGTGTGCATGTGTGATGTTACAGTATATGTGTTAAACTATCAAAGTGTTTTGAATACCAATTTAGGGGCACCACTAAAGAACATCTGTCCATGGGGCGGAACTGGGGGTGATACGTAAGCAGTCTCCTGACCACAGCCACGAGCCTAGCCTCCTAAGTCTTCTGCGCTTCAGCAGTTTTCAGGTAAAAAGCTGTGATTACTTTAAGCAAACCCTTGCTCCAGCAGAAAAGCCTATCGTAGACCAAAATGGACTAGACCAGGTCTCATTCATTTAGGGAACTGCAGCCTAGAGCTGTGCTGTCATTAGGGCTGGACAAACACTGTAATTACCAGGTGCCTCCCAAGAGTGGAGAGGCCAGACCCTGCTATGCTTCCACACAGAGCAACTGCAAAATGTGCTCCAGAGGCAGGCAGGACAAGCTCAGAAGTGTGTGTGCCTGTGTGTGTGTGTGTGTGTGTGTGTGTGCGAAATTCTACCCCTGTGCCTTCAGTAAAAGGTGGTAACAACGCTGACCACGGGGGCGGGGGTGGGGGCGGGGAGCCGGGGGAGGGGGAAGGGATGCTGTAGGCGCCAGGCCAGCAGTAACTTGGATGGAAAGAGAGGCAAGCTCCAAGTACTTTACAGGTCATCACAAAATCAACAATATTCTAAAGCAGACCTTACACACAGCTGGGTAAGGGAAACCACAAGGGCCAAATTAATGGATTATGCAAACCGGAAAAACCATTTAAGCGAAACAAGCATGCTAGTCCTGGTTTTGTGTCGCTTTGACTAAAAGAATTACTTTTATCTGTGGAATGCCGGTGGTGAAAGCCCGGTGGAGACTAAATCTCCCACCAAAGAAGTTAAACCATCATTTGCTGGGGACGTGGATGAAAGAGCCTGTGGGCTGAAGCTGGGATTCTTGGGTGATATGACAAAATCATACTCGCTGCCTGCTGAGTGATACTGACCTGCTTGCTCACAAGGTTGGCGGGTCAGCACCGTGAACATCTCTCCTTCCAGCTGCAGGTGAGAGAACATAGAATGACGGCGCGAACTTGGTCCCTGACTTAAGAAGTTCCGAAAACTTGCACCGAGTTAAAGCACAAACCCACTTCACTTTTTCCAAAGGAAAGCCTTCTGGGGGCCAGATGAACCTAGAACTTCCCAGGCAGACCCAAAGCTGGGCTTATATTCTAGAGTTATCTCTCGCCAACCCCCACCTCCCTCCATGCAAAAAGGAAGAACGGACTTGCTGAAAATTTAAATTAAAAATTTTTTCGAAGAAGTCGAGCTTCTCCTGCAGATTTTTCCACCTGTACACACCTCCTGGGGCAGAACAAATCTTCGACCTATTATCAACATTCACAGTCTGAGGCAGGGCTGTTTTTCAAAGCACGCCAGCAAGGGAGGTTTCTTTGTGTGTTCGCGGCTTGCGAGCCCGAGGTCGCCCTTTCAAGATCCAGGACGAGTATCTGTCGCTGCTGGCTGGCGACCATTGCAAGAGGATGTTGGGCCCCCGGCATCCAGCGCCCCAGGATCTAGGAGGCCCCACTCTGGACTGAATCCCCACAAGAGTCAAGGCATCCAAGCTCCCGGCGCTCCTTTGGACCCGAAGAAGCGCTCGGTTAAAGACGCGTCCACCTCTCCGGGGGCCGCATGGATCACCTCCCCACGGCCCGAGGACGTGGGGCTCGCGTACTACTGTCCCTCCCTTCGGCCCTCTGAGGAATTCGATTCAATTTCCTTCCCTCCCAGATTTCATCCCCAGGAAGCTTCCCATTCTTTCTGCAGCGGCTCACACGCGGGGTCTTCTCCTCACCTGTGCGCAGACGACCGGAGGAAGGCGACTGGCGCTGCCGCAGTGCTAGCCGGCAGCCAAAGCGCCACGGGCTCCTGCGGGGGCGGGGCGGGGGGCGGGGTGGGGCGGGGCTTCCGTGTCCTAGGCCCGCCCCCTGGTCCTGGCCAAGCACCTTTTCACCTTACCTCTTCTAGTTCACTATCATGCGGAGTGGGGGCGGGGAGGTTTGGGAACCGCGGCGGGGCCTTGGCTCTTCACTAGCGATCCCGCCCGGGGCCTACCTGGGGAAAGTGGGGCGGGGTTGATGTCTTCTACGTGCTGCCCTCTTTGATGTCAAGGCCAAGAGCCTTTTGACTTATGTTAGTTTCCTTCACTATTACCCCAAGCCTCAGTAGAGGGGAAGTGGGGTCAGGGCAGGGTAGAGACTAGGCACTCTGTGGGTGTGCTCCATCTTTCCGTGACGTCGAGGACACCTGTAAACACCTGTAATGATGGGGGTGAGACAAGTAAGCAGACTGGTCCCTGGGTCACTTGGACCAGGAGAGCAAAGTAATACAGAGTCCTTCCCTCTTGAGTGAGTGAGTGAGTGAAGTCGCTCAGTCGTGTCCGACTCTTTGCGACCCCATGGACTGTAGCCTACTAGGCTCCTCTGTCCATGGGATTTTCCAGGCAATAGTACTGGAGTGGATTGCCATTGCCATCTCCAGGGGATCTTCTCAACCCAGGAATCGAACCTGGGTCTCCTGCGTTGTAGACAGACGCTTTACCGTCTGAGCCCCAGGGAAGGCCCTCTTAGTTTAGCAGAACTGCCTTCACTATGCCCAGGGACATTCTCACTAGTTACTGAGCAATGCTCTCCCTCACTGCGTTTTATAGGCCAAAATTCAGTCCAAGCACTTTTTAGAAGAGGCCAAATAGGAAAAGTGACAAAGATGCAGCCATTCACATGCCCCAGGAGTCTGTTTTTAATGCACCAGCAGGTAGCCTTGTGGCCCCTCTGAGTGACCCCCAAGGACTCTTGGAATGATCCCAGCAAGATGCATAATAAGTAGGCTTCTGTTGAATCATCCCTCTTTGTGGCTCCTGAATTTTTGAAAGGAGTTGCTAAGAGCTCCACTGTGTCCTTGGGAGCTAGGTCCTGTGCGCCACTGATTTTCTGTCCTGTTCAGGTAGGCCCAAACCCTTCATGAGACAAAAGGGCCTTCAGAGAACAGTGCCCTTGTGTTTTGAGACTTTTGAGCCCAAAGAGGAGGGTCCCAAGCTGGGGGTGTGTATGTGGGTGTGTGCACACACACACAAGCATGCAAGAGCACCAGCCATTCACCCTAAGTCTGATGGACACGGACTGTTGAACAGGATTTGTACAGTCTAGAGTGGGGGCATTCAGTAAATACTTGCTGAATTGCAAGGCTTCTTTTCATTGAAAGTGGTGCGTCAATGAAACACAAGGCTTAGGACTGAAAGATGAAGGACTCTCTGCACCCAGGTGGTCATAAACCCACAAACAGCTGCTGACACTGCCCTTAGACCTGAGGTCAACACTGGCTCAAAGGGATGAATAACTGACCTTAACATCCCTTAGGGTTTCCCAGCAGCTGAGAAGAGTTTGCTGGGCCTAAAACTTTGATATCTTTAAATTAGACTTTTTAAACCAAGCAATAGCAAAGCTAAAACTATCTGTGAATGACTATTGTCAAAAAGAGCACAAAAACAAAATGTTGGTGAGGATGTGGAGAAAGGGGAACCCTCGCACATTGTTGATAGGAATGTAAACTGGTACAGCTACTGTGGAAAACAGTATGGAGGTTCTTCATAAAAGCTAAACGTAAAGCTACTATAAGATGCAGCAGTTCCCCTAAGTTGGAAAGGATACATGCAGCCCAATGTTCATAGCAGCACTACTTATAATAACCAAGATTTGGAAGCTACCTCAGTGTCCACCGGCAGATGAATGGTTAAGGAAACTGTGATGTATATGTGTGTGTATAATATTACCCATAAAAAGAACAAAATTTTGCCATTTGCAGCAACATGGATGGACTTGGAGAGCATTGTGGTTAGTGAAATAAGTCAGAGAGAAACAAAGTACTGTTTGATATCACTTATATATGAAATCTAAAAATACAACAAACTAATGAATTTAACACCACCACCAAAAAAGATCTATGACACTCCATGTTGGAGAAGCTGTGGGGGAAACAGGCCTTTTTGAAGCTTCTGGGATGTGACGTGCCCTGGTTTTGTTCCCACCTCCTCGAAGCTTTTTGCTAGTTTGTGCTCTTCTCCCAGGAGTTTCTCAACAAGTAGTCCTGGGCCCTCTTTTCTCCTCACTCTGTTCTCTCTTCTTAGGTAATCTCATCCATGCCCACACCTTCTATTCACAAAAGCCCCTCCAATACATGTCTCCTGCTCAGAATTCCCCCCTTGAGCTGTAGACTTAGAGAACTGGCAGTTTGACTTCTTTGGATGTCTTAAAAGGCATCTCAGTTTATGGGGCTTCAAGCTGAATTCCTTATCTTCTCCCACCAGATCATCACTGCCTCCAAAATTTCCTCATTTCAGTGGATACCACTCCTGCTCATCCACTTGGGCAAGCCAGCAACCTGAGGGTTATCTTAGATAATCTTTCCCTCATTCCTCATAATCAGCCACTAATTACTGTGGATATTAACCTCTTAATTATCTCTGTAATATGTACTCTATCTTCACCACCACCACCACAGTCTGAGCAAGGGTTTCCCAGTCTTTGGCACTATTTGTATTTCAGGCCAGATAATCCTTTGTTGTGGGGTCAGTTCTGTGTATCATAATTTAGTAACATCCCTGATCTTCACCCACTAAATGCCAGTGACATCCCTCCACACGTAGTGGAACAACCAGACATTGCCAAGTGTTTTCTAAGGAGTGAAATTTCTCAGTTTGAGAACCACTGGTCTAAGGTACCCTTGTCTCTCTCCTGGACGTGGGCAGTGGTCTCACTTTCTTCCTTTCTGATCCATTTTCCCACTGCAGCCACCCTCCTCTTTACAAAAGACAAATCTCACTGTGTCAGCCCCGTCCTTAACAGACACTTCTGTGCCAGCCATTTTTTAACCAATACAGACTCAAATCCTCAGTATAACCTAGAAGGTCCTGCTCTGTCTGGTCCCAACCTTCCTTTCTCTGCCTCTTTTAGTCTCATCCTTCTTACTTTATGCCCCGAGGTTACACCAGCTTTCTTTCAATTTTTAAAATTTGTTAATTTGGCTGGACCAGGTCTTAGTTGTAGCATACAAGATCTTTAGTTGCAGTGTGCAAACGTTTAGTTGTGGCATGTGGGATCTAGTTCCCTGCCCAGGGATTGAACCTGGACCCCCTGCATTGGGGATGTGGAGTCTTAGCCATTGGCCCACCAGGGAAGTCTCCAGTTTTTCAAATATATTTCCTCCTGCCATAGGCCAGTTGCACATAATTTCTTTTGCCTTTGCCTAAGGGACAGGGTCGGAGAAGGCAGTGGCACCCCACTCCAGTACTTTTGCCTGGAGAGTCCCTTGGACAGAGGGGCCTGGTGGGCTGCAATCCATGGGGTCACTAAGAGTCGGACACGACTGAGCGACTTCACTTTCACTTTTCACTTTCATGCTTTGGAGAAGGAAATGGCAACCCACTCTAGTGTTCTTGCCTGAAGAATCCAAGGGACGGGGAAGCCTGATGGGCTGCCGTCTCTGGGGTTGCACAGAGTCGAACATGATTGAAGTGACTTAGCAGCAGCAGCAACAGCAAGGGACAGGGTAGTGTCTGCCTCTTCTTTTATTTTTCCCTAACTAATTTTGGTTTATACTTTCATTTTCAGCTCAGTCACATCCACCCTTCAGTTACATGCTCCCTCAGTGGGCTTTTCTTTCCTTCCGCTGTGGTTTCATTTTGGCAGTTGTGGAGCAAGTGACACCTGTTGCCTCCCACCAGGAGCAGCAGTACCAGGGTGTCAGCCCACTGCATGGTTTGCAGGTGTCAGGGTCGCCAAGAAAGAGAGAACTTACACAGGCTCTGGATGGAACAACGCTTCCCTCCCATAAAGAGACAGAGCAAGAGCAGCTTCAACAGCCAGCATCCATCCCTTGTGGTCAACGGGTCTCACTCCACAGCCCAGAGTAAGACAGGGAGATGGTGCATGAACCCCTTTTCTGCTGCAGGTGAAGGACACCCCCTTCCGCATATGGGTTTGAAATTCAAAAGGTGGGGACATGCCTGAGGGCCAGTGAGCCACATGCTCAAGCAGAACAAAAAAAGTACACATCAAACCTGGAACAGGGGAAGATGTTCCAGAACAAAGAAGTATGGCTGGTACAGGCTGAAGGGCTTTTTCTCTCTTTGTAAGGAAGTGTTCCAGGCCCAGGGCAACCCTTCCAGGCAGGAGGCAGGAAGCTGCGTGTGACTGCCTTTCCCAACAATCATTTCTGATGAGTCTGTCTCTGCCTACTAGATGGTAAATCCCATGCAAGTAAAAACCATGCTATTTTTACTCACCATGATATTCTTAGTGTCTACCACAGTCAAGCAGCTAGTAAGTTCTCAATAAATATAAGTCAAATGGGCAGGATGCTGTCTTACAAATGGAGGATATTAACCCTTTGACTATCTTATATGACACATACTTTCCCCCAGTTTTCCATTTAAGACTCAGCATTTTTACAAGCTACTGCTGTCTTTCTGACTGCATGTTGCAGCTTGAAGTCTTTGAGTTGAACAAAGCATATCTAATTGGAGATAGTTCATAGTTGCTCATAGACCAGAGGGACAACTGGGTTATCCAAAGGAGTGCTAATAATATTTAGGAAACCGGACTTCTTAGTCTCAGCTCTAATTACCAGCAGATACATGACCCTGAACACATCTCTAGACTTTCTGGATCCTCAAGTTGTTGGTTTGTTTTTTTTTTTTTTTTTTTTTTACCTGTGAAATGGAGACAGTAGTTAGCATCTGTCTATGATTCCATTATTTTTGAAAGCTTAAGGCTAGAGATATACATCATTAGTGGATGGAAATGGTTTGAGTTTGGACAGAGACTAGAGATGACCAGGAGTAATGGAGCCTCACGGTGGAAGCCAAATTGCCAGAGGTCATGAAGAGTGGTTAAAGAGGAAGTGGAGCAGGTGTGTGTGTGTGTGTGTGTGTGTGTGTGTGTGTGAGAGAGAGAGAGAGAGAGAGAGAGCATATGTCCCAGATGACCTTAATTTCTGCTCTCTTCTAAAGCAGTCCTCACCTTCACTGTTTGAACCAAACTTAAATCCCACTGCAATTCATCACCTCATGTTTCTTAATGTTCTTTTGCTGCTCTAATGAATTAAGTAAAGCAAAAAAAAAAAACAGTTTTCTCTGAACTTATGGTATATAACATTTTTATGTGGATGATTTAGAGCATATATATATATATGGAAAGTCCCATGGACAGAGGAGCCTGGTAGGCTGCAGTCCATGGGGTCGCTGAGGGTCAGGCATGACTGAGTGACTTCACTTTCACTTTTCACTTTCATGCATTGGAGAAGGAAATGGCAACCCACTCCAGTGTTCTTGCCTGGAGAACCCCAGGGATGGGGGAGCCTGGTGAGCTTCCGTCTATGGGGTCACACAGAGTCGGACACGACTGAAGTGACTTAGCAGCAGCATACATATATATATATATGGAGTTGGAGTTATTGTGAGGAATTGGCTCATGTGGTTATGAAGGCTGAGAAGTCCCAGGATCTGCTGATTTTGACAAACTAGAAACCCAGGAGAACCAATGCTGTACTTCTAGTCTGAGACCGAAGGCCTGAGAACCAGGAGAGCTGATGGTGTAATTTCAATGTTTCAGTTTGAGTCCATGTCTGAAGATAGGAGAAGACTAATGTCCCAGCTCTAAAACAGTCAGGCAGAAAGTACACTGTCCCCATTCTGCCAGTATTTGTTTAACCAGCTGAGCATTTGAAGATCCAGTCAAGCTAACACATAAAATTAACCATTATGAAATCCAGTTGCCTCTTCTTGAATTTTATGATTCTGGTCCCAGATCCAAGACTTGCCTGGGTGGTATCATATAGGGCAAGTCATGCCTTGTGTTAAGTGTGCTGGGCTTGAGAAACCTCGTTCCAACATGCTTTTGTGGAAGATATTCAGGAAGATTGACAAATGTGCTTTGGGACAATGGCTCTAGAGTCTCATTTATAAAGGAGAAAAGCAATTTAGAACCAGATGGGTGACATTAAAACCCTAGATCAGTGCGTGATTCTAGGTGATGTGGAGGCTCAGAAAATGAATAAATCCTTCCCCTGTGGTAGCTCACTGTGAGTCTCCAACCTCCTGCACCTACTCCAGTGCCAGAGCTCACTGAATGCCCCAGCTTTCGTGCAACACCTTCTACCCCTTTGACCCTTCTTTCTTTCTAGACTTGTAAGCCCACTCAGTGGACCAGCCCAGTATATTCCACCTCACAATTGCCTCCGTGCCACTTCCATTTTCCATTCATTTAAAAAATTTGACTTAGTGGCCTTGTGTTCCAAGCACTGTTCTATGTGCTGGGTCTGGGCAGGAAATGAGTGACACCTGGGGGATTGAGTTCACTCCTGTCCTTCACCCTCTCATTCCAGCTCTCTTATCACTGGTTCAGACTTTTTCCCAGCCTCCAAGGATCTGCCCCCTCTTAGCCATCTTACTTAGTTTTCACTTTTTTTTTTTTTGCAATCGTGGACCCTTTTTGCAGTCTGGTGAAGGTGATGGACATTCTCAGAATCGTTTTTTTTTTTTTTTTAATGTATATATGAAGCACATAGAATTGCAAAGAAATCTTTATGTTGAAATGCATTTTTAAAATGTCTTAAAAATCAGATTTGTGTTGTATGTACTTCATTAACTCATTAAGTCAAGAGGTCCAGTAGCAGATCTAATGCCTGGTTTAATTTCAAAGTGTGATGAGGTAATGTGACATGAAAATATCTGTGATTTCTCTTGGTGACAAAATTACAGGTCTTGCCAATACCATTATGCTTTGTTGACTTTATTCATAATTGAAGGAAGCACTCCATTTCCTGAAGATAAAAAAGTATACCACCCTGCCCCATGCAAGGACATAAGCCCCCCTGAGTTTTGTCTGTGGACTCCAGTTTAAGAACCTGCTGGATGATTCTTATAGCACAACTGTGGGTTTCTGGCTCAAAATCTTTTGACAACTCAATTCATTCAATAATCAATTCTCACTGCCTACTGAAATGTCTATCAGCCTGGCATTCAAAGATCTGCTTCTGCCAATTAATTTCTTTTCTGCCTTAAAAAATTTACTGATATTGTATATACTATTCTTTTGCCACTTGCCTTTTTCATTCAAAAATTTCCCCCCCCTGAGATTTATCCATGTTGTTATCTATTTTGTTGCTGTTGTTTATGGATAAGTCATGTCTGACTCTTTGTGACCCCTTACACTGTAGCACACCAGGCTCCTTTGTTCTCCACTATCTTCTGGGGTTTGCTCAAATTTATATCCATTGAGTCAGTGATGGTATCTAACCATGGTAGTTAAAACCCCTGAAAAATAAAACCTCTTTGGGGTCTGAGGAACTTGTGTTCTAGGCCAGTTCTACCTGAGTCATAGATTGGCACATACTAAATCTCCCTTAGACTTGGGGCCTGTCTATGCCGGGGACTGGGCAGGCATGGGCAGCCCGGTCAAAACCTTTCAGGTGTGGTACGATTTACAAACAAGTGCTTCACTTGTCCCTTTGGGCACCAATTTTGATTGCAATCTCTTTCCATTTTTTATCACCTGATTTAGGGGAATGAAATTCTACACTCCTTGTTGGAATATGCCTAACTTCCTTCTTCACTTGACCGGCTTTAAATTATCTTTTTTCCTGCCTGATTGGCTCCTACATTATTTTCATAGTTTTCTTATTTGGCTATAGCCACAGTTCTATTGCTATTTTATTAAAAGTCTTCTCTACAAGGTGACTTTGTTTACAATTACAGCTAATTTTTAAAAAAGAATTCCTCCTTTCTACTTAAAAATTTTTGTTGTCCTTTTTAACTTCTTGAGCAAAATGGTTAGCTTATTATTTTTTAAAATTCCTGTCTTATATATATATATATACCTGAGATTACATTCCAAGGCTACGCTCTTTACTTCAAATGCAACTTCAGCTACGTTCCACAAATTTTCATAAAGATTATTTTTGTTATTATTCAGCTCTAAATATTTTGTGATTTATATTATGATATTCTTTGACCCATTGATTTTTTAAAAATGTCTTTTCTTAGTTTCCAAAAGTATGAGGTTTGGAAGCAAAATTTTTTTTTTTTAAACTTTTTATTTTGTTTTGGGGTATAGCAGCCAACAATGCTATGATAGTTTCAGGTGAACAGCAAAGGGACTCAGCCGTACATATACATGTATCCATTCTCCCCCAAATTCCCTGGGAGCAAAATTTTTATAATTGCTTTAGAGTTTATATTATACTGTAGTTAGTGAATTTAGTGTGTATGATAGTTTTAATATTGTCTTTGTGGTCATGTACTTTCTCAAAAGTGTAGATAATTTATTGGACTCCCCATGGCACTAGTGTAAGGAACCTGCCTGCCGGTGCAGGAGACATAAGAGACGCAGGTTTGATCCCTGGGTCAGGTAGATCCCCTGGAGCAGAGCATGGCAATCCACTCCAGTATTCTTGCTTGGAGAGTTCCATGGACAGAGGAGCCTGGCAGACCAGTCCATAGAGTTGCAAAGAGTCAGACGTGACTGAGGCAACTCAGCATGAATAGACTAATGCTTTTAGGATTCAGTTGGAAAATGTTTCTATGCATAACGTTCCTGGTTTTGGAGTATAGTTTTTAGTTTTAGCAAATGGGCAGAGTCCAGTGACTGCCTACCAGAACAGAACCAGAACCACTCTAGCAACCTCTACTGCTCTTTTGTAGTCAACCTCTTCCCTCACCACCAGAGTCCTGGCTACCGTTAATCTGTTTTCTGCTCCTTTCATTTTGCTTTCTCTAGAATGTCATGTAAATAAAATCATAAACTATGTGACTTGTTCAATCTGACTACTTTTATTTAGCATAATGCATTTGAAGTTTATCCACATGGTTTCATGTGTCAATAATTATTAACACATTATTATTATTAAATTGTTTAATTATTATTAACAATAATAATTTTGTCAATACAAAAATACAATTATTGCCAGATTGTATTTCATTGTATGGATATACCACAGTCTGTTTATCCATTCACCAGCTGAAGGACATTTGTAAGATTTTCAGTGAAAGTGAAAGTGAAGTTGCTCAGTTATGTCTGACTCTTTGCGACCCCATGGACTGTAGCCTACCAGGCTCCTCTGACCATGGGATTTTCCAGGCAATAGTACTGGAGTGGATTGCCATTTCCTTCTCCAGGGGATCTTTCCAACCCAGAGATCGAACCTGGGTCTCCCACATTGTAGACATACGCTTTACCATCTGAGCCACCAGGGAAGTCCTTCAGTAAGATTTTCAGTAACACTGTATGTTTTAAATTATTGGGAGTAGAAGATGATATACATCCATTATATGAAGCTTTTTGTGTTGTCCAAATTTTCTATAGACTTAGAAAAATGTTGTCTGTTGGGTCTGTCACTTTCTGGGAGAGATATTTTAAAACCTGTCACCATGAGAGTATATTTGCTGTTGTCGCCTTATAACCCCTGTGGTGTTTTATTTTTATATTGAGAAGCCTATGCTGTTAGTTTCATACAGGTACAGGGTTGTTATATCTTCCAGGTGACTTGTTCCTGTTGCCATTAAGCAAAATGCCTCTTTATTCCTAATAATGTTTACTGTCTTAAAGTCCTTCCTATCCAATATGAAGATTGCCATGCCATTTGCCCCAACCCCAGATACATTCCTTGCCTTCTCTTCCCTGCTTTGGCCCACAGACTGCATCAGCCACGCTCCCTTGCCAGCTGCCTTGTGGTTAGGTTGCCAGTGGGAGGCAGGAGTTGTAGAATGGAGAAGAAAGAGGTCAAGTATTTCTTGACCTAAGCTACGTTATCTGGTGGAAGCCATGTTCCTCCATGGCTGATGGAGATCTCTCCTTGGGGTTCAAGCATACTCTGAGGTCTGACAAAACTTATTCCTCCTGTCATTTCCAGCCTGAGACTAGCAACAGCTTCTCTCTCTGTTTTTCTTGCCTATTTATTTTCTGAATTCCACCTCCCTACGTGGTTTGTCCCTAAGCCATCTTCTCTGGATTCTGCTGGGATGCAGGTTTTATGTACTTTTTAAAACCACTCCATGTTTAAGGTAAATTTGTAACTGCTGATACATGTTTATTTATTTTCTATCATCTTATTTACTGATCTTCATTTTCTGTGCTTTATCTCTTTGTCTTTGCTTCTTTTCCCCCTCTTTCTTGCCTTTCCAAATTGAGTTTTCTTTATTCCCTTGTTTTCCATTCACCAGTTTTGAATATATACATTCTACATTTATTCTTTTGTTGGTTACTGTGATGTAGTAAGACATATATATTTGGTCCCTGCTCTTGGTTCCTGACACAGAGTTCCTAAAATCCCTTGGAAGTTCCTAGGTGATAGAAATATCTTTTGTTCTAATGAGACAAGTCTTGCTAGACTCATGGATGGCTGGTCACCATGAAGGTCACACTTGACTAGAAGCTTGGAACTTTCAGCCTCTGCCATCCTCCTGGGAGGAGAGGGACTGCAGATTGAGTTAATCATCAACCATAGGGACTTCTCTGGTGGCTCATTGGTAAAGAATCCACCTGCCACTGCAGGAGACACAGGTTTGATCCCTGGTCCAGGATCCACACATCACAACTAGAGTAGCCCCAACTTGCCATAACTAGAGAAAAGCCCACACAGCAGCAAAGACCCAGCACAGCCAAAATTAATTAACTTAAAAAAGGAGTGAGTTGGGAAACATATCCACGTGCCAGGAGGGTGGCTCACCCCACTTCCACTGCCTCTGGAACATTTCTGGTTCTCACCTTATGTACTTATTTATCCGACTGATCATCTGTATCCATTATTGTATCCTTCATAATAAATTGATAAATGTGTTTCCCTATAGCAAATTGTTAAACCTGAGGAGAAGGTTGTGGGAACCCCCAATTAGTAGCCAAGTAAATCAGAGAGCTTTGGGTGACAACCTGAGACTGTGATTGGCATCTGAAGCAGAGACAGTCTTGTAGAACTGAGCCCTTAATCTATACAGTCTGCACTAAGTCCAGGTAGTTAGTATCATAATTGAATTCTGGGACATCCAGACAATATGAAGAATTAGTGTTGAGAAAAAACTTGCACACATTTGGGGTCAGAAGTGTTGAGATCAGAGGAAAAATGTTCTTTCCTTCCTTTTAGTTACTCTTTTGTCTTTAACATGTATGCTCTGCTATGTAAAATATATGAAGATAATCTATATCTTTATTATACTCCCAAAGAGTACACAATCTATAAAATGCAGTCACTCTGATCCCCTCTCGCATCTACCACTTTTGTTGCGATTTATTCATTGTATTAGTTTACTCAGGTTGCCATAACAAAATACGACACATTGGATGGCTTGTTGTCACGCTTGATCACTCAGTTGTATCTGACTCTTTGTGACTCCATGGACTTTGGTCTGCCAGCCTCCTCTGTCCATGGGATTCTTCAGGCAAGAATACCAGAGTGGGTAGCCATTTCCTTCTACAGGGGATCCTCCTGAACCATGGATCAAACCTAAGCACATTCTTTTTTTTTTTTTGGCTACACGGCACATGGGATCTTAGTTCCCCAAGCAGGGAATGAACTCGTGACTCTTGCAATGGAAACATGGAGTCTTAACCACTGGACCACCAGGAAAGCCCCAAATTGGGTGGTTTAAACAACAGGAATTTATTTTCTCACAGTTTTGGAGGCAAGAAGTCCAAGATCAAGGTGCTGTCAGGGTTCGTTTCTGGTGAGAACCCGCTTCCTGGCTTACAGATGGTCACCTTCTGTCTGTGTCCTCGCGTGGCCTTCCCTGCATGGATGGGAGGGGGAGCGGTCTGGTGTCTCTTCCTCTTCTTATAATATACGTTTGGATACTTTATCGCTTGGTAAATGAATTTTTTAAGGCAACTGAGAGGTGACTGAAATGAACATTTCTATGGAGACATCTGGTCTCACTTGATTTCATGAAATAGTCCCCAAATAATAATAACCATGAAATGTATACACACATATACTCTAGCACATGCACTTTAAAAATACAAAAGCAGAACCTGTCAAGTAAGAATTTTCCCCGTTAACCCATATCCACATATTCCTAAGAAGCTATTAGTCCAGTTTTCCCAGGTTGAGTCTAGGATCCATGTGGAGGTTTATGAAAATTTGAGTACATCATGTGAAATGCCGGGCTGGATGAAGCACAAGCTGGAATCAAGATTGCTGGGAGAAATATCAATAACCTCAGATATGCAGATGACACCACTCTTATGGCAAAAAGCAAAGAAGAACTAAAGAGCCTCTTGATGAAAGTGAAAGAGGAGAGTGAAAAAGCTGGCTTAAAACTCAACATTCAGAAAACTAAGATCATGGCATCCAGTCCCATTGCTTCATGGTAAATAGATGGAGAAACAATGGAAACAGTGAGAGACTTTATTTTGGGATCTCCAAAATCACTGCAGATGGTGACTGCAGCCATGAAATTAAAAGACGCTTGCTCTTTGGAAGAAAAGCTATGACAAACCTAGACAGTATATTAAAAAGCAGAGAAATTACTTTACCAACATAGGTCCATCTAGTCAAGGCTATTGTTTTTCCAGCAGTCATGTATGGATGCAAGAGTTGGACTATAAAGAAAGCTGAGCACTGAAGAATTGATGCTTTTGAACTGTGGTGTTGGAGAAGACCTTGAGAGTCCCTTGGACTGCAAGGAGATCCAACTGTCCATCCTAAAGGAAATCAGTCCTGAATATTCACTGGACAGACTGATGCTGAAGCTGAAACTCCAGTACTTTGGCCACCTGATTTGAAGAACTGACTCATTGGAAAAGACCCTGATGCTGGGTACGACAGAAGGCAGGAGGAGAAGGGGACAACAGAGGATGAGATGGTTGGATGGCATCACCAACTCCATGGACATGAGTTTGAGTACGTTCAGGGAGTTGGTGACGGACAGGGAAGCCTGTTGGTTGCAAAGAGTCAGACATGACTGAGAGAATGAACTGAACTGAATAAAGGAAAGGAAAAATAAAAGAATAAGAGAAATTGGGAATTCCCTGATGGTTCCGTGGTTAGGACTCGATACTTCCGTCCTTGTGGCCCAGATTCAGTCCCTGTTTGGACCTAAGATCCTCCAAGCTGAGTGATATGACCAGAAAACAAAAACCAAAGGACCAAAAAAAAAAAAGAGTGGAATGGATGAATTGCCCCCAATGAATTCATTTCTGTCAACGATTGTTTTCTCTCTTTCTAAAATGAACATATTTCTGTAAGGAAGAAAACAGATTTTAATGGAAGAATAAAGCAATCCCTTCTGCTTGCTCCTCAAGGCCTGGCTTCCTCACCTTGCACCCCCCAGAGTAACTCCCCAGGGGGTGCTCTAAGCCCTTGAATGTACTCTTTTTGCTTTAACATTAAGGGGAGACAGTAAAACTCATTATTGCCCTTTTGGAGAAAATAGTTTTGATTTTTAGTTTTGGTTCACCATTTTTTAACATCTTTCTAGCCTCTTTGGGTAGTGAGGGAATGGGGAAATTTGCAAAAATGTTACGCAAAAGATTTTCTTTCCCTGAAGTTTTACAAATTTGAAGAATGCAAATAATTGATTCATTCTTGTATGCCAAGTCTGCAGCCCTGTGTCCCTGACCTTTCTGGGCACTCTCAGAGTATTTTGCTATATCAGAGGCCCAAATAAGCACAGCTAAAGGTTTTATCAGTGTTACTGGTACTACTAGATATGATGGGGATGTGTGTCATTAACATGACTCAGCTCAGGAGTTCCCACCTCCTCAGTTACACTCATAGGGCTTCCACCACTGTGGGTGTCCAGGATCTCAGCCAGGTTTACATTTTCCTGGGGTATTCCTGGGTGGAGTTGAATGTGACAGGGCACTCAGATAGGGACAGAACCAAGTCCCATTGCAGTTTTGGGTTTGCTTCTTTGAGAAATCACCAGGTTAAGAGTTGAGGCATCCAAGGTGAGATTCTGATGAAAAAAAGGAAAACTGGTTCAGCTGGTGAGACCTCAGGCTTCTAATGGTGCCTTTCACAGCAGTCCTGCCCAACACAGCTGCACGGGATGCCATTCACATGGACTTCAGCCTTGATGTCATGCAGCATGCAACCTACACAACCAAACGCAGTGACCTGGGCTTGACTGGACACGCAGGCTTCCCCTCAGTCCCTACTTCTTTCCTGTTTATGTCCATAACTTCTACAGGGTCAACTTTCAAGCTTGGAAATCCACGTGTCTACCTTCTTGAGCTGCTCAAACAGTCCTTGTGGGACTGTTGGAAGACATAATTCTTCATGCCTTTAGGAACTGTGAACAGGTTTTGAATGCTAATGATTCTGTCTCCATAATGATGGGATGTCAAGATTGTTGCTTAGGGGCATCCCTGGTGACTCAGTGGTAAAGAATCCCCCTTGCGATGCAGGAGACATGAGTTTGATCCCTGGTCCGAGAGGATCCCACATGCCGTGGAGCAGCTGAGCCCATGTGCCACAATTGTTGCACCCGTGCTCTAGAGCCCAGGAACGGCAACTACTGAGCCCATGTGCCACAACTGCTGCAGCCCCTGCACCTCGAGCCTGTGCTCTGCAGCAGGGGAAGCCACTGCACTAAGAAGCCCACGCACCCAATGAGAAGGCGGCCCGTGTTCATCACAACTAGAGAAAAAATCTGCACGGCGATAAAGAGCCAGCATAGCCAAAAATAAATAAATAAAATACAATTATAAGAAAAGATGGAGGAAATCATTTTTAAAAATTATTGTATAAATATGTATATTTAAACACATATATAAATATAGAAAATATCTATAGGTGGCTCAGATGGTAAAGAATCTGCCTGCAGTGCAGAAGACCTGGGTTCAATCTCTGGGTTGGGAGGATCCCCTGGAGAAGGGAATGGTTACCTATTCCTGTATTCTTGCCTGGAGAATCCCCATGGATAGAGGAGCCTGGAAGGCTACAGTCCCTGGGGTTGCAAAGAGTTGGACATGACTGAGTGACTAAGCACAGCACAGTGATATATGTATATTATAATACACATATAATATGTGTACATATATGAATTCATTAATATAAGCCTAGAGTTTGTGTCTAGGGCTAAGAGAGGCGTAGGTAGGAACACCCAAGGGTAGGTCTGTCTCTCTCTCTCTCTCTTTTTTTTTTTTTTGACTAGTCTCTTTTTATAAACATTACAGCTTAGAGAGATATAATGATTTGGCCAAGAGCCCCCTAATGTGTGATAAAGGTAATTCCTAGCTTGCCTGACCCCATTATGGTGAAACTGTTCTGCCTGATTAGTGATTTCTAGTGAGGGAGGAGAGTAAAATGAGCTTATTGAAGTTCACTTTATATACAGTAAAATGCACAAGTCTTAAATGTTTAGTTCAATACATTTGGAATGTGTAAACACCTCATAGTTCAAGATACAGAACATATTCATCACTCCAGAATGTTTCATCATACCTCCTCCTAGGGGTCATCACTGTTCTGATGTCTGTCATCATGAATACGTTTTACATGTTTTTGAACTTCGTATAAAAGAAATGGCGCAGTACGTACAGGCTCCCAAGCGTGGCTCCTTACTCTAGGCGACAGGTGTGTGTGTGCTAGTGCATGCTTGTGGGCTGCTGAGTCTTGTTTGCCCTTCTTGGTGACACATTAAATATAAAGCCAGAAATGAACAACACACACTGTGAATGGATGAGCTGAGTCACGGGTGTTCTGTAGATTTTTAATATCTGAGTTTGGGGTGAGGCAAAATCTCAAGTGAATTGGCTACATTTATATTTGTTTCAAGCACAATAATGAAAATCATTGCCTGGGTAAGGTTTATCTGTGTTTAATAACTTCCATTCTTTGATTGCATTAGATGTTCATTTGGAAACAAAATGAATTCCATTGGAAAAGCACTGCTTGAGAAAATGCTTTATCCCACTTGATCATAATGAAGACAGTAATGAGTACTGAAATCTCAAGTTTTTAAGGGCTGGGGGCCATCCTCTGTTTCTTCCGTTTCCTTATAGCACTGTGCTGGGCAGAAACACACCCAAAGGAAAAAGAGAACTGCTAGTTACTGGCCTTGAACTAGGCAGGAAGAGTCTTGCTTTTCCCCTTTCTTTTCTCTCCTCTTTCATTAGTGTTACCGTAAGTGTTGGTACAGGCAGAAAAGAGAAAGGCTTCATGTCCTGCAAGTCATCTCCTCCTTTGTCTCTTACAGGCAGCGTAACCAGGCGATACTGATTCAGGCATTCCTGTTTACTACTTGTGTTACTTTGGGCAGGTGACACCCTTTCCGTGCCTCCAGTTCCTCAGCTAGGAACTATGATGAACATTGGGGTGCAGATATCTTTT
The DNA here is from genome assembly GCA_935064755.1 of Tragelaphus eurycerus. Classification (NCBI taxonomy): domain Eukaryota; kingdom Metazoa; phylum Chordata; class Mammalia; order Artiodactyla; family Bovidae; genus Tragelaphus; species Tragelaphus eurycerus. The sequence goes on along the minus strand of CAKXYN010000001.1, from coordinate 28,467,828 downwards.
TGAACTAAGTTTTCACCTTTTCCGGATATATGCCTATGGCCCAGGAGTGTAATTACTGGATCGTATGGTAGCTCTTCTCCAACACCACAGTTCATTGGACTGCAAGGAGATCCAACCAGTCCATTCTGAAGGAGATCAACCCTGGAATTTCTTTGGAAGGAATGATGCTAAAGCTGAAACTCCAGTACTTTGGCCACCTCATGCGAAGAGTTGACTCATTGGAGAAGACTCTGATGCTGGGAGGGATTGAGGGCAAGAGGAGAAGGGGATGACAGAGGATGAGATGGCTGGATGGCATCACTGACTCGATGGATGTGAGTCTCAGTGAGCTCCGGGAGTTGGTGATGGACAGGGAGGCCTGACATGCTGCGATTCATGGGGTCGAGAAGAGTCAGACACAACTGAGCAACTGATCTGATCTGATCTGATCTGATGGTAGCTCTATTCTTAGTTTTAAAAGGAACCTCCTTACTGTTCTCCATAGTGGCTGTTACCAGTTTACATTCCCACCTACAGTGAACGAGGGTACCCTTTCTTCCAAATGTTCTCCAGAATTTGTTAATAACGTTTTCTTTTCTCCAGTTTACTTTATTGTAAGAGTACAATATATAATACATATAATATACAAAATATGTGTTAATAAACTTATTATTGGTCAACAGTAGGCTATTAGAAGTTAACTTTTGAGGGTCAAAAGTTATATGCAGATTTTTGACTGTGTGAGGGTTGGCGTCCTTAACCCCCTTGTTATTCAGAGTCAACTGTATGTAAATACTATAGGATATAGGCTCTCCAAAGATAGGAATTTTAGTTTTGTTCACTAATGTAAACCAAGAACAATGCCTAGGACAATGTATATATTCAATAAATATTTAAGATATGGGTGCAATTTAAAAGATTTAATAAGAATGCGGGTGGTGCTTTCAAAAGTAAGAATGTTCAGGACCTAAAAATCTCTTAAAATAGCTCAGATGAGTTTTTGGATATGATTGGGGTGCTGGTTATGTTACATGTTGATGAGAGAACTTTGATAGATTCTTTGGGCTCCAGCTGATGACATGAAGGAGACAAAATTCAGAAGTGAATGAACCACATTCCATCAAAGCCTTTCTCATGTTCTTCTATTTTAAAATTCCTCTGCCTCCTATTGTTATTTTTAGAAGAGAGCTAAATGCATTCATTTGAACAATGTAATTTAAAAATGATTCTGAAGCAAAGCCAAGAAGTAGTAGTCTGCTAAACTATACTCAAAATTTTAATTTTGATTTTAAAATATAGTTAATTAAATTTAATTCTTAGTTTTAATTGTGAAGTTTTATGTTGTTTTTAAGTATACAAATGTCAAGCTCTAAAGTCATCACAGTTTAGATGGCATCAGTAATTATACTGATGGCCACAGATATTAGCATGAACTCAATACCAAAATAAATCAGACTATAGATAATGAGAATCAAAAAAGACAAGCAGTAGGACTAAATAAATGAATATGTTTTGCCTATTTTTTCTTTGAGTTAGTTTTTATTTTGAAATTGTAAGCCAAAAATTGCTCTTCTGGTATAAGAAAAAATATGATGAGCCAAGCAAAGATGTTTTCTGGCTTTTGCAAAATGGATAAAAATATGAGATATGGGGAAATTAAAAGTTTTCCACCCTTTATTTTTATAGCAAAGATAGAATGTTGTAAGCATATCCAAACATTGATAGTATTTTTAGTATCTTTTCATATTTTATTGACCATTGCAGTTTTTGTTTTGGTGAACTGGGTGTACATATCATTTATTCATTTTTTTTCTATTAGGTTGCTCACGTTTTAAATAATTTTTTTTGAAAAGGTAGAAAGATTAAAAATAAATTTTTTATCCAGAGACCCTCCACCTGCTGGGGTTTTAGAGGACTTAACAACATCATGTTACTGGTTGCAGGATCCAGGGATAGATGGCCTGGCAATGACAACACGGCTGTAACTCCTTTTAGTCTTGCTGTCTGTGTTGTGGGGCACCCAGCCACAGACTTTACAGGCAAGGGCTGACCTTCTCAGTGTCTGCGTGTTACAGAACCGAACTTGGGTCAGTTCACCTGACGTACAGCAAAGCCAATCTACTGATGTGGGGTTGTGGGGAAACTCCTTGCAAAGTACCCGACAGGGGGCCAAGCAAGGAGGATGGGCAGCTCTTGCTCAAAAGATCTGAACTCCCTGATGGCTTTCGGGCAAGGTTTTTTTAAAGACAAAATGAGTTGCAAGGTGCATGATCAGCTTGGGCACATCCTTCTGATTGGTTGGTAGTGAGATAATGGCATGATGTTTTGGGAATTTCAGTTATCAACCTTTTGGTTCCAGCTAGTCTGGTGTCTACCTACTGGTGGTCAGTATGCAGTTAGCTTCTTCCATCTGGTAGGGGTTTTAGTATCTGCAAAACAATGGAAGGATATAGGTCAGAATATTATCTAAAGGCCTTGAGGAGGAATGAAAAGTCCTTGAGTTTGTTTTATGGCTAAACTATTATTATTTTGCTTGATTGATTGTTTTTCTTTACTTCTGCATTTTCTAACTTCTCTGAGAAATTAATTTTAATTTAAAATTAAAATTGCTCTTTGGAATTAGAGGTTAAAGCCTCTCTACAAATAAGAGGCGGGGGACATGGTGGGGGGAGTGTGTCCCCAGGAAAGTCTCTGCAGGGTCCTGCTTGGCTTCCTATGGATGCCAATGCACCAGAAGGAAGTTCCAGGCTCTGAGGACAAGCTGCATGAGCACTGCCATTCATGGAAGATGAATTCTGGCTGCTCCAGGAAGCCCACAAGGACATGTCCTGCCCTGCCAGAGTCACTGGAGTCACCATGGAGAGACGTCAAGCGCCCCCTCATCCAGGACACTTGCCTCTATGACGCTTCCTCAACCTGGGGCCTGGATCCAGAAGCTGGACCAGAGTGGGCACAGAGGGCTGCCTTGGGCCTGCCCCTCTGCAAAGACAACTGTCAGCCCTCGTGGGAAGATTGCTGCACCTGCTTCCCCCGGAAGTGTGCTGCACAATGTAACCAGTGTCCCGTGGGGCTTCCTGTCACCCCTTCGACTTCTACTTCCCACACCTTCCATTCTACAATGAAAGCAAAAGTGGCTCCTATACTGTAAGCCAACTGCAGCCAAGCAAAAGGTCGCTGCACCCAAATGTGGTTCATTCTGGCCCAGGGAGCCCCACGGAGGAGGTTCTACGCTATGACATTGCACTGGGGCTGTGCCCTGTGGGGCTGGCATCTTCTGCTCACTCTGCCCCTGATGATGCTCAGATGAGCTATTTCTACCAACTCCTACCTGGACATCCCAACTTGTTCAGCCCCACAGCACCCACCCCCTCAGTTTCTGCTCAGTTGTGGGGTCTCTGGCAGCCAATTTAAATAAATAGACACCCTTGTCACTCACACAGAAGTCTTGCAAAAGGATATATGATGGAAAGTAATCCTCCCTCCAGTGACAACTGCATTTAATCGTTTCTTGTAAAAATGGGATGAGAAAACCATAATTGAAAAATACACATGTACCCCAAAGTTCATTGCAGCACTATTTATAATAGCCAGGACATGGACGGAACCTAGATGTCCATCAACAGATGAATGGATAAAGAAGTTGTGGTTCAAATATACAGTGGAATATTAGCCATAAAAACGAATGGAACTGAGTCAGTTGTAGTGAGGTGGATGGACCTAGAGTCTGTCATACGGAGTGAAATAAGTCAGAAAGAGAAAAATAAATATCGTATATTTATACATATGTATGGAATCTAGAAAAATGGTATGATGAACCTATGTGCAGGGCAGGAATAGAGACACAGATGTAGAGAACGGACTTATGGACACAGTGAGGGAATGAGAGGGTGGGATGAATTGGGAGAGTAGTATTACATATTTAGACTAGGCTCCAAAATCACTGCAGATGGTGACTGCAGCCATGAAATTAAAAGACGCTTACTCCTTGGAAGGAAAGTTATGACCAACCTAGATAGCATATTCAAAAGCAGAGACATTACTTTACCAACAAAGGTTCGCCTAGTCAAGGCTATGGTCTTTCCTGTGGTCATGTATGGATGTGAGAGCTGGACTGTGAAGAAGGCTGAGCGCTGAAGAATTGATGCTTTTGAACTGTGGTGTTGGAGAAGACTCTTGAGAGTCCCTTGGACTGCAAGAAGATCCAACCGGTCCATTCTGAAGGAGATCAATCCTGGAATTTCTTTGGAAGGAATGATGCTAAAGCTGAAACTCCAGTATTTTGGCCACCTCATGCAAAGAGTTGACTCATTGGAAAAGACTCTGATGCTGGGAGGGATTGAGGGCAGGAGGAGAAGGGGACGACAGAGGATGAGATGGCTGGATGGCATCACTGACTTGATGGGTGTGAGTCTGGGTGACCTCCAGGAGCTGGTGATGGACAGGGAGGCCTGGCGTGCTGCAGTTCATGGGGTCGCAAAGAGTCGGACACGACTGAGCAACTGATCTGATCTGATCTGATCTGATGTAAAATAGATACCTAGGAGGAAGCTGCTGTGTGATAGGGGAGCTCAGCTCAGTGCTCTGTGATGAACTAGAAGGGTGGGAGGGAGGCTCCAGAGGGAGGGGTTATATGCATACTTACAGCTGATTCATGTGGTTGTATAGCAGAAACCAACACAACATTGTAGAGCAATTATCCTCCAATTAAAAATAAATTAAAAATAGAAAGTAAATTTAAAAAATGGAATATTGGAAATTCCCTGGCAGTACAGTGGTTAGGACTCTGCGTGTTTTCTGTAGAGGGCACAGGTTCAATTCCTGGTCAGGGAGCTAAGATCCTGCAAGCTGCATGATGCAGTTTAAAAAACCCCACAAAAGACAAAAAAAAATAGGAATGTTGTTTTGAAAAAAATTTCAGATTTTGCCAAGAATTTACTATTTCTGTGTGTGTTTTTTTTAACTTAGTATTTAAAGTATTTTTCTCTGCAGAAAGCATGTCTTCACTTGCTTTACTATTTTTGAGTTTTGAACCGTAATTTTTTAAGTGAAAAATTGGAGTAAATTGTTAGGAAGGAAAACTGCCCTAGGATGTAGAGAAGTTCAAGAAAAGATGGCCAGTAGTGATCATATTTCTCCTCCGGGCTTTGACATGGACTTTACTTGGAGGTCATAAAGGAGTGTTTGGAGACGTTTTGTAGAAAGAGTCTTATCTGGAGGAGCCATCTGAAAAGGTTCAGGCAGGTTCATTCATTTTTTATGGCCAGAGCATTTTACGACTTCATCACAGGAGATGATAGCTGGGTGCTTTGAGGTTCTCCTAGAAACAGTCCAGATTCTAGGAGACTAGCTTAGATGACTTATTTGGCACCTGGTGGTGACTGAAGATCTCTGCTCCCGGCTGAATGGTGAATCTTAAGTATGAACCAATAGCCAAGACAGAACAAAGCTGCCAACATGCATGATAGAGGGAGAGAAAACAAAACAACAGCAATAACAAAAACAGGTCAGAAAAAGGAACTCAGAGAACAAATAAGACAGTGGACCTGGAGTAGCAAAAGAAAAGATGAACAGCAAACCCCAGAATCATTAAACTTCTGAGAGACTTGAAGATACTGTGTCTATAAGAAGAAAGGAAACACAATGAAACAGGAACATTTAGAGTGCATGGAAAGTTCTATTGGGCATTTAAAATATGACAGAAGATAAAGGGAAGAGTCCAGTTGACTGTTTGGAAAATAAACATGGGGAAATATATTAGGATTAATATATACATGTATTATAAAAAGATAAAATGGGAGAGAAATTATAAGAAAAAGAGGGTCAATTCTGGAAGTACAGCATTCAATAAAAGTTCCAGAAGTAGAGCAGAGCAAACGAAGGGGGAGAGAATATTGAAGAAGTAATACAAGAAAAGCCTCAGAATTGGAGAAAAATAATGTCCAAATTGAAATGCTAAATTAAGTGCCCAGCACAATGGATGAAAAAACAGGCAAAGAAGTCATGTTATTTTCAAAACATTGATGATGGCAAGAAGATTGGAGAGAGAGAAAGGGAGAAAGAGAATCATTCACTTACAAAGGAATGAAAATCAGATAGAGATATTAGGCTTCTTAATAATAACACTCAGTACTAGAACATGGTGAAATTATGCTTTAAGATTCCCTTCTATGATCAAATAAAATGGTGATGATGGTAAAAATCATTTCCAATATACAAACAATAGCTAATTTCTATTGACTCTTTACAAAGTGAAGTAAAGCTAAATTCTTCACATTGACCTTCATGTTTAATGCTCCCAGCAAAGTTATGTTTTATTATTATTCCCATTTTACATATGAAGAAGCTGAAGCACAACATGGTTAACTAACATGTTAAAGGTCAAGCAGAGAGTAAACTTTGGAGGCAAAATGAGTTTCCAAAAAATTATGAAAATACTTGAATCAGGCAGTAAGATGTTAATGTTATATCTGTCACACAGGGTAAGCGAATAAAGAGAAGAAAAGAATAAAAAGAATTTGACACAGATTCCTCCATTTTAGGTGCAAAAAAATTATCAATCAAGAAGGAAAAGGGGAAAAAGTTTTGTAGCACTAAGTAACTGTTTTACCCCTGTGCTAATGAGTCTTGTTGCAAAGTTTTTGCCACTGGGGAATGTGTGATCTTTTGCATCTGCTATGATACTGGGCACCAAAAGAAATACTCAATGAATTCTACTGATGAAGCCAGCTTATATCCACATGCATTCTGCTGTGAATGAAGCATATTGGCACCTTGAGCCCCACTTACCCTGTGAAGCAGGAGAGGCAGTTCAAGGTGAAAGCATTCAGGGTGTTTTGGCAGTCCCTGGAGAGGCAGGGTGTGTCCCTTGAGGAAACAGAATTTAATTTACCTTTCTCCAAGTAGGACTGTGTTGGTAACAGAGTCTGGGTGAAAAGTCAGTGTGAGCCAAGAAGGCTTTCAGGAAGAGAGTGAATCACCTTGGTTACTGTAGCTGATAACCATCTTTGATAATCTTCAAGATAGGCAGAATAAAAAACATTTTAGGGGAAATCTGATGCATTTGGGCATTTGGGAAAATTATTGTTAGACTTGTGATCTTTTAGATCACTTGAAAAAAATACCATAGAAAATGAAACAAACAAAAACTGGGGGAAAATAAAAATCTGTAAAGAGAAGGAAGCAAATCATAAAGCCATGTGGCTCACCAGTGAATAATACTTACATCGGCTATTTGTTCCACCAAAAAAGTTGTGATTTAACCGTATTGCAAAGATGAAGAAGAGGAGGCAGGTGGTCATGACATGTAATAGCATGAAACTCTCAAATACCATAACTGGAAATAAACTGACATGCTCTAAAACAGATAGACCTAGAAGGGGCAACAAGAACATCCTTCTTAGAAATGTGAGATCAAGTATGAGAAGCAGCAGCTCAAAGAGTGGGAAAGTAGACACTTCTGAAGAAGGACAGAGCAAGGGTTGGGGTGGAGATTAGTGGGGCAGAGAATTTTCTTTTAACACTACTTATTTTTAAATTATGTGCCTGTATTACTGTATGTATATATATATATTTTACAATAGAAAGTGTTTTCACATGTTTCAAAATTCAAATGGTACGGTAAAAAAGTCTGCCTTTTCTCTCACTCTTTCCTACCTGGCTCCCCTCTGCAAAAGCATCCAATAGTTTTCCCTTGTGTATTGTTCCAAAAATAATTTAATTGTATTTAATATTCATTTTATTAAAGTGAATATTAGTTTAAAAGGAGCTAAGGCAAAAAGAAAATCTACTGAGGTATGTAGTTGACATGGTCCAATAAAATAAATTTTATCTTAGTGCAGTGAAGTGACTTTTGCAGAAAATTAATAGAATGTCCTAATTCCTTGACATCAATAGTAATTCATACCATTGCTTTAATAACATTTTTTAAAGAAATAATTCTGTCATTACATTAAAAATCAACAAGTTTGCAGTAATGACAACTTCTCTTTCCTTCTTAGAGGCATGGGCCTCAGATTTTAAGTGTCTCATATTTGCTGCCACTTTTAGAAGGGAAAGATGTTGGCTTCAAGCCAAATGTTCTGTATCTTACACTTGATAATAGATCCCTCTCCCAGAGCTAATGGTAAGTTTAGCTGCAGGTTTACCTAAAAGTCAATTACAAATATTGGTAAAGACAAGATGCAATTTGCGGGCAGCCTAACTTGTTATTAAGTACAAGGTGTTTTATCCAGTCTTGTTAAACACTTTCCACAGGGCTCTAAGGATTCATTCCCAAACATGATGTCTAGCAGGTAGAGGAGGCTGAGGTAGAGATGGGGTGGGAAAACATCTCAAAGGCTGCCCTGTTTAACTGTAGAGGAGGTGAGAGAAGCCCAATCCTTATAACTCTGTGACCATGGCATCATTTACCACATCCACAACAAAGCAAGCTCCAGATAGTCTGTTAAAATCCTGTGTGTTCTTGTATTCATTCATTCAAACATCACCTTGTATTGATTGCCTCAGTTCAGTTCAGTTCAGTCCCTCAGTCGTGTCCGATTCTTTGCGACCCCATGAACCACAGCATGCCAGGCCTCCCTGTCCATCACCAACTGCTGAAGTTTACCCAAACCCATGTCCATTGAGTGGGTGATGCCATCCAACCATCTCATCCTCTGTCGTCCCCTTCTCCTCCTGCCTGAATCTTCCCCAGCATCAGGGTCTTTTTAAATGAGTCAGCTCTTTGCATCAGGTGGTCAAAGTATTGGAGTTTCAGCTTCAACATCAGTCCTTCCAATGAACACCCAGGACTGATCTTCTTTAGGATGAACTGGGTTTGATCTCCATGCAATCCAAGGGACTCTCAAGAGTCTTCTCCAACACCACAGTTCAAAAGCATCAATTCCTCGGCGCTCAGCTTTCTTTATAGTCCAACTCTCACATCCATACATGACTACTGGAAAAACCTTAGCCTTGACTAGACAGACCTTTGTTGACAAAGTAATGTCTCTGCTTTTGAATATGCTGTCTAGGTTGGTCATAACTTTCCTTCCAAAGAGTCAGCGTCTTTTCGTTTCACGGCTGCAATCACCATCTGCAGTGATTTTGGAGTCCAAGAAAATAAAGTCAGCCACTGTTTCCACTGTTTCCCCATCTATTTCCCATGAAGTGATGGGACTGGATGCCATGATCTTTGTTTTCTGAATGTTGAGCTTTAAGCCAGCATTTTCACTCTCCACTTTCACTTTCATCAAGAGCCTTTTTAGTTCTTCTTCACTTTCTGCCATAAGGGTGGTGTCATCTGCATATCTGAGGTTATTGATATTTCTCCTGGCAATCTTGATTCCAGCTTGTGCTTCCTCCAGCCCAGCATTTCTCATGATGTACTCTGCATATAAGTTAAATAAGCAGGGTGACAATATACAGCCTTGACGTACTCCTTTTCCTATTTGGAACCAGTTTGTTGTTCCATGTCCAGTTCTAACTGTTGCTTCCTGACCTGCATATAGGTTTCTCAAGAGGCAGGTTAGGTGGTCTGATATTCCCATCTCTTTCAGAATTTTCCACAGTTTATTGTGATCCACACAGTCAAAGGCTTTGGCATAGTCAATAAAGCAGAAATAGATGTTTTTCTGAAATTCTCTTGCTTTTTCCATGATCCAGCAGATGTTGGCAATTTGATCTCTGGTTCCCCTGCCTTTTCTAAAACCAGCTTGAACATCTGGAAGTTCATGGATTGCTGAAGCCTGGCTTGGAGAATTTTGAGCATTACTTTACTAGTGTGTGAGATGAGTGCAATTGTGTGGTAGTTTGAGCATTCTTTGGCATTGCCTTTCTTTGGGATTGGCTTGAAAATTGACCTTTTCCAGTCCCATGGCCACTGCTGAGTTTTTCAAATTTGCTGGCATACTGAGTGTAGCACTTTCACAGCATCATCTTTTAGGATTTGAAATAGCTCAACCGGAATTCTATCACCTCCACTAGCTTTGTTTGTAGTGATGCTTCCTAAGGCCCACTTGACTTCACATTCCAGGATGTCTGGCTCTAGGTGAGTGATCAGAACATCATGATTATCTTGCTCGTGAAGATCTTTTTTCTACATTTCTTCTGTCTATTCTTGCCACCTCTTCTTAATATCTTCTGTTCTGTTAGGTCCATACCATTTCTGTCCTTAATCGAGCCCATCTTTGCATGAAATGTTCCCTTGGTATCTCTAATTCTCTTGAAGAGATCTCTGGTCTTTCCCATTCTGTTGTTTTCCTCTATTTCTTTGCATTGATCACTGAGGAAGGCTTTCTTATCTCTCTTTGCTATTCTTTGGAACTCTGCATTCAGATGCTTATATCTTTCCTTTTCTCCTTTGCTTTTCGCTTCTCTTATTTTCACAGCTGTTTGTAAGGCCTCCCCAGACAGCCATTTTGCTTTTTTGCATTTCTTTTCCATGGGGATGGTCTTGATCCCTGTCCTCTGTACAATGTCACGAACCTCTGTCCATAGTTCATCAGGCACTCTATCAGATCTAGTCCCTTAAATCTATTTCTCACTTCCACTGTATAATCATAAGGGATTTTATTTAGGTCATACCTGAGTGATCTAGCGGTTTTCCCTACTTTCTTGAATTTAAGTCTGAATTTGGCAATAAGGAGTTCATGATCTGAGCCACAGTCAGCTCCCGGTCTTGTTTTGCTGACTGTATAGAGCTTCTTCATCTTTGGCTGCAAAGAATATAATTGATCTGATTTTGGTGTTGACCATCTGGTGATGTCCATGTGTAGAGTCTTCTCTTGTGTTTTTGGAAGAGGGTGTTTGCTATAATCAGTGCATTTTTTTAGCAGAACTCTATTAGCCTTTGCCCTGCTTCATTCTGTACTCCCAGTCCAAATGTGCCTGTTACTCCAGGTGTTTCTTGACTTCCTACTTTTGCATTCCAGTCTGTATAATGGAAAGGACATCTTTTGGGGGTGTTAGTTCTAGAAGGTCTTGTAGGTCTTCATAGAACCATTCAACTTCAGCTTCTTTAGCATTACTGGTCAGGGCATAGACTTGGATTACTGTGATATTAAATGGTTTGCCTTGGAAATGAACAGAGATCATTCTGTCATTTTTGACATTGTATCCAAGTACTGCATTTTGGACTCTTGTTGACTATGATGGCTACTCCATTTCTTTTAAGGGATTCCTGCCCACAGTAATGGATATAATGGTTATCTGAGTTAAATTCACTCATTCCAGTCCATCTTAGTTTGCTGATTCCTAGAATGTCAATGTTCACTCTTGCCATCTCCTGTTTGACCACTTCCAATTTGCCTTGATTCGTGGACCTAACATTCCAGGTTCCTATGCAGTATTGCTCTTTACAGCATCAGACCTTGCTTCTATCACCAGTCCCATCCACAAGTGGGTGTGTTTTTTTCTCTTTGGCTCCATCCATTCTTTCTGGAGTTATTTCTCTACTGATCTTGCATATTGGGCACCTACTGACCTGGAGAGTTCCTACCTTGTGCCAATGCTGGGTTACATTTAGGAACTAGACAGAGGAGGAGTGAGGCCGACAAGGGCTGGTTGGCGAGATATTCTTTATTTTTTGTGATGCCAGCTAACCAAAGGACTTGATGAAATCATAAATTCTGGAGTGGGAAGCTTCTTCAGACATTATCTTTCCAGCTGGGACCCAGTGAAATTAAACAACTGGCCCAGATCCTCACTGGTATTTGCTGAACTGAGATGAAAAACACCTTCCAACCTGGTTGGCTCCATGTGATAGATTATCAAAGGTGTGAAAGATATGTAGACAATGACATTCTATAACTCAATCTACATAGTAAGTTTCTGGAAACATGACTGAATGGGCTTCTTGCCTTTTTCAGACTGAACAACTCACTGAACATCTATGTTAAGGGGAAGGGAATTACCCTCAGGGATCAGGAACCTCCCTGACCCTCTAGGCCAGCTGCATAGCCATAGCAGTAAGAGCCCCAGAAAGTGATGGCTGGACAACAGAAACTGAAGGGAGAATCTGGAAGTGCAAAAACCAGAGATAAAAAGCCTCTAGTAACATCCATGGAATGTGGAGGAAAGAAGGAAAAGCATGTGGAAAGAAGGGATGGGAGCCCTTAAGTTTGTCATGCACCAAGGAGGAACTCTATTGGAACTGCTGTGTTCACAGGTCCCTGTGAGAAAGGAATGCATTGTCCCCAAAGGAAAAGCATGTCATTTTATATACTACAGATGAGGATGAGAAGCTTTCTCCTACCTCCTCAAGAGCTTCTGATCCACAGGGAATAAAGTGAGCATGCACCTTTCAGAAGTAAATGGTAGACAAATTACATTTTTGAAAGAGAGAGAAAGTACATCTCACTCAATTTTCAGAAGTAAGGATTAGGAACCTGAAACTCTTGCACGTGCAGTTGACTAGAACATAGTCATTTGTTTAGCACTATTGCTAGTTCAGTCGCTGGAATGAACAAGGGTGGGAGTAGTGTGAGGGGGGTCAAAAGGAGGAGAAGCAAATCTGAAGGGAGAAGGATAGGGTTAAGACATAAATAAATGGGAAGAACAAGGGTGGCGAATAGAGACCCAAAGAGGAAGAGAAGGAAAGAAAGGAACACACTCTCAAGAGAGACAAGGGAGATTTCAAAGGAAGAGCATGAAGATTCCTCATCTGCTGCTAAACCTCCCTGCCCCATCCCCAATAGCTGGCGACTCCAAGATTTCTGGTTCTGCCATTTCCCACTCAGATGACTCAAGCTCTCCAACCTAGCATCCACCCCACCACCACCTCCACCCCCATGACATCATTAAAATTTCTATTTTCTCTAGTGTCCACATTACCAGACTTCTACTGAAGCTTTCTTTTAGCTCTTGTGCCTAAAGAATATTGTAAAACTCTACCCTTCACACATTTCTAAGTTAACACCTGTTCTTTTTCCTCTTAAGGTTAAATAACTGCAAAGGATAAAGTCTCCCAACGTACATGTGTGAGCTTAGATATATTTTTATCAAAACGTTGTTGCAGACTTATCTTTTTTTAAAAAAAAAAGATTTATGTATTCATTTTGGCTGTACGAGGTCTTTGCCATTGCGTACATGCTTTCTCTAGTTGCAGTGAGTGGGAGCTACTCTCTAGAAGCGGTATGTGGGCTTCTCATTGCAGTCGTTTCTCTTGTTGTGGAGCATGGGCTCTAGGCATGTGCGCTTCAGTCGGAGGAATATCTTTGTTCAGGGTGGAGGCTGGCCACACCCAACAGTCCTAGGGTAGGGCTGGCCACGCCACAAAGACTAACCTAATGGGTCCTGCATTATCAGTTGACCTGGGGACTAAGTTCAGCCATACAGGCAATGACACAATCAAGCATGCCTGTGTAAACTTACAAGAGCTTTGAACAGTGGGCTTCCCTAGTTGATGGTACTCGAAGTGTATTGTCACACAGCGAAGTTCGGAGGGGGCATGCCCCAACTCCATGTGGGATAGGATGGTGGAAGCTCATGTCTGTAGCCCTCCTGGGCTCCGCCCTATGCTTCTCTTCCTTTGGCTCATCTTAATCTGCATCCTTTCACTGCAGTAAACTGTAACAATGAGTATAATGACTTTCAATGAATTCTGTGAGTTTTTCTAGTGAACTGTCAAGCTCCCTGGTGGTTTAGGAAACCTTTGAACTTGCAGTTGGTGTCAGAAGTGAGGGTGGTCTTTGTGGAGACTATATCCTTTAAGCTTGTAGTTGACCCTAAACTCCTCACAAATATAAGACCCTGTAAGTAGAATTTCTGGGTCAGAAATATGTGCATTTGCAAATTTGGTCAAGATGAATAAGATGTCCCCATAGAGATTGTCCCAAATTATATTCCGACCAGGAACAGAGCAGAATTTTTTTATAAGAGGGTGGGGAGAAAAAAATAACCTTACCATGGATTGTGAGAGAATAAAAAGTCATGGCGGGGAGCACCCTGGTAGACACCAGGGAGTTAAAGGCAAGGAAGTAAGGAGAGAATTCTCAGAGGTGTTTGAGGCAAGAGATTCGCAGGGGTTGAGGAAGTAGAGACAAACGGTGGCCGCATCAAGAGCAAAGTGGAACAGGGCGTGACAGAGTCATGGGGCAGTAGAGTGCCATCTTCACAACCAGGCACTCGTGCTCCTGGGTGGAACCCAGGGATTCCTGAGAGAAGAAAGGATTCAAGATCCTCCACTTCTTTATGTGCTGCTTTCTGATGTAAATTTGTCTGAAGAGGAAGCTTGCGATCTTCGAGTTCTCCTTCTCCTAACTTACCATTGAAAAGTCTCACCTCTCCCACATCCCAAACCCTCCAGAAGCTGAAGGCAAAAGCCATACCATCTCTTTGGACAGAGGCAAATTTTTTAGTACACAGTCCTACACACACATTCACACATGTACAGAATGACACACATACAAAGCTGATTAACCACAGCATGTTTGTCATAGCAAAGGTTTGGAACAACCTGTTTCTCAGCGAGTGCTAGTTGAACGAATTTAAGATATATTTACCCAAGGTAAGAATTTTTAGTCAGAAAAAAAGAATGAAGAAGCATTTTATGTATTGATATGAAGCCATCTATATACTGCTAAAGAGAGCTGGTGTTTTCTGTCAATGTATAAAAAGTACTTACACTTTTTTTTTTTTGCAAATGCACAGAAAGATATCTCTGGAAAGATAACCAAGAATGTAATAATAAAGAAGGTAAATGGGTGACTAGAGAATGGGCTGGGAGAGAGGTTTGGACTCTATACCCTTTAATGTCTTTTGAATTTTAAGCATGAGACATTATCTACTAATAAATACTTTAACTTAAAATTTAAAAATAAAAACCAAAAATTCTTCTTTTTTGCATTCAGCTGTGGCTGACTCCTCCTCCCTTTTTTGCTGGCTGCAAATTTCTGGAAGATATCCATTATCAAGTTACAGAAGTTTCCTTTAATATCTGTTTTGCTAGGAGATGCTTTTTTAAAAATTAATGTAAGAATAGTATTGAATTTTATGAGCATATAGTGAGATAATGATATTTCCCCCTTTTAATCTCTGTACTGAATTGCAGTAATAGATATCTTAATGTTCAATCATCTATTTCTAGAATAAACCCACAATATATTATTCTTTCAATCCACTGCTGAGTTTAATTTGCTAATATTTTATTAGGATACTTTTTCATCCATATTCCTCAGTAAAATCAACGGATCTCCTTCTTATAATTCACTGATTTTGGTATCAGATTTATGCAAGGTTCATAAATGGGGAGATGTCCATCTTTTTCTGTGCTGTAGAACAGTTTATGTAATATGAAAATTCGCTGGTTCTATTTAATTATTTAGCCCCAGTTGCCTTGTTTAGCGTAGATCTTTGACTGCTTTTTCTTTTCAGGTTGTTTTATTTTTTCTTAAGTCACTTTTATCATCTATGTTGTTGTTGTTTAGTCATTAAGTCATGTCTGACACTTTTGCGACCCTGTGGGCTGTAGCCCTCCAGGCTTCTCTGTCCATGGGATTTTCCAGGCAAGAATACTGGAGTGAGTTGCCATTTCCTTCTCCAGGGGATCTTTCCAACCCAGGGATCGAACTCTGGTCTCCTGTACTGGCAGTCAGGTTCTTTTCTACTGAACCACCACCGTGGAGAGGAGCCCTTTTTATCACCCATACTGCCCTATAAATTATTCATTTGCTCTAGTTTTCCTTATTTATTCATATAAAGTTTCACATCATTGATGCATCCTTTAGAAAGCTCTTCAAAAGTGTTTCCTTGATGGCTCGGTGATAAAGGATCTGCCTGCCTATACAGGAGACATAGGTTCAATCTCTGATCTGGGAAGATCCCATATGCCATGGAGCAGCTAAGCTGTGAGCCATAGCTATTGAGCCTGTGCTCCAGAGCCTGGAAACTGCAACTACTGAGTCCATGTGCCACAACCAGTGAAACCCACCTGCCCTAGAGCCCTTGCTCTGCAAGGAGGGAAGCCACCCAGACGAAAGGGCCACTCTGCACAACTAGGGAAAAGCCCTTGCAGAAACACAGACCAGCATAGACAATAATAAATAAATAACATTATAAGAAAGAATATATTAAAAAAGAAAACTCTTCCATATTTATAATTGTTTCTCTGTTGCTAATCCTAATGTGTGTGTGCTTTTATTTCTAATATAATAATTTATAGTTTCCCTTTTTTTTTTGGTACTTAGAGTAGGAATTATTTAGAAAAATGGACTTTAATCCCTATATGGTTCTGTTTATTTAAAAACCCCAAATAGGCAAAACTGATCTATGATGTTAGACATTAGTATATTGGCTAACTTTTGGAAGGAAGAGGATTGGGAGGGGAGATAATGAAGGCTTCTGGATCCTTGCTTGCATGCTTGCTAAGTGCTTCAGTCGTGTCCTACTGTTTGTGAGTCTATGGATGGTAGCCCACCAGGTTCCTCTGTCCATGGGATTCTCCAGGCAAGTATACTGGAGTGGGTTGCCATGCCCTCCTCCAGGGGATCTTCCCAACCCAGGGATCAAACCCACATCTCTTATGTCTCCTACATTGGTGGGTTCTTTACCACTAGTGCCACCTGGAAAGCCCTTCTGGGTCCTTATTAGTTATCTATTTTATGTCTGAAAGTGAAAGTGAAGTTGCTCAGTTGTGTCCGACTCTTTGTGACCCCAGGGACTATAGCCTACCAGGCTCTTCTGTCCATGGGATTTTTCCAGGCGATAGTACTGGAGTGGATTGCCATGTCTCAGATCAGATCAGATCAGTCGCTCAGTCGTGTCCGACTCTTTGTGACCCCATGAATCGCAGCATGCCAGGCCTCCCTGTCCATCACCAACTCCCGGAGCTCACTGAGACTCACATCCATCGAGTCAGTGATGCCATCCAGCCATCTCATCCTCTGTCGTCCCCTTATCCTCTTGCCCTCAATCTCTCCCAGCATCAGAGTCTTCTCCAATGAGTCAACTCTTCGCATGAGGTGGCCAAAGTACTGGAGTTTCAGCTTTAGCATCATTCCTTCCAAAGAACACCCAGGGCTGATCTCCTTCAGAATGGACTGGTTGGATCTCCTTGCAGTCCAAGGGACTCTCAAGAGTCTTCTCCAACACCACAGTTCAAAAGCATCAATTCTTTGGCGCTCAGCCTTCTTCACAGTCCAGCTCTCACATCCATACATGACCACAGGAAAGACCATAGCCTTGACTAGACGAATCTTTGTTGGCAAAGTAATGTCTCTGCTTTTGAATATGCTATCTAGGTTGGTCATAACTTTCCTTCCAAGGAGTAAGCGTCTTTTAATTTCATGGCTGCAGTCACCATCTGCAGTGATTTTGGAGCCCAGAAAAATAAATTCTGACACTGTTTCCACTGTTTCCCCATCTATTTCCCATGAAGTGATGGGACCAGATGCCATGATCTTCGTTTTCTGAATGTTGAGCTTTAAGCCAACTTTTTCGCTCTCCACTTTCACTTTCATCAAGAGGCTTTTTAGCTCCTCTTCACTTTCTGCCATAAGGGTGGTATTATCTGCACATCTGAGGTTATTGATATTTCTCCCAGCAGTCTTGATTCCAACTTGTGTTTCTTCCAGTCCAGCGTTTCTCATGATGTACTCTACATATAAGTTAAATAAACAGAGTGACAATATACAGCCTTGACGTACTCCTTTCCCTATTTGGAACCAGTTTGTTGTTCCATGTCCAGTTCTAACTGTTGCTTCCTGACCTGCATACAAATTTCTCAAGAGGCAGATCAGGTGGTCTGGTATTCCCATCTCTTTCAGAATTTTCCACAGTTTATTGTGATCCACACAGTCAAAGGCTTTGGCATAGTCAAGAAAGCAGAAATAGATGTTTTTCTGGAACTCTCTTGCTTTTTCCATGATCCAGCAGATGTTGGCAATTTGATCTCTGGTTCCTCTGCCTTTTCTAAAACCAGCCTGAACATCAGGAAGTTCACGGTTCACATATTGCTGAAGCCTGGCTTGGAGACTTTTGAGCATTACTTTACTAGCGTGTGAGATGAGTGCAATTGTGCTGTAGTTTGAGCATTCTTTTGCATTGCCTTTCTTTGGGATTGGAATAAAAACTGACCTTTTCCAGTGCTGTGGCCACTGCTGAGTTTTCCAGATTTGCTGGCATATTGAGTGCAGCACTTTCACAGCATCATCTTTCAGGATTTGGAATAGCCATGTCTAGTAGTGTGTATATGTCAGTCCCAATCTCCCAATTTATTCCTTCCCCCCATACTCCCTGGTAACCATACGTTTGTTTTCTACATTTGTGACTCAATTTCTGTTTTGTAAATAATTTCATTGGTACCATTTTTTTAAGATTCCACATACAAGTAATATCATATATTTGTCTTTCTCTGACTTACTTCACTTAGTATGATAACCTCTAGGTCCATCCATGTTGCTACAAATGGCATTCCATTCTTTTTTATGGCTGAGTAATATTTCACTGTATATGTGCACCACATCTTCTTTACCCATTCCTCCTGTTGATGGACATTTAGGTTGCTTCCCCGTCTTGACTATTGTAAACAGTGCTTCAGTGACCACTGGGGTGCATGTATCTTTTCAGATTGTGGTTTTCTCCAGATACATGCCCAGGGCTTCCCTGGTAGCTCAATTGATAAAGAATCCATCTACAGTGTGGGAAACCTAGGTTCAATCCCTGGGTTTGGAAGATCCCCTGGAGAAGGGAACGGCTACCCACTCCAGTGTTCTGGCCTAGAGAATTCCATGGACTGTATAGTCCATGGGGTCACCAAGAGTCAGACACGACTGAGCAACTTTCACTCCCTCCCTCTGGATAGATGCCCAGGTCTTCCCCTTCTTATAAGGGTGCCAGTCCAATAGGATTAGGGCCCCACCCTTATGACTTCATTTAACCTTTATCATCTCCTCATAGACCCTATGTCCAAATACAGTCACATTGGAAATTAGGGCTTCAAGATATGAATTTTCTGTGAGGAGAACACAGTTTGGTCCATAGCGGAGCCATCTGTTTTTTGATTCATACATTTCTCTTAATGTATGTTATACTTTAATTTTAAAAGTGTATTCAGTAAAGTAAAATGAATGAGAACATGATAAGGATCAGAAGTCCCATGCTCACAGCTGCTCTTGGAGACACAGGGACCACATAACCATCTTACACAGAGATGGACCAGCGCTCATGAGCCATTGTGAAAAGCCCAGTCCAGTCTCCAGGTGTGGGCTCTTTGCCTGACTCCCCACTGCAGGACACATCACATCTTAGATTATATCAAAGTACTCACTGTCTCTGTGCAGAACCTGTGCATCACCTCCTCAGCAATTTTCTCGATCATTGAGCCAATGAGTTCATGAACAGGCTATGGTCTGTGTTAGGGTGTGAGTGGCTATTGGTAGAACAAAACACAGAGTGTCCTTGGGGAGTCATACATTTGTTAGGAGGTCACAAGGCAGCTAAGATAGGGAGAGAGAAAGGAAGAGGAAAAGAAAGACATCAAAAGTATTTTAAAATATTCAAGTGGAAAGATTTTTAAAGCACTATTTAGTTATTAACTTATGATTATATTGCACTTTGGTCATTATAATTTCCAGTTTTTGAAATTTGTCAACATTCCCTGTGTGACCTAATGGTCAAAATTTGGGAATGTTTCATCCTAGCATGAAAAAAGTGCATATTCATTCAACAAACATTTAGTGAGAGCCTAAGTGGCCACCCACTGTTTCAGATTCTTAGGATGTTATCAGTGAACAAAATAAAGATCCTTACCCTTATGAAGTTTTCATTTAAGTGAGAAGAAACAAGCAATAAGCAATACTCACATAGAATAAACAAATTATAAAGTAATATTACATGTGCTATGGAAAGTGATAAATGTTTTCCAAAATAGTAAAGTAGGATGGGGAATACAAGATTGGGGCACAGATCACAATTTAATGTAGGGTGGTCAGGGAAGGCCTACTTGAAACGTGAGGGCAGAGGAGGTATGCATGTATGTGTGTGCTTGCAGATGTGCACACTTCCTGAAAGGCTTTGCAGGGCTTTGCAGGGCTTTGCAGGACTTGGACCCTTAGTGAAGTGGGTCTGGATAGAAAGATGCCACAATCTCAGTTTTTCAGAAGTAACGTGGATTACTTTATGTAGATTTGACTGTCAGGGAACAAGAGTGGAGGCCAGGAGGTGGTTAGGAGGTTATTGTCGTTGTTCAGATGGGAGATGATGGTGGCATGTATCAGGGTGACAGTAGTGGAGATGAAGAGAACTAGTTGGATTGAGGATATGTTTTGAAAGTAGAATCAATGGGGTTTCCTGACAGTTTGGTGATGGATGATCGAAGAGAGAAGTCCAGGACTGTGCCAGGGTTTGGGCTTGAGTGGCTTTCTAGAGCTGCCATTCACTGAGATGCAGAAGACTGTAGATGGATCAGATTGGGAGCTGGAGATCTGGAACTCAATTTCTGAAATGCTAAATTTGAGATGTTTTGAGTAGCTAATTGGATCCATGAATATAGGATTTGGGAGAGAGGGCTGGGAATGAGATCTAAATTTAGGAACTGTCAATGAAGTGAAAGTGAAAGTGTTAGTCGCTCAGTTGTGTCTGACTCTTCATGACCCCATGGAGTGTAGCCCACCAGGCTCCTCTGTCCATGGAATTCTCTAGGCAAGAATATTGGAGTGGGTTGCCATTTCCTTTTCCAGGGGATCTTCCCTACTCAGGGAGTGAACCCAGGTCTCCCACACTGCAGGCAGACTCTTTACGGTCTGAGCCATCAGGAAAGCCCTTGGAACTGTCAGTAGATGGTTGGTATTTACAGCCAAGAGACTAGATGAGGGCACTTAGGGAATGAGTGTGGTTGGAGGGAAGAAGAGCCCAAGGACTAAACCATGTAACACACACATGGTAAATTTGGGAGAGTGGGGGAACAGGCAAAGGACTGAGAAAAAGGCGCCAATGAAGTGTGAGGAAACAAGGGAGGGGTCATGGAGGTCGAGTGTAGAAAGTGAATCAAGGGGAGGCAATATATGATTTGTTTTGAGGTTATAATATTTAATGTATATTGTTCATTGTTATTCACATATTCTATATTCTTCATTTGTATCTACTCTGTCAATTTCTGATATTTTAAATTTGTCACAGAGATTGTGGATTTGTCCATTTGCCCATGTATATCTACCATTTTTGTTTTATATATTTCAAAGCTTTAATGCTAGATGTGTAATGACTCGCTTCTGTAATTTTTCTACCTATTATTATTTTTTTGGTTTAAAATTTACAAAATTTGTATATAGGTTTGATCTTCATTTAAAAAAATTTATTGGAGTGTACAGTTGATTTACAATGTTGTGTCGGGTTCAGGTGTGCAATAGAGTGATTCAGTTACACAGATGCATATGTTCATCCCTTTTGAATTATTTTCCCATATAGATTATTACAGAATATTGAGTAGAGTTCTCTGTGCTATACAGTAGGTCCTTGCTGATTATCTCTTTCTGTGCTGTCTAGTAGTGTGTGTTGGAGAAGGCAAGCAGTGGCACCCCACTCCTGTACTCTTGCCTGGAAAATCCCATGGACAGAGGGCCTGGTAGGCTGCAGTCCATGGGGTCACAAAGAGTCGGACACGACTGAGCGACTTCACTTTCACTTTTCACTCTCATGCATTGGAGAAGGAAATGGCAACCCACTCCAGTGTTCTTGCCTGGAGAATCCCAGGGACGGGGAGCCTGGTGGGCTGCCATCTGTGGGGTCGCACAGAGTCGGACACGACTGAAGCGACTTAGCAGCAGCAGCAGTAGTGTGTGTATATTAATCCCAGACTCCTAATTTATACCTCTCTCCATGTTTTCCCTTTGGTAATCATCAGTTTGTTTTCAAAATCTGTGAGTCTGTCTCTGTTTGTAAATAAGTTCACTTATGTACTTTTTAAAAAATTAAATTCCACATATGAGTGCTATCATATGATATTTGTCTTTCTCTGTCCTCTACTTTTAAAATTTATTTATCTCCATATTGTTTTCTTTGAGGGGACTTAGAGTAAAATAGAAAACACCACAATATTAAGGGCAGGGAAAGAAATGAGAGTAAGAGACGGAAGATGAGAGATAAGCAAAGAATAGACAAGCCTGAGAAAAGCTATAGCGATTAAAAGCCGTCAAATGCAAGCTCCCCAAATATTGCCAACACAGCCTATTGCTAAGACAGTGCTAAACTGATTGCTTGCTGTGGAAGGGAGAACATCAGCACCACTGCAACGGGACTTTAGCTCTGACTCCAAAGGGCAAAGGCCAAGCTGCATCTCAATGAGAACTGAAAGTTTGATCAAAGCGGATCTTCAAGTGTGATGCTTGATCAGGATTGGGTAAAAATCATGACTAATGGTTTATTTTTTTTTTTAATTTATTTATTTTAATTGGAGGCTAATTACTTTGCTGCTGCTGCTGCTGCTAAGTTGCTTCGTCTAATTACTTTACAGTATTGTAAAGTTTTGTCACATAAATATTGACACGAATCAGCCATGGGTGTACATGTGTTCCCCATCCTGAACCCCTCTTCCACCTCCCTCCCTATCTCATCCCTCAGGGTCATCCCAGTGCACCAGCCCTGAGCACCCTGTCTCATGCATCAAACCTGGACTGGAGATCTGTTTCACACATGACTAATGGTTTAGAATTGGTGGCAACAGCAAGGTGAGGACTTTGAGGTGAGAGATTCAAAGACTCTTAGGGAGTAAGTGGTATGTTGATGGTTCTTACAGAGGCATTGCTGTGTCTTTTGAGAGGTTCATGTAATGAATGAACTTTCACGGTCCTTTCCTGACAAGTCTCCTGGCATAGCAGTTATACTAATGCATACGATGGAATACTAAAGTCGTGTTGAAGAAGACAGTAAGCTCTGTGTGCACAGGGGACATGGGCGTGTGTTTGTTTCAGCTCCTCGACACAAAAACCCAGCTGGGTCATTTCTCACAGTGGTGCAGACCTCCAGCCCTCTGCCCTGACCACAGTAGGACTGCTCACTCTGGGCTCCCAAGGCTTTGCGTTGTCTTTCTAAGCAAGCAGTTAATAATTCAACATCTCCTTAATGCTTGTAAAGTTTTTGCAGTCAGTGGGACTGTGATTCCTAATGAGCAAAGTCAATTTAATTGAATAAGATTTGGACCAATAGTGCTCGCTGTTTATCTGCAGTGGATGTTCTCAAAGGACATAATCTGTTTGTCCATTACTGACAAATTGGATTTGGAATTTTCAAGTCCCATTTTGTTCTCTTACAAGCTTTCAGTTACACATGATTAATGGCTGTAATTGTCCTGACATTCCATTTTTAGGAAGCAAAGATTTCCTGGTAAATGTGTCACTCTTCAGCTACCAAGCACAATTTACAGTATTCAATCTCATTCCCTTATATTGCCTCACTACCCTGGGCATTGCTGAGAAAGACTCAGCTTAACAATGTGGATTTAATTTTCTTATTATTTTCTCTAAAAGAATCACCAAGGTCCTACAAAAAGCTTAAAGATGGTTTTAATTCATCTCCCCATATTATATTAATCTTGATATTATTTTGCTCTTTGGTCTTATCATTTAATTAATTGACTAATTAAATACTAATTGAATAAGATGTACTGTCCAACACATAGATAGGCATTACACTTTTCATAATGAAAAATGTAGTCAGCATCATCCTCTCTATAGTGGACATTGTCCGTGTCACACCCAGATGCCTCCACGTAGCCACTGGACACAACCCCAGAAGCTGGGAGTGTTGAAGATTAATTGTTCACAGCTGCTCCCTTCAGAGAGTCGCTCTAGCAGACAGGCAGCCTGTACTATTATACCCCCAGCCTGCCCAGGGCAGCCCACAGCCGATGAGTGATTGACATGGGTATAAAAGGCAGCCCTCTTGCCTCAAGCTGGGACTAACTGCAATACAATTCATGCTTCATCTGGGCAGAAAAAGCCTCTGGTCTGTAGTGTGATCAGCCTTGACAGCCCCTGGGACCATTTGTTCTGAGCAAAACAGCTGGGCCCCAGGTTCCCACCACCAGCAGTTCCCATCTACTCCTGGTCTTGAGCAACTCCCAAGATGACATCCAGGAATTTGTTTCTGAACCCCAGAATTTTAGACTTAAAAACATGACCAACAGAGGTTGGGGATGTCAGTCTGAGGAAAGGAAGTGTGAAGTTGCCAGAGGATGGTGACTAAGGATAACTCACTGGAGCTTTCACATATTCTCATGTACAACTGGTGGAAGTGTAAATGCACTCAGTCACTGCTTCCTGGCAAAATGATCATAGTTTTTGACCTGGTTATTGCACGTCTCTAAATTTATTTTTAAAATGCTAGATGATTAATTAGGAAAAAAATCAGCTATATGAAGACCCATTTCAGTGTTATTTATAACAACAACAACAACAACAACAACAAAACTGGAGACAATCAGGAGCCCAAAAAGGGGAATTATTGTGTATTCATGCGACACAACACTATTTAGTTATCTAACCATGTGGACAGAGTGGAGATGGCTCATCTCTGCTCCATGTCCATGTCTGGGCCCTCAGCTGGATAATTAAAGGCTGGAATGACATGAAGGTTTGTTTGCTCTCATATTGGCGGATGCTGATAATCAGCTAGAGCCCAACTGGGTATGTCAGCTGCAACAGTCACGTGTGGCTTTTCCATGCAGCTTAGACTTCCTCACAATGTGATGTCTTGATTCCAAGGTTGAAAAGAAAGGAGAGCCAGGCAGAAGCCATATTGCCTTTTATGACCTGCTGTGCAAATCACACAGCATCATCTAAGACACATTCTACTTACCACAGCAATTACAAAAGCCTGGTGGGGTTGAGAAGGAAATACAGACCCCACCTCTTGATAGAGTCATGTCAGTGTCACATTGTAGAAAGATCACGTGGGATGGGATATATAATATGCTGGTGCTGGCATCTATGGAAAATACAGTATGACTGTAACCAATCACATCTTAATGTCTAATGGCATAGGGAAATGTTCACGATATGCTGTGAAGTTAAAAAGATCAGATTCCAAGACAGTATGCACAGTATAATCCCACTGTGAAGGAAATCTGTATAGATGCAAGATATTAACAATGGCTTCCACCAGAGATGAGATGAATTTAAATGGGTAATTGTATAAGCTGTTTGTTCAAGTGTGTGTGTGTGTGTGTGTGTTTTGGGGTAGGGCTGTTTACTGAAAGCATCTGTCTTTTTTGCCCGTAGGCAGCTCCAGGGGCTTCCTTTGGAAGGGTTCTCTTTGGCCCCCTGAGTAGATCATTGGATTTAATAGTCAGGAAAAGCTATTTTTGCTCAGTGATGCCTCTGGGTGTTCTTCCAGGAGGCCCTGGCCTGAGTCCAGTTTACTTGGCACTGATTCCCAGCAGCATGTGGCCCCAAGGACAAGGCATGAGTGAATTAAAGTTTAATTAAAGGTAAAACTCCACTGTAGATGGGGCTGCCTGTTTCCTCTTGGGTCGTTAGTGCAGGTGGGTAATAATGAACCTCCCTCCTGGGCTTGTGTGTAATCAGTTTCCCCTGCACTACTGTGGGACACCTTTTTCTCTTGCAAAGGGGATGAAAAGATGTTGAAAAGTATGGTAATGAAAACACAGAGTGACCAGTGTGAACAGAGTCTGGGGTAGCAAATGCAGAATAGTTCTCAGGTTTATAATCAAATTTGTCCCCATGCCTTGCAGACTCCCTGTCTTGGGCCCCTCAAACAGCCATCTTTGAAAGATCAGATGGAAAGGGTTTCTTGGGGCCAGACCTGCCTCTCATGGGTATCAAGGAGCACTTAGCTGGATAACACCCCTCTGTGGGTGTGGGCATGGAGTGGAGGGGGTGCACCCAGTTCGGTGGCTTTGGGTTTCCATGCAGAGCAGAGACAGGGTGGACTGGTCCAGGTCTCACAAACCGCCTAAAGCTGACTAAGAGGACCAATAGGACGGGCTACATAATTGGGAAACAAAACCAAGAAAGAAGGAAAGGCGCTTTGATATGTACACGGAACCCAGTATGGAAGGCACCACAGAGATGCTATTCCAACTGCTGGGTGGTTGTTAGGTCCACTGCCAAGCTGAACTAACTGCTCGGAAAGGTCACTGGACCATCAGAAAGGCACCTTTTAGGTCAAGGGTTGTTCTGGTCACACGCTGGCTCTGGAACTCTCCGTGAGGCCCAGCAGCTCCTGGAGCCACAGTCTTCTCACCTGTGAAATGGGGCTCAGCTCACCTGCCTTACCTTGTTGGAGGTGCCAGTGAGATGATGCCTGCCAGAGTCAGTCCTTGTTCTCGGAAAGATGGGAGTTTATTGTGAGAATACGATAGAGCAATGAAGGAGACAGACTTTGGTGGAAATTAGAAAAAGAAACCTTAATTGTACCAGGACTTAGAAATGACTGAAACTGGACCCATGGAAGCTTCAGGGACCCCCAACAAGTGGAGTTAGCAGATCTTCACCATGACATTGTAATGATGCAAATAATTCATAATTACACTGATAATAAAAATAATAAAGTTTAGCAACCATTGATTCTGCAGAGCACATGCTCAGACCTTTATGGAATCATCTCATTTACTCATTTACTCCCCATCACAACCCCGGGAGACATTTTCACCTTCACTGTAGCCCCTCCCCTGCCTAATGAGGCTTATCATTTCTATGTAGACAAAGCTTTGCTTGCCCGTTGCTCCTGCCCCTCTCAGGACTTCTAACATGACTCCTTTCAGAAAGCCACAGTACCTGATACACAGCTTGATCATTTCCCAGTTTCCCAACTCAAATTTCTTAGAGCAGGAACATCCCCAGTCTTCAGGGACCTGATGCTTGTACAGCTTTAGAGACATTCTTTAAGAAAGGAAAAATAAAGCACACACATGCAGATCCGGGCTCAGGTATCTATAGAAGGCCCGGGCAGGTGACGGCCCCGAGGCTTCAGTGCGTGTGTTTCAGGGGGACTCAGCCTCTGCTCTAGCCTGGTGATGTTTTTTTGGTGATTGGGTGGAGGGTGACATTCCATAGTACCGAACATGGCTGTTAGAAGGTGATGCCTTTGAGCACAGCCTCTCTCCCCAGTCATCTCCATCAGAGAAAACTGGTCTCAGGGGGCACCTGGCCATCTCTTCATCTCATGTGCCCCTCTGTTCTTCATTCAGAAGTTGGACCTGAGAGAGGGAAATGGGGGCTAGGAACTAAGAGCCAGGCTCCCTGGAGACCTGCAAGGGGAGATGCAGGCCTGGGGTGCAGCGACCAAGCAGTAATTACATGTGCCCTGTGCCTTAGGTTCATGGCTCTCTCAGGGATCTCACGGGGATAAGAAATGGCTAGATCCGCAAATTTGGGGGCACTTACGGGGCTCATGGGCCAGTTGCCATATCACCTTTTTAAAAAACTATGAAAACCTTTCCATTGTTCCTAACACTTCCCTCTGGTGATTTCCTTTAAAAAAGTGCCTGAAGGTGGAAGATCTGAACAATTTAAAGCCCTCAATGTGTAATTTTGTTAAAATGAAATTCATTCAAGTTTCATTCCAGAAAGTTATAGTGATTTACACTTGCTCCAAAGAGGATACATCTTCCTCAGAAATCATGACCCCTGTGTTCAATTTCACTCTGGTGGAAAATTATTCCCAACTAAAGCCTCTTTTTTAATCCTTGAAAGTGAGTTCCAGGTCGCCTACTCATCTGCAGTCCAAAACAAGCCAGCCAGGTGACTGTGCCAAGGGAGGCATCTCCAGGGAATGGCGAGCAGGTCACTTAGACATCACGACAAAGGGGAATAAAAGTCCCAGAAGGGACATTTTTCTGTACTTTTTAAACCAAAGTTTCCCGCCAACCCCCTTGAGTGCCTGGAGCATTTGAGAGTTTAGCCAGTTTTGTATAACCTCTCCATTTCTTCTGACTTTCAGCTCTTTTCTCTCAAAGACAAGCAAAAAACAAACTCAAAGACAAGCAAAGGGATTCCCTTGTGTTAGATGGTGAAGAATCCACCTGCAATGCAGGAAACCCAGGTTCCATCCCTAGGTCAGGAAGATCCCCTGGAGAAGGGAATGGCAACCCACTCCAGGATTCTTGTCTGGGAAATCCTACGGACCAGAGAGCCTGGTGGGCTACAGTCCATGGGGTTACAAAGAGTCAGACACGACTGAGCGGCTAACACTACCACTGATGTGTGCTATGTGTGCTAAGACTGTCAGTCGTGTCCCACTCTTTGCGACCCCATGGACTGTAGCCCACCAAGCTCCCCTGTCCATGAGGTTCTTTAGGCTAGAATCTTGGAGTGGGTGGCCATGCCCTTCTCCAGGGGCTGTGAGGGCTGAATTTAAATAGGTCAATATCATCATCTATTGGCCATATGCCGGTACTGCAGCTACTATTCTTTTCCAACTTAGTTTACAAAAGGTATCCCTGCCCCACTATAACAGAGAATGAGACAGTGAAAACGGGGAAGGCAATGGCACCCCACCCCAGTACTTTTGCCTGGAAAATCCCATGGACGGAGGATCCTGGTAGGCTCCAGTCCATGGGGTCGCTAAGAGTCGGACACGACTGAGCGACTTCACTTTCACTTTTCACTTTCATTCATTGGAGAAGGAAATGGCAACCCACTCCAGTATTCTTGCCTGGAGAATCCCAGGGACGGGGGAGCCTGGTGAGCTTCTGTCTATGGGGTCGCACAAAGTCGGACACGACTGAAGCGACTTAGCAGCAGCAGCAGCAGCAGCAGACAGTGAAAAAGCAGCGCTGTCATCAGAGAATTACATTAATGCCTGATTATCTCCAAATACACTGGTTGAGGAGAGTGACACATGCAGTGACAACGATGTAGCTTGAGGCGGATGCCATCGTGTATATATTTATCACATCTTCTTTACCCGTTCTGGAGAAGGAAATGGCAACCCGCTCCAGTATTCTTGCTTGGGAAATCCCACGGACAGAGGAGCCTGGCGGGCTACAGTCCATGAGGTTGCAAAGAGTCGGACACGACTTAGCGACTAAAAAGCAGCAGCTTTGTTCGTTCATCTATTGATGAACACTTAGGGTGCTTCCATATCTTGGCTGCTGTAAACTCAGCTGCCGCAAACATAGGTGCGTATATCTTTTCAAATTACTACTTTCATTTTCTTTGGATAAATATCCAGGAATGAAATTGCTAGATTCAATGGTAGCTCTATTTTTAATTTTTTGAGGAAACTGCATACTGTTTTCCATAGTGGCTGTACAAATTTACATTCCCACAAACAGTGTAGGAGGGTTCCCTTTTCTCCATACCTGCTCCAACATTGTTATTTCTTGTCTTTATGATAATAGCCATTCTAACAGGTATAATGTTATATCCCATTGTGATTTTGATTTGCATTTCCCTGATAATTAGTGGTTCTAAACATCTTTGCATGTCTGTTGACCATCTCTATGTCTTTGGGAAAATATCTAGATCCTCTGCCCATTTCCCTGGGTTGGGAAGATCTCTTGGAGAAGGAAATGGCAACCCACTCCAGTATTCCTGCCTGGAGAATCCCAGAGACGGAGGAGCCTGGTAGGCTACAGTCCACGGGGTCGCAAAGAGTCGGACACGACTGAGCAACTTCACTTCACTTCTGCCCATTTTAAAAATTACATTGTTTGTTTTTGCTATTAAGTTGTTTAAATTCTTAATATATTTTGGATATTAACTCCTTATTTGATATACGATTTGCAAATATCTTCTCTCACTCAGTAGCTTGCCTTTTCATTTTGAGATGGCTTTCTTTTCTGCACAGAAGCTTTTTAATTTGGTGCAGTCCCACTTGTTTATATTCACTTTTATTGCCTTTGCTTTTGGAGACAGATCCAAAAATTCTGTGAGTCTGTTTCTGTTTCATAAATAGATTTATTTGCATTGTATTTTAGATTCCGTATATAAGTGATATCAAATGTTTTTTTTCTCTCTCTGACTTCGCTTAGTATGATCATCTCCATCCATGTTGCTGCAAATGGCGTTATTTCACTCCTTTTACAACCAACTAATATTCCATTGTGTATGTTAACCATCACATCTTCTTTATCCACTAATCTGATGATGGATGTGTGGGTTGTCTCCATGTCTTGGCTGTTGTAAATGGTGCTACTATGAACTTAGGGGTGCATGTATCTTTTTGAATTAGTTTTGTCTGGATATTTGCCCAGGAGTGGGATTGCTGGATCATATGGCAACCCTAGTTTTAGCTTTTTGAGGAACCTCCATACTGTTTTTCATAGTGGCTGCATGGTGATGCTCTCTTTATTACAATATTCACTTTATTGCAGTGGATTGGAACAGAACCACAGTATCTCTGGAGGTATGCCTGCATTTGAAAGATGGGAAATATTAGGGGATATTTATATCTGATGAAGAGGATACAGTTGGGTGGTACATATTTACAATGGAATATTACTCAGGCATAAAAGGGGACACATTTGAGTCAGTTCTAATGAGGTGGATGAGCCTAGAGCCTATTATACAGAAGGAAGTAAGTCAGAAAGAGGAAAACAACCATCACGTATTAATGCATCTCTGTGGAATCTAGAAGCATGGCACTGATGAACCTATTTGCAGGGCAGCAGTGGAGACACAGACAGAGAACAGACTTGTGAGCCCAGTAGGGGAAGGAGAGGGTGGGGTAAATTGAGATAGCAGCATGGAAATTTAATTGCCATATATAAGATAGCCAGTGGGAATTTGCTGTATGATGTAGGGAGCTCAAACTAGCGCTCTGTGACAACATAGAGGAGTGGGATGGGGTGGGAGGTGGCAGGGAGGTTCAGAGAGAGGGGGCACACATATGCCTGTGGCCGATTCATGTTGCTGTGTGGCAGAAACCAACACAATGTTTTAAAGCAATTATCCTCCAATTAAAAATAAATATTTTGTTTTAAAAGCAAAAAAAAAAAAAGCGAGAAGAGGATCAAGTAGGGAGGGAGAAATTGATGATTCAGAAAAAGGAGGGTAATGACTGTGATAATTCATTGAGAAGAGGATGCAAATTGAGGGCTTAGTTTTAATGGGAACAAGTACCCTTCATCCATTATAAACAGAAAAGAAGACAGAGAATATACACCATTGCCTTAGATGAGAAGATTTGAAGATGGAAAAATGCAGGAGCTTCAGATACCTCAGTGAAGGAGGAGGCAAAGCTTTCGCCTGTGTAAGATGGAGGATGGGGATGAAGGGAAAGGGCACAGAACCGTTGTTCCCTCAGCCACCGCCAGCTGTCCTGTGCAGGTACGGAGCCGGGAGGCGAGTTTAACAAGGGCAGCGTTTTGACAGATGAGTGCAAAGGAAGGAGACAAGATCAAAGGAGACGAGGGTATTTGCGGGGAGATAATTATAATGGTAAGCCAGGGAAGCTATGCCGCGTCATGAAGTCTGTGAGAATTACATGAGCAGATGTACAAAAGGTACTCAGAACTCTAGGCTACAAGTGTTGAAAAGAGGTTAGCCACTTTTTACTTTTGTTGCAAGGGAAGTGAGAGAATGAGGGACAATGCTTGGTTAAAATGTGGAAGTGTCAAAGGATCTACTGTTAGAGGTAGTACATTTTCTGAAGTTAAACCTCCCAACACCTCCCTGGGGAGATTCTCTGGTCAGATGCCCTCTTGTGATGCCGTCCTCAACTCTATGTGAATCAAATCCCTGAACAATTTCCAGGCTACCACTGAGCTCCCATTAGGCTTCCCTCACTTGTGAAGGTGAGATCTGCCAGAGGCTCTCCAAGCGAGCATATTACTAATGGTTAATCTGCTAAGTGAGTTGTGTTCTGGGTTCTTTAGGCCTAAGGCAGTGGCATCATTGAAGATGTCAGGGCTTTAAAGGAGCCCAGTCACTACTTTTCCCAGACAAAGGTTGCTAGTGTTCAAGTGACCCTCTAAGTGGGTGTGACTCCAGTGGCCAGAAAGTCACATTCACCTCTGTACTGGTCCAAGATAGGGGTTTAACCTGAGGGCACTATGTATTTATGGCGTGTGTGTTTGTGTAAAATAGATGTAATGGTCATCTGAGTGAAATTCACCCATTCCAGTCCATTTTAGTTCACTGATTCCTAAAATGCCATTGTTCACTCTTGCCATCTCCTGTTTGACTACTTCCAATTTGCCTTGACTCATGGAACTAACCCTGGAGAAGGAAATGGCAACCCACTCCAGTACTCTTGCCTGGAAAATTCCATGGACGAAGGAGCCTGGTAGGCTACAGTCCATGGGATCGCAAAGAGTCGGACACGACTGAGCAACTTCACTTCACTTACATGGACCTACCATTCCAGGTTCCTATGCAATATTGGTCTTTACAGCATCGGACTTTACTTCCATCACCAGTCACACCCATAACTGGGTGTTGCTTCTGCTTTGGCTCTGTCTCTTCATTCTTTTTGGAGTTATTTCTCCACTGATCTCCAATAGCATATTGGGCACCTGGAGAGTTCATCTTTCAGTCCTATCTTTTTGCCTTTTCATACTGTTCATGGGGTTCTCCAGGCAAGAAAACTGAAGTGGCTTGCCATTCCCTTCTCCAGTTTTGTCAGAACTCTCCACCATGACCTGTCCGTCTTGGGTGGCCCTGCATGGCATGGCTCATAGTTTCACTGAGTTAGACAAGGCTGTGGTCCATGTGATCAGTTTGGTTAGTTTTCTGATTGTGGTTTTCATTCTGTCTTCCCTCTGATAGAGGAGGATAAGAGGCTTATGGAAGCTTCCTGATGGGAGAGACTGACTAAGGGGGAAACTGGGTCTTGCTCTGATGGTTGGGGCCATGCTCAGTAAATCTTGAATCTGATTTTCTGTTGATGGGCAAGACTGTGTTCCTCCCCTGTTGTTTGACCTGAGGCCAAACTATGGTGGAGGTAATGAAGATAATGGCGACCTCCTTCAAAACGTCCCACGCATGCACTGCACTCAGTGCCCCCAACCCTGCAGCAGGCCACCACCGACCCACACCTCCACCGGAGACTCCTGGACACTCACAAGCAAGTCTGGGTCAGTGTCTTGTGTGTGTAAAACTCCAGATTGTTTCCCAACGGGTGACAGTTTAGCAGAAGCCTTGGTAGTTTTCTAGCTTAATCATCCATTCTCTGGAGGCTATAAACAGATGTCTCTGTTTACACTTGAATTAAATTCCTTCTATTAACACTGGGATAAATAATAGGTAAAGGTGGCTTTATATATCCCCAGGGCAAGACTATGAAAGCATTTTCTTATCTCTCCCAGGTAAAAGCAAACCAAAATATATTTCTGTGGATTGCAATGATAAAAGATTGTTGGCTAGATCAATTTCTGCATAACATTTGAGGGATGACAAAATTAAACCTATCAGCTGATGCTTTAGTGATGTCTACAACAACTTGCCTGGAAAATCCCATGGACGGAGGAGCCTGGTAGGCTCCAGTCCATGGGGTCGCTAAGAGTCGGACACGACTGAGTGGCTTCACTTTCACTTTTCGCTTTCATGCATTGGAGAAGGAAATGGCAACCCACTCCAGTGTTCTTGCCTGGAGAATCCCAGGGACAGGGGAGCCTGGTGAGCTTCCGTCTATGGGGTCGCACAGAGTCGGACACGACTGAAGCGACTTAGCAGCAGCAGCACAACAACTTAAAGCTGCTGTAATTTACAAACGGACAAGAGCCAACACAAGTGGCCACAAGGGGGTGGTAAAAGATTGCATACTTGCTCTTAACCATCTTCCTCTTTCAGTTCAGTTCAGTTCAGTCACTCAGAGGTGTCCAACTCTTTGTGACCCTTTGGACTGCAGCATGCCAGGCCTGTCCACCACCAACTCCCGGAGTTTACTGAAACTCATGTCCATTGGTGATGCCATCCAACTATCTCATCCTCTGTTGTCCCCTTCTCCTCCCACCTTCAATCTTTCCCAGCATCAGGGTCTTTCCCAGTTCTTTGCATCAGATGGCCAAAGTATTGGAGTTTCAGCTTCAGCATCAGTCCTTCCAGTGAATATTCAGGACTGATTTCCTTTAGGATGGACTAGTTTGATCTCCTTGCAGTCCAAGGGACTCTCAAGTCTTCTGCAACACCATAGTTCAAAAGCATCAATTCGTCAGCACTCAGCTTTGTTTATAGTCCAACTCTCACATCCATACATGACTACTGGAAAAACCAAAGCTTTGACTAGACAGACCTTTGTTGGCAAAGTAATGTCTTTGCTTTTTAACATGCTGTCTAAGTTGGTCATAGCTTTTCTTCCAAGAAGCAAGTAATTTCATGGCTGCAATCACCATCTGCAGTGATTTTGGAGGTCCCCCCAAATAAAGTGTGTCACTGTTTCCACTGTTTCCCCATCTATTTGCCATGAAGTGATGGGACCAGATGCCATGATCTTAGTTTTCTGAATGTTGAGCTTTAAGCCAGCATTTTCACTCTCCTCTTTCACTTTCATCAAGAGGCTCTTTAGTTCTTCTTCGCTTTCTGCCATAAGGGTGGTGTCATCTGCATATCTGAGGTTATTGATATTTCTCCTGTCAATCTTGATTCCAGCTTGTGCTTCATCCAGCCCAGCGTTTCTCATGATGTACTCTGCATGTAAGTCAAATAAGCAGGGTGACAGCATACAGCCTGACGGACTCCTTTCCCGATTTGGAACCAGTTGTGTTGCTCCATGTCCTTACTTACGTAAAATCATTCCCTTGGTACCCTATGGTGTTTCAACAATCTTAATCCATTGAGTAGGTTGCTGGTGGTTCTCATAGTTCTGGGTATTTTTAACAAGTTAATAGCAATTAGGCACTTAGAGTAGACACTAGTGACCAAGGAGTAGATGGGCCTTTTCCCTACTTCAAGGGGTTGTGTGTGTGTGCTCAGTCGCATTCAACTTGACTCTGTGACCCCATGGACTGTAACCCGCCAGGCTTCTTGGTCCATGGGATATCCCAGGCAAGAATACTGGAGTGGGTTGCCATTTCCTACTCCGGGGGAATCGACCCAGAATCCCTCAAGAGATTATACCATTCTCTAAATCCTTGGTGATGTTTTCCCCATGGAATCTGTCATGGGTAATGTGGATTAAAGTACTTTCTGATGTATCTCCATTCTCCAGACTGTACCTGGTTCCTTGCCCAGTAACTGAGGAGGTGGGCCTGGGGTCCTGATGATGGATGAGAGACACATGGAGACAAACAGTGGTTACAGCTAGCTTCCTTCTGGATCGTCCTGTAGGCCCAGAGGCCCTCCAGGCTACAGCAGAGGGCTGCAGCAGAAGCCCAGCTTGGAGGAGCAAGATTACTTAGATTTCTAGTAGAGGAATTTAGCTTTGAACATTAGTCCCCTTTGTGCACTGAATGAATGGTGTTTATCTCTATGTAATTGTTTTCTGCATGAAAAGAAGTCTGCAGGTTGTTCACTGGTTTGAGATGAAAGCACCATGATTCAGATCCTGCCCTCAGTTCACTGACATATCTACTGCTCCCCCTGCTAGATTCAAATCAGGCTGATGAGCTAACAGGCCACCTCACACTGGCATCCTCACCGCCAATGCCCAGTTTAAATTGCCCTTTAAGTTCTCCATAAAGACCAGAGAGGGCTTCCCTGGGGGGCTCACTGGTAAAGAACCTGCCTGCCAATGCAGGAGATGTGGGTTTGATCCTTAGATCAGGAAGAGCCCCTGGAGAAGGAAATGGCAATCCACTCGAGTATTTTTGTCTGGGAAATCCCATGGACAGAGGAGCCTGGCAGGCTACAGGCCATGCGGTCACAAAAGAGTTGGATACGACTTAAGTGACTAAACAGCAGTCCAGAGAACCCCACAGGCCACCTGTCATCTGACACAACAGTCCTGGATTAGGAACATCCAGGGACAGCGTGGTGTTCCCTCCTCTGCTGGCACTCATGCCCCCATGAATGATTTTCCATGAGTGAAGAAATGCAGCCATTCCTCTGGCTTAGGGCTTTTCTTTTTCCAAGCTTCCACTATCCAGATGAAAAGGGAGTTAAATGCCAACATAGCCATGTGAAAGGAGCCATCAGTACTGAAGGCACCCTTTACATGGACTTACTCCTGCTTGATTCAATAGCCAATTCACTTTGCCCCCGTGATCCCAGACAAGTACAACGTTGCATGTCAAGCAAGGGCAGCTGGTTGCTGTCTGCTGTGAGTGAGAATTTTCTTTGGTTTTAGATACAGCAGGGCCTTGCCTGCTTCATTTCCTTCCCACGCCCAATTCTGGCTTGGTGTGGGGAAACCTCACAAGCTCACTGAACAAGTCTGTGTAGGCAATCTAATGAGCTTGATTCTGCCTAAGCCCTAACTGCCCATTCCTTTTGCTGGAGCCCAGCTGGTGACAGAAGGCACACAGACGGCTGTTACCATTCTGTATGTCTCAAGTTATTTTGGTTAAGTGTATCTGATTCGGACTAGGACTGTTCCTTCCCTGAGAGCCAACCTCTCTCTAGGATGGTTCAGAGAACAGCTCTTGAGTTCCTAAACAGGAAGGGGACACCCCCAACCCCCAGGTTTTCCTCTGCCTCCTGTGGGGCCAAGATCCAAGGGCAGAGGGCATTGTTGCTATAGCAGCAGTCTACTCAGGCTGTGCCTCAATCAACCAAAGGTCAATTTCCCATTGGCTTCACCAAAACCTCTACGGAGCGTAGAGGTTCAGGGACAAATCTACTAGTCCTCTACTCGATAGTTCAAAGTACTCTAGACCACTAAAAATCTGCAGATCACAACCTTCCCATAGAGGCACAAGGAGATACCACTTGGCTCGGTATTTTAGCTGCGTAGCTGCATCTGTAGGACGTACTGTCCCACCTGTTCCACAATACCACCTCGTCACTTTTGCAGACAAGTGTTGCAGCCCTTGAAGCAGACAGGAACACTGAGCTTTGCTCTTAGGTATCTGTAAGGCTCCCTGTCAGACAGCTTCCCCACTTGAGGGAACATTGACTTTGACTGGTTTCAGTAAAACTGTAGAAATGTGTAGCCATTTCTATTGTATTGCTCAAAGACAAGAAGGGTACACGATATTGTTCTTGCTCTAAGGATGAAGATTGCCCTATAGGTGACAAGTCCAAGCATGTATCTGGGGCTCACAGGCTGAAGGATCAGGCTAAGAGCTTATCTCTAGGGAAACAGTTTAACAAGCTTTCCCTTATCCACCTATGTCCCTGTTCAGTCAATCTCAACAGACAGTTCTTTTCCCTGCACTACTGCAGATCCCCAGATGAAGCACTTCAGTGTGTTCATGTGTCTGCTGTATTGTCTTTTCTGTCTCCTCAGTACCTCTCAATGTTGAGATGGAATGGTTACAAAATGTTACAGGTAGAAAAGTGAAGATTTCGCAAATTAGAAGATTCTCCCATGTCTCTTGACCTTCCTGGTCAAATTGCTGTTTTTCAGGAATGAGCTTACCAAATTTGGCACCCTTTCCTGGTGTACTCACTTCTGAATATTCCCAGTCTCTCTCCCCTTAGAGGCAGGATGGAGTGAGGAAGTCACAAAACCTATCAAGTATCCTCCAGAGGTAAACTGGGGGCTGATTTTATTTTCCAAAAGTAGTACCATCAAAACAGGAGCATGAATTCAGAGGGAACAGAATGTAGTGACATTTTCCACATTATTATCCCACTGCATTTAGCTTAAAAGCATGCGTCCATCCAACAGTTCCCTCCTTATCTGAGATTTCACTTTCTGCAGTTTGTTACCTGTGGTCCAAAACAAAATTAGATGGCGAATTCTAGGGATAAACAATTCATAGGTTTAATACTGGGTACCATGAGATGGAATCTCAATCTGCTCCAGCTGGGCAAGACCTGAGTCATCCCTTTCTCCAGCATATCCACTACGTATATGCTATTTCCCAGGTTTGATACTATTTGCAGTTTCAGATATCCACTCAGGGCCTTGGAATAAATACTCCTTGGATACAGGGGTGACTACTGTTAGATGCACTTTTCTGTCTTGGCTAAATGGTTTTAAGGACACAGCTTGTCAAAGTGTTAGTTGCTCAGTCCTTCGAACTCTTTGCGACTCTCTGGACTGCCTGCCAGGCCATCTGTCTGTGGAATTCTCCAGGCAAGAATACTGGAGTAGATATCCATTCCCTTCTCCAGGGCATCTTCCCAACCCAGGGATTGAACCCGGGTCTCCTGCATTGCAGGCGGATTCTTTACCATCTGAGCCACAAGGGAAGCCTTGTATAACTAAGCAAGTTACGATGGCTCAATAAAAAAGCAGAAGTCTGGAAATCAAAAAGAGGATAAGCAGCAGCAATCTCCTAAGAACTGTTAATTCTCATTTCTCACCCTACTCCCAGTCCCCATGCACTATTACCTGTGGTTCTTACTTCTGGTGAAACAAATACAAACCAGGATTTAGTGAAACAATATGACTTCTCCGGTTGGAAGTCCTTGGCTGGCACCCCAACTGTCACTTTCTAGCACTCTAGGGAAGTTAAGCCCAACCCCAGGCAATGTCTTTCTTCCATCTGTAGAACAGTAGTACCACCCACCCACACTTGCAAGGCAGCACCTCTGACTAAATTTATGTCAGGAACCTACTTTATTGTCTGGCACTTAAGAGATAGACTTATGTTGGCATCCCAGTAATATAACCAATAAAGGAACCAAAAGACTTCTATGTGCTAATACTTAAGTTTAACTGTGTTTCATTTTCTTCTCAACAATTTAACATTACTTTCTGATAAATTCTTGGTTTTGACTGAGTTTATATTTTTTTCTACTCTTATTTTTAAGTTGGTGAGTAAAGAACAAAACTTACATATAACAAAGGTTCTCCTCTAGCTTTAACAGCATCTGAAATTAATCAGAAAGAATAAACAAAACGAGAACGCCAGTTATGAGAGACAAACTATAGGTGTACATTACTTGCTTAGATTTGGGAGCCTAACTGATCACAAAAGGACTCATATTCTTTTTTATTGTTAAGCTGCAACATACATGGTTTAATACAACAACAAAAAATTTAATCAAATGAAAAGTAATAAACTGAACAATAAACAAACACTCAAAACAAAATCTTTTCCATTGGAAACATGTTAAGATGAATACGGGGTTTCATTACCATCTTACTGCAATTTTCTTATGTGTTACTAGCCTACATACCCCATGTTTTCTGTAATCATGCAGGTGTGAATGGAAGTTTGAATGATTAAATAAATGAAAAGTCCATTTACTGCGGAGAATCATTTCACAAAGCAGCCAAACTGGGTCAGAGAACAAAATTATTCAAGAAATCGTCCACGTATTTAGGTTCATTTTAGAATCCATGAACCTTAAGCTGTTCCTCCTTGACAATGCCAACCTGCAAAATAAAATTTAGCAGAATCACTACATATAAATTCATTCTTAAGAAAACAGAGCAGTCATTAAAAAGTATCATTGTTAACAGGTCATTGCAACACTATTATTTGTGGCATGAACTGTTAATAAACATTCAATACACATTTGAATATCATGACATGAAGCAAAACATCCTCAGTGGACCCAGGAATGATCAGGTCATTCTAATGACAAAATAAACTGAGACTCCTGTCTTCAAAATAAGTACAATTAATGTGCTTCATCCACATGATTTCTTACTAAAGAGGATAAAGTTATAATTCATGTCACCCTTAAATACAAAGTCAGAAGCAATCTCAAGTCTGTACATGAAGTGCCCACTCACTCACCTCCAAGAGAAACTGGCAAATGTTCTTCCTTTGGTCACCTTGAAGCTGAATAACCTCTCCGTATTCCGGATGTTCAATCACAGTACCGTTACAGGCAAATTTCTGAAGAAGCAGATTCAACATAACTGAATCAAGTAACAATGGTATTTTATTTTCACCCAAAGATTACCTATGTTAATTAAGAGTATGAACATAGTTTCCTTGGGTCAAATCATCTTCACCCACACTGACAGTCAAGTAAAGGTGTGGACCATAATCCTACTTAGAGGTGTGCTTCAATAACTACATTCTAATCTCTTCTTCCTAACACCTTTTTACCTTTTTGAAAGCTTTCACAAGTTTCTTTTTGTCATAATCATCCGCAATGCCCTGAACAGTAGTCAGTGTCTTCCTGCCGTTCCGTTGCTGGATTCTTATATGAATGTAATCCTCAGTCCCTGCCGGGAGTAAGTCGTCACCCTTAGTTGCATCAGCAAAGGGGTCTGCAAAGGGAATACAAAAAAATCCAAAGCAGGAAAATATATTTTAGTTAGTAATTTCCAGATATATGGTTCGCTACAATCTAGACACTCAGCAAAGAAGGTTCTAGTGCCTCTGCTTTTTTTCTGCAGGTGGGGATGGGGGGGGGGGGGCAGTCATAAGCGTAGGTTATTGATGAAACCGCTAAGGTACTCTCACAAAATGAGATTTTAAACAGGTATGCCCACCAATACCGTAAGAGAAAAACGCTTACAGGTAATGTTATCGTTGAACATAATCCTGAGATTTTAAGACCTTAATTTTATAGCCACTATAAAAAATGTGCGTCATCTCGATTACATTCTGATGACAACAGAAAGACTCACAGATACCTCCTAATCATTTAACAGTAACTCTGCCTGGGAAAAAGATGCACATATCTCAATCAAGAGTACTACACGTAGAGAACTGGACCACTACCCTATAACCGATCAGAGGCCTGATCCGCCGCATCTTCTACTAAATGCCCCCGAGAGCCGCTCACAGAACAGCTCCGACCGCTAATGGACGCCAATACCCCGGCCCGGGCCGGCATGCCCCTGGCCAGCAGCACGGCAGGTCTGGGGGCGGCACAGGGCCGCAGAGGCGGCAGGAGGCAGAAGCGAGCGCAGGCCGGTCCGGGAGCGGGCAGGGGGCGGCACAGGGTCCGCGGCCGGGGCTCCGGGGGCCGTCTTCAGGGAGGGGGTCGCCAGGGGCCCAGTCGCCATCTTCTGGGCGCCGAGACAAAGCCCCACTTGGGGTGCGGGGAGGGCAACCGGGGGCCCTGCGAGGCAGGGCGCGGAGGAGCGGCCCCGCCGGGGACGGGCAGCGGCGGCTGGACGGCCGAGAGGCGCGCGGAGGACGCGGCGGGCGGGAGGAGGCGGCGGGGCGACCCGCTCTTACCGAAAGATTGGAGGTTCTGGATAGTGGACATGCGATACTAGTGTGAGGCCGGTGTGGGGATAAAATTCCTGCGGGGCCCGCCCGGATCACCGTGTCAGGAGGCTGTAGTGGCGAAAAAACGGAAACAAATACGGAGACGCTTGACCCCGGGGCTGGGATGCGGCTTGAGCGGCGGCGGCGGCGGCGGCGGAAGCCGGGAGGAGGCAGGAAGAAGCGAAGGAGGAGGCGGAGGAAGAGGCGGCGGCGACGGATGCGAAGACGCGCAAGAAGAGGCGGCGCTGCGGCTTCTCCCACAAAATGGCCGACGGAGACTATTTAGCCGAGCCCGCCGCCCCTCCCACGTGACCCGCCCGCGCCGAGCACTCTGGGACTTGTAGTTTTCTCGAGGCAAGACAGTCCGGAAAGCCTGGAACGAGTGGGCTTCCAGGACCTCAATTCCCAGCAGGGTGTGCGCCCCCCAGCACCGGGTGGCTTGGGCAGGGAAGGGTTTAGCGGGCTGCCTATCTTTCTGGCTAGAAGCCTCGTTGTCCAGCGCTGTCCTCCCCGGTCTATCGCACACTCTCCCTTGATTCGTGTTTTCTCGCCGTAGGGTGGCAGCCCGGAGGAGTCGGTGCTGGCGGGGTCAGGGGAGGGGAGGCGGTCAGTCACCCTCGAGGCTCTGGATAATGTAAGTAAAATCGGGGTACAGGAGCAGAACAAGGCCCCAAGTCCCGGCTTTCGACTCGATGGACGCCCCTCATCACCTCCCTTCCGCATCTACCGCCTCGTCCGGTTGCAGGAGCCCTGTTAGTTCGTACCAAGGGTCGAAGTGGGGGCCTCCTACCCAGGATTGTGCTGTCTTCCGAGTGTCTACCACAGTGGTTCTCAAACTCTAGTTTACATCTCCCCGAGGGCTTAAAATACAGACTGATAGACACCCCGGAGCTTCAGTTTTAGGACGTCTGGGGTGTGACCCGAGAATTTGCGTATCTAACAAGCTGACAGGAGACGCTAATTCTACTGATCTGGAACCTCGCTTCGAAACCACTGCCCAGCTTCACCGAAGGCCCGGCATCCAGTGGGAGTCACAAATATTCCCCAAGTCGACCGAATGCACCAGAAAATCAACCTGTCAGCTTAACACAGAACCTTGAACACGAAGGTTAACTGATAGAGTCAGACACCAGAACAGTAATAGCTTCCTATCAAGCTATAAACAGAAAAACAAACCTGAGACTATGGGAATGGGCTCACCCAGTTAGGTGCTCAACTGTAAAACTTGGTTGGCCTTCTGGAAGCAAAGAGAG
Source organism: Tragelaphus eurycerus (assembly GCA_935064755.1). Lineage (NCBI taxonomy): Eukaryota > Metazoa > Chordata > Mammalia > Artiodactyla > Bovidae > Tragelaphus > Tragelaphus eurycerus. Next base: position 28,425,549 of record CAKXYN010000001.1, on the reverse strand, counting down.
AGACTGAAAGTCAGGGATTCTTAACCTTGTTTTGTGCCGTGGCAGTCTTGTGAAACCTATGGACCCATTCTCAGAATAATCCTTTTAAGTGCGTGAAATAAAAAATGTTGAATTACAAAGGAAACAATATTGAAATTAAAACCAATGCATTGATAACATAGTATTGCTTCTTTACTAATGCCTTAATTGAGAAGATCTAGCAGCAGATCTCGGAGAAGGCAATGGCACCCCACTCCAGTACTCTTGCCTGGAAAATCCCATGGACGGAGGAGCCTGGTTGGCTGTAGTCCATGGGGTCGCTAAGAGTCGGGCACGACTGAATGACTTCACTTCGACTTTTCACTTTAATTCATTGGAGAAGGAAATGGCAACCCACTCCATTGTTCCTGCCTGGAGAATCCCAGGGACAGGGGAGCCTGGTGGGCTGCTGTCTATGGGGTCGCACAGAGTCGGACACGACTGAAGCGATTTAGCAGCAGCAGCAGCAGATCTCACAAAGGCTGGAATTTTGAAAAGGTGACAAATATTTTGAGATGTCTGTAAGCATCAGAAATGTAATATGAAAATATCAGTGACTTCTACTGGTGCAAAGTTACAGATCAAAGATACTACTTTGATGTTGCCAGCATTCATAATGAAACAAAGGCTAACTTTTGTTTAGAGATTAGTGAAAATGTAGGTGGAGTCTTATTTTCCATCCGGTTTTAGGAATCCACTCTCCTCCCCACCCACTCACAGTTTTAGTTGTGGATCCACAATCTGCAGATCCCAGTTTCAGATCAGATCAGATCAGATCAGTCGCTCAGTCGTGTCCGACTCTTTGCGACCCCATGAACCGCAGCACGCCAGGCCTCCCTGTCCATCACCAGCTCCCGGAGGTCACTCAGACTCGCATCCATCGAGTCAGTGATGCCATCCAGCCATCTCATCCTCTGTCGTCCCCTTCTCCTTCTGCCCTCAATCCCTCCCAGCATCAGAGTCTTCTCCAATGAGTCAACTCTTCGCATGAGGTGGCCAAAATACTGGAGTTTCAGCTTTAGCATCATTCCTTCCAAAGAAATTCCAGGATTGATCTCCTTCAGAATGGACTGGTTGGACAGAAAACTAGTCAATCCCAGTTTAGGAACCTGGATTTAATAATCTTTTGTGATTAACTATGACAATATTAAGTGGATAATTTACTATTATAAATAATTTACTATTATAAAAAATAATAGTGGATAATTTATTGAGTACATACTATTTGCCTGTCGTAAGCTTTATATGCAGTATATTAATCTTCATAGCCATTCTGTAACATAGTTATTCCTCTGTTTATACTCATGTAGAAATGGAGGCTTTCATGGGTTAAATTATTTGCCTGAAGAATCAAATTGGCAACTCTCAGAAATCTGAACTACATTTTGGAGCTTTTAGTCCTGACTTAAATGAATGACACTTTTATTATCCAAACTGAAGTGTAAAGTGTTAGAACTGGTTCAAAAACAAGGAGAAGCAAACATTTTTTGTTGTTCATTTGTTGATTATTCCTACAGTGGCTTTCTAATTTTGAACCTTTATCAGTGTGCTTTAAAGTAATTTTTAATACTTAATTTGGATGAAATTTAAGAATAAACAAATGCATAACCATTTCTGTTTTCTTTGTTACCAGACATCTCAAAACTATTTTATGTTTTTTCTTAGAAGGAGCCAAAAGTGGTCCAGTCAAGGAAAAAAAAAAACAAAAAAACATAGAGAAGTTAAAAAAGATCCAGAAATCTTGGGGTATTCATGGTCATTACCTGTGTCAGGAGAGCACATACTTTGTTGGACCTACTGTTTACATCAGAGATCCCCAGGAGCCCAGAAATCAAAGCCAACTATGAATACAGGTTAAATACAATTGTGATGATAGTCTGGAAAACTGTTCTGACTCTCGTCATCATTCTGACTTTGTATTTAGACCTGACCTGTCCAGTGCAGGAACCACTAACCACGTGTGGCTATTGAAGCCTTGCAGTGTAGCTACTGCAAATTGTGACGTGCTCTCACTCTAAAGTACACATTTGGAAGACTTAAATTGTCTCAATTTCACCTGTTTCTTTTTAGAATGTGGCTACTAGAAAATGTAATACTGCATATGGCTCACATACTATTTCTATTGGACAGCACTGGTTTAGAGTGAAAGGATTTGGCCTATATGTAAAGTTATAAAAGGGACCAATTAAAGCACTTAAAATCTATTATTTTTATTAATATCTCTAAACAATATCAGCCTAGTTTAAGGTGATTATTTTCTCCCTTATTTCCAAAGGGAGTTTAGATCACTTGCAGAAAACAGTAGTAGTGACTAAAGTAATCAGGGAAGATTAAAAAAAAAATGTTAGACTAGATGAGAAATAAAAACCCCCAAAGCTAGAGAGAAACCTCAGATCTGGCTTTTAACTTCCTAATGGTTAAGACAAAGAGAAAATCAGCTAGAAAATCCGTACGCCTACAGGATGAAAACATACCAGTTGTGCAGGAGGAATGACTTTGCCTGGCTCTGAGCCACAGGCGGTGTTTTTCTTGAGCTCTCATAAAGGGGACACTCTGAGGTAGTGGACAGTGCCCCCAGTAGTCTGCCTACCATGGAGACAATGGTGGGTTTTATGCAGCTGCTTCTTATATCAGCCAGTCATGAAGAGATGCTAACAGGTGAGGACCTTGGGTCCTTGTCCATCCAGAGGTTACTGATTGCATTGGCCTCGTGAGGATGTGGCACTCAGGTTTTCTGCTTCACTGAGTGTAGCTCACCATCTGTCTCAGCTGCTGTGCTCTGAATTCAGCATTGCTGAGGTCACCCCTCCCACCAGCTGTTCCTGGTGACTCAACAAGAATCCTAATCCAGGCCGGTTCTTGAGAGATGTGGGACTCCTTATGTAGGAGGACCCAGACCTAGTGTCTAGGTCAGAAAAAGTCACTTCAGCTTATTATCGTGAACACTTGATTGTTATATTAGCAATGTGTGATACAAAGGAAATGCTTGAAAACATTATCAGTTAAGACATTTAATTCTTTTTTTGTCACTGAAGATAGTAGAATTGTGTTAGAGCAGAACTCACTATTATATGTATTTGCATAGGCCAAAAGTAAAATCACATCTCTAGAAACCTACTTAACCTGCAGTGGGAACTTGAATGATAGATCATCAAATTAATAATAATAATCAAGGGTTATGCTATCATTAAAGAGAAGGGAATAGTAATATGCTCAAAATGGCTAGGTTATTATCTTCACTATCAAAAGATCCCCAATAATGTCAGAAATACATGTTTTGGAGAAGAATAAATTTAGCACTGAACAATATGGGCATGTCATCAACAGATTAGACATTTCTTTCCTCCTAAAGAAAGAAAAACAAATCAGTTAATGGAGGAAATGCTGAAACACTAGCTTCACTGCATTATTAAAGATTACAAAACATCTTTAAAATTCTGATATTATGGGCCTGAAATCCTATATTTTGGCAAAATAATATGCAAGAAGACAAAGGCATTTTTCAAAATGTTTAAAGACTCAGAAAGTTTACTCCCATGGACAGTATTGATGACACACTCCAGAAAACTCAAAGAAGAGAAAGATATAAATAAAAGAACATAGGTACATAGAGAAATCAGTAAAGATTATGGTTATGCCTAAATCACATTGGTATGTAATGAGGGTGAAATATTTTATGGGTGACTTTTAGAAGAATAGAAATTTCATGCTTTTTTCAATCCAACAAAAGGTAAGACAATGTAGAAAAGAGCAGCAAGAAATCATACAGTAAATTTAAAACACTAAATCATAATAAAGATGTTCAGATCAGATCAGATCAGTCGCTCAGTCGTGTCCGACTCTTTGCGACCCCATGAACCGCTGCACGCCAGGCCTCCCTGTCCATCACCAGCTCCCGGAGGTCACCCAGACTCACACCCATCAAGTCAGTGATGCCATCCAGCCATCTCATCCTCTGTCGTCCCCTTCTCCTCCTGCCCTCAATCCCTCCCAGCATCAGAGTCTTCTCCAATGAGCCAACTCTTCCCATGAGGTGGCCAAAATACTGGAGTTTCAGCTTTAGCATCATTCCTTCCAAAGAAATCCCAGGACTGATTTCCTTCAGAATGGACTGGTTGGATCTCCTTGCAGTCCAAGGGACTCTCAAGAGTCTTCTCCAACACCACAGTTCAAAAGCATCAATTCTTCGGCGCTCAGCCTTCTTCACAGTCCAGCTCTCACATCCATACATGACCACAGGAAAGACCATAGCCTTGACTAGGCGAACCTTTGTTGGTAAAGATGTCTCTGCTTTTGAATATGCTATCTAGGTTGGTCATAACTTTCCTTCCAAGGAGTAAGCGTCTTTTAATTTCATGGCTGCAGTCACCATCTGCAGTGATTTTGGAGCCCAGAAAAACAAAGTCTGACACTGTTTCCACTGTTTCTCCATCTATTTCCCATGTAGTGATGGGACCAGATGCCATGATCTTCGTTTTCTGAATGTTGAGCTTTAAGCCAACCTTTTCACTCTCCACTTTCACTTTCATCAAGAGGCTTTTCAGCCCCTCTTCACTTTCTGCCATAAGAGTTGTGTCATCTGCATATCTGAGGTTATTGATATTTCTCCCAGCAATCTTGATTCCAACTTGTGTTTCTTCCAGTCCAGCATTTCTCATGATGTACTCTGCATATAAGTTAAATAAACATGGTGACAATATGCAGCCTTGACGTACTCCTTTTCCTATTTGGAACCAATAAAGATGTTAAAAGTACATAATTACCAGCAATCACAAGCATGAATGTTATATTTTTCTGTTAACTAAAACTGGCTGCAGAACTTTACCTAGGTGCTATTCATGATACATTTAAGGTTGAATGACAGAGACCAAAAAAGTTATTGCAAGCAACTGCTAGTTGAAAAGCAGCATATAACAATATTACTATTGGGAAAAATGAATTCAAGAATTACATTAAGCAGAACAAAGAAGAATGGTTTATCTGGATCATAGTTATGTTGGACCAAGAATATGAGTCACAGACTTTTATATTCCTTACAACTTGGCAAAATGCATATGAGGCAAAAAAAAAAAAAGAAAAATATTGAGAAATTGATGAATTTGCAGTCATAATGGAATACAGTAACACATTTGTTTCAGAAACATGTATGTTAAACAAAAATTAAGATATAGATACATTTAGTAATATAGATATTATAATATTATATTATTATAATTATAATATTGGCACAATAGATAACATGTAAAACTTTGTACCCAGTGCAAAGCATACCAATTGTGTTAAAACACCCAGGACACCCAAACGTCCATCAACTGATGAATGAATAAGCAACATTTGGTATATCCATAAATGGAATATATTCATCCAAAAAAGGAATGATACATGCTACATTGTGGATGAATTTTGAAAACATGAGGCCAAATGAAAGAATCCAGTCACAGAAGACCACATACTGTGTGACCCCTCTTAAGTGAATTGTCTAAACTTGGCCAAGCTATAGAGACAGAAAGTAAATTAGTTGTTGCCTAGGACTGGGGATGTGTTTGAGGGGAAATGGGTAGTTGCAGCTACTGAATATGAAGTTTCTTTTTGGAGTTAATGAGAATGTTCTAAAATTGATTATTGTTGTTTAGTTGCTGAGTTGTGTCTGACTCTGCAGCCCATGGACTGCAGTGCGCCCAGTTTCCTTGTCTTTTTTTTTTTTTTTTTTTTTGCAGGGGAAAATGGACAAAGGAGAGGGTCAATGAGGGTGGGAGGGAAATGGGAAGGAAAAAGGGGAATGATGGCCAGGACGGTTTCCTTGTCTTTCACCGTCTCCCAGAGTTTGCTCAAACTCCTGTCCGTTGAATCAGTGACGCTATCCAACTATCTCATCCTCTGCTGCCTGCCTTCTCCTGCCCTTCATCTTTCCCAGAATTAGAGTGTTTTACAATGAATTGGCTCTTTGAATCAGGTGGCCAAAGTATCAGTCCTTCCAATGAATATCCAGGGTTGATTTCCTTTAGAATTGACTGGTTTGATCTCCTTGTCGTCTAAGGGACTCTCAAGAGTCTTATCCAGCACCACAGAAAGAAAGCATCCGTTCTTCAGCGCCTGGTTGATTATGATGATGGGTAGATTGTATGGGATGAGAACTATATCTCAGTAAAATAGTGGTTAAAAAAAAAAAAGATACAAAAAAGTTGAAAAAGTTTCTCTGATTCATTGTCAACGTAGTAAATAAAATTTTAGCAAATCAAGTCAGCACTGTACCCCAAAGAATAGTATTAACCCAGATATGCCAAGATGATCAATCATAAGTAAGTATATTTTAATAATATACTTCAGAATTTAATATACAAAACTTTAAATAGAGAGTTTTGCCATCCTGTAGGAGCACAGAGGAATGTTCACCAGCCAGGAGCTGAGGAATTCTCCATACCTCAAGTCATTAACAAATCAAAATGACAGACTTACAAAACAGACTCAACCAAGACCATTCCCAAGAGTTGCATTTTAGTCAGTAGGGTCGGAGGGGGCTTGGGACATGGAGAAGGGGATTGGAGAGCTGGTGATACTCAAATAGAATTGATAGAGACTTCCTGGCTCTCAGAGGAGATGAAACCCCTTAACAGCATAGGAAAGAAAAAGGGACACCATAGTGGTAAGTCAGCTAGCTTCAAAAAAGCCTCTTTGGAAAGGCGCACGGCATCATTTCATTGAGCTTTAACTTGTGGGTACAGGCCTGGTCTGAACTACCACACTGTGAAGAGACCCATCTCTCCCTTTCTCAATACACTGACCAATGAAAGGACATGCACTCAATGGTCGTGTGAAGATGAGAAAAAGATTTTAGTGGATTACCTGGCTCCATTCTCCAAAGACACTGCCCGCTCCTGGCACTCAATGAGGGGAAAGCCAGGACCACACTGTGGGCCTTAAGGCTGCGTGTTATACGAGCTCATACAATTTCTGGAAGTGGCATGACACAGGTTGTTGCTTCTTTCAAGGATAGACCAGTGACCTTTTCAAGCCTCAAATTTATGCTGATGCTTTCATTATAATAATAGCTTGAATGAATTATTTTCTTAGTTCACTTTATTATGAGTGTGACTTAATCGATTGTATTACTCTTTTAACTGAGCTGTCGGTTATTTTTTTTAATATTCAATATTCCCATGTCATAATCTGCCCATCATGGTATGTAATCCTAGAACAACCATGTCCTTATGTCACGGGGCTGCCTAAAGCTCTGGTAACAGCTACGCTGAGATATCAACCTGTGGCACCATGTCCTTATAAAATCTTATTTAATTGACATCATGCTGTTCATATTTTGTCAGTTTCTTGGGTCTAGGGTTTCAAGACTTTTGAGTTTAATCACCTTTACTGGAAACATTTTCTTTAGTTGGATTTACAAGGCTGGTAAAACAATCTCAGCCAAGATTCAGTTTCTTTATTCTTTTTCTTTTTTAATAGGATTGTATCTTATCTAAGCAAAGAAAAAAGAAATATTCATGTGGCAATATAGTAATAGCTTGCACCTACTAAGTGTGCAATATATACCAGGTTAGGGCTAAGTGCTTTCCACACAATACTTGTATTTTCCTTAGCCTCATTTTAAATTCTGGACCACAAATCCCAAATGGGCATTCAGCGTCACAGTTCTAACGGCACTTACTCAGATGTTTTCCTCTTTCTCACTCTCTCCAATGATGATTTCATACATCGGTCTTCTCAAACCCAAATTCCTTCCCCCGTGTTCCTTCTCAGCTGATGACCTTGGTTGTATTTTACTAAGACTATCAGATCAGATCAGATCAGTCGCTTAGTCGTGTCCGACTCTTTGCGACCCCATGAACCGCAGCACGCCAGGCCTCCCTGTCCATCGCCAGCTCCCGGAGGTCACTCAGACTCGCATCCATCGAGTCAGTGATGCCATCCAGCCATCTCATCCTCTGTCGTCCCCTTCTCCTCCTGCCCTCAATCCCTCCCAGCATCAGAGTCTTCTCCAATGAGTCAACTCTTTGCATGAGGTGGCCAAAATACTGGAGTTTCAGCTTTAGCATCATTCCTTCTAAAGAAATTCCAGGATTGATCTCCTTCAGAATGGACTGGTTGGATCTCCTTGCAGTCCAAGGGACTCTCAAGAGTCTTCTCCAACACCACAGTTCAAAAGCATCAATTCTTCGGCGCTCAGCCTTCTTCACAGTCCAGCTCTCACATCCATACATGACCACAGGAAAGACCATAGCCTTGACTAGGCGAACCTTTGTTGGTAAAGTAATGTCTCTGCTTTTGAATATGCTATCTAGGTTGGTCATAACTTTCCTTCCAAGGAGCAAGCGTCTTTTAATTTCATGGCTGCAGTCACCATCTGCAGTGATTTTGGAGCCCAGAAAAACAAAGTCTGACACTGTTTCCACTGTTTCCCCATCTATTTCCCATGCAGTGATGGGACCAGATGCCATGATCTTCGTTTTGTGAATGTTGAGCTTTAAGCCAACCTTTTCACTCTCCACTTTCACTTTTATCAAGAGGCTTTTGAGTTCCTCTTCACTTTCTGCCATAAGAGTCGTGTCATCTGCATATCTGAGGTTATTGATATTTCTCCCAGCAATCTTGGTTCCAACTTGTGTTTCTTCCAGTCCAGAGTTTCTCATGATGTACTCTGCATATAAGTTAAATAAACATGGTGACAATATGCAGCCTTGACGTACTCCTTTTCCTATTTGGAACCAGTCTGTTGTTCCATGACCAGTTCTAACTGTTGCTTCCTGACCTGCATACAGATTTCTTAAGAGGCAGATCAGGTGGTCTGGTATTCCCATCTCTTTCAGAATTTTCCACAGTTTATTGTGATCTACATAGTCAAAGGCTTTGGCATAGTCAATAAAGCAGAAATAGATGTTTTTCTGGAACTCTCTTGCTTTTTCCATGATCCAGCGGATGTTGGCAATTTGATCTCTGGTTCCTCTGCCTTTTCTAAAACCAGCTTGAACATCAGGAAGTTCACGGTTCACATATTGCTGAAGCCTGGCTTGGAGAATTTTGAGCATTACTTTACTAGCGTGTGAGATGAGTGCAATTGTTCGGTAGTTTGAGCACTCCTTGGCATTGCCTTTCTTTGGGATTGGGATGAAAACTGACCTTTTCCAATCTTGTGGCCACTGCTGAGTTTTCCAAATTTGCTGGCATATTGAGTGCAGCACTTTCACAGCATCATCATTCAGGACTTGGAATAGCTCCACTGGAATTCCATCACCTCCACTAGCTTTGTTCGTAGTGATGCTTTCTAAGGCCCATTTGACTTCACATTCCAAGATGTCTGGCTCTAGGTCAGTGATCACATCATCATGATTATCTAGGTCTTGAAGCTCTTTTTTATATAGTTCTTCTGTGTATTCTTGCCACCTCTTCTTAATATCTTCTGCTTCTGTTAGGTCCACACCATCTCTGTCCTTTATCGTGCCCATCTTTGCATGAAATGTTCCTTTGGTATCTCTGATTTTCTTGAAGAGATCCCTAGTCTTTCCCATTCTGTTGTTTTCCTCTATTTCTTTGCATTGATCACTGAAGAAGGCTTTCTTATCTCTTCTTGCTATTCTTTGGAACTCTGCATTTAGATGTTTATATCTTTCCTTTTCTCCTTTGCTTTTCACTTCTCTTCTTTTCACAGCTATTTGTAAGGCCTCCCCAGACAGCCATTTTGCTTTTTTGCATTTCTTTTCCATGGGGATGGTCTTGATCCCTGTCTCCTGTACAATGTCACGAACCTCATTCCATAGTTCATCAGGCAGTCTATCTATCAGATCTAGGCCCTTAAATCTATTTCTCACTTCCACTGTATAATCATAAGGGATTTGATTTAGGTCATACCTGAATGGTCTAGTAGTTTTCCCTACTTTCTTCAATTTCAGTCTGAATTTGGCAATAAGGAGTTCATGGTCCGAGCCACAGTCAGCTCCTGGTCTTGTTTTTGCTGATTGTATAGAGCTTCTCCATCTTTGGCTGCAAAGAATATAATCGATCAGATCTAATCGATCTGATTAGATCTAATCGATCTAAGACTATAGATAGAAGCAATCAGATGGAAACAAACGCCAGCCACCAAATCTCCAAATCTCACTGCATTTGTCCCTGTGCTCTTTGCCATGCCAACTTGTTACCCTGGTTGAGCATCCCTCTTTTCCTCTTTTGCACTTTCAAGGATGTTGCTCCTGGAAATATCCACCTCTCCCTCTTGCATCTGTAATGTCTCTTTCGCTATAGACTTATTTCCACCAGGATGCAAATATGCTCTAGAATTGTATGTCTTAATAGATGAAAACAAAAATTCCTTTGACACATGTTCTTTTCTTGCCAGGACCCATTTCTCTCCTCTTCCAAAGAGTTGTCTAAGGTCACTGTCTCTGCTTGTTCATGATTCATCTCTCCTTAACTCCTCTAGACAGGCTTCCATCTCTGCTGCTATGCTGAGATCATCCATGCCCAAGTGTGCTTGACCCTATGTTGCCAACCCAATGCTGTCTCACTGTTTCTGACTTGGTCCTCTTTGCAGCATTTGACAGCATGAACTACTCTTTTCTTCTCTTGGCTGCTGCAACTTCATCGTCTCTTGCTTTTCTTCCATATCATTGGTCATGCTATTTTCAACTGCTTTGCTGACTCCTTCTTTGCTCAAACTGTGTCAGTGTGTTTATTAAGATAAGAGGAAAAATCAGGAGATGGTATGTTGAAAGTCAAGGAAAGGAAGTGTGCATCCCAAAGGTTGGGTTATGAGTGGTTGTCACGAGCTGAGGACAGCTGAGCCCAGTAGACTGGCAACCTTCTAGCTGCATTCAGTGGCATCATGGTGTCATGATGAGGAGACAGAGCTGAAGTAGACAGAGCTGACTATTTCCAAACATTCATGCGACCAGGGAGGATCTCAGATCCCCTCCACTTAGGTTACACTGGTTATCATAAGCAACCGGCAAGGAGGGAATGCATTAGAACTTCCCCTTGAGCTCAAGAAAAACAAACATGGAGAGGAAGTTATTCTGCATCAAAAGCATCTGTAAAGAAGGGAAACAAACATGGACAGTTATGTCAACAAAGCCATTCTGCTTTGAGAAATGGATAGGACATGGAGAGAGGGTGAGGAAACAGACTAAATGAAAGAAAATCTACTTTTGAGTTCAGCTCACCTCAATTCACCCACTTCAGTGTTCTTGCCTTGAGAATCCCAGGGACAGGGGAGCCTGGTGGGCTTCTGTCTATGGGGTCACACAGAGTCGGACATGACTGAAGTGACTTAGCATAGCATAGCATAGCACCTCAATTCACTTTGAATATTAGGCATCTTTAATAATAATTCTTTTTTACAGAAACTTGAGAATTTGCAGAGCTGTCAGTGAAGCAATGAGTTGGGAGGGGTAGTGTCACTGTTTCTTGGAGTATAATTCCAAAATAAATAAAGGACCCCAGGCGGTGTAACAGACAGCATCCTCAATAGCATTTTTTTCCTGGTAATTGACAAAAGGGGTTCCATGTGGCTTTCGCTTACAGATGAAAAAGAGTAAAGACCTTCACCCTCTTAGAAACAGCTGTGCATCTGTCAGAGCTACCCAGTCACAAACACTAAGTCTGGCTTTCCAAAGTAAACATGTTATTTTGTATGTAATTGCTATAATTAGCTGTGGGGACATCACTGACCCATTAGCAGGAAAAACAGATGGGATGAGATTTGTCTTCGTGCATGGGCTAAGATGTTGTGAAAATACTAGAAATTGTTAGCCATAAACTCAGTCACCATGTTGCAGAGCTAGAATGCTCAGTTAAAAACAGTGGAGGAAGTGGTACAAGCAGTCCATGAAGGACCTCTTTCAGTTACTCAGGATGATCATTTTAGATGTCTTTCATGGTGGCTGATTACAAAATGTGGAGACAGCAAAATCAGTTCATGTGAAAATGTGAGCAAACGCCCCAAGTCTATTTCCACATTTTCAGCTACTGAAACTGCCACTGACCCAGCAGCCTTGGCGGGAAACCTGGGGACCCTGCCACTTCTTCCCTTCTCTCCACTCTGTCTGCTTGGTCTCTGAGTTGGCCTCCAACGCAGGAACACCTCCTTTGAGCATCATCTAGAATTTTGATTAGGGACTAGAATTTTGTGAAATGTTTAGATTTTCTAAGGGGAGTGGGGATTGGCATATGTATTCTTTACTTTTTTAAATTGAAGTATAGTTGATTGACAATGTTGTGTTAGATTCAAGTGTACAACAAAGTAATTCAGTGATTCAAAGTGGTTCACGCACACATATATGTGTGTGTACAATATATATTCTTTTTCAGATTCTTTTCCCTTATACATTGTTATAAGAAATTGAGTATAGTTCCCTGTGCTATACAGTAGGTCCTTGTTGGTTAACTAGTTTATATATACTAGTGTTGTCTATACTAGTATAATCCCACTTAAACTCTGAGTTTTCAGTGGGGCCAAGGCATAAGAGAGGCCCTAGGAGTTGGCCAAGCAATTCTCTAGTCAAAGACAAGAAGTCAGGGCACAGTAGGAGACTGGTGCCATGTGGAGAGACTGCTATTGGTTGGAAAAAAGGCTTCTGAGGAACAGGAGTGTCTAAATTAGATTGTCACATATGAAGCGATATACTGTGTGCCCCTGCTCCCTGCCTTCTCCCCCATCCCCCATCCTCGTCCTTCCGTGAGGTCTACTACAGGGCTGGTTGATCTCTTTGTTGTTGCTGTTGTTTTAAGTGCAAATGGTTGGAGGGGTTACACTTCCCTTCTGGATCGATACAGTATAAAACAGAGGCTTCTTTTCTCTTTCTGATTTCCTTCACTCTGTACAATATGCTCTGGGTTCATCCTTCTCATTAGAACCTTCTCAAATGTGTTCCTTTTCATTGCTGAGTAATATTCCATTGTATATATGTACCACAATTTATTTATCTGTTGGGAGCCGGTTTGGATTAGCGCTCCGCCCATGACAAAGGTCATGAGGAAGGAGGCTTGGCAATAAGGCAAGGGCAAGATCAAGCCTCAGGAGCCCCTTGGAGGTTCTCGAGCATCTATCCCCAAACAGCCGGAGTCTGCCTACTTTCTGCTTTGTGTTCTCACCTCTGACTTTACAGGGGGCTGTCCCCCACTGCCTTTCTCTGAAAAAAGAGCTAACTTACAACTCCAGTTAATAATTCCTGGGTGTGACAATGTTTCAGCCTACAAACTCCTTTTGGAAATCCTCTAGCCTGCCTGAATAGGTTTTTCCGGCCACATGTGATTGTTTAGAGCCTCCCAACTGTGAGAGGCATGAGATGTTCTAAACGTTCTAAACACAGATTCCTTTGAGCAGTTAAAAGATTGATTAGAAATTGTATTGGTGAAGGGTTTTTCACTTGTTGGGCCAATGTTTACTGCTAAGTCTCCATATCCCTTACTTGCTGTGTCCTTGGCAGTGTATTGATTGATATAATTGGTTTATAGAAATGTAAGTAGTAGCTTTAATGTTTGTAACCTTGGACCCTTGAGTTAATTCTTTTTCTTATTACACCCCACCACACCTTTGCCCTATAGAAATGCAACTCCAATGCTTTTGGAGGGTGGCGCCTGACTTTAGAATAATCACCTTTAGAGAAAAGTAAGTTCCTTAAAATGTTAATAGGCCTCTGGGCCAGAAGATGATGTAACTCACCTAAACTTTTGCGTATGTTAGGTTTGAAAGCCTGGCTCAGGGACTGCTGTCCCTGCATGACTCCACCCCTTCCCCCATTATCCTCTATGCATAACTTGAAGGATAAAAACTACTTTGAAAAATAAAGTGCGGGGCCTTGTTCACCGAAGTTTGGTCTCCCCATGTTGTTCTTTCTCTTACCTTCTGGCTGAATTATTCAGCCTCCTCTCTCCACAAAATGTTCTCACTGAATTTCCTTCTCACTGAGCTATCATTTCATCTGCTTTTCTTCACTGAATTTCCTCCTCACTGAGCTATCTTCATTTTCATCACTCTTTATATCTTTAATTAATATTTTAATAAGCAATTGTTTCCTGATCGCCTATGCCGTCTCCCCTTCGAAATCCCTGGATCCACCGGGGCTGGACCCCGGCATTTATCCATTCATCTGTTGATGGAGATGTGAGGGAGGTTCAAGAGAGAGGGGACATATGTATACCTATGGCTGATTCATACTGATGTATGGCAGAAACCAATACAGTATTGTAAAGCAATTATCCTCTAATTAAAAATAAATCAATTAAGGAAAAAACAGAGGCTGCAACAGGGATGCAAAACCATTGATCTCCATAAGCCCAAATTTACAGGCTTTTGGGAAAAGCTTTGGGCTTTTAGGGAAATAGAATTGGGGGTTTGAAGCAGTATAGACTTGAACGTAAATTTTTCCTGGCATGGAGCTTACTCTTACCTCCAAACATCTGGGCTACACTAGGCTTCTCCTGGGCTGGGGAGGGTCAGGAACCATCAGAGAGGACTTTTGAACTGAGCCTTCTCAAAGGATAGGTAAGGGTTTTCAAAGTCAGAGGGAGGCATTTCTGAGGACTGAATGTAATGTGGGAAGATGTAGAGTTGAGAAGGGTCCTAGCTTGAGTGGTTTGTGAGCTACAAAGAGTAAATAGGGCCCTACCAGGAGCTGTGGTCCAGAGTTATACACTATTACAGTCCAACTGTGACAATGCCTGGAACAGACTTTCCAACCACACTTAGATCTGTCTTTTAACATTAGCCAAGACAACCATTTCCCCCTGCAATCAAAGACAGAGTGTAGGCCAGGGGAGCAGAATCCTAACTGCCTCAAATCAAGAAGTGGTAACTTATTCCTTTGTCATCAAACAGTTTAACAATCAATGGGCACCAAGCTGACATCTAGCCAAGTGGCATCAGCAGAGCTGTTGTACCACAGACAGTCAGCGTTTCAACAGACCAGGGTCACTAAGAAGAATTGCTACTGGGCACAGATAAAACAATAACAGTGTCATTTAAAGACAAAGAAGAACCTCAGTTCTGCCAGACTGATGACAGGAACTCATTCATTGCCAAGATGGTTCTACAAAGACCCAAATTACAAACAGGGTGGAAGCGCTGATTCACAGTCTGTTTTCAGTGGCAAAGCATTCATGACACATGGTCTGCATTTATCAGGACAAAGAATACTTGTCCAGATTTTCCCTTTTAAAGATAAAAAATCTTTTTTTTTTTTCTGACTTCCCGGTGGGTTTGTTACGAAATGAATGAAATAATAGGGAAGAATAAATCAGAAAGGACAGACTTGAAAGTGCAAATTATTGTCATTACCAGGAAGCAGGAAAGGGCATGTTGAAGGTAGAAGTGCCATAGGAAACACTGACCACCACCGCTGCCTGCAGATCGCCCTTTCATCTTCCGTTAGGTGATTACCACATTGCTCAGTGAATGAGGACAGCAGTTACATACTGTTTCATTCTGTCACCTTGGCACCCAGCACCTCATGGTTGGGGCGCATCCTGTCTCTGGGCCAGCGTTGCTTCTTGTCTTTTTGATACACAGCACACGGAGGAGAAGGTCCCCAGGCGCCCAGCCCCGTCTCTCCCTGAGCAGGTACAAAGCTGAGGACTTGCAAACTTGGTGGTGCTGTGCAGGAGTCGCCAAAGGCATACTCCCCAGATTGCTCCGATGACAGCAGAGGACAGAGTCTCCTGGACTCATGGAAGATCTTGAGAGTGGGCAGGTGGGCAGAGGATGTTTCATGCACAAGCAGACTTCCTGGAGGCGCTCAGGTTGCTGGACTTGTAAACTCTGCGCCCCCTGGCTGCTTGGCTGGCTCTGGGCACTATGCTCTGAAGCAAGGCAGGGCTGGGTAGAGGAGGGGGCTGTTACCTGGTCCACCTGGCTCCATCCCAGCTCACCTGGCTCTCCAAGCAGAGATTTAACTTTGTCCACTTCAGAGAGCCCCAGGGATATGTGACTGGAAATCCCCCTTCCTCAAGGCTGCTCATTGGGTTGTTTTCAGGCAACAGTAATCCAAAGTCTCCAGGAAGTTCAGTTAAGATGGCTGGATAGTGAATTGACATTTTCTTCCTGGGCTGGGGAGAGCAAAGGAAACAGATGAGACAGACAGAAAGATTTTCCCGAGAGGAATGGAACAGCACTCATCAGGGGCTCTCTGTATTACCCCCTCCCCTCTGCCCTTCTTTCAGCTGCTCTTTAAGCACTGGCTTACATTTTGAGCGTAGCACTGTCCTTGACAGGGATGGTGATGGGGACTTGTTGGAGGGGAAAATTGAGTCATCAGAAGTTTACAAGGGGGACTTCCTTGGTAGTCCAGTGGTTAAGACCCTGCGCTCCCAATGTAGGGGGCACAGGTTCGATCCCTGGTCAGGGGACTAAGATCCCGCAAACTGCACAATGCACCAAAAAAAGAAAAGCTTACAAGGTTTTCTAACTACTGGGTGGTCTCCAAACGTTTTGGGCCACACATCCCATCAGTAAAAACTGTTTGGCAGTGCATCCCTGAAATATGTGTGTTCATTTATAAATTATTACATGCGCTTGCATCTATCCACGTATTTAATATTGGTAAAGCTTCAGATCAGATCAGTCGCTCAGTTGTGTCCAACTCTTTGCGACCCCATGAACTGCAGCACGCCAGGCCTGCCTGTCCATCACCAACTCCCGGAGGTCACTCAGACTCACATCCATCGAGTCAGTGATGCCATCCAGCCATCTCATCCTCTGTCGTCCCCTTCTCCTCCTGCCCTCAATCCCTCCCAGCATCAGAGTCTTCTCCAATGAGTCAAGTCTTCGCATGAGGTGGCCAAAATACTGGAGTTTCAGCTTTAGCATCATTCCTTCCAAGGTAAAGCTTACTTCCACATAAAAAATGAATTCAAGGATGAATATGTTCTTTCACCTGACCCCAGTGGACCATCTTCTGTACCCCTTGTGCAGTCTTTACCCCACTTTGGAAACTACTTTCTAACTTTAGAGTTCTCCCTAAGTTCTGTTTTTTTATGGGCAAAGGATGAAGGAGAGAAATCCACTCAGAGAAAAGATGGGTCATGGCTGGGAACACGGGTTTTGTTCAGAAGTCAGTGAAAAAAATAACTTTTCAATGTCTTCCCTGTCTCGTCATTGATGGCAGGAAGGAGTGATGGCACCAAAGAACTCTGTGGTAGCTCCTGACCAGCTTAGAGACAGTGCTTTAAGAGGCCCACTCAAAGTTACTGGTGTCTCACTGGGGCCTACAGATTGTGAGCATCTATGGATTCAGGAGCTTGTGCTTTGGGATTCTGGGCAGCCTGGACCGTTTCACTGCCCCCTGAAGTTGCTCCTCAGTCTTTAGAAAAGGAAGGGAGTGAAGTAGAGGTTAGGGGTAGCCTCTTGCTTCTCCACCTTGGTGTTGAGATCCCTTCTGTACACTTCAGTGTCGGAAGGATGCTCACCCCCAGCCTCGGATGGGCCTGAAGGTGCCTGTGGGGCACCATGTTCAGTTGTCGATTGGTCACGGGGTAGCCACAGGCTGGAGGTAGGACCACCATGGCCACAATATGTGAACCAGATTTGTTTCAAGCACCTGCTCTGTGCCAAGCTCTGTGTGATTATGAATGGAACCCACTTCCTCAATGGGCTTTCAGGTCAGTGCAGGAGAAAGATTATCACATATGTAAATGCAGTGCAGGGAATGTCTTAGTTTGAGGTTTCCTCAAAGGAGATTCTGCATTAAGTGGTTAATTTGAGAAGTGACCCCCAGGGTATATGCTGAGGGAGGGAGAACGTGAGAGAGTGAAGGGAGAAAAAGTCACAAGAAAGCATCAAAGAACAGGTACCACTGTGGGTACCTGGACCTCAGCCCTGCAGGGGACTCTATGAGGGACTCTATTGAGCACTGCTACTCACAGTGGGCCACAGGACTGAAAAAGGTCAGTTTTCATTCCAGTCTCAAAGAAGGGCAATGCCAAAGAATGTGAACTGAGAACTTCTGCATGTACAAACTGGGTTTAGAAAAGTCAGAAGAACCAGGGATCAAATTGTCAACTTTTGCTGGATCATGGGAAAAACAAGGGGATTCCAGAAAAACATTTACTTCTGCTTCATTGACTACCCTAAATAAAGCCTTTGACTGTATAGGTCATAACAAACTGTGGAAAATTCTTAAAGAGATGGGAATACCAGACCACCTTACCTGTCTCCTAAGAGACCTGTATGAAGGTCAAGAAGCAACAGTTAGAACTGAATATGAAACAACTGACTGGTTCAAAATTGGGAAAGGAGTATGTCAAGGCTGTATATTGTCACTTTGCTTATTTAACTTACATGCAGAGTACATCATGCGAAATGCCAGGCTAGATGAATCACAAGCTAGAATCAAGATTTCTGGGAGAAATATCAACAACCTCAGATATGCAGATGGCACCACCCTTATGGCAGAAAGTGAAGAAGAACTAAAGAGTCTCTTGATGAGGGTGAAAGAGGAGAGTGAAAAAGCTGACTTGAAACTCAACATTCAAAAAACTAAGATCATGGCATCCACTCCCATCACTTTGCGGCAAATATACGGAGAAAAAGTGGAATCAGTGACAGGTTTTCTTTTCTTGGAGTCCAGAATCACTGTGGACAGTGACTGCAGCCATGGAATTTTTAAAAGACGTTTTGCTCCTTGGAAGAAAAGCTATGACAAACCTAGACAGCATATCAAAAAGCAGACATATCACTTTGCCAACAAAGGTCTGTATAGTCAAAACTATGGTTTTTCCAGTAGTCACTTATGGATGTGAGAGCTGGTCTATAAAGAAGGCTGAATGCTGAAGAATTGATGCTTTTGAATTGTGGTGCTGGAGAAGATTCTTGAGAGTCCCTTGGACTGCAAGGAGATCAAACCAATCAATCCTAAAGGAAATCAACCCTGAATATTCATCAGAAGGACTGGTGCTGGAGCTAAAGTTCCAGTACCTTGGCCACCTGATGCAAAGAACTGACTCACTGGAAAAGACCCTGATGCTTGGGAAGATAGAAGGCAAAAGGAGAAGGGGGTGACAAAGGATGAGATAGATAGCATCACCGACTCAGTGGATATAAATTTGAGGAAACTCTGGGAGATAGTGGAGGACAGAAAAGCGTGGCATACTGCGGTCCATGGGGTCACAAAGAGCTGGACATGACTTAGGGACTGAGCAACAACAACTCAAAGTGTGACCAGCAGCAGCAGCAGCACTCGGGAGCTTGTTGGAAATGTAGCATCATGGGTCCCACCAGGCCTGCTGAATCAGAATTTGCACATTAAAGTTTGAGAAGCACTGCCTTTAATCTTTCATCTTTATCAAACATGATAACTTTGATATAAAACATATTTTTCTGTATTTGAGGACTTGATTCTACCAAACCTGATCCTTCTGAATAACTCCTTTGGGATTTCCAATGTTTGAAGTGCATATTAAAGTTTTTCCAGTCCCTTGAAAACTCTTTAGAATGCAACGCCATTTACCTGCACTTTATCATAATTACAACTCAATTGCAGTGACAGAAGGCTCACGAAACCTACTCTGTAAAATGCAAATTTTGTATGGGAAATACTTCCCCTGGGAGAAAATAAAGTGGCTGTCATTCGAAAAGTTACTTTTAAAGGAATGTACCTAGTGCCTCCTGTACTTTAAAGTTTTTTCAAAAATTTCAAGGAATAGAGGACCCTTTGTGAAAGATCAACATGTACACAGAAAGGTACTTCAAAAATGTAACAGAAGTTCCATATTTAACAAAATGTCAAAGCCAAGTAGTTCAGTAGTTGCTTATATACCTTTTATACTGGGATGTGATTTTACTTTTGGTATCCACTCATCTTCATTTCATCACTAACACAAGGATTGATCTAAGGTTATAAAACTAATTTTTCACATAGTGTGTCAGTTAGCTATTACTCTATAACAAACAACTTCCAAGCTCAGTGCTTTGAAGGAGCAATGATTTATTCTTATTCTTATGTCTACATGTTGGCTGGGGTGGCTTTGATGACCTCCTGGGCTCAATAGTCTTGGCTAAAGATTGGATCTGAATCTGTTCCTCGGGTCAGTGGGCTGCCTGTGGCATGTTCTCATTCAGTTTAGTTCAGTTCAGTTGCTCAGTCGTGTTGGACTCTTTGCGATCCCATGAATTGCAGCACACCAGGCCTCCCTGTCCATCACCAACTCCCAGAGTTTACCCAAACTCGTGTCCATTGGATCGGTGATGCCATCCAGCCATCTCATCCTCTGTCGTCCCCTTTTCTTCCTGCCCTCAATCCCTCCCAGCATCAGGGTCTTTTCCAATGAGTCAACTCTTTGCATGAGGTGGCCAAAGTATTGGAGTTTCAGCTTCAGCGTCAGTCTTTCCAATGAACACCCAGGACTGATCTTCTTTAGGATGGACTGGTTGGATCTCCTTGCAGTCCAAGGGACTCTCAAGAGTCTTCTCCAACACCACAGTTCAAAAGCATCAATTCTTTGGCGCTCAGCTTTCTTCACAGTCCAACTCTCACATCCATACATGACCACAGGAAAAACCATAGCCTTGACTAGACAGACCTTTGTTGGCAAGGTAAAGTCTCTGCTTTTGAATATGCTATCTAGGTTGGTCATAACTTTCCTTCCAAGGAGTAAGCGTCTTTTAATTTCATGGCTGCAGTCACCATCTGCAGTGATTTTGGAGCCCCCCAAAATAAAATCGGACACTGTTTTCACTGTTTCCCCATCTATTTGCATGAAGTGATGGGACCAGATGCCATGATCTTCGTTTTCTGAATGTTGAGCTTTAAGCCAATTTTTTCACTCTCCTCTTTCACTTTCATCAAGAGGCTTTTTAGTTCCTCTTCACTTTCTGCCATAAGGGTGGTGTCATCTGCATATCTGAGGTTATTGATATTTCTCCCAGCAATCTTGATTCCAGCTTGTGCTTCTTCCAGTCCAGCGTTTCTCATGATGTACTCTGCATATAAGTTAAATAAGCAGGGTGACAATATACAGCCTTGACGTACTCCTTTTCCTATTTGGAACCAGTCTGTTGTTCCATGTCGTGTTCTCATCTGCTGCTGTTGCTGCTAAGTTGCTTCAGCACAGTCGACACTGTGCGACCCCATAGACGGCAGCCCACCAGGTTTCCCCGTCCCTGGGATTCTCCAGGCAAGAACACTGGAGTGGGTTGCCGTTTCCTTCTCCAATGCATGAAAGTGAAACGTGAAAGTGAAGTTGCTCAGTCGTGTCTGACTCTTAACGACCCCATGGACTGCAGCCCACCAGGCTCCTCCATCCATGGGATTTTCCAGGCAAGAGTACTGGAGTGGGGTGCCATTGCCTTCTCCCATGTTCTCATAGTGAATGGCAAATATAAATGGACCAACCCAACTCCATAAACATATTTCAAGTTCCTTATGTAGCTCTTCTTCTATTGATAACATCTCATAAGCCAAAGCAAGTTACATGGCCACGTCCAAACCAAGGGTTCAGTAATGCTAATGTTTGTGTCCTCTCAAAATTCATGTGTTGACACCTAACACCTGAGGTGGTGATATGATGAGATAAGGCCTCTGGGAGGTAAGTAGGTCAGAAAGGCTCCACTCTCTTGGTTGGGATTAGTGCCCAACAAAGGTTCGCCTAGTCAAGGCTATGGTTTTTCCTGTGGTCATGTATGGATGTGAGAGCTGGACTGTGAGGAAGGCTGAACGCCGAAAAATTGATGCTTTTGAACTGTGGTGTTGGAGAAGACTCTTGAGAGTCCCTTGGACTGCAAGAAGATCCAACCAGTCCATTCTGAAGGAGATCAATCCTGGAATTTCTTTAGAAGGAATGATGCTAAAGCTGAAACTCCAGTATTTTGGTCACCTCATGCGAAGAGTTGACTCATTGGAGAAGACTCTGATGCTGGGAGGGATTGAGGGCAGGAGGAGAAGGGGACGACAGAGGATGAGATGGCTGGATGGCATCACTGACTCGATGGATGCGAGTCTGAGTGACCTCCGGGAGCTGGTGATGGACAGGGAGGCCTGGCGTGCAGCGGTTCATGGGGTCGCAAAGACGCACGACTGAGCGACTGATCTGATCTGATCTGATCTGAAAGGAGGCTCTAGTGAACCCTCTCCATGTGAGGACACGTGAGAAGTCTACAGCAGCCTTTCCCCACAACCAACTATGCTGGCACTCTGATCATGGACTCTCGGCCTCCAGAGCTGTGGGAAATACATTTCTGTTGTTTATAAACTTCCCAGTCTTTGGTATTTTTGTTATAGTAACCAGAGACGGAGAAGTGTGCTCCACCAACCATAAGGCAAGTGACATGACCAAGCCCAACTCCAGTGGGGTGAGGCAGTGCACTCCTCCCAGAGTTAGGGGGATAAGGGAGTGAATATTTGCAGAAAAATAATCTCTTCTACCATGAGTAGAAAAATTGAGGCACAGCATTTTGCAAAATAAATAATTGGTGCTGATATGCAAATGCTTTTCGTATTCCAAGAGAAAAAGGAGGACATTGAGGGCCTATAGTTACCAAGCATTCCGCTGAGAATTTCCTTGTGTTACTTCATTGAACCTTTTATCTTTCAAAAACTATTTATTTATTTATTTGTCTTGGTGGGTCTTTGTTGCTACACACCAGCTTTCTCTAGGTTCCGTGAGCGGGGGCTACTCTTTGCTGCAGCGCGTGGGCTTCTCATTGTGGTGGTTTTGCTTTTTGCGGAGCACGGGCTGTAGGCGTGGGCTCAGTGGTTGTGGCGCATAGGCGGCTTAGTTGCTCCATGGCACGCGGGATCTTCCTGGAGCAGGGATCAAACCAATGTTGCAAGGTGGATTCTTAACCACTGGACCACCAGGGAAGCCCTTCACTGAACCTTTTAACAACACCATGAGGAAGCTGTTTTAACTCCATTTTACAGATGAGGTGCTAGGTCACCGAGCTGGCATGTGGGATGTCAAAGAGTAGAGCTCAGTGTTTTCTGCAGCCTTCAAATGCTATGAATACTGGGTCACTTTATAATTTTTTTTTTTTGGCATGGCAAATCAAGCTCTTATTTTTAGGGGAAAATACTATCTTTACTCTGTTCCTATTTATCCTGGATACAAGAAGAGCTGTAAATTTTTTGTAAGTTTAGTTGCCCATCACTCTTGACACTCAAATTGTTGATTCAAACTGGCTCTCTTGAATACTTGGAGTGTCAACACACACTGGCTGCTCAATACAAGTTTTCTGGGCTTCTGGGTTAGGGTAGCCAAATGCTTGGGTAACTGCAGTGTGTCTGAACCCTCTCAGCTGTTTCCATGCCTTGCTGTCCTATGAGAATGTGGTTGGGGACGGGAGACAGTGTAGAGAAGTCAGGAATTCTGGTCTGGAAATGCTGCCCAGAGAATATCTCAGAGGGTCTCCTAGAGTTGTTCTCCCTGTTGGCCCCATCTGAAATGCCCCACCAACCTAAGTGTTAACTGGTTGTGAATGTTTAGCAAATATTGTGCCAGGCACATTAATGGGAGCGTGTTGTTATTGTTCACTCACCTAGTCGTGTCCACTCTTTGCGACCCCATGGACTACAGCATGCCAGCCCTCCCTGTCCCTCACCTTTTCCTGAAGTTTGCCCAAGTCCATGTCCATTGCATCAGTGATGCCATCCAGCCATCCCATCCTCTGATGCCCTCCTCTCCCTCTGCCCCCAGTCCTTCCCAGCATCAGGGACTTTTCCAGTGAGTCATCTGTTCACATCAGATGACTGGAGTTTCAGCTTCAGCATCAATCCTTCCAACAAGTGTTCATGATTGATTTCCTTTAGGATTGACTGGTTTGATATCCTTGCTGTCCATTGGAGCATAGAGGAAGGTAAACCGAGGATGGGAGGTGACTGGATTTATTCCCCGAATCTGTTTTTGCAGGGGATTGTGATGCCCACTCAAGCTTGAGTGCTACTGTCAGCCTCTCAGGCAGAGAAGGCTCTCAGCTGCTGCTTTTTGTTTAAGCCATAGTTGATTTGCAATATTGTGTTAGTTTCAGGTGTGCAGCTTCAGATTCTTTTCCTTTATAGATTATTACAAGATATTGAATATAGTTCCCTGTGCTATGCAATAAATCCTTGTTTATTTTATATACAGTGATTTGCGTCTGTTGATCCCAAACTCCTCATTTATCCCTCCCCACCTTCCCCTTCGTAACCATAAATTTGGCTTCTGTCTGTGAATCTGTTTTGTTACTTAGTTGATTTGCATCATTTTCTTTTGATTCCACGTATAAGTGACATCATATGATATTTGTCTTTGTCTGATTTACTTCACTCAGTATGACCATCTCTCGGTCCATCTGCTCTTTGCTGCTGTTTTATTCCCTCATTCATTGCAGTTTTGTTGTGGGTTCCTACTCCATCCGGGGATGGGAGAGGCCAGTGTGTGAGCAGGCCAGCCTCAGAGGACCAACAACTGCCTCTGAGCCTGTGAAAGGCTCTGAGAGAGTCACTGCCCTGCTTCCCACTCAGCCACACAGTCCCCGCGGAGGTGGGAGCGGCTTTTCCACAGGTGTCCAGGCTTCCCTCCAGGGTCTAACCCAGGGTTCTCACACTCGGCACCACTGACGTCTTCAGTTGGGTAGTTCTTTGTTTGGGGAGGTACTGTCCTGTGCTCTGGAGGGTGTTTAGCAGCATCCCTGGCTGCTGTTTGTGCATGTCCTGCCCCCAGCAAGTTGTGACAATGTCCCCTGAAGCACAAAAATCACACTGCCCCTCCTCCTGCTGTGAGAACTGCTAGTCTTTCCTGAGTGACTCTTCAATAGAGGTAGTCCTGGGCGATTCTGTTCTCAGGAAGACAAGCAGTGGAGACGTGAGTGGTATAACCAGAAGGAACATGGGGTATGGGGCCACCACGGCTTTGCATCTTGGCCCTGCCAATGACTAGCCATTGACTTCCCTACCCCTTCTTTATTCCCAGTCTTCTGTAACCAAAAAAACCAAAACCAAAACCAAAAAATCACACACCCACAAACATTATTTTCATAAATGACTTTTACTTCTTTATCATTTTTCTTGACAGTAATTCTTAGCAATGTGCATATAACATGAAGGCAAGCATACTTTCAGAAGTCATCAAAGATATGGTCCTATTGGCCTCATTTTCTTAAACCATTAAAATATTTTCATTTATAAAAATTAATCTAAATATAAATATTGACACTGAAGATCAAAATCACTTGATGACAAAATAATTCTTCTGGAACTATAACATATGCTTATGGATTTTAATAGTAAATTAAATCTTTGCACTTATTTGGCACAAGGAAACCTTTATAAAAATTCAAATGCCATAGAGCAGGCTTCTTCTTCTTTTTTTTTTTTTTTTTTGCAAGGCTTACACAGTACACATTTTTGTCAAGGAAAACTGAATATTTTAACACTGTAACACAACAGTAGTTGCTTTTCATGCCTCTTAAAGAAAACGCTCTATTTGGAACTCAGATCTTTTTTGTTGTGTTTTAAAATTGTGTATTTGTTTGCTTTTAACCACGCCAACAGAACAAAAACCCAAAGATTTATTTTATTTCAAAGGACTCATTTCTGTTGGATAACACATATACAGCATCAGCAAGGAATATTACTGGAAGATAGGTAGACCCCTGTCAGGAATGGATCGTAACACACATTTCAGCAGCAAGTCAGGTCTGGAAATGTGCACAGCAGCAAAAGAACAGAGAAGTTGAAAACAACACAGAATGAGGCTTTGTCAGGCGTTCAAATTATATTTAGCTTAAAGGTCTGATTTTGGCAAATTAATCACTCTGGCCCTCAGTCTCCTCATCTGAAAAAGGGGATACCTACTGAATAGGGTTGCTATAAGGCTTAGAATGATAAGTCCGTCGCCTCCTTCAGAGCGGTCCCTTAATAAACATCAGTCGCTCTATTCCTTTACTTCCCATCTTGTACCTTCCTCCTCAGATTCAAAATATACAAGGAGAAAATTTTTAAAAAGGTTGCTAATACTCAATTAATTGAGTGAAATTCCAATTCCATTTGCTTTTATAAACACACTCTGAACAGTCATGCGTTTGAGACCACACAAGTGGAGATAGCGTCAGCTCTTGCGTCTGTTGAATTCATAGTTTGTCCTTATTCAGACATGCAAGTTTTCTCAGGCTGTTTCTTAACCATTTTTATCTTTAGGGTCATCTTACTACTTCAGCTGAATATTTACTGGGAGGTAAATTTTGGAGTACAGCATTTCCTTGTGTGGTTGTATTCCGCAATCATGCAGTTACCTAAAACCTCATTTAGACGTGGTCATTGCTTAACCACATCTTACTGATTCTGGACAATGCACTAAAGTTAAGCCAATGGTGGGCTTTCTCAGGCCCCTCTCCCCATCAGAGTGGGGAGACTCTCAGCGAGTCAAAGGAAGAGCCCTGAATTCTTGATTAGACATTGTTTCAGACAGACCTGGGCATGGCACGGGTGAGTGAGAGCTTTCTGTCCTGTGGCTTCTGACTGTAAAGTGATGGGAGGAACTGGTGGTGTGGTGGGTGAGAAGCCAGCAGGAACAAGGTGGCTAGAGGGAGACTTTGATAGTTGGGGTCCCAAGTTAGACAGTCCCTGGTGCTCACTACAGGGACATTTCACTTTTCTCCTAAGCATTTGTAGGACAGACAGGCCTGTGAGAGATTAATAAGAACTGATGACTTAAATGTTAATACCCTTCCCTCCACTATCCCCTGACCCCAGCACTATATTTGGGACAAATTGTTGAGATGTAATTATAGTTGAATCAAAAGGGTAAAAAAATAAAATAAAATAAAGACAACACACAGTAGCAAAGTGAACAGGGAAAGGATGTATCTTTTGAACATGGAGCTCTGCTGTTGGAAGCCAGCGTCTTGGTTTTCTGTCTTGGATTCCCCTGGGAGCCTAAGGCAGAGAGTAGGCAAGACCTTGATGCTGAAGTCTGGGTCTGCTTTCTGGTTGAGGTATCAGGACAGCCCTGTGCAGGGGTGCGCTGTGGCCTCCCCAGGCCCTCTCCTCAGGTGGAAATCCATACAGTAATTCGATGGCTGTTGGGTCAAGGCACTGTCGTGTACGGCCGGAGGCAGTGGGTCACTGGCAGTGGAGTTCCATGGTGCTAATACATCACAGCAGACTCCAGGGTGGGCTCCTGAGGCGAGAAAACGAGCAGATGCAATCAGCCACTTGGTGAAAGCAAGGCAAGGCCTTTAACAACGTCTGCTGCTTTTTTATGTCATAAAAAGTATTCATGCCCATTGCCCAGTGAAATAGTTCACAGTACTCAAAAAGTGATGCATTTCTTATGTGTACTTCTTAATCCATCTGAAATTCATTCTGGTATATGAAATAAGACAAACTAATTCCCTTCCAACTACATCCCATTGGCTAATTTGCCAAGCAGTTTTTTTTTTTTTTTTTTAATTATCTATACCTTCTCTACTGCTTCCTAAGGCTTAAAAAAAATCATAAAACAGATTTTCATATGTGCCTGTATCTATTTCTGAGCTTTCTATTCTATTTCATTAATCATCAATTTATTTACAGTTTTTAATTTATTTAAAAATCTGGCAGGAAAACCATTTTAACTTTGCAAATTGCCCTTGTCTATTCGTTCGTATTTATTCCTATATGAACTTTAGTTCCAAGAAAATCTCACTAAGAATTTTATGAGAATTAGATTAAACTATAAATTAATTTGGAAAGAAACAAATTTCTTTGTGGGATTTATTAATCATTATCTCAGTATTAAAGGTCTCATTGCATTCCTGTAAAATTTATCTGGTAATTTATTATTTAAAGTACTCCTGCATTTAATTTGCTAATATTTTATTTAGCATGCTTCTGAAGAAGCACTACTGGTGTGTGATTTGTATGTGTCTCTGTGTGTAAATGAGCATGGAGATGTGTACACACTCACCAGCCCCATCAGGCTTTGGTTGTTGGGGTTTTAACAGTTTCAGAACATGTGAGATTATTTTGAGGATTGGGGTCACAGAGGGTAGTTTTATACTTTCTACCTGTGGGAATTTATTGAGGCTTTCTTTGTAGTTGGTATAAAATCAGGCAATAGTTGATTTACAATGTATTAGTTTCAGGCGTATAACAAAGTAATTCAGGTATATATGCGAGCTTCATGCTCAGTCGCTTCAGTCGTGTCTGACTCTGTGCGACCCTATAGATTGTAGCTCGCTAAGCTCTTCTGTCCATGGGATTCTCCAGGCAAGAATATTGGAGTGGGTTGCCATGCCCTCCTCCAGTGGATCTTCCTGACCCAGGGACTGAACCCAAGTCATGTCTCCTGCATTGGCAGGTGGGTTCTTTACCACTAGTACCACCTTGGCAGCCCAGGAGTATGTATGTGTATATATTTCAGGTTCTTTTCCCTTATAGGTTGAGTCCGGCTCCCTGTGCTATACAGTAGGTCCTTCTTCGTTGTCTATTTTTATATATACTAGTGTGTATATGTTAATCTCAAACTCCTAATTTATTCCTCTTCCCCACCCTCCCACTTTCCCCTAAGGTAATTTATTTTTAACTGTCTTATTTATAACAGATTTCTTCCCTGGCCCTAGTGGTCTGTCCTTTTAGAGTAATAGTGCATCTTTTTAGGTCTTTGCAGTAATGGCCAGGAGCCAGGTGGTTGGACTTTGGAAGGTCGGGGTACTGGCTCGCCAGTGAAGCAAAGGCAGTGGGCAACACAGTTGCCATACGGTGCCTAAGAGATGCAGGAACTTGTTATTCAAAAGAGCGTGCCCTCCATTGTGCCACTTCCTGGTGTCTGTGTGCTTGCGACTCAGGGACAGTGCGGCGGGCGAGGGGCGGGTGGGAACAGAAGGGAGCAACAGGTGATGCATAAGAGGTTTGCCTGTGCTTCAGTCTTGTCACCAGCCATCTTCTGCCCCCTCAGCATTATCAGTATCCCCGGGGCAGTTCAGCTGGATCTTTACCTCCCACGTAAGCAGCATCGAACATTTGGAAAATTCTGAAGCCTATGTTGGTGTAATCCCTTAGCCCTCTTACATGATCTCCAGGTTTATGCAAATAATCCATTATCCCTTCCTTTGCCACATTTATGGGCAGCTGCTGACTTTTTTGTAGGAACACAAGTAATTAATGGCTAACAAGAAATTTAAGGAAGAGTGAATATGAACCAAAAGCAGAATAAAAACTTGTACACGTCAATCAGACCTTACATTTTGTCTACATGTTTTTATTTCTCTTATATTAAACCTGGTTAGCTGGAGATATAGCTGAGAGAATGTATTCACATACCCAGGATAAACTAAACGTAATATAAGGAACCCTGTCATTTAACCAACAGACCATGAGATCATGCAGGAGGTTCTGACTGAGGATCTACAGAAAGAATGGCTGCAGAATGGAGGCGCCACCAATAGTGAAAGTAATAGGCATTAAGACAGAGGTGACTTACTATCAAATCCTTGGGGGTGCTATTCCTTTCTTTAGTCCCGTTTGTCAAGGAGTCTTGGAGAATGAAGTTGCGGTTAAATGTTTTAATGGTGGCTGTTGACGACGCTTCAATTTTTTCAGCTAAAAGGAAACACATAGGAATAAGTATCATCTGGAAGCCGGAATGATGGTTAAGGAAGAAGGAGCAGCTGTCCAGTCTACCCAGATTTTTGTTTTAGACTTGGCATCTCATTCTGGGTCCATAGGTCTGTGGGAACATTTTGTTCTGTTTGTTTATTTTGGGGTAGATCTAATAAATCAAGGCATCATTCATTGGTGGCTTTCTGGCAAAAAGATAGCTTGGAGATAATCGAATACAGTCTACTAACTCTTATTTGCAATTCTGAAATATAAAAGGTTCAGAAAAAAAAGGCAAATCTTTATGACTTTGGAGTCAGAACTGCCTAATGGCAAATCCTGAAGTAAGCTGACAAGTGGCTGTTTCAGGTCCTTGTCCCGCCCACAGAGCATGAGCGTTCTCATACTTGGCTGCAGGGTACTGGTGTGTTTATCAGACGCTATGCCAGACACCACGGGGAGGGGGCTGTCAGGAAGCACACAGACCGCATTACCTTTCTAATGTCCAAATGATTCTGAAACACATATAGACCCAAGGCTTTCAAAATAAGAGCTCATGGATCTGCAGTACATTTTAATTGTTTAGGGCTCCATGGAATATAAAGTAGGCATTCAGTAAATGTTTGTTGAACAATGAAGGGTAGAGCCAGGACTCAAACATGTATCCACTGACTTTCTACTCTTTTACTTTGTAGGTCTAAAGTTTTAGTTTGGCATCTTCACTCTGTGGCTTCAGAATCCAGGGAGATGGTTGAAAACGACCAGTAGATAAGGGTGATGGGACTGACATTACTGGAATCCCTCTAAGTCGGGCCCTGAGTTAGATGCTTTTGGCATGTGCTCCCATCTCCCTGACGGTCACCATCCCAGCCCACTCTGACAGCATCCTGCTGCAGGCACCACCACTCTTAGCCCATGAGTGATGGGGTGGGTCAGAAGTACCAGGGAGTTAATGTCCCTGCCCAGAATAACCTTCAAGCAAAGATGAGAGTTGAAAAACCTCATCTTCCTAATTCTTTGAGTAGGAAAGTGTGAGATATGGTTAATACTGTCAGAAGTCCCCATCAGGATTTAGCATCATTTGCACAAAGAAGCAAACTACTAATACTAATCCAAGTACACTGTATTGGCTTAATTTCCTTCCCTGAATCATTTCTCTCTTCCCATATCCATATTTCTTGGAGTTACCTCCCACATCACATCCTTGTCCCAGAGTCTGCCTCTTGGAGGAATCCATCAAGACAGACTCTCCACAAGGGTAATTCTGGGTGAGAACACCTCATTAGATCTGGTCCTCAAACTCAGATCTCTGAGTTACTCTAAGTGAATGAGTCAGGCTTGATTCTTGGGTGGCTCTGTGGTCTGATGTAAGCGTACCTCTCACCGGTGGAGCAGGCAGTTTCCTCCTCTGCTGCCTCGATGTGTCTATGGTTTGTACCTACAAACAGAACACAGGCATCAGAACACCTTTGTGAAGCCACAGGTGTTTTATCTTCTGCGTTTTCCAGGTCATGCGGTATTCCAGCAGATGGAGCGCAGGACAAACTCACCTGGTTCCTTTGCTTCTGGTTTCGTTTTCTGGTGAGGCGCCCGCAGGGGTGCTATGTTCAACCCTGCATTGGTCAGGGCTGAAATCCGGCTCTCAATATCAGAAAT
This sequence comes from Tragelaphus eurycerus, assembly GCA_935064755.1. Classification (NCBI taxonomy): domain Eukaryota; kingdom Metazoa; phylum Chordata; class Mammalia; order Artiodactyla; family Bovidae; genus Tragelaphus; species Tragelaphus eurycerus. The sequence goes on along the minus strand of CAKXYN010000001.1, from coordinate 28,394,383 downwards.
CTTAATGCAACAGAAAGACAGAATCAGTAGGCACAAAGTTCGGGAGGAGAGAATCTTTATTAGGAGTGTTATGAACCTATAGAAAACAAATCTGCTTTGGTATATGCTCATTCATTCATTCATTCAACTTCCCCCAGGCATATCTCTACCTGGTACCATAGTGAAGAAAATAAACCACGGATCCCTCTTTGTAAATTCAATTTTCCAGTTGTTAGCTCTAGAGCGTGTCTGATCTGATCTGATGTCACCCCTGTCAGAGGTCCCTGAGGGATAAATGGAAGCCTGGGGCATGATGGGAACCCTGGCCCTGGGCCACCGGGCTCAGCATAGGGGTGGGGGTGGAGTCCAGAAGGCTTCCCTGGGAGGCAACACGCTGTGAGTTTTGAAAGGCAAGTAGGAACTGGAGATCCACCTTCCTTCTTCCATGACTCCTAGAGTCCAAAATCACAGCCCCAGGTCTTAGGTGGGAGGCCCAGCAGCACCTGATTCAAGTCCCTTTCCTCTATGAAGAGACCAAGTGGCTTTGAGAAACTCCCCCTAGTCTCTGAGCGTTGGTTTCCTTCACTATAACATCAGAAGGTGAGAAGGAGCTCAGATTTCTTCTACAACAATGTCTTAAGGTAGATACGGAGAACAAGAGTCCACTCAGTGCTAGGAGAGAATCCCTGTCCGTCCATGTCCCCAGGGGTGAGGAAGACATGGTCCCTGCTCTTAGGAAAGGGCATCACTGTGTGCCATCACCATGCTGAGTGCTTTAAATACGTGAACTCACTCATGCTTCCGTCATAATCCTGTGACGCAGGCACCGTCCTCTCGGTTTTACAGACGAGGAAACTGTGGCTCAGAGGGATGGGTGATGCACCCAACGTCTCACAGCAGAGCTCAGAATTAATGTCAGTGCCCATGCCCTCACCATGCTGCCGCATCCTTATAGGCCTCTTGCCAAGACCTGGCGTGGGGGACACTGGAGGAGGCAGGAGGAGGCCAGCAGAGCTGAGGGAGGGGGCTATGACGCAGCCTGGGTGTGCTGGAGCATCAGACCGGAGACCTGAAAGCAGGCCGGCCCTCCACCCCAGCGTCTTCACTGCCTTCCCTGTGTCAGTTGCTCAGTCGTGTCCAACTCTCTGTGACCCCATGGACTGTACCCGGCCAGGCTCCTCTGTCCATAGAATTATCCAGGCAAGAGTACTGGAGTGATAGCTAGCACATGGAAGCAGCCTAGAGGTCCATCAGCAGTCGAATGGATAAGGAAGCTGTGGTACCTATACGCAATGGAATATTACTCAGCCATAAAAAAGAATGCATTTGAGTCAGTTCTAATGAGGTGGATGAAACTGGAGCCTATTATACTGAGTGAAGTTAAGTCAGAAAGAAAAACACCAATACAGTATATTAATGCATATATATGGAATTTAGAAAGACAGTAACGGTGATCCTATATGCAAGGCAGCAAAAGAGACACAGATGTAAAAACAGACTTTTGGACTCTGTGGGAGAAGGCGAGGGTGGGATGATTTGAGAGAATAGCATTGAAACATGTATATTACCATATGTGAAATAGATGACCAGTGCAAGTTCGATGCATGAAGCATGGCACTCAAAGCCAGTGCTCTGGAACAACCCTGAGGGAGGGGGTGAGGAGGAAGGTGAGAGGGGGGTTCAGGATGGGGGACACATGTGCACCCGTGGCTGATTCATGTCGATGTATGGCAAAAACCACCACAATATTGTAAAGTAATTATCCTCCAATTAAAATAAATAAAGAAAAAAAAAGAATACTGGAGTGGGTTGCCATTTCCTTCTCCAGGGGATCTTCCTAACCCAGGGATTGAACCTGGGTCTCTTGTATTGCTAGCATATTCTACCATCTGAGCCACTTGGAAAACCCATTGCCTCCCCATCCCTAGCTATTTCGTGCTGCGCAAGACAAATTCTAATTCCACTGTCATTTACTGAGCGCTTCTTTGGATGAAGCCCATGGGGAGAGCTGCTCTAGGAAATGCAGAGAGAAGGTCTGAAAGGGCAGCAGATATGGGAGATGCTTCCCGTATCCCGGCAGTCTTACTCAGAGAAGGAGGAGGAGGCAGGTAAAGGCCAGGACTGTGGCAGCTGGTCAAAGAACACTAGTGAAGCTGCCCAGCAGCCAGTCCCGAGCAGGGGCCACTGTGCAGCCCTTGTTCCTCCCTGCCCCCCAGATGCCTTCCTATTCTGATTCCTCAAATTTCACACTGAGGAAGGCATTCCCTTGGTTTAGAGACAGATTGCTGATAAACTGTTGTCAGTCATTAGCAACTGGTGTGAGTGAGACGCCCACACTCTCTCCTGGAAGCAGTTTTGATGGAGGGATTTGCTCAGAGGGCTCTGCTCAGAGGGCTCCTCCCCTTGAAGACAGCAAGTTGCTGATCTCCTGATTTGCTGACTGCCAGGCTCTGGAATAAGAAAGGTTAATTTTTCCTGCTTTAGTCCACAGGCAAAGGATGAAGAAAGAACAAAGGAGATTGCTGAGGGTTGGTTTTGCCTGCATTTTATCTGTCTATCTGCCTATCTGTCTATCATTTTCTGTCTAATTGTGTTCCATTAATTCCTAAGACCGAATATCCAGGGACCCTTACCCTTGCTCTTAATAGAAGGGGATGACCATTTCAGTTCTGAGTTTTCTGGGACCCAAAGCAAAAAGATCAGTGTAGGACTCTGTGTTCACAGATAAAGACCAAGTATTTAGGAGAACAGCTTTTCCTGGTATTAAGAGTTAAGAGAGACTTTTCCCAGGAATGCTCACAGAGGTGACCCTGCAGGACACAGTGGCCAGCTGTTCTTAGAACGCTGCCCCGTGGATGGTCCTGCAGTCTCCCTGAGCACCGGGCAAGCCTGTCCCAAAGGTAAACTCCAAGGTGAAAGCGTCCCCGGAATCTGACCTAATCTAAGAACATAATTCAGCATATCTACCCTCCAGGTGGGCTTCCCTGGTGGCTCAGAGGTTAAAGCATCTGCCTGCAATGTGGGAGACCCGGGTTCGATCCCTGGGTTGGGAAGATCCCCTGGAGAAGGAAATGGCAACCCACTCTAGTATTCTTGCCTAGAAAGCCCCATGGACAGAGGAGCCTGGTGGGCTACAGTCCATGGGGTCGCAAGAGTTGGACACAACTGAGATACTAATAGCAACCCACTCCAGTACTCTTGCCTGGAAAATCCCATGGACGGAGGAGCCTGGTAGGCTGCAGTCCACGGGGTCGCTAAGAGTCTGACACGACTGAAGCGACTTAGCAGCAGCAGCAGCAGCAGCAGAGCTACTAAACAGCAACAACAAGACACATTCAAACACATGGAAAATAGATCTTTTGGATGCCAGGATTTTCTGCCATAAAACATGGCTGCAGTAATTTAAGCCTGGAAAAATTTGGAAGCACAAATAACTAATTATCCAATAAAACCCTCCCAGTCATCCATAAACAATATTACTTCCTGCCAAGCCATTTGAGAAATATTTGCTGCAAAATATACCCCCAGAAAACAAATGATTTGATTCTATTTTATATCACACTGACTATAAGTTGATTAAATGTTGAGGGGCATTTGTGGGAAATGATTTTTATTTGAGGAGAGTTGCTCTTCAGCCATTCTTGCTGGTAATAAACAGTCAACAGGGTCATATGTGATAAGCCCATTCCCAGGCCATTCCTAGCACAGAACTGGTACCCTCCCATTCTCAAGAGTGCTTAATGGTATCAGCAGTTGTAATTTTTGATTCTTTAAAATAGAAATATTTATTTAAAAATAATTATCACCCAAGACTGTCATCTTCTCTGTGCAGAGATAGTTTCTACTGATGCCCATTCTCCAAACGAGGCAAGTTTTGAGATGCAGGGTCTACAGAAATATCAGTGAACCAGGGATCTACACTGAGCTTATGCTGCAGAGACCAGCATTTTCTGTGGGTCCTTGAATATGCTATGTCCACAGACCCCAGTATGAGAATCAGTTACTTAGTCCACAGTCGATTCTGATCCAGAATCAGAGCCCAAGAGGCTATCCATGAAAACTGCAAACAAGCATCTTCAGAAAGTTACAGATAATATAGTAGTTAGCTCTAAAACAGCCACATTGAAAATCATGCAAAATACTGGTCTAAGAATTCGATACTTCATTTTTCATTCATTTATTCCTCTCAATGTTATTGGGCCCCAAACCTATGTCCAGTGTTATATTAGGCACTGGACTTATGGTCTTAAGCCAGACAGCTAGAGTCCTGTTCTCAAGAAACTTTCAGTCTATCGTGGGGAACACTGGCATTAAATAGGTAATCACAGCGTGATAAAGGTTAGGGAGGCTGGTCTCGGGTGGGGTGGGAGCCTCTATAGCAAGGGTCAGAGAATTTGTCAAAGAGGAAGATGGCATAGGTTTGGCAGACATATATTATCAAGGTTGTAATTCGGGGAGAGGAGGGCTGCACTTTGAAAAGGAAGATTTGGTGGCATCCTTGAGGACTACGTCCAGGCAGGAACGAACAGGTACAAAGGCTTAGAGACGACTCTTGTGGGAGATGAGGTACCCCCTCTCTCTGCCTCCACCTGGGCGCAGAGGAGAGTTCTTACCTGGATCTCGGCGTGGTGGACCTGGGCCGCTGCCGTGGCCACTTGGTCCTCCAGATCTGCCAGCTCGGTCTCATCCGTGCCGCTGTGGATGCACCGGGCGGCATCCTCTAGCTCGCTCAGCTGGCCCTCAAGTCCGTACACAGTGCCTGCAGCCAGGTACACCTGCAGAGGAGGCATGGCCTTTGAGCTCAGGCCTGTGGGCCCGGGGCTGGTGGGGCCCTTTCAGGGGATGCTACAATTCAGGGCAGTGAGAAAGAATTAGACTCAACATTGGGAAAAAGAGACAGGGAATCCCCCATTTATAAACATTCTTTACACGTAAGTGGTAACATAAGGTCTTCCCACCCCCTCACTGTCAGCCACACCTCCTTTTCCCCCAATCTTTCCTGGAAGAAAAAATAGTTTGCAAATTCTAAAAATATGATAAAATAGTATAAAAATACATGAGATAAGCTACATAAGTGATGAATTTGTCTAGCAACTATAACAACCATAGTATCAAGACAGAGGAAACAAGGAGAAAAACTCATGATGCAGTTTTTCCAATAAAAATTTTGGTTGGCATTTAGTAATTGGGAAAAATTCAGAGAACACGAAAGAGGTGAAATTAATTTAAAACAATTACAAATTTTGAGTGAATTATCTCTGAACAGGTACTATTAGCTTGCTTGAATCAGGTTAAGGGAATGAAAAGGAACCTGAAATTTGTAATACTTTATTTCTGAGAAAATAGTATGATGTTGAGAAGCATGTAAAATCTGTTTCATGTCAGACAGCTGGTAGAGAATCTGCCTGCAATGCCGGAGACCTGGGTTTGATCCCTGGGTTGGGAAGATCCCCTGGAGAAGGGAAAGGCTCCCCACTCCAGTATTCTGGCCTGGAGAATTCCATGGATTGTATAGTCTGAAAGTGAAAGTGAAGTTGCTCAGTCGTGTCCGACTCTTCGCGACCCCATGGAGCCCACCAGGCTTCTCTGTCCATGGGATTCTCCAGGCAAGAATACTGGAGTGGGTTGCCATCTAGTCAAACATGATTGAGTGATTTCCACTTTCACTTACACTGAAAATTAAAGAGAAAATAAGATAGAAGTAATTTGAGGGAAAATTAAAGGAAAAATTACTTTGGCTTACGAATTTATAATGTGATTCTCATAAAAGTGGACAAACAAGGAGATTCCTGGTGGTCCAGTGCTTAGGACTCCAAGCTTCCGCTGCAGGGGGCGCGAGATTGATTCTGGCCCAGGGATCTAAGATCCTGAATCCTGCATACCATGTGGCGAGGCCAAAAAACAAAAACGTAGGCAAACAGAAAGTAAACCGTTGAAATAATTCAGGCTGAGGGATGCCGGACAGGGTGAATGAAACAAATGCCCCTTCAGCCTAATTAACAATATGATGAAACAACGGACAACACAGGAACCAGATGTATCTAGAAAAGTAATTACTTAAAGAGAGATTCATGAGGTTTAATCGATGTATATAAAGCTCTAAAAATGTAATCACAATCATTTTGAGTTGATCTGAATGATGCGCACCGCCCCTTCTTTAACGGTTCTTTTAACTTGAGGTAAAAATATAACAGAGTTAGGCAGTCCAAGAGCCGTGCACATAGATCACTTGCACTGAGTGATGCTGAGTGTTGACGAGGAGGGCGAAGACCCCTGAGATACTCCAACTCGGTCAGTTCCTTGGCATGATTCATACATGTGTGTGAAAACTGGGAATTTGACAAACCTTTTCAGTGTGGAACAAAAGCAGGCGCAGGTGTGATGAAAGCAAATTTGACCGTGCATCACCAGACAGGACTAGCTGGGCTGGGGGAGCTTCCAGCGGTGACTACCACGTCTGGCGTCACTCTGGGTGATTCATCGCTCACACAGGGGTCATACATCAAATGTCTGCTGGCCATCACCCTATTGCAGTTTGCCCTTAGTGTTAGATCTCCTTATCACAGGTGAGTATTAGAGAACTTCTGCTTCTAAAAGATCTTCACAGTTTAATACAGCCATATGTTCTTCATCTTCAAAATAAGAAAAACTTTATTTTTGTCCGATGAAGAATATTTCAAAGCTATTTGAGGGGAGAAAAAGCTGTGAGGTTGAAAAATTATCTTTAGAAAGGGAGAAAAATTGCAGACAGAGAAAGAGGAAAGAAGAAGTAGGAGAAGAGGAAGAGGAGGAGGAGGGAGGGGGAGAGAGGAGAAAAGATCAGAGAGATGGCCATGACAGTTTGAATTTGGACATTATATTTTTGGTACCCACTCCCAAAATGGTGAATTTATTTTGATATGATAATTTAAAACATAAACTGAGAGCTTTTCACAATGAATCAGTTTGTAATTATGATTTAAATAAAATGAATAATTTAAGTGTGTCAGTGGTTAAACATGACTTGACATAAGGTCTAATAACCTTGATATTTCCAGAAAGATGGAAAACTAAATGTCGTCATACCCTATGGCCATATCAACTCAATAGCATCTTGTTGTTCTCTCGCCAACATAGTCATCCACCAACATTCCTTATTTTCTCTGCCAAGACAAAGCAGTATGAAATCGCTCCAAGTCCCCAGCAAGGCCAGAATGTTCATCTTTTACTCTGTATTCCCTGAAAGCCTGCTTTCCCGGCACTAGCGGGGAGGGGCGGTTCAGAGGTTTGGCACTGACGCCCATTCGACAGGAACTTACAAGCACCTGAAGGATTGGAGGAGGGTGACGATGGTCATGACCATGATGATGATCATGACAGGTATTTATTGAGCCAGAGGGCTGGTGCCAGATTTCATGCCTTTATCCACCCTGCCCTATGACGGTGTGCTCAGTCATGTCCAGCTCTTTGGGACCCCACGAACTGGAACCCACCAGGCTCCTCTGTCCCTGGGATTTCCCAGGCAAGGATACTGGAGTGGGTTGCCATTTCCTCCTCTAGGGGATCTTCCCAACCCAGGGATCGATCCCCCATTTCCCACATCTCCTGCATTGCAGGTGGATTCTTTACTACTCTGCCACCGGGGAAGCCCAATCTATGACTACCATGACACTTAATCTCAACTGGAATGTTATGACGATTTACAGTTCAAACTTTGGCATAAAGGCACTAGAGTCACTGTGGTTACAGACGGATGTGATACTGGCTCTGTGGCCAGGCTGAAATAACAAAAATTAACATGCTATATAATGAAAATATTATTCTAGTCTTAAAAAAACCTGTTTGAAAACTGTCAACTTGGTATTGCTTGCTTAATTACAGTACACTTTTGGCAAGAAATATGGTTACCACATCTGAGCAATCTACGTCCCCTCCAAACTCTAGTCACTGATGCCTGTGACCCCACTGACTGGCTCCTGGTTCAACAAGCCTTTCTTAAACCGTTCAGTGGATGAGAATAAGTGTTTCATTACGGAAGGACATTATGGTCAAAGCCCCTAGGATACAGAACATTAAATAGATTTCTTATTGTAGAACTTCTCAGAGTCTTTAATGTGCTAACATGTATCTCAATTTTCCTAGAAAGACTTTATGGGTTTCTCAAGCCTGTCTGATCTTAGAGCATCTTGTTGGACTTGGCTTCCATGAAATACATGTTAGGGGACTAAGGTTAGACAGTAGCAGATAGGATTTCTTTCCTTGTTCTCTGAGAGCAGAGAGCTATGATCACTTCCAGAAGTTTACCTCATCTGTGCTGTGGGGGCTGTTCAAGGGCTTTGAGAAGGAAGATCAACCTCCTCTGCCTGGTCTTAGATTGTGGGGCAGAGGTGGGTGCCCCTGTGGCTGTCCCACTGTGCCTGCTACCACTAATTGCATACTACAGAGTATTTGGCATTGCCAAAAGTTTTAGGGCAGAAGTAAAAAACTAAGATCATGGCACCCAGTCCCATCACTTCATGGCAAATAGATGGGGAAACAATGGAAACAATGACAGATTATTTTCTTGGGCTCCAAAATCACTGCAGATGGTGACTGCAGCCATGAAATTCAAAGATGGATGCTCCTTGGAAGAAAGCTATGGCCAACCTAGACAGCATATTAAAAAGCAGAGACATTACTTTGTCAGTAAAGGTCCATCTAGTCAAGGCTATGGTTTTTCCAGTAGTCATGTATGGATGTAGGAGTTGGACTATAAAGAAAGCTGAGCACCAAAGAATTGATGCTTTTGAACTGTGGTGTTGGAGAGACTCTTGAGAGTCATATGGACAGCCAGGAGATCAAGCCAGTCAATCCTAAAGGAAATCAACCCTGAATAGTCACTAGAAGGACTGAGGCTGAAGCTGAAGCTCCAATACTTTGGCCATCTGATGCAAATAAATGACTTCATTGGAAAAGACCCTGATTCTGGGAAAGATTGAAGGCAGGAGGAGAAGAGGACAACAGAAGATGAGATGGTTGGATGGCATCACCGACTCAATGGACATGAGTTTGAGCAAGCTCCGAGAGTTGCTAATGGACAAGGAAGTCTGGCATGCTGCAGTAACTGAAAAGGAAGTTGAGACTGTTCCTCCACTGGCTCTGTGGCTGGGAATTATGGGGTACCCCTGGTGGTCTCTGTCAGAGGAAGTTCTTTAGATGGGGGTGTAATGGTGGGGGAGCCCACTCATCCTGCCCCTTCACAACCCTGCACAATCCCACAAGGTGGCCATGGTGGGTTCCCCCATTCACACCACAGGTTTTAGAATGGTTAAGCTGGTTATTCTCTGTTGATCCCTAGATCCATTTTCCATTCTTTTCTGCTCTGTTCTGTTCTCTGTGAGGCTGACCGATACAAACTTTACCATCAAGGATCCCTTGCTGGCACGGATGGGTTTCACCAATGAGAAGATCAAAGGCAGGAGGAGAAAGAAGTTGGAGCCTCCCCCTCATCCCCTTTCCTTCCCAGATTCCGTGGCAACAGCTCCCACTAGGGGTTGCTCTTCCAGGTTCCAGCTCTCCCTGGGCTGTAATGGCCTGGGGGTGGTGGCTCCTTCCTCCTACTGCTACCCTCTGGGCACTGCAGCATCCCTTAACCTTACCCAGACCTGAGCCAATACTCTCTTCCTGAAACTCTCCTCTCCCAGCCAGACCCCTACACTACAGTAGGACCCTGTGCTTCAGAGGTCCCCAGGCATTGAATCCGAGAAACTGAGTCTCCACTGTGTGTGTGCAGGGAAGGCTGGCACTGGTCTGAGGTTCCTCCCACCTTTAGGTGAGACAAAGCTGACTTTACAACTAGGCAGCAGGTTAGAAGTGTCAAAGTTAAGAGACAAAGGAAATTCTAAAGTCCCCTATTTGTTGTTCAGTCGTGTCCAACTCTTTGTAACTTCATAGACTGAAGCACACCAGGCTCCCCTGTCTTTCACTACCTCCTGGAGTTTGCTCAGATTCGTGTCCATTGAGTTGGCGATGCCAGCTAACCATCTCATCCTTTGCCCCCCTGTCTCCTTTTGCCTTCAATCTTTCCCAGCATCAGGGTCTTTTCCAATGAGCCCATGCCCCGCTTCTCCCAATTAAGTAGATTAACAAGGCAGTTCATGAAACAGATTTGACATGTGGATGTGACATATTTCATTTTATGTAGCTCTGAAATCTTCGTAAGTCTACATAAAGGTGGACATTGTCTTGCAAATCTTCTCTTTTATCTCAGAGTCTTGGTCTGCAGAAGCCAGTGTTCAGAAAGCAGACCAAGTGTTGCCATTTCTATTTCTGCTGGTCCCTGGGCTCCTTGGCACAAAGGAGAAAGGCAGCAGAGGAATGAGAGCAGGAGCGCTCTTTAGAGCACAGACAGACACAAGCCCTGGTTTAATTAAATCGGCTGCACCCAGAGGCCAGTTTAAGAATCAGCTCTGCCCTTCTCCTGCTGCTCAACTGAATTCCATCCTGGAAACAGCAGAGCAAGCGACCTGCCCACGGCTCTGTGATCTGGGGAACTGAAGAGATTAAAAAAAAAAAAAATCATCCTTTCCATGACTCAAAGACCCACAGAATTCAAAGGAACACAGATGTAATAATCTCTTTAGAGGTGAAATTTGAAAAGCTGGACGGGGTAGGGAAGGAGGTGGAAGTAGGCAGTTAACTCTTTGTGAACAAGAGAGGCATCTTAGAGGGTCCGTACAGGGAGCAGGGAGCTGTAACCCCCAGCCTTCCACTGTTGGCATTTCTGACATCCTGAATCAGTGGCTAAGAGGATGAGTTTCGGACTCAAAGTGTTAATGCACCCACGAAAAGAAACATGATGTACAATAAAAGGATCTTACATATGAAAACTCTGCCAAGGCCATTGTATTTTTCAATACACTCCTTAGAGGAAAAAAAAAAGCATGCTATCTTTGCTTTCAGTGTGCCATGGGGACTGGCCGTTGTCGTTTAAATCTGGATTATTTCATGCATTGTAAGTTTTTTGATACCATACTTTGTAAAAAGAAAATTCGTCCCTTCCTGGTTAACCACATCTTTAATCTTTTCAACTCTGTGTGTGCAGGATTAGGGCTACTTGAGGACTTACAGCACCTGAAAGCATTGTTACAGGCATGTTTAAAGCACAGAGACCTGCATGCTAGAAGTAAAACCGTGCTTTTAAAAATGTACCATATTCATCTGATGTAATCATGTATTGGGCTTCCCAGGTGGTGCTGGTGGTACAGAGACCATGGGAGAGGCCAGTGCAGGAAACACAAGAGCCTCAGGTTTGATCCGTGGGTTGGGAAGATCCCCTGGAGAAGGGCTTGGCAACCCACCCCAGTATTCTTGCCTGGAGAATCCCATGGATAGAGGAGCCTGGCAGGCTACAGTCCATAGGGTCGCCAAGAGTTGGACATGATTGAAGCAACTGAGCGCACACGCACGCATGCAATCATGCATCAGATAAGCATTTCTTGGGCACCTCCTCTGTGTCAGGCTCAGGACCAAGGGTGAGGGCTATTGATAGGAAAGGCAGCAGGTCCAGTTCTGTGGGAATTTATATATCTGGTTTCCAACTTGGGCACGACCCTGCCATAGTCTTCTCTCATGCCCCTGCTAAGATTTGACAATGTCTGGAGACACTTTTCGACTGTCAAATCTGGAAGGGTGCAGCTTCCAGCATTGAATGGGCAGAGACCATTGGATGCTGCCAAGCACCCTGTCCTACAATGTACAGGACAGCCCCCACAACAAAGAATTGTCTGACCCAGAATGTCATTGGTGCTGATCTAATGGGAGATATATGAGTGAACTGAAAGTGCCATGAAGTGAGGCAGACACCTGCGTAGGATTTATGGGAATCCAAAGGGAGAGAGTCTTCCACTTTTCAAGTAAAACTAATCTGGTTTTTTTTTTAAAAAAAAAAAACTTTGGGTCATTTAGATTTGTTGTTTCAACTTCCAGCAAAAAAAAAAAAAAAAATCTTTCTAATAACATTTCCTGGTTTCTGAGAATGCCATTCATTAGAGCATCTCCAAATTAGGGTTGATTCTGCTGAAGGAAACATAGAATCACCTGACTGGCTTTGATATTGGGACTATGCCAATTGTGATGGTAATGATGGCCTGAGTGGTCATGTCCAAATTTCTCTGTGTCATCCCTGGTTGCAATGAATTGTTGGAAAATTCTCACTGAATCTTCAGTGAGGTCTTAAAAGTGACTGTAGATACCTGTATGTAAGAATCTATTTCTTTCTTTCCTCACTAGTTGGAAGGACAGAAAAATCCATTACAAGCAGACCTATCTGTGAAGCACGGCAGACCAGTTGCAGCAACCTAAGCTCTGTTGGCACCACTCTTACTCTCTGTAGTGGCACTGGCAACATTCCACATGGATCCCCATGGATCCCTTATATAATTTCTGCTCACTGCCCTCCCCACTCCCAAGCTGGGGTGTGCTTTTGGTTCTAATAACTCAAACCTCTGCAGAAGACTACTTTTGAGCTACTGTAGACACTTTGAAAATGAAAGTGTTTGTCATTCAATCATGTCCTACTCTTTGGGACCGTTTGGATGGTAGCCCACCAGGCTCTGCTGTCCATGGGATTCTCCAGGCAAGAATACTGGAGTGGGTTGCCATGCCCTTCTCCAGGGGATCTTCCTGACCCAGAGATTGTACCTGGGTCTCTCGCACTGCAGGAAGATTCTTTACTGTCCGAGTCACCAGGGAAGCAGACACTTTGCCTGCATGCAGAGAGACTGAGGGGCCTGCTGGCTGTAAGCAGGGTGGGTTTCTTTGCCTTAGGTCAGGACAACTCTGAGATGCAACTCACACTCCTGGGAGTTGCCTGCAGGTTTGGGCTTACTCTCTAAGGTCATAGCTTTGCTTGACTTCTTCCCTCTCCCTACTCCCTTATAAGTAAGTATTCCCTGGGAGCACTTCCCTAATAAATCAGTTACATAGGAATCCTCATCTTAGGGTCTGGTTCCGGGGAGCCCAGTCTAAGACCCTTCTGAGAATATACATGCTAGGGCAGTGGTGTGTTTGCGTCCTCGGCCTCTGCGATGAGTTACATCATCAGCTCCTCCTTCACACATGCGTGCCCTAAGCAGAGCACATCCACATTGTCTTACATTTTCCTCCAGGGAAGTCAGCTGCTCATCCAGTCTCGCTTGGTCTGTCCCAAGAGGAAATGTCCCCTTCTCTCTGTCAGGAGGGACAGGCGGGAACTCCCAGGGCCCTGCAGACTCAGCGATCAACTCCTCCGTGGCGTTGATGACCTTCAGGACTTCTGTGGAGATGTTGCAGAGAGAAACAGCAGAATACTTCTGTTTGGTCCAATAACAGAAGGGGACAGAAGACAAGAACAACATTAACAATGACATGGAAATTCTACATCATCATGGTGCTCATCATGAGACTGATTCTGTCATAACACACACAAACATCAATGTGCTGAAGGAATGAGAATCTCTAAAATATCTATCCAGTCTGAGGGGACTGAGAGGAGGCCTGATGTGACTTGGCTGAGCTTCTGTGGCTCACAGCAAATTATTTCAGATTTTTAGGGAGAGAGGAAGGGGAGCCCAAGTGGAAGTTACTAGGTCCTTTGCCCACTGCTGATAGTTTCATATTCATCACCTCGTTTTCTGGATAATATTTTCTTTCCTCAGCAGACCTGCAGTCACAGACTCTGTCAAACTACATTCATGATGTAGTCCAATGGATCGCTTTCTGGACGGGGAGTGAGGAGGCCTGGGCTCTAGATCTGGCTGTGATTTCATCCAGACATGGGACCTTGGTCAGGCTACTTCCCATTTCTGGAACTCAGTTCTGTCATCTGTTCATTGAGAGGATCGGAAAGAGTTTCTCTACAGCCACTTGGGAGCCACTGTGTTGTTAGCTCACTCACATCTATTCTCAAGCCCATCCCTCCTTGCCTTGCTTCACCACTGAGGCTGAACAAGAAACACACTCCATTTCCCAGCCTCCTCTGCAGCCAAGGGCAGTCCTGTGACATGGTTCTGCCCAGTGGGCCTGCAGGGAAAGCCCATTGGGATTTCAAGCAAAGCTTTTGTTTTCCTAATCAGGTGAACAGATGCAGATGCTCTCCTGCCCCTGCCTTGATCATTGGTGTGCAGTTAGGAAGTCAGCATGAGTGAGGATGTCAACATGAGTGAAGATGATATCAAAATGCTGAGTCAGGTAGATCAAAAAGACTGAAAGAGCCTGGCCCACATAGACCCTGGATCAGCGGTACTGCTGTGACTCTCCCTGCCTCTGAAAATGCATGAGAAAAATAATTTCCTGCCTGTTGGAACCCTTGTGGGCCAGATTTTCCATTATTTATGGTTGAACACATTTCTGACTGACACAATTCACTTCTAGTTTTTGTATTCGTGACTCAAAGTTATAATCAGTCCAGATCTGGGCCAAGGTCTTTGATGGAGCGGAGGTGCTTCAGCCACAAAGAATCATCTGCATCTTTGAGTTCATCTGAACATCTATGCTATGCTATGCTAAGTCACTTCAGTCGTGTCCGACTCTGTGTGACCCCATAGATAGCAGCCCACCAGGCTCCCCCGTCCCTGGGATTCTCCAGGCAAGAATACTGGAGTGGGTTGCCATTTCCTTCTCCAATGCATGAAAGTGAAAAGTGAAAGTGAAGTCGCTCAGTCGTGTCTGACTCTTAGCGACCCCATGGATTGCAGCCCACCAGGCTCCTCCATCCATGGGATTTTCCAGGCAAGAGTACTGGAGTGGGGTGCCATTGCCTTCTGAACATCTAGCACCAAGAAATAAGAAGGCGATCAATGTTGCTTGGCAGTAATGGTGTCCATCTATAATCAGTTTTACTTAGCCCATCACAGGGTTTGCAAACTGGAAATTCAAACACTGCCCATTTCCAGGAAAGCCTGGAATTTTAATGCCTTTGGTACCTTTCAAGGTATCTCTCTGATTCATATAATCTGGACCAAATATTAATGATAGCTCTGGCTTGATCTTGCAAAGTTTGTTTCTCCAAGTAAATTCTACTGCAGGTTTTATCTCACTAAAGGAGGTTTTCAGTGGCCCTGCAACTTCACTAGGAAATCAGTGTCTAAGTGACAAGTCTGGCTGAGTTCACAGTCTAGAAGCTGGCGCTGGGCTCTGGCACGTGGTCTCATACTAGAGTCTCACTCTGGCATCTATCAGTCATCCTAGGGTTAAGGCACATGTGCTCAGGGGGCAGCTCTCCAGTCGGTCTGTTCTATAATAGCTGCTTGACTCATCCAAGAGTTATGCTTCTTTTGGCTCAAGGGACTTCATTACATACCAAAAAACCAGTCTGAGTTATCAGGAAAATGAGAGGGAGGGAAGGCAATGCAGATCTGCCAGACGAAGGGTAGTGGAGAACCAAGCCAACCTTTCACCTTAGGAAAAACTTGCAGAGGCTGTACTCCATTATCCAGAATCCTATAACTCAATGTTTTAGAGATGACCTGGACTCAAAATGTTTTGGGATGAAGTAACCACCATTGTTTGCTGAAGTCCATTTTAGAAAAGGCAACACTGTACATATGAAAACAGACTGGTTACCCTTCTCTTAATAGATAAGGCTTGTATTTCTAAAGTTTGCCCTTTATTTGGTAGAAGAAGTGCCTCTGTACATCTTTTGAGAAGAAAGACATGTAACTGAGGGGTTCAGAAAAAAAGGTTAGATGGTAGCATGACGGAAGGGCAAGTATGAACATTAACACACACCTCCCATTGGTCCAGGGTCATTAAAGGGCCAAGGACCTAAATTGGAAGGACACAAGAGGTGCTTAAATAGAAAGAGTTATCTGCATCTTGACGCCCACAGAATACTCAATATCAAAGTGATGAGCTGGACATCAGTGTTGCTTGGTAGGCATTTTTCCTTTCCATCCATAAATAGCCTTGTTTATTCAATCATAGGAGTTGCCAGCTGGAAGCCAAATAGTGCCTAGCGGCATGTGGGTTGTTTTTTTTTTTCCCTGACAAGAATGCTTTCTGTGAGATAAGCACCTCCCAGTTCTCTGCAGTCCCTGCCACTAATTCATCTACATCTTTTATTGGGGGTTGGTGATGTGCTGACTCTACCCCAGGTGCTGGGAAGAAGCAGTGAACAGTGGGTGAAGTCCCTGCCCCCATGGCATGCCTTCAGCTCCACCCAGGTGACTTGACACAGTGACATACGTTCCTGACCCCCTGAAAGTATTTGCCTTTGTCATTAATTGAGAGTGAGCAGTCACTGGCAGCTGGTCTGTGGAGAGCTCCAGAGTTTTGCTCACAAGGTCTGTGGCCCCATTCAGAAGGCAACCAGCCTCCAGCTGGGGAAGGGACTGAAAGAAAAAAATTACATGGAAACTGGACAAGATCACTCTGGTTGGTTGGTGTCCCAGTTCAGCTCTCTACTGGGAAACACAAACTGGAACCCATGGGCACTTGAAGGGAATTTATCCCATCTCTAGGAAATCGGATGTTTGCCTGTTCTACAGGAGTGTTCCTGACTTGCTTGGACATGAGCACAGGAGTGGACAGGGCAACTACTGGGAGTGAAGATAGTGGGATTTAATTAGCTGTGTGATAGGAGCAGGGCACCCAGCCTCCTCATTCCTTAGTTAACTCACTAGCCCAAGAAGAGATTAGATTTGTCACAAGGCTCACGCTGTCTTGTTATGTAAATGTCCTGTTCCCTGCCCAGTCTAGATTTAAAAGTCGAAAAGCACTGTCTACAATTGTGTGAAATAAAGCTATATTTAGCGCCGGACAGGGTTTTGTTCAGATGAAAAAGCTGGTGAGGATTCAGAGGTGCTGGCAGGGAGCCCTGTATGGGGGAGAAATGAAAATCTAAAGCAGCCTTCCTGCTTTATTGCTTACAGCCCCAGAGACACGAGCTGAATGGCACAAACAAAGCATGATCCCAGAGCCAGAGAGGGCTTTCTACGATGGCAGCTGACATTACTCCACACTTTCATTGTAAGATGGATCAAATGTGACAGGTCCATGGTATCAGATAAGGGAGAGGTGAAAGTGTGGAGAAAATTAGTTGACAGAACAGGGGCCACTGCAGAACAGGAAGGCTGGACGCAAAGACACGCACGGCCAAGGGCCCCACAGATGACAGAATGGAAACGGCCACTGCGTGTAAGTAGTAACCAAATTCAACCTTCTAGCGATCAAAGAAACACAAACAACAAATTTACTAAGTGCCAGGTAGATGCACGATTCCTTTTCAAAATGCTCAGGGTAGCCAATACTGCTTTTCCAGGGTGGAACAGGGGCTTTCAGGTGTTGACCTGGCAGATATGTATTTCTTGTGATGCGACGAGACGCCCCAGTCTCTTGACCACATGTGGTCACCACTGAGAGCCTTGGAGTCCACCTCTAGGGTCTGGTTTGTGTCACAGGCCTTTGTGGAACCCTGAATCCATAATATCAACTTCACAATCACCAGACTGTAACCCATAGTCCATGCTTGGGGAACAGAAGGTGATGAGAATCCTCCAATGTTTCCTCCATCAACACAGACTCAGCTTCCTGCTTGACCGTAACCAAGGAGGTGATGTACCACTCTGAGGCGGGAGCCTGCCCCAATGGCCATGTCAATGGACTGGAGGAAGAAGACCATGTCAGGACCCAGTCATAAATTCCACCTGGATCTTTTCTCTTCTCTCTGAGGACCACGGTGCAGAGCAGACTCTGCCTTTACTTTTTGTCTCACTACCCACAAACTTATTTTTGCCTTTTCATACTGTTCATGGGGTCCTCAAGGCAAGAATATGCAAGTAGTTTGCCATTCCGCTTCTCCAGTGGACTGTGTTTTGTCAGAGAAGACTCTTTGAGTGCAACGGGAGCAAACCACTCAATCCTAAAGGAAATCAACCCTGAATATTCACTGGAAGGACTGATGCTGAAGCTCATGCCCTTTTTCTTCCTATAAAAACATGTTTTTAGGAACAAATTCTCCCTCCTTTTACTCTTCCTTATAAACTGTTTTCCAAAGACTCGCAGTATGTAAAGTGTCACCAGGCGGTGATTCTGAGTCTTTAGAATTCAAAAGAAGAAAATATCTCCATCCTAAACACTAGATATCCCTGCTTATTTGCAACCCTTGCAAATTCTCCTAAGAATGTTCCAGTGTCATCATTCATCTTGAAGCTTTGTGTTGGACAAAGAACTACAAACTCATTCCAAGCTGGAATAAGCATGCATGGAGGCAATGGCACCCCACCCCAGTACTCTTGCCTGGAAAATCCCATGGACAGAGAAGCCTGGTACGCTCCAGTCCATGGGGTCGCTGAGTCGGAGACAACTGAGCGACTTCACTTTCACTTTTCACTTTCATGCATTGGAGAAGGAAATGGCAACCCACTCCAGTATTCTTGCCTAGAGAATCCCAGGGACGGAGGAGCCTAGTGGGCTGCCGTATATGGGATCGCACAGAGTCGGACACGACTGAAGCGACTTAGCAGTAGCAGCAGCTCCTTGCCAGAGTGCCTCAAGCTTGTGAACATGTGGGCAGGCTCCTTAGGTGCCTGGCTTAATAGGAAGAGAATAGGGTGGAATGTCGGAGGGCTGATCCCAGGTCCAGCTCCACCCTTGGGTGTGTGCGTGCACATGTGTCTGCCAGTCTCAGCTGCGCCAAATCAGATCCAGTGTCTGGCTGTGTGGTGAACTGGGATTGTGACAAAGACCCAGGGCATCTATTCATGTGACCTGATGTAAGCCTTGATATAACAGCTTAATACAATGTGGGGGAAAAAAAGCTTTAAGGGTTAAATGATATGTTCAGATTTCTTGGGCAGAAGAGGGAATTTCCTAGTTCCACCTCAGGGATGGTTCCAACACCTATAATAAGCCCTAAACACATAGAAGTTGATCAGATCAGATCAGATCAGTCGTTCAGTCGTGTCCGACTCTTTGCGACCCCATGAATCGCAGCACGCCAGGCCTCCCTGTCCATCACCAACTCCTGGAGTTCACTCAGACTCACATCCATCGAGTCAGTGATGCCATCCAGCCATCTCATCCTCTGTCGTCCCCTTCTCCTCCTGCCCCCAATCCCTCCCAGCATCAGAGTCTTCTCCAATGAGTCAACTCTTTGCATGAGGTGGCCAAAGTACTGGAGTTTCAGCTTTAGCATCATTCCTTCCAAAGAACACCCAGGGCTGATCTCCTTTAGAATGGACTGGTTGGATCTCCTTGCAGTCCAAGGGACTCTCAAGAGTCTTCTCCAACACCACAGTTCAAAAGCATCAATTCTTCGGTGCTCAGCTTTCTTCACAGTCCAACTCTCACATCCATACATGACTACTGGAAAAACCGTAGCTTTGACTAGACGGACCTTTGTTGGCAAGATAATGTCTCTGCTTTTGAATATGCTATCTAGGTTGGTCATAACTTTCCTTCCAAGGAGTAAGCGTCTTTTAATTTCATGGCTGCAATCACCATCTGCAGTGATTTTGAGCCCAGAAAAATAAAGTCTGACACTGTTTCCACTGTTTCCGCATCTATTTCCCATGAAGTGATGGGACCAGATGCCATGATCTTCGTTTTCTGAATGTTGAGTTTTAAGCCAACTTTTTCACTCTCCACTTTCACTTTCATCAAGAAGCTTTTGAGTTCCTCTTCACTTTCTGCCATAAGGGTGGTGTCATCTGAGGTTATTGATATTTCTCCCAGCAATCTTGATTCCAGCTTTTGGTTCTTCCAGCCCAGCGTTTCTCATGATGTATTCTGCATATAAGTTAAATAAGCAGGGTGACAATATACAGCCTTGACGTACTCCTTTTCCTATTTGGAACCAGTCTGTTGTTCCATGTCCACTTCTAACTGTTGCTTCCTGACCTGCATATAGGTTTCTCAAGAGGCAGGGATTTAGAAGCGGGACACCATGCTTTGATGTCCATGGATCCATGACACGTCGGCAGGGTCTTGCAATGTGCCTTCTTTACCCATTGGGCTCAGCAGGTATGGCACCTAGGGCCCATCATTCTTTTAGGGGTCCCATGAAAATGTCTTAACTTCTTTGAAAATCAGAAGGAAAAATGAATTCTTAGGTCTCAGCACGTGTCTTAAACACATTTTGTTGTTGTTCAGTTGCTCAGTCATGTCTGATTCTTTGTGACCTCATGGTGAATGCAGCACGCCAGGCTTCCCTGTCCTTCACATCTCCTGGACTTTGCTCAAACTCATATCCAATGAGTCGGTGATGCCATCCAACCATCTAATCCTCTGTAGTCCCCTTCTCTTCCTGCCTTCAATCTTGCCCAGCATCAGGGTCTTTTCCAGTGAAGTCAGTTCTTTACATCAGGTGGCCAAAGTATTGGAGCTTCAGCTTCAGCATCAGTCCTTCCAGTGAATATTCAGGGTTGATTTCTTTTTGGATTGACTGGTTTGATCTCCTTGCTGCTCAAGGGACTCTCAAGAGTTTTCTCCAACACCACAGTTCGAAGGCATCAACTCTTCAGTGCTAAGTATTTTTTATTGTCCAGCTCTCACATCTGTGCATGACTACTGGAAAAACCATAGCCTTGACTAGATGGACCTTTGTCAGCAAAGCAATGTCTCTGCTTTTTAATATGCTATCTAGGTTTGTCATAGCTTTTCTTCCGAGAAGCAAGCGTCTTTTAATTTCATGGCTGCAATCACCATCTGCAGTGATTGTGGAGGCCCAGAAAATAAAGTCTGTCACTGTTTCCATTGTTTCCCCCATCTATTTGCCATGAAGTGATGGGACTGGATGCCATGATCTTCATTTTTTGAATGTTGAGTTTTAAGTCAGCTTTTTCACTCTCTCTTTCACCTTCATCAAGAGGCTCTTTAATTCCTCTTACCTTTCTACCATAAGGGTGGTGTCATCTACATATCTGAGGTTATTAATATTTCTCCTGGCAATATTGATTCCAGCTTGTTATTCATCCAGGCCAGCATACATAATACATAGTATTGATCTTTATACCAACATAGTTGTAAAATATGGTTTTCAATGTTTTTTTGTGGAGAAAAGTGTTCACAAAGGCAGAAGTGCTCAGGCCCACAGAAGTCATCAGCTGGCCCTGGTCCTGCTGATCTGGAGCCTCTGTGGAGGTGTCTAGCAGGGCGGGTTCCCAGGGTGGATGTGGGCAGCAATAGCCTGGTGAAGGCCCTGAGCAGGTGGGCCCCTACAGGAGGATCATGAACACGTAGGAGACCCTCGCCCTAGATTCCCCCCCCACCCCACATAATGGAGAGAGAGAGTGGGAATGAGTGGGTGCGCTGGTCTTGTGATTTCCTAGTGGAGGTGGATCTAAGGTGACCTCCTCACTGTGCACACACCAGGCCATGAGGCTTAGGAAATTCAGGTTACACTGTATGACTTTGGGGATATAATCTCGCTGAGGCTCAGCTGTGAAATGGAGATAACACCATCCAGCTCAAGGGGTTTTCGAGAAGATGGAATCAGTCAGAACACAGAGCTGTCCATGTCTACTCAAACCTCTCCCACCTGCCCTGCTGGCTCAGGGTGGGCACGTTACTGGTAAAGGCTAGTGGCTTAGACACCTTTCATTATGTACTGTGTTCTTGAAACAACTTTCCTTGACTACTTGTTTTCTTTTTTTTTTTCAATACTTTTAAACATTATTTATTTGTTTATTTTAGCTGTGCTGGGTCTTCGTTGATGCGTGGGCTTTCTCTGGTTTCTAGTTCTTCCTAGTTTCTTTCTCTAGTTTCTAGTTCTTTCTCTAGTTTCTCTAGTTGCAGCGAGTTGGGGCTACTCCCTAGTTGCAGTGTGTTGGCTTCCCATTGTGCTGGCTTCTCCTGTTGTGGCCCCCAGGCTCTAGAGCACAGGCTCAGTGGTTGTGGCACCCCCCGTTTCCCAACCAGGCATCAAACTCCGGTGCCTCCTGCATTAGCATGCAGATTCTTAACCACTGGACCACCACGGAAACCTTTACTAGATGTTTTGAAAAAATGTTTTTTAACCAAAAAGAGTTACACTTTGCTGCTGCTTCCCATTTTTTTTTCTCTTGCTAAGTAAGAATATTTCTTTAAAAAGCTGCCATGCTGTACTATTGTCTGCCCTCAGCATAATTTCATAAAGAAGAGATACCTTAACACCCCAAACTGGAAGACGTAATATCAGAATACAGAACAGTCTGTGCTAAGAAGCAACAGGAGGCAACCTGCCACTGACACACACACGTCACACGTGCCACAGACACACTCTGTTCCCTGGTAGTGAGCACTGAACCATGTATGCTGACAGCCAAGGAAAACCAGTCACGTCATTGCCTAGCTGGGCAACTGAACAAGCCAGGCACTCAAACATCATCTGCTGTTTCCTATCATCACTAATTTAATTCAGGCCTTCAGGAGGCATCTGCTCTCTACCAGGCACTGCCCTGGGCCCTGCAGGGGATGCAGAGTGAGTAAGCATGGCCCCTGTCCTCAGAGGGCAGAGACAGGAGAAGGTTAGGAAGACCCCCAGCAGACAGCGGGAGATAAGTCCTACTCTACCCTGGGAGCCACAGGCTGAGACCTATAGAGAGACAAGCAGGTTCCGTTAGCATGTGACTTTGGAGTGTGACTGGAAGCACAAGAAGGATGAGCAGGATACTTCCGGCTGAAGGGGAGTAAAGATATCAGCCTTGGAGATAAGGCGTCATGATGCGCACAGGGAATGGCACTGCAGTCCAGGGTGTGCAGAGGATGACAGGTGGGAAAAGAGAGGGAGGCCTGGGTCCCACAGCACCCTGAAGGCCAGGCTCAGGGGTTTGCATCTTGAATGGCTGGTGATGGGGCGCCATCACGGGTTTCCACTGCTGTTATCCAGAGCTGGCATTTTTTGTTGTTTAGTCGCTCAGTCGTGTCCTACTTTGCGACCCCATGGACTGCAGCACGCCAGGCTTCCCTGTCCTTCACCATCTCATGGAGTTTACTCACACTCATCCGTTGAGTCGGTGATGCCATCCAACTGTCTTGTCCTCTGTCATCCCCTTCTCCTCCTGCCTTCTATCTTTCCCAGCATCAGGGCCTTTTCCAATGAGTCAGCTCTTTGCCTCAGAACTGAAGAACGAAGTGCTGTCATTTACTGACTGCTTACTGCGTGCCAGGCTCTGAGAGCCTCATTTAATCTAGGAACCTCCCTATGATGTAGGAACTATGACTACTCTATCTTACAGATGAGGAACTGTGCTTAGAGAGGTGACGTGGTTTGCCCTGAAGGAGCCAAGATCCGCATCCAGGTCTGCCCCATTTCAAAGCCTGGGTTCTTAACATGCCAGCTTGAGAGGCTGAGGCTTTAGTAAGGAAATTCTGACTGCTAAAGGAAGGACAGATTTAGGGCCTGGGAGAATCAGAGGCAGAGATGAGTGTAGGACTTGATTGCTGCAGCTTGACTCCCAGGTCGCAAGGGCTGAGGTGGGGCAGCTGCAGTGGGGACAAATGGATGAAAGGTACACTGTTCTGGCAGGAGAACGGGAAGAATGCTGTGGCCATGGAGCAATCAGGGAGAGGTCAAGACGCTGCTGTGCTTTCCAGCTGAGGGGTCTGGAAGAAACTCATGCCATTCAAGGAGATTTAAACATCGAGGGAGAGAAAATCTCATTAGATTTTTGAAATAAGGAAAAAACATAAGATTTCAAAGCTCCTTTCTCACAGCCCAGGAGACAGAATGATTGCCAAATGTCAAACTGGAATAACCCCCAAATCACTGATTGAGTCTATATTTTGAATCTAGCTATTTTTCTCTCTGCCTGTAGGGCATGCGGGATCCTGGTTCCCTAGCCAGGGATCAGACCCACAGCTTCTCATTGGAAGTGTAGAGTCTTAACCACTGGACCACCAGGGAAGTCCCTGAATCCAGTAATCTGATGGCAAGGCTTCTGTGCAGGTTTTGGGGGTAGGGGAACAATATTCATAGTTGGCTTTAGTGAAAACAAGAACAGGGTACACGGGCGGGGCTCTCCAGTTCTCCTTTCAGCCCTGTGACAAATGGATGTTCTTTAAGGGGTGAGCAGGGGACTGTGGACATCCCAAGTAACAGAAAAAAATGTTAACAGAACCTTCTAAAGACACGTGGGCTCCCATGAAGGAATTACAGGCAGAGGAGAAACGTCTTCAGTGTTCAAGTTGAGTAAAATGCATACAGGACCTCACCTTCTCTCCTGGGATATCTTCCTCCTGAGAAAGCCCTTTGAGGGGAAGCGAGAAGGAAGGAAGGATTTCTTCCTTCCTTCCTTCCAGCTCAGCGTTACTGTACCTACCCCTTGTGCTGGGTCTGACCCCAGATTGTTCAAGGTTTCATGTAACCCTCACAACAACCTTACGTGGAGGCTGTTTTCATCCCATTTCGAGAGAGGAAGAAACCATGGCTCAGGGAAGAAGATGCATGGCTGGGACTGGAGCCCAGAGACTCTGGTCTCTGAAGCCCACGCTCCCTCCCACCAGCCACACCACCTCCTCCACCAGCATAATTCCCGGGACGTAACAGACTGCAGAAAGTGATGGAAGAACAGAATCTAACTGAATAATCAAATCCATGAACAACAGAGAGAAGGGCCTGCAGCCTCCACCAAGTGACACCAATCAGAATGAGCTTGTTGATTTGTATGTGCTGTGTGCTAAGTTGCTTCAGTCGTGTCCGACTCTTTGTGACCCTATTGTAGCCCACCAGGCTCCTCTATCCATGGGATTCTCCAGGCAAGAATAGTGGAGTGGGTTGTCATGCCTTCCTCCAGGGGATCTTCCTGACCCAGGGATCGAACCTGAGTCTCTCACGTCTCCTGCATTGGCAGACAGGTTCTTTACCACTAGCACCATCAGGAAAAAAGTGAAAGTGTAAGTCGCTCAGTGGTGTCTGACGCTTTGCGACCCCATAGACTATATACAGTTCATGGAATTTCTCCAGGCCAGAATACTGGAGTGGGTAGACTTTCCCTTCTCCAGGGAACCTCCCAATCCAGGGATCAGACCCAGGTCTCCCACACCGCAGGCAGATTCTTTACCAGCTGAGCCACAAGGGAAGCCCATGTTGATTTGTACACCAATGAGCAAGCCACACACCAAAACCTGAGATCTCCCGAGGGACCAGCTCCTGTTCTGAGCCTTGCTGAGCCTACCTGAGGTGGAGCCTCCAGGGAAACCAGAGTGAATGAGAATGTGGTGTCTGAGGAAATCTGCTCCAAATGTGATCCAGACTTCCCAGCCTGCTCCTTACTGTCTGTCCCACATCACAGGTGCTGCCTTGGCTCTATGAAATGCTCCTATCAAACCACCAGAGCAAGCAAGGAAATTTGTCCAAATGCCCTGATTTCATGTATTTTTTTCTTCCTCAAAGGTAAGAAAAGAAACTCCATATGTCATCCTAAATAGATGACAGAAATCTGTTAGAAAAATTCAGTGCAAATATGTTTCAGTTCTCATGAAACATAAGGCGCTCCAGCGATGCCTCTACCACCCGTCAAAATACATTCTCCATCAACAGACTCACGTCCCCAGAGAGTGACTTGATGAAAGAAGGTGGCACAGAATTGTGGAAAGAAATTGGAGCATGGACCTAATAAATTAGCATGTGTAATAAACTGCGACATGAAATGTAACAGAGATTAGAGAATGGACCTCTGGGGATGTTGGGGTTCTGAAGTCATCTAGATTTTGATGATCAAAGTTATATATGTGAAAAAAATAAGGTTATTTTTGATGGTGATGATTGAAATGAAATTTAAAAGTCTGCTATTTGCACATTTAGTTTAGTTATGGAGTTAAACCCACTGGTCTGTATGTCTCTCCAAGGTCATTTTCTCTCCCTTCCTGGGTGGAGTCCCCGTAGTCTGATGTAGGCACCTGAGCATGGCTGCTCCAGGACCTGGTGACGATGAGAGAGGAAGGGAACGCTGGGGCCACTGCCTGTGACCAAACCTGCCCGGGCAAGTCTTCAGCAGGCAGGACTCCCTCCCTGACCATGGTACTCATGGTTGTCGATCTCTTTTGCTTTTTTGCACTCTGGCTGTTCTTCAGAAAATCAGTTCCTGATACTCACTGGAAATACTTCCCCGTGGCTGTCAGTAAACAGGGTTCTGCGAGAGCACATGCTTGGCTCTGAAGTAGCCTGGTCACACAGGAAACCACCTTCCACTTTCACTTGGAAAGGAGGTGGCACCTGGCAACCAAGGCGATCTTCATAAATATAGGATCCTCCTGCTGAAATCTTTCCAGGTTCTTCCTGTCTCACACAGAACAGAAGCCGATGTTCTCTGCACGGCCCACATGGCTGGCTTGCTCTGGCCCCTACCTTCTCCTCATCTCTCTCTCCTTGGCTATGTTGCCCCAGCTACTCTACATCTTTAGGCGGTTCCTTGAACTTGTCAAGGTCATTTCCACCTTAAGGTTTTGCCCGTATTTGCCTGGAAAGCCCTTCCTTTATTGCCTGATGTTTTTCTTCTTGTCCTTTGGGTTTCAGTGGAAAGCACAGTCGGTCAGAAAAGTCAGGACCATCCAGGACACGTCCTCCTCCCAGCTCCATCCATGACTGTCTGGCTGAATCTTCTCCTGGGCACTGGTAACTGTGCACACCTTCCACTGTGTGTGCTTACACACTTCTCAGCTGTTACCCGTCAACAGCAGGGAAATCCCACCAGAGCAGGGACCTTTCCTCGCCAGTCCCTACTGTATTATTCTAGCTCTTAGAATAGTTCAACAATTATTTGTTGAACAAATGGTAAATGAATAGGGATTCAAACTCTAGAACTTGTGCTACCACTTCTCACAGGAAGTTGGCATCTTTTCTGTTCGTGTCTCCTGTACATAATGCTGGGCCTGCCAACTAGGGATGGCCATTCATTCCATCCTTTGGGTGAACACTAAGGACCTTCCTCTCCTGCCACATCACTTCATCCCAAATAGCAAGTGCACATATGTCTCAATACATTTATTAAAAATCGATCTCTGCCTGACCAGGGGTAAGAGGTGGGTGGGTGGTAAGTATGAGATAAATCATGAGTTAAATTAAGAATATTCTAGACCATACTTCTGAACTATTTCATTGCATCCTTTACTAATATCTCATAAATTTAATTACTCTGTCTTTAAAACAAAATGTATTATCTTAATAGGTTCTCTTTATTTTTCTAAAAATTTCTAAATTATTCTTTATTTTATCAGATGATTTTTTGAATCCTTTTGAAAAGTTAAAGAACTTCAGATTCAGATTTTTATTTGAATTACACTAAATGTCTATCCTCATTTTGGAAGAATTCTTCTTTGCATGGTCTTTCCTACCAGCAAACTGGTAGGTTTCTTAGAGATTTGCAGTTTTCTTGTTAAGTTTTAACTTCACATTTTTTGTTTTCCTATTATGGATGGATTGTTGTTTAGTTGCTAAGTCGTATCCAACTCTTTTCTGACCCCATAGGCTGTAGCCCCCCAGGCTCCTCTGTCCAGGAGATTTTCCAAGCAAGAATACTGGAGTGGGCTGCCATTTCCTTCTCCAGGGGATCTTCCCGACCCAGGGATCAAACCCATGTCTCCTGCATTGGCAGGCAGATTCTTTACCACTGAGCCACCAGGGAATTTCTGTTTTATCTCCCCACCCCTCCAGTCTGGTTTGAGATTCACGTCTGTAAATCTTAGTTATGAAATGGGGAGTTCTCACGTAAACCCCAGAACCCCTTGAGCTGTACTGTGTATTGTGCTGAATGATCTGGATTTGTGAATAGACCTGCTCCTACTAGACCTTTTCTTTGAATAGGATGAATTTTTATTTTGCATTCATTTGCATCAAATTTGCTATATTCTATTTTTAAAAATTGAAGTTGATTTACAATGTTGTGTGAGTTTCAGGTATACAGCACAGTGCTTCAGTTAAACATATCTATCTATCCTTTCTCGGGTTCTTTTTCATTATAGGTTATTACAAGATATTGAATATAGTTCCTTGTGCTATACTGTAGGTCTGAATTGTTTATCTATTTTATATTTAGAGCACAGAGTTGCTATTTTCTTTTACAGGTTCTTTGTAACTCCGGTAAATGTTTTTGATCTCTGATTTTACCCTGGGGATCCTTTATATTTCTCCACACATTTTTCTCTCATTCTATGCAATAGCTATTTCAAACCCTCTCCACAATCCTGACAATCCAATTCCACCATCCCCTCACTTTCAGAAGGCAAACTTGCCTTCTAGTTTGGGGGTGCCAGAGATGTAACCAAGCAGGACCCTGTGGGGAATTCCCAAGGACAGACTCTCCCATGTCTTCTGCCTGCCTCTTGTTTATAGAAAGACTTTACCTTCCTAAGCCAAACCTGAGTTCTAAAGAGTAAATTTAATACATTTAGAAGTGAGAAAATGCAGAAACAAAGGAAAACAGTCAAGCAAGACAAAATAATAGTTTAGCCATTAAACAAAGTCAAAGACCTTTAGTTCCTCTCAAGGGCTATAGATAATTTTCTGGGCCATGTCCTTTGAGCTGTTTGCAGACACCGAAACCCCCGTCAGGTGGACCATGTTTACTGCATGCTGACCACCATCATGAGGGCCCCAGACAGGATGGAATCAGAGGGTGGATGATGTTGATTCCCGATTACCTCACCACCAAGCAATCAGAAGAACGTATCCAAGCCGATCACTCACCCTGCAACCCTCTCCCTCACCCTGCAACCCTCTCCCTCACCCTGTCTTTAAAAACCTTTCCCTGAAAGCCATCCAGAAGTTCCGGCCTTTTGAGCATTAGCCGCCCCACTCTTGCTTAGCCATCGGGGAGTTCCTGCCTTTTGAGCATTAGCCATCCCCACTCTTGCTTAGCGCCCTGCAATAAACTTTCCTTCACAACCCAGCGTCAGTGGGTTGGCTTTATTGTGCACTTTGCTTCAGTAAGTGGGACAAGGAGTTCAGGGAGGCTTAGAACATAAAACAAGTTTTGTTCATCTTCCTAAACATCAAATTTACCCACTTACTTATACCATTCTGTCTTTGCTGTTCCAGTGCTGACACCCGACCTGTTTTCTGGACCTCATCCTCTCCATTTTCCCAGAACTCACTATTGTTGGACACTTAGGTTGTTTCAAAGTTTTCCTAATATAAAAGTATAACACTTAATGAACTGCATTGTGATATACCCTTGGCTGCTTGTCTAGTTATTCCTTAGGATAAATGACCGAAAGTATATTTGCTGGATCAAAGGGTATGCACACTTTGATTGCTTTGAGTTACCAAGTCACCCGTGCTAATATGTGCTACTTTGTGTGTGTTAGCCTGCCTGGTCCTCTGAACTCTTACCAACATAAATTATCGTCCTTTTTAACCATTAATTTGTTAGGCAAGTGGCATTTCATTATTTCAATTTGCATTTTTATTGCTTGTCTGAACAAGTGCTAAACTTTGCCCTGTTCATGGCTGTCTTCCCTTTGCCTCAGTGTGCTTCTGCTGAATGGAAAAAATGAATGAACGAACGTACAAAACATATGCCAAGTTCCGGGCTGGGTGTTGCATTGAATACAGTTGAGATACAATGAAAATTGAATATTTTTTCATATGCTTATTGGTCATTTACCTTACTCTTTTTTGTTTTTGGTCAACTGTCTGCTTACGTAGACTGCCCTTTTATCAAAGCCTTTGACTGTGTAGATCACAATAAACTGTGGAAAGTTCTGAAAGAGATGGGAATACCAGACCACCTGATCTGCCTCTTGAGAAATCTGTATGCAGGTCAGGAAGCAACAGTTAGAACTGGCCATGGAACAACAGACTGGTTCCAAATAGGAAAAGGAGTACGTCAAGGCTGCATATTGTCACCATGTTTATTTAACTTATATGCAGAGTACATCATGAGAAATGCTGGACTGGAAGAAACACAAGTTGGAATCAAGATTGCTGGGAGAAATATCAATAACCTCAGATATGCAGATGACACCACCCTTACGGCAGAAAGTGAAGAGGGGCTAAAAAGCCTCTTGATGAGAGTGAAAGTGGAGAGTGAAAAGGTTGGCTTAAAGCTCAACATTCAGAAAACGAAGATCATGGCATCTGGTCCCATCACTGCATGGGAAATAGATGGAGAAACAGTGGAAACAGTGTCAGACTTTATTTTTCTGGGCTCCAAAATCACTGCAGATGGTGACTGCAGCCATGAAATTAAAAGACGCTTACTCCTTGGAAGGAAAGTTATGACCAACCTAGATAGCATATTCAAAAGCAGAGACATTACTTTGCCAACAAAGATTCGTCTAGTCAAGGCTATGGTCTTTCCTGTGGTCATGTATGGATGTGAGAGCTGGACTGTGAAGAAGGCTGAGCGCCAAAGAATTGATGCTTTTGAACTGTGGTGTTGGAGAAGACTCTTGAGAGTCCCTTGGACTGCAAGGAGATCCAACCAGTCCATTCTGAAGGAGATAAGCCCTGGGATTTCTTTGGAAGGAATGATGCTAAAGCTGAAACTCCAGTATTTTGGCCACCTCATGCGAAGAGTTGACTCATTGGAGAAGACTCTGGTGCTGGGAGGGATTGGGGGCAAGAGGAGAAGGGGACGACAGAGGATGAGATGGCTGGATGGCATCACTGACTTGATGGATGTGAGTCTGAGTGACCTCCAGGAGTTGGTGATGGACAGGGAGGCCTGGCATGCTACAGTTCATGGGGTCGCAAAGAGTCAGATACGACTGAGCGACTGATCTGATCTGATTATGAGAATATTAATTCTCAAGGGCTTAGCTCATTTTTTGCCTAGAGAGGAAGATGTTCTGCTGAAGTCCTCATGATCCAGGAGAGAACCCAGAACTCTCTTCCCAACCTCAAAGGCCCCTCCCCCAAGCATGGAGGACAAGAGAGTGGGGATGAAGGATGCCAGTGACATGAAACCTCACCTGTTCAAGCGCTGTAGAGAAGAGCTGTAGCTCTAAGTGGTAAAGCTTCTATTTTTCCCTACAGCCAGTTGTTTAATAGAATCTTAGAAAAGAGGTGTTGATTCCTCAACAGGCATAAGGCCTACTGAGATCAGTACAGCTTGTAAGATACAAGTTAGGATTGAACCTTACATTCAAATTAACACCAACTGAAGACAGAGACACGCTTCTCTGCTGTCTCTGAGCGAGAGACACTGAATCCTCATGTGGATGGTGAGCCGTTTTACAAGGGTAAGACGCGTGTGGACAGTACTTGACTTTATGTGATAGCAACATGTGTTTCACAACACGTTAAACTGCAGAGACCTACAGCTCTGGGCTTTCTCAGACAAAGGTCAATCTGTCTGCTTGACCATTGACCAGGACTGTGTTTCTATGTGACTTGATACTAATTAATTGTCTCTTATTTGCAGAGAAAGGCACTTATTACTTTTTGCTCAGTACTTTGATGAGAACTATTTCATGAAAACTGTGGATAGGGGAGATACCTGCTGGTCTGTGACTCCCTTGTGAAAATAAAACACAATGATTCAGCTACCTGTTAACAAACAAAGACATTTAAATAATGCCTTTAAGACATTGCATGTATGGATTTGACTATAATGCAAGAATTTACTAATCTGGGTCTTCAACAAACACTCATTTTCTAAAAGATTGACACATAGGACATCTTCTGTCATATAAATAGTGTCATAAATGACACTTATTTCAGGAAACAAAAATGTATTTAATTCATGACATGTCTAGAGCCATGACTCTTTGGAGCCAGAAGGGACCTTGGGGGTCTCTGCTGTAAGCCTGGGAGATAAGGGGTTTATGGGAGATCCAGCCCCTGCAGGTAGCCTCCAAACTCCAGCCCTTCTTTGCATCTTGCCCTCAGGAACACAGCACCTACATATCTAGAGGCAAATGGTTCTAGGAAGCACTTTAGCCAGCCCTTTCTCCCGTAACCATTGGCACAGTCACCTGCCTAGTGGTGGAGGAGAAGCAAAGGCTCATTCCTGGGCTTGAAGGATCCCAAGGCATGGAAAGTTGACCACTGAGGTTCATTGGAACCAAGATGGCTTCAGTTAAAAATATAACCTTCTAGGAGTCCAGGTTTCTGGACTAGCCCCAAGCTTTATAAGCTGGTTCTTCAGGTAGTTGAAACTCAAATGGCAGTGATCATCCTTAACTCATCCTCAGGCGCGGAACACCCAGCCAAAGTGAATCAGCTGTAGGGACCAGTTCTGTCTACAGCCAAGGGCTGACTCCCGTCCAGAAAAAGCCTCTTTCTAAAATGGTTCTTCTGCTGCTGGACAAGACTGTGAAGCCCTAATTTCTATATGGGTTGTCATACTAAGGACACTGACCTGCCACTGATGTCCCTGTGTTGATGGGAATATGCACATTATTCTGCTATGGACCCCAGATTGCAGAATCCGCAGTAGAGGCAGGAGGGACGTGAAGTCTGGATGAGGCTCTGTCTGTATGAGGGATCCTCCAGGTCAGGCAGAGGCTGCCAGCAGTCAGCCAGGCTTTTAGATTTCCCCACTGCTCAGTCACAAACACTGCAGTGAGTGTTTGTGATCTGGGGGCTCCAATGTGTTCTCTGGTTTAGTTACTGTCTCAGTCTGGTTTCCCCAGAAGCAGACCCCAAGACATGGCTTCAAGTGCTTGGAGTTTATTGGAGAAGTGGTCCCAGGAACTAGTGGAGGAGTGGAGAAGAGAGGCAGGAAAGGGAAGACAGCCTACTTGAGCTGGTCCTCACTACAGGTGCCCAGAGCAAGATCTCCTGGGGAAGTCGGGGCATCAGTGGGCAGCATACATCCCAGGGTCATTGCCCCAGTGGAGGCAAAGGAGCTGGAGGATTTATACTCTATTAGTCACTGGATAGGGCTCTTTTCGGGGAGAGGAGCACTGCCTAGACTGTGCTTCTAGACCAGTGTCTAGAGTCTAGACACTCCCAGCCTGCCTTCTGCACAGGAAGGGGCGCTCTTGCTGTGCCAGGGACCCCCAGGCAGGTGGACGTTGGGCCAATGTGCAGCAGCACGATAAAGAGATGAGGCGAGCACTAACAGCTTCTGGAACAGTTTCTTTAGCCCGGATCCATTCCCCAACCAAGGTGTGTGTGTGTCTGCATGTGTGCACTGCACAGACTAGTTGTGGTCATATTACAGGGAAAGTCATATTTACTCTGATCCTGAAGGTGGGGACCTGGGAGGTTCTGATGCAGTATTTTCCCCATCCCATTCTTCAGAGTGTGACAAAGCACCGCATGTGGTTAGAGACCTCTGGCTTGACACTGCATGCGTGGATGGGAAATAGGTACTAAGCTCTTCCTTCAGTGCTAGCACAGGGGTGTCATTTCACAACAGCGAAGTTCCTTTTCCTTGAGGTTGTTAAAGGGGCTCTGAGGTTATTACTGTTTGCCGGGCTCCAGCTTTGTGATATGCCTGTGCTGTAGAATTCAGTTGTCTCAGCTCTGTAAAGGGGCAGGTTATACCCATTGTACAGATGAGGCCAACGTGCATTTGTGCAATCAACCAGGAAGACCCAGACAGGGTCCTGCTGCTCCACTGCTGCTGTCGCCCAGTCGTGTCCCTCTGTGCGCCCCACGCGGCCCACCAGGCTCCCCTGTCCCTGGGTTCTCCGGCTCTGGGTGGGTGCCTTTCCTTCTCCACCGTGGCGGGCGGTCGCCGCGTCTGCCCCCCCTGGCTGGGCCTCCATGCTCCTCCGTCCATGGGGTTTTCCAGGCAAGTACTGGGGTGGGGTGCCATAGGGGATAGATATAAAAACAAGGTGCACATGGGCTTGTTGACATGCTGGGAGCAAGTTCAAGGGCCACAGGGCAGCTCCAGCAGCTGAGTGGAGAAAGGACTGGAGGGGCCAGAGAGGGCAGCTAGGAGGCAGGTGAGGTGAGCAGACGAGAAAAGGCCTGGACTTAGAACCAAAGTCCAGAGTTTGCAGACTGCATGGTTGCGTTTCACACTCTGTCTAACCCTGAAGCCTCTCTCTACACCCTTCTAATTCTAAACAATCTTCCATAGATGAACCTCTATTTCTGTTTTCCTTTAATCAGAGTAACCCATTCTTGATGGAGAAAGATATATTAATTTTCTCTTTTGGTTTGCTATCTGCATTTTTATATACACTGATTCATGGTTGGTGGTGGGAAAAACTTTAACTTTGGGAAACTGGCACATTTGGGAGTTTGGATAAAAGCGATGCCCCTAATTTCCTACTCAGCGAGGGCACAGGGCAGGGTGGAGGCAGGAAGGGTCAAAGTGCCCAGGACTTTCCTCCATTTCCTGTTCACATTCTGCCCAGGAGAGCCCAGTACAGATGGGTGGCTGTGCCTCCAGAAGGTGAGGCTCGCAGGTGAATGGGGGTTGAATGTGCTGGACTCATTCCAGCCCAGCACCCCACTGGTACAGCGTGAGGTGGGACCACGAAGCAGCAAAGTCAGTAGTATTTCTTACATAAGTATTTCTTACATAAGTAATATCGTAAGTATTTCTTACGATGTGGAGTCATCGTAAGAAATAACACACTATGCTTCAGTTGCCCTCTGGCTCCCAGCCCTAGCAGACAAAATGTGACTGCAGTGGGGCATTGGTTCAAGCAACAGAGAGGATCAAAGCTCATAACCGTAGAAGAGGCAAGGGGTTGGAGCCCACATCCCAGGGAAGGGCTGCTTGTGAAGGCTAGAATCTGCTCTCCGCCCACAGACATGCCAGGGGAAAGAGGGATACGGCATCCCCAGGCACAGGAACCAGCTGGTTTATGAGGGAGGATTCAATGGTTATGGAGGATGGGCTGGGAATGTGAAAGGCAGAGTGTGAGGTGTTGGAAGGTTCAGGGGCTCAGCCATGAAGGATGGTGCAGACTGCTCTGCGGTGGTCCCTCCTGGGCTGGCCAGCCCCCTGCTTAGCACCACAGCTTGGCTGCTGAGCAGATGAAGGGGGGTCATGGACTATATATATGGGTTACCAGCAGTCACTAGCTCAGAGAGCCTACTCTCAGAATAGGGAAAAAATGGATCCTAAGTACAAAGAATTTGAGATATTACCAGACAAGATCTAATCTGAGTTTCAGAAGCAGCAGCTCATAAAGGAAGGAGCCTGTGACTTGAGGCCAAGAGGTTTGTGACACAGCCTCCGAAACTTACTAGCTGTGGGCCTTGAGCGAGGACCTTCACGACTAGTCTCAGTTTCCTCCTCTGCGCACGGGGCTGTGTCTGCCTCAGAGGTTTTACATTAAATGAACTAACACATGCAAAGCACCAGATACATAGGAGATGCTGGACAAACGCTGGCTTCTCCTCTGCCACCGGAGGCAGCAGGGGTCAAGTCTGGGGTGGACGTACTTAGGGAGGAGCTGTAGGGGGAACCCAGGCATGTCATGGAGGATGGTGGGAGAGAGGCTGGGATCCCCTTCTGCCAGAGGTAGGGTCTGTTTTCTGTGGTTTTCACACCACGTCCCTTGGAACTCGGTGGCCTACTTGGGCTTGGAAGGAAGAGAGGACAGTGGGACTGAAGATCAAGGGATTGGGGTTTGGGGGATCCCTTGGACCAGCAGTGTTTGTATCTGATTAGAACCCTAGGATTCCATATAAGGTTTGTTTGGGAAAGGTTCTAAGTAAGTCAAGCCTAAATCTGAAAACTGCAGAGATAGTGACCTAGAAGGCAACTTTCAGTGCAAAGACTTTATACTATGAGATGAAGGTTTAGCACTGGCTAAAAGAGAGCTGGCTAGATGCCCTCACTCCACAGGAAACATTCCTTGGGGGGAGGGTGGTGCGAAATAACACAGCTCTTACCAGTAAGAGAGACTGTGGGTACTATATTACAGATTCGAAAGGCAAGGGCTGTCTTGATGAAAGATGGGATATGAGAGGTCTTGGGAGATATCCAAGGACACGCGGGGCTGTTTTCCTGATTGAATAACTCTGCATTAATCAAGTCAAGTTTTCCTGGGCTCTCCCAAGTGCACAGGGATGGGCATCTTAGAGAGTGCTCTTTGGGGTCTCAGCACATCTGAGCACAAATACAGAGCCTTGCCCCAGAGGCAAGAGACCAGGCAGAGACTGGGCCATCTGCTGTGACTTCACAGCCCTTACCTTCTTCAGCTCTTCCTGGACACTCTGGCTGTTGTCCTCAGAGGACAGACTTTCCTTCTGGTTCTCAGACTCGGTCTTGGGCTCAGATTCCTGATCCTCCCCAGAAGAAGTCTCCTTCTCACTCATTTTCCTTGCTAGCTCGTAAAGCCTGTTCCTCCGTTTCTCTTCTGTGGTGTCTGTGCCGGCCCGGGGGTGCCGAGCCTCACTGCTGGTGTCAGTCTCTGATAAACCACCTGGCACCTGAAGGAAAGCCAGAATCACGAGCTGAAGACCCTTCTGCTACAGCCATGTTGTTCCCGATAATCGCCAGGTAAAGGTCAGTCCTTTACATCAGGCTTCCCTGATGGCTCAGCGGATAAAGAATCTGCCTGCAAGGCAGGAGACATAGGAAACGTGGGTTCAGTCCTCCCTGAGTTGGGAAGATCCCCAGGAGAAAGAAATGACAACCCACTCCAGTATTCTTGCCTGGGAAATCCCATGAACAGAGGAGCCTTGTGGGCTCCAGTCCATGGGGTTGCAAGGGTTGCAAAAGTCAGACATGATTTAGCAACTAAACCACCAAAGGTCAATGAAAATGAAGGTAAACTAAACCAGAAAATGAGGTTCTTGCTTGATCTGCTTTCCCTATGGATGAGCTCTTAATTATTATTCTTACTTTCTCAAACATATACATCTTAACACTTTGTTAGAACTTTAGGCAGAACCAATGCAATACTGTAAAAAATTATCCTTCAATAAAAAAAAAAACAAAACACAAAACTTTAGGCAGGTGAGCATCTGTAGTCAGAAAAGTGAATTTAGTGTTTTTCATTTGCAGAATACTTATCCAGTGGCTCCTAGGGGCAACACTGTGCTGGTACTGAGGACGCAGGTCTGAGCAAACCTCCACCAGCTCCCAGTGGAGGAGACACTAAACCCCTGCTAAGTGCAGAGAAGCAGGGGTGGGGATGGAGGCTCTGACAGGCCTGCTAAGGGGCGCCTGATGGAGGGCTGGGAGTTAGGGAAAGCTGGCTTGTGGAAGTGGTGTTTGAGTTGAGCTTCAAAATGCAGCAGTTACCCAGCTAAAAGGGAGAGGGGAAAGAACCGTATTCAGGGCAGATCACAAAGACTTTGAGATGGTGTTAGGTTCTTGTGCACGTGTAAGGAATACTATGCCACCTTCCCTTGATAGTCACACAATTACATCCCTGGCTCCTACCATCTCCTAGAGCTCCCTCTATGAGTAGAGCCCTGACCGGGCCTGGGAAACTCCAGGAAGACATGGAAATCGTTAAGTCTCACTCTGTTCTTCACCTCATGTTGGACAGATGTGTATGGAATTTTAACAAGATAACCCCCAGCATACCATCAGGGTCCACTGCACACAATATTAGCTTTTGAGTTTCCTCTTTGAGTTGTTCTATCTGTTCAAAAGGCTTGGTCTTACATGACTTTTATTCTTTATTGAAGAACTCCTGAAGAACAAAGAGAAAATGTACTAATTCTGTAAATAAAACTCCTTCCATCTTGCAATTATTATCTGGGTTCATTGGACTCTTTTATAAATCTAAGACACATGACGAGATTTTTTATGATCTCATTTTCCTTATCTTTGGAAATATTTTGCTGTTTTATCATCCTGGGAATTATCTTTCATCATTACTCATCAAATACTTCCAATTATGCTAAAAAAGAGACTAGAATAACAAAAGAGAAAAATGGAATTACTTAGAAGGATGATTCAACATGGAAATAAATCATCGTCATTTTGAGTCTGCTTTTAGCTCACTGTATACAGTTGGGAATTCAAAATTTTTCATAATGGCAAAGGAAAAAAACTGAGAGAACAACATTTCACAATTATTAGATGACTCAGAAGATGCAGTTGGAGAGCAGCTCCACAGACTCGAACGATGATGGACAAAATTGGTTGTCTAAGTAAAACTCAGACCAAGAGTCTTCAGATGACAGTGGCCTAAGTGAATTTTCTCAAACCCAAGAATCAATAAGTAAACAAAGAATCGATGAGTAAACAAAGATTCAATGAGCAAACAATGTATCTATCAGGGTAAGAGAAAAGATGGTATTTTCATTCAGTCCGTCATTCGACAGGAATGGCTTCGTCACACAACATTTCGCAACAAGAATCTAGACCATCCTGTTCTGCTAAAAGGTGTGGCAGATTCTTTATGAAGGTCATGTATCAAATTTGCTTGATTCAGTTTATAATTGGACAAATGCTTAAAAGGGAGCTGTTTATATAAAGGCAATTAAAAGGAGACAGATGATAGAAGTGAAAAAAAAATCACTGGACAGGGTCCCTTGGATGATGATTTTTTTTTTTCTGGCCCTGAGTAAGAATCAATGGTAAGGACCTCATGAAAGGTGGCCGATGCCCCCAGGACGCTTGAGAAAGAGGTCTATGGTCTTAGGACTTGTGGGGAGCTCCACGGAGAAGGCAATGGCATACCACTGCAGTAGTCTTGCCTGGAAAATCCCATGGACGGAGGAGCCTGGAAGGCTGCAGTCCATGGGGTCGCTAAGAGTCGGACACGACTGAGCGACTTCACTTTCACTTTTCCCTTTAATGCATTGGAGAAGGAAATGGCAACCCACTCCAGTGTTCCTGCCTGGAGAACCCCAGGGACGGGGGAGCCTGGTGGGCTGCCGTCTATGGGATCACACAGAGTCGGATACGACTGAAGCAATTTAGCAGCAGCAGCAGCCATGAGAAGAATGGTCTCTGAACAGGTTCTTGAGAGATGAGCATTTTAATATGTTGACATGGGATAGGCATTGTTGGTGAGGAAGCAGCAGGATGGTTAAGACCCAGGGTGCACGAAGCTGCTCAGCACAGTTAGAGGAATAAGGCTCAGAGGTGGAGAGCTTCAGGATGTGGAGAAAACAGGC
Organism: Tragelaphus eurycerus; assembly: GCA_935064755.1. Classification (NCBI taxonomy): domain Eukaryota; kingdom Metazoa; phylum Chordata; class Mammalia; order Artiodactyla; family Bovidae; genus Tragelaphus; species Tragelaphus eurycerus. The sequence continues at coordinate 28,355,547 of CAKXYN010000001.1, read as the reverse complement.
CTGGGTCAGACTGCAGAGAAGTAAGCGTCTGCCAGGTGGAGCTAGTGGTAAAGAACCCACCTGCCAATGCAGGAGACCTAAGAGATGAGGGTTTGATCCCTGGGTTGGGAAGATCCCCTGGAGGAGGGCACGACAACCCACTCCAGTATTCTTGCCTGGAGAACCCCATGGACAGAGGAGCCTGGCAGGCTACATTCCATGGGCTCGCAGAGTCGGACACAAATGAAGCGACCTAACGCAGCACAGCAGGCGTCTGTCTAAGGAGTGAGCTTTACCTGTCAAGTATCTCTGAGCTCTTGGGTCTCCCCAGGCTGCTGGGTGGCACTATGGGCACTCAGAAGCTGGCTCATGGAAGATCTTGGGTATTCCTGCAAGGTGAGCACCCAGGAGCTCCCTAGAGTAGAAATGAGGTAGCTGACCAGGAGCTGCACGACAGGGTTGGAAGTGGATGAAAGTGAGAGCCGAGGTGGGGCCTGAGGGAGAGATCCAGGGTTCTAACTGAGCACACAGGGGCAGAGCCTTAGACACTGGCAGGATGCCCAGGCTGGGGGCCAGTGCAGAGGATGACTTGATGAACAGGGGCCCCATCACTGAGAGATCTGCAGGGACCAGGAACACTGCTCGGCTCTCAGAGGACACCAGAAGGCCCCTCACAACTCAAGATGGTGAAGCTGGAGAAAGTGGAGGGCTTGGATGACTGGTTATTTACTTTAAAAATACAGTTTTAAACAGAAAGTTGCAAGCAGCTAAGTAAGCGTCTGTTGGATTGGCTGGTTTCACATTCCTGGCTCTTCAGAGTGGGGAGACTGATGAGGAAATTTAAGGGAAAAAAAGTTGCCTTTTCTTTGCACATTTCTATTTAGTGTGTGGAGTGCGTGCGTACATGCTCAGTTGGGTCTGACTCTTTGTGACTTCATGCTCTGTAGCCCACCAGGCTCTGTCCATGGGATTCTCCAGGCAAGAATACTGGAGTGGGTAGCCACTCTCTTCTCCAGGAGATCTTCCCGACCCGGGATCAAACCTGAGAATCCTGCATTGGCAGGTGGATTCTTTACCACTGAACCTACCTGTATGTGGCTGCTGCTGCTGCTAAGTTGCTTCAGTTGTGTCCGACTCTTCGCAACCCCATAGACTGCAGCCTACCAGACTCCACCGTCCATGGGATTTTCCAGGCAAGGGTACTGGAGTGGGGTGCCATTGCCTTCTCTGCCTAATGTGGAGATTATGGCTAAATAAGGATGATGTTATTGTTGTTCAGTTGCTAAGTCGTGTCTGACTCTTTTCGACCTCATGGACTGTAGCCAGGTTCCTCTATCCTCCACTATCTTCCAGAGTTGGCTCAAATTTATGTCCATTGAGTTGGTGATGTTACCTAATCCTCTGCCTCCCCCTTCTCCTTTTGCTGTCAGTCTTCCCCTGCATCAGGGTCTTTTCCAGTGAGTTGGCTCTTTGTATTATGTGGCCAAAGTACTAGAGCTTCAGCTTCAGCATCAGTCCTTTCAATAAATATTTGGGGTTGATTTCCTTTAATATTTGATCACTGGTTTGATCTCCTTGGGAGAAGGCAATGGCACTCCACTCCAGTACTCCTGCCTGGAAAATCCCATGGACAGAGGAGCCTGGTAGGCTACAGTCCATGGGGTTGCTAAGTGTCAGACACGACTGAGTGACTTCACTTTCCCTTTTTGATCTCCTTGCAGTCCAAGGGAGTCTCAAGAGTCTTGTTCAGCACCACAATTCAAAAGCATCAATTCTTCAGCGCTCAGCCCTCTTTATGGTCCAACTCTCACCTTTGTACATGACTACTGGGAAAACCATAGCTTTGACTATATGGAACTTTGTTGGCAAGGTTGATGTCTCTGCTTTTTAATATTCTGTCTAGGTTGGTCATAGCTTTTCTTCCAAGGAGCAAGCATCTTTTAATTTCGTGGCTGCAGTCACTGTCCCCAGTGATTTTGGAGCCCAAGAAAACAAAAGCTGTCACTGCTTCCATTTTCTCCCCTTCTATTTGCCATGAACTGATAGGACCAAATGCCATGATCTTAGTGTTTTGAATGTTGAGTTTCAAGCCATCTTTTCACTCTCCTCTTTCACCCTCATCAAGAGGCTCTTTAGTTCCCCTTCACTTTCTGCCATTAGATGGTATCATCTTCATATCTGAGATTATTGATATTTCTCCTGGAAATCTTGATTCCAGCTTGTGATTCATCCAGCCCGGCATTTCTCATGATGTTCTCTGCATACAAGTTAAATAAGCAGGATGACAATATACAGCCTTGTACTCCTTTCCCAGTTTGGAACAAGTCAGTTGTTCTATGTCTGGTTCTAACTCTTGCTTCTTGACCTGCATACTGGTTTCGCAGGAGACAGGTAAGGTGGTCTGGTACTCTCATCTCTTTAAGAATTCTCCACAGTTTGTTGTGATCCACACAGTCAAAGTGTAGTCAGTGAAGCAGAAGTAGATGTTTCTCTGGAACTCCCTTGCTTTCTCTATTATCCAATGAATGTTTGCAATTTGATCTCTGGTTCCTCGGCCTCTTCCAAACCCAGCTTGTTCGTCTAGAAGTTCTCGGTTCATGTACTAAGCCTAGCTTGAAAGATTTTGAGCATTACCTTGCTAGCATGTGAAACGAGTACAATTGTATGGTAAAAGTTTAAATATCTGATGACAGAATACTCATTCAGATAAACTAACATACCTTCTTTTCCAAGAGATTCTCTGTGGTCTGCAAGTTCTTTATCAGTTCAGTTGCTCAGTCGTGTCCGACTCTTTGTGACCCCATGAATCACAGCACGCCAGGCCTCCCTGTCCATCACAAACTCCCGGAGTTCACTCAGACTCACGTCCATCGAGTCCGTGATGCCATCCAGCCATCTCATCCTCTGTTGTTCCCCTTCTCCTCCTGCCCCCAATCCCTCCCAGCATCAGAGTCTTTTCCAATGAGTCAACTCTTCGCATGATGTGGCCAAAGTACTGGAGTTTCAGCTTTAGCATCATTCCTTCCAAAGAAATCCCAGGGCTGATCTCCTTCAGAATGGACTGGTTGGATCTCCTTGCAATCCAAGGGACTCTCAAGAGTCTTCTCCAACACCACAGTTCAAAAGCATCAATTCTTCCAAGTTCTTTATACTAATCTTTAATTTTTCGTTTTTGTTTCATTGATACCCTAAAAAAGCACATTGTGGGTTACTGGGGCAACCACCTCGCCACTGAATGCTGCCAGGGGATTGCCATTCCTTTGTTTGATTTATGCTTCTGGTGGTGCTAACAGGTTTCTTACATTAACAATATTTAAGTTTTAATGCAGCCATTCTTAAACTGGATACCCTCTGAAAATTCTTGGGTAATCCATGAATTCCCAAGATTGAGAAACACCTGGGGTGGACATAAATGGAGGTGGACATAAATTGAGGCGATGGGGACGTGAGGGGTGGAGGAAGGAACTGGTGGGTTCTTGTGGCTGAGCACAGCCGTGTGGTGTGGGTGAACACTGCTCTGGGTGCTGCACACACAGAATCTCATTCAAGAGGCCCAGTCGTTCCCTCTGTATCCCTGAGGACACTAATATGAGTAGGCTGTCCAAGGTCTTGTGGCTAGAGCGTGGCTGAGCTGAAGATGGCCTGACCCTAAAGGCCAAGCTCTTTGCATTCTTCCAAGATAAAGCTAGAAGCTCCACACTAAACCACACTCCTTGGAGGGAGACCAGATTGCAGAACCACAGAGCAGGGGAAGAACCTGAGATGCAAAGGATTTAACCTCTTGTTTCACAAGGGGAAATTATAAAGGGGTGAGGAGATCTTTTTCTAGGGGCACTCTGGCGATGGGTACTCAGATTTGCTCAGTCCCCCTTTCCTTCAGTCAGTGTAGTCTTTATAGACCTTGGAATCCTGCCTGCTTTAGTTCAGAGCAACTTTTCTCCACCTCAGCCTTATCACCACCATCATCTGGATTCTTCACACATTTTAAGGGAGGAAAGTCAACATCTTCCAGGCTGGACAACCCCAGTGCTAGCATCGCTTTCCCAGAGCTCGCCTTTCAACCGTCAGGTCACTCGAGGTGGGGCGATGGGAGCCTCTGGTCTCCTCCCTCCTCTCCAAAGGAGCCCCGCTAAAGGATTACTCTCAGAGGTCACACGTCAGCCTTCATTGAATATACCCGGGCGTCCTGGTGGCCCTTGTCAGCCCCAGTGATGAAAGATTCTGAACCTGACCTAAAAATCAGAATTTTGGCAGCTTGCTTTTAGATATTATTTCAGTCAACTACAGAGGAAAGCCCCAACAGGCTAACTAACCCTAGAGACTCTTTACACAGCAAATGGCCGTGGTTCTACGTGCAGATTCCTTGGCATACACAGTGATCCCAAATTTGAGAAGAGCAGAAAGAGCCTGGGGCTGGCCGACTCTACCTATGTATGTCCCGTTTCTTCTGCGGGCCTCGGAAAGCTCTGTCTCTGGTGCCTTAAGGTGGAGGTTTATCCTCTCCCGATGTATTGATGTTAACCCCAAACTAGATTTATTCATATGCTGTACTCTGGTGAATCAGATCAGATCAGATCAGTCGCTCAGTCGTGTCCGACTCTTCGAGACCCCATGAATCGCAGCACGCCAGGCCTCCCTGTCCATCACCAACTCCCGGAGGTCACTCAGACTCACATCCATTGAGTCAATGATGCCATCCAGCCATCTCATCCTCTGTCATCCCCTTCTCCTCTTGCCCCCAGTCCCTCCCAGCACCAGAGTCTTCTCCAGTGAGCCAACTCTTCGCATGAGGTGGCCAAAGTACTGGAGTTTCAGCTTTAGCATCATTCCTTCCAAAGAAATCCCAGGACTGATTTCCTTCAGAATGGACTGGCTGGATCTCCTTGCAGTCCAAGGGACTCTCAAGAGTCTTCTCCAACACCACAGTTCAAAAGCATCAATTCTTCGGCGCTCAGCCTTCTTCACAGTCCAGCTCTCACATCCATACATGACCACAGGAAAGACCATAGCCTTGACTAGGCGAACCTTTGTTGGTAAAGTAATGTCTCTGCTTTTGAATATGCTATCTAGGTTGGTCATAACTTTCCTTCCAAGGAGTAATCGTCTTTTAATTTCATGGCTGCAGTCACCATCTGCACTGATTTTGGAGCCCAGAAAAAGAAAGTCTGACACTGTTTCCACTGTTTCTCCATCTATTTCCCATGTAGTGATGGGACCAGATGCCATGATCTTCGTTTTCTGAATGTTGAGCTTTAAGCCAACCTTTTCACTCTCCACTTTCACTCTCATCAAGAGGCTTTTTAGCCCCTCTTCACTTTCTGCCATAAGAGTGGTGTCATCTGCATATCTGAGGTTATTGATATTTCTCCCAGCAATCTTGATTCCAACTTGTGTTTCTTCCAGTCCAGCATTTCTCATGATGTACTCTGCATTTAAGTTAAATAAACATGGTGACAATATGCAGCCTTGACGTACTCCTTTTCCTATTTGGAACCACTCTGGTGAATAAGGCCTTTTTAAAAATAACTGGTGTGGTAAAGAACAGTCATACCTACAAAAATATATGTCAAATCCTTGGTCAGCTTAAGAAGGTGGAAATGGGAAGGTGGAACCTGGAATTTTATCAGACTTAATGCTGAAATACATCTCCCTGACTCGAGGAGCACAACTCCCCGTGCGAGGGTCTGAGTTGGTCCAGTGGAGCCGCACAGGGGGGCCTGGGCCTTGGGGACCACTCTGGTGAAGGGGGTTATGAGAGCTCAGCACCTGCATGTCAGCTGGAAGGCCCAATTTTAACTTTTATAGTTACAGGCCTGTTGTCTTGGTGTGATTCCCAAGCTGTTCTCTGAGTCCTTCGTATTATAAAATTGACTTAAAAATAAACAAGACAAGTGCAAGTATTAGTCATCCAGTCGTGTCTGTCTTTTTGTGACCCCATGGACTGTAGCCCACCAGGCTCCTCTGTCCATGGGATTCTACAGGCAAGAATACTGGAGTGGGTCATCATTTCCTCCTCCAGGAGATTTTTCAGATGCAGGGATTGAACCTGAGTCTCCTGCATTACAGGCAGATTCTTTACTGTCTGAGGCACCAGGAAACCTCAATGAAATCTGGGACCCAGATCCCTCTTCCAGAGCCCAAATCCCTCTGACGGGTGGGCTGTGCTCCAGTCTGTTTCCCTTTGGAATCTCCTGTCTGGCAGAATTAACTACGCCATTTGTTGAAACAGTGGCCATTTGCTCCCTGGAATTATATGGCAATCTGTGCAAAATACCCAGAAAACCATTAGCCTGGACTTCTCAGGTCAGTATTTATATGAGGAATAGGCATTTAAGTCACAGTTATTTTCATACTGACTACAGTTGGCCTGTCACTTTGTGGAAACATCTTTTAGGAAGGAAGCAGCATTAACACTGAACTCCATCTTTTTTTTTTTTTTTTCCTCTCTCTGACTCAGCATTGGAACTGGGTATAGATTCAGTCATATGATCCTTGGATTTTGATAGTGATTCAGTGCCTGGACTGCAGTGCCAGCATGAGGGTCAGAATCTGAGAAGGGGCACAAAGAGGCTCCTAAAGAATCATGTGCTGAACTTCAGGTCAGGGGCTGGGATAGTGGGGCTGAGGGCTGTTCCCGATCCCCTTCTTTTCATTGCCAGCGACCTGCGACCTGCTGTGAGTGAGCTGGGTTCCGGTCCCTGCTGTATTGTTGTTGCTTAGTCACTCTTCATGTCTGACTCTTTGGGACCCCATAGACTATAGCCCTCCAGGCTCCTCTGTCCATGGGATTCTCCAGGCAAGAACACTGGAGTGGGTTGCCACGCCCTCCTCCAGGGAATCTTCCCGACCCAGGGATAGAACCTGTGTTTCCTGCATTGGCAGGCAGATTCTTTACCACTGAGCCACCTGGGAAGCAGTTCCCGCTCTAGAGAGAGCTCAATATTTCTCTCATGGGGTGAGCACGCCTTTACTGCCACAAGGAAGTAAAGGCTTTAACTGAGACGTTCAGTTCAGTTCAGTTGCTCAGTCACGTCCGACTCTTTGTGACCCCATGAATCGCAGCACGCCAGGCCTCCCTGTCCATCACCAACTCCCGGAGGTCACTCAGACTCACATCCATCGAGTCAGTGATGCCATCAAGCCATCTCATCCTCTGTCGTCCCCTTCTCCTCTTGCCCCCAATCCCTCCCAGCATCAGAGTCTTTTCCAATGAGTCAACTCTTCGCATGAGGTGACCAAAGTACTGGAGTTTCAGCTTTAGCATCATTCCTTCCAAAGAAATCCCAGGGCTGATCTCCTTCAGAATGGGCTGGTTGGATCTTCTTGCAGTCCAAGGGACTCTCAAGAGTCTTCTCCAACACCACAGTTCAAAAGCATCAATTCTTCGGCGCTCAGCCTTCTTCACAGTCCAGCTCTCACATCCATACATGACCACAGGAAAAACCATAGCCTTGACTAGACGGACCTTTGTTGGCAAAGTAATGTCTCTGCTTTTGAATATGCTATCTAGGTTGCTCATAACTTTCCTTCCAAGGAGTAATCGTCTTTTAATTTCATGGCTGCAGTCACCATCTGCAGTGATTTTGGAGCCCCCCAAAAATAAAGTCTGACACTGTTTCCACTGTTTCCCCATCTATTTTCCATAAAGTGATGGGACCGGATGCCATGTCCGCCCAAAGTAGGGCCACAATTTAACTTCAGCAAAACAAAAGTCATCATTTTGGGCCCATCCATCCTAAGTCCCTTCAGTTGTGTCCAACTCGTTGCAACCACATGGACTGTAGCCGACCAGGCTCCTCTGTCCATGGGATTCTCCGGGCAAGAATACTAGAGTGGCCTTAGTATCCAACAGAGTCCTGGTTAAAAATGTAAAGCTCTGAGCACTTGTGTTCATGCACATTTCTCTTCCCCACTGGAGAGAAAACTTAATAATTCATCAGGGGCTATGACACAAGAATGTTAAAGAAAAACTGTTATATACAGCAAATATCTCATTGCTTTCTAGACTTGTTCTCTGCAACCAGCTAGTCATGGAGGCACCCAGAAATTCTCACTAACAAGGGGAATCACTTGACAAGTCGTTGTCTAAGATTTTTCTTCTGTGCAGGGGGTATTTGATCATACATGCTCTGAACTGTTTCCAAGTTACAATCTGTACTTGCGGAGGCTGCTGTGGAGGTGGGAGTGAGAGGCATGAGGAACCGGCAGCCTTGTTTCAGAGCAGCTCTTTAAGTTTTCGTGTAAAGGAAGGTTCCATGCTAACAAGCTATGAAAATCAATGGTGAGGAATTGGGGTGGAGAAGTGGAGACTCTCACCCTTTAGTCTGTGCACTGGAGGGAATTCAGATACAGTTTGACTTAGACTGAAGGGCTTGCTTGGGAGTGTTCTCTTAATGCACCTCAGAGGTAGGTGGATCTGACAGGTGGCTCACTGTTCGCAGGTGTGGGGGGTGTTGTCACTCCACAACCAACTTGCATGGTCTTGCAAGATGCCTCAGAGTGCCTCTCTTTGAATTCAGAGCTGTATAGCACTCATGAGCCAGGGCCTGGGGGAGGCAGCCATTCACTCCTTTACAGATCCCACAACCCGATCCAGGGCAGCTCGGACCAGTAGAGGTCAGGTTATTTTGGCCCCTCATAGGCCCGAGCTGACTGAGCTGTCCCTAGAGTGATGTAGTGGCCCACACTGAGTGACACTGTGAGAAGCAGCCTCCAAAGTGTGTGTCGTTTGAAGCAGTTTATGGGGAGGGGGCTGTACTTATTCTGTGTTCTCTCCATAAGGACCCGTGGAATAAATTTCTCTGGGATCTCAGCTCCAGCAGCAGCATCTTTTAAGGAATGGATTTATGATTCTAATATGGCTTCCATGACTCAGAAAACTGCTCATAGTTTCCTGCAGATATAAGTTTAATTATCCAATAATGATTTGATGACAACAACATCAGATCTTGCCTCATGCTGTGTGTGCGCTGTGCTTAGTTGCTAAGTCCTGTCTGACTCTTTGGCGACCCTTTGGACTATAGCCTGCCAGGCTCCTCTGGGATTTTTCAGGGAAAAATACTGGAGTGGGTTGACACGTTGTGACATTCCAACATGACACTTCCATGTTGGAATCTTCCCAACACAGGGATCAAATCCGTGCTTCTTGAGTCTCCTGCGTTGCAGGCAGACTCTTTCCCACTGAGCACCAGAGAAGCACTTCTTACCTCCCATTATCCCCAAAAGTTAAGTACAGATGGGCTAAAGAGCTAAATGTAAAATTCAAATCTATAAAGTATTAGAAAAAAACAGGAAAACATTCTTAAAACCTTGGCAATTTAAAACTTTCTCAAACAAGACACAAAATTTAAAGGAAATGAAAATAACTGGTAAGTTATTAGTAACAAAATGTTTTGCATGTAAAATATACTTAAGGTGAAAGTGATAGACAAGGGCAGAGTACTTTCAGTGTGTAACCATCAAAGAACTAAGATCTACAGTGTAATTAGAAAATAAAACTAATTTCTAAAAATCAAGAAGAAAAAGTCTGACAAAATAATGGAAGGAACATATAAATGTGTCTTTCACAGAAGAAAAAAATGCAAATAGCTGTAAATATAGGGAAAAATATTCAATTTCAGTAGTAACTATGTCAACTAAAAAGAAATATATTTTTTCTCACATAAAGTTGGCAACAATGTAACAGACTGACAACACCAAGCTTTGTTGACAGTATGAGAAAATGTGCTCCACAGTGTGTGGCTATGCAGGCTGCTGGGAAGTTTGGAGAGTTTAATTTGGGGAGTACTCATTAAAATTAAAGATCCATTTATGCCTTAAGTCAGCAAGTCTACTCCTGTACTCATATAAAGACGTTTGCACACTGGTACTTTCTGCGGTATTGTTTAAAACACCAAACACTAAAAAAGTCTTGAATGTCCATCATTACAGGAACTATTGATTGTGGACTCCTCCCCTCCTTGGAACACTGGGGAACTGAGGGGGTTGGGGAGGATGTTTGGAGGAACACTGACAAAGTCCTTTCATCATCAGCATGACTTAGAATTGTCCATGCCTGGTGCAAGATGATAATAAAAAGACTGACTTGGATTTGATTTATTATTGTTTTAAAGTTCTCTCTTTAAAATTCTCAATTTAAAATTGCTTATATCCTGGGCAAATTGCTCCCACTCCCACACTCCCCCCTGGGGACCACTGGGATGCTGAGATCTGTGTGCTCTGACCTCTCCATCACTTACTGTTAGGAAGAAGGGGTGGAAGAATAGAGGGAGTAGGATGCCAATTTTGCTGAAACACAGATACATTTACAGACTAATATTTCTAAATGTGCTATACATATATGATGCACAAATACAACTGTAGTCATTTGGTGGGAGAGAGCAGGGATGTAGGGTTGTAGTCAAGGCAGGCTATATCTGTGGTGGTTTAGTCACTAAGTTGTGTCCAACTCTTGGAATCCCATGTACTATTGCCTGCCAGACTCCTCTGTCCATGGGATTTTCTAGGCAAGAATACTGGAGTGGTTTGCCATTTCCTTCTCCTGGGGATCCTCCCAACCCAGGGATCGAACCCGGGTCTGCTGCTGCAGGCAGATTCCTTACTGACTGAGCTACCAGGAAAGCCTGACTATATCTGTATGTTTTAATAACGTCTATGTTATTTATATATTTGCATATATACATATATTTATAAGTATGCGTGCGTGCGTACCAAGTCACTTCAGTCGTGTCTGACTCTTTGCGACCCCATGGACTGTAGCCCGTCAGGCTCCTCTGTCCTTGGGGATTCTCCAGGCAAGAATACTGCAGTGGGTTGCCACGCCCTCCTCCAGGGGACCTCCCCAACTCAGGGACCAAACCTGCGTCTCGTGTGTCTCCTGCATAAGCAGGAGGGTTCTTTATCACTGTGCCATCTGGGAGGCTCTTATAAGTACACAAATAGTTAAAAATATACATTTATATACCTTTTCTTTTTTGAGGGGAGAACTGCCCTGGTAAATTAAACAGAAGGCAGGACGGAGAGGAGGGCCAGGTTTTGTCCCCAGAAGTTCAATGCCATCGCCACCTAGTGGGGAGGAGAGGACACTGCCAGGGAGGCAGATAGCCTCGGTCCTGGGTCCTTTCAGCTGGCCCTCACCTTCTCCCTGTTGATGCTTCCTAAGACTCATCAGCAGAAGACAACTTACAAGTCACCTTAGAATAAATAGGGAACTTCAGGCACCTAGTAATGATGGATAGGTGGCATTTTATACTTTCATTTCAATCATGCAGACAACCCCCAAGAATATCCCTTGAGGAAAGTCACCCAGAGTCCCTGGAAAACTGTCTCCACTTGAGCTGCTGCTGCTGCTGCTGCTAAGTCGCTTCAGTCGTGTCCGACTCTGTGTGACCCCACAGACGGCAGCCCACTAGGCTCCTCTGTCCCTGGGATTCTCCAGGCATGAATACTGGAGTGGGTTGCCATTTCCTTCTCCAATGCAGGAAAGTGAAAAGAGAAAGTGAAGTCACTCAGTTGTGTCCGACTCCTAGTGACCTCATGGACTGCAGCCTAACGGGCTCCTCTGTCCATGGGATTTTCCAGGCAAGAGTACTGGAGTGGGGTGCCATTGCCTTCAGTTGAACAGAATTTTATAAATTTTTCATTTATGATCACGATAAACTCAGATGGCAGATTTGTAATGATCTTATTTTACAGAGGAGAAAGTGAGAATCCGGACCAAATTTCTAAGTAATATATTAGCAGATCAGGCAGCACTGATGCTAAATTCTGTGACCTGAAGACTTCTGAGGTCACGACTACCTTAAAGGGGCCCCAGGATCAGGGACCTGGCTGACACATTCATAGAAGCTAATACATTTACTGTAGCAGATGCTGGTGATGTCCCGGGCTGTATCTCCCTGGACCTACATGAGTTTCCCACAGCCATGGGGAACAGTTTCTGACCCACTGATGGTTTTCCACCTCAGATCCAGTCTCTCTCTCCATCTAAGGGATTTCTCAGGCACCATTCATGCAAACCTGTGTATAAAGTTTAGGCCCACCCTGGGTGGGGCCTCTCTCTACCAGTGGGAGATAGGAGACTGAGTAACTGCTGCCCATCTTCTAGGGGCAGAATTCTGAGCTGTAACCCACTTGGCTTCTCAGCAGGTCCCTGGTGGGATGGAGCCCCAGTGGCCTACGTTGTATCTTCACCGGCCTTTCTCATTTCTTGGTTTCACTCTTGGGTTTCCTGGGATTGCTTCTCTCAAAATCTACAACCAAATTTTAAATTCTAGACCTGCTTTTTGTGGAACCCCAACTGAGAATGCAGGGCACGGTAGCTGGGTACTCTGGGAGACGCAATGATGTTCAGAGGGTGGATGTGGTTTCCCTAGGGGCATGAAACGTCACGTTGATGGTAATGTGACCTGTGACCTGTGTAATGTGAGTGGCAGTGATGATGTGCCTACAGAAGACGGAGGCAACCTGACTAGCTCTCCCATAGGCTCGCCGTTTCAAACGGTTCAAAAGGGCATTTGAACTTTCCAGGCTTCACGTGCGTCACTTTAGAAAACATTGCTATGGGAAGGCCCCCGTTGGCATCACAGAGTTTAATACTCAGTCCACGGTGATCACTGTGGAAGAGATAAGCATGGATGGCCAGGGAGAGGTGAGGGCAAGGTCACAGCATGATCACTGACCCAGAGCTGGGGATGAGCGAGGTGTTTCCAGAGAATAGCAAGTTAATCTGGATGCGGGTCCACGAACTACCTGACACTCTAGGTAAAAGAGAGAGAGAGTGCATGCTGCTGCTGCATCACTTCAGTCATGTCCGACTCTGTGCCACCCCATAGACAGCAGCCCACCAGGCTCCACCGTCCCTGGGATTCTCCAGGCAAGAACACTAGAGTGGGTTGCCATTTCCTTCTCCAATGCAGGAGAGTGAAAGTGAAGGTGCTCAGTCGTGTCCGACCCTCAGCAACCCCATGGACTGCAGCCTTCCAGGCTCCTCCGTCCATGGGGTTTTCCAGGCAAGAGTACTGGAGTGGGGTGAGAGAGTGCATAGAGGAGCGTTTTTCTAGGGAGAGGTTCTGTAGCTTTAATTAGATTCTCTAAGGGGGATCATGAGCTAAACCATGAGGGAGGAGGCACTCAGGACTCTCGAGATGGCTTGTGATGGGAACCAAGAATCACAGAATGTTAGTAAACTGCACCCTCAGTTATGAGATCGAAACAACACTGACTGTGCCCTTGTCTGTGTTCTAGGAGAGAGCTCAGCTGTTTACAAAGTTATCTTATCCACTCATCACAACCATCCTCTGAAGTGGGTTCTAATATTATCCCCGTTTGATAGATGAGGAAACTGAGACCTAAGAAGATGCCTTGTCCAAAGTCACACAGCTGGATTTGAACATGGGCAGGCTGATTCTAGACCCCATCCCCTAACTCCATGCCAGGGGCCCTCAGACTTTAACGCACAGCAGAATCACCAAGACAGCTTGGGCTCCATCCCCAGAATGTTGGATTCAGCAGCTCTGGGGCAGGGCCCAAGGATCTGCATTTCTAGTAAGTTCCTAGGTGCTATGGTTGCTGCTGATCTGGGGGCCACACTTTGCAAGCCCACTGAACTCTAAGCTCTCATCTCTAAAAAGGAGGGTACACATCCGAGAGTTGTGACCTGTGTCAGCAGCAAAACCAAGATAAGATCCTGGGTCTGTGGATTCAGAATCCAGGACTCTCCATGCCACTCTTGCTTGGAGAGGGGCACAGCCTACTTAAAAATGAGTGGGTTAGGGTTAGGTGCACCCCGCTTTATTACCTGATGTGTGTCCAGCTCCGGGGGATGGCCGCTGGGGGAAGGCAATTCCTTGCTTAGCTCCTCGGAGCCCCCCCGGGCCCTCCTCCACCTTCTGGCCCTCCGATCTGTGGCGTGGGGGGCCTCCTCAGGCTCGCTGCTGTCTGAGGTCTCCCTGCCAGCTGCCTGAAGGTTGAAGTTCACATCTAGTTCTCCCTGTAGGCGCATCTTCTCGGCTGCGGGGTTCCGGGGGGCCTTTCTCTGCAACCAGGACAGCCTGGCTCGGTGCCCAGCTTCCCGGGATGAGCCCACCGAGGAGGTCTCGGAGTCGGACCACATGGCCTCGGGGTTGGGTGAGGGCCCAGAGGAGGCAGAGGGGCCTTGGTCTGAGCCCAGAGCCTGTGTGGGCTGAGTCTGGGGTTCCCCAAGCAGAGCCCGGGGCTGTAGGCACAGCGTGCTCAAGGCCTCCTTCCAGTCAAAGTCCTCCTCGCTGTCGGAGCCCAGCTCATCGTAGGCTGACGCCACGCTGGAGGCTGCCTCTAGGGCCTGAAATGCACCGCTCTTAGGTTTGGCCAGCAGGCGGGTTGGGGGCAGAGCCCCATCCTTCAGGGCCATCCAGTTCCCATCGGGGCTCTGCAGAACTGGGGCCACAACTGTGGGCAGGAGGGAGAGAGAAGCCAGAGAGGGACTGTCAGTGCCTTAGAGCGAGGGGCCCTTCAGACAGCCCTCCTCCTCTGCCCCCCTCTTCCTAGAGCTCTTCCTGGTCTCCCTGCCCAGAGTGGGCTCCTCCTTCCCTGAGTTGCTGTGACAGCCTTTCTGGTTCACTCCAGTATCCATCCTGGCTTCTGGCTGACCACGCACAGGGATGGGCCCTCCTCCCTGGTGACAGGGACTCTGCGGCAGGGGCTGGGTCTCAGTCATCCTGCACTGTCCCAAAGACAGCTCATGCGGAGGAAAGCAGAGGCTGGCAAGTCAACTGTAGGGATGCTGTGGGCTGAGTAAACCCACCTCCAACTCACACTGAGAAACTCAAGAGCAGGGACTGTCCTCAGAGCTTCATTTCCCTGCACTGAGCTCACGTGGTGTAAACAGCAGATGCTCAGTCAAAGTCTGGGAAGTGAGAATGTGTCTGGGGGGGATACAGATTTGTCAAAGACACTGTCAAGACTGAAGGCTGAAGGTAGGTTTACTCAGTGTCCCTACAGTTGACCTAACAGGCTCCAGAGCCAGCCCTTTCCCTGAGGCATAAACAGAACTTCTGAAAATAGTCCATGGACATTAACCTTCTGGGATGACCTCTGTACCTCCTCTGTTCTACATTTCTGCTCTGCTGAGATAGAGCAGTGCCCCCAAGGAGTAACCTGCTTCCTGTGAAACGGATCAGGCATCTTTCAAGACCTCTGGGGTTAGTCTGGACAGCTTAGCATGTCAAGAGCCGAGTGGTCCTCAGAAACACCAGCTGTTTTCTACACAAGCGCTTCCTGTTCTTTAAGTCTTCATCCTGAGAGGTGCATGGCGTTTTGAGCTGCATATGAAATCTTTTTTGTGTGTGGTGTTGTTGAGCTAAGTTTTTGTTTCTATGCAATGATAAAATTACATGTAGGTGCCTTAGTTTAGAGAAATGTATGCACAAAACATGTTTTGAAAACCAAAATCCTTCACAAATTTATTTGGAATGCTCATAACCCAGCAGGAACTGTTTTGTGAAATGGACTATCTTCTAGGAGTGCTTATAAAACGTCTTTAAGTTTGTAAATTTCTCAGTCTAAAGTTTGAAATGCTCTTGCTTTGTTATTTGTTTACTGTGGACACTTGTTAACATGAGTAGTTGAAGAGTCCTGACGCTTGGGTCTGGGGACCACGTTAGCTGTGGTATGTTGGATGCTGAAATGAACGCCTGCTAGGTTGGATTGGTGTTCCTGTGAAAGTGAAAGTGTCTCAGTCATGTCCAACTCATTGTGACTCCATGGACTATACCGTCCACAGAATTCTCCAGGCCAGAATACTGGAGTGGGAAGCCTTTCCCTTCTCCAGGGGATCTTCCCAACCCAGGGATCAAACCCAGGTTTCCTGCATTGCAGGTGGATTTCTTTTCCAGCTGAGCCACCAGGGAAATCCAAGAATACTGGAGTGAGTAGCCTATCCCATTTACAGGGGATTATCCCGACCCAGGAATTGAACTGGGGTCTCCTGCATTGCAGGTGGATTCTTTACCGACTGAGCTACCTGGAAAGCCCTGGTGTTCCTGGCCTACATATAATAAGACACCAGCTCCTAGTCCACACAGAACAGGCAGCTGAAGTGGGGCTGTGCAGCCAAGTGATCTGAACCCACCTGCCCACTGTCTCACAGGTCTCAGCGAGCAAACTGCTCACATGGGGAACATGCCCACCTTATATACAGTGTGCTGTGCGAGAGACCCCGTGACTTGGTGGCCAGGCTGTCCCAGATGGGCACACCCCCACTCAGACTGATGGTAGGAGGGGCTGAGCAACCTCACGACAGCCAAGCAGCCTCCCAACAGCATTTCTGAGCCCCGCAGAACAGTTACTTGTGTGGTCCAGCCTGTCCATGCTCTTCCAGCTGGGCAACGCCTCCTCCTCCCTCAGCTGCTGCCCCCTTGGCTGCCTTGATGCAGCCTCCAGCGAAGGGGTCCTCAGGGCATCTTCTCTGCTGAGTGAGGATGCAGACTGCGACTGCTGTGCAAAGAAAAGAGGGGAAGGGGTGACCTCATTAGGCACAGCTCCCAGGGGGACTGCCTTCCAATCCGCAGGCACCCCAACGCATGGAGATGACACAGCTGATGGTAATGGCTTTTCTCATCTTGAGATTCAGAAGCTTCAAATCAGTACGTCCTGCTGTGAAAGTATTAGCTGCTAATTGTGTCTGTCTACAATCCCATGGACTGTAGCCCACCAGGCTTCTCTGTACATGGAATTCTCCAGGCAAGAATACTGGAGTGGGCAGCCAGGTCCTTCTCAAGGGGATCTTTCTGACCCAGGGATTGAACCCAGGTCTCCTGCGTTGTAGGCAGATTCTTTACCATCTCAGCTACAAGGGACGCTACATCATGCCATATGATGGCACAAATGGTTCCCCATTTATTCCACTGCAAGTGGCCAGGCCTCCCAGAAAGAATCAGAGATGTAGCAGAATCCAACAGAGCTGGTTCTTACAAGGCTCCTACTTACCCAGTCATTCTTCCAGCTGAGATTTCTCAGGGCCAATTGTGTGTGATGAAAATAAGAGCATATTCCCTTCAGAGACCTCCAAACCTGAGCGTTACAGCAGTGTAAGTAGAAAATTGTAGTACAGTGTAAGTGCTGTGATAGGCAAGTGAGCCAAGACGGTCAGTCCACAATCCCAGAGACTTTGCAACACATTCCCATTTAGTTAAAATAAACTCTAACCTAAGGACAAGTGGTAGAAATGACTGACAAGAAACATGTTAGAACTGTTTCATTTCTGTATGTTACAAATGTAATTTCTAGAATTTGTAGCTAAGATGTTCTATACAGGGAATTTCATCAAACAGAAAGAGACCGATTTTTTCCATTGTCATTTAATGAGAGAATTCTCTTCTCTTGGGGATTTACTTTGCTCTTTTTATATGGGTGAAATGGAGGAAGGAAAGGGCCAAAGAAAGCATCTCTCACTGTGATATGAAGCAAAGGATTATCTCTGACTCCGGCCTTAGGCAGTTTGGCACCACCTGCTGGCCAACATCAACACTAACAAGCCTACTGCCTTCTGTCCTCGGGAGCAACGAATGGGCTTTCCTCCTCTCCCACCACAGAGACGTGTTTGGAGAGTGGTGGGCAGGGCCCCCAGGCAGCTGAGGCTGGACTGGGGACTCATCTGTACCTGGGATCCAAGATTACTTCTGGCGCGACACCTTGACTGAGTGACTTAATTTAGAAGTAGAAACCTAATCTTTGCTCTAGCTTCCCAGGTGGTGCAGTGGTAAAGAATCCACCTGCCAGTGTAGGAGACGCGGATTTGATCTTTGGTTGGGAGGATCCCCTGGATAAGGGAATGGCAACCCACTCCAGTATTCTTGCCTGGGAAATTCCATGGACAGAGGAGCCTGGTGGGCTGCAGTCCATGAGATTGCAAAGAGTTCAACACAACTAAGTGAGCAAATAAGTGCACACGCACACAGACACAATTTTGCTCTGCGCACAGTACACGTATACTAAGTGGGAGCTTTAAAAAGCCATCTGAGAATAACAGAGGAGAATAGTAAACACCAGCTGCAGGATATCTGGGTGAAAGAACAGCATCATGACTAGGGTTTGGGGAGAGGACAACATACCCAGAAGGATGGCTAACAGTCTGAGAAAAGAGGGCTGAGGACTGGGGCCCGGTATCCCCGTAACCACAGGCCAGCCTGGGCCCACGGCCCTCAGATACCGCGCATCTGCACACTCTGCTAGAGAGGGTGGTACAGACAGTTCTGGCCCAGAAAGAGTTGTAGGAGCCTCCTCTACTTCCCCTCACAAGACCTTGGGGCTGATCCCAGGAGGAAGATGCATTTGCAGAACAAATACAGAGCCCTCTAAGCTGTGTGCCAAGGGTCATGACCTGACTCCTCTTTGATTACAGAAGAGAGTACGACGGGCCTCCGGGTCTGCCGTTCGATGCAGCAGTCACAGGTTAATGCAGCCCAGGCGTGGAGGAGCTCTCCCCCTCTTATTGATCAGGTAAGATTCTGTGTGCATTCAGTTCAAACAAGCCGTGGCCTGTGGTTTGAAACCCCGTTCCTCAAGCTGGGCTGAGAGTCCTGCTGCTTTAATACTGTGTTATATGACACTCTGTTGCAACATCCGTTTTTCTGCTGGGGTCCCCACTAGACTGCAAGCAACTGAGGGCAGTTAAAGGACAGTTAATGGTGACAGCTCCTGGCACAGTAACTGGTATAGAACTGGGAATCAATGAATGTTTACTATGGAGCTAACGGCTCGAGGTAGGCTACAGGGTAGGTTTTAGAAGTGCCTGTTGATGGTGATGATCTTACTAACTTCTTGGATGACACTAGGAGCAAGAGAAACAAAGAAGAAGCCCGCCGTCACCCTCACTTGTATCATGGACGGCAAGGTCTTGGAGGAGAGCCGGCCTAACACTCGTCAAGTGGTTTTTTGGCCCAGGGTCAGTTCCGTCATTCCGAGGGCATGGCAGGCACTGATTCTGTCTCTAGCGCCCTGAACAGCTCTGATGCTTGACAACAACAAAGTTTTCTTGGGATTAGGTATTCAGGGAGCCATCTATAATTTGGGGAAATCCTTGACAGATGATGAGTGGCGATCAGAGGAGAGATCAAGGCTGACAGTCTGTTGGCAGGTGAAGTTATTAAAAATGAAGCACAAAAAAAATCCTTCCGTGTCAAACTGCCATCTATTCAGGGGGATACACCCTTCTTTTTAAAATCTGGCTGTGCCATGTCTTAGCTGGGGCATGTAGGACCTAAATCCCTGGCCAGCGATCGAACCCAGGCACCCTGCACTGGGAGCACTGGAGTCTTAGCCCCTGGACCACCAGGGAAGTCCCAGAGGGACACACCCTTGACATGCCTCCCACCTTGGACCGGCAAGACCCCCGCCCCTCTTCCCTGTAATCACACAGATCTTCCTGTCTCTGCTCCAGTCATATTCCAACTTGTCGTTTCTTCCACGGACTGTGAGCTCCTTGAAGACGGTCTTCTGGTGTGACCCTCAGTCCCACGTTTGTGACTGAATTTGTAGGATTATAACACGGTCTGACTCTAAGGAGCTGATGGCCTGTTGCCAGGCGCAGTATTCCTGCGGCCTCCCCTGAGCTGTTTTCCATACCTGGCCTTTATTTTTCTATCTTCAAACTTCACACTATTAATCACAAAATACATGTTTAAAAGAGAGAGGAAATAATAGTGTTTAATTTTGCAGTGGCTCAAACAATATTTTATTTCTGTATGTGTGTGTCTGTAAGAGGTGGCTGGGTTCTACTTCTATAGGACAAAAATATTCCCTTACTTACAAAAGCCAAGATCGAAACAGGAAAAGTCCTTCTCTGGTCCCAACATGGAAGATGAAATCTATGTTTTTCATGAGTTAAGGATGCCAGGCTTTCGTAATCTATTTCAGGCAAGCCATTGTTTCACACTAGGGAAAAAACTACACCCTGACAATCACGAAAATCCCTAGAGAGCTGCCTCCAGCACATCTCAGGACACTGCTGGTCTGCTGTCTTCAGCCAGGGTGGAAAAGCCCCAGTTTTGAGACCTAGACCCAGTGTTGCCACAAGTTCATTGCAATAAACATATGGCCCAGAAGATGGCGCCACCACGACACTTTTGCTTGCCAGTTGGTTCAGCCTCCTTGCTCTTAGAGGAAAGTGATGGGATCACTCAGTTAATTTATTTGCTTTATTATCCTGGCTGGGCACTCTGTGCCCATCCTTTCACTCCCACCCACGGCGTCTGTTTTCCTTGCTCTTACCCACCCTAGGGTCCATGGAAGAAACAAGGCTGGTGATGTCAGCAAGGGCCAGCCTGAGTTACAGCATCTGCACATCTATGCTGGGAGGCTGGGCGTGGTGGGTGGGTCCATGGGTCCAGGAGTGTTATCAGGACAGCAAGGCCTTGCAAAGATGCACTGAGAATTTCAAATCGGCCCCACCTCTTAACTCTTGGGGCATGAAAGTGTAGTATGTTGGGTAAGGGGTCCATGCCAGCTTCTCCTCCTGGGCTTCCCTGGTGGCTCAGAAGGTAAATAATCCGCCTGCAGTGCTGGAGACTCGGGTTTGATCCCTGGATCGGGAAGATCCCCTGCAGGAGGAAAAGGCAACCCACTCCAGTATTCGTACCTGGAGAATTCCAAGGACAGAGGAGCCTGGTGGGCTACAGTCCATGGGGTCACTCAGAGTTGGACACGACTGGGTGACTAACACTTTCACTTTCTTTCTAAGCCTCAGGGATCAGGGCCACGCCAAGCACACAGAGGGCACTCAGTAAGTATCAGCCAAAATAACAGCGTTTATTACGCTCCACCACTGAGCCGGGGCAACACCTCCATCCCCTCACTCTCTCCGACTGGGGACACATGAGTGACCTGCGGCAGCTTGGACCACTTGCCCACGCACATGGTTGGTGAGGGGCAGAGGCCGGGCTTGACCTTGGGCCTGTCTGGCTCCAAGGTGATGCTCTGCTGTGCCCTCTTGGTGCTGCGCCTGACACCCTTTCCTGAAAGCCTGGGAACAACACACTCCTGGCTAACAAGCCTCAACCCAGCAGGGCGTGCCGTCCAATCCAGCTGGTTCTGAAGCTTTAGACAAAACTCGCAGGGTGATCATCAGTTACTTTTGTTAAAGCTTCCTCTGCAGTCACTGGTCCCCTGTGTGGGCAGCAGCATCCTGCCCTCCCTAAATCTCTTGTGATGGTATATGGTTGCTATGACTGCAATGATTATCATCATCACCAACAGGGCAGACTCCCTGGGGCTTCAAAATAGTCTCTGCTCTCAAGGAGCCCACATCAGGGGTGAACAGAGTGAAAGTTTTTAGTATTAAGGGTTTGTGGGCAAAGGGGTCAACGATATTCGAATGAGTAACAGCTGAGACATAGTTTTGCTTTCTATTTCTGGGGTCAGGCACAGCCATTAAATTCAATCCAATAATTATAACAGTCATGAAAAATACTTCAGGTCTGTCCTATAGTCATTAAAGGAGAGAGCAATATGTGAGGGAGGAAAATAACAAAAACACAAAGAGAAATGGCTGAAGAAAATAGAAAAGGGTGGAGAAGAGACAGAGAAAGTTAGAGACACAGCTCAGTCTCTGGGCACATCGCATGCCCAGCCTCTGCTCTCATCATTGTTATCACTAGGACCACCATATGAATACAGAGATGACTTTTTACATACACGCACCCAAGGAGACAGGCACTAAATGAATGATAACCCCCGCCCTGGTGCCTGTTAGGATATTGCATCTTAAGGCTTTGAAAATCAAGACGGCACTGACCCCCTTCCTGGCAGACAGCCACACAATCAGAGAGGAAATTAAAAAGAGGGACGATCACACTGAATTTTCTTTCAAGAGAACAGATGAGAAATCCTGTCTGGAGATGGATTAAGTTTGGGTTTTGCAGTTAAACCCAAGGAAGGAGTGCTACAGTGTTACGGGGTTCTGCATAGTTACCCCCGGAGCCAGAGCATCCACATCCATGGAGGCCTGAGGACACAGGAGGGAGCACTACCGGGAGGCCAGTGGCTCAGGAGGGAGCGCCGCCGGGAGGCCAGTGGGTCAGGAGGGAGCGCCGCCGCGAGGCCAGTGGCTCAGGGCCCTCCAGGGTCTGCAGCTCAGGGTCCCTCTTCAAGATGCCATGAAAGGGTCATCCTTCAGCCCCCAGCCTCTGCCCCCACCCCCAGCATCCCCACTGCTGCAGATGCCATGATTTCATTCTCCTTTATCCTGCCTCTCCAGTTTTAAATTGCCCCTGTGTATTGCTCCGTCCTCTCCCCATGCTATGACTTGGGTCCCTACAGGTGACGGAACACAAGTCCTGCCGGCCAGCCCTGCTCCTTTTCTTGCTGAATCTCCACCCCCAGGACCCAGCCTGTATCCTCTGTCCCACACACAGCCTTGCTGGGGAAGGAGGAACACACACCAAAGGACTTCGCGGGCTCAGTGACCCTCCCCAGCCGTGACAGGCCGGGACCCTCGGGTCACTGGACGGATGCTGTGCTTCATGACTGGGGAGAAGGAACAAAAAGGTCTGCCCACATCCCGATGCCCCACCCATGGGCCGCTGTGGCCTCAGAAGGCAGCGGTCACTCTCTCAGTCCTCGGTTTCCGTACGGCAAGTGCTCAGGTTGTGAGAACACCTAAGTGCGGTTGTGGGAACCCTAAGAAAGCCATTCTCCCCACAGGACTCAGTGCAGCTCTTTTCAGAATGAATTGTAAAAAGCTTGTTGACAGTGTTATTTTTCCTAAATTGGTCTCTGTGTGAAAACCCACCTCCACGTGTAAGAGAACAGGCCTCCCGGCCCCCACTCCACGCTGTCTGGCGGGCACATGTGCTGACTACAGATGTTAGGCGTGGCGGCCCCGTTTCTATGGGGAGAACGATTCTGAGCTGCACGCAGCAGGGCCCCTGTAGGGGTGGGCCGGGGCGGCATAGGGGCTCACCCAGAAGGTGGCGGAAGCCTGGGGGGCCCCCGGGGCGGCTGTGGTCCCCGCATCAGCTGCCTCTGCGCCGCAGCTCTGGGGCTGCGGCCACTCTGGCTCGTCTTCCGCGCGCTGCTCACTTTTGCTCTTCTGTTTCCTTATGATCTGGGGAGGAGGCAGGTGACAAAGGGGACATGTTATTGGAGAGACTTCCAGACCTATGTGCTGTAATGGGGATCATCTTTAGAAAATTTTTAGCCACGGAAGAGCTTAGCTTCAACGGAATCCCAGCCAGTTTCAGACCTGCCTTGTGATAAAACAGCACAGCCAAAGCTTTGAACATTCTACGCACTTTACAGTTTAAGAGCAGTCCTCTTATGATGCTGACAGCCTTTTCTATTAAGGGCCTACTGGGTGCCAGGCTCTGTGTTTGACACCATGTAGTACAAGGGCTTCCCTCGTGGCTCAGATGGTAAACAGTTTGCCTGCAGTGCAGGAGGGCACGTTCGATCCCTGGGTCAGGAAGACCCGCTGGAGAGGGAAAGAGAAAGCCACTCCAATGTTCTTGCCTAGAGAATTCCATGGACGGAGGACGGAGGAGACTGGCCAGCTGCAGTCCATGGGGTCGCTTGACATCATATATGCTCTGTGCTTGACACCATATATGCTTTATGTCATTGAATTCTCAGAATAAGAGCTACCTACTATAACTCCCCCTATTTTACAGATGCAGAGTTAATCTCAGAGGTCATCAGTTAAGGACACACAGCTCATCAACAGTGGAGCTGGATCTCAAACCCAGAGTCTCTGGCTGTACACCCTGACCTTAGGAAGGGTCTGAAAGCCCTAAGGAGGGGGAAGATACCAAGTGTCATGAAGGAAGGCTTCAGCTTGTCTGCACCCCTTGCTATGTTGGCCACGGCCACTTGGGTTTAATAAGTCCATTTGTACAGAGGTCTCTGGGCCAAGTTCCTGGCTCCTCACCCACTAGCTCAATCCCTAAGGGCAAGCAAGTTCACACTGCTTATTTGTCACAGTGCAATGCAACCCCTCTGCCTTAGCCCCGGAGTACAATGGCAAAGTGAGAAGGAACAAGACAAATGATGCCCAAGACAACAGTGGTACCCTCAGCGGCTCTTCTGCTCACCGAAGGCCCTGGTCTGGACCAGGTGGCCCATTGCAGCCGTGTGGTTGCCAGGGCGCACCTACCTTCTGCAGGATGGTTGTGGCCAGCTCCTCGGTCAGCTCCTCCTTGTGGTCCCGCAGGTAACTGGCCTCATTCTGCTTGTCCTACAGAGGGAAGAAGAGAAGGTTGTGAGCTATGGGTGTGTTTGGGGGACTTGGCAGTCGATTTCTTGAGGAGGATGGGCTCAATTCAAGGACGGTTATATGATGGTGGCGTCCCCACAGGCTGTGCTTTCTCTTGGCAGCCAGGACCCCACCCACACCACCTTCCAGACAGACATTGTGGGGGGTGGGGGGCATACCAGGCTGTCCCCATAGGCTTCTGCTTTGGAGATGGCTTCCTCGATGGCCTCTTCAGCCACCCGTAGGGCGACAGCCAATGTGTCCATCATGCTGTGTCCTGGACAGGAAACAGAACAGAGACCACTTCTAAAAGGCAAGGACAAGTGAAAGGTCCTTGTGTCAGAGTCGTGAGCTGACTAGGAAGAGGCTAGGCCATAGTCCTCTTGTGCCCTGGCACTAAGGGCAGCTCCAAACGTACAAAGTGGCTTAAAGACAACGGACAAAGGGACTTAATACAGCAGTTCTTCATCTACCTTCTTGGATAAAGATTATGCTTTATTTTGTGCATGTACTGTATCATTTGCAATGATAGGCAGGAAAAGTATGAAATCTTCTAAGGGCTGTGCTCATGGTTTAATGCAAATACAAAAGCCACAAAAGAACTTTTTAGATTCTAAGCTCATACTATCAATCAGTTCAGTTCAGTTCAGTCGCTCAGTCGTGTTTGACTCCTTGCGACCCCATCAATCGCAGCACGTCAGGCCTCCCTGTCCATCACCAACTCCCGGAGTTCACTCAAACTCACGTCCATCGAGTCGGTGATGCCATCCAGCCATCTCATCCTCTGTCGTCCCCTTCTCTTTCTGCCCCCAATCCCTCCCAGCATCAGTGTCTTTTTCAGTGAGCCAAGTCTTCGCATGAGGTGGCCAAAGTACTGGAGTTTCAGCTTCAGCATCATTCCTTCCAAAGAACACCCAGGACTAATTTCCTTTAGAATGGACTGGTTGGATCTCCTTGCAGTCCAAGGGACTCTCAAGAGTCTTCTCCAACACCACAGTTCAAAAGTATCAATTCTTCAGCACTCAGCCTTCTTCACAGTCCAACTCTCACATCCATACATGACAACTGGAAAAACCATAGCCTTGACTAGACGAACCTTTGTTAGCAAAGTAATGTCTCTGCTTTTCAATATGCTGTCTAGGTTGGTCATAACTTTCCTTCCAAGGAGTAAGCATCTTTTAATTTCATGGCTGCAATCACCATCTGCAGTGATTTTGGAGCCCCCCAAAAATAAAGTCTGACACTGTTTCCACTGTTTCTCCATCTGTTTCCCATGAAGTGATGGGACCTGATGCCATGATCTTCGTTTTCTGAATGTTGAACTTTAAGCCAACTTTTTCACTCTCCTCTTTCACTTTCATCAAGAGGCTTTTTAGTTCCTCTTCACTTTCTGCCATAAGGGTGGTATCATCTGCATATCTGAGGTTATTGATATTTCTCCCGGCAATCTTGATTCCAGCTTGTGCTTCTTCCAGTCCAGTGTTTCTCGTGATGTACTCTGCATATAAGTTAAATAAGCAGAGTGACAATATACAGCCTTGACGTACTCCTTTTCCTATTTGGAACCAGTCTGTCGTTCCATGTCCAGTTCTAACTGTTGCTTCCTGACCTGCATATAAGTTTCTCAAGAGGCCAGTCAGGTGGACTGGTATTCCCATCTATCTCAGAATTTTCCACAGTTTATTGTGATTCACACAGTCAAAGGCTTTGGCATAGTCAATACAGCAGAAATAGATGTTATCAATAGCACTGGCCAACCTTGCCCAGCTCAACCACCTGCTGGGCCACAGACCAAGCATCTCGGTTTAAGACGTTGTGATGCAGATGAACAGCGAAGGGACTCAGCCATACGTGTACCATCCAGGCTGCCACATAACATTGTCAGAGCTGAGACTTGAATTCAGGACTCTGTCTCCAAATCCTGTGATTTTTAACCACAAAAGTGAGATAAATACAAACTAACATGATTTTTAAAAACACGGCTATCATATATCTAGTGAATGTATTTTTTGCATATGGCAACAAACAAGAGGAAGTGTCCTTAAGCAAAGGACTTCCACAGGTGACAGAATTCTCTTTGGAGCCAAGTACTTGGAAGAGTTCTGCTTCCTGGAGGTACTAGATTTTTACCTCTTACTTGAAAGTGAGAATTTCTATCATTCCTCTTAGTTCACCCCAGAAGCCCAACTCACATCAGGCACAAGATCAGAGGTCTGCAGCGGCTGGTTGCCTACGTCTCCTCTTCCCCTTCTCAACCTCCTGTTTCCATCTATAATCTGCTAATCAGGCATTATTGAACACATGTAAATCTCCTGAAAGCTGCCTCGGATGCTTTGTAGAATGAGATAAGGTATAAATATATCAATTCATTAATTAATCAATCCCTAAATTAAAATACTTAATTCAAGCTTCTTCGGCTCCTGAAGACACACATGTGGACAGAAAGTGGCATTTGGCACACATAATAAATCTCCCAAACCAACCCGAGCATATGTGCTATGCATACTAAGTCACTTCAGTCGTGTCCGACTATTTGCGACCCCATAGACTATAGCCCGCCAGGCTCCTCTGTCCGTGGGATTCTCCAGGCAAGAGTACTGGAGTGGGTTGCCATTCCCTTAAACTCCTGGGCATCTTCCCAACCCAGGGATTGAACCAGCCTCTCTTATGTCTCCTGCATTAGCAGGCAGGTTCTTTACCACTAGCGCCACCTGGGAAGCCCAAACCAACCCAGTTAAAGTCAAAGCCCTCTAGCCAGGCAGCTGATGAGGACATCACAGGCTGGCTGTGAGTCCTGACAGAGACATGCCTAGGGTTCAGCACCCCTCAGTGTGGCTGAGTGAGGACACGGTTTCCCCAGAGTTTCTACCAGAAGAGTATTAAATTTAAGTTGTCACCACACTCAGTGCTCCCTGGAGACAGACACCATATCTCCCGTCTCTCTTCTTTAAGATACCAGGCAATGTATTTTTCATAGAAGTGGTGCCCTACAAATTCTTGTTGATTCAAAGTGCACCATGACCTCCCCAGCGCTAGGCTCCGAGGGCCCCAGTGATGCCCCAGTAAACCCCAGCTGAGTTCACACTCTCTGATCAGATACATATGTAACAGCTAAGAAGCGTGTGGCGATCCTGTGATGGGGACAGTCACCAGCTTCCATAGAGCCCTGGAAGAAGAAGCGTGGAGACGTTAGAAAGGCTCTGGAGGCCACATTTAAGATTTCGGCACGAGGTGGAGCGGAGTGCTGAAGATGTTTGGTCCGAAAATGAAGGCTCGCGTCAGTTTCAGAGATAACTGGTGGGGTGTGGGGGAGGATAAGAGGGCAGAGGCAGCGTGGCCGAAGTTTAGAGGACCAGGTAGGCAGAGGGGTGGTTACTTCTGTGTGTCGCCTTGGTAGAGCTATAGCTGCTGCTGCTGCCAAGTCACTTCAGTCACGTCCAACTCTGTGCGACCCCATAGACGGCAGCCCACAAGTCCCCGTCCCTGGGATTCTCCAGGCAAGAACACTGGAGTGGGGTGCCATTGCCTTCTCCGGTAGTTGACTTTGTTGCTGCTACTGCTAAGTTGCATCAGTCGTGTCCGACTCTGTGTGACCCCATAGACGGCAGCCCACCAGGCTCCTCGTCCCTGGGATTCTCCAGGCGAGAACACTGCAGTGGGTTGCCATTTCCTTCTCCAATGCAGGAAAGTGAAAAGTGAAAGTGAAGTTGCTCAGTCGTTCCGACTCTAGCGACCCCGTGGACTGCAGCCCACCAGGCTCCTCCGTCCATGGGATTTTCCAGGCAACAGTACTGGAGTGGGGTGCCATTGCCTTCTCCGGTAGTTGACTTTGCTGCTGCTACTGCTAAGTTGCATCAGTCGTGTCCGACTCTGTGTGACCCCATAGACGGCAGCCCACAGGCTCCCTCGTCCCTGGGATTCTCCAGGCAAGAACACTGGAGTGGGTTGCCATTTACCCTTGAAAATATCGGTAGGTCCTATTCCATCACTTGGAAGGCCTTAAGAGCAAAAACAGAGGTTTCCCAAAGAAGAAATCCTGCCTTAAGACTTGAGGATCAACTCCTAATAGAGTTTCTAGCCTGCTGACCTATTCTATAGATTTTGGGCTTGCCAGGCCCCACAACTGTGTGACCCAAGTCCTTGAAATTAACTTCTTTGTATGTGTGCATGTGTGTTATATGTAAATATCTTATTGGTTTTGTTACTCTGGAGAACCCTGGCTGATTTAAATGGTCACTGAAATTAATATTTATATAGGAATGTTGAGGGCAGGAAGGTGCTCGGGCCATAGACCTTGGAACAGAAAGTTAAAAACAGGATTGCAAACAGAACCGATAGGAACTTGGGTGACTGGGTTGAAGTGGGGACAGGGATTGAGGGAAAGGTTAAGTCTTGATGGTGGACTTAAGTGCCTGAGGAGCTTGATTAGGACATGCTGAGGGGCTACAGCTACTCAAGATCCCTTGAGGAGCTACAGCTCCTGATGGTCAAGCATCAGAACTCTGAGTCTAGAACTCTG
Organism: Tragelaphus eurycerus; assembly: GCA_935064755.1. Classification (NCBI taxonomy): domain Eukaryota; kingdom Metazoa; phylum Chordata; class Mammalia; order Artiodactyla; family Bovidae; genus Tragelaphus; species Tragelaphus eurycerus. The sequence goes on along the minus strand of CAKXYN010000001.1, from coordinate 28,326,826 downwards.
GGGCTGAAGTGAGAGCTAGGCATTCAGACGGAGGTGCACCACGGTCACGTGTCAACCCAGGGAGAAGATTCAAGCAGGAAGGATGAGAGAGGACCAGACCTTCATGAGAAGGTGCCCAAGGAGAGAACAAGGTGAGTGCAGAAGCTGTGGGGGGCACACCACAGAACCAGGGGGACTAGGAGGCACCTGTTCCCAACACCCAGCACTTCAGGGGAGGAGCTGCAGTGTTGGAGGAGGTTTTATTTGTAACTAGAAATTTGTTTTGCTTTTAATCTCTGTTCTAAGAGAACGATTATGTTGGTGTAAAAAGTCAAAGTCAATCCATAAATGGTACATTCTTTCCAAGAATATATCAGTATGAATTGTGCAAGTGAGTTTGTTGATTGTTATATTCTAACTCCAGAAAAACACACACTCTAAAAGTGAAGTGAAAGTTGCTCAGTCATGTCCAACTCTTTGCAGCTCCCACAGACTGTAGCCAGCCTGCCTCCTCTGTTCATGGAATTCTCCAGACAAGAATATTGGGGTGGGTTGCTACTCCCTTCTCGACGGGATCTTCCCAACCCAGGGACTGAACTCAGGTCTCTTGCATTGCAGGCAGATTCTTTACTGTCTGGGCCACCAGAGAAGCCCAAAACACACACTGCTAAGAGTGCTAAGTCACTTCAGTCGTGTCCAACTCTGTGTGACCCCATAGATGGCAGCCCACCAGGCTCCCCCGTCCCTGGGATTCTCCAGGCAAGAACACTGGAGTGGGTTGCCATTTCCTTCTCCAATGCATGAAAGTGAAAAGTGAAAGTGAAGTCGCTCAGTCGTGTCCGACCCTCAGTGACCCCATGGACTGCAGCCTACCAGGCTCCTCCACCCATGGGATTCTCCAGGCAGGAATACTGGAGTGGGGTGCCATTGTTGATCATTAAGTATCTTCTAGTTGGTAGGGAATGCACTTCTCTAGGTTACACCTTAGATATATTCAACTATTCTGATGATGGAGTCACACAAATGGCAATAAAAGAAGACCCAGGGAGATGCTCACACACAATAACAGAGTCCCATCAGTGGTCCCAGTGCAATGAGGGACCTGACGATCTGAAGGAGGTTCCAGTCCTCCAACCTCCCATTAGGTGTAAACCCATAAGCAACCTTACCTTCTGACTGCCTATAAAATGTTGAGTCACTGCCTGAAATACTTCCTTCATTCTCCAGGTTTGCCTCAAAAAAGTTTCCTCCTGGGAGAGAAAGAGAGAGGATATAAGGTTACCCAAGGTGTTCAGTGGGCCTGGTGCACTGTGCTACCAAATTGGCAGACTACCATTACCCACTGTGATTGTTTGCCTTGCAAATAGGTTTAGGGAATCCCTGGGTTTTTAGGCAATAAATTTAGGGAATTACTGGAGTCTACAATAAGCTACAGATTTTGACCAGTCACATTTTTTCTTTCTCATATTAATTCCTCATGTAGCATCACTTCCACCCCCAACTCTCTTCCAGAGCCTTCTTTGGAGGCAGTGTGGAATCAGACATGGAACAAAAGATTGAAGTCTGAGAGATATGAGGTCATTTCCTGGATCTGCAAGGGAGTAGTTGTATAACCTTGATCAAGTTACTTAACCACTCAAACACTTGGTCTCCTTACTAGAAAAACTGTGATAATGACAGAATTCTCCTCATGATGAGTGATGAGACACTGAATGCCTGGTCTTCAGCTACGGTCCGTGGCATCAGTCCACACAGTTGCCTTCAGCCAGTGAGTTAACTTTCATTAGCACTTAGGGGAAACAAGCCCAGAACAAAACAAAGTAAGCCTCAGCATTGCTCTTTTACGGCCCACTGCCTCTTCTCTGGTCTTCTGTCTGTTGAATGCACACTCTAGTGTCTTAGTTCCAGGCTGGAAAGTGCAGTTGGCTAAGCCCTTTTTCAGTTGGGGATTTACCATCTGTATTCACATATAAACTCATCAAATGAGATCTTTGAAGGTGTGAGGTGTGTGTCATGGCTCTTTCCTTTTAAAATTACTATATTGTATCCCCAGTGCCCAAGACAGCATGGAGATAGCAGGAGCTCATAAAAAGTCTTGAATTGGATGCTGGTGGAAAACACTGATAGAAGGAAGAGATAAACGTGGGTCTACATGTCTTAGCTCAAAGGGGGAAATGCTACTGATTCCAAGTCAAACTAAGCCATGGATCTTTGATACAAATAATACAGCCTGTGCCTCCTTGGATGGGCTGCATGGGGCTCTGGTGTGGAATCTCTGCGGGTGACTGCCATAGGTCCCCACTGCGGGGTCAGTGGGATGTGACCTTTGTGAGACAGGGCATTAGTGTGTGGCCTGCCAGTGACTCTGTCTGACCATGTACTGTGTTTGTGTTTTTTGACCAGCCTTTCAAAAGAGCCGAAATCACTTATTCTAGCTCTGTGACCATAGGAAGTGACTTCATCTTTCTGTGTCTCTATCTCCTCATTTATAAAATAAGCCTTTAGGATAAGTCTCACCTCAGTTCTCAGACTACACAGCTAAGGGCAAATATTTCACTTTGGCTTGGCTGCATCCAGCACTCATTCATTCATCAAGCACATATTCCATGGGGACCTAGGAGATGCTTGGCCCTGGGCTGGATGTTAGAGTGATTGGTGAGCAAAGCAGAAAACCTCGCTGCCCTGACAAGTAATGGATGAGAATTCAATAACCAAAGATTTATATAAATAAATATAAAGCTATAGAGATGTTGAATGCTGTGACTGGGTGGTTCACAGAATAGGGCAAGTGTTCAGCAGGGAAGATTGACCTAGATGGTGAGTGACCAGTCAAAGAGGTGGCGGTGGGGGGAGGAGTTCCAGGACAGAGTAAACAGCTTGCATGGGGACAGGCGGTGGGGACAGCAGTGTGCCCTGAAGACCCGAAGCAGAAGCTGTGTGGCAGCCTGGGGTGAGACGGGCTGGAGGCAGACCATGCAGGTCATGGTGCCAACATCAGTGTCCTGATCTTTGTCCCAAGTTGAAGCTACCTGAAGCCAATAAAGGCTGCTGAGGGATGATCTGGTCAGGTGTATCCTTCTAAAGGTGCACGCCAGCTGCTGTGTGGAGGACAGCTTGGAAGAGGGAGAGGGTGGGTGTCTAGAGATGAAGTGGGGAGTGCAGCCCACCCTCTGAGTGTCCCTGTGATGAGAAAGAGGGTGGCAGGGCAGAAGCAGAGGAGAATGTGCAGCCCAGGAAGGGCTTAGGAGACAGGAGAGCCTGGCGTGATCTCAGATCAACAGGGAGGAACCAGTGAAGGGAGAGGCTGAAAGGCAAGATGGAAGGGCTGAGTGACCTTGAGCCCTTCATGGAAAGTGACAGAGATTAGATGTGGAGGTGAACTGGTACACGGCCTGCCCTGTGAAGGAGGCGGCGAGGCTGTGTCCTGAGCCAACACGGAGGGCGGCGGGGAGTGTGAGGATGCGGGAGATCTGAAAACATCCTTGGGAGACTGCACCGACCAGGACAGGCTCTGGGTTTGCGTTATTTTAAACCTGGCACAACGACTCTCCCTGGGTCCCTTTACATTCATAGGTGGGAGCTTCTGTGTGTCGTTTAGGATGATGGGATTTTTCCAAGGGCAGAAAGCGACTGAACTGAATGCAGCAGCCAGGCACCAAGTCAGAGCTTTCATGAGCTGGAGGAACCTCCGAGTTCACACAGCACAGTGTTTTTAAGAGTCAGTGTTTGTCCGTCAAATCCCAGGTGAAGGATGTCATAGACCCTTCCCAGAATCATGTCAAAAATAGATATATCATACTAATAAATAGAAGTAGGATCTGTTTTCCCCATTTTATTTATCTAAAACTAAATAAACGAGCTTCCCCGGTAGTTCAGTGGTAAACTGCCCATGCAGGAGACGCAGGAGACGTGGGTTCGATTCCTGGATCAAGAAGATCCCCTGGAGGAGGAAATAGCAACCCACTCCAGTATTCTTGCCTGGGAAATTCCACGGATAGAAGAGCGTGGTGAGCTATAGTCCATGGGGCCACAAAAGGGTCAGACACAACTTAGCCACTAAACAACAACTAAATAAACATATATATTTATCAAATTGTCTAGGGATTGAGTATATTAATAAGGGCTACTTTCATCTTAGAATAGCTGTTTTGTTTTTTTTTTTCCCCTTTTTGGTTGCACAGCATGCAGGATCTTAGGCATGCATGATCTCCTTGGCAGTGAGTGTGCATTCGACCACTGGGGAACTCTTAAGAATAAATGTTAAAGATATCATGCTGAGGGACCTCCCTGGCAGCCCAGTGGGTTAGACTGTCTTCCAATGCAGCGGGTGTGGGTTTTATCCCTGGTTGGGGAGCTAAGACCTCACGTGCCTCATGGACAAAAAACCAAAACTTAAAACAGAAACAGTATTTTAACAAATTCAATAAAGACTTTAAAAATGGTCCACATTAAAAAAAAAAAAAACTTTAAAAAAAGTCACACTTAATCTATCAGATAAATCACATTGAGCATGCATTCCCATTGGACATTATATTTTTTATAAATCTATTTACTTATTTCTCGGACTTCTCCACTGCAAAGTTGGCTCTGAGATGGCCAGATATTGCTCATCTTGTCACGCCCAGGTTTTAAACCAGGCACTCACTAAATGTTTACTGGACTTCCCTTTAGGTCTGATGATTAAGATTCCATGCTTTCAATGTAGAGGACACAGGTTTCATCCCTGGTTGGAGAACTAAAGGTCCCACATGCCTTACGGCCTTCTAAAAATGTTTACTGAAGGTATGAATACATCTAGGATTTATCTGATAAAACAAATGGGTCATCAGTTAGGCCTAATCTGGTCACCAGGGCTTGGGACAGATGGTCATGCAAGGGTGCATGTGATGGGTGATCTGTAAGATTCTGTGAACTCAATGAATTTTCAATGGACTGATTGCTTTCATGGCAAACCACACTGGTCCATGCAGTGGAGCTATTCCATAGATAAAAGGAATTTTCTGCTGAGAGTCCTGGAACAGAGCACCAGTCTTACACCCTGTAGCTTATGTTCTGACAGTCAATATTCTAAATACCCTCCGGTGGAGTTGAAGATGGAACCATCTTATTCAGAACCTCCAGCTGAGGTTCTCAGGTCTTGGCTGCATCTTAAAATAACCTGGAGAGCTTTTTAAAAAGTATCTGTACTGGGCCCACCTCCGGAGATTTGGAAGTAATTGGCTGGAGGTGGAAAATGACTCTGGTGCTGCGAGTTTTTTTTTCAGTTCCCGAGGTGATTCTAAAGTGTAGTCAGGCTTGAGGATGGCAGATGACAAGCACATTAAGGTGTTGGGTGGTAGGTAGGAGCTAATGCTGATGACTCCACAGTCATCTAATATAACCAGGAACCCACTCGCACACTGGGAGGTTTCTCCAAACTTGAGGTATATGTAACTCAATTTTCTAAGTGGTAGGTAGAACCAACCTCACTGTTTTATGATCACGACTTTACAGATTTGAGTACCGTCTCGTAAACTATCTCCTGCCTGCTTGTCTTCATATTGATCAAAAGGAAATCTTAGTTTAAATGGAGATACAGATCAAATCAAAGTAACTGATTCCAGTACTTCTGTGAAGTGTCCTGGTACCTACAAAGTGCTTTTAAGCCTGAATTGTGTAATACTGAGGACCTAAAAGGTATCAGCCACTGGACCACACTTTTGAAACACAGATATAAAGAAGCTATAGGCTCTGCCAGGTCCAGCAGGAGAGCAGCTTTGTAAACCGTCCCCTGAATGCAACGTGGTCAGTGGGGTGATTAAGGCCCAGATGAAAGAAGAAGCGAATCACAGAGGCTCCAGGACCTAAATCTGCTTCAGTAGTGGCAGAGTTATTCCCAGCAAATGATTCGCCTTTGAAAATAACACTTGAACATTTCAAAGCCTCTGGCTGGCCCACTTGGAATTCACGTGCCCCTGCTCATCTGTGGGACCCAAGGGAGAAACAGGAAGAGACCGCTGTTGTGCTCTGTTTATAGGATTCTCCAAATGTGTTGGCTCCGCCCCTCCTGCTCATTTTGCATGAAGCAGTAGAGAACACCCTTGAGATCTGAATGTGGTGACATGTAAGACAGAACATGAAGCAGACCTGAGGATGAACAAGAAAGAAAAGTGGGATACAAATGATGAGCCAACGCAACTCGAACTTTCTTGACATATCTCTTTGGGCTGAAAACCTACTGTTAACATGAATTCTTTTAAGCTTCATTTCTTTTCTTTTGGTCTTTGTTCCTTGAGAAATGTTTTTAGAGAAATCAGCAAAGAGAAGATTAAAAATAATATGTGGAAGTCTTCAGCCCTGCTCTCTTTAGCTTCCTGAGTGGTTTGAAAGCAGAGATTCTAACAGCTACCACAAAGGCCCTAATGATTTTCCGTGTTTAATGCTTCCACTCTATTTCCCGCTCATCTCAGTGGCTGGCATATTTTTAGATAAGACACGACCAAAGACTTTATTGACAGCACAGCAATGTAAAATAACGATGATGAAAAAGCTCCAAATGAGATGGGTGCGATATTTTTCTTCCCTCTTTCTCATGGATAAAAAGCATTTACCTGTGTCAGCAAAGTTATGGAAAAATCCACTTCAAGACAGAAAAAACAGCCTTCTGTGGGGAAGACATGCTGTTCATATTCTGACAACCATTTCTTTCCACTAGCTGGTCTATTAGGAGTAAATAAATCCTATCTGTCTGTTTATCCTATATATCCTTCCTTCCAACGTGTCCCTCCTTCCTGGGAGGAAGCTGAGACATTTCTGACTGTCCCATGACATCAAATTCTGGGCCTGCTTGGTACAAAATTTTGGGGTATGAAGGAAGCGGCGGGGGGTGGGGGTGGGGGTGGCGCATATCCTCTGAGAGCGGACCTAGTCTACATGACCAAACAAAGATGACTCTCCAGTGTTTTAATCTTTAGGGGAAAATGGTCAGGGATTTTTCATTTCTAGGGATTTGGAATTACAATGTCCACAGTATGCAGAAACACTTCGGCCCTCCCAACTGTTAACACAGCCAGCCCAGTGGAGATGCCAGATCACAGGACTTAACACTTAGAAACTATGGGACTTCCCTGGTGGTCCAGTGATTAAGAATCAGCCTTCCAAACCATCACAATATTGTAATTATCCTCCAATTAAAATTAATTAATTAATTAAAAAAAGAATCCACCGTCCAATGCAGGGTACATGGGTTCAATGCCTGGTTGGGGAACGAAGACCATGTGCCTGAACTATGCGTCCATGCGCTCTGGAGCATGAGCGCTGAAAGCATGCCACAACTAAGACCACCACAGTCAAACAAACAAATATTTTTTAGAAACTTAGAATCTTTGGTATATGCCCTTATATTTCCGCTCCTTACTAGAGTCAGGTATTTAACCCACTTTCTGTGTCCCAAGTGAGTAGGTCATAGTGTATGGGGCCTCCAAGCCAGGCCTCCTTCTATCCCACCAGCCCCGCAAGAACCCCCAGGGTGGCAGGCAGCCAGCGTACCCACGATGTCAAAGCAGACTCCGCTCTCCAGCCGGTGTTTCCTGTACAAGTTCTTCAAGACCTTGGCGCTGCCAAAGCGTTTGAAGCGACTCTTCACGTTATTGTAGAACCATTCCAGAGACTGGGTCCTGAGAACCCTGAGGACAACACAGAAGATTGGAATTAAAGGAGAGAATTAGGAAACAAGGACTTGCAAAAGCTGCCATGATACTTTGCAAGCTCCTTCCGTCAAGACATAGAGCTTTTTCCTCTGCTCCATGGATCTGGGCTGGCCCTGTGACTTGCTCTGACCACAGAGACTGGCAGAAGCGATGCTGTGCAAGTCCAGAGCCTGCCAGCTTCCTCTCTGGCTGCTCCTGGACGCCCTGCAACTCACTGCCTTGTGAACAAGCCCAAAATAGCCTTTGGGATGACGAGAGACACTCGGCGTGATCACCCTTCTTGCCCCAGCCAATAGCCTGGACGGGAGAGCGAGGCCGCTGACTACCGGCTGACTGGGGATGCATGAGTGAGCCTAAGTAAGACAAGCAGGAGAACCGTGCATCTGAGTCCATCCGAAGAGCAAGCACCATAAATCCTTGCTATTTTGAAGCCACTAGCTGACACATCTATTTAGTAGCAAGCAGGCTTTATATCTGGTATTCTTACTGCATTAACAACATTTCTAGTTCAGCCTGGGAAGATAATAGAGCACAAGTGAGACCCTGGGCTCGATGGCAAAATTCTGCAGCCTCTTACTCATTCAGCCTGAAGCACTGCGGGAAAGAGGTTTCCTGGTCAGCGCTATCACACTTGGTATGAAACGCTGACGCGATTCTTCTCCTTATTGCCCGACGAGAACAAGTTGCTAAACCCCTCCCATTTTAAGAATAGCTTTTGTTATTTTTCTTATTATGAATGGAAATAATGCATAAACTCATTTTAAAAGTTCAGAGAAGCAAGATGAATATAAATGCTTCTAATTCAGTGGAGGAATAAACACATGTTTAGCTGCCCTTCTTCCCCAGATGCCAGTGAAATGTGAGAAGATGTCCAAAGGGAAAGAAATTTGTAGAAATGAAGAACATGGAGGAGAATCAGAGATTCTGACAGATTTCTGGAAAGTTCTAAGTGAACGATAGCATAAAGGTAACAGAGAATGTTGTCCGGCAGCATAGTCAGAAGGACTGGGACTCACAGACCAGGACGTCAAATTTAATGTTGACTGGTGAATGCTGCTGCTGCTGCTAAGTCACTTCAGTCGTGTCCGACTCTGTGCGACCCCATAGCTGGCAGCCCACCAGGCCCCCCCGTCCCTGGGATTCTCCAGGCAAGAACACTGGAGTGGGTTGCCATTTCCTTCTCCAATGCATGAAAGTGAAAAGTGAAAGAGAAGTCGCTCAGTCATGTCCGACTCTTAGCGACCCCATGGACTGCAGCCTTCCAGGCTCCTCTGTCCATGGGATTTGCTAGGCAAGAGTACTGCTCATTGGTAAAAAAGAATGAAATCTGCACAATATGGCCTGCCAATACAGGAGACATAAGAGACGCAAGTTCAATCCCTGGGTCAGGAACATCCCCTGGAGGAGGGCATGGCAACCCACTCCAGTATTCTTGCCTGGGGAATCCCATGGACAGAGGAGCCTGGAGGGCTACAGTTTATATGGTCACAAAGCGGCAGACAAGACTGAGTGACTAAGCCCACATGCACACAGCAATATGGGTGGACTTGGAGGGAATCATGCTGAAGGAAATAAGTCATACAGAGAAAGACAAATGCTGTGTGATATCACTTATATGTGGAAGTGAAAAAAAGACAACAAACTAGTGAATAAAACAAAAAGCAAGCTAGCTGACTCATAGAAAAAGTAAAGTTGTCTGGTGCAGAGCAGTTGGATGATGAGACGGCTCACAAAGCTAGGCTAGTTACTGTGTTGGTGACAGTGAGGGCTCTGGGCCCCCACCCTTGTTCCCAGGCTGACAGTTGGTCCAAAGATGCTCGGCTCTAGTCAAAAATGGAAAGCAGTTCTCTAATAACATTGAACAATCTGCTTGAGGGGGTTACCACCTGGCGGTAAAGCCCTCCTTTTTCGCACTGCTGGAGCCCCACCTGCCGGCCTACCAGACACCGTCCATGCACCCCAGAGCCAAGCCTGACAGCTCCACAAACTCGGACCTCTCTGCACCAATGTCCCCTCCTTGGGAGGCCCTCCCTGACCCCCGTAAAAACCACCACCACTGTGCCAACATATCTATCCTCTTCCTCCCATTTTCTCTCCCCAAATTTCTAGGATGCTTCTCTGTACCTGATGTTTAATTTTATATAATTATTATTTATAAGACAATCAGTACATTAATATGCTAATCAATAATTATTAAATTGTTTATTATCTATTTTCTATTTCCGGCAGAACATACGCTCATGGAAAACCGGCTTTTTTCCCACTGCAGTGTACATAATAGACACTCAATAAAATCTTGCGATGGATGGACAGTTTTAAATCTATTTTTTTCACTTAATATTCCTGATGGACTTTAATGTTGTTGAACAGTCTTCCCCACAGCATTTTTAGTAGCTCCAGAATTCACCATAGTATGAACATAGCATGTTTTATGTCTCTAGTCTCTTGTCATTGAATTTGCCCATTTCATTTGCTATCAAAAGCAATTCTGTGATGCATATGTTGGCAGCTAAATGATCAACATATCTACAAATGTGGGTTCTCGAAGTAGAATTGCTGGGTTCAAACATGTTGGTCTTTCAGAAAGTTTGTACCAATGTCACTCTTCATCCGCAGTGTGAGATTTTGAAGTCCTCAAATTGGGGTGAGGTGTGAACCCCAAGAAACCCCCTATGGAGTGGCCAGTTTCTCCATGGAAAAGCCCATGTCTGAAGCCCAAGTAAAGCACGGGAAGCAAGGCAAAGGGGCAGAGAACAAGCATCATGGCCTCCACTCTGGCTTGGTGGACAAGATAGCAAACAGGCTCGTCTTCCCTGAGGCGGGGGAGGCAGCTGTAAATGGCAGAATGTACCAAAGGTGTCATCCTTTTACATAAAACTATATCATCAGTATCATTACTATTAACAAAATGAACACCATTATGTGAGAGCTTGCTCTATGTTGGGCACCGTGCCAAAGGCTTCCCTTGAATCGCTATGAAATTCTCATGGGTGCTGGAGCAGGCTGGACTGGCCCTGCTGCTGCTGCTGCTAAGTCGCTTCAGTCGTGTCCAATTCTGTGCGACCCCATAGACGGCCGCCCACCAGGCTCCCCCGTCCCTGGGATTCTCCAGGCAAGAACACTGGAGTGGGTTGCCATTTCCTTCTCCAATGCATGAAAGTGAAAACTGAAAGTGAAGTCACTCAGTTGTGTCCAACTCTAGCGACCCCATGGACTGCAGCCCACCAGCTCCTCTGTCCATGGGATTTTCCAGGCAAAAGTACTGGAGTGGGGTGCCATTGCCTTCTCCGGGACTGGCCCAGACCCCAACATTTATTGCCCATTGGTTATAAGCAAATTACTTAATCCCCTAAGTCTCATGGGATCCTTCAGCTCCACCATCTCCCACCTCCTCTCCCTCCTCCAGTCAGTAACTTCTGGCCTGTTTGCTGGATGCCAGCCCCTGTCTGCCAGCTGTTGTACTGTACTACTGTACTTTCAAAGGTTGTTGTTGTCGTTTAGTTGTGTTCGACTCTTTGTGATCCCATGGACTGCAGCGCGCCAGGCTTCCCTGTCCTTCACTATCTCCAGGAGTTTGCTCAAACTCATGTCCAGTGAGTCGATGATGCCCTATACAGTAATACTAACAATAGTTTCTTTATTTTCGGTGCTTATTTTTTTTAATGTATTGTTTGTATTAAAAGTATTTTTTTTTCTTTTTTGATTAAAAATTCATTTGGCTGCATTGGGTCTTAGTTGCGGCATGTGAGATCTTCACTGCGTGCTGGAAGATCTTTCACTGCGGTGCATAGATGCTCTAGCTGTGGCTCACAGGCTCAGTAGTTGTGGCACGCAGGCTTTGTTGCCTCGTGGCACGTGGGGTCTTAGTTCCCAGACCAGGGATCAAACCTGCATCCGCTGCATTGCAAGGCAGATTCTTAACCATCGGCCCACCAGGGAAGCCCCTTGTGTGAAAAGTATTATAAACCTATTACAGTACAGTACTATTATAGCCAATCGTGTTAGCTGTACCAAAGCTAACTTTGTTGGACTTGGAACAAACTGGACTTAAGAACACACTCTCAGAATGGAACTTGTTCTAACGTAGGGGATTTACTGTACTTCAAGTGCATCATAGGATGAGCTCTCCATTCCCTGGTTATACCAAAACTCTATGGCATTTAGAGACACTTTGATGACATGGAAACCAGAATGCCTCAGCTTGCTCAAGTCAGAGAGGAAAATCAGGGCACTGCCTGGGCTGCTGGAAGGTGGGAGGATGAGAGGTACTGCATCCTTAGAGAATGACCAGCAAATCTACAGCCTCATTTGGAGACTAGAAAGCTTTTCCACAGAACCGATGCATTTTAGATTATGTTTTGACTTCGAGTTAATGTGGAGAGCTTCTCTGGAAGCCCCAGGGAATGCTCAGTCATGATTACCTTCATTTGTTATTACTGCTTTTATTTCACTTATTTTAAAATTCACGGCTAGAGGAAACTCACAGGATACGCACGGTTCATAGGGCAGAGGTGTGGGGAGAAGGCTATGGGGACACCCGCGCCCAGGATGGACTGGCTGAGTGCTGCAGGGCCCCCAGCCCACCCTCACATCTCCAGCTGCCTCCTGAATAGAGGCAGCTTTGGGCAAAGATGAGAAGGAAAGAGCCCAGTGTCAGGGTCCCACTGGAACCAGATCTGTTTGTGCACGAATTCCGTCATGTGTTCACTCTCTCGTTCTTTGACTCCTCACCATTTATTGAGTCCTTTACGGGTAGGCATTATCCTGCCATATGCTGCTGGGTATGGGAAGCGACAAAACCAATAAAGCTCGTACCTAACAGTGCGGTCAGACTAGTCTCTTCAGTGAGTGCCAGAGGCATCATGCCATGGAACCGAAAGTCAAGCCAAAGGCATCTCCAGAATGGCTGACAGGCACGGGGTTCTGTATCATTCCCACAGAGGTGTGAGAACAGAGTCCGTCCTGCTTTATGGCTCGTCCTGCTTTTTTTTTTTTTAAGGCCTTTTTGTCTGGACTTAAAACACTGAAGTATAGTTGATGAACAACAGTGTGTTCGTTTCAGATGTACAGCAGTGTTTCAGTGGTAACACACACATATAAATATATATGCATATTATTTTTAAGATCCTTTTTCACTATGATTTATTACAAAATATTCAGAACAGCTTCCTGTGCTATCCAGTAGATCCTTGTTGTTTATCTATTTTATATGTATTAGTATCTGTTAATCCCAAATTCCTGATACATCCCACACCCTCTCCTTTCCCCTTTGGGAGCCGTAAGTTTGTTTTCTCTGTCTATGAGTCTGTTTCTGTTTTGTAAATAAGTTCATTTGTATCACATTTTAGACTCCACACATAAGCTATATCATATGATAGCTGTCTTGCTCTGACTTACTTCACTTAGTACGATAATCTCTAGGGCCGTGCATGTTGCTCCTAATGGCATGGCTCCATTCTTTTGTATGACTAAGCAGTATTCCATTGTTCCACACCTTCCGGCACAGACCAAGTCTTTTTTATCCATACATCTGTTAATGGACATCTAGGTTGCTTCCATGTCTTGCCTATTGTGGATAAGGCTGCTGTGAACGCTGGGTGCATGTATCTTTTTGAATTAGAGTTTTCATCTTTTCCAGTTATACCAGGCATTTTCTTTAATGACACCAGAACCGCCCTTTCCCACTGCAGTAAACACAGGAGAGGTGCCTTAGGAAGGACAGGGAGCCATAGTGCTGCTGATGAGATGTACGGTGGAAAAACTTTCCAAGTCAGAACTGTACAGAGGGACCCTGCTTTATTTCTCTGGCTTATTTTTTACATGATCCCAATTCGTCCCTAAGGATGCCCATACAAAGGTTCTTAATCCTGGGCAGTTTCACAGTCTAACCCTGATAATTTCTCTCAACACTAAAGCTTTAAAAAAGTCAACAGCCAAGCCTTCGAAATTCACCAGTCACAGCATAGTCGGAATTGATGACATTTAGTCCTTGGAACTACAGTTGGTTTGTCTGTAAAATGATGGTCACCCAACTAGGGAAGACAGGAAGAGGATCAGGTTTGGAAGGAAGGTGGTAGTCAGGACACCTGTATGTGGGGTGCCCCCCACAGCCCCAGGTGGCAATGCCTGGTGCTCATTGGATGTACTAGTCTGTAGATGGAAATCTGGACTAGAAAAATGGATCTGGTGGTCTTTGGTCCACAGGTAGCACTGAAACCAAAAATTGGGGTTAAGGGAGGTATAAATAATCATTATCTCTATTTTACAGAAAAAATAGAAACAAGTAACTTGCTAGTCACTGACTGAACTAAGCAAATCAGGGAACAAACTGTAGACTTCATTCTTAGGTCAGAGCGTTGACATCTGCTTGGCTTATTTTCCTTCCAGAACCTCTAGTTAGCATTCTTACTGAAAATTATGGCTTTTGCTTCAAAGTTCAAGCAAATAGGAAGCCCCAGGGATCAAGAATTCAGAAGGAAATGTAAAATCATTGTATCATTTCCCCCCAAACAACCTATTTATCATTCTGTGGATACTAAACACTTCAAGTCACTTGTTCGTATAAGCAGTTTGCTAATTTTTTTCTGTGACATGAATAAACTTATAAACATGGTGCATTCTCATCAGAAGACAGACTGGAAATTACATCACAAGAGCAGCACTGAAATTACAACCCCAGGAATGCCAGACTGATTTCAGCTCATTAGACAAAATAACAGGATTGTGAAGAGGAAGGAACTGCCTACGCCAGAACTGCTCGGATCCTGCTGCTGGTGGTGAAGCAAGGCCGCCTGGGCCCACAGGTCCGGCACGGGAGGTGCTGTGCACACTGACTGGGGGGAGTCTATGGATCCCCCTACCTCCTCTGCAGCCCTCAGACCAGCCGTGCGGGCACCGTCCGGAGCCTTGATAAAAATGGCAATCCCAGTGCTCTGCTCTCACCCCGAGACCGGTGGAATCAAACGGCACTTTAGCAAGGTTCCCAGGTGGTTACTAGGTCCATCAAAGCTTAATAAGCACTGGCCCAGTGAAATTAGCTGGGTGTTTTCTGAGTCCACATATGGTTTTTGTTTTGTTGTTACTTTTGACCATGATCCACTTAGGTAGGACAAGTTGTCTCTCTCAACAGCGGACTTGCCTCCCTCCTTCCTATTTTCCTGGGCTTCCCTGGTGGTTCAGACAGTAAAGAATCCACCTGCAATGCAGGAGACCCAGGTTTGATCCCAGAGTTGGGAAGATCCCCTGGAGGAAGGCAAGGCAACCCACTCCAGTGTTCTTCCCTGGAGAATTCCATGGACAGAGGAACCTGGTGGGTTACAGTCCATGGGATCACAAAGAGTCAGACATGACTGAGTGACTAACACTTGCTTTTCCTGCTTTCCAAGGAAAAAGAACTGAACTGGGTGATAAAAAGTTTGGAAGAGGAACAGAATAATTACAGTGGTACTCTCAATTTCAGGTGCTTTCACTACAGAAATAAATAAATAAAATGCCAAAAATACCGATGAGCCAAGTTCAAATCATTATACAAAGCAAAGTTGCCCAAACAGACTACAACAGTCTAAATTGATAATGATGAACTGACATTACCTTGTTGGTAAGAATTAAGAAGCACAGCAATTAAAATCCAAGACCAACTCAAGAGGACCCTGATGGTGTGTGGATAACAAAAGCATCTCTCCTAAAAACTGTAAGCACAACCATGATCTGTGAGCTCTGCCTCACAGAATACAGACTGAGAAGATTCAGCACCAACAACACACTGAATGGACATAAAAGAGACAAAACTCTAGGTCTTTCAAACAGACAGGCCAGTTGGTTACACAGATGACGAAATCACTGAGACTCCCAAGAAAGGATGGTGAGGCATGCCAGAGGCTAGCAGCGGGGAAGCTGCCACCACCCCAGGGCCAGGGGGGCCAGGGAGGTGGTGGCATTGCTGGGAGGAGCATCCTGGAGCCAGGAGGTGGGGCCACAAAGGAGATGTGGCTGCTGCAGAGATGCTGCCCGAGGCAGAGAAACTGATGCAGTATCTTCTCTTCCTCCCACCCTTTCAGGGAGTAAGGAAATGGTCATTAAACTAAGTTCTATTATAAAAAGACCGTTAGAGGAAACTCTAAGGAAGGAAAAATCGAAGAGCCTCCCCTCCTCCCATGTAGACCGCAGTATAGGATCAGGACCAGTAACTGACATCCACATGGACCTAGGCTGCTTCTCACATGTCTTCGAAGACTGCAGCTGTCCAGGGAGATGTCCCTGAATGACAGTGTGCACTCTTTCTCCTGCCAGTGGAGGCCGGGGCAGCCCAGGACTTTGCAGCCAGGCCCGTCACCCTGCTGATGGCAGCTCCCCCCAGGGAGCCCTTGTACTGAGGAAAGGACGAGAGAAAGTCTTGCGGCCAGAATCACTCAGACCTCCTCTGTTGTGTGCGTGTTGCTCAGTCATGTCCAACTCTTTGCGTCCCCATGAACTGCAGACTGCCAGGCTTCTTTGTCCATAGGATTCTCCAGGCAAGAATACTGGAGAGGGTGGCCATTCTCCTTCTCCGGGTGATATTCTCAACCCAGGGATCAAACCCGGGTCTCCTGTGTTCACTGAGCCACCAGGGAAGCCCCTCTCCTCTTAGGAATCATGATTTCTAAGTAAACTCCTTGGATACAATGTCCCTAAAATAAATTCAAAGTATGATTACTCAACTTACTAGAAAAGCAAAACAAAAACCCCCACTGAACAAACAAACCTTTTTTCTCCCCCAAATCTGATCCTTGGTTATTTTACCTAACAGAGGTTTTTTCCCCTCCCAGATGCAGAGGAGATAATAAATATTTCATCAGATTTTTCTAAAGATTAAATGATATAATACATGGGAGACACCCAGCACAGTATCCTGCCCAGTGTAAATCTTCAGGATGTGCTATTTTTTTTAGTATCATCAATATTATTATTTTCTTTTAAGCCCTCTGCATCTTTTTTTGGGGGGGGGGGCAGGATCTGAGTATAATCAATAGATAAAGAGTAAAAGTAGACTTGTCAGGAAATGTGGGCAATTTTTACATTTCATCTTAAGCAAAAGGCCAGACTTTAGGGTTAAGGTGGTTCTTAACCTTTCAGTTCAGTTCAGTCGCTCAGTCGTGTCCGACTCTTAACCTTTAGCAGTTCTTAAACTTAAAACCCAACTTGCTGGGCCTGACTTCAGAGGTTCTGATTTGTTTGGTCTGGGTGGGGCCCCACTATGAGCCCTGACGACGGGCAGGTGATGCGAGGCTGCTGTTCCAAGGTCCACACTTTGATAGATCTGGCATGTTGTAAAGAGCACAGGACGATATTACTGATTCCGAGCCATGGGGAAAACAACAGAATGACAGGCAGGTGTTTGGAAAATAAGACTCCTTCAGCCCTGACAGCACGAAGGCCCTTGAGCACTGAGTCAGAGCAGTCAGTTTCAAGAAGTCAAGAGACGCTGAGAGACTAGATAGAGAACAGCCCTCACACTGGAAACGCTGAGCGTGTCATCGGGAATTTGCAGACAGTCATGGCCAGGAGGCTGGAAGTGTCGTGTTCAGTTGATACGTGACAATTGCCATTAGCGTGAAGTGTCCTGCTAAGGGTGGGGAGCTGGAGGTGACAAACAGCAGCAGGGAAAGCCTAGGAGAGCAGCGCGGAAGCGTGTCCGTGTGTGACGCCCCCACAGCTGCACAACTTCTCCAGGTCGCACAGTGGCTAACGGGAGATGGAAGAGGAAATGGGCTGAAGGAGAGAGTAAAGGGGTGGATTTTGAAGATTTTTTTTTTCAGTTTAAATATTTTTTATTGAAGTATAGTTGTCTTACAATGTTGTATTAATTTCTGCAAAGTAATTCAGTGATACGTTTATATACATTCTTTTTTAAAATATTCTTTTCCATTATGGCTTATTATAAGATATTGAATATAGTACTCTGTGCTGTGTATGAAGCAGGGCCTTGCTCTTTATCCATTCTATACACAAAAGCTTACATCTGATAACCCCAATGTCCCACTTTTAGTGACCACAAGTCTCTGTGAGTCTGTTTATCTATGTCTGTGAGTCTGTTTCGTAAATACGTTCACTTGTGTCATATTATAGGTCCCATGTGTAGGTGGTATCACATGGTATTTGTCTTTTTTTTTTTTTTGTATTTGTTTATTTTTGGCTGTGCTGAGTCTAGTTGTGATCAGCGGTTACTCTCTCGTTGCAGTTCACGGACTTCTCATTGCAGTGGCTTCTCTTGCTGTGGCGCCCGGGCTGTAGGACACTCGGGCTTCGACAGCTGCAGCTCCCAGACTCTGGAGCACAGGCTCAATAGTTATGGTGCACGGGCTTAGCTGCTCCTTAGCATGTGGGGTCTTCCCGGATCAGGGTGTCTCCTGCATTGGCAGACAATTATTCTTTACCAATGAGCCACCAAGGAAGCGCTGTCTTTCTCTTTCTGACTTACCTCATTTAGTATAATCTATAGTTGCATCCATGTTGCTGCAAATGGCATTATCTCATTCTTTTTTATGGCAGAATAGTATTCCATTGTGCATACGTACCACATCTTCCTTGTGGGGAGCCGGTTTGGATTAGCACTCCGCCCATGACAAAGGTCATGAGGAAGGAGGCTTGGCAATAACGCAAGGGCAAGATCAAGCCTCAGGAGCCCCTTGGAGGTTCTCGAGCATCTATCCCCAAAAAGCCGGAGTCTGCCTACTTTCTGCTTTGTGTTCTCACCTCTGACTTTACAGGGGGCTGTCCCCCACTACCTTTCTCTGAAAAAAGAGCTAACTTACAGCTCCAGTTAATAACTCCTGGGTGTGACAGTGTTTCAGCCTACAAACTCCTTTTGGAAATCCTCTAGCCTGCCTGAATAGGTTTTTCCGGCCACATGTGATTGTTTGGAACCTCCCAACTGTGAGAGGCATGAGATATTCTAAACTGTCTAAATACAGATTCCTTTGAGCAATTAAAAGATTGATTAGAAATTGTTGGTGAAGGGTTTTTCACTTGTTGGGCCAATGTTTGCTGCTGAGTCTCCATCAGATCAGATCAGATCAGATCAGTCGCTCAGTCGTGTCCGACTCTTTGCGACCCCATGAACCGCAGCACGCCAGGCCTCCCTGTCCATCACCAGCTCCCGGAGGTCACTCAGACTCGCATCCATCGAGTCAGTGATGCCATCCAGCCATCTCATCCTCTGTCGTCCCCTTCTCCTCCTGCCCTCAATCCCTCCCAGCATCAGAGTCTTCTCCAATGAGTCAACTCTTCGCATGAGGTGGCCAAAATACTGGAGTTTCAGCTTTAGCATCATTCCTTCCAAAGAAATTCCAGGATTGATCTCCTTCAGAATGGACTGGTTGGATCTTCTTGCAGTCCAAGGGACTCTCAAGAGTCTTCTCCAACACCACAGTTCAAAAGCATCAATTCTTCGGCGTTCAGCCTTCCTCACAGTCCAGCTCTCACATCCATACATGACCACAGGAAAGACCATAGCCTTGACTAGGCGAAACTTTGTTGGTAAAGTAATGTCTCTGCTTTTGAATATGCTATCTAGGTTGCTCATAACTTTCCTTCCAAGGAGTAAGCGTCTTTTAATTTCATGGCTGCAGTCACCATCTGCAGTGATTTTGGAGCCCAGAAAAACAAAGTCTGACACTGTTTCCACTGTTTCCCCATCTATTTCCCATGCAGTGATGGGACCAGATGCCATGATCTTCGTTTTCTGAATGTTGAGCTTTAAGCCAACCTTTTCACTCTCCACTTTCACTTTCATCAAGAGGCTTTTTAGCCCCTCTTCACTTTCTGCCATAAGAGTGGTGTCATCTGCATGTCTGAGGTTATTGATATTTCTCCCGGCAATCTTGATTCCAACTTGTGTTTCTTCCAGTCCAGCATTTCTCATGATGTACTCTGCATATAAGTTAAATAAACATGGTGACAATATGCAGCCTTGACGTACTCCTTTTCCTATTTGGAACCAGTCTGTTGTTCCATGTCCAGTTCTAACTGTTGCTTCCTGACCTGCATACAGATTTCTTAAGAGGCAGATCAGGTGGTCTGGTATTCCCATCTCTTTAAGAATTTTCCATAGTTTATTGTGATCCACACAGTCAAAGGCTTTGGCATAGTCAAGAAAGCAGAAATAGATGTTTTTCTGGAACTCTCTTGCTTTTTCCATGATCCAGCGGATATTGGCAATTTGATCTCTGGTTCCTCTGCCTTTTCGAAAACCAGCTTGAACATCAGGAAGTTCACGGTTCACATATTGCTGAAGCCTGGCTTGGAGAATTTTGAGCATTACTTTACTAGCGTGTGAGATGAGTGCAATTGTTCGGTAGTTTGAGCACTCCTTGGCATTGCCTTTCTTTGGGATTGGGATGAAAACTGACCTTTTCCAGTCCTGTGGCCACTGCTGAGTTTTCCAAATTTGCTGACATATTGAGTGCAGCACTTTAACAGCATCATCTTTCAGGACTTGGAATAGTTCCACTGGAATTCCATCACCTCCACTAGCTTTGTTCGTAGTGATGCTTTCTAAGGCCCATTTGACTTCACATTCCAAGATGTCTGGCTCTAGGTCAGTGATCACATCATCATGATTGTCTAGGTCTTGAAGCTCTTTTTTGTACAGTTCTTCTGTGTATTCTTGCCACCTCTTCTTAATATCTTCTGCTTCTGTTAGGTCCACACCATCTCTGTCCTTTATCGTGCCCATCTTTGCATGAAATGTTCCTTTGGTATCTCTGATTTTCTTGAAGAGATCCCTAGTCTTTCCCATTCTGTTGTTTTCCTCTATTTCTTTGCATTGATCACTGAAGAAGGCTTTCTTATCTCTTCTTGCTATTCTTTGGAACTCTGCATTTAGATGTTTATATCTTTCCTTTTCTCCTTTGCTTTTCGCTTCTCTTCTTTTCACAGCTATTTGTAAGGCCTCCCCAGACAGCCATTTTGCTTTTTTGCATTTCTTTTCCATGGGGATGGTCTTGATCCCTGTCTCCTGTACAATGTCACGAACCTCATTCCATAGTTCATCAGGCAGTCTATCTATCAGATCTAGGCCCTTAAATCTATTTCTCACTTCCACTGTATAATCATAAGGGATTTGATTTAGGTCATACCTGAATGGTCTAGTAGTTTTCCCTACTTTCTTCAATTTCAGTCTGAATTTGGCAATAAGGAGTTCATGGTCCGAGCCACAGTCAGCTCCTGGTCTTGTTTTTGCTGATTGTATAGAGCTTCTCCATCTTTGGCTGCAAAGAATATAATCGATCTGATTTCGGTGTTGACCATCTGGTGATGTCCATGTATAGAGTCTTCTCTTGTGTTGTTGGAAGAGGGTATTTGCTATGACCAGTGCATTTTCTTGGCAAAACTCTATTAGTCTTTGCCCTGCTTCATTCCGTATTCCAAGGCCAAATTTGCCTGTTACTCCAGGTGTTTCTTGACTTCCTACTTTTGCATTCCAGTCCCCTATAATGAAAAGGACATCTTTTTTGGGTGTTAGTTCTAAAAGGTCTTGTAGGTCTTCATAGAACCTTTCAACTTCAGCTTCTTCGGCGTTACTGGTTGGGGCATAGACTTGGATTACTGTGACATTGAATGGTTTGCCTTGGATACGAACAGAGATCATTCTGTCATTTTTGAGATTGCATCCAAGTACCGCATTTCGGACTCTTTTGTTGACCATGATGGCTACTCCATTTCTTCTGAGGGATTCCTGCCCACAGTAGTAGATATAATGGTCATCCGAGTTAAATTCACCCATTCCAGTCCATTTTAGTTCGCTAATTCCTAGAATGTCGACATTCACTTTTGCCATCTCTTGTTTGACCACTTCCAATTTGCCTTGATTCATGGACCTGACATTCCAGGTTCCTATGCAATATTGCTCTCATATGGAGAACCCCATGAGTCTCCATATCCCTTACCTACTGTGTCCTTGGCAGTGTATTGATTGATATAATTGGTTTATAGAAATGTAAGTAGTAGCTTTAATGTTTGTAACCTTGGACCCTTGAGTTAATTCTTTTTCTTGTTACAACCCACCACACCTTTGCCCTATAGAAATGCAACTCCAATGCTTTTGGAGGGTGGCGCCTGACTTTAGAATAATCACCTTTAGAGAAAAGTAAGTTTCTTGAGATGTTAATAGGCCTCCGGGCCAGAAGATGATGTAACTCACCTAAACTTTTGCGTGTGATAGGTTTGAAAGCCTGGCTCAGGGACTGCTGTCCCTGCATGACTCCACCCCTTCCCCCATTATCCTCTATGCATAACTTGAGGGATAAAAACTACTTTGAAAAATAAAGTGCGGGGCCTTGTTCACCGAAATTTGGTCTCTCCATGTCGTTCTTTCTCTTACCTTCTGGCTGAATTATTCAGCCTCCTCTCTCCACAAAATGTTCTCACTGAATTTCCTTCTCACTGAGCTATTATTTCATCCGCTTGTCTTCACTGAATTTCCTCACTGAGCTATCTTCATTTTCATCGCGCTGTATATCTTTAATTAATATTTTAATAAGCTGTTGTTTCCTGATCGCCTATGCCGTCTCCCCTTCGAAATCCCTGGATCCACCGGGCTGGACCCCGGCACTTCCTTATCCATGCATCAATCGACGGACAGTTAGGTTGGTTTCATGTCTTGGCTATTGTGAATAGTGCTGCTATGAACGTAGGGGTGCATGTATTGTTTTGATTTATAGTTTTGTCTAAATATGTGCCCTGGAGTGGGATTGCTGGATCTTATGGTAATTCTATTTTTTGATTTCTGAGGAACGTCCATACTGTTTCCCTCATTGGCTGCACCAACTCACATTCCCAACAACAGTGTAGGAAGATTCTCTTTTTTCCACACCCTCTCCAGCCTTTGTTAACTGCAGCTGTTTTTTTAAAAAATTATTTACTTGTTTGTTTTTTTGTTGCACTGGGTCTTTGTTGCTGCTTGTGGGCTTTCTCTAGTCGTGGCAAGCAGGGGCTACTTTTTGTTGTCATGCATGGGCTTCTGGATGCAATGGCTTCTCTTGTTTCGGAGCGTGGGCTCTAGGCGTTCAAGCTTTCGTAGTTGTGGCACTCAGGCTCAGCAGTTGTGGGATACAGGCGTAGATGCCCCATGGCATGAGGAAACTTCCTGAACCAGGGATTGAACCCATATGCCCCTGCGTGAGCAGGCAGATTCCAATCCACACCAGATAAGTCCTCTAGACTTTTAAATAATGGCCATTCGACTGCTGTGAGGTGGTACCTTGAAAATATTATTGGTGAGAATGCTTCCATTAAGGCCAGGAAAGTAAAATTATAAATAGTTGTGCTTTTTATTTAAATAAAATATTTAAACTTAAAATAACACTGTGAGTTTAACATACATGCTTTTCAACTTTTCACTATTTTTCAGATATTTTAATATGCTAGAAAAATTATCATTAAAATACATAAGAATATTTACATAGGAGGATAATTATTTCCTTTTGTCTCAGTCTCCAGTCAGATGTATCACTATTAATAGACCCTGTTTTTAGTCAAAATTTTTGCATTTTGACAGAAAATATTTTGTAGTAACTATCAGATCAGATCTGGAGAAGGCAATGGCACCCCACTTCAGTACTCTTGCCTGGAAAATCCCACAGATGGAGGAGCCTGTTAGGCTGCAGTCCATGGGGTCGCTGAGAGTCAGACATGACTGAGCGACTTCACTTTCTCTTTTCACTTTCATGCATTGGAGAAGGAAATGGCAACCCACTCCAGTGTTCTTGCCTGGAGAATCCCAGGGACGGGGAAGCCTGGTGGGCTGCCGTCTGTGGGGTCACACAGAGTCGGACACGACTGAAGTGACTTAGCATAGCATAGCATAGCATCAGATCAGATCAGATCAGTCGCTCAGTCGTGTCCGACTCTGCAACCCCATGAATTGCAGCACGCCAGGCCTCCCTGTCCATCACCAACTCCCGGAGCTCACTGAGACTCACGTCCATCGAGTCAGTGATGCCATCCAGCCATCTCATCCTCTGTCGTCCCCTTCTCCTCTTGCCCTCAATCCCTCCCAGCATCAGAGTCTTCTCCAATGAGTCAACTCTTAGCATGAGGTGGCCAAAGTACTGGAGTTTCAGCTTCAGCATCATTCCTTCCAAAGAAATCCCAGGGCTGATCTCCTTCAGAATGGACTGGTTGGATCTCCTTGCAGTCCACAGGACCCTCAAGAGTCTTCTCCAACACCACAGTTCAAAAGCATCAATTCTTCAGTGCTCAGCCTTCTTCACAGTCCAGCTCTCACATCCATACATGACCACAGGAAAGACCATAGCCTTGACTAGGCAAACCTTTGTTGGCAAAGTAATGTCTCTGCTTTTGAATATGCTATCTAGGTTGGTCATAACTTTCCTTCCAAGGAGTAAGCGTCTTTTAATTTCATGGCTGCAGTCACCATCTGTAGTAATTTTGGAGCCCAGAAAAATAAAGTCTGACTCTGTTTACACTGTTTCCCCATCTATTTCCCATGAAGTGATGGGACCGGATGCCATGATCTTCGTTTTCTGAATGTTGAGCTTTAAGCCAACTTTTTCACTCTCCACTTTCACTTTCATCAAGAGGCTTTTTAGTTCCTCTTCACTTTCTGCCATAAGGGTGGTGTCATCTGCATATCTGAGGTTATTGATATTTCTCCCAGCAATCTTGATTCCAACTTGTGTTTCTTCCAGTCCAGTGTTTCTCATGATGTACTCTGCATATAAGTTAAATAAACAGGGTGACAATATACAGCCTTGATGTAGTCCTTTTCCTATTTGGAACCAGTCTGTTGTTCCATGACCAGTTCTAACTGTTGCTTCCTGACCTGCATACAAATTTCTCAAGAGGCAGATCAGGTGGTCTGGTATTCCCATCTCTTTCAGAATTTTCCACAGTTTATTGTGATCCACACAGTCAAAGGCTGTATAGTAACTATAAATGGTATATAACCTTTAAAAATTGTGAATGACTATATGGTACACCTGTAACTTCTATCACATTGTATATCAACTATACTTCAGTGAAAACACTTATATTTTATTCTTTATGAATTTTTGCATTAATTTTGCTTTTTAAATGTACTGTCATTTAAATATTTACCATAATTACTTGGCTTTGATCACGCCCTTAAATTTTGCTCCCAAGGTGAATGCCTTGCTTACCGCACCCTGACTCGGCCCTGAGAGGGCAGCCCCACGTTGGCACTTTGATAGTAGGTTCTGTGGTGGCAGATGAGTGCCTGGGGGGACACAGCTGTGTCCCCACATACAGATGACCCCAGGAGGAGAGAGTGGTGCCCAGAGAGCACAGTGGTGGTACCCAGGGGAGTGTGGTGATGAATACAGCACCCAGAATACACTAAGGATGAGGAACAGCTGGGGAGAAAGTGGAAAAAATCCATGGATGTCACGGGCTAGTTGTTGAGACTTGTGCCCTTGAGAGATTCCCATGAATCCATAGGTGCAGGGTGGGGGGAGGTGTTTTGGAGGAGGCTAGGGTCCTGCATTAGTAATTAGGGATAAAAACCAATGAAGCCCCATCACCCAAGAAAGTGTTAGTTGCTCAGTCGTGTCCAACTCTTTGGAACCCCATGGAATGTAGCCCACCAGACACCTCTGTCCATAGAATTCTCCAGGCAAGAATACTGGAGTCATTCCCTTCTCCAGGGGATCTTCCGGATCCAGAGATCCAACCTGGGCATCCTGCATTGCAGGTGGATTCTGTACCATCTGAACCAGGGAAGACATTTCTGAGATGGTCTGGAGGCAGATGTGTCAGGGCAGGCTCAGTCCCTCCAGGACTTTCCAGCTCTCATTCATAGGCCTTGGGCACAGCAGCTCTTCTTTGCAGCCACTCTGGCCTCCCAGCTGTCTGTCCCTACCTGTCCCTCAGGAAGCCCTCCCCAGACTCCATGCCACTGGCACTGACATGGCGCTGCACTCTTCCATCTCTCTGGCATCTCTGTGGCTCTCAGCTCCACCCTTACGGTTGATTCATTTTTCTCTGGATCAGCGAGTCGGAATGATACTCAACCAGGCAGTTATTAAGCCTGGGGGATGGGGAATGAAATGGTTTCTTTCAGCGCTGGCTGTTTGGAGGCAGGAATAAATGTCATTGGAATACAGCTTTTCTTTTGCCTTCTTAATTGTAAAGCTGATTGGGACTTAAACATCTTTCACTTGTCAGAATCGACCTGAAGTAAGAGAATTTAACTGCATTTATTTGAAGAGCCACTGCTCTGGCTCTAGCTATAGAAATCTGCACTCTGAACCATGCAGGCCCAGAAGGGAAGGCTCACATCCATCCCTTGCTACTTTGCGTGAACTAGGAACTAAGACAGCAGAGGAAAGGCAGTCAGCACATGTGGATTCTTGCCCCAGTCACATCACTCTATGTGTGGTCTGGAAGACATGTTTATCTTTCTGCATCTCACTTCCCGCACCCTCAGAATACAAATGATCACAGCTTCCTTCAGCCAAACTTTCAGGGACGCACAGTTGCACGGGCTCTTGCTTCACCTCCCACATCCTGACACACTGAAGTACACCAGCTTTGCTCTGATAACAACTTCGGATTTGTATTTAAAAAAAAAAAAACTGTGTAATTTCCTTTTTGGCTTATTGTTAACATAAATGTTGCCATTCCTCAAACTGATGAATAAGCCAAAAAAGGAAACGACACACTTATTTTGGGCTTCCCAGGTGGTGATAGGGGTAAATAATCTGCCTGTCAGTGCAGGAGATGCAAGAGACTTGGGTTCGATTCCTGGGTCAGGAAGATCCCCTGGACAAGGGTGTGGCAACCCACTCCAGTATTCTCGCCTGGAGAATCCCCATGGGCAGAGGAGCTTGGGGGGCTGCAGGCCATGGGGTCGCAAAGAGTCAGACATGACTGAGCTACTTCCCACATATGTAACATTATGTCATATAGTGAGGTGTCTTTAAGCTCCAAGCTGGTTGTTGGGACAAGAAGATGATCTGCTTACTGTTTATATTAACCAATTCTGGACTTAGCTATAATAAACACACAATGTACTACTATGAAAATGAAAAGGCAAGGACTTTGTTATATTAAGTGGATGGTTAAAGATAATGTAAAATGTCACTGTTTGTTTACAGTAGATTGTAGTTGCTGGGGCTGCCATGTACTTGCCAGTATCCATCACTTGTTGAGTGCCTACCACACACCTGGCATGGGGCCAGGTCTTTTTAGTCCTCAAAATTAAATGATGAGACAAGTATTCTTTTGAGAAAACAAAGGCTAGATAGCTGGTCAACAGTGAAGCCAATATGCTCTCTTGTTTTTTGCTTGTTAATTTTCCTTAAGTAAAAGAATTTAATAGATGGGTCACAGAGTTTAAAATGTATCTCCTGCTAACCCATGGTCACCATCCATCCAGTTCAGAGGCAGACAATGCTATCAGTGTCTTGTCACCTAGGCACACACAAGACAATACTCCCTAAAATATGCACCTCTGCTTTTTTTCTGTACAAACGGTAGTATAGTACCTCTTTGCACTGTTTCAGAGGAACACATCTGGTGATCATCCCATATCATAAACATAAAGCCTCCTTATTCCTGTTTCGGGGGTGTACTATATTTTATTTGGGCTTCCCTGTTAGCTCAGTTGTTAAAGAAACCGCCTGCAATACAGGAGACCCCGGTTCGATTCCTGGGTTGGGAAGATCCCCTGGAGAAGGGATAGGCTACCCACTCCAGTATGCTTGGGCTGCCCTTGTGGCTCAGCTGGTAAAGAATCCACCTGCAATGCGGGAGACTTGGGTTCGATCCCTGGGTTGGGAAGATCCCCTGCAGAAGGGAAAGGCTACCCACTCCAGTATTCTGGCCTGGAGAATTCCATGGACTATATGTCCACGGAGTCACAAGGAGTCCACTTTCACTTTCACTATATTTTATTTGGGGCTTTCCAGGTGGTGCTAGTGGTAAAGAAAGCTGCTTACCAATGCAGGAGACCTGAGTTTGATCCCTGGGTCAGGAAGATCCTCTGGAGGAGAGCATGGCAACCCACTCCAGTATTCTTGCCTGGAGAATCCCCATGGACAGAGAAGCTACTGTCCATGCCAGGCTACTGTCCATAGGGTTGCACAGAGTTGGACACAACTGAAGCAACTTAGCAGGTATATTTTACCTGTGCCCAATTGATTGGCATTTAAAATATTTCCTAATTTGCTTTTATATCAGTGTGGCAGAGAATGGCCTTCACACACACACACACACACACACACACACAAAAAAACACACACGAAGGGAGCAGAACATTTGTTAGGAAAAAACTGGGGAATCTTCCTTCTAAAGGGTCTAGGCAGGATTTTGAACGATGTGCTACCCTCTTACTGTGAAGTGGTAGGCAGAGTATTGGGCAAATCATCACACCAGCTCCCATCTGTGTGTGTGCGTGCATGCTTCAGAATATTCATGAGGATGCAGGGCGCTCTGTTTACAACACACCACTGTTGATAAAGCACTTACTTAGAAAAGGATCTACAGATAAACCAAGGGTGCTGAGGAAGGGAAGAAACTGCTTCTTTTTTGCCCACTGCCAAATAACTGCAGCCTCTGGAAGTGTGTCTTTCTTCCAGACAAATGCAGGTGCACAAAATTCTGTTTACACTCTCCTGGAATGAACTGCATCAGAAATGGGTTCTCTCCATATACGTGGGGCATAAATGCAAACTCTGAAAAGGCACAAGCCTCACCCACTCTTTTTCATGCAAAAATCAATGGCCACGTCTTACAAAAATGGAAACACATTTATATTCAGGAAATCAAAGAAGTTAATGTACTTCAAGTTAATTCAAATGTAAATCTCAAAAAAAAAAAAAAAAAAAGGCTGGTGTTGTCCTTTGACTTGAAAAGTAAGTTGAAATCATACAGTGGTTTCCCACGGGGCCAGATGCAAGCCATCTGACCTGCCCAGTTGTTGAGACTGGTCAGTTGTGGGGTCAAAGTGCGAGGGACTCCGACTTGAAGGGAGTGCCATCATGAGCTCAGATCAGAGTTGGCAGAGCTGCTGGGAGAGATGAGAGCAGATAGGAACCGCGGGGTCCTCTCACAATTGCAACTGAGTTCCTCCTGCCCCATTTCCCTTCTCCTTGAGTTGTCAAGCTCCTCTTGGACAAGGTCCGCATCACCTGCACCGCTGATGTTGTCGATAGGCATCCCTAATCCCCTTTCCGGTGTGCTAGTGTGAGCAGAAGGGACCTCCACGTGGGTTCTGTGGTGTGCCCAGGCCTCTGCAGATTTCTCTCGACAGGGACACTCAGGAGGCTCGAGGCGCCACGCTGCAGAATGTATTCTTCAGGAGTGGAAATTATGCGCAGTAGCTACGAATCCCCATCTCCAGGGTGGGAGCCTGGCCAAAGATCGTGCATGTGTAGGTGTGGGGAGGGGGATATTTTATCTTAGCATTATCCACCATGGTGGGCTTCAGAGCTCCTCCATCTGCAAAGAGCCAAAAATATCTCTCCAGAGATGCTGTGAATACATTTCATAAATTGTCTTTTGAGGGGGCTTTCAACAAAATTCTCCTCATAATTGAAACCACTGACCAGGATTCAACTAAGCACCCCAGAATGGAGCAGATTTTTGAGTTCTTGAGAGCAGCATAGTCCAGAGGATGAACTGTGGAGCCAGCCTGCCTGGTATAACTCCTGATTCCTCCAACTTCCTAGCAAGTGCTGGCTAAGTTCCCTGCCCTCTCTTTCCCTAGTTTCTACATCTGTCAAGTGGGTGCAATATATCTGCCTTATGGAGTTATAAGGAGAACCGAGCGCTCAGCACAGTAATTCAGTACAGAATAAGCTCTCTTGAGACTTCCCTGGCAGTCCAGTGGTTGGAACTTTGCCTTCCAGTGCAGAGGGTGCAGGTTTGACCCCTGGTTGGGGGCTTGGATGCCACATGTCTCGTGGCCGAAAAAGTCAGGATGTGGAAGAGAGGCAATACTGTAACAAATTCAATAAACGCTTTAAAAAATGGTCCACATTAAAAAAAAATCTTAAAAAGAATGATACAAATAAACGTATATAACAGGAAGAGACTCACAGACTTAGAGAAGGAACTCACACTCGTATGTACACACTGCTTTATTTAAAATGGATAACCAGCAATGACCTTACTGTGAAGCACATGGAACTCTGCTCCATGTTATGTGGTGGCACCTGGATGTGAGGGGAGTTTAGGGGAGAATGAACTCATGTGTATGTATGGCTGAGTCCCTTCACTGTTCACCCGAAACTATCACATTGTTAATTGGCTATACACCAATACAAAAAAAAGTTTTAAAAAATCTTTAAAGAAAGAATAAGCTCTCAATAATGCTTCCCTGGTGGTTCAGATGGTAAAGCGTCTGCCTACCATGCGGGAGACCCGGGTTTGATCCCTGGGTTGGGAAGATCCTCTGGAGCAGGCAGTGGCAACCCACTCCAGTACTCTTGCCTGGAAAATCCCATGGACGGAGGAGCATGGTGGGCTATAGTGGATGGGGTCACAAAGAGTCGGACACGACTGAGCCACTTCACTTTCACTTTCAATGCTAACTCTTATACAGAAAAATAATTTCCCTTTTCCACAGGCTTATTTTGGTGGTGCTTGTGGGATCTGTTTGCAGAGGCAGTGATTCAAGGCCCAGCCTCTGAAGAAGCTGAGAGCCTCCATGGCAACAGATGAGCCTTTTCTCTGGGTTCTGGCAGGGCCACTGATTTCAAGTCACAGTCATGCAGAAAACAAGGAGTCAGGACGACGGCTGGAGTGCCTTGCTCTACCCAAACAGTGCACAGGGGGCCTTGCCAAGCAGCACAGATGCGGCCTCTCAGAGTGCCCGGGTTTTCTCACAGTTGTCGCTTTGCCTGGCAAAGAGCGCTTTTATCTTTCAAAGATATTGATGTCTTCTGCCCCGTTCTCTCAGCCCCGCTGCTCTGAGGTGGGGCTCGGGGAGAACCTGCTGGGCTGCACCCCACTTCCCGGGCTGCCTACACAGCAGCTCACCTCAGGCCGGTCCAGACAGCCCTCTATTCAGGTCTTGCCATGAAATCACACCGAAATTCTGGCCTGGGCTGGCCACCCCTGTGGCCAGAGGTGACGCAGACTCGCTACAATCTTTGGTTCTGTTGGGCACTTATGTGAGGGTTTTGTTGGAGGGGAGCGGAACTTACAGAGTCAGAGGCACTTACAGAGACCTTCCCACTGGTTTGTCACGCTACCTTTGTCACCTAACGTGACTCCATCCTCACATTGCCTGCTTGCTAAGATGCTTCAGTTGTGTAGGACTCTGTGACCTCATGGACTGTTACCCGCCAGGCTCCTCTGTCCACGGGATTCTCCAGACAAAAATACCAGCGAGGGTTAGCATGCCCTCCTCCAGGGGATCCTCCCAATCCAGGGATCAAACCCACATCTCTTACGTCTCCTGAATTGAGAGGTGAGTTCTTTACCACTAGCAGAGTCCCCCTTATTCCTGGGAGGATTCAGGCCTAAGAAGCACATCTTAAGTCAGAAGAGGGACATGGGAAAGACACCAGCCTTGAGGTCCAGAGAGCTAGGTTCCCTGCTCCCTTCTGTCACGCAGTGGCTGTGTGACCAGGCTCAGATCACATCCCTTCTCTGATATTAGTTTTCTTACCTGAGGCGCTCCATGGGAACATGAGCCCAACCTTCAAGTTGGGACATGCATTTAGGGTTTGACTGCCATGTGGGGTGTATCCAAAGGATACATGGATACAACATGTGGAGGCCAACCTTTGAAGGGTCAGTGGTCACAGATGTTGTCCAAGGGTTGAGTGTGTGTGTGTGTGTGTGTGTTGGGGGACTGGGGAAGACGGAGAGGGGTGAGGTGGTGTGTTGTACAGCCTCTATGTGTGTGAGAGAAAAGGGGGAAAGTGTACATGTCAAAGACCCAGGGAGAGACACTGTGGATGTCACGTCTGTGTGTGAGAGAAGGAAGGTGGGGAGAGAAGAGGGCGGGGAAAGAGGAGGAGGGCCTGTGAAGAATTCAAGAGCATATTGCAAGTGCATGTGAGGAAAAGGGAATGGGAGGGACAGAGAACGGGGAAGAGAGGAGATGTGTGTGTGGGGGGCGGTGATCAGTGGCTGGACTGTGCACACAGCTCCTGCCTACACACTTCTCAAGAACCTCCCCAAGCTCCCCAGAAAAGCTCTGGCGGGGTCTTTGGGGGATTCTCTTCTCCAGCTGGCTCCAGAGCAAGGCTGGATTCTCTCAGTCTGAGGACAGAGGATCAGGAGGCCCCCCCAGGGTCCCGCTCCTCTCCTCAGGGCCTGATTTCTGGATCTGGGTACCTGAGAGCCTGGCTCTGCGCTGGGGAAAACAATCCCCGCTGGGTGCTGGGGTGCCTCGGAGCAGCACAGCTTGTGTAGGCAGCAGCTGGAAGCTGGCTCACCCTCTCTGCGTGGAGAATGAGGGTGCCAGGCTCTGTCTACAGCTCCAGGCCTGGCGACGTCATCCCAGGGATGACAGGGAAGGGATGTGAGGAAGGAGGAGTCAGGCTCTATCGTTGTGAAGACTACTCCAGTTTGGAGGAGGCATGAGGTCAGTTTGGGAAATCATGAAAAGAGCCCATAGTGGAAATCTTCCTTTCAGAGTCTGGCACCCATTCATCCTCTAACTGATAAAACAGTACCCCAAATATTTGGGGAACTGCCTCTCCCCACTCCTTTTCCTGGAGTTGACCTTTGCCCCAGGAGTGGGTCTGGCTTGAATCAGGCGTCTTCCCCTCCTCCCAGCCACAGTGATTAGATCGGAGAAGGACAGGTGAGCACACATTAGGCCAGTGCGAGCCATGCCTAGGACTTTGTTCAACACTTGCAAGAGGGATGATTTCTAAGGATGTGTGATTGAGAGACAAGAAGGGCTAGAGTTCCGGCTGTCATCTTGAGATCGTGACAAATGCGAAAGTGCAGCCCCCAGCAGAAAGCAATAGAAAGGAAAGAGACAGTCCTGAAGGTACAGTTTAGACTCTGGATCCAGAAGTACCTGAAGCCACATTACCCTTGAACATCTCTGATTACATAGCAAATGCATTCCCTGTTCTTGAAGCTGAGTTGGGTTGGGTTTTCTATGACCTGTGGCTGACACAGAGGGGAATGGGATTCCCAGCCCCCTACTGAGAATCCACAATGTACTGGGCAGGTACAGTGACTGGTGCTGGGGGAGGAAGTGACGCAGCACGAGGATCCTGCCCCTGGGGGTGCTCAGTCACTTGGGAAGGCAGATGTCTGGACAAGCCAGCACCCTAGCAACACATAGCCATGTGCCTCCAAGGAGAGGCACTGACAGCCTTAATCCAGAGCTGAGATGGGAAGGCCAGTGGGGCACAGAGGAGTCAGGACATGGGGTTGTCACTGGGTAACAAACACCAGCTTTAGAGATGGAAGGACTGAGACCTGAATTCCAACACCACCTCTCCAAGTCTCCATTTATTCACCTGCAAAACGGGGAGTCTTATCTCCTAGTGTTGTTGTAAGAGTTAAAACATTTAATTATAATAGAGCACCTATTATGTGCCAGAAACTGTGGACAATATGGTGTGCCAAACAGAGAGGGCGCTTACATTCCAGTGGGGGAAGCATCCAAACAAGAGCCTACAGATTTCCCTGGTGGTCCAGTGGTGAGGAACCCACCTGCCAATGCAGAGAACATGAATTCGATCCCTGGTCCAGGAAGATCTCACATGCAGCAGAGCAACAAAGCCTGGCAGCCGCCAACTGCTGAGCCTGTGAGCCTAGAGCCTAGAGCCCACGCTCCGCAACAAGAGAAGCCACCGCAATGAGAGGCCCATGCCCCCGCTCACTACAGCTCGAGACAAAAGTGTGCAGGCAGCAGTGAAGACCCAGCATAGTCAGAACAATAGAGCCTAGAACGCATGAGCAGGACAGGGAAGGGCACGGATGGGAGAGGAGTATCAACAAACACAAGCGTTTCTTGACGACATCTGTGGACTGTGACGGGAGGTCTGGAAGCAGAATGGGAGGGCAGCCTTCCGGATGGAGAGAGACCCCTGTAACGAAGAGAGAGGGAGGGAAGGAGGTGGGAGGTGGGAGAGCAGGTGGCACCAACCCTGTGGGCCTCTGTGGGATGCCTAGTTTTGTCTTTATCTTAAGAGCAAAAGAAAACATGGATGGGTGCTTCTGGATAATTAGGGGGAGGGGGGAGGAGGTGGATGGTGCGCCTTCCGGAGCACAGATTTAGAAGGAGGGGGGGCTTCCTACCCGAGGATACCAACCAGAAAAAACCCAACAAAAAAAAAAAAACGAGCCAACAGGGAAGAAAATCCAAAACAGGGGAGCCACCAGGGAAGAAGTTCAAAGCAAATACCTGCACTGGTTTTGCGTTCAATGGCAATGTCGTTGGGCTTCCCAGGTGGCGCTAGTGATAAAGAACCCTCCTCCTGCCAATGCAAGAGACATAAGAGGCGTGGGTTTGATCCTCTGAGTCAAGAAGGAAAGGGGGAGAGCACAGCAACCCACTCCAGTATTCTTGCTGGAGAATTCTATGGACAGAGGAGCCTGGCAGGCTACAGTCCATAGGGTTGCAAAAAGTCGCACACAACTGAAGTGACTGAGCACACACGCGTGCAATGCTGTTATGGCCAAGTTGAGAAGACAGATTAGGAGAGAAGTAACCTGTGCTAAGCTCAGGGCATCTCGCCTGCATCAAAGCAGTGTTGTGGCAGCAAGGGAGGGAGCAACAGCAGTGTTATCCCTAGCCTGGGCAGGAGCTGCCACTGAGGAACCGCAGACTTGCTTCCACTGTCCCCTGGGAGGGCCAGAGGGCCCAGGCTCAGGACTCCATTCCATGGTGGGGAGTCATCACTAACTACAACACCCATGCATCAGGGGGCCCGGACTTCCTGGGACACGAAGCCCATTAAACAGACTAAGCTTCCTGCTGGGGTATCCTTAGATACCCAGTTGCCTCTGGGAGCTGGAGGCGGTGTCCTCTGCTCTCAGATAAGCAGAGTGGGACAGTGGAAAAATGCTAGGTTTCCAAATAAAATAAACTGGGTTCCCAATCCAGGCTCAGTGCCTTGTCAATCATGTGACTTTGAGCAGGTCTCTCAGCCCATCTCCCACTCTGTGTAGACTTCTTAAAAAAAGAATATTTATTTTCACTATTTATTTGGCTGTGCCAAGTGTTAGCTCAGCACCTGGGAACTTCGATCTTCATGAGATACCTTCTCATGGAGGTTCAATACCTTCTCTTTTGACACGGGAGATCTTTAGTTGCAGCATACACACTCTTAGTTAAGGGATGTAAGATCTATTTCCCTGACCAGGGATTGAACCTGAGCCCCTGTGTTGGGAGCGTGGAGTCTTAGCCACCAGGGAAGTCCCTCCTACCCTGTAAACTGAGGCTAAGGCCTGCCTTTGAGGCTTTCTTGGGATTTGTGAATTTAAGGCAGACAACATGCCTCCTGCTCAGGAAGTGGGCCATGACTTTCACTTCTCTTCTCCAGTCCTTCTTGGGGTTCTGGGTGACCAGCCTGAGCCACATGTGACAAGACAGATCCAGGACTGCCCCAGGCACTGCCGGAAGCATCCCAGGGTAGAACGTCTGAGTTGCCATAAGGACTTACCTATGTAAATAAAACTCCCCTGGGAGAGGGATCAGGAGCTATGCCCACCCCAGATGGCACGTGGTGAATTCCTTTCACAGTCTTTCCTGGCAGCTGGCTGTGATCAAGGGGGAGACAAAAGAGAGCACAGGAGGGGTGCTAAGCATCTAAGTGGGGAGGACACCTTTGGAGGCTTTGGGATGCTGAACATGGCCGGGCAGCAAAGGCCCCATTCAGGCTCTCTGAATCAACAATTAGTGGCTGTGAGCATTTGCAGCAACCTGGTGGACCTAGAGGTGATCATACTAAGAGAGGTGAGTCAGACGGAGAAAGACAAACATCATATGATATCACTTGCATGTGGAATCTAAGAAATGATACTATGAACTTATTTGTAAGGCAGAAACAGACAGACTTAGAAAACAAACTTCTGGTTACCAAAGGGGAGGTGGGGGAGAGATGATTTAGGATTTGGAGATTAACAGATAACACCATGCACGCATGCTCAGTCATGTCCGACTCTTTGTGACCCTGTGGACTGTAGCCCTCCAGGCTCCTCTGTCCATGGGATTCTCCAGGCAACAATACTGGAGTGGGCTGCCATTTCCTACTCCAGGGGGTCTTCCTGACTCAGGGACTGAACCCACATCTCCTGTATCTTCTGCATTGGCAAGTGGGTTATTTACCATTGCACCACCTAGGAAGCCCCTAAAAGTTGTATGTGTGTGTGTGTGAGAGTGAGAGAGAGAGAGAGAGAGAGAGATTTTTTTACTTTGAATACACACACACACCCATGTATATGGGCTTCCCTCTTGGCTCAGTGATAAAGAGTCTGCCTGCCAACGCAGGAGACACTGTTCGATCCCTGGGTCAGGAAGATCCCATGGAGAAAGAAATGGTTACTCACTCCAGTATTCTTGCCTGGACAATCCTATGGACGGAGGAGCCTGGTGGGCTACAGTCCATGGGGCCACAAGAAAGTTGGACGTGATTGAGTGACTAAACAACAACAAATATCATGTGTGTGTGTATATATAGAGGCTTCCCTGGTGGCTCATGTGGTAAAAAGATACACATTACTATATATAAAATAGATAAACAATAAGCACCTACTGTATGGCACAGGGAACTTTATTCAGTATCTTGCAATAGTATATGATGGACAAGAATCTGAACAGTACGTACGTATATGTATAGCTGAATCACTTTGTGGTGCCCCTGAAACTAACACAATATTGTAAATCAGTTATCAGGGGCTCAATAAAAATAAGTAAATAAATCAATAAAAACAACAACTGCAATAGCAGAAGAGTTAGCAGTAGTTTCAAAACTTCAAGAGAAGGAGACCTGGTGCCCCTGGCCCCCGGTGCGGTCATCGGTGCCCACGCCACGTCCTGAGAACAGCAGAGACTAGCAGGTAGGGGGAGGGAATGTGAACAGGGCACAAGAGACACGGCAAGAACAGAGTCCACGCCAAGGCCTGCAGAGTCTCAGATGAGCCACTGAAAGCTTTGGAAGTGCATTTGACTGTGTCTCTGTGCAACGCCATCTCTTTCCAGGCAAGTTCAACCCTTGGCCTGTTACCAGGGTGAGACTGGAAGGTACAGCGTTCCCTGGGCAATGTCAGCACGCAATCTTCCTTCTGGGAGGTTCTGGGAAGAGGAGAAACAATCAAGCAGAGCCTTTATCTTGTCTGAACTCCCTCTCCTCTACTCAGCCCTTGATGCCGCTCAGAATCCTGCAGTCTAATTTGTAGGTCAAGCGTGTTACTGGATGTGAGAATTAGAAGTGACAACCGAAATGCCCTGCGCCATGATGCTAATACTCATTAAACCATCCCTGTCTATTATTTCAGAGAAAATACATGCTCACTAAGAATGTACTTAGCGACTGTCTGCGAAAATACACTCCTAGTGACTTAAATCAAACATGGGGAGGCCTGGGTTGTCCTTGAATCGCCACATGGCCATGAAAACCACAGGTGCAGAGAAATACTACATTCTTTCACTCTAAAATGGGTTGGGGGTGGGGGAGGCTTCCGTGGTGGTCCAGTGATTAAGAAACCACTTTCCAACGCAGGAGACATGAGTTCGATCCCCGGTGGGGGAACTAAGATCCCACATGCTGCAGGGTATCTAAGCCTACACATCACAAGTAGAGAAGCCCGTGTACCACAGTGAGAAACCCATACACCACAACTAGAGAAAAAACCTGTGTGCTCGATGAAGACCCAGCTCACTCAAAAAAAAGTGCCTTGCCCCAGAAGGAAAGGTTTTACCACAATGAAGCATCTGAATTAGGAAGCCTGAACTCTGGGGTCTCACCTTAATAGACACACCCTCCTCTAACCTGGTCTCTCTGTTGGTGGCTGTCCCCTTCATTCAGTTGGGGAGATCCCCTGGAGACCTGTCCAGAGGGCCTCACCAAGACCTGGATGAAGGCTCCAGAGCTGCAAAGGGGAGGTGAACACAGAGGGGACCTTCGACTGGATCAGGTCCAGTGAAGGTCCAGCCGACTCCGTGGGGCATGTGCCACGTGCACTAGCTTACCTGGGAGCCCACTGGCTTACCTGAACTTCACACCTGGGAAGCCATGACTGAAAGGAAAAAGAGGAGCCCTCTTTAGTGCTTCCAGAAGGCTTGTCTCTTCTCCACCTGAGTGTCTGAGCATTGATATGGCACCTACGTAAACCTCCAGAGACCCACCATGCTAGAATACAACTCAGCACTGCACGTCCTCCACAGACATCAGACAGGAAGCCTACATCAGGGAGGTGGGACGCTGCCACAAAGCAATGGAAGGCATAGGTGCCCGTGCCACATAGATGTCACCTTGTGGTCGTTCATTTCTGAAATGGCTCTGGCAGAGAAGTGTGTACGCTAGCAGGTTTGATAGATGATGAGTTAAAAATGAATGAAGCTGGTCAGCTGAGTTAGATTTTCATCTCCTAAACTTGAAAGCCTACACTGTAATACTTATAGATGACTTGGTCTCAGAGACTAGAAACCCCCCTTCAGCAGATATGGTGACAGGACAAGTCTGGCTGGTCTATAAGGAGAATGGGCTCGCTCCACCACCTTCAGTCTCATGCCCCACCCAGGTACGGACTTTTCATATGCAAAGGCAGATTCCTCTTTTCCCCAACCATCTTGGGGAGTTACACTGCCCTCTGAGTCCAGGCTCAAGATGCTGCCTGAATCACCGTCCTTCACTACACTAGCAAATTTCAGCACCGAGCATCTGGCCAGCTCCTCACTGGCCCATCCCTGGGCACTCTGAAGAAGTGTTGCAGAGGTCCTGAATCCCTGTCAACCTCTCAGGAGGGGCCCAGAAAAGGTCAGGGATTTTGCAGCAAGGTTTCAGAGCTTGCCAAGCAAGAAAACAGTCTGATTAGAAATAAAGCTGAGTCTATTGATTTTTCTTGATGAAGTTTTGAATGCAGCAAGCATTCAGGGCACGTTTTTCAGCATCTAGTAACACCATACGAGGTAGTTATTAATAAAGCCCTGAGAGAAAGAGAGAGAGATTGTCCCAAGGTCAAAAATAAAAGCATGGAGAGAGCACTTTAATATTATCATCAGAGGTGCAAATAGTGTCGGAAGTGACTTTCCTTGGCCTTGTCCCGTGGAAACAGATTCACAGGCTCTCACACACTCCTTGGACTGAAGATCCTGAATAAAATTTTAGAGAAGAAAATAGAAATTGAGAGAAAGTGGTTTTTAGCAAAGCAAGTGCAAGTCTGCATAAATGCTGCCAAGGTCTCTGTAATACAATAAGCCCAGAAACAGCCAACAAAGAGAGAAGCACTTCCTTTGGAACTAAGGTATAAAAGCTTTATGATCACGTACATTCCTGAGACTCTCATAAAACTTCTGTCTCACAACTCCTTGTAGTTTGTTTGTCTTTAGCTCTTGTTAGGGTTGACTTTTTTTTTTTTTAGCCACAAACAAGTCTAATAACCACATCTAGTATTTTGGCATACTCCTAGTATTTTGAAGGGCTTTCCTGGTGGTTCAGATGGTAGAGGACTGGCCTGCAATGCAGGAGACCTGGGTTTGAGCCCTGGGTCAGGAAGATCCCCTGGAGAAGGGAATGGTTACCCACTCTAGTATTCTTGCCAGAGAATCTCCAGGGCAGAGGAGCCTAGCAGGCTACAGTCCATGAGGTTGAAAAGAGTCGGACACAACTGAGCGGCTAAGTACACATGCACTCGGATAACGAGGACCAGACTCTTCCTGCTATGTGAATACACCTAGTCTCAGGCCCAGGAGCATCTCTGAGTCTTAAGAACCTGCACGGAAAGCTACTAAGCTCAAAGATGGCTTTCATTGAGCTTCCAATGAAAAAGGACGATGGTGTAACAACTTCTGCAAACATTAGTTTCTTCAACTACAAAATTGGAATATTGGCTCCACATACCTCATGGATGGCTGAGAGGTGAAAACAACATAATGCAAGCAAAAAATGCTTCTTAAATTTAATAAGGTCTGGCTGCATCCTTCTTGATGACCTAGACTCTAGTTTGGGTTCAGGCATCATGATGCTCTCAGCCAACAGGATGTGGTCTCCTGGCTCCCACCTCAGGGCCTTTGCACTGCCTCTGGGTGCTCTCTCAGCACCAGTCCCAACTCTGTATGGTTCTGGTTGGGACCTTCCTGTCCTCTGTGTTAGACGCTGAGCTCCTACAGGGCAGGGGCCTCTTCCTGGTGTTCTTGGAGACACCCTTCTCCACTCCAGCTAGTGCTATGCTTGGCAGGCTTGTTCCAGCTGTGGGGAGCTGACTGTGGGCACCTCTCCCTCACTCAGCATTCAGTGATAATCTGTTGGGAGCTCAAAAACACATATGGTGGGGATATTTACACTATGGAAATTGACAAATGCTACAAATCAAGCTCTTTTTCTTTTTATCTCTGGAGAGCCACCTGTCAAAAACTTACTAGGATACTACTGACTCCTAGCCAGTGTTCTCACCTCATCCTTTTAACCTGACACATTCATGCTGGACAAACGCTCTCTACAACAGAACCAAAATCTAGTGTGTCATGACACCCTCCCTTAAAAAAAAAAAAAAGTATTTATTTATTTGGCTGTGTCAGGTCTTAGTTGCAGCATGTGGGATCTAGTTCCCTGACCAGGAATTGAACCTGGGCCCCCTGCATTGGAGACACAGATTCTTAGCCACCGGAGTACCAGAGAAGTCCCTACACCCTCCCTTCTTGAAACATATGTACTCTCAGTTCTATGATCTACTTGCCTAGCTTGTTCCCCAGTGATGGCAGCAATAACTACTGTAATCAGAGCTAACACCTACTGGGACTTACTCTGGGCTGGCTGCTGACAGATGCCCCTCAGTGAGTCCTGTCCACGGGGCTGTGCAGCTGTGAGGCTGGCACTGTGTTATACTCATCGGACCCAGGAGGAAAGCGAGGCTTTGGAGCCTTGTCCACGGGCAGGCGGGGCCAGCATCAGAACCCAAGCCAACTTGGCTTGGGCTGGCTCCCTGGTCCCCACTATAGGGGCGCCTCTGAATGTCAATCAGCCTCAGACCCCACCCTGCTACATTCTTCCTTTTGGATGGAGGTTCCCAGGGGCCACAGCTGTCCACATCGCTTCTCTGAACCTGGCCTTGAACATTCACTGTGGGTCCACTGCAGTGGGCATAGGGCTGCCTCATTTATTACTCCCAGCGCTTCCCTACACCAACAAAAGCTTGATTTGATGGATAGCAGACCAGGGAATGGAGAGCTAAGAAGGGGCCAAGCCAGAGTTTGAGTCAGGCATACATGATGGCATTTTAAAAAACATATTTTATTTATTTGGCTGTGTCGGGTCTTAGTTGTGGCACATGAGCCTCCATGGTGGCGTGAAAGATCTTTAGTTGTGTTGTGACTTGCAAACTCTTCGTTGTGGCATGTAGGATCGGGTTCCCTGACCAGGGATTGAACCTAGGCCCCTGCATTGGGAGCGAGGAGTCTTAGCCACTGGGAAGACCAGCAGGGAAGCCCTACGGCTGGCATTCTTTCCATAACACCAGAGATCCTGAGCGTAAGACAGGGGACAGGCTTCTGGATGGCCAGAGGATTCAATTTCCACTTCCATCTCCCAGCCCCTGGTCCACAGAGCAGCAGGCCCTGCCCTGGTAACCCTCTAGGCGGGCCCTGCAGCTCCTTCTCCCATCCCAGGGCCTGGTGAGTGGGACCATACTGTGGATTGAGCTATATCCCCTCCCGGGTTGGGAAGGGCCTGCCCAGGGCATGAAATCCCCGCGGCCACGTAGTTCTCATCCCTCGAAAGGCGGCCTCCACTCACTGAGAAGCAAGTGGTTAACTCTGCTTAAAGGTGGTGGCTAAGTTAAGGGCAGTTCAG
Organism: Tragelaphus eurycerus; assembly: GCA_935064755.1. Classification (NCBI taxonomy): domain Eukaryota; kingdom Metazoa; phylum Chordata; class Mammalia; order Artiodactyla; family Bovidae; genus Tragelaphus; species Tragelaphus eurycerus. The sequence continues at coordinate 28,285,209 of CAKXYN010000001.1, read as the reverse complement.
GTGACTGTGTGTGTGTGCCAAGATGTCCAACTCTTTGCAACCCCATGGACTATAGCTCTTCAGGCTCCTCTGTCCATGGGACTCTCCAGGCAAGAATACTGGAGTGGGTTGCCGTGACCTCCTCCAGAGGATCTTCCCGACCCAAGGATGATGGAACCTGTGTCTCTTAAGTCTCATGCACTGGCAGGCAGGCTCTTTACCACTAGCACCACCTGGGAAGCTCTGTTCAGGTAACTGGGGAAACACATTCATCCGCTCTGAGTTGTGGTGGACACCCTGGTTTGATTGGACCTTTTTAATTTTTATTTAAAAATTTTCTGACCTCCATGGTTTCCATTGAGAAATTTGTTGTCACCTGAATTGATCTTCCCTTATAAAAAATATATTGTTTATGTCTGGCTGCTTTCAAGATTTTAAATTTTTTCTTTAGTTTTTTAAAGTTTGATTTTTATGTGTCCTGGTGTGGATCTGAATGTATTTGGTTTTCCAAATCATGTGTTTATTTTTGGGGGGCTTCAAGGACATCGTCTGGCAATATTCTCAGAGAATGACCTTTTCTCCTCAAAATCAGCCAGTGAATTGATTTGGTTTTTATTTCCCTTGAGTACCACCCACAAGCCTTATCCAGCAGCTTCTAATTTTCTCCACTCATGCTTACAAAAATCCTCTAGTGCAATAAAAAGTGTAGCTGGAATACTGTTGAGTGTGATGAGAAGTGATGTCCTCGTCACAGGAGGCGCCGTTCTCTGGCACACCCGCTGGGACTCAGCACGGCTTCCCAGCTGAACCATCAGCGCCGGGGCCATTAGGGCCAGGGGCTGTGGACCGCAGATGGTTATAGCAAAAGGAAATTAAAAGTTTCCTGACCATGGGACAGACACCGTGGTGGGCACAAATCATCTTCTCTCTAACCCTTTAGCAACCTGCTAAGCCCAGTGTCATAAATTCCCATTTTTCAGATGAAGAAAATGATTCTCAAAGATGCTAATAGCAACTGGCTAATAGCCACACAGCTGTTAAGTGCCAGAGCCAGTGTAAATATACCAATAAATTTTTGAAATTATTTTAGGCAGCATGGCTTACCTGTAGTAAAGTACACTAATCTTAAGTGTCACAGAGAATGTTTACGTGTGTGTACACACATAAGACCACTTAGTCAACATACAGAACACTGTATTAATAATCATTCCAGATGGCTTGCTGGGTCCCCTCCCATTCAGTAACCCGTCCTACCCGCAGGGGCCATCACCATCATAGGTCAGTGTGATCATTTCAGAACTCTACACGAATGGAATCATACAGCACGTGCCACCTGTATCTGTCTTCTTTGGCTCAGCATCACATGGTGTTCATCCGTGGTGTTGTGTGTATTAATAGTTTCTTTTTTCATTGCTGTATAGTATTTTATTATATGACTACATCACAATTTTTATATTCATTCTCTGCTGATAGACTTTGGGGTGGTTTCTAGTTTGGAAGCATTACAAAGAAAGCTGCTGTATCTTTGCACATGTGTTTTCTGGACATACACACTCTCACAAAGTCAACGGACACACCCCAATTGCATCACGTGGCAGGAAGCTGCCGTTTTCTTCTGTTTGTTCGCTTTTGCTATAGAAAATATGCTTCCCTTATTTTTAGCCACGGGTGATTTAGGAAGGAAGAATCTTACTGACTTAAAAAGGAAGAGGTCTGGGTAAATTTGTAAAGTTCTCTCCAAGCAGTTTTTAATTCTGTTGCTGCTGCTGCTGCTAAGTCGCTTCAGTCATAGGTAGAATAGGGAAAAGAAGTCCAAAATGACGGTGGCTAAAAGGCAAGGAAGGGAAAAGCCCTCGAAAATAGAACAAAAGAAGGTCCGAGGACCAGAGTGAGGACTTCAGGTAGAACAGCACTCCTGAGGAAGCCCAATTTGCATAGGGCAGGCCCGGGGAAAGAAAAAAACATATAAAAAGAGGAGCCGAAGGGCTCTCTCTTTGTCTCTCTCCCCACCACACACTGAGGCGCTCTTTTCCTCGCGTCTTTGGATCATTGTGCCCTCATGCCTCAAAGGTGGATTTTCCTGCTATCTTCTAAGTAAAATCAAGCTGTAACATGAAGCTGTAACTAAGAGCTACAACACTGTCCGTTCAAGACCTGAGAGCTATAACACGGTCTGTCCAAGACCCGAGAGCTGTGACACGCCGAGGGCTTTAATGTCCATCACTCCAAGTCTTCATTGTGACCAGACAAAGAACCGAGGAGCATACACTCGCCTGACAATTCCTTCCCATTGAAACCTTGGAAGTGAGGTGAGAAGGGATCAGTTTTACCTCTTCAGGAAACACATACACCCTCATACCTCTGCACACTTTTCGTCATTTCACACTCTGTTGCTTTACACATTCCCATTCCCAGCATCAACCACCAACTACCCTCCTTGACCTAAATAATCCGCTTCCTGCCTCAGCCGTGCCTGTTCTGCTGTCCCCAGAGACACTGCTTCATGACCCTTCAGTGCTTTACCCACCCTCTCTGCCAAATTCCATCCTTCCTTCAAATCCCTGCTTAAATGAAGCCGTCCCTTCTCTCTCTGGCAAGCTAACAGAATTGTAAATTGATGGGGACATAAATTCTAAATAAATAAACCTACTGTCCACACACTTTATTTATATGAGAATATACAACAAATTTTGTTTTGTCCTGAAGGCAATTTTTAAACATACAGGACACGATTTAATACACAGGACATTTTTAAAAGGTGAGAAGAATATTACTTCTATTTCATAATGACCTAATGACCGTGACATAGGCTACCTACTGAATGGTGTAGTCTTTTCCCCAAAGTTAAGAAATGAAAGCTAAATTGATTAGAAGCAATGCAAAAATGTTAGTGCTTTATGATTGTAACTAAAAGGCATGGCTGACAAAGGTATTCAGTTTATTTAGGATTTGTTACACTTCCTCAGTGTACAAGGCCATTCCTAGACGTCTCTTGAAGAATCTCAATTTAGAGGTTAAGCAAATCACCTGAAGGCCACAGAATCCCAGAAAATGCAGATGTCTTTATGGGGTTTAATTCTGATGAGGCTCTGGAAGCTACTTGATTGGGGAACTGGGGGATGCCGCCCCCAGAACAGTGCTTTAGGGAAAAAAAATGAAATCCTCTTTTCTTAATTGTCTCATATCCTCCCTTCTACGGGTGTAAACTATAAGCCTCTCCAGTTCTTTCCTTACCAATGAATTCCTAAATACTCCCCAGACAGAGCTGTCTTTGAATTACAGGAGACCGTAATGTTCTCTGATGCTTTTACAGTGATTCCGAGAGCAATTCACACCTCAGGCAGGATTCCTAAGAATCCTTCTGACAGTACAGCTTACACATTCCAGGGTGAAGCAGCCCATTTATATGGTAAATGCGTTGGCCCTCCCATCAGGCGAAGCTGAATTAGTTTGCCTTCCTTAGGCCACTTGTCCCTGCTCTCAAATGAGAACTCAAGAAATTTAGCAGCAGTCACTTTTGGTCTTGATTTTAAGAGCTGTTTGTAGTCTTCAGAAATGAATACAGCGTCATCTTCTATATTGGTTCCTGCTAAACTTAACTGTCTTCATACTGAATACTGCTTTGTCCAAATTTCAGGGCTTAGTTTTCTAGAATCTTTCGAAGAATTTACATTTTGTAAGGTTTTTATAAAGTGAAACAGATGTTCTTCACTGTCTATCCCTCTCTTATGCTGCGGTATCATATCCTTTTCATTTCTTAAATTGATTTTCTGTGGACTGTTCTGAGGGAACTTCGGATTTTTAACCACTAGGCTTATCCTGGGCTTTCCAGGTAGCTCAGTGTTAAATAATCCACCTGCCAATACAGGAGATGCAGGAGTAGGTGAGGAGGATAGATCCCTGGGTAGGGAAGAACCCCTGAAAGAGGAAATGGTGACCCGCTCCAGTATTCTTGTCTGAAAAATCCTATGGACAGAGGACAGGCCACACTCCATGGGGCTGTAAAGAGTCAGACATGACTGGGCGGGCATGAGGGCTTATCCGAGGCTCGTGCATGTACCGTATACATATCTGGGCTTTATAGATAAAAAAGAGCAAGATTCCCTCTTCCCTCATGGTTGGGGGGACATAGTCCTGTCAAGAATGCATACCCTGGAGTCAAAGATTTGGTTCTGGATCCTGCTCCCACCCCTATTGTAACAGTAAGATGCCTTGGTAAGCTCAGCATCTACAACGTCAACAGGAGGTGCTATTCACCTCGCAGGACCATAAAGGGGAGAGTGCTGGCATCTAATTAACGTTCTTTTCTGGAAATCCACTCTCTACTGCTTGCAGCCTTGACTCAGCCTTACCTTGCCCAAGCTTTCTGGTCTGCCCACTGCTCCCCCTTTCCTTTGTCCAGCCTGCCTTTGCTTCCTTGTCCTCCCCTGCCAAACTCCTACCCCATGAAAACCCAGCTCAGGCAACCCTTCCTTTGGGATACCCGTCCTGCTGTTGCTCTAACCACAGTCCCCCCGCGATCCCCTCCGCCCAGGACCTCACAGCCTCCAGCAGAGCACTGTCCACTCCCGGCTGCTCGTGTAGTACTGAGATCTGTGTGACTCTTTAACCTTGGCCATTAACACAGGCCTGGGCACATGCTGATGGAAAGAGCCAGTGCCTCTGCTTGCTTATCAGAGAAATTTCAGAAAGAGAAAAATTTCTGTCTAAGATTCAGCACTTTTATTGCCCTATCGTGGGCCGGGTTCAATCCCTGGTCAAGGAACTTGAGATCCTGCAAGCTGCAGTGAAAAACAAAGAAAGAAAGAAAAAAAAAGCCAAAAGATCAAAATTTCAGGCTGGCCTCTTCCCCCATAATGACTGTCCTGCAACTAATGCAAGGAGGCTTCAGGAAGAAAAGAAAAAAGGGACGTTACAAACAAAAGGCATACCAAGAACTTGTACCAAAAAATTATATGACAAACAATGAAAGTGGACATGTGAACAAACAGTTCTCCAGAAAATCAGTGATGGATGGTAAAGAGCTGATTGCTTTAGCATAGGCCTCCTGTGTGGGCTGAACCCAGTAAGCATTTATGGAGGAAGTAAATGAAAAATACGTCATTTACCGTGAGATGTGTCTGTGTGTATTTCCAGGAACAAGGAGACACTCTCTTACATAACCAGGTAAAGTGATCAATTTCAGGAAATTTAAAATGAACTCAGTACTATTCTGGAGAAGGTAATGGCACCCCACTCCAGTACTCTTGCCTGGAAAATCCCATGGATGGAGGAGCCTGGTGGGCTGCAGTCCATGGGGTCGCTGAGGGTCGGACACAACTGAGCGACTTCACTTCCACTTTTCACTTTCCTGCATTGGAGAAGGAAATGGCAACCCATTCCAGTGTTCTTGCCTGGAGAATCCCAGGGACGGGGGAGCCTGGTGGGCTGCCGTCTCTGGGGTCGCACAGAGTTGGACATGACTGCAGCGACTTAGCAGCAGCAGCAGCAGCAGTCTGTTCTACCATTATCCCAATGGTGTCAACTGTCCCAGTGTCCTCTACAGCTATGTTCCTCATCTCAAGAGTTGATCAAGGGTTAGGCATGCCACTTGGTTATCATTTCTTGTTAGTCTTTAAACATTTCCTCAGTTTCCTTTTTCTTTCATGACACAACATTTTGAAGACTTCAGGCCAGTTATTTTGCATAATACCGCTCGGTGTGCCTTTTGTGTTTCCTCAAGATGAGATTTATTCTGAAATCTGGAAGGGTAGACTGTCTCTCACAGTACATGAACGGAACTTAATCCCCAACACGCCTCAATTTTTTTTTCCTTTAATTTTTTCCATCTAGTCAAGAGCTGTGTCAATTGTACGACCTTTTCACTGAACAGCCCTGGCTAAGATGGGATTTGCCAGGTACACAGCAACTTTCTTTGACTTGCTGCGTCATAGCGTGTGATGGCAGTGCAAGAGCTCCTTATTCAAAATGAACTATATTACATTGGCACACGGTGCTGCCAACACAGACAATTCCACTGCATTCAGGCTCCTCTGTCACAAATCCTCCACAGAGTGTACATGCAGGATAAATGCTCTCCATTCAAAAAAGTGAAATACTTCTTTCACTGAGAAACCACCACATATATAATTTTTAATGTAAGAATTTATCCATGATTTTAAATGTCTCATCATATTCTGTCAAGTAGAATGTGTCCTAATTTACTTCTTCTGTTCTATTGTTGCACATATAGATTATTAGTGATCCAGGATGTCTCATTTTTCACTGAAAAATTTTTTGTATTAAAAATACTCCATTGCCTCTGCAGGTAAAGGTTTTAGAAATTACAGGGTAAAAGGACTTGAACTTGCTAATGGCTCTTGATATATGTTGGTAAAAGCTTATGCCCATTTTGACTTCACCAGCGATGGATGAGAGTGCCTTTTTCAATCTACCCTTGTCAACACTGAGGAGAATGCGGAAAAACAAACATTAATTTAACAAGAAAAAAAGCTACTTGAAGTATAAATGTCTATTCCCTTGCTTTCTAGTGAGGTTCAACTTTTCTCCATATAATCGTTAACCTGAGAATGTCCTCATCTCATAGTGGTAATTTTTTAATATCTTATCTCCTGTAGGGATGTTGCAAACCCATTGGGATATCTCTAAAACATACTGTGGGGTTTATACTAAAAGGGCAGCATGCTAATTTATGAATCATGTGGATTGTGTGAACATCAAACATTAAGTGATCAGATAGAAGTAAAGGGTATTTGACAGAAGGTGAAAAGAAAGGAAGGCTTAAGTTGTCTCAGAAAAACCAAAACCAGTGCCACGTGGGTAATAAGGACATACGTTTTGATTTCAGTTCCAACAGTAATTTTTCTCTCTCATTCTCTGAAAACAATCTCCCCAGTTGGTCTGCATTAAAGGTAATAGCACAAAACAACAAAAATCAGAGAGAGCATTTTTTATAATGAAGCAAAGAACTAAGAGGCCAACTTGTTTCCAAGGAAAGTAGGAATGAGATTCCTGAATCAGTTTGACACCAAATGATCACGGCTGTCCTGTGCTTCTGGACTCACTCAGAAAGTTTGGTTTCCCTGCAGAGGACCTTAAATGCAAGCGCTATATGTCCTTATTTACAATGATTGACTGCATCTCTGCAGTAAATAGTCAAGAAGAGAAATTTATTTATAATTAGAAAATGACAAAGAGAATGATTCCATAGTATCCTATTGTTAGGTAGTTAGAATAGGGAAAAGACAAACAACACTCCCGGCTAACCCGATTTATATAGGGCAGACCCGGGGCGGGGGGGGGGGCGGGGGGGGACATCTAAGAAGAGGAGTCAAAGGGCTCTCTCTCTCTCTCCCTGTCCGGCCTCCCCAACCGCCACACGCTGGGGCACTCTTCTCTTTGAGTCTTTGGGTCAACATGCCCTAATGGCACCCCATTCCAGCACTCTTGGCTGGAAAATGCCATGGATGGAGGAGCCTGATAGGCTGCAGTCCATGGGGTCGCTAAGAGTCGGGCACGACTGGGTGACTTCACTTTCACGCATTGGAGAAGGAAATGGCAACCCACTTCAGTGTTCTTGCCTGGAGAATCCCAGGGACGGCGGAGCCTAGTGGGCTGCCATCTGTGGGGTCACAAAGAGTCGGACACGACTGAAGCGACAGCAGCAGCAGCAGCAGCCCTCACACCGCGAGGATGAGGATGGATTTTCCTGTTATTATCTAAATAAAAGAGAGCTGTAACACTGATTTGTCTAAGAGCTATAGCACGGTCCCTTTGAGACCTGAGAGCTATAACACGGTCTGTCCAAGACCCAAGAGCTGTGACACGCCTAAGGCTTTAATGTCTGTCACTCCAAATCTTTGTTGTGACGAGACAGAACCGAGGAGCATACACTCGCCTGACACTATTAGCTATATAACTTGTAAAGTAAGTAATCCATCATTCATGGTTATTAGTCTCCCAAAGCTAAAAATTTTAAACTAACCTACATTTTGAGTCACACCTGTAGAACCACACCATAGACAGGCCCGGGGTGCTTGACACAGCCATTCGTCCCTGATGCAGTGGGTTAATATTACTGCACAAAGGTCTACTCTCCACTCCTAGTGCCTTAATTTTCTGAGAGCAGAACTTTTTACTATTATAATTATTCATGGCTCCATAGTATCTCAAGAACCATATGCCTATGGGAGCTACTGGATAAACAGCTAGAAATTAAACCAATGCACCCAAAATGGGCTTAATTTACACAGGAAAGAAGAAGTATGTCATGGGCTGTGGGGAGTAAACTATGGGTCTAAAAAGTGGTCATCGCCACAGCTTCACAGAGCTGCTATCCACTGTTTTATTGGGATTTCACACAATATACATACAGGTGTTTGTCATATAATTTGACATACACGGTGTTTTAAAATCCAATTGCTCGATTATGAATATGCTGAAAGAATATCCCAGTAATACCCTAAGGAAATCATTTCTAAACCAAGACGTGAATTTCAGATTGCATGAGAGGCAGAGAAGCTGATGGTCAAAGTGATGCAGCGAGCTGATGGTCAAAGTGGATGCAAGCACAAAGTGACCCCAAACACCAGTCTCCTCTTTCGCGAGCCACACCGGCTTTTGCCAGGTATTTAAAGTCTAAACAGTCCATTGTAAACTAACTGCTTTTGTTTCAAGAAACTGGGCAGGTTTTAAACACTGTTATTTACCTGAAATTTTTCACATTTGATTCAAGTAAAAATATTCCTAAATGTTTCCCATGATGAATTTGGCAGTGCATCCTATATTAGGCTCAGGAGTTATACAGCTTGTTACTGCTGATACATAAATAAACTCTTCTAGGGAAACCTTCAAAATGTAAAAGACTGTCAGCCCACAGGCCATATACACCTGAGGCACTCTGACTTCTCTATCAAACTGAGCCTTAGAAAACTTTCAAGAAGCAAAACCTGCCCCATGGATCTTGGACTTCTTTCCTGGACTGGTTCCAGTGATGGACTTGACTAATATGGAAAAATAGGAAATGAGCTCAACTTTTCCATCATTTTTGATTTGGGACAATATTAATCCCAAGACTTCTGGAGATATCCCCACAAGACATCATCACAAGATTAACCCAGCAAAATTCCCAACTTCTCCCTAACATCATCTTCCTTCATGCTCTGATTAAACAAGTTTGGGTGTGTTCTATCTGCCTCAGACACACCAAATGTAGAAAACTCCTCAGTAACCCTCCCTTTCCTTAAACAATAGTGCCGACCAATGAACCTCTGGTGGCCCCACTCAGCTGAAGGAAGATGGTGCCACCAGTGAGCTGAGACCCTGAGGGCGCACTCGGCCACTCACCTCGCCTGCTGGCAGACACAGCAGATCCACACCTTCTCATGCTTCTGGTAGGAGCAGCAACCCTTGCAGACGTTGAACTTGCAGTCCCCACACCGGCGCTTGGTGTTGACGAGGAAGGTGAAAGGCGCACAGCAGCGCATACAGCAGTGCTCCACGAACTTCTGGTGCTTGGAGAGGATGCTGCACTTGCTGCCTTCCTCATCCAGCCTCTGCTTCATCTCGCTAGGAGCCGGAGGGTGGTGGGGGGAGAGGGTGAGGAGAAGAGAGACAGCACGTCAGCTCAGGGGGCTCTCTCCCTAAAGCGCCCCACCCTGGCCCCGCTCTCTGCCAAGCTACCACGTAGGATCTTCCTGTAAAACAATACAACTCAGGAAGTCCAATGGCTTGACGTATTATCCAGAGAGGAACCCTAGCGGTGGATTAATTGTGTGTTCTTCTATATGTCGTATTTTCTATAAGAAAGCACAAAACCTTACTACTTATATTTCAGACACCAGATTGAAATATAAATTATTATACAACTAAGCACATTAAAAAAGAACCCTTTAGCTTAATTAATGCCTTTTTAAAGGTGCAGAAGATCATTTATATTAAAACATTAATCCTCACAACAGCCCTTCTGGGAATATGATAAATGCAATCCTGGCCCTCAATATCCCTGGAAACAAGCACCGAGGATTTTAAAAGCTTTCAAATCAATGTAAGTCAATAAAGATTCTCTGGGTGATGGGCTAATCCTAAACACTGGTGACTTGACAGCTGGATAAAAGTTAACTCCCTTTTTCCAAAGAACTCATGGGTATTCTGGGCACACAACTGGTCATATAAATGCAAAACTGCATGCACTGTTTTCTCTGTACTCTGAGAAGCAAAGGAGAAACCCTGAGAGATAAGGAATCCCCCAAACACACTGAGATATCCAGGATAAAACTGACCGGAAGTAACCAAGTTGTTCTGACCTGAAAGGTTTTGAATTTTTTTTTTTTCTGTTCAAAGATGGACACCCACAGGAAGGAACAGAAAATAATCATATTTTTCCATATCCATTTTGTGATTACACAGTTCATCCCAGATGAATCTGTGATGTACGTGCATCATGCTAAGTTGCTTCAGTCATGTCTGACTCTGTTGCAACCCCACAGACTATAGCCCTTTAAGCTCCTCTGTCTATGGGGTTCTCCAGGCAAGAATACTGGAGTGGATTGCCATTTCCTCATCCAGGGGATATTCCTGACCCAGGGATCAAACCCATGTCTCTTACATCTCCTGTACTGGCAGGCAGGTTCTCTATTACTAGTGCCTCCTGAAATATGAGGTATGTAGCAAATATTTTCCTTCATTTTGTAATTGTTTTTTCAACTTTTCATATGGTGTGTCTCATCATTTAGAAGTGTTTACTTTTTCTGCAGTTAAATCTGTCAGTCTTTTCTTCTATGGCTTCTAAATTTTACATCTTGCTTATTACTTCTCCCACCCTCTACCAACCACTTATCTACTTTCTATTTCTACAAATTTGCCTATTCTGGCTATTTAATATAAATGGAATCATACCATATGTGTTCAAAGTTCATCCATGTTATAGTGTGTATCAGAATTTCATTCCTTTTTTTACTGTCACGTAATATTCTATTTACAGATATACCATATTTTACTTATCTATTCATTGACTAATAGACATTGGGGTTGTTTCTACTTTTTGGCTATTTTGAATAATGCTGCTATCAACATTCATGGGCAAGTTTTTGTGTGGACATAAATTTTCAACCCCAGGAGTAGAGTTACTGGGTCAAATGGTAATGTTAAATGATTAAACTTTCAAGAAACCATCAGACAGTTTGGTCGTTTGGCTACTTCTCCTTACATCCTACTGGCAACCCATGAGGGTTCTGATTTTTCTGCATCCTCATCAACACTTATTACTGTCTGCCTTTTTTGTGACAGCCATCCTAGGAGGTTTGAAGTGGTATCTGTGCTTCTGATTTGTATTTCCCCAATTATGAATAATATTAAGCATCTTTTCATGTCCTTACTGGCCACTTGCACATATTCTTTGGAGAAAAGTCTATTCAAATCTTTCACCCATTTTAAAATTAGAATATTTGTCTTTTTCATTGCTGCGTTATAAGAGTTCTTTATATATCCTGGACAAGTCCCTTATCAGATATATGATTTGCAAGTATTTTCCCTTTATTTTATTAGGATTTTCAGGTGTTTTTAGTACAAAGAAGGGCTGCACCAGCTCACTGCAGCCTGCTACTAGAATTGGAAATCTACGTACAGTTTTATAATCTAATTTGTCTCTTAACAACAAAACACCGTAAACATCTTTCCATGAACATTCAAAGAGTATTTACAGCTTCAGCTTTCAGGTGCCCTGGGCTGGCTTACACAGCTGCCAGTACATGCACAGGTGTACTACTCTGCATTGCGGTGTCCAGTACCCATTTGTAGCTTGGGCATTGGAAGGGGAGAAAGACTATATAAGGCCTGCTGATAATTCTACAGGGTAAAATATTATATAAGTATACTTGGCTGTATGGGGGCTTCCCAGGAGGCTCAGTGGTAAAGAATTCTCCTGCCAATGCAGGAGATGCAGGAGATCTTGGTTCAAGCCCTGAGTTGGAAAGATCCCCTGGAGGAGGGCATGGCAACCCAGTCCAATAGTCTTGCCTGGGAAATCCCAAGGACAGAGGAGCCTGGTGGGCTACAGTCCATGGGGTCCTAAAAGAGTCAGACATGACAGAAGCGACTTAGCATGCATAGGTGGCTGGATAAAATATTTACAGGGAAACAGGACAGAAGATTTTTCCTTAAGGCATGATGATGTTGTTATCCAGTCCCTCAGATTTAAAACAGAAGATGAGCTAAGTTATCAACACTCTGACCTCTGTAAACAATATAAGAACAGCCTCAGAAACTGACTTTCTTCAACTGACATTTCAAAGACACTAAATTAAATGGGATAAAACATCCAGGAAAGAAAGTCTTTGGGGATCAAAAAAAAAAAAAAAAAGGAAAAAACTCTGTGAACTCAAGACACAAGATCACTTGAGCTTTATGAGTTTTGATTCCTGATATACAAAACACCAATGGCATTTTAAGAAAATCATTGAGAGTCTAATAATAAAATTTACCAATTCCTCCAAAGTTTGTTCCAAGCAAATCGAGGATTTTTAATCACAGATTTGGAGGAGGAAATAAGAATTCCCTTTTTCTGGATCATCTCTCCCTTCTCAGATTCTACTACCCTATAGGACCTCCTGGCAGAAGTCCTTAAAGAGAATTGTATAGGATAACCTATAGTGACTGACTGCAGGATCAACCAAGAATCACACAAGACCAGGTACCTGCACCGAAATGTCCTGGGAGGGAGCAGGCCCCCAAATGGTCAGCCATGCGGGAAACAGTGATGGGTTCCGTCACAGGTGAGGGTGCAGAGCTGAGCTCAGTTACTACCAAAGACCCTGCCAAGGTTTCTGAGCCTCTACCTTCTGAGCGGCAATAGTAATTTCTACTTCATGGAGTTGCTGGATATTTCAAATGAGCAAAGCGGCAATAAGCAAATAGTGCCTATTCACTGGGATCAGCAAGAAATCCAGTAGTCTCAGTGCACATAACAGTTGCTCACACTTGCTTCTGTGTGAAGAAGGCTTTGTGATAGTTTCTGGGCTGGAAGGCTCAATGTGTACTTGTTGCTTGAGCACTGAGTGTGGGTGTGAAGTAGTATCTTAACTGTGGTTTTGGTTTTTATTGTTTGTTTTACTTTATAGCATCTGAGATCTTAGTTCCCCAACTAGGAATCAAACCCACACCCCCTGCAGTGAAAACGTGGAGTCTTAACCACAGGACTGCCAGGGAAGACCCTGCTGCTGCTGCTGCTGCTGCTAAGTCGCTTCAGTCGTGTCCGACTCTGTGCGACCCCATAGACGGCAGTTCACCAGGCTCCCCTGTCCCTGGGATTCTCCAGGCAAGAACACTGGAGTGGGTTGCCATTTCCTTCTCCAATGCATGAAAGTGAAAAGTGAAAGTGAAGTTGCTCAGTCGTGTCTGACTCTAGCGACCTCATGGACTGCAACCTACCAGGCTCCTCCATCCATGGGATTTTCCAGGCAAGAGTACTGGAGTGGGGTGCCATTGCCTTCTCCAAGGGAAGACCCTAGCCTCTTCTTAATACATCACTCTGTGATGGATATATGAAAAGCTATCAACATATCACGGTTTCTGGGTCCACTGCCATGCCAATTCTGATTCTCACCACATGCTGAGACTGCATGCAGGCTCAGTGGGGCTAGAGTTCATAATTTAGCAGCATCCACTGTGGGCATAGCAGGGAGAAGTGATGGCATATATGTCACTTGTTTGCCATCAAAAAGACAGTAATTCTAGCCCATAGCTACAGCTCTCCATGTTACAGGCACTATTATCTAGATTGCCAACTATTCACTCAATTCACACTCACTGAGTAGCTATAATACTATTCTAGTGTGTGTGCATGCCAAGTCACTTCAGGTGTTTCCGACTCTTTGTGACCCTGTGGACTGTAGCCCACCAGGCTCCTCTGTCCATGGGATTCTCCAGGTGAGAATACTGGAATGGGTTGCCATGCCCTTATCCAGGGGATCTTCCCGACCCAGGGATTGGACCTGTGACTCCTGTGACTCCTACATTGCAAGCAGACTCTTTATGGCGCAGCCACCAGGGAAGCCCATAGTACTGTTCTAAGCACTAGGGATAAAAAGACATAGGTCCCTCCCTTTCAGGAAACATGTATTAAAGTAGGGATTCAAATGATATAACTAAAGAAACTATAAAACAATTATAAGTTGTAAGACATTCATTAACAGAATAGGCAGGACCCAGACTGAGAATGACATGGCGACCTGCTTTAGACTGGGTGCCGACAGAAGTCCTCGCTGGGGAGGTGACGTTTTAGTTAAGAAGGGGCTAATCCAAGAGAAAAAAACAGCAGAGGAAAGAGCTTCATGTTGGAGAAAGGGGAGGGAATATAAGACACAGCCCCTGGAAAAGTGTCTGGATTTTATCCTATGTGCAGTGGGAGGTTAATGAGGCTGGTGAGCAGGAACAGAGCAGGATCCACTCTTCGTTGTAATAGCAGCTGCTGTTACCTTAAGGTGGACTTCTCAACAGCCATGCGAGGAAGCCTGGAGGGCCGTGCAGTCATCCAGGTAGATGGGTGAGGTCTGGGCCAGGATAGGAGAAAGAGAGGGTTGGAGAGGTGCATGGCACACCTGCTGAAGGAGCTGATACAGAGGTGGAGGGAAAGGACGAACCAAGAGCCAGTCTCAGGGTCCAGCTTTTGCAGCAAGTGAAGCCAGTTATGGATCAAGGGGAGATGACGATGAGGGAAGCATGTTTTAGTGAAAACTGTGAGGCATTTAAAGGGATTTGCCACGTGGACAACTGCTAGGTATTTGTGCGTCTCAGAGGACGGAGCTGGGCCAGCTGTGTAAGTTTGGGAATCATCTTCACACACGTCTCCGTAAATACGGGAATGGATGAGCCACCCTAGGGGAGGCAGGGCATCAAGCGGGAAACAAGAGGGCCTAGAAACAAGCCAGGGATACCCCAAATGTTTAAATTCAGGCTGAAACATTCACAAGGTGAAGCCAGACAGAGAGACTGAGAAAGATACCAAAGGAAGATGTTTCAGAGAGGGAATGGCTGACTGTGTCTGTCATGAGGGTGGAGGAGGGTCCACTGGATCTGGCAACAGGGAGATCAAGGGTGGCCCTGACAAAAGCAATTTCACTGCGGTGGGTGGCGGGGGTAGGGGGTGGGGCTTGTGGGAGTAGGGCAGGAGTCACTGTCATGGGCTGCAGAGTGAACAGGAGGTGAAACAGTGAATCAATCACTGAATACCTCTGCCAGTAATGTCATAAATGCTTTTAAGAGCCAGGCTCCAGAGGGTGAACCCAATTGATAGAATAATAACAGTCATGGTCATTTAAAAGTATGTTTTGCTTTTAATATGTCATGGGTAATCTCCCTCTCACTGTGTAATTTCAGGCAGAATCATTCTGCTGCCCCCTGACGGTGTTATCAAAATTCATTCAAGGTTAATAGAGTTCAGCATATCACAGTACAGAAAATAAACACTTAAAGATTCCCTCTGGATGGCAGAGTTAATAGACATATACCAGGTACATGGTGATTACCAGCTCTGCAAGGAAGCAGACCATTTTAAACCAGAACTTTGGATGGTCCCTTTAGCCCCATAAACCAGAGCATCAGATTTCATATAAGCATTGTCTGTAAGGAGTTGTGGGAGCCCCAACAACCTGAATTTCTGCAGGCAGCTTAGTAAATGGTGGCTGTTGGGGGTGCTGAGGTGTGCTGGTTCTTCTCCTAATGGCTACAAGTTACTCAGCTCTTCTAAACCTATTTCTTTCTTCTTTGTTAAAGAAGGACAGCAGCAGTATCCTGAAATGTCTGTTGCAGAAGTTAATGAGAAAAATGTAACTGAGTTTACCAGTAGGTGCCTAAAAAGTAAATGTAACTCCATAGAAGTCTGATATTATTTCAGTTCAACCCAGCTAAGCTTCTGCCCCACAGCAGGTGCTTAGAAAAGGCTCCCACTTCCCCACTGGATCTTCTGGAATATTTGTTGTTTTAAAAAATATATTTATTTATTTGATTGCACCTGGTTTTAGTTGCAGCACTCAGGTTCTTTCTTTCTTTCTTTCTTTTTATTTAACTGTAGCATTCAGTATCTTTAGTTGTGGCATGTAGGATCTAGTTCTCTGACCAGGGATCGAACCCGGCCTCCTGCATTTGTAAGGGCAGACTCTTAGCCACTGGACCACAGGGAAGTCCCATCTTCCAGAATATTTGACTAAAGGTCATTTGTCAGAAATCAGCTAGCCCATACCAGGTCAGGAAACTAGATAATTTGATTGAAAGTATGGTTTAGACAAAAATTAATGTCTCCAGTCACTTTTAAAAAGAACTAGTGATTTTTAATTTTTTTTTTTGTCTCCCAAGATGGTGAGGGTTGGGATGGTTAAAACCTTACTGTATCTTGACCCATTTTTGCTGGTTACCATCACCATATAAAAAAAAAAATGATATTGAAAAATGTAGGGTTACTGAAAAGAGTCATAGTTTATATTTAACATCTTTAGCCTATAATTTATGAAGGAATTAACCATCACAATTCAGAAAAAATGTTGTAAAATGAATGCACATTTATATAAACCATCTCTGTGGAATCCACTAACGTAAGTAAAAATAATGGAAACAGTAAGCTCTATGTTTCATAAAATGAGGGAATTCCCACATCCCCCCAGTTTCAAAATAGACTATGGAAGACGCTTACTGACTTTTATTTGCAATCTGGAGGGAAGATGGTGAAATCAGACACACATCTATCCTGACCTTGAGCAGATAAGAGTTATTGAAAAACAAACGAAGGCACCCTGGGGGCATTATAATTCTTTTCTCGAAAAGAATGGCCAGGTCACCAGAGAAGCTGAGACCTTCATGCTCTGGACTCACGTCACTATCACAGTATATTAGGGTTTCATTACAAACCCAGGCTGGCTGGGAGCATGTGAAAAAGGAAAACCAAAGGGCATCTAGCTTGCAAGAGGGGTCACCCCTCCATGGTGGTAGGCTTAGATGGGAAATGTCTGGGAGAAACATCCCCACCTGAAGCTGCTTACTGACCCAGCTCACTTACATTCCAGGATCGTTCCCTCAACTCCAAACAGCCCCAGCTGTGTCTGCCTTCCTAAACCTCATGATGGCTTGGGGCAGGACCCTCCTGGGTCTTCACAGAGCCAGTTTTTCACTCATTATCTTCACAACTCAGGAAAGTAGGGAGGGCAGTCATACTTTCCACCTCCTCTTTAATAGCTATGAATGACTTCTCTCAAGCCATAGCCCAGGAAGACTGGAGGTGCAGGGGCTGAGAATCAGGGAGGCTGAGAGAGAATGTTCTAGATATTAATACAAAATAAATATAGAAAATAAAGCAACCTCTCCTTTCCACCAAACTTGCCTCTTTATTGGCTTTACAGCCACCTGGGCCCACTTTCACTAAGAGAGTTTGGCTCCCAGCGTGAGGCCACGCTCTCGTGATATCTGGCTCCCAGTAGTTTTCCTTAGTAGAGCTGCTGCCACCATGATGCCCTGGGGCGGCTGTGAGAAGCCCCCTGCTCGTGGTTCGCTGACCCCAGGAGAAGGATTTAGTGGGACATTGCTAGCAGCGGCCGAAACCGATTCAGGGATTCTCTTTGTTTCTTCCACGCTGGGCACTGACTGCCAACGGCACACGAGCTTATCCTTGGTGGAACGGAAAGACGCCTCTGGACAAGCTGACGAGCTCCAAGACCAAGTAAGTCCACCGGTGTGCTCCTGGCTAACTTTTCTTTTGAGCATGAAGTGCTATTTGGGCTTTATGCCAGCCGGTTCTGACGTGTGTCTGATGTTGAAGTCTGTTTGTGAGCAGAGCTTCCTTTGGGCATTTCTGCCGTTGGTTCTGACGTGCATTTGATGTGGAGGGTCGTTTGTGAGGACGGGCTGCTATCTGGGCATTTTGCCCATTGGTTCTGACTTTTGTCTACCCTTGGTTTGCGACTTTGAGATGCTATCTGGGTGTTTTTGTGAGTCGGTTCTGTCATGTCTACCTGGAGGACCCTTTGTGTTGGGGAAGTGTTTATTTGGGACTCCAAACTGGTCATTATTTTGGGGGATTTGTGATAGTCCTGTTTTCTGGTGTGTGTGTTCCATTTGTGTGATTGGTATTCTCGTTGCCTTTTGTAAACTGGGAAATTCAGGTTCAATTCATTAAGAAAAGTTTACCTACACAACTATGACTAAGAAAAAGAAAGATTTAAAACAAGCAAACAAACAAAAAACATTGTGTGGCCAGCAGTATTCTTCAGACTCCAGAGAAAATTGGTTAAGATAAAAACTCTTTTGAAACTCCAAAACTGGTTGTTTTTGCATATGTAGTTAGAGACAGCTAGTTTGATAAAATACTGTTTTCAGAATTCTGACCCAAGAGAACAAAAATATGGCTAGGAGAAATCTTGACGTTAACTCTTACCATGTGCTTGAGAGAGCAGACACAGCCCACTCTGCCCAAGACTTCAATCTTGGGTTAATTAGTAGAACTTTGAAAGATGTTTGGGTTCATATACCCAAATTTTATACCACATTGAAAAACTGTGTTATGAAAAAAATGTATGTTATAGGTTATGGAATATGTTCTTAAGTTTGCCAATCAGAGAATGCCGGTATAACACATAGTTCAATGACTTGTTTCTTGGTTTTGTTAAGATATTTTAAAGGTTAAAAATTGTAATATGTAAAAATGATAAGGGAAGTGTTTCAGTGTGTAAAGCAAGTAGGCTATGTGTTGGTGAAAGAAGGTGTAGGCTATGTGTTGGTGAGAGAAGGTATACAAAAACTAAAGTATTTTTGCTGAGGAATAAAACAATAATTTTAGCTTCAGCTGGTTCTGGATGAGAAAAAAAGGGACAAATTAATATGGAGAAAGTGATAAAAGATTTATATATAAAAAAAGAAACTCTGAGAAAAGAACTTTGCACTTAAAGATAGATTGAATTTAATTAGATAAATCAATTTTGCTATTACTAAATTGATACAAGACTGAGTTTGGATTTCTCTCTGTTAAGAGAACAAGGGTTTTCTAAATGAATGAGGATTATTTGGTGTATTAAATTATATGGAAAACATGGTCAAATGATAAACATTCTTAGGTTATACTGTATGGGTAAATATCATTAATATAAGTGTTCTGGAAGTTATATGATGTTTCTAAAGTTTGAATATATTCTGGTATTATGTTGTCAGTCATATTTTTAGTTACAGATTGTCTAGTGAAGTTGTCACAGTGTAACTTAACCACTTATGATGTGTAGCACTGCTGGCTGTAAGTCTCCTGCTTGAAGCACATGTATGTGTATATGACAATCGGGTATAATTAGAGGATGAGATGGCTGGATGGCATCACTGACTCGATGAATGTGAGTCTGAGTGACCTCCGGGAGCTGGTGATGGATAGGGAGGCCTGGCGTGCTGCAGTTCATGGGGTCGCAAAGAGTCGGACACGACTGAGCGACTGATCTGATCTGATCTGATAGGCTATCAAATGTGTCCCCGCCAGCATATGTCTGTACTGCTGTGTTACATCTGATCAGTTTTCTCCCAATGTGAATAACTAAGTCAATACATACTATAAACAAACAGTAAGCCTAGCACCGAGGGACATGAACAGACCCAGAGCAGGCAACTGAACCACTCTGGCAATGTTGAGAAAATATATTGATTGTCAATGCTTTCTATGGAAAGATGTGCTATTAAAGGGGTAAAATGATGAAAGAAATTTTCACATGTTGAGGCATGGGGAAATCATCCTGGCTTATATATGATTTAATGTGACATTTAGGCTAACCAAAACAGGCTGTTTGTGGCCTATTAGAAAAACATCTATTTCTGTTTTATCGACTATGCCAAAGCCTTTAACTGTGTGGATCACAAGAAACTGTGGAAAATTTCTGAAAGAGATGGGAATACCAGACCACCTGACCTGCCTCTTGGGAAACCTATATGCAGGTCAGGAAGCAACAGTTAGAACTGGACATGAAACAGCAGACTGGTTCCAAATAGGAAAAGGAGTATGTCAAGGCTGTATATTGTCACCCTGCTTATTTAACTTATATGCAGAGTACATCATGAGAAACACTGGGCTGGAAGAAGCACAAGCTGGAAACAAGATTGCCGGGAGAAATATCAATAACCTCAGATATGCAGATGACACCACCCTTATGGCAGAAAGTGAAGAGGAACTAAAAGGCCTCTTGATGAAAGTGAAAGAGGAGAGTGAAAAGGTTGGCTTAAAGCTCAGCATTCAGAAAACGAAGATCATGGCATCTGGTCCCATCACTTCATGGGAAATAGATGGGGAAACAGTAGAAACAGTGTCAGACTTTATTTTTCGGGCTCCAAAGTCACTGCAGATGGTGATTGCAGCCATGAAATTAAAAGACGCTTACTCCTTGGAAGGAAAGTTATGACCAACCTAGATAGCATATTCAAAAGCAGAGACATTACTTTGCCAACAAAGGTCCGCCTAGTCAGGCTATGGTTTTTCCAGTGGTCATGTATGGATGTGAGAGTTGGACTGTGAAGAAGGCTGAGTGCTGAAGAACTGATGCTTTTGAGCTGTGGTGTTGGAGGAGACTCTTGAGAGTCCCTTGGGCTGCAAGGAGATCCAACCAGTCCATTCTAAAGGAGATCAGTCCTGGGTGTTCGTTGGAAGAACTGATGCTGAAGCTGAAACTCCAATACTTTGGCCACCTCATGCAGAGCTGACTCATTGGAAAAGCCTCTGATGCTGGGAGGGATTGGGGGCAGGAGGAGAAGGGGATGACACAGGATGAGATGGCTGGATGGCACCACTGACGTAATGGATGTGAGTCTGAGTGAACTCCGGGAGATGGTGATGGACAGGGAGGCCTGGCGTGCTGCGATTCATGGGGTCACAAAGAGTCGGACACGACTGAGCGACTGAACTGAAACATAAATTGTTTATCTGCTTTAACCATTTTGGGGAAAATAACACATTCAGAGAACAATTCAAAACTGCATCTTGATTATTATCCTCATTGTAATATGTCTACTAATTTTCACATGTTTGTCCAGGTACTATGACAAAGTAATCAGAGAGGTGTTTTCATAATACAAAATACTGATGCTAAGCTTGAAACTCAAGATTATTTCCAACTCTGTGTCCATTCCCCAAATTAGGCAGGACTATGCCCCCACTTTGGCAGGAAGGATCCACAGCAGTTGTTGCCCTATTCCCTCAAAGATTTGGGGAAAACTTGGAACAGTCATGGAACTAACACCAAGTTCCTCTGCAAAGTTTATGATTAACCTCTCTATCAAACACTTTATTCCCTTTCTGGTTCTGCACCTGTCCCTCCTCAAGACTGAGGAGTATCAAAGAAAAGGTGGGTTTGAAATGGAGCAGGACCCTATGGTCCTTCTCCTCCATGTTCTCCACTTGCCTTTTGTCTATGGAAAAGCTTAAGCCAAAGAATAAGTTTAATCAGAGAAGTGAGAAAATGCAAAGCCAAAGCAAAGGAGTCAAGATTCAATAATAATAGTTTAGTCATTAAGCAAAGTTAGGAACCTTTAGTTCCTTCTCAAAGGCTATAGATAATACTCTAAGTCAAATCCTTTGAGCTGTCCTGTGGATATTGCAACCCCCACCAGGTGGAAGAAGTTAAATACATGATGACCAGACTGTAGCCATGACATAAGCTGCCACTTGAGTCTGCTCCCTGGCCCAACCCCCGCGCCAACCCGTTTGCTGGCCCCCAAAAGAAAGCAAACTTCCCTTTCCAACAACTTTGCCTCTTTATTGGCTTTTGAGTGGTAAGTTGTTGAATTCCATTTTTGGTAACAGTATGTACTATATTTTAATATTTTTGAAGCCATTGGTAGGTTAACCTGATCTATCCAGGCTCACTGACCATTGTGTCCTGGGCAGATTCACAAGATAGCTGTGCTTGCTGTTTATACTGGACAGAGGAGCATAACTGAAGTGAGACAACCTGGAAATAGGGTGACCACGTAGAAGTGCTAATCCATGTACCTCCAGATCTCATCATATTATGAAATATGTATGAGAAAATATATACAAAGTAAATAGGCTATTAACATCATTACTAGTGGAGAAGGCAATGGCACCCCACTCCAGTACTCTTGCCTGGAAAATCCCATGGATGGAGGAGCCTGGTAGGCTGCAGTCCATGGGGTCACTAAGAGTCGGACACGACTGGGTGACTTCCCTTTCATATTCACTTTTATGCATTGGAGAAGGAAATGGCAACCCACTCCAGTGTTCTTGCCTGGAGAATCCCAGGGACAGGGGAGCCTGGTGGGCTGCTGTCTATGGGGTCGCGCAGAGTCGGACCTGACTGAAGCGACTTAGCCGTAGCAGCAGCATCATTACTAGACCACATCTATAAGTCCTGATTTCAGATAGTTTCACTCATTAACATGGCTTCATTTCATTAACTCGTGGGCTTCATAAGTAAATATTTATACATCTGAATGTGAAGTAAGTTTATGGAAATAAAAAACTGCTTTTATATCTTTACATATTAGGAACTAGCCTAAGGTTTTATTTTTCAGACGGTTCCCTTTACTTAGATTTTAAGTCGATGCACGAGGATGCCTTAAGGCTGTAGCTTTTGAGATTTCTCATTTTATGTATTTAATTGTTTTTTTGCCTAAAAGCACTTCTAACACTGGAGTGGGGATTGTTTATCTTCCCCATGCCCCAGAATTTCTACTTTCTTGCTTTTAGTTCTGTCAGTAAAGGTTGGTTCATTAAACAAAAACGGGAGAGCACTCCGGACAGAAACTGCAACCGCCTTCAGCTGCTGCAGCGCTTTGCCTCCCCTGAGCGTGATCACAGGCAGTGCCTGGGCACGCACAGGAGGCCTGGGCACACACAGCGGGAGTGACTCTGCCCCTGCAGGGAGCAGGGGCGGCAGGGGCAAGCTCACGGCCTGGCTGTGAGCTTGGGGCTACATTAAGGTCGGACATGTGTTAATTTTCTCCCATTCTCAGCAATCTAAGGCACTAAACCCAGAAAAAAAAAAAACAAACCCAAATCATGATTGACGGCAAGTGTGGACATGGCAGAGAAGGAGGGACAGAAGGAGGTGAGGGAAGATGATCACTCTTCTGTCCTCCTTCACTGACACAACACTGACTGAGCTGAGCCACTGCCTTCTAGAATCAAGACTGGGCTTCCCGGCACCCCTGGCAGCTACATGGGGCTGTGCGACTCAGTTCTGGCCCGTGAGATAAAAGTGGAAGGACATGTGGTGCACAGGGCGCTTAGAGGGAGCTCACTCAGCCAGGAGGGGTCTCTGTGGTTTTCTGCGATTCCTCCCCATCTCACTCTGTGTTCATGGCGGCACAAGCTCTAGCCGCCAGCTCCATCTGTGATTTGACCTTGGGAACCTGTGTGGACCAAAAACAAAGGCTCTTGGGTCCTCATGATGTGGAGGAGCCACCACACTCGTTCTGAACCCACCCCCGCATTTCTTCTATGTGAGAATGAAACACCCTCTTTCATCACTGTGTATCTATTGGTCTTTTGGGTTTTTCCCTTATAGACAGATTGACCTGACTCTGAGAAAGGAGGGCAGGGCCAGGTGTCAAGCAGGGTGAGGGCCAGGTAAGAATGGGGAGAGGAGGCTGAGTCATGAGGCTGAGAGTGGCAGGACTCTGGGCGGGTCGGGATGAAAAGGAAAGCGGGATGATGCAAGTCCATAGCGAAGACCACGCATCGCCACAGTGGTGGCAGGCCCAGGAGAAGGATGTCAGCTTGAAGTTACCCCACTGGGCTGGGGACCCAAGACAATGCACAGTGTTGTATGTAGAGACAGGCCAAACCCACTGCCCCGTGGGGCTGGGTGTGAGGATGGTCTAAAAGTGACCCAGACAGATGGGCAGCTTTGTTTGCAAGACCCTCTGATACCTCCCAGCTCACTGTTCACAAGGGGTTGCTCTGTCTTCCTCCTAGAACTAGAGGGAAGCATGGTGGCCTGTCCATCAGAACCATCATTTCATGGGCCTCTGGGGTCTGTCACTGGTCACTGCTACTTGTCACCTCTCTGAATCACTCCTAGAATGTGCAGGGTGGCCAGGGTTCCTCTGCCTTGATTCTCCTCCTCTCCAGGCACTGAGTGCCAGAGGCATTTCCACCATCACCTTGGCAGCCACTTCCTGAGGTCAGCTTCCCGTGAGTCCCTGGTGGCCAAACTCCTCATGTCTTGGCACTCCTTTTTCTCCTTGGACTTGCTGTCCAGCAGAATTCCCAGAAAGCCCCCGTCTCTGTTCTTCGAAACAACCAACACCGTCCCATTCCCACTAGCATCTCCCTGTCTGGACATATAGCTCCCTTGACTGGTTTGCCCTTAAATGGCTGGCAATCTTCCCAGGACTCTTCTCCTTTACTATCTTTCCTTCCTAGTTGCCAGGATAATGTTCCCTTTCCTATGCTCATCCTGCCTTGGATGAAGAAAGGAAAATCATCTTTACTGAGAAAGTGCCATGTGAAGAGCACAGGCCTGGCAGCAGGAAGCCCAGGAGAAAATCCTGAGCCAGTATTTCAGCTCTCTGACCTCAGTTTTACTCCTCTGTAACATGAGGCCAACTGCTGCAAGGACTAGAAATACACATTCGTAGCACCTGTACATCATGGGCATGTGATAAAATCACTTGCCATTTTTTAAAATCACTGTAATGATATTTGTAGCATCAGTAAGACCTCTTAATGGGACCCCTGAGAAAGGCAGTTTTTCTAGGACATGGCATCTCCGGTGATGTGAGGGATTTCGGATCTCAGGAGACAGTCCTGTCGGTCCAGAAGACCTATGTCCCCTTGAAGCCCATCTCAGATTGTGTCTCAGCACAACTCAGGAAGCCCTGGGCCATCCTCCACCGTGGTGACCTTGCACAGGACAAGGGTCCAGCTGGCTCCACACGGGGGTGTGCAGCTCTGAGCTCCCATCTGCGTGACACCACAGCTCGTGACCCTGCTGGAAGCCTCACCCCAGCAAGGAGCCCCTGTGCTGCCACTTCTTCCCCTTCCATCCCACCCTTCCATCACCTTGGCTTCCCTACAGTGAGTCCTGCCACCCAACTCTCAGTCCTGGGGCCAGGGTGGGCAGCAGGAGCTTCCAGCAAGGAGACAGAAAAGGCTCAGGAAGCAGACTGACTGGGCGGAGTCTCCGCCAGAAACATCTGCCCACGTCTGCATCCCTGAAGGCCGCCAGCTTCTATCTTCTCATTTCCCTGTGCTCAGATGAGAGGCAAAACTGACCACAGAGAATCTGAAATTCTGTCCACTGCTCATTCCCTTAATAATACTGCGGGGGTGGGGTGGGGGTGGGGTGGCGGGTGTTGACTGGAATAAGTGTGTTTTCTGGCTGTGGAACTGTCAGACCTCCTGAGGCTGAGTGTTTGCGTGGAGAGCTGTGATGCCAGCTGTCCTGCAGGGTCCGGCTGTAATTACCAAAACCGCTGAAGAGCTCTCTTCCCAGCTCTGCTTTCAACCCATGTGCCTTTGTGTCTGAGCCACCTCTTCATTCTGGAGTCACAGTGACAGTCTCTGCCCTACCTACCCACCCCTTCCTACTGCACGCCCCTGTTTATCTACAGAGGAAACTGGGGCCAAAGTGGGCACCCAAAGCGTGGCTAAGCCAGAACACAGGGTCTGAAATTGAATATACAAAAGACCGTCTGGGAAAGAAGGACAGTAGTAGTTTCATGGCCTGCAGAGCCTTCAGGTACACATTTCTGTTTCAATAATATGATAAAATGTGTGTCCTGAAGCCTACATCTGAATTTACCCATCACTTTTAACATTTTTACCAAATAAGCTCTTCCCTGTTGACATTTCTATCCTTTGCTTTTATAAATGAATCTTACATAATTTATGTGGCCCTTTATTAAGCATACATGGAGATGCTACCTGGTGCCATATAATAGGGAGAAGGCAATGGCACCCCACTCCAGTACTCTTGCCTGGAAAATCCCATGGACAGAGGAACCTGGTAGGCTACGGTCCATGGGGTCGCTAGAGTCAGACGCGGCTGAGCGACTTCACTTTCACTTTTCACTTTTATGCATTGGAGAAGGAAATGGCAACCCGCTCCAGTGTTCTTGCCTGGAGAACCCCAGGGACGGTGGAGCCTGGTGGGCTGCCGTCTATGGGGTCGCACAGAGTTGGACACGACTGAAGCGACTTAGCAGCAGCAGCAGCAACCATATAATATCCTAAATGCAAGGTGATTCAGACATAAAAGGAGAGAATCATGAGGTAGATAATAGGGAGCAAGAGAACTCTACTTGAAGGCCCTTCTGAGGGTGAAACTGAGCAAGGAGAGCTGGAAAAGTCTAAAATGGCATTTTTGAGGACCTGTGTGATGGTTAATCTTAGATGGCAACTTGCTGGGTCACAGGGTACCCAGATACTTGGTAAAACATGTCTTTATATCACTATCAAAGTACTTTTTAGAACATCTGAATCAGTAGCCTTTGGGTAATGTAGATTCCATAATGTAGGGGGGTAGGCCTCATCCAATTAGTTGGGTTTATCTTTAATTTTTATTTTATATTGGGATATAGTTGATTTACTATGTTGTGTTAGTTTCCGGTGGAGAAGGCAATGGCACCCCACTTCAGTACTCTTGCCTGGAAAATCCCATGGATGGAGAAGTCTGTTAGGCTGTAGTCAATGGGGTTGCTAAGAGTCGGACACGACTGAGTGACTTCCCTTTCACTTTTCACTTTCATGCATTGGAGGAGGAAACGGCAACCCACTCCAGTGTTCTTGCCTGGAGAATCCCAGGGACGGGGGAGCCTGGTGGGCTTCCGTCTATGGGGTCGCACAGAGTTGGACACGACTGAAGCGCTTAGCAGTAGCAGCAGTTAGTTTCCGGTGTCCAGCAAAGTGATTCGGTTATTCATATACATATATCTATTCTTCAGATTCTTTTCCCTTATATTTCATTCCCTTCTATTTTACAGAGTATTGAGTAGAGTTCCCTGTGCCAATCAGTAAGTCCTTGTTGATTATCTGTTTTATATATAATAGTGTGTATACATTAATTAGTTGGATTTTTTAACAAAAAGACTGATCTTCCACGAAGGAGAGGGAGTTCTGCTAGTAGACTGCCTCTGGACTTGAGCTGTAACTCTCCCCTGGGTCTCCAGCCTGCCAGCCCACCCTGCAGATTTTCTATTTACCAAGCCCCTATAGTTATGTGAGTCTCTTCCTTAAAATCTCTTTTAGTATACACACACAACACACACTACACATCGTTCTGGTCCTGTTTCTCTGGAGAACCTATCCTCCTACTGCAAGGAGTCATGTTAGGCTTCCTATGCACCTTACCAGCATGAGCAGGAGAAACCAAGGTCCGTGCAGGTTGAACTTAACCTTCTCTCGTCTCAGAGTCAATGAGGGATTGAGAGAGGGTTTGAACCCAGGTCAGGAGCACTAAAGGGAACAGGACACCTGGGCTAGGCTGGGAGAATTCCTGTACCTTTGCTTCTCTATCCCTTCCCTCCCTTGAGGATCCCCTGTTTTAAAAATGGCTCTCTGTGCATGTTGTTGAAACATTTAAACAAATGCAGAATCAGAGGACAGCCTGCTCAGTAGCTCATAGAGGAACGCTGGCTGGCCAAGGCCTCAGGGCTATTATCTCAAGATGAATTGTCCCTTGACGGCTGATCAGGTCTATTTTGAAACTGCTTTCTCCATGGCTGGATGCATTAGCTTGAGACAGAATTCTGCAAAAATAGAGGCTGCCGCTGTCTCCAAGTGACCCAGAAAGGTACACCAATATGAGTTATTTCTCCAAAGCAAACAGATTTTCCTGAAACATGTGCTGAGGCCTTACACACACGCAGAGGAGAAACTGGCTCTCATATGCACATGTTCCCCACTCCACTGGTACATAAGGGAGACCACCATGGTGATTTTCCACTCAAGCACACAGCTGTTCTCATGACTCAGATAGAACCCACAGTGAGAGCAGATGCTAGACAGTGCCTGCTGCACATGTACGACATTCCGGAGTTACCCTGTTAGTCTTCAAACTGATGGGGTAGCGTGATTCATGTTTACCAGGAAACCTTCTAGGAAGGGTGGGTGCTCAGTCACATCTCCCTCAGGTGAGTTTGTGGATGTCATCTCATGGGGGCCTCAGATTTAACCTGTTTCAGATTGTTGCTCTGTCCCTGCAAAGCTGCTCTCACCCTAGGCTTGCTGAGCTCAGTGAAGGTCTCCTCCATCTCCCCCAACTGCTAAAGCCACAGAGATCTTCTTGATCTGGCTTCTCCTTCTGTAGCATAGTCAGCCCAGGTTCTACACATTCAAGATCCTAAGTAGAAAATAATCTGACATCTATCTTCTTGTCTCCATCTTTGCCGTCACCACCCACGCCCAGTCCAACCCAGTCTCATCTCCCCTAGGACCAGGGATACAGCCTCTTTCTGAACTGAAAATACTTCCTAATCTTCCCCTGATTTCCATCTCTAAACTATAGCAAAGGAGGACCTTTTAAAAATGAAAATCTGATTGGTCACCCACCTGCTTAACATATGTTCACAGATTTCAGTTTGTCTCAAGATATACTAGGAGTCCACACAGCCTGTGTGCCTCCAAATACACCCCCTCCCCTGATGCTCTAAACACACCACCTGTTCAATTTGTGCCTGTTCTTTGAAAATGCCTTGGTCTTGCCTTTTCTGAGGCTTTTCCATCTGATCTCTCATCCTGAAAGCTCCTCTTGCCAGTGTTCACTCAGCCCAAGTCCATTCACACTTTACCATTTCCCAACTGAAGGCCTTCCCTTATCCTTCAGAGTGAACTCTTACTGTAATTCTCTCTCATAGCACCTGTCTCCTTGACAGACTTTTCACAATTTCTAATTATAAATGTATGTATGTGCATTATATTTTAGTGTATTTGGTTTGTTTCACCACTATAGACTCAATTGCAAAGGAGATTTGCAAAGTATTGCATGATATTACACATACTGTGTTGCGAAATATAGTGGAGATACTCAGCAGATGAGCACGACATGTGTCCAACACACGCGGCATGCTCAAACCTGGGCCATTAGGCACGAGGAGCTACACTGCTATGCTCCCATCACAAAATACTTCATTTTGATGCCCAAGAAGTCAAATCATATTGTTTCAAATCACTTGCCTATGAAGCCTGTTTTCTACATTTTAATACTCTCATCTGTATCGTTTTGAAAACCATGATTGTTCTGACTTATTAATTTCATGCATCTGCTTTAACATTGGAGCCATAAACAAAGAGATGGTGTACTGGCCGATGAGGCCAGAGAATGGACATAATTATAGAAATAACACCTGATGATAAAATAAGGTCTGAGATATAAACAAGTGTTATTTCACGCATTGTAAGTACTGACTTTCTCATAGCACTGTGTCAGGAACTATGGGTCACAGAAGTGCCTTAGTAAGACAGGAGCCTGCGATGTACAGGAGCAGATGAACAGGGAAGACCCAAAACAAGGCGGGGAGTAGGAAGAAGCAGGATGTGGATGACCTGGCTTGAACCCAACACAAGGTGGACAGCCCCCAGTGGAGCTCTGACCCTCTAGCAGGGGTCCCCTGCCTCCTTGCTGCAAACTGGTACCTGCTGTCAGATCGGTGGTGGCATTAAATTAGAAGTAAAGTGGGGGAGATGGTTTCAGAATGATTCAAGCACATTACATTTATTGTGCCTGAAACCATCTCCCCCACCCCCGGTCATGTAAAAACTGTCTTCCATGAAATCAGTCCTGGTGCCAAAAAAGGTTGGGGACCATTGCCCTATAGCACAGACCCCTTTCATCTTGTCCCAGCATTATGGACAAAGGGTGGAAACCCTTCCTGGGCATTGCAGATTTCTTTCTGGCAAGGCTCCTGCTTTGTGACTCAAAAGTTCTATCAAATAGACACTTCTTAACATTTCTCTGGTTCCTTTGACTAGTGTCAGACCCTCAGGTAAAGGTTAAAGAGGATAGTACTTTAAGAGTTTGGAAGAGAAGACATCAGGGTGGTGCAGCAGAAAGTTTAGGAACTCAGAGCCAGACATGCCTGCTCTGAAATCCACTGGGCTGATTCATGCTCGTGGACACCTAAGGGGTTCCGAGAGGCAGAGCTCTAGGACAACTGTAAGCTCTCTGACATTGTCTGGGAATTTTTGCATAATACTAAAACATGTCCAAAGGGAAAGATGGCAGATGGGAAGAGGAGGGAGTTCATAAACGTCACAGTCAGACTTCGGCTGCATCAGCTATGCCGCACTTACCTGGCCCTGGGTGAATTATTCAAGTACAAACCCCTCCAAGCCTTAGTTGTGGTGGAGGGTCAGAAAAGCAGTATGAATTACACCATGTGGCCAGAGGTGTGAGCTTTTCAGAAAGAGAAGCAAGAATAAAAGATTCCCAGTACTAAATGAGTGCGGTCCTGTCTTGGTGAGCTCCAAAATCACTGCAGATGGTGATTGCAGCCATGAAATTAAAAGACGCTTACTCCTTGGAAGGAAAGTCATGACCAACCTAGATAACATATTCAAAAGCAGAGACATTACTTTGCCAACAAAGGTTCGTCTAGTCAAGGCTATGGTTTTTCCTGTGGTCATGTATGGATGTGAGAGTTGGACTGTGAAGAAGGCTGAGCGCCAAAGAATTGATGCTTTTGAACTGTGGTGTTGGAGAAGACTCTTAAGAGTCCCTTGGACTGCAAGGAGATCCAACCAGTCCATCCTAAAGGAGATCAGTCCTGGGTGTTCATTGGAAGGACTGATGCTGAAGCTGAAACTCCAATACTTTGGCCACCTCATGTGAAGGGTTGACTCATTGGAAAAGACCCTGATGCTGGGAGGGATTGGGGGCAGGAGGAGAAGGGGACAACAGAGGATGAGATGGCTGGATGGCATCACCGACTCGATGGACGTGAGTTTGAGTGAATTCCGGGAGTTGGTGATGGACAGGGAGGCCTGGCATGCTGTGATTCATGGGGTCGCAAAGAGTCGGATACGACTGAGCGACTGAACTGGACTGAACTGTCTTGGTGGGGGAGGCATCTTCATTCACATCAGGGTATGCCAAAGATGTGAGGAGAAAGAGCAGGTAAGAGCAAGCCACAAAGGTATAGAATCTCCAAACAGTGTTGGAATGGAAAAAAGTGCATTAGGGAAGCCAGGCCACCATGCTTTATCCACAGCGATCATTGTAAGTCAGTGTGTTAAATATTCAGTGCCTCAAGCAGACCAATTTCTTAAGTCTGGTCTCTAGCTCTGAAGCTGTTCTGAATCAGTGAAACCCTGAGTCAAGAGTTTCAACCTACACACAAGCAGGTCTTCAGTGCCCCTATCATTTCTGGGGATGCCCCAAGAGGTTCTCATTCATAAGCCTCTTTTCTTCCTTTGGTCCCACTGTTACCTGGAGATATTCACCCTCCTTACCATTCTTGAAGACGCCTCACAGCCTGCCACTCAAGAGAGAGATCAACAGTTCCCACTCAGAGCAAGACAAACATGCTGGTACAGGTGGCTGCCTTGTTTCTCCTAATGGGTTGTTCTCAGCTGTTACTTTGCTCGTTGTTTCTCTCTCACCTTCTCTGCCTTGTTCCAGTTTGTCATCCTCTTTCTGATTCTACTCTTGCTGCACATTCTTTAGCTTCCAAATGCCATTCACCTGCCTGAACTGACTATGTATCAGTTAAGATGCTTGTCAGTAAGTCAGTTGGATGACTTACATGGATTAACTGAGAAACCAAGGTGACATTTCATCAGCTAGTAATTGCTGGAGTTTAGTTTCATGGTGCTAATGAAAGAAATACCTATCTAAGGGCTTCCCTGGTGGCTCAAGTGGTAAAAATCTGCCTGCAGTGCAGGAGACCTGGGTTCAATCCTTGGGTCAGGAAGATCCCCTGGAGAAGAGAATGGCAACCCATTCCAGTATTCTTGCCTGGAAAATACCATGGACAGAGGAGCCTGGCAGACTACTGCCCATAGGGTTGCAAAGAGTAGGACACAACTGACTAACTGAGCTTGCATTGATACATGGATATAAATACATATATACATGTAAATATAGATATTTCTTCTAATAGTTTATGGCTATTGATTGGCTTTAATATATGGCCTGGAGTGGCTTTAATTTCCCTCTATGGGCTTCCCTGGTGGCTCAGATGGTAGAGTCTGCCTGCAATTCAGGAGACAGGGTTTCGACTGCTGGGAAGGGATGATCTGAAGAAGGAAATGGCAACTCACTACAGCATTCTTGCCTGGAGAATCCCATGGGCAGAGGAGCCTGGCAGGCTACAGTCCATCGGGTTGCAGAGTTGGACACGACCGAGTGACTAACACATACACACCCCCCCACACACAAACCCCTCTTCTGCTCACCTGGTCTCAGCTCTGCCTGTCACGAAGCACATTCTTATGTCCCTGAGGCAGAAGGGCATGGCTTCTGTTGCCTTTGCTTGTAGGTCTTTATGCTGCTGCTGCTGCTGCTAAGTCGCTTCAGTTGTGTCCAACTCTGTGCGACCCCATAGACGACAGCCCACCAGGCTCCCCCGTCCCTGGGATTCTCCAGGCAAGAACACTGGAGTGGGTTGCCATTTCCTTCTCCAATGCATAAAAGTGAAAAGTGAAAGTGAAATTGCTCAGTCGTGTCCGACCCTCAGCGACCTGATGGACTGCAGCCTACCAGGCTCTTCCATCCATGGGATTTTCCAGGCAAGAGTACTGGAGTGGGGTGCCATTGCCTTCTCCGTGTAGGTCTTTATAGTGGTAGGGTAATAATGGAGTCCAAAATCATTTCCTTAAAATAAAATTTTAAATGGGCAGAGGGGAGCACTCTACACCATAGGTCAACCATCCTTATGTTCTTAGGCTGCACATTCTCAACTTGTCTTTTTGTCAACATGGATCAAATGCCTTTGACATGCTTGGCCTCATGCCAGAGGAATAAGGCACCCCTTGTCCCTGTGAGGAAGAACACGTACACTAGCCACAGACTGCAGCATTTCCTAGATGGTTTGTTACTGCACCCCAGCAGTGTGCGCTGTGTGAGCTCTGAGGACCTGGCATCACCTTCCATGGGACTCCCGGAGCCACAAACCTAGCGTTCTCCCCAGCTCCTCTCTTTCTCTGATCCGTGATGTCCAATCAGTCACCATGGCCTTTTGGATCTGCCCTGGAATACCTCTTGACTCTGCTCATTTCTCTCCATTGCCACAGCCACCATGCTGGTCCAAGTCACCTACTGCGTCATGTCTGGTCCATCTACACCAGCTCTGCTGCCTGTCATGGGGACAGCAGGCAGCAGATATGCTGATACGATAAGTAACTCCCAGTCTTAAAATCTTATGATGTCTGGCCTTCTCACTCCTCTCAACCCAGCACCTGGCCCAGAGCCTGACACAAGAGGGTGCTGAGCAGCGTTTGTTGAATGACTGACTGAAGGAATTCAGCTGTAGTTATCAGGAGGGTTATTCTCTCACTCTGAACGTGAAAGAGCTCAATGTCTCCTACCATTTCTTTATGAGACAAGAATCCAGTAAGAAAAGCAAAGTAACCTCCACTCTACGTGGATATCACTGGCAGCTGCACTGTTCCAGAGGGAGAAACTTGAGTGAGACGAAAACCTCTCAATATGGGATTATGCCAAGTTATTACTGTTTTATGGAACTGTCTCAAAGAGTTTCCACATCCTTTACCATTTAAGAAACTGTGTCTGAAGGCCTCTGTCCATTAAGCACATACCACTTTCTCATTGTGAGTCTACAGGCAACCACTTTCACAATTTTTGCCAAAAGTCTGCATCAACTTTATTACTATCTATTTAATATTTTTCTTTTAAGCACCTCACCTGCAAAATCTTAAATTATCATCATTTTGACTAATTCTCAGCATTTATATCCATGAAATACTGGACTAGATATGTATTTTAATTTTTTTAATCATATACATTAAAACAAAAACATAGCTATTAATATAAATAGTGTTTAGTCCTGCACCACCCACATTCATCTGGACTACCAGACACAGTCCACATGCTATGTACTTTGGGAAAAGCTCCTACAAGAAATTTATGGAAAATATGACTGAAATGCAGACACTTCTAATGTTTCCCAGATGCTCAGAACCAGGGTAGGAGGAAGGAGAAGGAACCTTCCACCTTTCTAATCTCAGAGCACCGTTAGAAAAAATGGACAAGTGTATATCAAATCTACATGGAAACCCCTGCAGGATACCTGTCATCATGGCTGTGGCCTGCCCACGGCCATCTATGGGGGTGACCAGCCACATGAGGAGACAATATAACGGTCTCATCAGGGTTCTTGGTTTATAATCTGGTTTTCACCTCACAAAATGAAGACTCACAAAAAATTAAGGAAGGAAAAGAAAGCAACACACAAACCATCAAGTTCAAGTCCCATGGGTATGTCCAGGGTGAGTGTGTGTGTAAGGACACACTGAGACTTCCCATGACGTGGCCTGGGGACCAGTTTCATACATGATTGGAGAGATCCAGGGGCCGTCTGAGTGGGTTTTCTACTTGACTCTCTGACTTTGGAACTTAAGACACAAGTCAGCCATGCCCTGGGAAGGAAGGAGCCTTTTCTGGGAAGCACAGATGTTGTTTGTGGCATAGTTTGTACAGTGAAATGTCAATAGCAACTTACTTGGAAACACTCAGAATCATCTTTATGGGTGATAATATTTCAGATTGCAATAAGTGGTACACAGTTATTTATAACATTTATAAGTTTACACCTGTAAGTTCTTTTTGCTTTTTAAAAGTCTATGTCTTTGATATTCCACTTTGTTTATACTTAAAGTCAAGTCAGTTAAATTTATACTTTATTAAAAACACTGTTATAAAAGAAGTGTTTATGCTTTATGCTATGCTATGCTAAGTCACTTCAGTCATGTCCGACTCTGTGCGACTCCATAGACGGCAGCCCACCAGGCTCCCCCGTCCCTAGGATTCTCCAGGCAAGAACACTGGAGTGGGGTGCCATTTCCTTCTCCAATGCATGAAAGTGAAAAGTCAAAGTGAAGTCGCTCAGTCCTGTCTGACTCTGAGCAACCCCATGGACTACAGCCCACCAGGCTCCTCTGTCCATGGGATTTTCCAGGCTAGAGTACTGGAGTGGGGTGCCATTGCCTTCTCCATAAGTTATACTCAAAATCATCTTTTTAATTATTAAGTTAAAAGCAGGCAGATTCAGGATTCAAAATTATGTCATTATTATTTTATTATTACTTTCCATTATTTATATTGGAGTACAGTTGATAAACAATATTGTATTAGTTTCAGGAGTACAGCAACGTGCTTCAGTTATACATATACATGTAACTACTGTTTTTCAAATTGTTACAGAATATTGAGCAGAGTTCCCTGTGCTATATAGTAGGTCCTTGTTGGTTATCTACTTTAAATATAGTAGTATATATATATCAATCCCCAATTCCCAACCTATCCCTTCTCCCTCTGGTAACCATAGGTTTGTTTCCTAAATCTGTGAGCTTGTTTCTGTTTTGTAAATAAGCTCATATATATCATTTTTTTTTTTTTTAGATTCTGCATATAAGCAGAATGTCCTGTGTCACAGGACATTAATTTTTCTCTGACTTACTTCACTTAGTATGATAATCTCTAGGTTCATCCATGTCACTTTCATTCTTTTTAATGGCTGAATAATATTCCATTGTATATATGTACCACATCTTTATTCAATCTGTTGATGGACATTTAAGATTGCTTCCATGTCTTGACTATTGCAATGAACATTAGGATGCACGTATCATTTTATGTACAGAAGTGAGATTGCTCAGTCATATGGTAGTTCATTTCTTTTTAAGAAACTCTATACCATTCTTCGGAGAAGGCGATGGCACCCCACTCCAGTACTCTTGCCTGGAAAATCCCATGGACGGAGGAGCCTGGTAGGCTGCAGTCCATGGGGTAGCGAAGAGTCGGACACGACTGAACGACTTCACTTTCACTTTACTTTCATGCATTGGAGAAGGAAATGGCGACCCACTTCAGTGTTCTTGCCTGGAGAATCCCAGGGACGGGGGAGCCTGGTGGGCTGCCGTCTATGGGGTCACACAGAGTCGGACACGACTGAAGCGACTTAGCAGCAGCATACCATTCTTCAGAATGGCTGGACCAATTTACATTTCCACCAGCAATGTAGGAGGGTTCCCTCTTCTCCACATCCTCTCCAGCATTTATTATACTTCTGATGATGGCCATTCTGACTGGTGTTAAGTGCTATCGCATGGTAGTTTTCCTTTGCATTTCTCTAATAGTCAGCAATGTTCAGCATCTTTTCATGTGCTCTTGACCATCTGTATGTCTTCTTTGTTGAAATGTCTATTTAGTTCTTCAGCTTGTTTTCTTTTTTTTTTTTGATTGGGTTTTTTTTTTTTTAATTTATTGAGTTGCATGAGCTGTTTGTAAACTTTAAAAAGTAATCCCTTGTCAGTCTCATCATTTGCAAATATTTTCTCTCATTCTGTAGGTTGTCTTTTCATTTTGTCTATGGTTTCCTTTGCTGTGCAAAGGCTTTTGAGTTTAATTGGGTCTTATTTGTTTATTTTCGTTTTTAGTTCCATTACTTTAGGAGAGGGATGGAAAAAGATATTGTTACAATTTATGTCAGTATTCTGCTTATGTTTTACTATAAGAGTTTTATAGTATCAGATCTTACATTTAGATCTTTAATCCATTTTGAGTTTATTTTGGTGTATTGTGTTAAAGAATGTTCTAATTTTATTCTTTTACATGTAGCTGTCCAGTTTTCCCAGTACCCAAGATGATGTCATAGTTTAACTGAAATTATGGTAAAGGAAGTAACTGGAAGGTTGACAGTCTTTGAAGACTAAGTTAATTTAGCACTAAGTGGAATAAAAATCTTATAACCCAAAGGACCAGGCCTATTGCACCCACCCCTCTCATGCCCTGAAATTCTGGGGTTACTGCATCTGCCTATAGATGCTTTATTGTCCCCCACACGTAATGTCTGCTCATCTGCTCTTAGTGGGAAGATAGAGCAGATTTGGTGGAAAGAGGAAGTCATTTGCTCTCAATTGTTTCTGTTTTCTTACTGGATTAAGAAAAGATTTAATTTTAAAAAACCATTAGAATAATACAGATCAAAATGTTAACAGTGTTTTTCCTTGGCTAGCAAGTAGCCCCTACTCTCTTTAAAGTGGAAGTTGCTCATCTCCAAAGAGGGGCAAAGATTAGACTAATGTGACTTAAGCCTTAATTTCTCTATTAAAACAATCAGTAAAGGAGGGAAACTTTGAGTGGTGGCTGGCTGACTTTTCTCTTAGGGCCAGTTTACTTCCAGTTGAAATTTCAATTATTGGTTCATTATTATTAATAAGTAACCATGTCTGGGGAGAAGGCAATGGCACCCCCCTCCAGTACTCTTGCCTAGAAAATCCCGTGGACGGAGGAGCCTGGTGGGCTGCAGTCCATGGGGTCACGAAGAGTCGGACACGACTGAGCGACTTCACTTTCACTTTTCACTTTCATGCATTGGAGAAGGAAATAGCAACCCACTCCAGTGTTCTTGCCTGGAGAATCCCAGGGACGGGGGAGCCTGGTGGGCTGTCATCTATGGGGTCGCACAGAGTTGGACACAACTGAAGCGACTTAGCAGCAACAGCAGCAGCAACCATGTCTGGGAGGATGGGGCTCCTCTATTAATAAAACATCAACTTTATGTCTTAGTTCAAAATAACTAATGTTTGTCATCAGACCAAAAAAGAAAAGGTTTAATTAGCTGCGAGTGAGGAGGTGATGAGTGACGAGGGCTGTAGAGTGAGGACGAGGCATGAATAACTGGCATCTTGGAGAGTGGAGACTGACTAGGAAAATGTGGAAGAATGACATCCTGGTGGCACCTTTCCCTCCATCCACCCCCAGCTACTCAGGTGCAGGGGGAGGTTCAGAGGGAGAAGACTGGAGGTTACCCAGGGGAGAACAGGTGAAGGAACAAAAGCAGAAGAACTGAAGATGAATGCAAGGAAAAGGACTCGTGGAGTCCAGGCTGAGTAAAGGTGAAGTCAGGACATGAGGGGGCCTCAACAATCAAAAAGTAGAAGTCACTAGATGCCAGGGATGAAGAATTATGGATGAGGGGTCACGACAAGACAGAAAGCAGTGGTTGGAGACTAGGATGCTTGAGGTCAAGAATTCGAAGTCTGGGCGATGATGAGGACTAGAGAAGGGCCAGGGACAGGAAGATGAATGGAAGGCAGAGAACTGAGAGGCTAAGATGCTGTCTGGGTCACTGAAAGGGGTGCTGAAACCACCTAAGAGAAGTAGAAGGGTCACGGGAATACTGAGTGAGACTAAGACGGATGTCCAGGTAATAAAAGGTTCTGTGAATGAGGGGGACTGGCCGTAATGCTGACAGATGGCTGGAACAAGGATGGCTGGGGGGTATCACATTCACATGGAAGTGCTTCCAAGGACCCAAGGTTCTGGCCTGGAGCAGTCTCAGAATTACAATGGGGAAGAAACGGCAGCAATTTTAAAAAAGCTCTGGGGTAGCGGTGTCTCTGGGGGAGGGGCAGACTTCAGAGCAAGAGCCACGGCAGCTTTCAGAGGCTGAGGGACAGGCTGGCTCTGCTGCTGATGGGGGCAGAGCTGGGGAGGTAGAGACGGAGGCAGAGAAGAGACTGAACTGCACCGCATGGGGAGAAATCCCACGGACTGAGGAGGCTTTGCACATGAACATGGACATGAACGTGAGGCAGGTACAGGGTGATGAGAGGCTTGCTGGGATGGGTCCTGGAGACCTCTTTGGGGAGAGAGAATCAGAAGGTCTAAACTGGTCTCTTGGGCAACGGTGATGGCAACGGTGGGTGGTAGGTAGAGGTAGGCAACAATGGCCTGGTCTTTCATGAGGTTCAGGAAATCTGCTCAGCTTCTCCCAGCTGTCGTGTAGAGCTGACCTTCCCTGCTGGAGCGAGTGGCCCTTTCATTAGGTGACATATTCATTTTGGAAGATTAATCTGACACACGTTTACTAAGTCCCTTTTGTGTGCCACACACTATCCTAGGCACATGGACTATGTCCGTGTGACAAAAAAAGCAAAAGAGACAAAGATTTCTACTGTCAGGCACTTATATTCATTATATTACATGATGAATACATAAATTTTAGATAGATGATGATAATTACTATGGGAAAAAAGAAAAAAAGTAGACCAGGGAAAAGAGAGATCTGGAGTGCTGGTGGGAGCCTGTGTATCAAACAGGGTGGTCAGAGTGAAAAGGTGACATATGAGCAAAGACTTGAAGGCAGAACAGGGAAGAACACGGCAGGCAGAGGGAACACCCAGTGCAAAGATCTGAGTGTGGGAAGCCTTGCACGGTGTGCTGGAGGAACAGTAAGAGAACAAGGTGCCTAGGGAAAAGTGAGTGAAGGGGAGAGAGGTGGAAGATAATAAAATAGTTAAATAAATTTGATCAAATAAATGAGAGAGATTTACAGAGAAAGAATCACATTTACAGTTTAGTTCTCATTCACCTTGGGACAGTGACCAAGTCATCTTACCTCTCTGAATTCTGAGTTTCTTCTCTAGAAATGAGAAGTAGGAGCAGAGAACTAAGTTTCCATCTGGTTCTAAAAGCCCAAGCCTCAAGGTAATAGGGACATATATCCTGAGGACAACTGGTTACAGGAGTTTGTCTTTAGAAGCTTGCTGAGACTGAAGCTTAGACCAGTCTTCATACAGTTTGCCATTTGGCGGCAAGTTTTGTATTTTATAACATATTATCCTCAAAATCACTGCAGATGGTGACTGCAGCCATGAAATTAAAAGACGCTTACTCCTTGGAAGGAAAGTTATGACCAACCTAGACAGCATATTGAAAAGCAGAGACATTACTTTGCCAACAAAGGTCCGTCTAGTCAAGGCTATGGTTTTTCCAATGGTCATGTATGGATGTGAAGAAAGCTGAGCGCTGAAGAATTGATGCTTTTGAACTGTGGTGTTGGAGAAGACTCTTGAGAGTCCCTTGGACTGCAAGGAGATCCAATCAGTCCATTCTGAAGGAGATCAACCCTGGGATTTCTTTGGAAGGAATGATGCTAAAGCTGAAACTCCAGTACTTTGGCCACCGCATGTGAAGAGTTGACTCATTGGAAAAGGCTCTGATGCTGGGAGGGATTGGGGGCAGGAGGAGAAGGGGACGACAGAGGATGAGATGGCTGGATGGCATCACTGACTCGACAGACATGAGTTTGATTGAACTCCAGGAGTTGGTGATGGACAGGGAGGCCTGGCGTGCTACGATTCATGGGGTCGCAAGGAGTCAAACACGACTGAGCAACTGAGCTGAACTGAACTGAACAGAACATTTATTCAGAGTCCACTAGAGGGCAGCCCTGCACTTAGAAATGGGAAAAGGTCTGTCCCCTAGCAATCTGTGTCATCTGTTGGGCCATGATGACTAGAACAATCTGAATGAATAACAAGACACTCTGAAAGCTTTCAGCAACATTTCAGCTTTTCAACGTTTCTTTGGTCATGGGACGTGGCCTTACATCACAGACATACCAGAAGGCAGCATTTCCTGGCACCTAATTCTAAATTGGACTTCCCTGGTGGCTCAGACGGTAAAGCGTCTGTCTACAATGGGGGACACCCGGGTTAAATTTCTCATGGGTTGTTTATTTTGGGGAATCAAGGGCCATAAAGGTTCATGTTCTCAAACATTTTGTAAAGAACATGTCCTCAATTCCTGTCCATCAGGGAGCTCTGTTTCTTTCTTTCCCATCCTTTATCACAATCTGTAACAAATGACTTTACATATCTATTCCTGTGTCTACTTGCTAATTGTCTGGTCCACTAGAACATAACCTCCAGA
This sequence comes from Tragelaphus eurycerus, assembly GCA_935064755.1. Taxonomy (NCBI): domain Eukaryota; kingdom Metazoa; phylum Chordata; class Mammalia; order Artiodactyla; family Bovidae; genus Tragelaphus; species Tragelaphus eurycerus. Next base: position 28,244,365 of record CAKXYN010000001.1, on the reverse strand, counting down.
AGGGCAGGGCCCAGCCCTCCCAGAGTCCAGTAGCAGGCTGTTGGCTATTTGTTGAATAAATAGATAACTGGAATGAGTCAAGTGTCATGGTGATCATAGCAGGAGAGGCCTTAGGAGCTAAAATTAGTAGAGTCAAAATAGTCAAGCATGATAAACTGAATACTTTCTGACAGAAAATATTCCTAATCAGTAACTCATACTACTTAAACTTTAGAATTAAAAATCATGTTATACAGCAAAGAGGTATAAACATATACACATACGCCGAGGGAGACATTTTTGACCAAGGAAACCAATGCCACCTTTTGTTCTGGATTTTCTTCTATTGCAGGACTACTTCACAGTTTCCTGACCATGTTTAGTTAAGTGCACCATATACTGCATGGGCACCGGGAGGGATAAAGAAACTGGATCACGGAAAGACTGAAATGTAATCCAGGCCCACCTTTTCAAATATCAGAAACCTGTATTTCAGGTTTATATTTAGCAATGTTATTTGGTTATGGATTAAGCCTTGTCTGAAGTAAAATTTCAAAAGGATTGCTGAAGAAATAGGTTTCTGTGATTGTTTTAGATTTTAAATATTTCTAATCTTTGGCTAAACACTTGCTACCCATTCATCATCACAATAAGCAGTCTTCCATACTACTCTAGACGACTCAAACTTGTGGAAAATGGAGCTATGAGTTTGACATTACTGGGTAAATAATCCTGAGGAGTTTTTGCCAATACACCACTTTATATTTTTCCTTCAAAAGCTAGAAAATGGTTTTAAGATTCCATTTTCAGAGGAAACAAGGTCTAGTAATTAGGATCATCATTTAAGCAACAAAAAAGTGGAGCTGATTGAAGTTACTGAAAAACTGAAAAAAATGTAGTCTCTAGAGCAGATCCTGGGAGAAGGCTGTGGCACCCCACTCCAGTACTCTAGCCTGGAAAATCCCATGGACAGAGGAGCCTGGTGGGCTGCAGTCCATGGGGTCGCTCAGAGTCAGACAGGACTGAGTGACTTCACTTTGACTTTTCACTTTCATGCATTGGAAAAGGAAATGGCACCCCACTCCAGTACTCTCGCCTGGAGAATCCCAGGGACAGGGGAGCCTGGTGGGCTGCCGGCTCTGGGGTCACACAGAGTCAGACACGACTGAAGCGACTTAGCAGTAGCAGCAGCAGAACAGATCCTAAAAAGACACACCCTTCTTTCTTTAAAATATATTTTTTTAAAGATTAATAATGTTTACTGGCTATATGTCACCAGCAGATATTTTATGATGTTGAAATTACTAAATTTTAATGAAAATATTTTGTGTCATTCCCAAGAGACTTGGCAGTCCCTGGACTTCTGAAATGCGATGATTAGCAATTATTGTTGTTTAACACAATAGAGGCCATCGAGTGTTTGTAAATAATACTTTAACTGAAGCTGTAAGTGGTTCCTTTCATAATTTCCTTTGGTAATAAAACTGACTATTCAATTCACAAAAATGTCAAGCAACATTAGGGGATCAAACCTATCTGTGTGCGCAGTCGCTTCAGTCGTGTCTGACTCTTGGCAACCCCATGGGCTGTAGCCCACCAGGCTCCTCTGTCCATGGGATTCTCCAGGCAAGAAAACTAGAATGGGTTGCCATGCCTTCTTCCAGGGGGCTCTTCCCAACCCAGGGATCCAACTCGCATCTCCTGCACTGCAGGCAGATTCTTTACCCACGGAGTCACCTGGGAAGCCCCAGCCCTATCTATAGGGTCCAAGGTCCAATTTCTCATCCTACACAAATGTATATGACACCACCAACAGACATGGGTGTTGCTGCCAACACAGACTGTGATGGATGTGCTGCTGCTGCTGCTAAGTTGCTTCAGTCGTGTCCAACTCTGTGCGACTCCATAGACAGCAGCCCACCAGGCTCCTCTGTCCCTGGGATTCTCCAGGCAAGAATACTGTAGTGGGGTGCCATTGCCTTCTCCAATGCATGGAAGTGAAAAGTCAAAGTGAAGTCGCTCAGTTGTGTCCGACTCTTAGCGACCCCATGGACTGCAGCCCACCAGGCTCCTCTGTCCATGGGATTTTTCCAGGCAAGAGTACTGGAGTGGGGTACCATTGCCTTCTCCAGTGATGGACGTGACAGACCCACAAAATCTGGTTCAATTCTCAAGACCAACTACTAAGTTTTCTCAGATACTCTTGTCCACACTACTCTCTACAGAACTGATTACTTTCACCCTGTGCTGTATATAACTTTACTAAGTAGTGTTCTGATATCATTAAGTCTGTCGTTCTGTTAAGCATTTTATATGCAACCTTTCATTTAACATTCTCCAAAGATAAATCTGGCCCCTAGTTTATAGATGAGTTAACTAAAGTATGTAATTATAGTCGTGTGTTTTTTTATCCTCGTGTTCTCCATCCTAGCTAGTTCACTTTTAGTCGACCTAGGCATATTTTCCCAAGCTCCTCCTATGTGCCAAAGTCTTCTACCCCAGCCCCTGGCTGGCAGATACTGGGTCCCACAGGTAGAACACATCCATTTGCTGATATGTGGTAGCATCCAGTGTCAAATCAATCATTAGATGTATGTCTTGTAAGCAATATACATTCCTGTCATTGAGGAAAGATTGTCAGATAAAATCGTCTCTTCAGGAACTTGGCAGTGTTCCAGAGGACCTAGCCTCTGGGCTGTTCCTGAAAATAATTCAAAACGTCTCAAAGAGAGGATCAGATCACAGTGTCATCAAGAGAGGCATCTCTGCACCCTGACCCCAACAACAGAAACAGCTAGGAGGCAGCATCTTATTTTGACAAAGAACCAGGTTCCCCAGACCTCCCTTGATTATGGAAACTAAAAATAGAACTCAGAAAAGTTAAGAATGCAAGGAGGAAAAAAATTGATACCAAATAATGAAGTATGAATGTTGAAAAAAGTTCTGAAAAAAGCTAAGACAGCAGAGATGTTAGAGACAGACAAAGGCAGAAGTTAGGCCCCGATAAGGAATCCCACAGTATCCAGTCATCGCTTTGTGTGAAATGAAAAGCAAGTTTTGAGGAAACTCCCCGATGGTCCAGTGGTTAGGACTCAACACTTTCACTGTGGGAGGCCCAGGTTCAATCCCTGGTTGGGGGACTAAGACACCCCTTCCCGTCCCCTCCTCCAATGTGTATATACAGAATTTGACCTTAAAGATTCTCTATTTTTCTATCCTCAATCCTGGGCCAATTTCAGAGATAGTAAGGTGATCATGTTTGGTTTAGGAGAAGAGATTTCTCTGGAGCCAGAAAAGCCATATTGTATGTTAAAAGTTTTAACTTAAAATTCTAGGGCACGTATAGTTAGTCTTTGGAATAAAAATGTGTGATCCTGGGACCCACAACACACAGTAAAGAAGTGCAAAGTAATGCCCAGAATATACATTGCTGTTTCAACACCTGTGGCTGATACATGTCAATGTATGGCAAAAATCACCACAATATTGTAATTAGCTTCCAATTAAAATAAATAAATAAATTAAAAAAAAAAAAGATAACCAAAAACCCAGCCAGAGCCAGGTTAACTAGAGTAACAGTGAGTGTCATGTCAAACAACAAGTATTGACTCAAGGACATTCATGAGGTGAGGTCAGAGTGGGCACCAGCGCCCACAGGCCTTGAGAGTCTTTGTCAAGAGATATTCTGCTTGAGATGGGAGGCCACCAGTGGGTTCTGAACAAAGAAGAACATGGTATCATATGTTCTCTCAGAATCTGTAGTGCCCCCCAGCCCCCCGCCCACGACTCAAGGTACTCATTCTCCTAGTCACTGCCTTTCTCCTCTGGAACATTGCCCTTGAAGTCCCTTTGCCCAGGAGCCATACTCACTGAACCCAGGTCAGACCCTGGTTCATGTCTGACTATCATGAGGTCGAGGAGATTGCAAGATGCCAGCCTTGTGCCTTAAAATGAGGCAACTCTGGTACAACTCATGCCCCAGAGCCCCCATGGGATCAGGCTGACACCCAGTCCAGCTGAGTCCTCACTCTTCCATGCCTCAGCCTGAGCTGGACATTGGCTTCTTCCAAGAGCACCCCTTCCCCCCAACAAATCATGGGCACTGAAATCCCTGCCTCAGGCTCTGCTTCTAGAGAACTAGTCTTAAGCAGCATAATGATCTTATTCCTCCATAACCTGCACCACAGTTGTAATTTTACACTTCCTTCTGTGCTTCTTGGCCTGATTTTTGCCTTCCCACTGGACTGTGAACTCCTGTGTTCACTTTTTTTTCCCCGTTTTAACTTATATTTATTTTGTGTGTGGTGAGTTGAACACTGTTCACAGGTTTGAAGTTATTCGTCTCTTCTGTCAAATGTTTTTGTCTCTATTTTTCTAGAAAATTTATTTGTGATTTAGTCAAAATACTGGAAATTAAGGCTACATCTTATTTTTAATTGGAGGATCTTTGTTCACTTTGGTTTCCTCAGCACCAGCCACAGTGATCGTCATCCACCAAAAGCTTTACAGATCTTGTGAAAATCTTTTTCACCACTGACATTGATTTTCATTATGAAAATATGGCACTGATGCTAATTAGAGGAGACAAGTGGTGATTGTGTTCACTGGAAAAATATAGTCAATTGTCCGTTTACTTGCCATTTAAAAATTACCTGTTAAATGCCATGAAATCAAATGTTACCCTCATCTTCCAGTAGAATGTGTGGCAAAAGGTTTTTCACCTGACCATATTGGGCAAGCTAGTTACTTAGTATTAATTACTAAATCCTGCAAATCCCCAAAGGGACAAACTCATTAAAAATCTGGGTTGAGTTCCCCACAAATGGTATATGAAAAAATTTAGACTTTAAGTATTGGATAGCTACTGAGTTTGTTTTCATACAGCAGTCAACACTAATGTCAAATGAACCCATAGGCCATTTCTATAAAGAGCCTTTCTCTCCCACTGAGTAATTTTCTCCTATTTTACACCTTTTTTTTTTTTTTTTTTTTAAATGGGGGTAATAAGCAACTCCTGCATCAAACATCATGTCAAAAGTGGGGAAATGCTACAAAGTAAAAGTGAAAGTCGCTCAGTCGCGTCCGACTCTTTGCAACCCTATGGACTATATGTTATGCTATGTTATGTTAAGTCACTTCAGTCGTGTCCGACTCTGTGCGACCCCATAGACGGCAGCCCACCAGGCTTTCCCATCCCTGGGATTCTCCAGGCAAGAACACTGGAGTGGGTTGCCATTTCCTTCTCCAATGCATGAAAGTGGAAAGAGAAAGTGAAGTCGCTCAGTCATGTCCGACTCTTAGCGACCCCATGGACTGCAGCCTATCAGGCTCCTCCGTCCGTGGGATGTTTCCAGGCAAGAGTACTGGAGTGGGGGTACCATATAGTCCACGGAATTCTCCAGGCCAGAATACTGGAGTGGGTAGCCATTCCCTTCTCCAGGGAATCTTCCCAACCCAGGGATTGAACCCAGGTCTCCTGCATTGCAGGAGGATTCTTTACCAGCTGGGCCACCAGGGAAGTCCAAAATGCCACAACTTAGGACATAAAAGAGGCTGGAGATTTAGGTAACATATGTGAGGATTCTGGTAACATTTTTAAAAAATCAATAGAGCTCAATAAAACACAAAGATAAGCTATAAAGCATTTTCTTCTTTCAAATTAATGCCTTTGAAAAGATTATGGAGTACCCACTTAAAGATTAGAGGCTAAACTCAAATATGATGTGATCAAGCTGGAGCTGGAATTGATTTCTTGGTGATCTCTAAGAATCAGCACATGGCCAGGCTTGTGCCAAATTTCTGGGAAGACTATGTCAACACAAACATAGAGCATAGAGAAATCATAAATCCTGGGTGGAACACAGAGTCCACAGTAATTTTTACAAACTAAGAGAGACAAGATCTATTTAGTCAGAGAGGGCTGGAGCTCACTTTGCAAAGCCCCAAGGCCACCTAATGGCAGGCAGATAAAACAGACTGCTGTGCCAGCCTTCAGCCAAGCCTCACAGTGCAGGCACCCCAAAGCCACAGAGCACATCATCCACTTAGAACATTGCATCCAGTTGAAATGCTGCCTATTCAGTGCCTTTCCATCAGCACCCTCATCTAGGCAAAATCAAACCTAGAGATAATCATCATCAATATTTAGCAATACTCCCTCTAGAACTTCTAAAATCAACACAAAAATCACACACACACACATTCTCTCGTTATTTACAAAACCAGTCTTGCTACATATGCATTCGATTATCTTTACTTTCAAAATATCAAGACAGTCCAACAGAGTCACATCACTCCTTAGTTGAAATGAGAGATAAAATCAAGACTTGCAGAGCATGAACTTTTTTCTTCTGGTCCAAAGGAGATGTCTCCCCAGTGGAATAGAGCTTTACCGCTGCTGTGAAGGGAAGGGTCCGTTCTTCCATTTCTTTTCCTTCTTTCTGTTTTTATTTTTTAACCTTTTATTTTATATTGGAGTATAGCCAATTAACAGTGTTGTGATAGTTTCAGACGGACAGCAGAGTGACTCAGTCATATACATAGACGTGTATCCATTCTCCTGCAAACTGCCCTCCCATCCAGGCTGCCACACAACACTGAGCAGAGTTCCCTGTGCTACGCAATATGTCCTTGTTGGTTATCCAAGGTATATTGGTATATTTTATGGTATATTTTAAATATACCATTGTGCACTTTCTGAAGGAAAAACACAGGAGGAAAGAAAAGTGACTGGAAGGCTAGTGAGAAGCCCTGAGGTCTGCACAATACACATCTCTGTTTCCTAATCCATTCAGGTGAGCTTCAACTGCTTCTGTGAAAGGGTAATCAGAACACATGCCTATGTCCAAAAAGTAGACAGGATATTCAAAACTAAAATATCAGAATAACAAAAATCTGATTCAGGTTGGATACTTGAAAAAAATGTATTTCTTTTCTTTTTTTTCTTTTTCCCAGCATGATCAGGATGTCATAAAAGGCAATACTCATGATTTTGTGAGATAACTCAGAATCATCACAAAGTTTAACTCTATGTTAGTCATTTTGTATCAGTGATCCTTTAACATCATATCCCTCTGCCAATATGGTGCTATTTTCACCCAATACCAAAGAAGTTAATATGGGAATAATTATATGTTGGGAAAGACAGCGGTACTAATAATAATCACATCTTCAGTACACTCTGAATAAGAACTAAACTGCCAAAAATTACTACCTCTGAAACTAGTGTTGTTAATAATTATTGCCATTGAAAGAGAAAATTCCAGGGTGCATATCCATATTTATTTCAAACTGTCTTGTGAGTCATTAAGTCTTGCTCATGTGAACATGAGGTACTCTAAGAAGTAACTGAAGTTTAACATGTTGCTAGCATTTTGTAACTAACAGTCCCAGAAATGCAGATAGCTGATATTGTCCTTCGAGGTGATTAATGCTTAGGAATGGCAAAGACCCATAACTGTCAGTCATATTTTTACCAGCATTTTATTGTTCAGAAAGGTTGTAAATGCCAGTGCTGCTTTACCCCAGGAAGTAGAAATCATGCATTTATTAGAATTCCTTAGCGGGCTTTATGGTCAACAGATGACTCGTGAATTATTCATAGGTGTAATATGATAAACTGTTGCCGAACCTCTGACCTGGTTTTATTCACAGCTGGGAGCTTCATCCGTGCAGACAGCACGGAATGCTTGCCATAAGGAATGAGTAAGAATTTCTTTTCACAACCAGCATGCTCTTGCTGGTGTCCCCAGAACCTTGACGGTCCAGATCTTTCTTGTAAAGACGATGGATTCCCTTTGAACTTCCTCGGAGATGAATTTTTGAGATGTTTCCATGTGACTTATGAGCTAAATCATCCTGACATACAAAGCATAGTAATCTATACTATCTGTAGATGCACTACTATCTGTGCTATTATATCTATATATCCTCTTTTATAATCCTAAATACCACAGAGAAGAGAAATTACATATGTGGGCACACTTATTATATCCCAGTGCTATTATAACCTGCCTAATACTCGGTGTTACGACATCACTTCAAAAGGTAGCAGCAGCAAAGTCAGATAGTGTGCATGAGTCTCAGTTTCTCCCCACTGATGCCAAATTTGGGAGCCACTTTCTTTGTCCCTAAATCCTCCACCATGAGGTAGGTAGGAGGGGAAAGGAATTCAAATCGGGGTAGTTTACCAATTTTTTTTTTTTTTTTTTTTATTCAGGCAGATAGGTAGGGAAAAGTGAACATGTATGGTCATCAGGAGCACCGAGAGGAGATGGGAGTTTTTTCTTATCGGAGTTTAGGTCAGACCCAGGTGTCCTGCATTGCAGGCAGATTCTTCACTGTCTGAGCCACCAGGGAAGCCCAGGTTAAAGTACACAGTATATATAACTATATACTATATGTAAGATGCTATAGTTACTCTGAAACAGTTTAAAATGCTTCTGGAATATCTTCTCTCTTTCCCTACTGGCATGTGAACCTCCTACCTATAACAATTACAGTAATGGTGTCAATTATAATAAACAATAGCAGCTATTACATTAAATGCCACCTATTGTTAAAGGAAATTTACATGTACTATCTGTGTCTAAACTAACTTAGCCAGCTAATTATAATTACCCAATTTAAAATGAAAAAACTGAGCCTCAGAGAAATTATACCTCTAGTTCAAGTTCATGCACTCAAAGCTGTTTATAACATTAACGGAGGGCTTGCCCCTGCAGACCTGCCCTTCACTGTAACCACCAGGTAACTAATTTGGAGGGACCACATTAGAAGACTCCATGGCCCTCTGACTTTTGATGGGTTCAGTCATTGGGGAACCCACGCAGGTAACAGAGGGAGATAGGGAGGTATATTTTTAGGGTCAGGACATTCCTGTCCCCCCAGCTCCTTCTCCTGAGGACTGGTTTCATCACCTAAGCAGAAGTCACAGTACCTGTGAGGGTATCCCCTCATCCCAGGCTTGCCTTCAGACTTGAGTATCTCTCCTCCCTTAATCCCAGACTGGGGACCACCCACAGTGGTGACTGGGTACTGTATAATGTCATTGGGGGTTCCTCTAGAGCTCAGTCCTTTATAAATAGGCCTTTTTGTTAACCCTTCCTCAGTCTGCCCTAATTTGAGCACACTGTTTGTTTCCTGCTGGGATCCAAAGTGACACCTATACTATTCACATGCTCTAAGGATATAGAATCTGTGTCTTCAAGAAACTTTTTTTCTGAGAGTTAGAGCATGCTCAGTCACTCAGTCATGTCTGACTCTTTGCGACCCCATGGGCTGCAGCCCGCCGGGCTCCTCTGTCCATGGGATTTCCCGGGCAAGAATACTGAAGTGGGTCACCATTTTCTTCTCCAGGGAGAGAAGTAGAGCAGAAGAAAACAAATTTACTAGTCATTCAGTGTTTTCAAAAGCCCAGTACCTGTATCCCCCCTTTTTGGGGCAACTTCACAGGTATTCTTGCTAAAACTCAGAGTGCCTTCCCCTGGTTTCCAAAGCTTCTAGGCTTCAGCCTGATTGTCTTGGATAATCAGGCAGCAACAGACACTGAACAGCCAAGGAAAGCTCTCTTATTAGATAGAGTTCTTCAGAAAGGCTAGTTCTGAGGAGCCAGAGAGAAGACAGAACACACTGGGGTGAACTTACCTTGAAATCCTGTAACTGTCCAGCTGCCTGCCTGCTGTGTCTGCAAGGCAGAGAGTCTCTGTGACAACCACCCACATCACCTCTCTACTGCCCATTCTCTCAGCCAACACAGGAGGGACTTGAATTTTTACTTAAGTGTGCATTTCACTGCAACACTAAAGGAACAAAACTGGATTAGACTGATATCAAATAAATACAATAGCACACAAGTCTGTATCCATCTTCTTGAATTTGAAATGTTGTGTTTTTACATGTTATAATGGTCCATGTTAATTACATGTCAACTTGGTGAGGCAACAGTCTCTAGTTATTCAAACATTAATCTCGCTGTCACTGTGAAGGTATTTTGTAGATGTAAGTCCAGTAATCAGTTGACTTTAAGTAAGGGAGATTATCTTAGATAATCTGGGGTGGACTTAATCAGTTGAAAGGCCTTAGCAGCAGAACTGAAGCTTCCCTGAGAAAGGAGAAATTCTGCCTGTGGACAGGAGGTTCAGCTCAGGCCTGAGAGTTTCAGCCTGCCCTTCATGATGATCCACTATATGGGTTTTGGACTTGCCTATCCAGCTCTTGCAATCATGTTCTAGGTCTTTGCAATAAATATATATCCCCTATTGTTACTGTTTCTCCAATTGACCCTGGCTGATACAAATATCTACTAGAAAGAGTAAAGAGTTGAGATTCTAAAACTATTCTTAATTGCTATAACTAAGTAAACAAAAAGTTGATTCAGGGAAGAGGGGACAAAATAGCAAATCATTAAGTGCTCCAAATGGGAAAATTGCAAAGTTTAAATTAACAGAAATCACATTTAGTTCATAAAATGCTTTATGTACTTCAATGCAATTCAGAGTTATGTGGCATTTATAAAATGGTCTTAAGGAATGTATAAGAATTCTTTCAAAATAAGTTCATTCCAATCCCAAAGAAAGGCAATGCCAAAGAATGCTCAAACTACGACACAATTGCACTCATCTCACACGCTAGCTAAGTAATGCTCAAAATTCTCCAAGCCAGGCTTTAGCAGTCCATGAACCGTGAACTTCCAGATGTTCAAGCTGGCTTTAGAAAAGGCAGAGAAATCAGAGATCAAATTGCCAACATCTGCTGGATCATCAAAAAAGCAAGAGAGTTCCAGAAAAACATCTTTTTCTGCTATATTGACTATGCCAAGCCTTTGACTGTGTGGGTCACAATAAACTGTGGAAAATTCTGAAAGAGATGGGAATATCAGACCACCTGACCTTCCTCTTGAGAAACCTATATGCAGGTCAGGAAGCAACAGTTAGAACTGGACATGGAACAACAGACTGGTTCCAAATAGGAAAAGGAGTATGTCAAGGCTGTATATTGTCACCCTGCGTATTTAAGTTATATGCAGAGTACATCATGAGAAACACTGGGCTGGAAGAAGCACAAGCTGGAATCAAGATTGCTGGGAGAAATATCAATAACCTCAGATATGCAGATGACACCACTCTTATGGCAGAAAGTGAAGAGGAACTCAAAAGCCTCTTGATGAAAGTGAAAGTGGAGAGGGAAAAAGTTGGCTTAAAGCTCAACATTCAGAAAACGAAGATCATGGCATCTGGTCCCATCACTTCATGGCAAATAGATGGGGAAACAGTGGCTGACTTTATTTTTCTGGGCTCCAAAATCACTGTAGATGGTGACTGCAGCCGTGAAATTAAAAGACGCTTACTCCTTGGAAGGAAAGTTATGACCAATCTGACAGCATATTCAAAAGCAGAGACATTACTTTGCCAAAAAAGGTCCGTCTAGTCAAGGCTATGGTTTTTCCAGTAGTCATGTATGGATATGGGAGTTGGACCGTGAAGAAGGCTGAGTGCTGAAGAACTGATGCTTTTGAACTGTGGTGTTGGAGAAGACTCTTGAGAGTCTCTTGGACTGCAAGGAGATCCAACCAGTCTATCCTAAAGGAGATCAGTCCTGGGTGTTCGTTGGAAGGACTGATGCTGAAGCTGAAACTCCAGTACTTTGGCCACCTGATGCGAAGAGCTGACTGATTGAAAAAGACCCTGATGCTGGCAAAGATTGAGGGCAGGCGGAGAAGGGGATGACAGAGGATGAGATGGTTGGATGGCATCACTGACACAATGGACATGGGTTTGGGTAGACCGGGAGTTGGTGATGGACAGGGAGGCCTGGTGTGCTGCGATTCATGGGGTCTCAAAGAGTCGGACACAACTGAGTGACTAAACTGAACAGAACTGAGAGGCTTCTGGGATCCAAACTATATAAAGAGGGTTAAATCCAATTGAGTCATAATACTAATCAATTCAAAAGAACAAAATTTAAAATGCAGCATGTTCACTTGAGGGACTTATGGGAAGACATGAAGAAAATATTATGAAGAATAATTTCCACTAAACTCATATATAAAATAACAAATTGTTACCCTGTACCTCAAAGTAGCTGAAAATATGAGTTTTATTATAAAGCTAGAGTGTCTCAAAGGATATGGTATTAAAACATTGTGAGTTTGCAAACTGACTTTTTATTACCACATCTAGCAAGTATACCAGTCCTCTTTTTGCAAAACTAAAAATATCTCTGTATCAAAATGACTTGAAAATACTCATTCTTGGCATGATTCTCCAAGCAGTTACACTGATCAGATATATACAGAGTAAATGAAGATTATAAGAAAAATTTAAGCTTATTCACACATTGTCATCTCCCATAAAAACTATGATGAAAGTCTTCAGCAGTCTAAAGTGTCCTCCAAAGCAGTACACAATTCCAAGTTATTCTTGGACAAGTTTCATGACAATTTCTTGAAAAAACAGAAGCTCTTCTGGATGATGTTTTTCACCTGCAGCCTTACCCTGAAGCAAGAGTTTCATACGCAGCACCCCAATCAGGCCTCAGAGTAATCTTGTCATCAGTTGAACATCCAAACAAGACTTTGCCACAAGCAAAATTCAGCCTGCATCCAGCTTTAGAGTGGGGAGCCGAAGACTGTGAATTATCTACAACTTAATAGTTGCTAATAACAGAAAAGACTCAGAGAATAGAGAAGTTGTCTCTTCTCACTTTCAAGCTAGAATAACAAATGCAGTTGTGAGGAGCCCCATGCTGCAAAGTCTTTGTTAAATGGCCCACTATCGTTTCATTTGGAATTCACACCAGCATTTTCTTAGCTGCTATGGTGGTTCAGTGGTTAAAAAAAAAAAAAAAAAAAAAATCCGCCTGCCAATGCAGGAGATGCAAGTTCAATCTCTGGGTCAGGAAGATCCCCTGGGGAAGGAAGTGGCAAGCCACTCCAGGATTTTTCCCTGGGAGATGCCATGGTCAGAGGAGCCTGGTGGGCTATAGTCCATGGGGTCAAAGAGTTGGACACAACTTAGCAACTAAACCACCTGCACCCATCTTACGTATACCACTGAAAAACTCTTCATACTACTTGAAATATTCTGGAAACTGTTTGTTTTTGGTTTGTTTTTTTTTTAAGTTTTTTTCTCTAAAGTGAAACAAACAGAACAGAACCCAAGTTGTTCATGATGGTAGTTAAGAGCTACAAATTCATCAGGAAGAAGCCAGCTATAGGAGGATGGAAATGAATATTTTGTCATCTTGAATGTGCCAGGTGGCACACTCGGGTGAAATGTCAGGCTCTGGCACAAGAAGGGAATTTAAATGCACAGCTAAAGAAGAAATCTCTAACAATGAGAGCTGCTCAGCACCACATCCTGCTCCAGATGGAAGACAGTAAAGCATTTTAGTAGCACATTTTAAAATTAGGAATAGCATGTAATTGCTTAGACATACAATCTTTCTGGACTTAGTCTCAATCTTAAACATAAGCATAAAATAACTGATCTTTGAAGATGTATATCTCTAGTACATAATATGAAGATGTAGGTTTCCAGTACACAATATGAGGGACTGATTGGTAAAATAAGCAGTTAACGATGAACAAATGAGATCACACGGGAAAACAGTACTTTTTAATTTTAATATTCGTTGTTCAGTCACTAAGTCGTGTCTATCCCATAAACTGAAGTGCGTCAGGCTCTGCTGTCCTTCCCTATCTCCTGGAGTTTGCTCAAACTCATGTCCATTGCATCCGTGATGTTATCCAACCATCTAATTCTCTGTCAACCCCTCTTCCTTCTGCCCTCTCTTTCCCAGCATACAGGTCTTTTACACACACACACACACACACACACACACACACACACTAAATTATGGACATATGTAGGACACCAAACTTCTCGTATCTTTGATTCTACAGCTAAGCTTTATGTTTTTAATGTTGTCATGTTTTTATACCTAAACACCAACACACAAGACAGTGCTTAAGGAAGCAAGGTGCCATCTCTGCATTCATGTAATCAATTTAATTCCAAAAAGTTCCCCCCAAACCCCCAGCTCTTTCCTTCATCTCTATCTCAACAGTATCTTGCACACTGCAAGATACTCAATAGAAAAATGGCTGGATGAGTGAATTAATGCACAAATGTATGAATAAATAAGGTGGATAGATAAAAAGAGACCGGACATGCCTAACTGAAAATGAAGTGAAAATTCTCCTCCCATTTTCCACTCTCATAATTCCTCAGTAGTCTTGATGAATTGTCCAAAGCTCACCCCTCACATCAAGCAACCCCTACACCTTTCCCAACCCTGGCTGGAGGGAGGGGGTGAAAACTGACATTGCCAGGCAGTTCATATGTGTGGTCTCATTTAGGCTGCACAACTGGTGAATCAGGCAAATACCACGCCTTTAACAGATAAGGAGACTGAGGTTGTCAGGAGTGACATACCCGGGCACTGGGTGCTCAGAATGTGCTGCAACTGAGTTCAAATCCAGGCCTTTTCTGACACAAAGTATGTGCTTTTTCTGTTCACATTTGTATGGCATTGAGGTGCTATGAGGTCTCTTTCTATAAGAGTTTATCTAAGTATTTGCACATAACTGTATTAATTTACCTTGGCTCATCTTATGCATGTCTTCTTAGAAGACTGAAGTATAACTTTATAATATGAAACTAAATTGAAAAAAATCAATCCTCCATAATTCTACCATTCTAACACAGAAGTTGTTTCTAAGGCAAATGATTTTGGCTTCTATAACTGAGCATCTTAGCCAGAAATGGCTGGCAGACACTCTTCCATCTTCCTACACAGTGAGTCTAAGTCACGGCCACAGTCAACAATTTTAGGGTTTTAAAACATGAGGCCTGATCCAAGACTTAGAAATGTTTTTGGTCTCTCCTACTGGGACAGGGATGTCCTGGGTAGGGGAGTGCTCTGGGACAGTGTCTCCTGCAGAGGTATCTGCATCTGACCACCTGACCCCCTGACCCCGCCTTTTGGAGGGCAGTTGAGGCTCTTCTTAGAGAAGATGTGTCTCCTGATAAGCACACATCATTCCTTCACCCACGTTAGAAAGGGCTTTACAGGGGCTCCATTCCCATCCCTTCACTGAACAAGTGAAAAAGCTCTCACTCAGAGAACACACACACAATTAGTGTTTCTGGGTTCTTCCCACCTCTGTTTCCCAGCAGATTGACAGGCAATTGTATTCAATTTGCTAGTCAGTTCCTTAAACAATGACAATGAAGAGTTAGCATGTGATGACAACAACCAGAGGTTCAGGACTTTATACACAATAACCACTGGCATTAACCGGGGATGACCACACGTCAGTCATACCTAGAATTTTCATGTGCATAATCCTGCTGGACTCTCATAACCACTCTGAGATTGGCATTATTACAGTCATCTTACAGATGGGTAAACTGAGGCTCTGAGAAATGAAGTTACTTGTTTAAGGCCATATAACTAAAAAATGGTGAGTCGAGAGTTTGAACCCCGATGAATAAGGAGCTTAGACATCATGGGCATGCTCTACTACCCTGCTCATAACTAGCCTCATGAAGTCTTCCAATAAAGTCTGCGCATTCTCCATTCATGAAACAGAATCACACAATGAACATTTAAACCCTGATACTCCATCCAAATGCCCTTATGCCTTGGGCCTATCTGAAATGTTTGCCTTTAGTTCCTTTTAATGCCCCACTTTCCGATCTAACTGGCCTACTATAAGACATGTGGCTGACTGCTATAGGAGAAATGTCTCCCAGCAGAAGAGGAAAGTGTGCCTGACTGAAGGACCTAATTCAAAAACGAGGCATGATGCAATAGGACTGAAAGATATAGCTTTGTGACCTTCTGACACACCTCTGCTAGAAATGGAAGGATTCATTCAAAGCCCACCTCTGTAATCCTCCAGAGAGTGAGGCCAGGAAACGAGGGCGTTGTGGCTGGTCTTGTCCTCCCGTGCCATATCTGACCCTTGGACCCTCAACTGTCCAGATGCAACACTTTCCTTTCCTGCCTGGACTCCCAGAAGCCCAGAGGAAAATGGGCTGGAGAGGCAGGAATCTCCAGTGACTCCCTTGAGAGTAATGTCAACTGACCCCGTCTTGGGTTTCCACTGTTATTTCCCTTTGCCAGCTCTTCTGAAGGGACTGTGGTGACATCAGTAAGCCACTTCAAATCCTTCCTGAAGTGAGTCTGAAGTGTAAATGAATAGAATAGTCAGGGAGATGTGTGTGGACTCCTTTGCTCTCTGACTCTCCTGGTATCATTTCCCCTCTACCTATAAGAACCATTCTAGGTTCTTCAGGGGAGAAAAAAAAAAAAACCTTGAGAAAAACTGTCTGGAAAACAACACATGTGGGAAACTAGATCCTTGATTTCAGTCCTGAACACAATGTTCTAAGATTTTTTTTTTTTTAAAGCTGAGTTTCCTTCCAGAATTCATCTTGCACAGGTCTGCCAGATAAACATTATGGTCTGAAACAGTAGTTATGGAAATGTTTGTATGCTTGGATTTGAATGAGAAGGGGAAACTGCTGTGGATGAGAGATTGCACTCAGCGTGACATTAAAAGCACAGCAACAATCAAAGTGACACCTCTCCTCCCCAGGAGGTTCCTGCCTGCACAGCCTACCCCTCACAAGGGGAAGGCATCGCTTTCCAGAAGGAAGATACAATCCACCACTGGCTTCCTAAGAAATGCAATTGTTTGAAACCAGTGCTGACGAATATGACTTATGTAAGCTCACATTTAAGGCAACGTCAGCCTCTGTCTTGATTCCCTCGCGAGCAACCTGTTATGGCTAAACCTGGTACCCCAGAATACTCAATTTTTTTAAGTTATAATTTTGCTAAAAGAAACACAAGTGTGTGTGGTGCCAATACATACACTGAGACATAAGCTATTGCTCCTCTGCAAAGCTGGATGGATTTCTTAAAAATTCTGTTGATGGATGAAGGAAGGAAAGCAAGTCAACCACTTAATGAACTAACTACATATGATTAGGGAAATAAAGGAAATGCTATCACTAAACTTGGCCTCCCTAAGTAACATTAAATAATTGCTTTATTATCAGGGTTCATGCCTTTTACAAGAGGGTCGCAGGAATAAGCGCTCAGTGAGAACCAACTCCCACTTTTGATATGATGAACTTTTGGTAGCAAGATGTGGGGTGCAGGAAAGAGTGGAGGCAGGAGAGGAGCACTGTAAACAGACTGACCATCCACCAACTTCCCTCCCTTCCCCCGACCAATTACATGACAATCTTGGGACAGTGTGGTTTTTGCAAACTCTCTAGGTGATTTTAATGTTCCACTGGGGCTCAAGATTACTGTTCTAGGTCATCCATAGAGCTAAGATGAGGAGGCTGGAGTTTTAATACACTGGACTTCCCGGGTGGCGCTAGTGGAAAAGAACCTGCTTGCCAATGCAGGAGACATAAGAGACCCAGGTTTGATCCCTGGGTCAGGAAGATCCCCTGGAGTAGGAAATGGCAGCCCACTCCAGGATTGTTGCCTGGAGAATCCCATGGACAGAGGAGCCTGGCGGGCTACCGTCCACAGGGTCACACAGAGTCAGACACGACTGAAGCGACTGAGCACACATGCACACGGAAATCACATCAAGTTTTTAAAGTGAGTAAACAAAAGAGCTTTAGATCAGGGATATAAATCTAAACCACTGGCAAATTAAACTACCTTGTTCTTCTGTCTCCTGAAGAAAGGAGACCCAGATGGTCACTGTTCCTCAATCAATATTTCCAAAGTACATTAAAAGGTTATCATTAATAACCAGTCTCTCTATGCCAAAGCATTTCCAGAAGGAGGATTTCTGCTAAGAGCACTAAACCTGAAAACTAAAGGTATAATTGGAAATGGTCTAATAGAATGGCAAGATTTGGATGACTCCACTGGTTTTACTCATTTTGGATTTATGTCATATAACCCAATATAATCAACAGCTACTGAGAAAATAAGTGAAAATGGTGACAAATGGCATATATGGTAAATTAAATATGGCCACCAGTTTTCTGCATGTACTTTCATTAAGAGTTGACTCTATTGGAGTTAGCATGTAATTCAGCAATTCCACTCCTGGACACATACTAATTTGAAAAGAGGCATGCACCCCAGTGTTCATAGCAGCACTATTCACAATGGCCAAAATGTGGAGGCAACCTAAGTGTCCATCTACAGATGACTGGATAAAGAAGATATGTGTGTGTATACACACCACAGATACAATGGAATACTACTCAGCCATAAAAAGAATGAAATAATACCTTTTGCAACAACATAGATGGACATAGAGATTATCATACTAAGTGAAGCAAATCAAAGACAAATATCATATGATATCACTTATAAGTGAAGTCTAAAAAAAGATATAAATGAACTTATTTACAAAACAAACAGACTCAGACTCTAAAAACAAAGTTATGGTTCCAAAGGGAAAAGAGGGTGGAGGAGGGATAAATTCACAATTTGAAATTAGCAGATACAAACTACTATATATAAAATAAACAACAAGGCCCTACTATAGAGCACAGGGAACTATATTCAGTATCCTGTAATAAACCATAATGGAAAAGAATCTGAAAAATAATATATATGTATATACACACATATGTATATAACTGAATCGCTTTGCTGTACACCAGAAACCATCACAACATTGTAAATCAACCGTACTTCAATTAAAAAATTAAACTAAAAAAAGAGTGAGGGGTCTATTAGTCTAACCCTGATCTTTTATTTCAAGAGCTCTTGCAGCTTCTGCTCATGCTTTCCTTAAAGTCCTGAGACTCCCCCACTGTAAAGAAGCTTAGGATGAAAGACCAAACAGGAATAAGAAGCCTAGGCGTCCCAGCTGAAACCAGCCATGATACTGAAGTGACAGGTGAGATAAAATAATTGTGTCATCCTGGAATTCATAACAGTGAAGAAATGAAAAGTGACAGTTGCTTCGTCATGTCCAACTCTTTGAGACTCCATGGACTATAACCTGCCAGCTCCTCTGTCCATGGAATTCTCCAGGCAAGTGTACTAGAGTGGGTAGCTGGTCTCTTCTTCAGGAGATTGTCCCAACCCAGGGACTGAACCCAGGTCTTCTGCATTGCATGCAGATTCTTTACCATTTGAGCCACCAGGGAAGCCCAATGAAATGAAAATCTGGGAATACTTAAATGCATAAAAGGACCTCAGGAAAGTGTGTTTTTTTTAAAACACTGGGGAAATGTGTATTATCAAAAGGTCAAGCCCATGATGGAATGAATACAACTCAAAAAAGAACTGAATATAGAAATGAAAACTGATAATTGTGAATAACCTTTATAAGGAAGAAAGGGGAAGAAATCTTAACCAATGTGGCTATATGAAAAATTCTCTGGTTCATTTTTTCATCTACTCATTCACACACACACACAAATTGCCGACAAACATCTATCTAGTAAAAGCTATGGTTTTTCCACTAGTCATGTATGGATCTAAGAGTTGTATCATAAAGCTGAGCACTGAAGAATTGATGCTTCTGAACTGTGGTGTTGGAGAAGACTCTTGAGAGTCCCTTGGACTACAAGATCAAACCAGTCAATCCTAAAGGAAATCAGTCCTGAATATTCATTAGAAGGACTGATGCTGAAGCTGAAGCTAAAATACTTTGGCCACCTGATGCGAAGAACTGACTCATTGGGAAAGACCCTGATGCTGGAAAAGATTGAAGGCAGGAGGAGAAGGGGATGACAGAGGATGAGATGGTTGGATGGCATCACCGACTCGATGGACCTGAGTTTGAGTAAGCTCCAGGCATTGGTGATGGACAGGGAAGCCTGGCGTGTTGCAGTCCATGGGATTGCAAAGAGTTGGTCATGACTAAGCAACTGAACTGAATTCATTCACACACACAAACAAACATGGAAAATTGGTCACGGGCAAAGTGTTATACTCTAATGAGGTCATTTTTAAAAGTACAAGCTAAAAGTGGAAAATCCCATATTTTTGAAAAGTATATACTAAAAGCTTTTTAATGGCCAAGAATTATAAGAATATTTACAGAAAAGTTCAGAATGAGCTAAGACATTCAAAAGAAATGGTGTCTAAAATTATGTTCCAGGGCAATAGAAAGAAGAAACAAAATGTGGTATTTCTTGGAGCAGATGGTATATTGCTATTTAGCAGATGCTCGTGGGAAATTCAGAACTCTTCAACATCTTTTTTTCTTCCATCTTCTCCACTGAAGATACTATTTTCTAGTTAAAATAAGAAACTGGAACCCCAGACAAGAGACAGAATTAGTTAAAATGAAAAAAAAAAAAAAAAAAAAATCACACAGGTGCCTTATTTACTCTGACTTCAAGTTGCCCACCTTCAGGAGCCAAATCACATCCCAGGGTCCAGAAAGAATATGCAAATCAACCACTGTCAATAGTCTCTGAGGACAGGCATCCAAAGCTGTGAATCAGGTTAATATGACTCTACTTTTCAAATAAGAGAAGAAGATGGATTCTGTTTAAATATAAAGCTTGAAACCAATGCCTGCTAACATTCTAGAAAGACAGCTAATGAAATAGGTGGCTAAAGAGCATTGGGAAAAAAAGTCAAAGACATTTGACCAAGTCCTTCTTCATATGTTATTTTCATATTTATTTGTTTTATTTTTGGCTCCACTGGGTCTTCGTTGCTGCATACGGGCTTTCTCTGGTTGCAGTGAGTGGGGAGACTCTCTATTTGTGGTGTGAGGACTTCTCATTATGGTGGCTTCTCCTGTTGCAGAGCATGGGCTCTAGGGTGCACAGGCTCAGGAGCTGCAGCTCATGGGCTCTAGAGTATGGGCTTGGCAGTCGTGGTGCATGGGCTTAGCTGCCCCATGGCATGGGGGATCTTCCCAGACCAGGGATCGAACCCATGTCCTTTGCATTGGCAGGCGGATTCTTAACCACTGAGCCACCAGGGAAGTCCAATCATATGTTTTTAGACAAGGTAGATGGACAGAAAGGAACTGTATCTTCTTTTGGATGTCTCAAAGCATCTCAAACTCATCCAAAAGCAAATTCATCAATGTCTCCATTACAAACCTAACTTTTTTTATTCCCTTTCTCAGTGACGGTATTGTGTGCATTCTGGGAACTTGAAAGTTACTCTTGAAAAGTTTCCTCCATGACCTCTCACCAAAACCTGCCAATTTTATGTTGAAATAGCTCTCCACACATGGAAGGCATCATTCCACTGCTCCTGACAATCAAGAGTCAGTTTGGTTGGTAGTCTTCTGAAGTATACTTTTTATCTCTGGCTACTTTTGAGATCTTCTGTTGGTCTTTGCTGGTCTACAGCTTCACTAAATGAGTCTAGGTATAGATTTATTTTTGGTGTCCTGCTTGGGAATGCTGGGCTTCGTGAAAATCTTGATTGGAGCTTTTCATCTCTTCCAATGTTGCCTCTAACCCATTCTTTAACCTTATAACAACATTGCTTTGCTGCTAAATTTATTATCTCAGTTTCTGTGGGTCAGGGATCTGAATGTTTTAGCTGAGGCCTCTGCTCAGGGTCTCATAAGGCTGAAAGCAAAATGCTGGTCAGCTGTATTCTCAAAGTGATTGCACTTAACTTTTTCTTATTATGATTAAATTTGAGGGTCTTTACATTTCAATAAATGAGTATAACAAATTCACATTGACTGGAATAATAAATTTGATCTTGTGTCATTTTATCTTGTGCTTCTTGCTGCTCCATTGTCCCTCCGACCCCTCTACCCCAATATCTTTTTCGTTAGGGATCAAAACTTCCTTTGATTTTATTTTTCTCTTTCTGTGGTCATCCAGAAGTAATATGTAGTCTCTCAAAACTTTTAAGCAATGACTTGCATATTTTTAAACCATTTAATATTCCTCTCCCTATTCCCATAAAGAAAAAAGCAGAATCTAAAGATATGTCCATGTGACTTTCTCTCCTCTTTTTGTCTCCCACCAAGTAAAAGAATTGTAACCTTTATATTCTGATTATTAATGCTTGATACACTTTTTTCTTGCTTAAGAATTATTTCTTATATCACATTAAGTTGTACAATCATAAGAACAATTTTTTAACATTAACTCAAATTTTAAAGGTTTAATTACTCATCATTTATTTTATATTTCATTTTCCCTTAATCTGAGGTTTGATGAATTTCTTCATTGTCTGAACAATTTTAAGTAATTTTGAGTTCTGGCATGTCAGAGAAGTCCTTTGGTTTGAGAGTGGAAGGTGCCCCCCGCCACCCCTGAGTTTCAGGTTTGTTGATGGAATAGCTATTATTTCAACAGGCATTTGGAAGGAGGTTAAATGCATATGGATACTTGTGATTTCTTGAGCCAAAGACATATTCTTAAGGTAGCCAAGGAAAACATAAAAACCCCCAGTGATCCCCGCCTAGCTGCAGACCTCACATACACCCTTTAACTTCTCTGAGCTCCTCCTTCCTGGACAGGAAGGAGGCTTGTCCAGACCCCCTCAGACGCTCTTCCAGGTGTTCTAGTCAAGATTTGATGAAGCTCATAGCAATACCAATCTTTAATAAACACATAAAAGCAGAAGAATTAATTTCCAGCAAAATATTAATGAAGTCTACTATACGTTTAAAGTTTCAGGGTTACATAATGATAGACAATAAATACAAAAATAAATATGTCTCTCAGTGCCCTGTTTAGAAGAAAAAGTAGAAACTCATAAATAATATTTCATTCACATATATGTACAACCACATTATTTTTGAGTGTCGGGAAAAGGAAATATACTTTTGATGAACCCTCAGTATTCATTCAGCAGCATCAAACAAGCAATTATAATACTTATGAATGGTTTTCAGGATCCACTTAAAAATGTCTCACTAGGTTTTATATTGACATGGTTCAAAATTTAGAAAATGTAGAAAAATTTACTCTTAATTCTGATTTTTGCTATCCAATTTTCATCCTCTCAAAGTTCTGTATCCTTCCAAAGATATTTCATACATATACAGAGTATCTCTCCTTCTCTTCCCCTCCCTTTCCCTTCTTTCCCTATTTTTCTCTGTCTCTATTCTGTTTTTTGCTTTTTAAAAATTTTTTGTCCCTTTTAAATTGTATTATTGTATTGAAATTGTATTATCCCATTTTCCTGAGGCTTAATTTTTCACTTAATATATCTTGGAGATCTTTGTACATCAGTATAAATGCTTCCTCAGTCTTTTTTTTTTTTTTAATAACTACTAGCATTCCATGGTCTGGGTATACCATGACTTATTTTCTCAGTAACTTATTGGTGTATATTTTAAGCAACGTTACAGTTATAAGGCCAAACATATGTCACTTCAAACGTGTCTGAAGTATATCTCTAGGATAATTCTTAGAAGTGAAGTCACTAGGTCACAGGCTACACACATTTGTAATTATGAGGGTTACAGCCATGTCGCTCTCCATAAAGGAAATAATTTATGCTCCAACCCAGGAATATATGAGCCTCTTAGAGCAAGATTTTTAATAGTTCCAAAGCATGTTACATGGGACTTTTCAAATTCATGTTCCCAATTTGTTTTGGTTTGGTTTGGTGGGATTATTTGGAATGGGAGTATGAGTCAGGTGAGTTCTGGTTTTTGTCCCAGATGATACTGGTTCTCTTTTCCTGGAGAATTTCATGGACTATATAGTTCATGGGGTTGCAAAGAGTCAGACATGACTGAGCAACTTTCACTTTCTTTTCCCCAAAGCACATGAATACGACAAACACACACTGTTGCTATAAAGATTCACAAATGTAGACATACTGAAATGACCAGGATCCATTACATTTGAGTGTCTACAAAGCCCATCTAAATGCTAAGCTGCATTGTAACAGCAAGAGAGAACGGGTAAACTCTTGGCCCTATGAATCAATGTCTAATGAGAATTGATTTAACAGGCTCCGGGGGACCTTATCTTATTGCTAATAAAAGAAATCCCATCTGGCACTTTCCTACACTGCCTAGATATTAAATAGGGCTTATGATGATTAAGCGCCAGAAAAGTTAATTAAGAGGTAATTCCGGGGGAATGTACAGATCTCGGAGGGTAATGGTCTTCTGCTGCTGCTGCTGCTAAGTCACTTCAGTCGTGTCCAACTCTGTGCTACTGGGTAACTTAAGGAAGGGAGCCAGGAGACCAGCTACTGGACTCCAAGTACTAGGCAGAAGCCTCGCAACACACAGATTCATGCTGGCCAGAGCACACCCCCGGGGCAGCCATCCTTAGCTGAGGACTTCCTCCCACACGGAAACGATGCCCACTTCCACTCCAACCCTAAAGACCTGCTCCAAGACCAGGACCTCCACCCGGTGAAAGGGGCACAAAACCATGATGAGGCATTTCCATTTGTTTTTCCTCACTGGATGGGGCCACAAAACGTTTATAATATTAAACAGAAGGACAGGATTTATTTAAAGAAAAAAAAATGTAGATCAAAGGAGGATGATATATATTGTAGTCAGCCATCAAACAATTATGTCCCAAGTTTAATAAGTTTATGTCATCCAAATCTGAATAAATTCCATCCACATTCCTAGAGCATTATCTTTCAACACAGTCTCAGTCAGGGGTGCCTTAGATACCTCCTAGAACGCAAGAGTCAAGGTCATTAGAACAAAAAGTCTGTTCACACCAGCTCCGTCACCATATCCACAGCAGGAAACCTGCTCCAGAGCAAACAAGCACCTCATTTAATTTTCAAAAGATGATTTGTCTTTGCCTTTGTATACCTAAGATACAAAACAAATTATCTAATTCCCATTTCTATAAAATCCAGACATCTGGCATGTCGGGCCTGAAATGAACAACACTCATTCCTAGGAGATATGTAACACGCGAGGCTTTCAGCAGGGTTCAGAGAGCACACTTTTTATTCTGGCACCAAGTCTCAAGAGCTCATTGTTTCTGAGAAGGTCCGTGGTGGTCCCCTCTGCCTTTCAGTCCTGACACTCAGTGAATTCAAAGGAAACTCGAGTGGCATGGCTCTCTCCCGTTACTCTGACCGGTACTTAACACAGGTTTCCCATTCTGAAAGCACCAGAGAGGTACTAAGTCCATTGGGCTGTTAACATTGTTAGGTCTGACGTGGAACTCAGCTGTCTATTTGCTTAATTGACTATAAACAGAGATCCTTTGCCAAACAGTGCTTGCCATAAAGAACTCAACACGGGGCGCGTTCATTTGGATGCTGTCCACGAGTTTCAGGAATAAACATGAAACATATCACAAGTGAGCAAACAAAACTGGCACGACCCTCTGGAAACCAGCTCAGTGGTGTGGCTCAGTGGCCTGGGAAGGTTTTCTTTCACATATTTAAGTTGGCCATCTTATTTTTAGGGATAGGTTATAAGGATAAAAAGACTGGAGAAGATGACAAAATTTCACAAAATACGGAGATGCTCCCTGTGCCATTCTTTATATTATAAAAATCATAAACAACCCAAATACCCATGGTTAACCCAAGGCATGGTTAACTAGATTAAGACACATTCATATGATTTTACATGATGTGAAATGAAATGATGTGATATCACCATATAGTTGGGCTTCCCTGGTGGCTCAGATGATAAAGAATCTGCCTGCAGTGTGGGAGACTTGGGTTCGATCCCTGAGTTAGAAAGATCCCCTGGAGAAGGGAATGGCTACCCACTCCAGTATTCCTGCCTGGAGAATTCCATGGACAGAGGAGCCTGGTGGGGCTACAGTCCATGGGGTTGCAAAGAATTGGACATGACTAAGTCTCTTTCACTTCATGGTATAAAATAGCTTTATATTATGATACAGGACGTTGCTTAATATAATATTAAGCAGAAGGAAACTATGTACACAGAATGCCAGTTTGCTTTATAAAAATGTCTGCTGGATGTGCACATGCACACATTTTTATAAGGCTGCATTTCCCTCGTAACAGCACCTCTCACACTAAGCTGCCAGGGTACTTTTCTGTTACGTTTTCCATCCTTCTCTCCCCTGGTTCTTGTGTACCTCCGATTCCTCTGATTGCTGGCAGGCCTGGAACACAGAAGCACCATGTGGCCCACATCAGGAGATAGGTGTGTCTCTGAGGATAAAGAATGGGAGTGTGTCTGAACCCCAGTCCAGGAGCTTCACCCTGGGCCTGAGATGCTGTCAAGGGGATGCCTGGCACATAAAAGGCACTCTGGATGTTCATACACCCTTCTTGAAAGTTTGGAGACAGAGATGTGAGCAAAATGCACTGAATCCCTGCCTAGAAACCCTGGTGAAGAGAGAATGTCTAAGACTCTGACTTGTAAGCAAAGAAGATTGTTTTTCAACAGGGATAATATTCCAGTCATAAGGAACACTCTTTCTGTTGTCCTGGCAAACAAGCGTCTTGCCCCAAGAATGCTGAAGACAGCTCTGTCTGTGGAAGTCTAACACACCAGAGTCAGACCGTTGTTATTAGGGAAGTGGATAGGTTCATGCGCCGGATTTAAATTGTGGCTGAAAAAGGAAGCTTCAGGATGAGTGGACCAGAACCCAGCCATTGTTGTCATGCCAAGCAGTGACCGGCAAAGGAAAGGGCAAGAACAAAGAACAGTCTGATCTGTGATGACCTTTTCAAATTATATGTTGATCCCTTAAGCTACACTGTTCGTTCCTAATGGTGAAAGTCCAGAAAATCTGACAGAAGGAACTGCAAGACCAGTTTCTCCTTCACATTTTACTCTTTGGCCTTGTGCAAAATGCTGACATCTTAATCTTTTTGAATTGTGGTTTTCTCTAGATGTATGCCCAAGAGTGGGATTGTTGGATCATATGGCAGTTCTAGATTCACTTTTTTAAGGAAGCTCTATAGTGTTCTCCATTATGTCCATAACAGCTTACATTCCCACCACCTTTTCTCCACACCCTCTCCAGCATTTATTGTTTGTAGCCTTTTGGATGATGGCCATTCTGACTAGTATGAATTGACACCTCACTATAATTTTGATTTGCATTTCTCTAATAATTAGTGATATTGAGCATCTTTTCATGTGCTTTTTTTTTTTTTTTTTTTTTTGTCATCTGTATGTCATCTTTGGACAAAAACCTATTTAGATCTTCAGCCCATTTTTGACTAGGCTGGTTTTCTGTGTATATTGAGCTGCATAAGCTGCTTATATATTTTGAAGATTAACCCCTTGTCAGCTGCTTCACTTACAAATATTTTCTCCCATTCTGTGGGTTGTCTTTTCAGTTTATGGCTTTCTTTGCTGTGCAAAAGTTTTTTTAAGTTTAATGAGGTCCTGTTTATTTTTGCTTTTATTCATTACTCTGGGAGGGAGATCCAAAAATATGCTGCAGTTTGTCGGTGCTCTGCCTGTTTTCCTCTAAGAGTTTAATAGATTCTAGTCTTACATTTAATCTTTAACTGATTTTGCATTTATTTCTGTGTATGGTGTTAGAGAATGTTCTAATTTCATTCTTTTACATGTACTTGTTCAGTTTTCCCAGCACTACTTACTGAAGAGAGTGTCTTTTCTCCACTGTATATTCTTCCCCCCTCTGTTGTAGATTAACTGACCATAGGTACATTGGTTTATTTCTGGGCTTTGTATCCTGTTCCACTGATGTGTATTTCTGTTTTTGTGCCAGTACCATAGTGTTTTGATGATTATAGTTTTTCAGTATATTCTAAAGTCAGGAGCCCTGATTCCTTACAACTGATTCCTGATTCTTTCTCAGGATTGCTTTGGCTATTCAGGGTCTTTTGTGTTTCCATACATTTTTAAAAAGTTTTTTGTACTAGTTCTGTGAAAAATGCCATTGATAATTTAATACGGATGACATAGAATCTGTAGGTTTCTTTGGGTAGTATAGTCATTTTGACGATAGTGATTCTTCTAATCCAAGAACAGGGTATATCTTTCCATCTGTGTCATCTTCAATTTTTTTCATCAGTGTCTTACAATTTTCAGAGGACAAGTACATTGTTTCCTTAGGTAGGTGGATTCCTAGGTATTCTTTTTCTATGTGATAATAAATGTGATTACTTCCTTAATTCCTCTTTCTGGTCTTTTGTTGTTCAGATCAGACAGATCAGTCGCTCAGTCATGTCTGACTCTTTGTGATCCCATGAATCACAGCATGCCAGGCCTCCCTGTCCATCACCAACTCCTGGAGTTCACTCAGACTCAGGTCCATCAAGTCAGTGATGCCATCCAACCATCTCATCCTCTGTCGTCCCCTTCTCCTCCTGCCCCCAATCCCTCCCAGCATCAGAGTCTTTTCCAATGAGTCAACTCTTCTCATCAAGTGGCCAAAGTACTGGAGTTTCAGCTTTAGCATCATTCCTTCCAAAGAAATCCCAGGGCTGATCTCCTTCAGAATGGACTGGTTGGATCTCCTTGCAGTCCAAGGGACTCTCAAGAGTCTTCTCCAACACCACAGTTCAAAAGCATCAATTCTTTGGTGTTCAGCCTTCTTCACAGTCCAACTCTCACATCCATACATGACCACTGGAAAAACCATAGCCTTGACTAGACGGACCTTTGTTGGCAAAGTAATGTCTCTGCTTTTCAATATGCTGTCTAGGTTGGTCATAACTTTCCTTCCAAGGAGTGAGCGTCTTTTAATTTCATGGCTGCAGTCACCATCTGCAGTGATTTTAGAGCCCCCAAAAATAAAGTCTGACAGTGTTGCCACTCTTTCCCCATCTATTTCCCATGAAGTGATGGGACCAGATACCATGATCTTTGTTTTCTGAATGTTGAGCTTTAAGCCAGCTTTTTCACTCTCCTCTTTCACTTTCATCAAGAGGCTTTTTAGTTCCTCTTCACTTTCTGCCATAAGGGTGGTGTCATCTGCATATCTGAGGTTACTGATATTTCTCCCAGAAATCTTGATTCTAGCTTGTGCTTCTTCTAGTCCAGTGTATCTCATGATGTACTCTGCATATAAGTTAAATAAGCGGGGTGACAATGTACAGCCTTGACATACTCCTTTTCCTATTTGGAACCAGTCTGTTGTTCCATGTCCAGTTCTAACTGTTGCTTCCTGATCTGCATACAGATTTCTCAAGAGGCAGGTCAGGTGGTCTAGTATTCCCATCTCTTTCAGAATTGTCCACAGTTTATTGTGATCCACACAGTCAAAGGCTTTGGCATAGTCAAGAAAGCAGAAATAGATGTTTTTCTGGAACTCTCTTGCTTTTTCCATGATCCAGCGGATATTGGCAATTTGATCTCTGGTTCCTCTGCCTTTTCTAAAACCAGCTTGAACACCTGGAAGTTCATAGTTCATGTAATGCTGAAGCCTGGCTTGGAGAATTTTGGGCATTACTTTACTGGCGTGTGAGATGAGTGCAATTGTGTCATAGTTTGAGCATTCTTTGGCATTGCCTTTCTTTGGGATTGGAATGAAAACTGACTTTTTCCAGTCCTGTGGCCACTGCTGAGTTTTTCAAATTTGCTGGCATATTGAGTATAGCACTTTCACAGCATCATCTTTCAGGATTTGGAATAGCTCCACTGGAATTCCATCACCTCCACTAGCTTTATTCATAGTGATGCTTTCTAAGGCCCACTTGACTTTACATTCCAGGATGTCTGGCTCTAGGTCAGTGATCACATCATTGTGGTTATCTGGGTCATGAAGATCTTTTTTGTACAATTCTTCTGTGTATTCTTGCCACCTCTTCTTAATCTCTTCTGCTTCTGTTAGGTCCATACCATTTCTGTCCTTTATTGAGCCCATCTTTGCATTAAATGTTCCCTTGGTATCTCTAATTTTCTTGAAGAGATCTCTAGTCTTTCCCATTCTGTTGTTTTCCTCTATTTCTTTGCATTGATTGCTGAGGAAGGCTTTCTTATCTCTTCTTGCTCTTCTTTGGAACTCCGCATTCAGATGCTTATATCTTTCCTTTTCACCTTTGCTTTTCGCTTCTCTTCTTTTCATAGCTATTTGTAAGGCCTCCCCAGACAGCCATTTTGCTTTTTTGTATTTCTTTTCCATGGGGATGGTCTTGATCCCTGTCTCCTGTACAATGTCATGAACCTCATTCCATAGTTCATCAGGCACTCTATCTATCAGATCTAGGCCCTTAAATCTATTTCTCACTTCCACTGTATAATCATAAGGGATTTGATTTAGGTCATACCTGAATGGTCTAGTGGTTTTCCCTGTCTGAATATGGTAATAAGGAGTTCATGATCTGAGCCACAGTCAGCTCCCAGTCATGTTTTTGTTGACTGTATAGAGCTTCTCCATCTTTGGCTGCAAAGAACATAGTCAATCTGATTTCAGTGTTGACCATCTGGTGATGTCCATGTATAGAGTCTTCTCTTGTGTTGTTGGAAGAGGGTGTTCGCTATGACTAGTGCATTTTCTTGGAAAACTCTGTTAGTCTTTGCCCTGCTTCATTCCATATTCTTAGGCCAAGTTTGCCTGTTACTCCAGGTATTTCTTGACTTCCTACTTTTGCATTCCAGTCCCCTATAATGAAAAGTACATCTTTTCTGGGTGTTAGTTCTAAAAGGTCTTGTAGGTCTTCATAGAACTGTTCAACTTCAGCTTCTTCAGCGTTACTGGTTGGGTCATAGACTTGGATTACTGTGATATTGAATGGCTTGCCTTGGAAATGAACAGAGATCATTCTGTCATTTTTGAGATTGCATCCAAGTACTGCATTTCAGACTCTTTTGTTGACCATGATGGCTACTCCATTTCTTCTGAGGGATTCCTGTCCACAGTAGTAGATATAATGGTCATC
Organism: Tragelaphus eurycerus; assembly: GCA_935064755.1. Taxonomy (NCBI): domain Eukaryota; kingdom Metazoa; phylum Chordata; class Mammalia; order Artiodactyla; family Bovidae; genus Tragelaphus; species Tragelaphus eurycerus. The sequence goes on along the minus strand of CAKXYN010000001.1, from coordinate 28,213,666 downwards.
TGAGTTAAATTCACCCATTCCAGTCCATTTGAGTTTGCTGATTTCTAGAATGTCGACATTCACTCTTGCCATCCCTTGTTTGACCACTTCCAATTTGCCTTGATTCATGGACCTGACATTCCAGGTTCCTATGCAATATTGCTCTTAACAGCATCAGACCTTGCTTCTATCACCAGTCACATCCACATCTGGGTATTGTTTTTGCTTTGGCTCCATCCCTTCATTCTTTCTGAAGTTATTTCTCCACTGATCTCCAGTAGCATATTGGGCACCTACTGACCTGGGGAGTTCCTCTTTCAGTATCCTATCATTTTGCCTTTTCATACTGTTCATGGGGTTCTCAAGGTATAGAAATGCATGAGATTTCTGTGTATTAATTTTGTATCCTGCAACTTTACTGAATTCATTGATGAGCTCTAGTAGGTTTCCGGTAGCATCTTTTGGATTTTCAATGTATAATATCATGTCATCTGGATTATTTTAAATGATGATGAGTTGCATTTATGCAATGCAGTGAATTTAAATATTCCCGTGAAACTAATTGTGGAGGGGAGGGAAGGTGTAGATCTCCTGACACTTAACTGAATATTTAACTACACTGGAAAACAAGACCTAAACAAGAGACACACAGTCACGACTGAGGAAACAGGATGAGACTTCCAGTGTTCATTTGCTGTGTTGCTTTATATAACATGCTTAACTCCTGGAGACTTAATGCTTCGTTGATAAAACAAGCAGGTTATCCTTGAATTCAGGACTGACTTTTAAGTTTCATGTTAGCTCTAAAATTCCATCATCTATTCTGGGATATTCTTTCTCAACTTCAAAGTTTGATACTGTCAGTTCTAGGACAGGGTTCCCATAGTTAAAGGGGAGGCATGAAGAACAGGTCAAGTTTTTCTGACCAGAGGCATCGTCCGCCATTCTCAGTAACGACAGCAGTTCAGCGGAATCTCCTCTGTGTCGGGTGATACTCTGAGCACATCAGCAACACTACAGCCTTTCATGGCAGAGTAGAGCAGAGTGAAGGGCCTCATGGATAGGGACTGGCTTGTGTGATTCATGAAGCAGCAGCCCAGGAGGGAGGCCCGCCATACTGTGGGTCTGCAACACGCAAGACTTTGGAAACCACTTTCATGACAGAAAGATGTCTCCAGGAGAAAGCAAACACCCTGAGTGGCTGCATCTAAGGGCAGTTAGTCCTCCTAGGGTGGCTGTGTATGTTCAGAACTTGTACCTCTATTTAAAAGTTTCCCCTTTGTGTTTATTCTGTCAAAGCAGAAAAATGGGATTTTCACAAAACTCACTCATCTGCCCACTGGCCCATTTTCTATTTCATACAGAAATGCTTTGTTTCTATAATCAGAAAGAAACCAGAAAGCCTGCGGGGAAACAAATACACAGAACCAACATCCCAAATAAAAGGCATCAGAGTTTCTGAGTCTAAAGAAAAAACAAAACAAAACCATCCCGTCAGCCAAGTCTTCTCTGGCCACAGCAGGTCAACACACAAGTGAATGTACAAATGAAGAGAGACATCAAAGGTCTAAATAATTAAGCATCAGCTACAAAACAAACAAGCATTTCTATTCTGCCTGTAGAAAATCATCTGATAGCAAAAAAGGGGGAAAGTATCCTGCTTTATGAAAAGCGAAACCATAAAAACCATTTGAATTTACCAAATAGATATTAATATTTAAAGAGAACTTTATTTAATTGATGAACCAGATACACCAGCCTAAAATAAGGCAAGAACAGACCTCACCCTGAGTTCTCATGAGTCTTTACCATGTTCCCCGGGGCTTGTCCACGGGGCTTCCCATCTACTAATTCATTTAACCTCCCCACATTCCAGGCAGATATGGGCTTCCCTTGTGGCTCAGCTAGTAAAGAATCCACCTGCCAACTCAGAAGACTTGGGTTTGATCCCTGGGTCAGAAAGAGGAAGAAGAAGAGAAAGCCCAGGACCTGCAGAAATTGGACTCAGAGATGTAGCGCAGGGAGGTAGACAACCCACAGCCATGAAGGTCTGATTCCAGGCAGGGAGGAGATCTGGCAGGAGCACTCAGGTAGGCTCCAGCCCTGGCAAGGAGGGCAGTGGGGCAGGGGAACATGCAGGTAGGATCTGGGAGGCAACACAAAACCATGTCCCTCCTACTGGGCCACCTTGGGAAATGAGGAAGCCCAGGCTCCGGGCATGTACATACCTGACATGGAATGGGGCAAAATCACAGCCCAGGCTGTGCAGGAAGGAACCCTGGTGGATGTGAGATGCTTAGCCAGGAAGATGGAAAAGGTAAGCTGAGCAGGGCGAGGTGGGAGCTGACTGTGGACAACTGTCACAGATACAGGAGCTGACCGCACACACAGGAACTTTTGGGGGAACCTGGTAGAGGCCAGGGAAACATCATTCTAGTATTAACTCCAGAGGTGGCTGGAATCACAGATCCCGCCAACCTCCTAAGATTACCACACCTGGAAACCCAGGATCTGGCTAGATATATAGGAACCAGGTACTCTGAGTAGCCTCAGGCCTTGGGGATAAGAATCAGTCAGAGAAGGAGGCTTGGGTCCGAGGCCCACACACATGCAGAGCTGATGCACGACGGGAGCCCATGAATCAGGCCAGCAGGGGGCAGTGAACTGCAGAGGACTAGGACTTCCCCTGGGGCCCAGCTCCTCCGGGAATTTAAGGCATCAGTCAGATATCCAGCAAAGGAATCTCAAGGCTGGAGCAGAAATCTCCCATCTCAAAGAAGGCACTCATTAAGAATTATTCTGAGAGAGAGAGAGTGGTTCACAAATTTCCTTCACAGTGATATCAGCTTAGAAACTGGTCCAGGAGATGGGCCTACTTTCGTTCTTTTTCCCCCTCTATCTTCACTGACATTTATTTTTTGGAAGTATAGTTGATTTACAATGTTGTGTTAATTTCTGCTGAACAGTAAAGTGATTCGGATACACACACACACACACACACACACACACACACACACTCTTTTTGAATATTCTTTTCCACTGTATTTAATCACAGGATATTGAATATGGTTCCCTGTGCTATACAGTAGGACCTTGCTGTTTATCCATTCTATATATAATAGTTTGCATCTGCTAACCCCAACCTCCCAATCCCTTGACAACTGCAAATCTGTTCTCTATATCCAGGAGTGTTTCTGTTCTGTAGATTAGTTCCATATGTTAGATTCCACATGTAAGCAATATCATGATACCTGTGTTTCTCTGTGTCTTACTTCGCTTAATATGATGATCTCTAGGTCCATCCATATTGCTGCAAATGGCATTATTTCATTCTTTTTTATGGCTGAGTAGTATTCCATTGTAGACTTGTATCACATCTCCTTTATTCATATGCTGATGGACATTCAGGTGGCTTCCATGTCTTACTATTGTGAATAGTGCTGCCATGGATATAGGGGTGCATGTATCTCTTTGAATTATAGTTTTGTCTGGGTATATGCCCAGGAGTGGGGCTGCTGGATCATACGGTAATTCTATTTTTAGTTTCCTGAGGAACCTCCATACTGTTTTCCATAGTAGCTGCACCCACTTAACATTTCTACCAACAGTGTATGAGGGTTTGAGATGGACTTATTTTCTTCAGGAGCTGAGTAAGGAGATGAAACCAAGGGACAAGGCCCCCAAGGCAGGGGCCTGTTTCCAGGAACTGAAGAAGGTCATGGGGACAAGGAAGTTGTCATTCCAGTAGCACAGGGTGAAGGAGAAACTCTGATTTCCATACAGCCCATTTGTGTTCACCAACTCTGCATTTCAGACCATTTCTGGCTAAGTGCTTGTGGCTATGCCTGAATTACTGTGGCTGAAGGAAGCTGCCTTCACAATAGCTGCAGAAACATTCCTTCTTACTCCCTTCCAAGTCCTGAATTCTGTGCACACCAAATGCCAAACAAATGCTTTCTGGAGCCAGAGATCCGAGGAATGAAAGTCCAGCCAAGAATTCACACCACAAGAGCTTTATCAGAGCCCAGCAGACTTGAGCCTCTGACATTGGGAGTGGAAAAGTAAATAATATCAGGAACTTTGAGCTACAAAAGCAATCTAGAATATTGTTATTGAAGAACATGGCATTATAGGGAGGAAGTATCCAGAACTGACAAATTAGTAACTGTACATTTTGAAGGGTGACAAATTAAAAAGAGCATCAGTATGATTCTTTTTCTCTGTTATAAGCACATCTGCAGCATCTAGCGAATTTAAGATTCCTTTACCTCTCTTGGCCATTCTTAAAAGCAGGCCCCCACAGGCAAATATGTGATAATTTATGGTTTTATGGTGCCAGAGACATTATATGAATCATGAATATGAGGCCATCCTAAGGCCACTTCATTATTTCAAAAGTCTTGACATAGACTTACTTCGTCAACCATTAATTCCAAAGAAATATCAAAGCATTTATTCTCTGCTGAGATGAGCAAACTCTCCTTGGTATATATGGCATGATCATAATGTGCTGTCCTTTCAAACTGTACAATAAAGCCAATACCAGGAGACCATTCTGAGATGACCTTCACATGGCAAATATGACAGTTCTCCATAGCAAAGGCCAGTGCACAGTTAGGTAGTAAAGACTTCCACTGGATCTTTCAGATACCTATAAGCCTCGAAAAGGACTAGCCTTAAACAAAATTGGGGAAGAAAGCTTACTTTCTACTCCTATAAATTTCAAACTGCTTAACAGCATTCCAAACTAGTGCTGGCCAATAAAAATATAATGTGAGGTGTGTGTGTATATATATATATGGTCTTCTAGTAGTCATAGTTTTAAAAAGTAGAAAAGAAACGGGTGAACTTAATTTTATTATACATCTGACTTGGGCTCCAAAATCATTGCAGATAGTGACTGCAGCCATGAAATTAAAAGGTGCTTGCTCCTTGGAAGGAAGGCTATGATAAACCTAGACAACATATTAAAGAGCAGAGACAAAAACTTTCAAGTTTGGGGAAAAAAAAAAAAAAAGGCAGCAACATCACTTTGCTAACAAAGGTCCATATAGTCAGAGCTATGGTTTTTCTAGTAATCATGTACGGATGTGAGAGCTGGACCATAAAATAGGCTGAGTCCTGAAGAACCAATACTTTCGAACTGTGGTGCTGGAGAAAACTCTTGAGAGTCCCTTGGACAGCAAGGAGATCAAACCAGACGATCCTAAAGGAAATCAATCCTGAATGTTCATTGGAAGGACTGATGCTGAAGCTCTAGTACTTTGGCTACCTGATGCAAAGAGCTGACTCATTGGAAAAGACCCTGATGCTAGGGAAGATCGAAAGCAAAAGGAGAAGAGGGTGGCAGAGAATGACATGGTTGGATAACATCACTGATTCAATGGACCTGAATTTGAGCAAACTCTAATAGATAGTAAAGGACAGGGAAGCCTGGCATACTGCAGTCCATGGGGTTGCAAAGAGTCGGACATGACTTAATGATTGAATAACAACAATACATTTTACTTAAAATGTAATTTTAGATTCATTTCAATGTGTTTTCAATATGAAATTATTAATGAGATAGCTTACATTCTTTTTCAGACTAGAGCTTTGAAATCCAGAGTGTATTTCACATCTAGACTACACTTAACATTTGGATAAGCCAAAACATTAAGTGGCTAATAACTACTGTACTGCCCCAGCTACACTTCCCCATATCCTGACTTAAACCCTACTAGGTTCCCATCCCTGGGAATGTTACCCCAGGTTCTAGGAAGCACAGGTACCAGAGTTTCTAAGACAGCCCTAATTTCATCCATTCTGTCTCCGTGGCACCTGGGTCACCTTTTTTCAGTACCAAGGCTGTCCTGGTTCTGGGGTGGCACTATCTAGGTTTGATTCTACCTTTCACTGTGTACAACCTGGGCCACTTTTTAATTTCTTTTTAGACACACACTTTCCCCATTTTGGAAATGGGTAGACGTAGTGCTTCTCCCAGAGTTTGCTGGGAATGAGAAGAGGTCATATTCCTGGAACATCACACTCTATTCCACATGATTAGCAGTGGTGCAGAAAGAACTGTTGGCAAAGCAGTCACTTTTCCCACTGACCCCCACCACAGCTCCTGATTGGGTTGAGGAAACATGCCCTTTTTTCTATCCTGTTGGCATCCCTGGCAAAGGGAATAGGCTCAGATGGCAAAGAATCTGCCTGCAATGCAGGAGACCTGGGTTCAATCCCTGGGTCAGGAAGATCCCCTGGAGGAGGGCCTGACAACCCACTCTAGTACTCTTGCCTGGAGAACCCCATGGACAGAGGAGCCTAGTGGGCTACAGTCCGTGGGGTCGCAAACAGTCAGACATGACAGAGTTTGTAACACACAGGATACTTCCTGCTGCCCAAACCTTTGTCTCAATCCACTTTAAAAATCCTGTCTGTCTTCTAGGATCAAATCAAATGCACCTCTCCTTCAGGAAGTCCTTCCTTTCTCCTACCTCCCACCTCCAAGATGAAAGTATTCCCATGGGTCTGTTTTTCTCACTCTGCATAGCATCCTAATTATTCATATCAGACCTAGTTCACCTTCTGGACTTTTCCTCAGGGGTTAAGGCACTTACTAATTTTGTGAACCTTTCTCTCCCTCTCCTCTCCTTTCATCCCCCTCACATTTCCCCAGGAGGCTCCTGACATTCAGTATATGATTTTGAAGCAAATAAATGGATATCCAATAGCTTTGATTTAATATATGTGACCTTTTCATTATTAAAAGTACCACTACTAAGTAAAAAGGCGATTTAAAAAATCTGTGTGGGCCCTTATAGCTTTGGGATTAATACTCTTTATTCTACTCACGTCCCACTCCTGAGGTCCTCACACCTGCCCTACACAAGCCTCCAGGACTGCTCCCAGTGTCTCTGACTTGCTGGGCCTTCCCCGTCAAAAGGTGACTCAAACAGAGCTGTGTCTGACCTTCTCCACCACAGAGTGCACCTACTTTCGGCTCTGTCATTTTGGAGCCCCGCCAGGTGACTGGCCAGTCAACCTGATCCAGTAGTGCAGAGGCAGGAATCCTGCCTTGAGCACCCCCTCTCTGAGACAGCAGATGCCTCACCTGGACAGGTGAATGCCACAACATCCCTGCAGCATCTCCGGGGCCACCGGGGGCAGTGAGGAAGGGCAGGATGAATGCACTCTGTGAAAGCATAGTTATTTCATAAAGCACTGGGCCTGTGATTCCAACTGAGTGAAGAGGAGGCAATCTGACCTCCAGCTTCAAAGAAGGACATCACCAGGAGTGTTTGTTAATTCATTCCATAAATTTAAATGTCCAGACTAGGGACCCTGAGAGCAAAGGCATTTTACTTTTTGAAAAAGAAACTTCTTGAAAAATTAAATTCGTGTGATAAAATTTTAATTTGTTTAAAATGAATTTTGAATGAAGAAAGATCACTAACTCATTTCATTAAAAGCTCTGTGTTCTTTCTATTTAATAAAATCATAACTGAACCTTAAAGGGGTTTCTGTATAACAGACTAGAAACACAAAGCTTTTCTAATTGAGGGAGATGCTCTGCTTTCCTGCAGTGGGCCTTCCACACACCCTGGCAGCTTTTAGTTACTTTCTCACAACACTTAGATCTGACTCTTGGGGGATGGACGATTGCCCTCACACCCTGTCACCGAGGTGCAGAGAGGGTGCAGGCTATGTCAGCAAGTGAGTGACAGAAACAGGTCTCCAAGTGCATCAATTCTCTTCTTAACACAGGCCAAAGGAGGAGGAATTTACATACTGTAGCTGCTGGGCTGCAGGCCCTGAGCCTCTCAGAAAGACTAGACGGGAAGCGCCCTGCCACTCACGCTCCATCCTCCCCTCCCTTCCTTCCCCTGGCCTGGCCTTGCCTGAGCCCGGCAGTCCTTGGCAGACAGAAGCACACTCTCAGTTCAGCAAGCCCTGACAATTAACGGCCAGTCGCATTACGGGAAACCATTTCATCAAATCTAACCCCTGCTCCCCCACAGACCAAGTCCATTAGAGCAGCAGCAAATCCTTGGAAGTTATCCAGATGCTAACTAGCTTCTGGCCAGCACGTTTTAAATGAGAAATTTTAAACGCTGTGGCTATCTCATAAACATCTCAGCCTGAACACCAGAGTGCCATGCAATTAACACTCATTTTTAAAACCACTTTGTAAACGTGCCTAACAATATAAAATCACGGAGTATAAATTATGATCCTACTGTAAGTCAGGAGATATTTCCACAGGGGTCTTATAGTTATATGAGATGGCAGAAGACCAGGAGCCGAGAGTCTAGGCCAGGCTCTTCCCACTAACAGCGTGTTCACCCCACAAGCCTCCTTCTACAGCTGTAAATTCTCAAGGGTCAGGGCATAGCATTAAGGTCCCTTTCAGCTCCCAGAAACTGTATTAGTCAAAGTCATACTAGGCTATGCTGCTGTAACAAGTAAACCCCAAGGCCTCAGTGACTTATCTCACCAAAAGTTTCTTTCTTTCCAGCACAAAGTCCCCTGCTGGTCATCAGAAACTCCCCTCCATCCAGTGTTTTGGAGGTCAGGCTCCCTCCAGCTAATGATGAGGTAAACAGCGGTAGAAGGACATTTAAGGTCCACATCTGTGTGACCCCAGAGCATGCTCTGGGTACACGCTGCACACAGGGAGCCCTTTATGTCTGCACCTCCCCTGGCTCCTCTGTGGCCCTGACCAGCAAGGAAGTTGCTGTGGCCAGTGAGTTCCAGATGGCAGACTTAACACTTGGTGGCCTTTCTGCCCTCCCAAGACATATTTACAATGACAGCAAGGAAATACAAATGTAATTGATTCATAAAAGTAAACAGAAAAGGAGGAGACCAATCAGCCACCTACAGATTTCAGTGAAGTTCTGAAAGAGGAAGCAGCGAACACCATTTTCAATCATAATGACTATTGATTTTCAACAGTAGTGTCAACCTCTGAATAAAACAAGAAAGGCTCAAATGTATGTTTGCAGAACAGCACCTGAATGGCCTCAACCTTGAATACATAAGAATAAAGGTACCGCGTGGACAGATGTGAGATGAAGAAAGTGGAAGGGGTGGTAGACAGAAGGTAGGAACATCATATGAATACTCGTGCTGCCAGACCAAGAAAGGAGCGTGAGCACGCATGGAACGAGACAAGGTTTCTGGGTACTATTTGTTTGAAAGATGACCAATGGAAAACCAAACCACAGATAATAACAAGCAAGAAACCAAAGGTAAAGTACTCTAAGTAAGTAAGCAAAGTCCCCACTGTTCAGAGCAGAGAAATGAAAGACTTCCTAAAATTGATACATCAAGTAATAGCAACATACCCACATATTTTAAATTTACAGATTTAAATTTCAGGCTAGGAGGACTACAGGATTAAGGACAAAACTAATCAAACATGGAGCAGAGGACTGGCGCTTTTCATCTCAGTGTTCTTTACCATTTTGTTTTTTTACTATTTGCATGAAATCATCCGATGAAAGACAAGGAATAAAATGAATCAAGTACAGTGTGTATTCTCTACACATTTACCTGATTCATCTAGAGCCTAAGCACCTGGAGGAAGGAGCAGGGTCAACATGTCTTTTGTTTTCTGATGTGCTCCATCCATAGCTTTAATACTATGGTGTGTCCTAGAAAAGGAAATCAACACTGTATTGAAGTTGTGCATAAGTACCCCGTCCTCTGCTGCTGCTGCATGTCCACAGTTCTCAGGCCTGTGCAGTCCTCTGTCTTCCCCCAAATTGTCCTACTATACATATAGTCTTTAATGGAATTAAATGTTTGATACACCACATCCCCAGTGCTTCAGCTTATAGTTTCAGTGGTACAGGGCCCACAGAGTCACATTATATAGGAAGACCTCTGACTGTGTATATACGCGGGAGCTGATGTCCCCAATGGTGGTGTGACTCTGCTCATTAGAGGATGTGGTAGAGAGTGGGAGACAGGAGTCTCCTCCTCGCACCAAAGAACAGTTTTGAAAAGGCTTGATCCATGTATATAATTCAGAGAATGTGGGAAACAGAATCCTGGCTCTATCCCGATTAACAGTGTGATTCTGAGAAAGCTCTGTAACCTCTCTGTACTTTGGTGCCTTCATGTACATGGGGACCCTCCTTATGGGAACTTCTATGAGGAATCAATAATAGTGAAATAATGATGGATAATAATAATGGAAACTGCAGTGCACCCAGACTGCTTCATTTCTTCTAGTTATCTTTCCAAGAGCTTATTTCAGTGACCTAATTGTGCTGAACTCTTCAGCCCCTGCCTGCTCTGTCTCACCATCACACTTTCACCACCTATATATTCACCACACTTTATGTCAGCACTGAAGAACAGATCATTAGAAACACTGCGTAACCTCTACACCTGACACCTACCCTCATAAAAACCTAACCAGAGAAACTAGGTAAATAAAAAACAGCTGTCCAGGAGAAAAGAAACACAATTCAACTTGAAATCTTAGAAGAAAAATATTCTATTCTGAATCTTGTGCTCATTGCCGCAAAAATTAAAGAATTCAAAGACACCTTCTGTATCGTAGCTTCCAAGACTCTGCCACGTCTCCTAAACCCAGGCAATGCAGAGAGGCAAGGAAAGGTTTGCCCACTGCAGTGGTTTTGAGTCTGGATTTCCTACTGTGGTTCAAACTTAGGATACTGCTTGGACTTTGTTCTACCACCGCACTTTCCCCAGCTCCCTCCCTTCCAGCTTCTCTGGAAACACAAAGGCGCATCCCAGAATCAGAAGCTGACATCTGTTGTTGCCTCCGCCCTGCTTGATGTCACCCCAGAGAGCAGCCCAGCTCCTTCCCTCACCTCCTTCAAGACCACAGAGGTCTTCCCTGAGCAGCCCATGCACTAGAGAGCCCTCTGCCCCCATTTCTCCGCTTCATTCTTTTTCGTGGCTCTCATCACCTAATACATACAAGTATATTTTTATTTATTTATATCCTCTCTCTCTGCCCTCCCTCGAGGGCTGCTGCTGCTGCTAAGTCGCTTCAGTCAGCAGCACTAGCCAATTGAAATATAATGTGAGACATGTTTAATTTTAAATTTTCTAGTACCCAAACTAAAAAAGAAGTAAACATAAGCAGGGAAAATTAATTTTAATGTTTCTTCTTTAACCTCATGTATCCAAAAATTGGTGTTTCAAAATGTATTCAACATAAAAATTATTAATGAGATAGCTTACATTTTTGGTACTAAAATTTGGAGATCTGGTGTGTATGTTACAGTTATAGTGCATGTCAATTCAGACTCACCCCATTATAAGTGCACAAAGCCATATGTGGTCGATGGCTATAGTATGCGTAGTATAGCTTTGAAATAAAAACTCCATGGGGTGAAGGCTCGTTTGGCTCCCTGTTATGCACCCAACAGCTAGAACAGTGTCTGGCACATGGGATTTTTTTTAAGTATAGTTGATTTACAATGTCGTGTTAATTTCTGCTGCATAGCAAAAGGACTTCAGTTATACATACATATATATATATACATACACACATTTTCCTTTTTAAGTATTCTTTTCCATTATGGTTTATCATAGTATATTGAATATAATTCTCTGTGCTATATAGTAGGACCTTGTTTATCCATTCCATATACAAGAGTTTACACCTGCTAACCCCAACCTCCCATCCACACCATCCCACCCAACCCCTCTCCCCCGGGGCAACCACAAGTCTGTTCTGTAAGTTTTAGAGTCTGTTTCTGCTCTGTAGATAGGTTCATTTGTCTCATATTTTAGATTTCATGTATATGTGATATCATATGGTATTTGTCTTTCTGACTTCCTTCACTTAGTATGCTAATTTCTAGTTGCATCCATGTTGCTGCAAATGACATTATTTCAATTTTTTTATATTACATTATATATATGTACTGCATTGTGTTTATCCATTCATCTGTCAATAGACATTCCACTTGTTTGCATATCTCGGCTATTTTGAATAGTATTGCTGGGAACACAGGGGTGCTTGTATCATTTTGGATTGAGTTTTGTCTAGATATATTCCAGGAGTGGGATTGCTGGACATATGGTAATTCTATTCTTAGTTTTCTGAGAATACTACTTTCCACAGTGGCTGGAACAACTTACATTCTCCAACAGTGCAAGAGAGGTCCCTTTCTTCCACATCCTCTCCAGCATTTGTTATCTGTAGACTTTCTAATGATGGTCATTCTGACCAGTGTGAGGTCATACACACTGTAGTTTTGATTTGTGTTTCTCTGAAACTCCAGTACTTTGGCCACCTCATGTGAAGAGTTGACTCATTGGAAAAGACTCTGATGCTGGGAGGGATCGGGGGCAGGAGGAGAAGGGGACGACAGAGGATGAGATGGCTGGATAGCATCACTGACTCCATAGATGTGAGTCTGGGTGAACTCCGGGAGTTGATGATGAACAGGGAGGCCTGGCGTGCTGCGATTCATGCGGTCGAAAAGAGTCGGACATGACTGAGCGACTGAACTGAACTGAATAATTAGCAGTGTTGAGCATCTTTTCAAGTGCCTATTGGCCATTTATATTATTTCTTTGGAGAAATGTCTATTAATGCCTTCTGCTCATTTCTCAATTGAGTAGTTGTTTGTTGTTGTTGTTGAGTTGTATGAGCTATTTGTATATTTTGGAAATATACACCTGTCAGTCACATCACTGGCAAATATTTTCTCCCATTCTGTAGGTTGTCTTCATTTTGTTTATGGTTTCCTTTGCTGTGGAAAAGCTTGGAAGTTTGATTAGGTCCCATTTGTTTAGTTTTGTTTTTATTTCTATTGCCTTGGGAGACTGACCTAAGAAAACACTGGTATGATTTATGTCAGAGAATGTTTTGCCTGTGATGTCTTCTAGAAATCTTAGGATACCATATCTTATATTTAAGTTTTTAAGTCATTTTGAGTTTATTTTGTGTATAGTGTGAGGGTATGTTCTCATTTCAGTTTACATGTGGCTACCCAATTTTCCGAACTCTACTTGCTGAAGAGACTATCTTTTTCCCACTGTAAACTCTTGCTTCCTTTGTCGAAGATTGATTAACCAGAGGTCTGTGGGTTTATTTCTTGGCTCTCTATACTGTTCCATTGATTCATAGTCTGTTTCTGTGGCACATGGTTTTTAAATCAACTAACTAACATATTTCTTGTCTTCCATCTAACAAGCACGTATTGAATATATACAGTATGGGAAAAAAATATGGTAGAAATAAAGTTAATTATACGAGGGTACTTACAAGAAATGGGGGTTACTCTTCTACAGAAACAGAAAGACCGAGAAACTCCAAGAGCAAAAGAAAACAACCCATGTCAGTTTTAAGCAGAGTGGGAAAGGGCATGATTCGAACTGAAATGGGGCACCACTCTGGAGAAGTAGAGAGAGGATCACAGAGAAAGTTAGTGCAATGACTGGGATGAAGAGCCATGAAAGCTGGACTGAAAAGGGGTTGGGAGAGATGCGGAGGAGGCAGAAATAACAAGGTCGGGCCCTAGCCTGCCTGAGAACCACGTCAGGGAGGAATCATAAAGACAGGTTTTGAGCTCAACGGACAAGGAAGGAGACAGTACCATGACAAACCTGTGAGATCCTGAAAGATCACAGGTTTGTGGGGCTCTCCCTGGCAGGCCAGTATTGAAGATTTCACCTTCTAATCCAGGCATACGAGTTTGATCCCTGGCTGGGGAACGAAGATCCCACATGCCTTGTAGCCAAAAAAAAAAAAAAAAAAAGAAACCCAAAACATAACATAGAAATAATGTTGTAACAAATTCGATAAAGACTTAAAAAAAAGATGGTCCACATCAAAAAAAAAAAAAAAAAGAAAGAAACCTTAAAAAAATTCAAACATTAAAAAGCAAGTTTATGGAGGACAGGAGCTCATGAGGACTTGCCATCAGGTTCTAACACACAAACCCCAGCACATGACCGCATTTCCATCATTGTGACTTCTTCAAAATTAAGGCAACACAGTACTTCCAAGAACATCCCATGAGAAAATATCAACTGCAGAGGAGTCAGAAGCCCCCTCTCTGGGTCTCAGTTTTCCCTTCTATAAAATGAGGGGGCAAGGTTGAGCCAGGTATTCCCATCCCAGCCTGGAGATCACTCTCCTTGAATCAGGTGTTTAGAGCAGTCTTTCTGTGCCATGGTAGCCGAGAGCTCTAACAGAAGCGTATACAGCTATGAGTCTAATTCTCCCATTTATATAACACTTGGGTTATTCTTCACGAGTACCTGGACAAGAAAATGAAAGCCAGGAGCAAGCTCAATGCACTTACTGTCATCACAAACTCCATCCTTTCTACAGCTAATAATGTACCACGTGAGCAGTCAAACAACAGTGTTGACTGCCAGTGTGAACAGTCACATTCCTGAGCTGACGTTGTGATGCCCAGCAGTGAGGCTAGTCAGCCTGACTACAGAGGAAGGACATTCTTTTTACATCTGTTTACATGATATAAACACTTTGAACACAGGGCTGACAGCAAGGAACATCAGGAAGCCTGTTTCACTTGTCCACAAGTGGTTCAATGTACCCAGGTGTAAAATAGCATCTCACCTGAGACGCTCTTCCTCTTTTTTTCGGAGATTGAAGTCTCGCTGGACCACCTGGAGAACGTGCTCCGTTTCATCGTCGGTCAGACCAGACAGGTCCAGCTTCCTCCCCATGATTTAATACCAAACACAGAAGATGAAACAAGACCTGAGAAATCAAAGGAGAGACCACAAATTGAGGGCAAGAAAAAAGCTCTCCATGGATAAAATCAACCAATGTTGTTATTAAACAGAATTAAACACAGTGTTTATATAAGGTGGTTTCCTGCTCTGCTCTCATACTCAGCAAATATTTAGAGACAACTTCAGCAAGGCTGCAGAGAAAAAGAGATGGTAACTGATCATCAACACTGTTATTTATCCCAGTTCTTAAATTAGAAAAAAAAAACGATAAATTATTCTTTTCAATAAAATGAGGTGTACATGAGATCTGCTGTAAATTTCTACAAAACGCCAAAAGACAATAGCCAAAAGTTCTCAAGTTCTGTGATTTGAAGTCTCGAATTATAAATATTACACATAATTGCAAGATAAAAAAAAATCATACTTTAAAAAATATCCTCTATATCTCCTGAAGCTTTTATCACATGACTGAAATACAAACTAGAAATTGATAAACTCTCTTCTGCAAAAAAAAAAAAAAAAAAAAGTAAAATAATACTTTTAGACATTTTCTTAGCACCAGAAAATATATTTCAAAGAAACACCTCCCCAGGGGTGCATACTAAAAATTATGGGAAACCACATTTTTTTAAAAAAATAATTTTTAGTTAATGGTTGCACCCAGTGGTAAAATTAAATAATTCCAGAAAAGTGCCCAGAATTGAAGGGCGTCACAAACATAAATTCAAACATTCTCCACAAAAATATCTCTGGAATCAATGCAGCAAGATTTCAAAAGCATTATTACATACCATAACCAGTGAGTTTTATCTAAGCAATGTAAGGTGGTTCAGCATTCAAAAATCAATCAGAGTAACCCACTACATTAGTAGGAAAAAATCATCCGATCATTTCAAGAGATGCAGAAGAAGCATTTGACAAACTTCAGTGCCCATTCATGATAGAAACCCTCTGAAAGCTGAGACTAGAGAATATTCCCTCCATCGTATAAAAGGCATTAAAAAAATAAAAACAACAAAAACCTACAATTAGCGTCAAATTCAGTGATGAAAGACTGTTTCCCCCTAAGATCAGGAAAAAGGCAAGAATGACCACTCTTACCACCTCTACTCAATACTGAATGTCTTTATTATAAAGCTACAGTAATCAAGACTCAGTGGTATTGGCATAGATGTAGGTGTAACAGCTGTCTAGTAACAGAGCATCACAGATGAGGTGGCTTAGATAACAGAGATGTATTTTCTCCCAGTTTTAAAGGCTAGAAGTCTGAGATCAGGATGTTGGCAGAGCTGACTTCTCCTGAAGTCCCTCTCCATGATTTACAGATGGTCATCTTCTGCCCATATCTTCCCATGGAGTTCCCTCTGTGCACATCTATGTCTTAATTTTTCCTTCTTATAAGGATTACCAATTGCATTGGATTAGGGTTCACTCTAATACCATCATTTTAACTTAACTGCCACTTTAAATATTCCATCTCCAAATACAGTAAAAATCTGAGGTGCTCACGTTAGGACTCCAACATATGAATTTGTCTCAGCCTGTAACTCTTCACCCTTTGCACCCCCCTCCGCCAGACAGCACGTCCTTCTCACATGTACGTTACAATCACCTCATCCCAACAGCCACAAAAGTCTTAACCTATTCCAGCATCAACTCGGAAGTCCAAAATCTCATCTCGTTATCATCTCCATTAGGTATAGGTGATTCATCCTGAGGCAAAAATCCTTCCCCCTTGTGAACCTGTGGAAGCAGACAAGTTATCTGCTATCAGAGTAGAGTAGTGGGGCAGGCATTGGAGAGACATTCCATTCTAGCCGGGAGAGGTTGGAAAGGAGAAAGAAGACTTAGATCTCAAGCAAGTCTGAAAGCAGGGCAAATTCCATTAGGTTTTTTTAATTAAGTTATACTTGACGTACTATACTATATTAGTTTCAGCTGTACCACACAGTAATTCGATATTTTTATACATTATGAGATAATCAGCACAAGTCCGGTTACCATCCAAAGTTGTTACAATATTATTGACTATATTCCCCATGTGTCCTTTTTTCATGCATAATCTACTATTTGTTTATTTTTAATATTTTTGTCCCTATGTGTACTTTACATTCCCGTGACTTCTTTATTTTATAATTGGAGGTTTGTGCCTCGTAATTCCCTTCGCCGATTCATCTGTTCCCTCCACCCCTTCTCCTTCAGCAACCACCAGTTTGTTCCCTGTATTTATGAGTCTCCTTCTCTTTCATTTGTTTAAGGCTCAAGGATAGCTCTCTTTGGCTCCGTGCTCTATCCTCCGAGTGCAGCAGGTCAGCGGGCTCACCCCCTTGACCCTGGGTGTAGCCGCAGCAGCGTGGCCCCCTCTCAGTAACTGAGGGGGACATCGCCCTCCCCAGGCCACGGTGACAGTGACACCCCTGCAGACCTCTGTTTTGTCTTCAGGATTATTCTTCCCTTTTCCTGATGGATGAAGCGTGCTGGTATCCAAATAGCTCTATTGGCCCACCCTGTAGCCTCTCAGAAGTCCAGCAGCCTTCCCTCAGTTATTCTGTCTCTATTTAGTTTAAGCTGGCAGTGTTTCTGTCGATATAAATTCTCCAAAACTTTCTCAGCTTCCCATGCAGTTCTCAGGGGGCCAAGCCATCAGACAAGAGGACCCTCTACAGATCTGTCCTGGGTAACAGCATCTCGGTTTCCGGTTTCTGCTGTAATGGTTGACTGGATCTGTGAGCCACAGTCTAATCTCATAAGCAAATGGTTGTCCAGTCACACCCTGCTTGCTGTCTATAGACAGACTTTCTCATTTTTGCAGTATGAGTATACTGAGAATTTTCCAAATCTGCAAGTTCTGGTTCCTTTTGTGGAACAATTCTGTCTTCAATTTACCTCTCTCCTCTCACGTCTCATTATAGCAGCAAGCATAAACCAGTCTTTAATACTTATTTTAGAATTCTCAGGTAACTATCCAAGTCCATAGTCACTGACAAGTTCTACTTTACATAAAACAGTGGAACACCATTAGACCAAATTCTCTGCCGCTTTATAACCAAGAATGCCTTTCCTTCAGTTTCCAGTTATATATTTCTCATTACTTTCTGAAACCTCAGACTTCGCTAGCATTCATATTTCTATCAACTTTTTGTTCATGATAATATATGCGTTCTCTAATATAAGAGAAGCTTTCTCTTCATCTTTCCTCTTTTCTTCCCAAGTCCTCACTACATTCACCTTTAACATTCATATTTCTACTAACAGCAGATCAATTGTGAGCTGCTGGGTCAGAGGTTAAAGCGTCTGCCTGCAATGCGGGAGACCCAGGTTTGATCCCTGGGTTGGGAAGATCCCCTGGAGAAGGAAATAGCAACCCACTCCAGTACTCTTGCCTGGAGAATCCCATGGAGGGAAGAGCCTGGTAGGCTACAGTCCACAGGGTCGCAAAGAGTTGGACACGACTGAGCTACTTCACTTTCTTTCTTTCTTTCTACTAACAGTCTCCTAAGGGAAACCTAGACTTTTTCTAACATACAGCTCAAAACTCTTCCATGCTCTACCCTTATCCAGTTCTGAAGTCACTTCCACATTTTCATACAGAAGAAGAAACAGACATGGCAGATACACATATACAAAGATGCTAATTTCATTGGTAGTTATAGAATTGCAGTTAAAACCATACATGTGCATGAAATAAACATGTATTTCATACACACCAAAACTGTTTTTATGCAGTGTTGCCAGGAGGTGGAACAATTCTGATACAGTGAGTACAAACTGGTACAGTCTCTCTGTAACACAATTAGGCCTCGTTTTCAACATTGAAGATGCACGCAGATCAGCATTTCTGTAGGGATATTTCTCAGACATCATCTTGCAAATATGCACCAACAGACAGGAATTGGGTTGAATCATATGAAATAAATGGGAACCTATAAAAACTCCTATTTCACATAGCTCATCCTAACAGAAGAACATTAGTAACAGTAACATTCAAAAGAGCAAAAAATATAAATAAGTAAGACCTGTAAACCATCTCAAACAATCATAAACAGGAAGAAGGATAAACAAATAGTGTATATGCTTGTTTCATACCAACGGAATACTCCACTGCAATGAAGAAGAACATCCTAAAGGTATATTCCACATCCATGAATCTCTAATAAAATGTGCAGTTGAAACAGACAAGCCACATGTATATGCATGTACAGCATGCAAACTGTATGACTCATTTTTATATCAAGTTCAAAAGCACAGAAAACCAAGAATACATATATTTATTTTTAAGAATGAATGTGGTAAAACAATACAGAACAAAACGGGCCCTCTGTGAAGGAGAGAGAAGATCTGCTGGGGATAGTCACATGTGGGTGGGAAGAGAGCCTGGAGCAATTGCTGGTCTGAGGAAGTGACTCAGGAAGAAGACCCCACGGCTGGGCTGCTCAGCAAAGGGGAGGCTTCTTAGCTGCCATCTTCTAGTCTCCCGATGAGCAGGAAGAAACATATCAGGGAGCACAGGGAAAATGCAGACTGACTTCCCCCTTTAGAACACCTTATTAAAGGTGATAACGGCACTTTGGAGTCTCCCAGAAGGTGATATGTCTGCCCCCTTCACTTCACTGGCTTTTGGGTTCTGAGAATTCAAAGTGAGATTCTAAGATGCCCAGTTTGGACAAGACAGAAGTGGCAACTTTGATTATATCAAATCTAAGTGATCAGGACTCAAGAGGCATAAATGGTTTCTGTAGAGAAATAAACAAAATAGCTGTAAATGGATAAGACAGAGAATAATGAGAAACCCTTTGGGGGAAATAGTAAAAGCGTCTTCCCTTTTTTACAGTAAACACAATTAGATTTCCTGCATCATAGGAGAAACAACATCAGTAGGGCTGGAAAAGCCTCAGTGTCCATGAGTCAGAGGTCACACAGGTTTGACTCTTTCATTTACAGATGGGAGAGTGTAAGCCCAGAGGGAAATGATTTCCCAGACACAAAACTGGTTCAGATGCTCTGACTTTCAGACCTGGTCCTCCCACTCCTGGATTTCTCTGGTTTATACTCAAATAAGAAGGTAGCAGAGAGAATACATTTTAAAATTTAGTAATGAGAAAATTAATAAACTTCAAGATTTAATTATATCACCATTTCCCTAACATGTATTTCTCAGGTCACTGTTCCTGTTCTGAGTGTTCTGAGAAAGGAGAGCTCAGAGATGAAATAAAGTAGAGAAGAATGCCTCACACTGCATGTCCTCATGGGCATGCACAGTGCATATAAGCTTATCAGAGCCTCTAAGAAGTCTGTCACTAAAGAGCCAGTCTGTGCTTAACTCTGTATTCGTCAAATGCATGTGTCTGCAGACACCTCTTTCTTTAATAACAACTGCCTCTTCACATCCAAAGAAATGACTGTTTGAGAATTATTGGCATAAGTCCATCCCATGATGACAAACTACAGTAGCTACTGTAATATAATTACTGAATTGATTTAGCTGGGGTTTTAAAAATGCAATTATCATAGGAAACTACAGAGTTATATGAGCTTTAGAAGAAGCTGAGCACTTAAAAAGGAAAGCAGATGGATACAACTTTACACATAGAAAACTAAAATAAAGGCAGAATTGTCTACACTATTCTTGAACAGAACAACTACAGGGAGGATCCAGACAATTCTATAGGAAACTAGGTAGCACAGACCTTGCAAGAATATGAAATACACACACAACAGGAAGTTCATCATGAAGGGTCAGTGTTTGCACAAATGACATTCTAGAAAGAGACCTAGAACAGGTGGATAAAGGACAAATGCATTAATGGGACCTTTACAAATCCACTGCGTGTGTGTGTGTGTGTGTGATGCACCTGATACACAGAGAGAGGTAAAGAGATTAACTTGGAATACCCAAAGTCTTAAAAACAATAAAGGGTAAATACTGCTGGGGCTTCCCTCTTTGACCATCGTTAGATCTTGACTAGAGCTGAAGAGAAATTTCTTACTTCTACAAAGGAATCAAAATGTTAGGGCTGTCCCATTTAAGACTCTCATTATCAGGTGGTAAAAAAAGAAAAGAACTTGGCCTGGGAAGAAAAGAAAGAAAAATACAAGTGGTCTGAGATGTACTTGCATTGCAACTTCTTTGGAGTAAGTGGTGCTTGGGCTGTAGAACTCTCTTTCATTCCTTCACCTTCGAGGGTGTTATCCCTGCCACGAATGGCCCCCTCTCTGAGACTCATTCTTTACCTGTACACAGGAAAGGCCCAGATAAGACATGGTCATACCAACAGGGCATAGTTGATTGGACCAGGGATGTTACATCTCTCTCCTGGGAATGATATTAACAGGAGGAAGAAAAAGGAATAGAAAAATAGCAGTAGAATAAATTACAGTAGATAACTTTCCAAATGTGATGAAAAGTGTTGTTAGTCCTCTCATTCAAGAAGCTCCACAAACTCTTCATTGCTGTTTAATTGCTAAGTCATGTCAGACTCTCTTGCAACCCCATGAACTATAGCCTGTCAGGCTCCTCTGTCTAGGGGATATCTCAGGCAAGAATGCTGGAGTAGGTTGCCATTTCTTTCTCCAGGGGCTCTTCCTGACCGAGGGGTCAAACCTGTGTGGTGGATTCTTTACCACTGAGCCAACTGAGAAACTCCAACAAATTCTACATAGGAAAAATTCTAAGAATGCACATCTAGACACATCATAGTCAAACAATCAAAAGTCAAATAAAACACAGAATCTTGATGGTAACAAGAGAAAAATGATTCATCACACACAAAGGATCTTCAGTTAAGATCAACTGCTGACTTCTTATCAGGAATCACTGAGGTCAAAAGGCAGAGAGATGATATATTCAAAGAACTGAAAGAAAAGGATTATTATCCAAGAATTCTGTATCCAGAAAAGTATCCTTCAAAAATTAAGGATAAATTAAGACAAGACATTCCAGATAAGCAAAAATGGAGAGATTCTACCACCAACTGACCTGCTTTACAAGAAATACTAAAGGAAATCTATTCAGCAAAGACTGACAGAATTTTTAAAAAGATATGGACAATTCAGCAATAATAGAGATTTCTATATCAACCTTTAATAATAGAGCAATTAGCAAAACATCAGCAAGGATATAGAAAAGTTAACCCATAATATCATCTATGTAGCTCTTACATCTACAGAACACTCTACATGATGGCAGAACATGCATTCTTAAGTACACATGGAATATTCTCCAGGTAGACCATGCATTAGGCTGTAAAATAAATCTCAATACATTTAAAGGAATTGAATAATATAAAATATATTCTCTAATTACAATGGAAGGAAGTTAGAAATTAATAACAAAGAAATTTGGTATATTCACATGTATATGGAAATTAAACAATGTACAAAAATAAATAACCACGGGGTCAAGAGAAATAAGAAAATACCTTGAGATAAATAAAAATGAAAACACATATACCAAAACTTATGGAATGCAGCTAAAGTAGTGCTTAAGGGTAAATTTATAGATATAAACACCTATATTAAAAAGGAACCATGACAAATCTATAACCTCACCTTCTACCTTTAAAGATTTTTAAAAAAGGAAAGCAAACTGAACCCAAGTAAGCAGAAGGAAGTAAATAATAAAGACCAGAGAGGAAACCAATGGAATAGAAAAACAATACAGAGAAAATAAAATCCAAAGTCAGTTCTTTGAAAAGATCAACAAAACTGACAAATCTTTGGCAAGATTGATCAAGAAAAAAAACATAAGATTCAAATTACTAAAACCAAGAATGAAAGAGGGCCGTCAATACTGACCTTACAAAAATAAGGATTATAAAGGAATACTGTGAACAGTTGTATGCCAGAAATTTAGATAACCTAGATGAAATGAAAAAAAAATCCTAGACAGCTCACCAAAACTGACTCAAGAAGAAATAGAAAGTATGTATAGGTCTATAACTAGTAAAGATATTAAAATAATAATAAAAGCTTCCACAAAGAAAATCAAACATTAAAAAAAGAAAAATTAACACCACCCCTTCCCCCAAAAGTAGAATAGGAGGAAATACTTCTTAATCCATTTTAAGAAGCCAGTATTACCCTGATACGAAAAGCAAACAAGGATATCACAATAAAATAAACCTATAAACCAATATCCCTTATGAATACAGATGAAAAAATCCTCAACAACATATTAGCAAACAAAATCCAGCAACATACAAAAAAGGATTAGGTACAGCATAACAAAGAAGGGTTTATGGCATGAATGCAAGGTTGGTTGAACATGTGAAAATCAATCAATGTAATGTAGCATGTTAATAGAATATAAAGGGCAAAGATCCCATAATCTTAATAAATACAGAAAAGTGTTTGATAATATCCAATACACTTTCTGATATAGAAATAGACGGGAGCTTTCTTTTTTAAATTAAGTTTTATTGGAAAATAGATGAGTTACAATGTTGTGTTTCTGCTGTAGAGCAAGGTGAATCAGTTATACATATACCTATATCCATTCTTTTTTAGATTCTTTTCCTATATAGGTCATTACAGAGTATTGAGTAGAGTTCCCTGTGATGCATGGCATGTTCTTATTAGTTACCTGTTTTATGTATAGTAGTGTGTATATGTAAGTCCCAGTCTCCCAAGTTATTCCTCCATCCCCTTTCCCCCTTGGTAACTATATGTATGTTTTCTCCATCTGTGACTCTATTTCTGTTCTGTAAATAAGCTCATTTGCACCATTATTCTAGATTCCACATATAACCTACATCCTATGATATTTGGCTCTCCCTGTCTGACTTACTTCACTCAGTATGACAATCTCTAGGTTCATCCATGTTGCTGCAAATCGCATTATTTCATTCTTTTTTATCAGATCAGTCGCTCAGTCGTGTCCGACTCTTTGTGACCCCATGAATCACAGCACGCCAGGCCTCCCTGTCCATCACCAACTCCCGGAGTTCACTCAGATTCATGTCCATCGAGTCAGTGATGCCATCCAGCCATCTCATCCTCTGTCGTCCCCTTCTCCTCTTGCCCCCAATCCCTCCCAGCATCATTCCATTGCATATATTACCACATCTTCTTTATTTACTCCTTCATCGATGGACATTTAGATTGTTTCTATGAGCTGGCTATTGTAAACAGTGCCGCAGTGAACACTGGGGTACATGTATCTTTTTGAATTATGGTTTTCTCTAGATATACGCCTAGGAGTGGGGTTGCTGGATCATATGGTAGTTCTGTTTAGTTTTCTAGGGAGCCTCCATATGTCCTTCATAGCATCTGCACCAATTTATATTCCCACCAACTGTACAGGAGGGTTCCCTTTTCCCCACATCCCCTTCAGTGTTTATTGTTCATAGATTTTTAGATGATGGCTATTCTGACTGGTGTGAGGTAATACATTGTAGTTTTGATGTGCATTTCTCTAATAATTAGTGATATTGAGCATCTTTCCCTGTGCTTTGTAGCCATCTGCATGTCTTTGGAGAAATGTCTATGTAGATCTTCTACCCATTTTTTTGATTGGATTTTTTTTTTTATATTGAACTGCATGAGCTGTCTGTATATTTTGGAGATTAATCCCTTGCCTGTTGCTTCATACAAGGGAACTTTCTTGGATTAAGGCTGTCTACAAAAAACTCACAGCCAACATCATACTTAATGTGAATGAATAGATGCTTTCCCCTCAAATGTCATGAAGACAAGATTGTCACTCTTATTCTATTCAGTATAGTACTAGAGGTTCTAGCCAGGTCATTTAGGCAAGAAAGAGAACTAAAAAGCATCTAAATTAGGAAGGAAATTGGGACCACATCTATTCAGAGAAAACACAGTCCCTTATAGAAAATTCAAAGGAATACACAGACACAAAACCAATTAAAACCAAAAAACTGAGATCAGCAAATTTGCAAGATACAAGATCAATATACACAAATCAACCTGTATCTTTTCAAATTATGGTTTTCTCTAGATATATTCCCAGAAATGGGACTGCTGGATCATATGGTATTTCTACATTTAGTTTTCTAAGGAACCTGCATACTGTTCTCCACAGTAGCTGTACCAGTTTACTTTCCCACCAACAGTGTAAGAGGGAACCCATGACTTCCTGTAGTCTGAATGCCATCACTCTGAGACTGCCAGGCACCAGCTCCTATAAGCCTGACAAGCTCCATCTGCACCATTGACCCTCCTGATACCCCATGGAGGCTCCAAGTTCATGCTATTTTAGGCAAAACTTCCTTCCTCATCAAACAGAATTGATACTATAATTTTATTTCTGGCAAATGAGAGCAGTTCTAGA
Organism: Tragelaphus eurycerus; assembly: GCA_935064755.1. NCBI lineage: Eukaryota > Metazoa > Chordata > Mammalia > Artiodactyla > Bovidae > Tragelaphus > Tragelaphus eurycerus. The sequence goes on along the minus strand of CAKXYN010000001.1, from coordinate 28,188,708 downwards.
AGTTGAAAATTATTGGGAGGTCAGGAGATCTCATTATCCCCCTCCATTTGAGATTTGATGGTATTTTCTACCTACTGAATCTTGATGGAAACTTCTTCAGAAGTATGGTAAAAGCAGGTATTGGGAGATGTTTCAGATGGTGTTAGATGGACACACACATACCCACCCATCCACTGAGCACAGAGTAGATGGAGTTAGCAGGAGAGAAGGGTGGAGGGGACATAAAATGGAAGTCTAAATCATCAGTTCTCAACTGAGTACCCTATGTTGCCTCCCAGGAGATAATTAACAAGGTCTGGGCAGATTTTTAGTTGTTTCTAACGGGAGTATGCTACTGGCATCTAGTGCGTAGTGGCCAGGTGCTGCTGCTATTGCTAAGTCGCTTCTGTCGTGTCCGACTCTGTGTGACCCCATAGACGGCAGCCCACGAGGCTCCCCCGTCCCTGGGATTCTCCAGGCAAGAACACTGGAGTGGGTTGCCATTTCCTTCTCCAATGCATGAAAGTGAAAAGTGAAAGTAAAGTGCTCAGTCATGCCCAACTCTTCGAGACCCCATGGACCGCAGCCTACCAGGCTCCTCTGTCCATGGGATTTTCCAGGCAAGAGTACTGGAGTGGGTTGCCAACAATAATACACAGAACAGCTCTTGGCAACAAAGAATTATCTATTCCAAAATGTCAATAATGCCAAGGTTGAGAAAACCTGATCTAAACTGAAAGCTGCACAGCGGTCAGATTCTTCCTGTGTGCTTCCCAGTAGCCCCAGGTATGCTCCACAAGTTCACAAGGGGGACTTCACTATTGCCTGCACACTGAAATTACACCATTGGTTCTCAGGCTTCGGGCTCAGACAGAAACTAAATCACTGCCTCTCCTGGGTCTCCAGCTCCCTATCTTTGGATTTGTGAGCCTACATAATCATGTGATCCAATTTCTTATAATAAATCTTTTTGTTTGATACATATATACACATACACATACATATAGACACACATATCCTGTTGGTTCTGTTTTTCTGGAAACTCTGGTGAATATAGACACATACACACATTACATGTTACTGGCAAATAAAATGACCTCATTTATATACCTTGATTGCATTTTTCTGTCCTCATCTGCAAGGACCAAACTAACAGGTCTGTAGAAGAGCTCGGTGCATTTCTCTGCCATCTTAAGTTAGAGCGGTGCCTACAACCCCCTACTTCTGTTTCCTGAGCTTTTGGTCACAGTGGTAGCCCCATGATGCCTCTCTTGCCTTTTGGACTTTTTCGTCTGTCTGCTTCCCAGCCTTTGGGGGTTTTCATGTTGATCCCCTGCACAGACGACAGCTAATGAACACTCGATAAAAATACACAGCTCTTCAGCCCACTAAGAATTTCCTCTTCAGTTTCAACTAGATAATGATGCTCTCTGCTTCCTCTGTTATATAAAATCTGGTAGATTTCTTCTGACTGTAATAAAAGTGTGTCAAGATAGGAGTTGGCAACTGGCTGCATTTCAAACTTGAGCACATAAGACTATGAAAAAATGGACATTAAAGCTTCACTAATTCAGACTTCATCAATTCCAAATTTGTGATCGCACAGTACGCTAAAATGTACTATTCTCAAAACAAAGGGATTAAGACAAAATAATAGTAGGTGAGAAAAGGAGAATATTTACCTTCTAAAGAGAGCAAATTATTATCAGGTACTTACTGAGAAGTATCAATCTATATCTAAACAGCACAATTACAGTGAAAGCAAATAACAGCTGCAGAGCCTGGGTCTGTAGTATGCAAACCTCAGAGGGTTACACTGGAACTTAATCTCAGGACCTGGGTTGAGCACTGTGTACACCTTCACTGAGTAGAGGCTCGGACAACTAGAGATAAAGAACAGTCAGGCACAAAGTGGTGAGGTCTACCTCAGGAATGAGCTGGGAGCCATTGCCCCTAGATTGGGGAAAAGAGAGAGGGCATGAGCCAGAGATGGAGAGACTTCCTGGTGTTGGTCTTGTTTGGGCCCTGGCCAGGACAGGCAAGGGTTGGTAGGTATCCAGGCTGAGGGAGGCTTCCCTTGGCGACATGCATGCATTGGTTCAGCGTGTCTGCTGCAGGGTTGCAGATGGTGTCTGCAGGAGACCCAGTTCGATCCCTGAACCAGGAAGATCACCTGGAGGAAAGCATGGCAACCCACTGCAGTACTTTTGCACAGAGAATCCCATGGACAGAGGAGCCTGGTGAGCTACAGTCCATGGGGTCACACATGACTGAAGTGGCTAAGCAGCAGCAGCAGCAGGGTCACTTAGGTAGTGATGGGAAGCTGGGGTGGAGATGGACAGGCACAGAGGCAGGCAGCTGAAGCCACTGTCGTGGTCTAGGTGGGAGCTCGAAGTTGAGAAGAAAAGAGAGACGACGACTCAAAGCTGCCTATTTATTCCTAGGTTAAACTTTTTCCTCTTGGAAAATATTCAGGCAGGTCAAAGTTCAACTCCCAGTGGGCAGCTCCTTCCCTCTCCCTCCTTCCCAAGATGGCATCTGGCAGGAGGGGCAGGCGTTACTGTTCTTGGCAATAAAGACGAGTACACACAGCCTTTCTAGGCTGGGCCCTGCCATGGGGTTCATTGGGCATCTGGACTATAACTATCTAAAGGGAGACCAGTCTTCTCTGTCCTTTGTCACAAGTGGCACGCTCAGTGGTTACTCATGAGTTGATGGCCTTGGTTTGTTGATTGATCTGTTGTTGTTCAGTTGCTAAGTCACGTCCAACTCTTTGTGACCCCATGAACTGCAGCATACCAGGCTTCCCTGTCTTTCACTGTCTCCCAGAATTTGCTCAAACTCATGTCCATTGAGTCAGTGGTGCTATCTAACCATCTCATCCTCTGTCGCCCCCTTCTCCTCCTGCCCTCAATCTTTCCCAGCATCAGGGTCTTTACCTCCTTCTATCAGGAGGCCAAACTACTGGAGCTTCAGCTTCAGCATCAATCTTTCCAATGAATATTTAGGGTTGATTTCCTTTAGGACTGACTGGTTAGATCTCCTTACAGTCCAAAGAGTCTTCTCCAGCACAATTTGAAAGCCTCACTTCTTTGGCGTTCAGCCTTTTTTATGGTCCAATTCTTACATTCATACATGACTATTGGAAATAACCATAGCTTTGACTATAAGGACCTGTGTTGGCGAAGTAATGTTGCCACTTATACTGTCTAGGTTTATCATAGCTTTTCTTCCAAGGAGCAAGTGTCTTTTAATTTTGTGGCTGCATTCACCATCCACAGTGATTTTGGAGCCCAAGAAAATAAAATTTGCCACTGTATCCACTTTTCCCCGTCTATTTGCCATGAAGTGATGGGACCAGAAGCCATGACTTAGTTGGCTTAAAACTCAACATTCAGATTGATTTGAGAGCAGCCTATCAAAAAGAACCCTTGCCAAATCTCACCAGGTCCTGCCACAAGGGGTGCTAGTAAGTGTCAGCTACTTTGTGCCAGATTAAGATTATCCAAAATGCCTACTCAGTGTCTAAAACTCAATAAAGGACTTTGAAACTCAAAGATATAGCCTGTACATGAATGAACAATGGCCTCAATACGCGAAAGGAAGACAAATGGAGATAACGTCTTAAAGAATTTGGATTTTGAAGATGACACATGGAAACATACGTGTATGCTGCTCTCAGCCATTTACTGTCATCATCCCATTTCAAGAGGGGCCCAGAGCACGAGACGGCTCTGTCGCAAGGCCAGGCAGTACTGCCAGAGGCTGCCTCTTGGTTTATGCGGGACCCAACAGACCCAGCGGCATCAAAGTGCCTGCAGCAAACGGAGATGCCATCCAGGGCCTCAGGGAAGCTCTAGGAGGAGCACCACAAAGGCTTTCAAGGGCGTCAGAGCAGAGCGCCACCCTCCTCCACAGGCAACTGGTCTCCGTTTGAAAATTAGCTCCTGCTGGCTACCGGGCCCTGGTACTGAATGCCTAACTACAGAACATCAAGTGACCATGTGCCCAGGAGAAGCTAGCTTTGAGCCTCTTGTTAGGCTCTGCATGAACAGTATGGACCCACTGTCAAGTGGAAATGCTATATAAGCAATCAGACCCAATCAGTTCCAGAAGGCTTAAGTTGCATGGGCAGGTAACTCAGACTTCTCCCCATCTCCTGTGTCTGCTGCTTTGTCGCCACTCCCTCCGTCCACACCTACATCCTCACAGGAAGTTCTTGATGATCAACCAGTGTAAGAGGAAAAGCCTCAGTCTGGATTCCTGGATGATTCTGTAAAGAATCACTGACACCAACCAGAAGTGGACAGCTGTAGCATTACAGCCCCACTCTTGGTGGCTCTGAAAGATAGCAGTGAGGGTCCTCCTGCTGGTGGGCAGGATTTCAAGCTGTGTTTTGATCTTCCACTTTGTCTGGACCACAAGATGTCCGGAAGAATGGGCCTGACATCAATTCACAGACAGTAACCAACAGAACGGCAGGATAGGAGAGAACAGAGTTGGGAGATCAATGACAAGGAGGTCTGAGGAAGAGGAGTGTGGAGACCTTTCTGAGGACCCGAGTGTGATGTCATTTGAATATCTCTGCAGAAGTTCTCAGTCAGCAGGTGAGGAAGGCTATTCCCATGTGTTTATTCAGTGAGTCCTTGTACACAATGAACATGGCAGGAGGGTCCAACAACGTGGCTACTCAAAGGTACAATTGCACAGACTTCCTCTTTGCAGGCCTAATCGCCTGTCGCCAATGTCTGGGGACACATCTTCCTGACACCAAACACCAGTGCTGAGTGCCTCCCCTGGACGTGGAGGGGAGGAAGCCAGTCACCCGCCTGCTGGCAGTGATACACTAGGCCTTCCGTCATGGAGTGGGTAGTGAGTCCTTCCTGGACCACATATGTATGCACTTCCCATCTCTGCCTCAACCTTTACCCATCACTTACAGAATACTTGGGGGTCACAGCTCTCCCCCAGCATGTTGTGATTGACCAAGAAACTCATTTACAGCAAATGAAGTTTGGCCATGGACTTACATCCATGGAATTCACTCATCTCACTGATGTACATCATTCACACATCACCTGGTGAGCTCGAGGGAAGATCTACCAAAGACTTTTGATCCACCAGTTTTCTACCTCTGAACTACATGATCTTCAAAACACCTCTCTGATCTGATCTTTTTGAATGCTGTGGCATCTGCAGTGACCCAAGGCCCAAGTGGAATAAATAGGTTTCTTTCTTCTTTTTTGAAGCCTCAATATAGTGAAAGTTGAAATAAATGTTTGAACTGGACTGCAGTGTACATTTTTCAAAATGAAAATAGTTTCAAATAGAAATACTTACAATGAAATATTGTGCTCAGCTAGAAGGCCTTTCAAACTGTGGTTACAGTCAAAGATAAATAAGCAATAATATTAAAAAGAGATTTGATCCTAGATAATGTCCTACTGGATAGATTAAAAAAGAGGAGAGCAAAGTTGCTCTAGGCAAAAAAAAAAAAGAAAAAAATCTACAATTCAACACCATGGCAGGAGGGAAATAGCTTAATGATCTTTAACATTAGCCTGCTCCATGGCAAGTTTCACCAACCCAGCTATACTTCAGTAATACGTCTTCCCATCCGCAGGAGGTTCTGAGACATATACTTCTTTTTAATTAAAGTTAGATACTTCAAAGATAATTAAAGGTGTGTTTTAGAAATCTATAGACAAGATTCCAGAACTCTAGAGCAGAAGATAACCAAAAAGCTACTGTTTTATTTTAAATAAAGTGGTTCAGCATTTGAGAAGGATGTCAGGGAAGGTAGTTGAGCATTGAGTAGTAATGCCCATGGGTATTTAATTCAAACTGAATAGAAATGGAAAATGAATTGTCTTCATTTTTAAAAATTTTATTGAAGTATAGTTGATTTACAATGTTGTATTAATTTCTGCTGTATAGCAAAGTGACTCAGTTATACATATCTTCTTTTTCATATTCTTTTCCATTATGATTTATCATAGGACAGTGAATGTATTTCCCTGTATATGTAGTAGGACCTTGTTTGTCCATTCTGTACATCATAGTTTGCATTTGCTAGTCACAAGCTCCCAGCCCTTCGCTCCTCTTCCCATCTCGCCCTTGGCAGTCACAAATCTATTCTCCGTGTCTATCAGTCTGTTTCATATATAAATTTATTTGTGTCATATTTTAGATTCCTCATATAAGTGATATGGTATTTGTCTTTCTGACTTACTTTTCTTAGTATGATAATCTCTAGGTGCATCCATGTTGCTGCAAATGGCATTATTTCATTCTTTTTCATGGCCAAGTAATATTTCACCACACACACACACACACACACACACACACACACACACACACACACACACACACACACACACACACACACACCCCTTCATCCGTTCATCTATTGATGGACATTTAGGTTGTTTCTATGTCCTGGCCATTGTAAATAGTGCTGATACAAACACAGAGGTGCATGTATCTTTCTGAGTTATAGTTTTGTCTGGATATTTGCCTAGGAGTGGGATTGCTGGATCATATGCCAACTCTAGTTTTTTGAGAAACCTCCATGCTGTTCTTCATAGTGGATGCACCAATTTACATTTCCACCAACAGTATAAGAGGGTTCTCTTTTCTCCACACCCTCCCAGCCAAACTGTCTTCATTTTTTTTCTCAAAGCTCCAAAGGTAACGCACTAAAAGTACAGTGGAAATATTCTATAATGTGGCCAGTGGAGTTTGCTATAGTCTCTGCCCACTGATTCTAAAGTCAGAAAACACGACTTGGTCCCTATATGGACCCAGAGAAATGCCAAAGGAGAAACCAGAAATAAAGCACGTGGCCCTGCTCTAAATTTCCACAGTGAGGGATAGGACGGGGGTCTCCAACAACATGAACTCCTTCAGCCTGGTCTGGCCAGGGCCCTTTTTCTGAGCCATCTCTTGACCATCTCTTGCTTCTGGACCCTCAGTTCTGCCAAACACTTATTGAAGGAGAATAATCCCAGTCAGGCATTCATCAGTAAGAACCTCTTAACCATTGTCTGCCCACCTCATTCTTTTTCCTCTAGAGCTTTTGTGTAGTTTTCAGTACCTCAAATTCCCATTTATGGACATTTGAAAGATATGATAATATCATAGAAGAAAATTAATCACCTGACATCATCAAACAGGATCAACTAGTACTAACCCATTGGTTCATTTAAGTCTCATTTCCCCCACTCTTTGTAAGGACTGTTGTCATTTATATCTTATTATACAAAGGAGTATGCTATACATTCATTTCTGCTAAACTCTTATATCTCCAGTATTTTTTTTTTTTTCATGTTAGCAAGATCACTTTCAAGTCTCACTCCTAATGGCTCCATTATATTGTATCAAGTGGATGTACCTGTTGACCTGTTCCTAGTGGTGAACCTCTGGGTTAATTTCAATTCTGGACTACTTCATAGAAAACTAGGACAAACACCTTTGTGCATGAAGGGTTTTCCACATTAAGGATTTTTCCCCCTTCAGGTAGATTCCCAGAAATAAAATGACTACGTTTAAGGTTAATAATATTAAGGCCCCTGAGACACATTTTCAGGCATCTAGTTGAAGAGCAACAACAAAATAGTGAGGCCACGTGAATGGCAAAATTGGCACAGATGCCAACAGGCCTACCACTGAAAAGTCTTATTTGTGTAGGCTCATTGGAGGCACCACTTTATGTTAAAATTATGTCTATTCCTCAGAACAGAGATGAGAAGTGAACTGGTAGACAGGGCTGAAATAATAACGCAAATGCAGCACTGAGAAAGGAAGAAAAATGTGGAACAGAGATTAAAAGACACAGATGATGTAGGAGAAAGATTCTGCATATCTAATTAGAGTTCCAGGAGCAGAGAATGAGGAAAAGCAATATTCAAAGAAATAATGACTGAGAACTTTCCAGAACATGAATTAGACATCAGTTCTCACATGAATGAAGTCCAGAAAATCCTGAGGGAGATAATTAAAAAGAAACATGAAACTCAGAACAACGAACACACAGAAAAGGAGCTCGAATCACCCATAATGAAAAGATAAGATTACTGCAAAATAACAATAATCAGACCACTAGATAAATTCTTAAAATGAACTAATGAAAATTGGAAGACAAGTGGAATCATATTGTCAACAAATTGCTTACCATGTGGAAAAAATAGAGTTTTTAAAAAGTCTGACTAAAACACCAGACAATGTTAACATATAAATTGTGCAGAGTGATCAGAGTTTTAAGTATAAAGTCCTTGAATTGCCCAGGAGGACAGAATGACTGATTTAGTTTGTATTTTGTTAAGGTAGATATATATGCTAAAATTACCATATAATAAATACAACTAAATAGAAATAGAGTGTAAAGCTTTTGACTGTGGAGACGAGGGAAATGTGATGTGGAGTAGGAAAAAGAATCTAAATTAATACAAGAAGATATTAGATAAAATAACCAAGTATATTAAAAGTGGGACAATGAAAGAAGTCAAGAGAACAAAGTAAAATGGTAAATCCAAACATATTAATAGCAGCATTGTAAATGAACATAACTTTCACATTAAAACTTACAGATTGGAAAAATAAAGCAAATTTTATTGCTTTATGCTCTTTATAACTGTTTCTGTTTATATAAGTGAAATAAAAATGTACAAGAACTGTTGATGGTGAAAGGATAAGAAAATGATAAGAAAGGCAAGTACTAAGTAAAAGAAAGTTGGTATAGCTCTATTAGAAACAGGTCTATTTTTAATGATTTATTTTTTATTGAAGTATAGTTGATTTACAGGGTTTCAGGTAAAGAGGAAAGTGATTCAGTTTTACACACACACACACATATATTTTTTCAGATTCTGGGTTATTATAAGATACTGAGCATAGTTCCCTGTGATATACAGTAGACTCTTGTAGTGTGTATCTGTTAATCCCAAAGGTCCTAATTCATCCTCCCCCCTGCAAGTATCCCCTTTGGTCACCATAAGTTTGTTTTCTATGTCTATGAGTCTATTTCTGTTCTGTAAATAAGTTCATTTGTTTCATTTTTTTTAGATTCCACATATAAGTGATATTATATGATATTTGTTCTTCTCAAATCTAGAAACAAGAACATTGCTAGAGATTAAGAGGGTTGTTTCATAACTGACCAGGAAAAAGTTAAACTATAATGCGTCTAATAACATAATACTTCAAAAAATACAAAGCAAAAACTGAAAAAGCATAAGATTAAACTGAAAAATTCTCTATATTTCTCCCTCAGTAACTGACTAATCAAACTTCAAAAAAATGAGTAATGAAGATGGAAGATTTGAATACCACAATTAACTAGTTTAAGCTAATGAAAATATATGGATTACTGCAAACCAATAACTTCATGGAAATATATAACATTTGTGAAAACTATGTACCAGGCCACAAAACAAGTCTCAACAAATTTCAAAGAATTGGAATCATGTAGATCATATGCTCTAATCATTATTAAAACAGAAGATATTTAAACTAGAAGAAAATTTTTAATAAATAATAGGAAAAAGTTTAAAATGTTATCTAAAATAAATAATTAAAGTAGATATTATTAAAAATGTTAAACTAGAATAAAGATAGAATTAAAGAAAAAATAATTGTTAACAGGTTCTGGAAATTAAAAGACAAATTGAAATAAAAGCTTACAAATAAGTCATAACCCAAAAAAAAATCATCATGAAAATGCTAAAAATCTATATGTGAACAGTAACAAAACATGTGGAATACAAATATGGCTAAAGCAATACTTGGAAATTTATTGTGCTAAATGCATACATGTAAAAGAAGAAAAGTTGGAATTAAACGAGTAACCATGTACATTTACGGAAAAGGCAGTGGCACCCCACTCCAGTACTCTTGCCTGGAAAATCCCATGGATGGAGGAGCCTGGTGGGCTGCAGTCCATGGGGTCGCTAAGAGTCGGACATGACTGAGCGACTTCACTTTCACTTTCATGCATTGGAGAAGGAAATGGCAACCCACTCCAGTGTTCTTGCCTGGAGAATCCCAGGGACTGAGGAGCCTGGTGGGCTGCAGCCCATGGGGTCGCACAGAGTTAGACACGACTGAAGCGACTTAGCAGCAGCAGCATGTACATTTAAGAGATGAGAAAAAGAATAAAGCAAAGAAAGTATAAGGAAGGTAATAAGGATGAGGACAGAGAATAAATGAAAAATAATGACACAGGTGAGAAGTTCCTTCTTTGTAAAGTCTGAAAAGAACCTGTAACAACCCTGATGAGATGGACCAGGTGGCATCACCCCGCTGGGGCTTAGAAGGCACTTGAGTGTGGTGCCCCAGGAGAGTCCCCGCCTTCCCGAGAAGTGCTCTTGACAACATGCAGGGCATATCTCTGTGCCTCTCCCCATGCACTCCAACTTGATCTCACTTTTTCTGGCACCTCTTCCATCTTCCAACCATCTCCCAAATTTGCTAAAAGTGACATTTGGTTCTCTCATTTTCCTTGTTGCTTTTGGATCATTTATGGAAGAGAAGGGGAGATATTAGCATTACTTCACCGTCCACCACAGCACCAGTCTGAGGGGAGGGGAACTGAGGCAGAAAGCAGGGGTGGTGGCAGTGGAAAGAACAAGCATCAGGTACCTGGAAGCTGTGGGAGGAAGGATTCAGATCTGGGAGCACAGAGGATGAGGGGGGGCAGGCACCCAGACTGCAAGATCTGCAGTCCTGGGAGAGGCACCCAACCTTCACGGAACTGTGGGTGGAGCTGAAAGACCCACTGACAGATTTCTAGTAGGTTTTCAACAAGGATTCCATTAAAACAGCGTTTAAAATTTTTCTTCTAATTAGCCATAAAAGAAAGAGATTAATCTCAAATACTCTGCTTACATGTCATTCTAGTAAATCAAAGTCCCTAATGATCAATAAATTGCTTTTCAAAGAAAGCAAAACAACAGAACCACATTTATATAACACAAACACAAACCATGCCAGATTCTCAGAGGCTGAGCTTCACAGATAAAGTAAAATGATAATTGAGACAAAGGTTTTCATGGGGAGGTTAGGAAGAGCTTTGGGACTGGAAGCACTGCTTATGCAGACTGGACTATCTTGAGGGGGGAAAAAAAATTATGTAAAGGGGATTTTCCTTTTCTCCAGGAATATTCAGGCTTCCAAGCCTAGGAAATGACCCGCTATACTTTTGGTAGTTAAATTTCATACCAAAAAGGGAGAACTATATAGGATAACAATCATCTGAGCCATGAGTCAGTGTGGGATTATTTGGAGACTCTGGCAAATAGCCACACCAGATCCTGGGAACATGGATCTAGAGGGGGCCATGACCTCTGTCTTGAAGGCAACCCCCTTCCCCTCTCTCACCTTTTTGTGTTCTTCTCCCAAGTGTCTGCTCAGTGAGATTAAACTGTCAGCCCACAGGATGGATTTGTGCATCCCAGCTGCAGATCACATATCTGTCACATCGGTGGCATTACGCTGTAAATCATAGCCACAAAAGGACTTACCATGGAGTGGGTTTCTTTTCTTAGCTGATGATATATAAACATACACCAAAAAATTTAACTTATATTCACCTAGGGAAGGTAATGGGGGCAAATAACACACGGTTGAATATAACACCAAAAGCGGTTTTCAAACAGCATTTATTTTAGGCAGTTTCATCAAACTCTTTTGACTCTCTACATAAATGTCGAACTGATTCTCAGAGTTAAGTCTGAAGTGAATGAGGTTTCCGGCAGTAAAGTAACCAGCCCCTCCTTAAATAAATCTGTCTTTGAGCCTTTTCCTCAAGAACCATCTGGTGGTTTCAGGCTGTTCTGGTCTTATGGTCACTAGTAACCGATCACATAAGGTCATTAGCAACATGGTGTTAATGGTACATTATTATCTCAGGCTTACCAACCAAGGTCTTAGAAATTTTAAAAGAGGAGATGAAGGCTAGAGCTCCTGCCCTGGGTGAAGAGGCAAAGAACTGGGGGGAGGTGCTTTTCTGGTTGTCAAGTGCTCACCCCATTTTATAGACTGCCCTGAATAATGGCACTGTAAAAATCATTCACCTTTAAACTCGTCTCCTAAGCCAAGTAAATATTTACATGATGTTTATGACTTATATACTTAATCATTTATATGATGCAGGATTCAAAATGAAAAGATAAAAAAGAACTCTGAGATTTCTAAATGAACTTGATATTTATATATACTACAAACACATATACATACTTTTCAGTTTAGCATCTTTGTTCCTACTTCTCTAGTATTATTATTTCCTTAGAGTGACAGATACTATCATACACACTGCTAGGGATGTTTAAGTGAGTATAACCATTTGGGGAGCAATTTGGCACCAGATAGTCAAGTTTATATATAAATATGTAATATACATATATTACATATGTAAATATGTAAGTTTATATTATAAATATGACCCTTCTGTTCTACTTTTGGGCATACATTCTCAAGAATTTCTTTTGGTGTGCATGAATACATTTCAAAGACATTTACTACACACATCTGTGTCATGGCCACAGAAAAAATACAGAAACAAGCTAAAATCCATCATGGAGGAGACAGATTTGTAAAATACAGTATTTTCATATGATGCAATGATGTTTAACAGTTAAAAAATATGAACATAATCTGTATAAAACAATCCGATTGTTCTCTCAAAAACACTAAGTGATAATGCAAGATTCTTTCACAGAAAGTAAAAGAGAAACCACCCATATGGAAAATTCTGTAGCAAAGTGGGTTATGAATAAACGTGAAAGTATATTCTGTCTCATTAGAAAAGAAAAGCAAAGTAAAAATAAGATTCTTTTCTTCCCTTTGCCTATGACAGTAACAAAGCTGATGAATAATTATGTCTCTCACTAAGAAGGCCTGGGGATCTGGCCCACTCAGACACTATCAGTGGCAACACAAATTTATACACTTTCCTGGAGGGTCATTTGGCAATATGTATCAAATATTTAAAGAAAAGCAAGTAAATTTTGACAAAATAATTCATCCTAAGAAAACAAAAATGCGTTCAAAGATTAGGCTATAATTAAAAAGTATATAGTGCTTAATGTTTTAAAAGAATGATTTTGTTGACTAAATTACAGGACACAGGTGAAATGGATTATTAAGAGGATAAAAATAATGACACAGAAGAATAATCACTGACATTAATGCTGCTCACATTTTGTTGAGTTAAAAAAATTCTCATTTGTGTTTAAAAAAATTATATTATCTGATCTTTATTATTCAAGGATCTGTGGTACCACAGAGGAGTTACTTAGAGGGAACCCACTTAAAGATGGGGACCAAAATTTCAGACTAAATAATGATAAATACAAAAGCTTGATTAGCACCATATTTGAAGAAAAAGAAACAAGAGAACACATTTTCATTTTCTATTTTACCAAATTGTGATAATAGTATTTTTCATAGGAAGTGATATTTAGGATAGATCCTAAAACTCATTTGAAGCCTAGAGGATCAAGAATAGCCAAGACAATTTTGAAGAAAAAGGCTAAGAAGGGAAGATTTATTGTAAAACTTTAATAATTAAAGTGGTATTCGCTCAGGAATCACAGAAAGATTAATAGACAGAACAGAGTTAAGAAAAAGATTCAAAAAAAAAAAAAAAAACCAAAATTGGTATATGGCAGAGGCGGCAACAAAACAAATGAGAAAATAGTTAAATATTCAGAGATAATGTGGTAACGGTTTTCAACATGGAAAACATTAGATCCCTGCCTCACACAGTACAGAAATAGAAATGTCAAATGAGTTTTAAGATCTAAAAGTTGTATTTACTAAAAAATGGTAATGTATAGAAAATAAACTTGGAAATCAAAACATTTTTTAAAAGCTCTCTAAGGGAAACGCAAAAGAAAAGCAGTGAAATACATTGCATGCTTATCAAATTAACCAAAATTAAAACATCTAATTAATGTCAGGCATAGCCAAAGATACAGGCATACAAAGAACTCCAGGACAGTGTTGGTGGGAGTGTAAAGTGATACAGCAGCTCTAAAGGGCAACTTGCAAAACCTCAAAGGGCTGAAGTAACAGCAAGAAGCTTATGCAAGGACAGCCTATCACCCAGTTACTCAACTCCTAGGGATACATACCTTAGACACACTCCTGTACATTCTACAAGAGCCTATCAAGAATATTCCCTGCAACACTTTTGACAATAGCAAAAGGGATTTTCTCAAATTGCGGTAAGCAGGGGCTAATCTCTGGGCGTGGTACGCAGGCTTCTGGCTGAGGTGGCTTGTCTTGTTGCAGAACACGAGCTCCAGGCTGCATGGGCGTCAATAGTTGCAGCACATGGCTCTAGAGCACAGGCTCAGTAGCTGTGGGGCACGGACTTAGTTGCTCTGTGGCATGTGGGAGCTTCTGGGATCGGGGATTGAACCTGTGTCTCCTGTATTGGCAGGCAGATTCTTTACCACTGAGCCACCAAGGAAACCTATAATTTTTTATAATGTATCTGTTTGTGGCTTTTTATATTTATTTTTATTTATTTGTTTGGCTGCACCAGGTCTAAGCTCTGGCACACAGCATCTTTAATTGTGGCACGCAGGATCTTTAGCTGTGGCATGTAGGATCTAGTTCCCTGACCAGGGATCGAATCCAGGACTGTTGCAATTGGGAGCATGGGGTCTTAACCACTGGACCACCAAGAAAGTCCCTGTTTATTGTTTTAATTTTTAATACACCATTTTATTAGGGGATGGACACAAATAGTCCTCTATGCATTTCTCCCTTCCACCTTCAATCCTCCTGGTAAGCATGGAGTTCTTCTGAGAGCATTTTTTTTTTTTTTTTTAAATAAATGAAGTACAGTAGATTTACAATGTTGTATTCATTTCAGGTGTATAGCAGAGTGATTCAGTTATACAGACACAGACACAGACACACACACACACACACACACACACTATATATATATATATATTCTTTTTCAGATTCTTTTCCATTATAGGTTATTACAGGTATTGAATATAGTTCCCTGGGCTATACAGTAGTAGGTCCTTGCTGTTTATCTATTTTATGTTATAGTAGTATGTATCTTCCCTGACTTCCCTGGTGGCTCAGATGGTAAAGCGTCTGTCTACAATGCAGGAGACCCAGGTTCGATCCCTGGGTGGTGAAGATTTCCTGGAGAAGGAAACAGCAACCCACTCCAGTACTCTTGCCTAGAAAATCCCATGGACAGAGGAGCGTGGTGCAGGCTACTGTCCATGGGGTTACAAAGAGTCGGGCACGACTGAGCGACTTCACTTTCACTTATGTATCTGTTAATCCTAAATTCCTAATTTATCTTCCCTCACAGTTTCCCTTTTGGTAACTGTAAGTTTGGGATTTTACATCTGTGAGTGTTATTTCCGTGTACATAAAATTTTAAACACAAAATGAGGCTACACATTCTGACAGGCACACACTTAGCCTCAGTGTTACAGGCTGCATGGACTCAGCCCCAAATCCCCATCCTTCACTGTGTGGATTTCCCCCTCACTCAGCAGAGAAGTTTCTATTTATGGCATTCCCACACTTGGACTCAAGAAGCTACTACAAGAAGCTGTAACAAGAAGTTACAACCTGCTACACCAGGTGCCAGAGAGGACAGGAGAATTATGCAAGACTCCTCTCACCCTGCAGAGGGTACAGCTCAGCTAGGGAAGCTGTCTGAGAGACTGACTCTCAGGCCTCACTCTGGCTCACAAAGTGTGAAAACTCAAGAATGCTTAATTGTCGAGGCCCCGTACCCTCATCAATAAAATGAGAACATCACTCTCCTCCTGTTTGGAAGAGTAAGTGAATACATACACAGTGTCCAGCATACGCAAACACTCAACAGCTCAGCAATCAAAGGCACAGCAGCCATCGCATGAACGAGGTCTTCTGAGCAGAGTCTCAGTCACAGTGATGGTGAAAAGGCTGTGGATGGGAGGAGGGTGCTAAACGGGTCCACTTAGCCCTCTCCACAGCTGGACCCAACACACTCAGCCCCAGGGGGTTTCCCCTGTCACTTGGCCCCCTCCCTGTGGAACACAGGGCATTTTTTTCTAGCAGCAGTTTGGCTACACTCAGGCCTATTGATTCGTCCGAGTTCGCCACAGACAGTGCTCTGTCAAGAGAGCTACCTGACTCAAGATAAAGAACTCCTTATCTCACACCCTTGGAAGAATTCTGGGGTGAACTGAGACCACAAGGATCACAACACACCTAAGTTAGCTTTTTGGTTGACCACTTTAGAATTCCAAGGACATACTGCAGCTGCACAGTATTAGAGAGAAGGCAATAGTGTCTCAGGTCCACTCACCTCCAACACACAGCTGCCTCCAACCCACAAGTCACCCTTCTCAAAAGCTGGCATAGGGGTCTATTCAAGGACTTAGTAGCAGGCACCAGAGAGGAGGCCTGTCTGCCAGATACAGGGAAAAAACACAGTATTTGTAAGTCACTTTTAGAGATACTTTTAGAGGTCCTGAGGAATTTTATTCCTGGGATTCCTTCCTGAGGATTTCCGAAAGGATGGTGGGTGTGTCAGTTACCCCGCCAATGTGGCGCCACCATGCGGCAATAGCACAAACAGCTCATGATTCGCTCAGTCTTGAAATTCGGTGCTTTTCCACCAACTTTTAACTTTGAGGAATTCAAAATACTTCTATTTTCATATGTCAAATGAATTCACTCATATCTTTTCTTCATTCATATTTTATTATCACTATTTTGGATTTGCATTAGTCAAATGCGCTCTATGAATAAACCATCCTCAGTCAGTACTGTTGTTATATGTGGGGTTGGGATTGTTACATCATCCAAGAGCTGATGATCAGATTGTCCGGGGGCAACCAGATCAGATTCCACCCAGATCTTAAGACCAAATTCTTCCTTCGAGCTTTTTGGACTAGCTTAGGTATAATTACCTTTGGTTTGCATATATTTTTAAAAAGGAGGTGAAAACCATCGAGGGGTTTTGAAACTAAAATGATGGCTTTGAAACTAAAATGATAACTAATAGGAATAAAAAACAAAACTGATGTGACAAAACTAAGCAGGATGGTGATTTACCCTCAGGGGAAGGTAACTGATAGTTTCTGCAGGGGATAATCTGGAAGCTGGGAATATTCTAGGTCTTAATCTAGGCACTTGTTACACAGGTGTGTTCAGTTTGTGAAAATCTTCAGATCTGTGCAGTTTTCTGAGACGACAGTATCTGACCATTCAGTCAACTCTCCTTACCTTGCCTTTGAGACAAACATAATAATAACAACCAAGAAGGCAAAATGAGGGGCATGCCTAGTTCTCCACCAGGCACTTCAGTCTGTGTATCAATTGCTCTAAGGGCCATGGCCACAGAGGACCTCTCCTGTCCCTCTGGACAGGGAGGAAGGAGATAGGAGACAATCAATACCACTGTTAGCTTAAATTGCTGAGGGTGGTTAACAGTTGACTTTCTCAGATCCTGGAGCAGACCATTCCCCCTCCAACACCTAGACCACGAAGAGAATCCTGCCACAGAGATACACACCATCTCCACAGAAACAGCACCCCTCCACACACACACACATGCTTCATTCACCCCACCACCAGACTCAACTCCCAACTCCAGACACATCCCCCAGACCCACAGAGGGCAGCCAGCTTTCAGCCCATAGAGACAAACCACAGATGTGGTGGATAGCGGGGAGGGGAGGGGAGGGGAGGGTGGCTAATGAGGCAAGAGGGGGCTAAAGATGGAAGTAGTATTTTCAGTCTTAAACTGAATTTGTGGGGAAACAAGGATTTTTAGACCCATGAATACAGTCCTAAAGTTGCTGGGAAATATATTTAAATCACCCCCCATTTCCATCTACAGCTCAGATCCTCTTGGACTGTCTTCCTTTTACTTTCACATCTACCAGGTACCCTGAACCCCAGCGGCTTTGGGAAAGGGTAGGGGGCAGAATTATTCCATTGTATAGATTTTAAAAGTTGAGGTGCCAAGATGTTTGTCAGATATCACAAAGCTACCTACGTGGTTATCTTATCCCTGAGGTGGGGTAAGGAAGACTGAGTTGAAGGGACAGGGTGATAATGTCAACAGAGAGGGGCAACCCTTTCCTCCACCCAAAGCTCTGAGAACCACCCACACAGCCCCAACGGAGCTGTGTAGCGATATTTACATACATTCTGAGACTAGGCTCCGCCTTCCCCTGGGAAAGTGGGAAACATCCAGATCAAGGGGTAGGGAGTGAAGCGGGCAGAAATAATCCAGACGTAAAGCATTTTCCAAGAGCAGATGGGAGCCCAGCGCAGAGCCTAC
Organism: Tragelaphus eurycerus; assembly: GCA_935064755.1. Lineage (NCBI taxonomy): Eukaryota > Metazoa > Chordata > Mammalia > Artiodactyla > Bovidae > Tragelaphus > Tragelaphus eurycerus. The sequence continues at coordinate 28,170,410 of CAKXYN010000001.1, read as the reverse complement.
AGCTTCTCTTAGGAAGTCTCGGGACCCGGACTGGTGTGTGCAGTTGAGTCTCTCAGATACTTACCCTGGGGATAGGGTTTATTTGGGAGAAGGAAACGGAACAGGGCTGACCCTAGCAGGGGAATTTTCAGGCACCCAGCAAATTGCCCTACTCTGCGGGGTCGTTAGTAAATTAAGTTACAGGGAACGGAGGGGATGCTGCTAATGCTGCAGGTCCCTGGGTTTCCAACACGGGACCAGTCTGCACTCCCCATAGGCCCTCCTCGGCTACCTCCTAACCTCTGAAGCATACCTTAGAATTGGCTCCTGACTTCTCCAAAAGCGGCGGAGTTGGAGGGGAGGGAGCAGGAAGGAGAAGGGGGTGGGGGGTGAAGCTGAAGTGAGCACCCCCAGACCTGCAACAGCCAACCCTCCCCAAGCAGTCCGAGAACCCTGCCAGACCCTATACACTCCGGTTCTTAGACTGTGCACTGGCCATGACCTTGAGCAAGTCCCCGATTAGTCCCATTTTACAGAAATTAAGAGTCGGAAGAATCAAGCCGGCCACGCTGGGCTGCTCCTGGCGCTTACCTGACTGTTTAAGGAGCGTAGTGGGTGAGCGGTGAACCGCAGCCCAAGAGCTACGTGGCCAGTGGAATCGCAAACCTCGAAGGAAATGCAGAGCTGAGCTCCGACCCGGCAGCAGGAAAAAGGTGGTCCCCATTCTGTGACGACCCCCTAGCAAGTTTGATGCCCCCCGCCCCCCCGCCCCATGCCCCTCCGCAGAGGTTGACTGGCCGTGCCCGGGGCCCTGGCTCAGGACACGCACGGGATGTACTACGGGGACATGAGAAACACCTCCATACACCCACCCCCGAAGTTGCGGCAACATAACGAGCAGAATGGCGCAAAGCTGCCAGAGAGGAGGGGACGGTACTCACACGGGGTGGCCGGGCTAGAGGAGGTACGTGACCGGGGTCATCGATGGCCTCCGGGCTCAGGCCACGGCGCTTTGGGATGCCTGGGGCACCTGCCGCAGCGCACCGCGTGGATTAGGAAGCTGCGAGCAGAAAGGCAGGGGCGCGGGTCTGTCGGCGTGATCTGAGCTGCAGCGCCGCCGCGGGGGCTCGGTCGCGAGAACCGCAGCCGCAGCGGGAGCCCAGAGCAGGCGCGGGAGGTGGGAGCGCAGCGGTGGTAGCGGGTGCGAGGGAGGCGCCCGCACCGCAGGCAGCAAGGGCCAGCGGGGCCGCAGCCCCAGCCGACACCTGCTGGCCGGGCCGATGGCCAATCAGAGGCGCTGGGAGCGGGGGCGCGTGCGGGGCACCAGGCGGGAGCGGGGCGCGTGCTCGCGCCTGCGCTGGGGCCAGGGTGCCTGCCCAGCGGGCTGCTCAGGCCCTCCTCCCTGCACGCAGGCGGCACGCGCCGGAGGGGCGGGGCGGGGCGCAGCAGGAGGCGGGGCTCGGGTTGCGCGCTGGGGTCGGAGCCGCGGGCCCCTCGCTCACCAGGCTAGCGCGGTGTTGGGGCCTCAGCCACAGAGTTCCCAGACAGACCCCAGGTCATTCCCAACCGTGAAGTAAGAGTTTTCCTGCCCCTACAGCCTGGGCGACCAGACCCTCCCTGACCTCCGAGTGACTGGTCACCCGAGTCCCGGCCCGGCGTGGCTTCCAGAGTATGGGCGCCCTCCCTTCCCGGCCTCACCGAAGCCGGCGTGTCTCCAAAGACAGCTCTTTCTCACTTCACAGTGCCCGGGTATTGAAAGTCACCGTGGTGACCCATCCCCTGGTCTGGGTTCCTTTCGTTCTTTCCTGAATTTACTGCGCTAGCGACGCTCCTTCGTTCAACACGCATCGACTGGTCTGACGCTTGGCTCCCTGAGCCAAGGCTTTTGGGTTCCCAAAGCCTCGTAGCTGCCGCACCGCAGGGTTAGTGAGCTCGCACTGTCAAAGTATACCTAGCGATTACTGTCAGTGAGGACTGCATTTGGGCTCTTGCCTGGAGTTTCAGATGCCAGAAGAGACTGGGAGTTGAAAGGTTCCCCTCCAGGCCAGGGCTTCGTTGCTTTTGCATCCATTAGGGCACAGGACCCGGAATCTTTCTAAAACGGACTGCCTCAGCCCCAACAACTCGGCTGTTACTTTATGAATTTTCGATGCAGGACGGAAGTCGCAGTGAAAGACCTTTATTCTGACGAAGTAGTTTTATCAGAATAAAGCTACATGGGTGATTCCTAAAACCCTGGGAATCTTTTCTCAGGACCATGGATTGAGCCTGTTCTCTCCCTGTAAATTTGCGCAGTAGAAATGGACGGCTCATTTGCTGACCTGTGTGCAGCAGCGCCCCCCACCCCACCCCACCCCGCAAAAAACACCTGTAAGAAGGGAACTTGGAAGGTAAAGGAGTTGTTTTCTCTAAAGATCGGGTTTCCTCTGTCAAACCGATTTTATTCACCCACAAACTAGTAAAGTGAAAGAGTTTGTGTTTTGTTTCTATTTTATTTACATTCAATTATAATTTTACTTATCTGTGCTTAATTAGCATTGGGAGTGGTACGGAAATTTAAAGGTGCAAAGGAATGCAAAGTTAACAAGACTCATCATCACCCTTATCTCCCAGCCTCTCAATTTCTCTTCCTGCTGGCAGCCATTGCTGTCACCTCCGTGAGTACCCTCCTAGAGATAATCGACAACCAAGTCTATTTCTCTAATGTTCTTATTTTTACCTTTTGTTATACAAAATGGTAGGTCTTAACTACAGGTGCAGATGAATTCAGGAGCTCTCAAGTTATGTCAGAAGTAGAACTGGAATCTCAGCCCCTACTCTTAATTTCTCTCTCCTTCCTTTTCTCTCTGCTTTCCACTGTGGGCTTCACTGTTAAGCTGACTTACTCCATGGTGGCCCCTGACAGCTTTTCTTCTCAGTGGTCAGAAAAGAAGTCTTTTCTTCTCAGTGGTCAGAATTCAAGAAGGAGGCAGTCTTTTCTTTCCCAGAATGCACATTAAACCACCCAGGAAGACTCATTTGCCCTGTTCCAGGCATGCTTTACCCCTTGAATAGTCTGGGACTTGGGTATTCTGCTGCTTTGCCTGGGGGGTTCTGACTGTTGGCAGAGACAATGAGATAGACACTGTGTTGGGAGTAAATTCGCCCGTATGTTTGCAGGTGGTTCATGACTGGTCACTAGTCAGCCGCATGTTAATGCTCATGTTCATTTACGTGCAGACATTGTGCACGTAATCTTCACATTTACATTGTGAAGATCTCTGCTTCTGCAGCTGGATCCCAGGCCAGCAGGGTAAAGTTTAGCATGTAAAATGTGAAAGCATTACTCTCCACATATGGCCTGCCAGTGGCTGCGTCATGACAGAATGGGGGCTGGCTTCAAAGGTTATTTGATGTCATACAGGTGTTTGCAAAACTGACCTAATACGTAAATTCACCTCTTTACAGACTGTTTCAGAATCAAGGTCCTAACATCTTCCCTAAGTTATAAACATTTTAAAAGAAAGACAAATAAGTACGGAATAGTTAGTGATTTGGGCAAGGTCACAAAACAGGAAGAAAGTACAGATGGATATCCAGAGACATGATGAGTGAGAAAGAGCCCCAGTTCCCTATTTGTTGCCCTTTGGGGCTTCCCTGGTGGCTCAGACAGTAAATAGTGAAAGTCGCTCAGTCGTGTCCGACTCTGTGACTACGTGGACTGTACAGTCCCTGGAATTCTCCAGGCCAGAATACTGGAGTGGGTAGCCTTTCCCTTCTCCAGGTGATCTTCCCAACCCAGGGATCGAACCCAGGTCTCCCACATTGCAGGCGGATTCTTTACCAGCTGAGCCACAAGGGAAGCAATCTGCTCACAATTCAGGAGACCCAGGTTCGATCCCTGGGTCAGGAATATCCCCTGGAGAAGGGAACAGCAACCCACTCCAGTATTCTTGCCTGGAGAGTTCCATCGACAGAGGAGCCTGGTGGGCTACAGTCCATGGAGCGGCAAAGAGTCAGACAGGACTGAGTGACTAACACTTTCGCTTTCAGGTCAGAAACAGGCATGGCTTTAGTTCTTCACCAGAGTAGAGCTCTTGTTGATCTTTTAAAAGCTGCTGTTGCTGCTGCTGCTGCTGCTAAGTCGCTTCAGTCGTGTGATCTGTGCGATCCCATAGACGGCAGCCCACCAGGCTCCCCCGTTCCTGGGATTCTCCAGGCAAGAACACTGGAGTGGGTTGCCATTTCCTTCTCCAATGCAGGAAAGTGAAAAGTGAAAGTGAAGTCGCTCAATCGTGTCCGACCCTCAGCGACCCCATGAACTGCCGCCCACCAGGCTCCTCCGTCCATGGGATTTTCTAGGCAAGAGTACGGGAGTGGGGTGCCATTGCCTTCTCCACTTTTAAAAGCATTCCCCAGGAAAGGTTTGACATTTGAAGATGATTTGGCTAACAATGAACGGATAACAAGATGACCTGAAATACTACCTCCTTGATGACTCCATCCTGAGCTGTTATCCAGCAAAACTACTGAGTTCCAGCAATGTCTGTCTCTTCTTTTGCCCCTCATGGCTCAGCAGCTGTGCTTGCTTTTCCATTTTCTGCATGATCTTGACCACTGTAGGAGTTTTAATGGATCCTTCCTTTATCAAGAAGAGCTCATTGAATTTTGTGCACCAAGGAAATGTGTTGCATCTTCTTTTAAAATGTGAATCAGACAGTCCATTTCTTAGCCATAAGATTGATGAGTTTATACTGGCAGGAAAGGACATATCTCAGGAAGATACTGGGTAGAATTAAAAGAATCACAAGACCAGGGTGCCAGTCTGACCTTACCATTTGCTATCTGTGAGCTTGGGCAAGTTACTTAACTTTGCTGAATCCTAGATTTCTACCTGTAAAGTAGAGTGTAATCCTCTCCAGTGCCCTTAATTGTAATTAATTAATATAAGATTGTTATTAACTGACACGGTGTATATGAAATTGCACATGATGAGATTTAATATGTTAGTTATCTAAAAATTGTAATTTTTAACCTGGGTAAAAATTAGCTTATAAGGGAAATTTTTATGCTGTTTTGTGGCATTCTCTGGCGTAGAAATGGAGAGCCCTTCACCTACTACTTCTCTATCAGCCAAAGCATGCTATCTGATTTTCCAAAAAATATCTCTCTCTCTCTTAAATGCCACTTAGCCCTTGTTATGTACTATTAGTTATCTGGATATATCTCCAGTCTTCCCAACTAGACTGGAAATGCATTGAGACTGGGACCACGTCACATCTTTGTTTCCTCTGGGCACCTGGAACATTTGACATATAACATTTGACAAAGGACTTGTATCTAGAATATGTAAAGAGCTCTCAACATTTGGCAATATAAACCCCCAAATAAGCCAATTTTAAAATGGGCAAGAGACATCAAGATATTAGTATATGTAGTTGGCAAATAAGCACATGAAGAGATGCTCGACATCATTAGCAATTAGGAAACTGTAAAGTAGAACTGTAATAAGATATCACTACATACCTATCAGAATAGTGAAAGTGGAAGTTGCTGAGTCATGTCCGACTCTTTGCATAGTCCACGGAATTCTCCAGGCCAGGATACCCGAGTGGGTAGCCTTTCCCTTCTCCAGGGGATCTTCCCAACTCAGGGATCGAACCCAGGTCTCCCACATTGTAGGCGGATTCTTTACCAGCAGAGCCATAAGGGAAGCCCAAAAATACTGGAGTGGGTAGTCTATCCCTTCTCCAGCAGATCTTCCCAACCCAGGAATCAAACCAGAGTCTCCTGCATTGCAAGCAGATTCTTTACCAACTGAGCGGTGAGGGACGCCCCACCTATCAGAATGGGTAAGATAAAAAACAGTGACACCTAATGCTGGGGGAAAAGACAGAGAAATCGTATCACTTAGGCACTGCTGGCTGGAATGTAAAATGGTGCAATCACTCTGGAAAAGAGTTTGGCTATTTGCTTTAAAACTAAAATCAGTGGAGGAGGAAATGGCAACCCCCTCTAGTATCCTTGCCTGGGAAATCCCATGGACAGAGGAGCCAGGCGGGCGTCAGTCCATGGAGTCACAAAGAGTCAGACACAACGGAGCACCCATGCACACACACAGCCAACTTAATCTTGGGGCAGAGCCCCCCTTGCCTGCTGGCTTGCATCTCTCACAATCATCCTATATTAATAAATCTGCATCTTGCTTATCCAAGAAAAAACTAACCTAAAATCAGACCTATCATACAACCCAGTACCTTCGCCTTGGGCATTTATCCTAGAGAAGTGAAAACTTACATTCACACAGAAGTTTACACAAACCAAGCCACACAGGACCAGCACTCAACAGCCCTAGCCTGAGATATCAAGAGTGGAGAGTACCATGACACGTATCTAGTTTGTTTGTTGAATGAGGGAACAAGATGGACCTGACTGGGCTAAGGATACACTCACATCTTTTGACAACTCAAGGCAGGTGAAAAACTTCAAACTGGAAGTGTTGAATTTTCTGCTCTTCAGTGATGAATTAGAAAAATAAAAAACATATGACCAAATGTATATCTTGAGTTCTGAAACAGCTCCATACTGGACTAAATAGAAATAGAAAAGCAGAGAAAAGAATTTGTTTCTAGTACAGTATTTTTCTTTTTTTAGAACTAGTTCCATTTTTTTTAGATCAGATCAGATCAGTCGCTCAGTAGTGTCCGACTCTTTGCGACCCCATGAACTGCAGCATGCCAGGCCTCCCTGTCCATCACCAACTCCCGGAGGTCACTCAGACTCACATCCATCGAGTCAGTGATGCCATCCAACCATCTCATCCTCTGTCGTCCCCTTCTCCTCCTGCCCCCAATCCCTCCCAGCATCAGGGTCTTTTCCAGTGAGTCAGCTCTTCGCATGAGGTGGCCAAAATACTGGAGTTTCAGCTTCAGCATCATTCCTTCCAAAGAAATCCCAGGGCTGATCTCCTTCAGAATGGACTGGTTGGATCTCCTTGCAGTCCAAGGGACTCTCAAGAGTCTTCTCCAACACCACAGTTCAAAAGCATCAATTCTTCGGTGCTCAGCCTTCTTCACAGTCCAGCTCTCACATCCATACATGACCACCGGGAAGACCATAGCCTTGACTAGGCGAACCTTTGTTGGCAAAGTGATGTCTCTGCTTTTGAATATGCTATCTAGGTTGGTCATAACTTTCCTTCCAAGGAGCAAGCGTCTTTTAATTTCATGGCTGCAGTCACCATCTGCAGTGATTTTGGAGCCCAGAAAAAGAAAGTCTGACACTGTTTCCACTGTTTCTCCATCTATTTCCCATGTAGTGATGGGACCAGATGCCATGATCTTCGTTTTCTGAATATTGAGCTTTAAGCCAACCTTTTCACTCTCCACTTTCACTTTCATCAAGAGGCTTTTGAGTTCCTCTTCACTTTCTGCCATAAGGGTGGTGTCATCTGCATATCTGAGGTTATTGATATTTCTCCTGGCAATCTTGATTCCAGCTTGTGTTTCTTCCAGTCCAGCATTTCTCATGATGTACTCTGCATATAAGTTAAATAAACATGGTGACAATATGCATCCTTGACGAACTCCTTTTCCTATTTGGAACCAGTCTGTTGTTCCATGACCAGTTCTAACTGTTGCTTCCTGACCTGCATACAGATTTCTCAAGAGGCAGATCAGGTGGTCTGGTATTCCCATCTCTTTCAGAATTTTCCACAGTTTATTGTGATCTACACAGTCAAAGGCTTTGGCATAGTCAATAAAGCAGAAAAAGATGTTTTTCTGGAACTCTCTTGCTTTTTCCATGATCCAGCTATTTGTTTGACACTAAATAACAGCTTTTAAAAGGCTTTCCTGCTTTTTGTAGTCAAGTTGATTCTATCTTGGAAGGACAATGTAGATGTAATAATAGAAAATTTGTCATTCACTGACTAGGGCATCTAATAAGGGATCCTGATGCTGCTGATAGGTATTGATAATAACAGTATTATTTTACAGGCATATATGATTATTACTGACTTACAAAGTCTTGATTTGTGATTCTCTCCTGTTAGGATTTTTCTTACTATAAATTGGGTCCCTAAGAGGAAGCCCAGAGTTGGTTATAACTTCTGTAGCCAAATCAGATACACTGTTTCTCTGAATCCCAAATCAGTTCAGATCCTTGGCAGCTGACTCAGCCTGCAGCTAAGCTAAGGATTAATAAAATTAGCAGTAATACTCACAAACTTAGCCTGGGCCCTCTCTGTGTGAGCGTGCATCTCCTTCATAGCAATGCTCAAACCCTGAGGGTTGGTTTAATTGTCTTGATCTTATTCACTGAGACTTAGCAATAAGGTTCCTATTGACATGGCAAAGGCAGGCCTCTCCAAAGAAAAGGAGACAGATGAAGCCACCCTCTTTCCCTTTGCCTGATCCTCCCTACCTTGCTCTGCATTTTCTTTATTCCATAGGACTTGTCACCCTTTAACACACCATTAACTTTCTTTTTCTGTTTCCTATTTATTGTTCGCCTTCCCCTTCTGGAATGTAAGCTACAGGAGGACAGAACTCTTTGCTTTGTTCTCAGATATCTCCAAGTGCCCTGGATGGAGCCGAGCACAAATAAAGTGCTGGATAAATATGTACTGAATGAATGAAGATGCCAGGGAATATTTACACCATATTCACAATTCAAAAATGTTCAGAGACTTCTATGCATGCTGAATATTCATACCGATGTGTGTTAAGCAGATGACCTGAATTTTCATGTATTTTAAAGTTCCTTCCAGAAGTGAAATATCTGTAGGCTGATTGCTGTGCTGGAATGTGTTTCTGGTCTCGGCAGTCCCCCTTCCACCAGCATCACCACCACCTTTAAGAAAGAGCCCAGAGGCTTCTGGCTCCAGGAGACAGAAATGTGGATCCTACTCGGAACAGAAACATTTCTAAGGGTGAGGGAAAAGAGGACTTCACAAAGTAGGGGGAGCTCCTACTCTGTAGGAAGACAGGAAAAAAAGAAGCACTCTCTCTTGCAGAAGGGGAAGAGAGTAATTTGGAAGGAACGTGAATACCCTGGAAAAACACTATTTGACTCTCCCAAGGATCTCAGGCTAAATCTTTTCTTGGTCCTTTCAGAAATGTGGGAGGGTGGTGAGAAAATGGAAATGAAAGCACATTTGAGATGGACCCTGTTGCAGAAGGAGCTAGTAGAGCTGAACCCCTGAGAGACTGAATGCAAGTGGACAACAGCCAGACCGTATATGATAACAGGACTCTGACCCTTGACTTCTCCAGCAGCCAGCACAGGCAGACAGACCACGACTTCTGTAGCAATCAGTCCTCAGTGAACTTGGTCAGTGGCTACCAGCTTTCTTATCTTTTAGCCCCTGTTTCCAATTAGATCAATTCAGTCACTCAGTCGTGTCCGACTCTCTGAGACCCCATGGACTGCAGCACGTCCAGGCCTCCTTGTCCGTCACCAACTCCTGAAACGAGCTCAGACTCATGTCCATCAAGTTGGTCATGCCATCCAACCAATCTCATCCTCTGTGGTCCCCTTCTCCTCCTGCCTTCAATCCTTCCCAGCATCTGGGTCTTTTCCATTGATTCAGTTCTTCACAAAGGGGGCCAAAGTACTGGAACTTCTGCTTCAGCGTCAGTCCTTTCAGTGAATATTCAGGATTGATTTCCTTTAGGATGGACTGGTTGGATCTCCTTACAGTCCAAGGGACTCTCAAGAGTCTTCTCCAACACCACAGTTTAAAAGCATCAATTCTTTGGCGCTCAGCTTTGTTTATGGTCCAACTCTCACATCCATACATGATTACTGGGAAAACCATAACTTTGACTAGATGGACCTTTGTCAGCAAAGTGATGTCTCTGCTTTTTAATATGCTGCATAAGTTTGTCATAACTTTTTCCCAAGGAGCAGGTGTCTTTTAATTTCATGGCTGTAGTCACCATCTGCAGTGATTTTGGAGTCCAAAAAAATAAAGTCTCTCACTGTTTCCATTGTTCGCCCATCTATTTGCCATGAAGTGATGGGACCAGAGGCCATGATCTTAGCTTTTTGAATGTTGAATTTTAAGCTAGCTTTTTCACTCTCCTCTTTCACTTTCATCAAGAGGTTCTTTAATTCTTCTTCGCTTTCTGCCATAAGGATGGTGTCTTCTGCATATCTGATATTATTGATCTGAGATCATTGATATTTTCCCCAGCAATTTTGATTCCAGCTTGTGCTTCATCCAGCCCAGCAATTCACATGACGTATTCTGCATCTAAGGTAAATAAGCAGGGTGACAATATACAGCCTTGATGTACTCGTTTCCCAATTTGGAACCAGTCTGTTGTCCCATGTCTGCCTCTAACTATTGCTTCTTGACCTGCATACAGATTTCTCAGGAAGGAGACAAGGTGGTCTGGTAATACCATCTCTTGAAGAATTTTCCAGTTTGTTGTGATCCACACAGTCAAAGGCTTTAGTGTAGTCAATGAAGCAGAAGCAGATGTTTTTCTGGAATTCTCTTGCTTTTTCTATGATCCGACGGATGTTGGCAATTTGATCTCTGGTTCCTTTACCTTTTCTAAATCCAGCTTGAACATCTGGAAGACTAGTTCAGAGAATTTTGGGCATTACTTTGCTAGCATGTGAGATGAGTGCAGTTGTACAGTAGTTGGAGCATTCTTTGGCATTGCCTTTCTTGGGATTGGAATGAAAACTGACCTTTCCAATTAAAAGAAACCCAAATATGCACCCAAACAAATCATACAGTCTGCCCTGCTCCTAGTTAACCCACTTTCAGCTTCCCCATGCCAACAGCCACTAATCAGACTGAAGACTTCCCTTTTTCTCATTATAAAGCTTTCCTAGTCCCCTACTTGTCTTTAAATTTCTCCCAACCACAAGCTCTAAATAAAAAACTTCTATTTGTTCCCATTTGGTGGTCTTCGTTTATTTCCACAGTTTTCCTAAAGCTCCCACCCAGACATTCTGCATTGCTCATCAGTACGGACTCCAACCTTCAGCCAGGCTCAATACCCACAGGGGCTGCTTGCGGCTTGTCGTGTTCTCACCAATTGCAAGACAGCCCTGCATCTGAATCCTGCTCTCTCTGTGTTGAATTCCTCAGATGTTTGTTCATTAGTACCTAGGTTTTGTTAGTGGTCCCCGTTTGTTTGGCTTCCTTGGTGGAATCAGGTCATTCTTTTCCAACCCATGTTGCTCTCTTTTGTGGTTCTATTTTGCACTGTGTCGTCTAAAAGTGTCCCAAGTGTATGAAGGAGAATCACAGTGTAGAACACACATATAGGACCTATAAACTTAAATTTGTGGTTCTCAGCAAACCAGAGTCCAGTTAAACAAATATTGCCAAGTTACAAATAAAACTAGTCATGGTTCTTCTTCTATAGCATTTGCTTGTTCTGTGAGCTTGGCATTTATCCCAAGAGAATGTTCTCTTTGGTTTTCCACCTGTGATCAAAGGCAGCCAACCATCAGGCGGGGGTTGGGGTGGGGGGTCTAACACACAGATGCACATGCATCGCTTGGATTCACTGTTGCCTACTCTCAAAGGATCATTTAAGTCTCAGTCCTCTCCCCCTCCTCCAGAAGATGCTCCTCCTTTCTGCTGAGCTCTTGTTACAGTCCTAATTTTTGTACCTATTGTTCTAAGTAGCGTGACTTCATGATGATTTGAATCTTTGGTAGCCACCCTGGGAACACTTGGCTTGAACAAAATTGTTCATTTGGGATACATCTTAGAAAATAAAGGACTAAGATTTCTCAGTTTTAATGGGCAGTATTTTTTCATGCTGCTGCTGCTGCTAAGTCACTTCAGTCGTGTCTGACTCTGTGCGACCCCGTAGACGGAAGCCCACCAGGCTCCCCCGTCCCTGGGATTCTCCAGGCAAGAACACTGGAGTGGGTTGCCATTTCCTTCTCCAATGCGTAAAAGTGAAAAGTGAAAGGGAAGTCGCTCAGTCCTGTCCAACTCTCAGCGACCCCATGGACTGCAGCCTACCAGGCTCCGCTGTGGCCTCCAAATGAAATTCTGATCCAAAAGTTGCCTCAGTGAAAAATGCTTTGACCAAAGCTAAAATCAATCTGACAAACTTAAGCAACAACAAACTAGACTTGTTTCCTGAATAAAATCTCCCACTCTGTCCTCCAGTTGCTTCCTTGTATCCAGCTCTCCCGTCTCCCCCTTATCCTTCTGATCTCCACACGTCTGTCAACTCCTCCCTCTTCATTCCCTTGTCCAGACCCCCTCCCTTTTCCTACCAACTCTCCTAAAACCCCATATACCTATTGCTTCTAAAACTTCATCCCTTCCATGAGTCAGGTATGCCTTGGACCTGAGCTGAATTAACAGTTATAATTCAGAATTTCCCTAATCCAGACAAGGCCAGCTGCTATTTGTAGAATTTAGACTTCCTTTGGATACGTATGTCTCAGGGTTACTTGAATTATGCTAACTTGTACACATGTTGGTTTAAATCTCATATGCTCGATCCTGGATGGCAAAACCTGATTGAACTAACGCAGAAAGGGATTTGCAGAGTCCCTGTGTTGACAATAAACTCAAGAGTCAAAAGAAAGTGAAGTCACTCAGTTGTGTCCGACTCTGTGATCCCATGGACTGTAGCCTACCAGGCTCCTCCATCCATGGGATTTTCCAGGCAAGAATACTGGAGTGGGTCACCATTTCAAAAGAGTCACACCCAAAGCATTCTCAATAAAATTCAATTAGATGATAATTTAGTCATGCACACAGAGAAAATATGAAACTGTAAGAGATTATGGCCATACAGTCTACTCCTTCGGGGACACATCAGTTATCCAACTATGATCTGGTAACTGGAAGACCTGTGCCTTTTAAAATTTCACCTCTGGTATTCTACGCTGCTGCACGCAGAGATGGCAAAATGTGGCAAGGGACTCGTGTACTCAATCTTATCATCAACAGGTTAAACCTACCTTCCTGCATCTTCTTCCTACACAGCCTCAGCCTCCTCATAATCTGAAACCAGGAGATTTCATGTATTACAAGAGACATCAGAGAAAACCTACTCTTGAACTTCCTTGGAAAGGACCTCATCAGGTACCGTAACAACAAATACAGCAGTGAAACTCCAGGGAGTCGATCCTAATTCAGAATTCCAGATAGCTGACAAGCTGGCAGGCTGTTCCAACAAGGGACCTTACATTTAGGATTCTCAGAAATCCTCTACTCACAGCCAATCTTTGTAAGTAAACAGTTGACATAGGACCTTTGGAATATGCAGATGACTTAGGATAGTAGACAGCTTCTGCCCAAGGTATGGTGCTAAGACCCCAGACTAATTCCTATTTTGTTTTTCATCTACTTGTTTAGTCTTCTTCTCATTTTCTACCTACTTGTTGTCCATCCCTCCTGGCCCCTTTTCTCTCCTCTTTATTACAATTTTTAGATCAAAGCACACTTTCTAACACCTACTAACAAATAGTCTAACAAATAGTTGCCACTAACCTGAATCTTACTGGCTGCTGTATATTTCATCCATCACCATGATCATCATGATAAAAACCTCTGGACAACCTTCCTCGGACAATTCCAGTCTCACCGAGCAAGATCATAGGGAATCATGGCCAATGGCCTTTGCGTCTACATAATGAAATGAACTTAAATAAATCAACATGTGAATTTGGTAGTGTTCTCTCTTGAAGAAAAAGAACCAATTATTACAGTTGGTTCTACATTTGCATTCAACAACCTTTATGGAATGATGAGTCAGCTATTTGTCACCTGGAAGAGATTCACAGAGATCTAAACCTGTAACTCAGTCACTGATCTCCTGTTGCAACAGCTCCTTTTCTCCTGAATTTCCACGTGCCCCCTCCTGGGTGCCACTTCCCTTGCAACCAGAATGTCTGATCTTGTTTTCCCCAGACTAATACCTCAAGCACTTGAGGACTTGCCTATATAGGAAGATTCTAATTTGATATATCACCAACTTAGAAAATTCCAGTTCAGATGCAAGTTCCCAAATGAGCCTACCCTTGATGATTCAAGCATTCCAACTGGGGAGATTACTGACTAATTGTTTATGTGAACAATCAGAGCAGTGTTCCCAATGGTGTGAATCATTCAAGTAGAAAGTACTCTAAGAAGCTTATTAACTTTGGCAGAAGTTATTAGCATCACCATCTCCATCCTAAATGAAATACAGACTGATCTTAACTCATTGGCACAAGTTAGTGGTGAACAGTTGCACAGCTCTAGATTTCTTGTTGGCTAGTCACGGAGGCATCTGTGCCATTGCTAACACTTCTTGCTGTACTTAGATTAATGAAACAGGCAAAGTAGAACAGGCGATACAGTGCTTTCAGAAAAGAACTACTTGGCTTTTTTCATGGCCAATGAGATTCATTCACTTGGCCTAGATTGGGCAGTTGGGTTCTTGGTTCTAAGACTTCTTATCTTATCAGATCAGATCAGATCAGTCGCTCAGTCGTGTCCGACTCTTGCGACCCCATGAACCGCAGCACGCCAGGCCTCCCTATCCATCACCAGCTCCCGGAGGTCACTCAGACTCGCATCCATTGAGTCAGTGATGCCATCCAGCCATCTCATCCTCTGTCGTCCCCTTCTCCTCCTGCCCCCAATCCCTCCCAGCATCAGAGTCTTCTCCAATGAGTCAACTCTTCGCATGAGGTGGCCAAAATACTGGAGTTTCAGCTTCAGCATCATTCCTTCCAAAGAAATTCCAGGATTGATCTCCTTCAGAATGGACTGGTTGGATCTTCTTGCAGTCCAAGGGACTCTCAAGAGTCTTCTCCAACACCACAGTTCAAAAGCATCAATTCTTCGGCGCTCAGCCTTCTTCACAGTCCAGCTCTCACATCCATACATGACCACAGGAAAGACCATAGCCTTGACTAGGCGAACCTTTGTTGGTAAAGTAATGTCTCTGCTTTTGAATATGCTATCTAGGTTGGTCATAACTTTCCTTCCAAGGAGCAAGCGTCTTTTAATTTCATGGCTGCAGTCACCATCTGCAGTGATTTTGGAGCCCAGAAAAAGAAAGTCTGACACTGTTTCCACTGTTTCCCCATCTATTTCCCATGCAGTGATGGGACCAGATGCCATGATCTTCGTTTTCTGAATATTGAGCTTTAAGCCAACCTTTTCACTCTCCACTTTCACTTTCATCAAGAGGCTTTTTAGCCCCTCTTCACTTTCTGCCATAAGAGTGGTGTCATCTGCATATCTGAGGTTATTGATATTTCTCCCGGCAATCTTGATTCCAACTTGTGTTTCTTCCAGTCCAGCATTTCTCATGATGTACTCTGCATATAAGTTAAATAAACATGGTGACAATATGCAGCCTTGACGTACTCCTTTTTCTATTTGGAACCAGTCTGTTGTTCCATGACCAGTTCTAACTGTTGCTTCCTGACCTGCATACAGATTTCTTAAGAGGCAGATCAGGTGGTCTGGTATTCCCATCTCTTTCAGAATTTTCCATAGTTTATTGTGATCCACACAGTCAAAGGCTTTGGCATAGTCAATAAAGCAGAAATAGATGTTTTTCTGGAACTCTCTTGCTTTTTCCATGATCCAGCAGATGTTGGCAATTTGATCTCTGGTTCCTCTGCCTTTTCTAAAACTGTTAATTATTCTTGTCTTTGTCAGAGATCAGAATACTGGCCTAAGGCATTTTATCCAGGATCATAACTGGATAAATTGCTCTCTTGCCAGCAAATCACCAAGATGCTACAACAACAAAAAGGTCAGGATGATCTTACAATACAGTTGACCATGGAGGCAATCGAACAACCACCAAACAGTGACACTCTGGATACGTAGGCTTTCCTGAAATTGGTCTGAACATCAGGCAAGTGAAAGGATGACCAAAAGGGGGATTGAGAGGATGAATATACAAATTGACAATGACTGGTGCAGGAAATAGGACAGTAGAATATTGACTCATAACCTCTGCAGCAGCCAGTTCAGAGAGTGAAAACACAAACTCTATAGCAAATGGCACAGAACAATTAGCACTAAGCTAATAATTGCCAACTTTTCTATTTTTTGCTCAAGCTTCCAACTGAGGACCAACCAGAGAAAGCCAAATATGCTGTCCAAACCAACCACATTGACTTCCCACTTCTAGTTAGCCTGCAGCCAGATTTCCTATGCCCATAAAACCTTCAGTCAGCACATTCTTAAAGCTTTCCTTTTTTCTTTTAGCATGAAGCTTTTCTATACTCCAGCCTACCTTTATTCTACCAAACACTGGTGATGGCCGATTCTTATTTACATGGTCTCAACTTATTTCCACGGCCGCATCTGGAATTCTAGAAAGAGACAGCCTCACTTGGATCCCATCTGGCAGCACAGAGCAGCTGTTGCCAAATAGAAATGGAGTTGTGGCAGACTGAAGGTGAGAAAGAGCAGGAGGTGGCACCCTGGTACTCCCTTGGCTCTTATCCAGGAGAGAAGGAATTCATAAATCTCTATATACTCCCTGTGAAAGAGTATGGAAGGTACCAGGAGTTGAGAGCTAGCAAGCTTGTAGAGGACACTGCTGGGAGGGACTGGGCAATACTGCTGCAGTGGATATGAGGTGGCTTGCCACAGGACCTGATGCAGGATTTGTCTGAAATTCAGAGGATCAGTGATGACCTTAAGAGCCAGAGTGGGGTTCAATCATCAAGGGAAAGACCCTAGATCCTCACCATGCCACAAATACTGATTAGTTAGTTGTTGTATAACAAATCATCTCAGAATTTAGCAACTTAAAACAGTAAGCATTTATTTGGCTCATCATTCTGTGGGTTGGCTGAGTGGTTCTTTGAATTGGGCTGGCTCAGCTTGTATTGCTAGGTCCATTCAGGAAGCAGGTTGACTGATGGCTGGATGATCTAGGATGACCTAACTCACTAAGCTCATCTGGCAGTTATTTTAGTGATTTTCTGTGCTTTCCCTTTGCTATTTTTGTTCTGTCTCCACTATTCTGAAAATAAACCACGATTGCAATTTTAAGGCAATTATAAAATCATTTTTGAATATTTATCAGCTAATAACAGTGATGCTCCTAGTTGTAATTTACCTGGCAGTCCCCTTCTAACGTGAATTTTCAACATCTTTCCAACAGATCAGATCAGATCAGTCGCTCAGTCGTGTCCGACTCTTTGCGACCCCATGAACCGCAGCACGCCAGGCCTCCCTGTCCATCACCAGCTCCCGGAGGTCACTCAGACTCGCATCCCTCGAGTCTGCACTCAATATGCCAGCAAATTTGGAAAACTCAGCAGTGGCCACAGGACTGGAAAAGGTCAGTTTTCATCCCAATCCCAAAGAAAGGCAATGCCAGGGAGTGCTCAAACTACCGAACAATTGCACTCATCTTTCCATACATGACCTTAAAACTGAAACACACTACAGACTACAACATTTTTTAAGATGAGCAGGAAACAGGCTCTGGGAAGGGTGTCCACCCTGATGTTTGAGTTATTTTGAAGTTCTCTTATTTCTTTGCCATATGATAAATGAGAATGTAGCATTATTCCTATGTAATGGCCATCACGTCTTTCTTAAAATTTTTATTGCAGTATAGTTGCTTTACAACACATCAGTCAGAATAGCCATTTTCAAAAAAACTTATAAGCAATAAATGCTGGAGAGGGTGTGGAGTAAAGGGAACCCTCTTGTACTGCTGGTGGGAATGTGGATTGGTACAGCCACTATAGAGAACAGTGTAGAGGTTTCTTAAAAGCTATACATACAAGTAATAGATGGTGTAGCAATCCCACTCTTCAGCATATACCTGGAAAAAACATAATTCCAAAAGATACAAGCATCCCAATGTTTATTGCAACAGTACTTTCAATAGCCAGGACATGGAAGCAACCTAAATGTTCATCAACAGAGGAATGGATAAAGAATACTTGGCCATCAAGTCTTTTGACTTAAATCTCTAATGACAAGCTCTTCCATATGGTAACTGTGTGTATCATTAAGGAAGTCCTACAATTCAGTGAACCAAATTCAATTAATATTACTGGAAGGAAACATTGCTTCATTAACAAAAAGGCTCCCAGGGTTTACTATACAAGGAGAGAGAGAGATCTTGGAGGACTGTGTGACATTTTAGACATCATTCTATTCTGTCACCAAAATTTATTTCCTGTAGGGGCTCTGGAAGTTGATGGTTCATGTATTGCTGAAGCCTGGCTTGGAGAATTTTGAGCATTACTAGCATGTGAGATGAGTGCAACAGGGATACAAATCCTTTCCTTATCTCCAGAGGAAACTTGAGATAAGATTTTTTTTTAAAAAATTGAAGATTAGAGGAAAATGTAAACTATAATAAAAATAAAGAGAGTACTATCATTTGAGACCAATGTTTCCCAAATTTTGTTCCATATAATATTAACTTGGGGAACTATTAGAGAATGTTCCATGAGAAAAATGCTTTGTGGTTGAACCAAGTTGGAAAATGGTATATAACCGTGAACTTCTGGATGTTCAAGCTGGTTTTAGAAAAGGCAGAGGAACCAGAGATCAAATTGCCAACATCCGCTGGATCATGGAAAAAGCAAGAGAGTTCCAGAAAAACATCTATTTCTGCTTTATTGACTATGCCAAAGCCTTTGACTGTGTGGATCACAATAAACTGTGGAAAATTCTGAAAGAGATGGGAATACCAGACCACCTGATCTGCCTCTTGAGAAACCTATATGCAGGTCAGGAAGCAACAGTTAGAACTGGACATGGAACAACAGACTGGTTCCAAATAGGAAAAGGAGTTCGTCAAGGCTGTATATTGTCACCCTGCTTGTTTAACTTATATGCAGAGTACATCATGAGAAATGCTGGACTGGAGGAAACACAAGCTGGAATCAAGATTGCCGGGAGAAATATCAATAACCTCAGATATGCAGATGACACCACCCTTATGGCAGAAAGTGAAGAGGAACTCAAAAGCCTCTTGATGAAAGTGAAAGTGGAGAGTGAAAAAGTTGGCTTAAAGCTCAATATTCAGAAAACGAAGATCACGGCATCTGGTCCCATCACTTCATGGGAAAATAGATGGGGAAACAGTGGAAACAGTGTCAGACTTTATTTTTCTGGGCTCCAAAATCACTGCAGATGGTGACTGTAGCCATGAAATTAAAAGATGCTTACTCCTTGGAAGGAAAGTTATGACCAACCTAGATAGCATATTCAAAAGCCAGAGACATTACTTTGCCAACAAAGGTCCATCTAGTCAAGGCTATGGTTTTTCCTGTGGTCATGTATGGATGTGAGAGTTGGACTGTGAAGAAGGCTGAGTGCCAAAGAATTGATGCTCTTGAACTGTGGTGTTGGAGAAGACTCTTGAGAGTCCCTTGGACTGCAAGGAGATCCAACCAGTCCATTCTGAAGGAGATCAGCCCTGGGATTTCTTTGGAAGGAATGATGCTGAAGCTGAAACTCCAGTACTTTGGCCACCTCATGCGAAGAGTTGACTCACTGGAAAAGACCCTGATGCTGGGAGGGATTGGGGGCAGGAGGAGAAGGGGACGACAGAGAATGAGATGATTGGATGGCATCACCGACTCAATGGACATGAGTTTGAGTGAGCTCTGGGAGTTGGTGATGGACAAGGAGGCCTGGTGTGCTGCGATTCATGGGGTCGCAAAGAGTCGGACACGACTGAGTGACTGAACTGAACTGACTGATACATATTCCATAGATACTAAAACATAACATGAGCATAACAAAGGCTCTGAGAAGTCCTATAACAGACCTCTCGCTTTTCCTCATCCACTGATTCTCAAGTTTACAAAAGCATAGAATCTTTTATTTTAGTATATAACCAGTATTCTACGGACACCATGTCTTATGATATCAGTTTGGACACTTGTACTGTGTGTTCTTCCCTAATGGCTCAGATGGTAAAGAATCTGCCCACCACGCAGGAGACCTGGCTTTGATCCCTGGGTCAGAAAGATCCCCTGGAGAAGGGAATAGCTACCCACTCCAATATTCTTGCCTGGAGAACTCCATGGACAGAGGTGCCTGGCAGGCTGCAGTTGCAGAGAGTCAGATGACTGAGCAACTAACACACACGCTGTATGTCAACTATCACAAATGGGATCCTGTGAGGCAGAGATTGTGGATTGTGCTGGAGTCTCTTCTTTTCCACATCCCCCTTCAGCTATCCTTAAAATTCAAGATGAACTTCTCTTTGAATAGGCAAAGGCAAGGAGTTTAAGGCCTTCTCATGACTACTTGAACTCTGCACTCAAGTTCTGCTTTGCTCTCTGAGAAGCCCTTCCTTTTCAAGATGAGTAGTACCTGGAATGTCCTCTCTCACAAGACAGGAGAGAACCACAGAATAGGCATGAGCAAGAACTCTGGAGTCTGACTTCACCCCATCTTAACTGAAATCTCTGAGCTTCAGTTTTCTCATGTATAAAGTGGTAATAATAGTAACTACCTCATAGGATGTTATGAGTATCACCTGGATTTAAGCATGTGAACTATTTAAAACAAGGTCTGGCATATAGGGGATATTCTGTAGATGTCAGTAATTATTTAGTTTCACTTAGATCTGGCAGTCCACAGAAGAATATCGCCATCAGACTGCAATGCTGATTTCAAAATTCATACAAGAGGGACACATCTTGAGGAGCTAGAGAACTGTTTTATTCTGGTTGCAAATATTTTGACAGCATGATTTTCTATGTAGTACTACAATAGTTAATTGACATTTTTCATTTTCATTGTTATGTTTCATAATTACAAAAGTAACACTTCATAACATTGGGAGGCTGTAAAACATAAAGAGGCATTAAAGGGAGAAATGTGCTCAAATTATCTGTCTTTAGAAACTCCAGTGGTCATATTTCATTTCATATACATATACATACATATGACATAGTATATGTCTAGAAATATTTTTCACTTGGCAAAGAATTATGTACACTTATCCATGTCAATTAATATTCCTTAGAAACGTTACTTTAACAGTTGCAGACTAGCCCATCCTGTGAATATATTATGGTTCATTCCTGAATGGTTTACTCACGGGGATGATCTGGTGAATTACCCATCATAAGACCAGTGTTTTAGCAGAAGGAACCCAAACAGTCTTCCTCTGCTGAAAAATTTTTAAAACCTGTTAGTTCTGTCCATTGGATTTTCCACTCACATACCATGTCTACCTCCCAGTCTTCATTATTTTTGAAGGTAAATGAATTCAAGTCAAGTACATCCACAAGTCAGCTAGAGAAAATCAAAACACTTGAAGACAGGGCTTATTAAATAAGATTAAAAGAACTAGTGTTTGTTTGGCCACTATCTGTTGATTCTTGCTACACTTATTCAAGGATTAGCAACATTCCTTTTGCTTAGTGTCCTTCTACTTTATATAAAAATGGATGTATCTCATTCCATAACATGTGAGGGCAAAATATTGGCCAACACATCCCTCCTTTACTCTGGGGAGAAATCATGAAGAGCTCTGGTATGTTTCAGGGCTAAGATATGTTAGGAGATAAGATATCCAGAAATACAAATACTAAAGCATCCAAAATATAAAATTTGCTCTTAATGGACTTTTTTTCCTCATGGTCTTCTATGTTTCAAATTATGCAAGTAGAATAAAGTAATGAGTGAACTTGCTCTGGTGCCATGATGATGGCAGAATCTACAAAGCAATGAATGATCAATCAGTTGGAAACATCACAGCAGCCAAATTCTCACATTAGAGACAGTGAGATACAGAGTGTATCATGCATTGAACATTATTATTTTTTATGTTTTGCCAACTGTCACCTTCTCACAGTCCTCTAGGAAGGAGGCAGGTATGGCCACCACATGTTTCACCCCCTGGCCATAGTGGTAGAGCTAATTACCCAAGCAAGATCACTGATATTCAGTTGAGGGACTTTCACTCCACTATTGAAAAAGAGGGACTATTAATAACATCAGACCTGACGTGAATAGAATAAATTCCAGAGCTGCTTACAGCCATCTTTCTGAGAACAAGGGCATGTGCTGCGTAAGAAATCATTCCAAATTATTTAGTTCATGATACTGTGGGCTGCCATTGTGAGCTCCTTGGAAGGAAAGCTATGACAAACCTAAACAGTGTATTAAAAAGCAGAGACATCACTTTTTTGAGAAAAGTCCATAGAGTCAAAGCTATTGTTTTTCCAGTAGTCATGTACAGATGTGAGAGTTGGACCAGAAAGAAGGCTGCTGCTGCTGCTGCTAAATCGCTTCAGTCGTGTCTGACTCTGTGCGACCCTATAGACGGCAGCCCACCAGGCTCCCCCATCCCTGGGATTCTCCAGGCAAGAACACTGGAGTGGGTTGCCATTACCTTCTCCAATGCATGAAAGTGAAAAGTGAAAGTGAAGTCGCTTAGTCATGTCTGACACTTAGCAACCCCATGGACTGCAGCCTACCAGGCTTCTCCATCCTTGGGATTTTCCAGGCAAGAGTACTAGAGTGGGTTGCCATTGCCTTCTCCAAAAGAAGGCTGAGCACCAAAGAATTGATGCTTTTGAACTTTGGTGCTAGATAAGACTCTTCAGAGTCCCTTGAACAGCAAAGAGATCAAACCAGTCAACCCTCAGTTAAGTTCAGTCACTCAGTCATGTCCGACTCTTTGTGATCCCATGGACTGTAGCACGCCAGTCAACCCTAAAGGAAATCAATATTCATTGGTAGGACTGGTGCTAAAGCTCCCATACTGTGGCCACCTGATGTGAAGGGCCAACTCATTGGAAAAACCCCATCAGGGTTTCTGGGAAAGATTCAGGGAAGGAGAAGGGGGCGACAGAGGATGAGATGGTTGGATGGCATCACCAACTCAATGGAGGAGTTGGAGCAAACTTTGGGAGATAGTGAAGGACAGGGAAGCCTGGCTTGCTGCAGTTCATGGGATCACAAGAGTCAGACATGACTTAGTGGTTGAACAACAGTGTGAGCCGAGCTCAGCTACATGGTTTTTCTGGTCTTGACTGGACTCACTCCATACACGAATGGGCAGCCCCTGGATGAGCAGGGCCTGGCTGGGCTAGGATGGCCTCACTGGGGACGGCTTGTGTCTAGTCCTTATGGCCTCTCATCACCCAGCGAAGTAGCCCAGGCTTATTCACATGGCAGAGGTATGCTTCCAGAAAAGTGACCAGTAGCATGCAGGGCCTCTTAAAGACTAGACTTTCAACTGGGATGGCCTCAGGCTCCCCACCACATTCTAGTTATCAAAATAAGTCTCAAGTCTAGTCCAGATTTAGAGCAGTGAAGAAATCAGCTTCATCTCTGTGTAGAAATAGCTTTCAAGTCACATCACATGGAGGCCTAGATGGAGGGAAATCGTTATGGCCATCTTATAAATAATCTCCATCCATGTGTCCATCATCTGGCCACAGTTTTCATGTCCTTTTCCTGTGCAAAGTACACTTACCTCCTCCCAATACCTCCTTCCCTCTGGTTTGGGGTCCACAGTCTGGGGACCTACATTCTGCCATAAGGCCTCCCTTGATTGGAGTCCATTGAATTAAAAAGACATACCCAACACACAAATGTGAAATGTGGACAAAATGGACTTTCTCATTCAAAATACCATGTCGAGGTATACCATGCTGTGAAAAACTTTGTAAATTTCAAGGAGCAAAAGACGCCATTCTTGTTGGAGAAGGCCATTGAGAGGATGTGGCATTGAGCCTCCAGTTGGGCCTGACCTTGGAATGTTTGTTCTGCCCAGCATTCCCACACCAGGAGCTGTTTCAAGGATACATGCCGGGATCCAGCCCCGGTGGATCCAGGGAATTCGAAGGGGGACTGCGTCAGCAAGGATCAGGAAACAATTGCTTGATTAAACGTTAATTAAGGATATAAAGAGTAATAGAATAAGGATAGCTCAGTAAGAAAATTTAGTGGAGAAAAGAGGCTGAATAATTCAGCCAAAAGGTGAGAGAAAGAACAACATGGGGAGACCAAGCTTGGGTGAACAAGGCCCACACTTTATTTTCCAAAGTAGTTTTTATACCTTAAATTATGCATAGAGGATAATGGGGGAAGGGGGTAGAGTCATGCAGTAAGCCAGGCTTTCTTCCTGCAAACTTATCATATGCAAAAGTTTAGGTGATTTGCATCATCTTCTGGCCCGGAGGCCTATTAACATTTTAAGACCCTTTCTTCAGAAAACTTATTTTTCTCTAAAGGTGATTAGTCAGGCTGCTAAGTTGCTGCTAAGTCGCTTCAGTCGTGCCCGACTCTGTGCGACCCCATAGACAGAAGCCCACCAGGCTCCCCCATCCCTGGGATTCTCCAGGCAAGAACACTGGGTGGGTGCCTTTCCTTCTCCAATGCATGAAAGTGAAGGAAAGTGAAGTCGCTCAGTCGGGTCCGACTCTGCGACCCCATGGACAGCGGCCACCAGGGACCTCTGTCCATGGGATTTTCCAGGCAAGAGTACTGGGGTGGGGTGCCATTGCCTTCCAGGATTAGATAAAGTTGCATTCCTATAGGGCAAAGGTGTGGTGGGCTATAACAAGAAAAAGAATTAACTCAAGGGTCCAAGGTTACAAACATTAAAGCTACTACTTACACCAATTATATTAATCAATGCACTGCCATGGACCCAACAGGTAAGGGATATGGAAACTTAGCAGCAAACATTGGCCCAACAAGTGAAAAACCCTTCACCAATACAATTTCTAATCAATCTTTTAACTGCTCAAAGGAATCTGTATTCAGACAGTTTAGAACATCTCATGTCTCCCACGGTTGTGAACTAAAACACTCTTGTCATGCCCAGGACACCACCCTGACCCTCCCCTCAACCACCCCGCCCCATAAAGTCAGAGGTGTAGGTGAGAGCACAAAGCAGTAAAGTAAGCAGACTCTGGTTTTGGGGGTAGATGCTCGAGAATTTCCAGGGGGACCCCTGAGGCTTAATCCTGCATTTGCGTATGCCGAGCCTCCTTCCTCATGACCTTTGCCACGGGCGGAGTTCCTCATGCTGGCTCCCAGCAGATACAGCCTTAAGAGCATAAGGTGTTGAGACCATCTGGATAGCTGACGTGATTGAGCCCAGTTAAGGCTTCTATATAAACTTTTAACATTCTGGCAAGCAGATGAGGTCTGAGATCTACTCGTCTTGAACTGGCAAAACAAGCCTCCTATGTAAGTTCCCTTGCTTGTTGAACCTGCCAACTACTAATCTAGAATGGTCCTCCTCTTTTTTCAGTCCCTCCTTGCCCTTTGTATGGAGGGCCCAGTTTGCAAACCATCACAGAGCAGGAGAGTCTGCACATGTGCAAGCTGCAGAGAAAGTCCCAGCAAGAGGCACAGAGGCATTCTTTAAGAAGCTGTTTTCTTCTTTGGTCTCTGCAGGTGCTGATGATACAAATCTTGATTCTAAGTGACTTGGCTAGATTCCTATCTACAGATCACCAGGATTTTCTGGTAAATAAAACATTCATGCATTTTTTATTAGTGCATGATGCTTTTTTTTGAAGTTGTGGTTGCCATTTTAGAGTACATTCTAAATCTTGATGTTTAGTACAAGATTTGATGAGTGAAACAGTCACACTGTTTTATCATTAATATTTAAGGTTTTCTGTAAAATGTCAGAGTTTTTTTTCCTGTTTTCTACTAAATGTAGAATCCTAGGATTAATTGATTAGAGAAGGAAATGGCAACCCACTCCAGTGTTCTTGCCTGGAGAATCCCAGGGATGGGGGAGCCAGGTGGGCTGCCGTCTATGGGGTCGCACAGAGTTGGACATGACTGAAGCGACTTAGCAGCAGCAGCAGGATTAATTGAGTTCTAGCATGTAGTTTTGTTAACTCAAGTTTTTCTAAATCTTAGGTAGCTTTTTAACACTTTTTAAGCTTTCTGTTCTGGAGAAGGCAATGGCACCCCACTCCAGTACTCTTGCCTGGAAATCCCATGGATGGAGGAGCCTGGTGGGCTGCAGTCCATGGGGTCGCTGAGTCAGACTGAGCGACTTCACTTTAACTTTTCACTTTCCTGCATTGGAGAAGGAAATGGCAACCGACTTCAGTGTTCTTGCCTGGAGGATCCCAGGGACGGGGGACCCTCGTGGGCTGCTGTCTATGGGGTCTCACAGAGTCGGACATGACTGAAGTGACTTAGCAGCAGCAGCAAGCTTTTTGTTAAGAGACAGTATACCTGTAGATGAGTACACATACCATATGTGTAACTTGATGAGTTTTCCAATTGCACACATTTGTGTGAACAGCATGCAGATCAAAAACCAGAATGTTACCACTATCCCTGTAGTTGGTAGGGCTTCTCAACCTCAGTATTACTGAGGTTTCAGGCTGGACGGTTCTTGCTGTGGGGAGCTGTCCTGTGCATCGCAGGATGTTTAGCCACACCCCTGGGTTCCATCCACTAGCTGCCAGTAGCAACCCTCCTTCCCAGTGAGATACCCAAAAGTGTCTTTCCAGACATTGCCAGATATCCCTTGTGAGTCAAATTATACCCTGTTGAAAATCACTGCCTCTAGGGTAACCATTATTATGACTTCTAATAGCATACATTAATTTAGTCTGTTTTTTACTTTCTATAAATACTCCACTTGTATTTGGTTTCACTCTCTGACTATCATCTTTGTGATAGCCACTCATATTTTTGTGTGTAGCTACAGATGGTTTATTCTTGTTGCTATGTAATACTCCATGACAGGAATATATCACAATTTATTTATGCATTCAACTACTGAATGGCATTTTGGTAACTGCTAATTTTTATTTTTACATGACATGTATTTATTTATTTATTTTGGCTGTATTGGGTCTTCGTTGCTGTCGGGGGCTTTTCTCTAGTTGCCATGCGCAGGCTTCTCATTGTGGTAGCTTCTCTTGTTGCAGAGCCCCGGCTTAGGAGGCTCAGGCTCCTGGCTCTAGAGCACAGGCTCAATAGTTGTGGGACATGAGCTTAGTTGCTCTGAGGCATGTGGGATCTTCTCAGATCAGGGATCAAATTCATGACTCCTGCTTTGGCAGGTGGATTTTTTACCACTGAGCAGCCAGGGAAGCCCCCTGCTAGTTTCAAACTAATTATATAATTTTTAAACTCATTTATTTCTTATCATACTTTATATCCTGAATTACATAGCATACCATCTAAAAAAAAATTTTTTTTTGCAGTTAAGGCATCTACATTTTGGAAATTTTGCTAACCTGTATTAAATCATGTGCTAGGCATTGGAATAAAGTATTTTTTTTATGGTAGCTTCATAAAGAAACTCACAATTGGCCACTGGTCCTGAAGATGAAATTGAGGTGGGGAAGAGGAGCCCAAGTTCAGAACAACCGGTGTTTGCTGGACACCTATGACTAGAAGGCACCCACCGTCGGTGGCTCTGGAAATGTAAAGATGAGCAGACAAGTTCCATGCCTTTGAGAAGTGTGTCAGCCCTTTCCTCCTCCTGCTGGCCGCCGTTTCTCTCCCAGGACTGATATGATCTAATGGTGCTTCCTGTTTGGAAGTTTGCCTTGGGCTAGAAGGTGTGAGTAGTGCCAGGAGCTGTACCTGCTTTAGGTTTCTGTCAAGAAGGTTAAAAGCAGGGGTCCTAGATTTATAGTCCCTCTCACCAGGGAAAGGAAACAGGGAGAGGTTTTGAGCAGAAACTTTGGCCAAGACTAGGCAGGGTGCAGGCTGCAGGCACACACATGTCTTCCAGCAGCCCTAGTCACAGTGGACGGGCACGGGAGGAGTAATGATCAACACAGTCCCCAGGAAATCCAGCTAACAGAGGGGGCTGGAATCACTTTGTAACTAAGTCTAACATGTTCATTTACATTTATAGCATGCATCCTTCTAGACAAAGGAAGAGTGAGCCTAGAGAAAGAATGACTCTGCAGGGCTTCTTTAAAAAAAAAAAAATAGGCTAATTTGGTCTTTAATAGGTTTTAACCAAGTTAAGCAACTGTCCTTTTACAAGAAGAGTTTGATCATCAATATTCTGTAAAGTGTCTCTGTCTCATCTTTACTGCTCAATTATTTCCCTATCTACAAATTCAATACAGTGAAAACTAAGGCCAGTGGAACAGGTGTCATCCTTCCTACTTATTTGTCCTGTCAACAAAAATTAATCAGTCCATCTAAGAAAGAATGGGAAAATTTTATTCATGCCAAATTTGAGGATTATAACCCAGCAAGATCATCTCAGAAAGCTCTGTTCCACCCATTAGAAGTCAAGACACAGTTTATGTAAGTTTTTTGAGACAGAGGGCTCAACATTAGATGACGTCTTATGGACAGTTTCTTTCATCCATACTGGAGCATCAACGTCTAGAAGGAATGTTGTCTTTTAAGGAGTTGTCTTGTTGGTGCTGGGAGAATGTTGCCATTTATGGCTGAGCAAGTATTCCTGCTGCTGGGGCTGGGATGGTCCATGCATAATGTGAACACTTGAGGTACGATGTGGGGATAGGGGAGGGCAATGGGCAGAGAAGAATTTTTATGTTTAAATTTTTCTTGTGTTGCCATAAATATGAATTTTATTTCACAGTTCTTCTCAAGCTTCTGAGACTTTCACTTCTCTTCCTCAATTTCTGTTTCTTCATTATTACTAACTTCACTTTAAACCCAGTACCATTTAATTAAACCAACCAGAAGATTATGTTGAGTTTATTTAGGATTAACCTTTCAATTAAGGTCTCATTATCATTACCAAATTATAAATACAAAAAAAATTAAAGAATTTCAATCCAACAGAGTAAAGTTTCTAAATTTTCTCTTAAGTAAATCAATAGGAAATAGAAGAATATGTTCACTTTTATTACCTCATTGTTGATAGATCATGCAGTAACTCCAGGCCTTAGTTCCAGGAGAATTTTAGATGGCATTTGTGAAAATGACATTTCAGCTACTTTACTGGACAATCCTTTAAGCATCTTGCCTAATTCATTAAAAAAAAAAAAAAAAAAAAAAACAGTCAAAGCAAAAGAAAACAAACCCAAACTCACGCAAGCTTTTTAATGGTCTTGTTGTGCAGGCAGGAACCTGCCAGCCTCCCGAGCGCCACCCCCAACCCCTAAGGCCAGTTAGCCAATTAGAAGTACAATGAGTCATTCAGTCACTGAACTGCAGCCTTGATATTCAAAAGGCAGACTTATTTTTGTTTCTTGTCCAGCAGCAAAATCCCAAAAGAATACATTTTTCACTGTATTTATTCATCACATGCTAAAATGACCCAGAACAAATATGAGACCTCTCAGTGAACTTGTGCCTTCCTGTTAATCTGTCTCAAAAAACTGTCACTGCAAGGGATTTGTACTGGGTTATCACAGGGTAACAGATGTTTTTCTCTTTAAATTTCTTGCTTCCTTACTTATTTGTAAGCTCCAATATTATAAATTATCATATAAATATGTATATTTATTATTTAAAGGAAGCTGTATATTTTTGTAAAGCAAAATATATATATATATATGTCATTGTCGCACACATATATATTGTTTATATGTATACATACATACATATTGTGTATGTAGTCACACACAATAGTACATATCTATCTAGTATGTTAGACACACATGTGCTCATGCACAGTGTGTGTAATATGTACATATATGTGCACACATATATTCTGCATATTCACATGCGTATAGTACAAGGAATGGTTAAGAGAATGGACTTTGCAACCAATGTTGTTCAGTTGTTCAGTCACTCAGTCATGCCCAGCTCTTTTTGACCCCATGGACTGCAGCACAGCCAGGCTTACCTGTCCATCACCATCTCCTGGAATTTGCTCAAACTCATGTCTATTGAGTCAGTGATACCATCCAACTATCTCATCCTCTGTCATCTCCTTCACCTCCTGCCCTCAATCTTTCCCAGCATCAGGGTCTTTTCTAGTGAGCTGGCTCTTTGAATCAGGAGGCCAAAATATTAGAGTTTCAGGTTCAGCATCAGTCCTTCCAATGAATATTCAGGACTGATTTCCTTTAGGATGGACTGGTTGGATCTCCTTACAGTCCAAGGGGCTCTCAAGAGTCTTCTCCAACACCACAGTTCAAAAGCATCAATTCTTCAGCATTCAGCCTTCTTATGGTCCAGCTCTCACATCCATACCTGACTACTGGAAAAACCATAGCTTTGACTAGATGGACCTTTATTGGCAAAGTAATGTCTCTGCCTTTTAATATGCTGTCTAGGTTGGTCATAACTTTTCTTCCAAGAAGCAAGCGTCTTTTAATTTCATAGCTCCAGTCACCATCTGCAGTGATTTTGGAGCCCAAGAAAATAAAGTTTCTCACTGTTCCCACATTTATTTTCCATGAAGTGATGGGACCAGATGCCATGATCTTAGTTTTTTGAATATTAAATTTAAGCCAGCTTTTTCATTCTCCTCTTTCACTTTCATCAAGAGGCTCTTTAGTTCTTCTTCGCTTTCTGCCATAAGGGTGATGTCATCTGCGTATCTAAGGTTATTGATATTTCTCCTGGCAATCTTGATTCCAGCTTGTGCTTCATCCAGCCTGGCATTTTGCAACCAGTGTAGTTAGATTTAAATTCCAGATCTATATGATAACAAAGACAAGTTACTTAACCTTTGAGTACCTCAAATTCTTACTCTAAAACAAGAATAATATTTATATAAATTTCATAGGATTAGTATAAAGGCTAAATGAGTCAATATATGCAGAGCCTCACACAGAACTTAGAACAGTATCCAGCCCATGGAAAATTATCTGTAAACCTGTCACTAACCTGCATGAATTTGTGAATGTAGTTCAGGCATAAAAAATTACCCCCTCTTGTGTCTATTTCACACATTTAAATTTTTTGCATACCAGGTTTTTCTGCACGTGGGATATATGTATTCACTTAAAGGCAGTCATAAATTTTACTACTAACTCTTCTACCTTCTTCAGAAAACTAAGATCATAGCATCTGGTCCCATCACTTCATGGAAAATAGATGGGGAAACAGTGAGAGACTTTATTTTTCTGGGCTCCAAAATCACTGCAGATGGTGATTGCAGCCATGAAATTAAAAGAACCTTGCTCCTTAGAAGAAAAGTTATGACCAATCTTGACAGCATATAAAAAGCAGAGACATTACTTTGCCAACAAAGGTCCATCTAGTCAAAGCTATGGTTTTTCCAGTAGTCATGTATAGATGTGAGAGTTCGACTGTAAAGAAAGCTGAGCGCCAAAGAATTGATTCTTTTGAACTGTGTTTTTGGAAAAGATTCTTGAGAGTCCCTTGGACAGCAAGAAGATCAAACCAGTCCATCCTAAAGGAGATCAGTCCTAGGTATTCATTGGAAGGACTGATGCTGAAGCTGAAACTCCAATACTTTGGCCACCTGTTGCAAAGAACTGACTGATTTGAAAAGACCCTGATGCTGGGAAAGATTGAGGGCAGGAGGAGAAGGGGATGACAGAGGATGAGATGGTTGGATAGCATCACCGATTCAATGGACATGAGTTTGAGCAAGCTCCAGGAGTTGGTGATGGACAGGGAAGCCTGGCGTGCTGCAGTCCCTGGAGTCACACAGAGTCGGACACGACTGAGCTACTGAACTGAACTGAACTTCTACTGCCTGTTCTTTCCCAGGCCAAATCAATATAACTTTGGACTTTGCCTCACATATTTTGTATTCCAAACTCCTCACATGTTTTCATTCATTCTTGAGCCGTCCTGAGTTTTCCACACCTTGAGTCATCATCAAACACCAGTATTCACGTTATATTCTAACTGGGATGTGATCCTACAACTGTGACTCCCTCTCCAGGGCTGTTAGT
Organism: Tragelaphus eurycerus; assembly: GCA_935064755.1. Lineage (NCBI taxonomy): Eukaryota > Metazoa > Chordata > Mammalia > Artiodactyla > Bovidae > Tragelaphus > Tragelaphus eurycerus. The sequence continues at coordinate 28,138,694 of CAKXYN010000001.1, read as the reverse complement.
CCTTCAAGAGGGACTGAGGTCTCATCTCCAAGTGCCTTGTAATTGCCTCTGCCCAGAATGTCCATTCGTTCAGTGTTACCCTGGCCCCACTGGATTATACACCAGCAATTGATCACCTAGCTGAACATCAAAATCACCAGGGAAGCTTTACCAATGCTTAAGTGCCCCCAGAGCAATGAAGTCAGGATCTCTGGGGAAGTGGCTATACAGTGCTATTTTTAAAAAGCTCCTGTGTGGATCTCAGATGTGATCAAGGTTAACAACTAGTGCCATAGAGAAAGGACATTACCATCAAACATGTCCATATATTTGCTCTGCTGCCCATAAGGTGGTTGCATGTACATTCTTCATGGAATATAGACAGAAATACCATCTCACCTTCTCAAAGAAGGTCAGTGGACAGCTTTCTGAGGCTGTGCCCCACACTTTGTCACCAAATGCCTCCAGAAAGATATTTCTGCACAGTGAGGCTGCAGACTGTGTTTTAGAGCAATAGTTCTCACATTTTTCTTCTATTGCCACACGTGTGATGGATGGTATTCACGGGCATGACACTCTCCTGCTGTGACAGATGAGGGTCAGTTCCCAGCTGTGATTCTATTTAAGGATGTATTTTAAAATGCAAGTTAGTGACAGTGACATAATTACAGGGACAGTTTGGGCTGTTATTAAACCAAGTAAAAATTTGCAAACTTAGATACTTGAGTTGCTGTGCATTCACTCAACAACTGTGTACTGAATGTCTACTGTTTCTGGACATTGGCCTAGATGCTGGACATGAAAAAAGTTCTTGCTCTACATAGATATTACATTTTAGGGGTAATTGCATATTAGTTAAGAGACAGACAGTAAACAGATGAATCTACAAATGTGTATGAGGGTGAAGTGTTTACAGGTAAATGTCATGAAGAAAAGGAGAAGATGAGAGAGTGCTTTGTTCAGTAGATCAGTCAGGAAAGACCTCTCTGAGGAGGTGATATTTGAGTGGAGAGAGTTCAGAAGCAAGTGAGAAGGTAACCTGTGGCGGGGGAGGAAGAGGAAATGGTCCCAGCAATTGCAGAGACCCTGAGGAGGGAGCCTACTGTGCAGTTCGAAGAACGTAAAGCAGACCAAAGTGGCCAGGGTGGGACAGGAATGAGAGTGATGGGGGTTGAAGTCGGAGCAATAGCTAGGATTCCAGAGTCTGTAGGGTTTCTGGATTTATTTCTTACAGTGGAAACCACTGGAGGGTTTTGAATTAGGGATGCTCAGATTTACTGTCTAAAAGGGTGGATTACTCAGGTGGCCATGTAGAGCACTTACTGTACTGTGGTAGAGGGATGGAATTGGAAGCAGTGCTCCAAGGAAGCTCTTGGTGATCTGGTCAGAGCTGTAGCAGAGGAGGCGGAGAGACGTGGCAGTATTTCAGAAGAGTTACCAGGATCTGCCGATGCAGATGAAGTCAGGTGTGAGAAAAAGGGAAGGTTATGGGGATGGGGATGCTATTTGCTGAGATGGAAAAAGAGGGTGTTTGAGGGAAAATCAAGAGTTCAGACTGGGCTATGTTAAACTTAAGGTGCATTTTATATATCCAAGTAAAGATATTGAGCAGCAAGTTGAATACATGAGCTGCAATTAGAGAGAGAGGTTGGGACTGCTGATTTCAATTTGATAGTCATTGCTATGATATGAGATTATATATTTTACCTGTTTATTTTTTGTCTCATTCTCCCCCAAGAATATGAGGTTCATGAGGTCAGAAAATTAATCTGTTTTGTTCTTTACTGTGTCCCCAACCCCTGGAACATTGATAAGCACATAGATATTGTCCAATAAATATTATTGAATGAATGGAAAATTCAGTTCAGTACAGTATAAGGTAAATGAGAAATAGCAGGACATAGTAAGTGCTGAGGGATGACATGGTATGTGAGTTGAGACTGGCTCCGTGATCAGTGTGTGGGCTATAATGATCAAGAAAACAAGTCATGGAGGAGCTTGATCTTTATCAGGTCTTTAAAAACCTTAAGCTTTATAGCTGAGATAAGTCAAGGAGAGGAAACTGATGACATTGGTTATGCTGAATTTGAAGTAACAGAGGGACATCTGAATTTGACAAAGACATTTAAGTTAGTTCTCTAAACAGCTTGAGATCTGGACTTGCAAAGGACAGACACGGGCCCTCCTCCTTTCTGAAATTAGAACCCACACAATTACAGTAGGATATTGATCTATAAATGTGGTAACAAAAATTAAGTAGGAAATTTTGAGACACCAAGAAAATTGAAAAAAGGCAACACTTTTCAAAATTTAACGTGCATACAAAATCACCTGGCAATCTTGCTAAAATTCAGATTTTGATTTTGTAGATGTGGGGTGGGGCCTGAGCGTCTCTGTTACTAACAAGCTCCCAGGTGATGCTGATGCCTCCAGGTCCTTCGACCACATTTAAATAGTGAGGTATTTAAGTAAGGTGTGACACCAAAAGGAACATTTTCAAAGGAAATAAATAAAAACCCGTTATTAATGCATGACTCTTCATCTCCTCATAGATACAGAGAGTATAAAAGGATTGAGTCTCTGGGCATCAGAAGAAGCTTATTTTGGAGAGAACTTACTTGCAAGGAGTTAGGTTACTGACCTCACTCCAGTACTCTTGCCTGGAAAATCCCATGGATGGAGGAGCCTGGAGGGCTGTAATCCATGGGGTTGCTAAGAGTCGGACACAACTGAGCGACTTCCCTTTCACTTTCAGGTTACTGAGAATGAGCAAGGGTCAGGTGCAGAGGTTACGTCCCTCTTAATCTCAAATCAAGAGAGAATTTCACTGGACTCTCCAACAGCACTGGGTTACCTACTGTTAGAGAGACAAAAAACGGACTGAGTCTGACCCCAAACAAGCAAAGGATGAGACACAGGCCTGGCTGTCTGCTGTCTGACAGGTTGAAGTGGCTGCTTAGTAATCAGGCTGTGAATGCAATTTGTCAGGGCAAAGGAAATGGAATAGGTCAGAAATCAGATTACTGGGCAGAAGGAGAGATAGAAGGGAACAATCGCAGAAGGTCCTCATTAGGAAAGTCCACAAGATTTCACTTTAAATCAAGTCTGGAATCTGGATGATTACATGGGATGAGAATTTTAATTTCTAAATTGAGACTCTGTTTTACTTTTAAATGTTCATCAGTTCAGTTCAGTCAGTTCAGTTGTGTCCGACTCTGCAACCCCATGAATCACAGCACACCAGGTCTCCCTTTCCATCACCAACTCCCAGAGCTCACTCAAACTCATGTCCATCGAGTTGGTGATGCCATCCAGCCATCTCATCCTCTGGCGTCCCCTTCTCCTCCTGCCCCCAATCCCTCCCAGCATCAGGGCCTTTTCCAATGAGTCAACTCTGCATGAGGTGGCCAAAGTACTGGAGTTTCAGCTTCAGCATCAGTCCTTCAAATGAGCACCCAGGACTGATCTCCTTTAGAATGGACTGGTTGGACCACCTTGCAGTCCAAGGGACTCTCAAGAGTCTTCTCCAATACCACAGTTCAAAAGCATCAATTCTTCGGTGCTCAGCTTTCTTCACAGTCCAACTCTCACATCCATACATGACCACTGGAAAAACCATAGCCTTGACTAGACGGACCATTGTTGGCAAAGTAATATCTCTGCTTTTTAGTATGCTATCTAGGTTGGTCATAACTTTCCTCCCTTCTTTTAATTTCATGGCTGCAGTCACCATCTGCAGTGATTTTGGAGCCCAAAAAAACAAAGTCTGACCCTGTTTCCACTGTTTCCCCATCTATTTCCCATGAAGTGATGGGACCAGATGCCATGATCTTTGTTTTCTGAATGTTGAGCTTTAAGCCAACTTTTTCACTCTCCTCTTTCACTTTCATCAAGAAGCTTTTTAATTCCTCTTCACTTTCTGCCATAAGGGTGGTGTCATCTGCATATCTGAGATTATTGATATTTCTCCCAGCAGTCTTGATTCCAGCTTGTGCTTCTTCCAGTCCAGCGTTTCTCATGATGTACTCTGCATATAAGTTAAACAAGCAGGGTGACAATATACAGCCTTGACGCATTCCTTTTCCTATTTGGAACCAGTCTGTTGTTCTATGTCCAGTTCTAACTGTTGCTTCTTGACCTGCATACAGGTTTCTCAAGAAGGATGTCAGGTGGTCTGGTATTCCCATCTCTTTCAGAATTTTCCACAGTTTATTGTGATCCACACAGTCAAAGGCTTTGGCATAGTCAATAAAGCAGAAATAGATCTTTTTCTGGAACTCTCTTGCTTTTTCGATGATCCAGCGGATGTTGGCAATTTGATCTCTGGTTCCTCTGCCTTTTCTAAAACCAGCTTGAACATCAGGAAGTTCACAGTTCACGAATTGCTGAAGCCTGGCTTAGAGAATTTTGGGCATTACTTTACTGGCGTGTGAGATGAGTGCAATTGTGCCGTAGTTTGAGCATTCTTTGGCATTGCCTTTCTTTGGGATTGGAATGAAAACTGACCTTTTCCAGTCCTGTGGCCACTGCTGAGTTTTCCAAATTTGCTGGCATATTGAGTGTAGCACTTTCACAGCATCATCTTTCAGGATTTGAAGTAGCGCAACTGGAATTCCATCACCTCCACTAGCTTTGTTCATAGTGATGCTTTCTAAGGCCCACTTGACTTCACATTCCAGGATGTCTGGCTCTAGGTCAGTGATCACACCATCGTGATCATCTGGGTCATGAAGCTCTTTTTTGTACAGTTCTTCTGTGTATTCTTTCCACCTCTTCTTAATATCTTCTGCTTCTGTTAGGTCCATACCATTTCTGTCCTTTATCCAACCCATCTTTGCATGAAATGTTCCCTTGGTATCTCTAATTTTCTTGAAGAGATCTCTAGTCTTTCCCATTCTGTTGTTTTCTTCTATTTCTTTCCACTGATCACTGAAGAAGGCTTTCTTATCTCTCCTTGCTATTCTTTGGAACTCTGCATTCAGATGCTTATATCTTTCCTTTTCTCCTTTGCTTTTCTCTTCTTTTCACAGCTCTTTGTAAGGCCTCCCCAGACAGCCATTTTGCTTTTTTGCATTTCTTTTCCATGGGGATGGTCTTGATTCCTGTCTCCCGTACAATGTCATGAACCTCCGTCCATAGTTCATCAGGCACTTTATCAGATCTAGGCCCTTAAATCTATTTCTCACTTCCACTGTATAAACATAAGGTATTTGATTTAGGTCATACCTGAATGGTCTAGTGGTTTTCCCTACTTTCTTCAATTTAAGTCTGAATTTGGCAATAAGGAGTTCATGATCTGAGCCACAGTCAGCTCCCTGTCTTGTTTTTTTCTGACTGTATAGAGCTTCTCCATCTTTGGCTGCAAAGAATATAATCAGTCTGATTTCGGTTTTGGCCATCTGGTGATGTCCATGTGTAGAGTCTTCTCTTGTGTTGTTGGAAGAGGGTGTTTGCTATGACCAGTTCGTTCTCTTGGCAAAATTCTATTAGCCTTTGCCCTGCTTCATTCCGTACTCCAAGGCCAAATTTGCCTGTTACCCCAGGTGTTTCTTGACTTTCTACTTTTGCATTCCAGTCCCCTATAATGAAAAGGACATCTTTTTTGGGTGTTAGTTCTAAAAGGTCTTGTGGGTCTTCATAGAACCGTTAAATGTTCATAAGATCTTTTATTATCTATGAGTGGCCTGAAAGTAATTTTCTGAGTTAGTTTTTTAAAATATTTATTGACTATTTTGGCTGTGCTGGGTTTTCGTTGCTATGCGGGCTTTTTCTCTAGTTGCAGTGAGTGAGGGGCACTCTCTGGTTGAGGTGCTCAGGCTTCTTTGGTGGCTTCTCCTGTTTCAGAGCAGTCTCTAGGCCCTGCAGGCTTCAGTAGTTGCGGCAAGAGGGCGCTTTCTGAGTTAGTTTTTATCTCAGGGTGGAGAATTTCTCCCATAGAGCAAACTTTAGAGACCGTGGGAAACAAAGTAGAATTGGCTTATGGCGATGCCCATGCATTATGCTCCTTCAGTGTTCTGATGATAAGAGGGTTTCCAGGAGAGGAGGCAAGTCAGCCTTGGATCTGCATATCAGCTACAAGTGAAAGTGAAAGTAAAGTCGCTCAGTTGTGTCTGACTCTTTGCGACCCCGTGGACTGTAGCCCATCAGGCTCCTCCGTCCCCATGGGATTCTCCAGGCAAGAGTACTGGAGTGGGTTGCCATTTCCTTCTCCAAGGGATCTTCCCGACCCAGGGATCAAACCCAGGTCTCCCGCATTGCAGGCAGATGCTTTAACCTCTGAGCCACCAGGAAAGCCCCCTATATCAGCTACAAGATACCCTTTAATCATGTCGCCCTTGAGCTCCTTTGTCTGACACCACCACCCGCAATGAGATTATCTTCTAAGTGCTGAACTCAGAGATCTTGGACAGCTCTGTTGCTGTTAACGCTACTCTTATAGATGAGCCCCACTGTGTCTGCACATACTGAGCAGAGTTGAAAGAGCTCCCATTTGTAAGAGACTTGCTAATTCCACTAATTCTGCTTCTCTTTGGATAGACAATGGCAGCTGACAGAGCAGCCACCCCAGTCTCCTAGCAGCTACAAACACCAATAGAGTTTTCATATCCTGCACACATTAGAGTTAGGACAAAGGAGACTTGGAGCAGTTGTATGTCTTGTATTGTTATCTGTGCCCAAGGAAGCCATCAATATGGAGTACTAGAGTTCTCACCGCTGCCAAGCACTTACAACCCCAACACAATCAGAGATGATTTTTCAGGTACCAAGCTTGAGCTCTGTGAGCTATCATGGGAGATGGAGGAGTGGAAGGACCCATGCACCCTTCTCAATCTTCCCTTCCTGGGATCTTCCCTTTGGGTTCTCAACTCATATCTCATACACCAGCTGCACTAAGATTCCTTGCTGTCCATGAACATGAAGACTTCCTTTAAGCGTCTACCTCAGTCTGTCTTCCTCCTCGTGGAGAGCCTCCTTCATCTTGTCTTTTTCAGGGAAGGTTGGCCAAATGAGACAGCCCTCTGCGTCTCCATGACACCTGGGACAAAACTCTACAGCAGCTTCTATCTGCGTGTGGTCATTTCTTGCTGCATTAACAGATGTGTGTGAGTGACTTCCTATTATTGAGTAACTTTTCTTTTATTGGATGTTTGATGAATTACGTAGTTAATATAGTGTTAGATTGCTCCAATGACTTAAAAGTTAAGAAAACTCCTAGGTGTACAGCAGAGAGTCACAAAAGTGTCATGTCCAACAGCAGACTGTGGGCAAGAAGGGTCGTGAGAGGGAGCCAGGGGCACTGTCTTCCAAGCTGCTCTGTCCCTTCAATTCTGGAATGGCAGCATCTCAGCCTGTGTGAGCTGGAAGCCTTCACAACTCCTGTTGGCTACCTTTTTGTTCTCTCTTACCATTTAGTAGATTTTAAAGTAACCCTCTTTTCCTAATTATAAACATAATACATTTTTATGGTCTCATAATACGTGCTGGCTTTTGGGGCACCAATCCCTTTGGCACCTGTGGTCCTGGTGTATTATTAACAGCTCTGCCTTTCATTCTCAGAAATTGTCTTGTTTGAACTGGGACTTACATTGCCACCCTCCTGATGGTACAGGATTGGGACTGTACACAAATTGTCGTGTGTACATCTGATTACCGTAGGATCGATTCCAAAAGGTAAAATTCCCGAGTCAAAGGTTATGAAGGCATTTCGGGCCTTCGTTACATTATGCCGTTTTACGCTCCAGAAAAGTGGCAATGGTATACTCCACCTGGCGTTTCATGAGAGCCTTTGATATTACTAGACCGGAGTTTGGTTATTAAAGTCAATAACCTCAGCACCAACACCAGTGGAACAACGTCAGAAACCAAGATGTTTCTGTTGCCTCACAATTAAGATGGGAAAATTAGCAACTTGCTCTTCTTCTCACCTTTGTCCATTTACCATGATTTGCCAGTATCCTCTGAGCTATGTTTCTGTCTTAAAGATAAGTTATTTTTCATTTTATTCATCTTTTTACTTAAGGACTATACACATATATTATGTTTATAATCAATGTGACTCTAGACTGTGAAGTGTATATTGAATTATATATTAATATATAATTATATCTTTGTGTATTAATATGTCTATCATACATAGATATCTATTTTTATATAATATTCAAATGGAACCAAGAACTTCTGTGCCCTTTAATGTCAAGCTTCTCCATTTGTGAGTTCTTACCCATTTACTGCTTTCTTGCCTTTCTCCCTCATCCTGAGACAGCTGGGTTGTATCTTGAAGCAAATTCTTTAGTTAGAAAGCATTGATTTTAGATTTCCTGTCATATCTGATCGCATCTTCCTCAGGTCTTCTTTAGTGAATGACCTTGGTCAGAATGGAGTCACAGATTTCCTGTTTCCTTCCCAGTCAGCCTTAAATATATAGAATGGAGCTCTGTGGACAGCCAGGCTTTTGGGGCACAAATACATTTATTGGAATCATAATACAACCTCACCTACTGTTTCTTTCCTCAGTTCACTTGCTCACTCGTGTCCAACTCTTTGCAGCCCCATGGACTGCAGGACACCAGGCTTCCCTGTCCATCACCAACTCCCGGAGCTTACTCAAACTCATGTCCATCAAGTCAGTGATGCCATCCAACCATCTCATCCTCTGTCGTCCCCTTCTCCTGCTTCAATCTTTCCCAGCGTCAGGGTCTTTTCTAATGAGTCAGTTCTTCACATCAGGTGGCCAGAGTATTGGAGCTTCAGCTTCAGCATCAGTCCTTCCAATGAATATTCAGGACTGATCTCTTTTAGGATGGACTGGTTTGATCTTCTTGCTGTCCAAGGGGCTCTCAAGAGTCTTCTCCAACACCACAGTTCAAAAGCATCAATTCTTCGGTGCTCAGCTTTGTTTCTGGTCCAACTCTCACATCCACACATGACTGCTGGAAAAGCCATAGCTTTGACTAGATGGACCTTTGTCGGCAAAGTGATGTCTCTGCTTTTTAATATGCTGTCTAAGTTTGTCATAGCTTTTCTTCCAAGTAGCAAGCTTCTTTTAATTTCATGACTGCAGTCACCACCTGCAGTGGTTTTAGAGCCCAAGAAAATAAAATCTCTCACTGTTTCCATTGTTTCCCCTTCCCGTTTTTCAAGACAGAGTAGTCCTTTGGTTGAAGTTCCACGATCTTGAGGAACTGTGTCTTTTCCAATCTGTTCTTGGCACCCAGGCGTTGCTGGATCCCATAATTTTTCATCTAGGAAGCCACTGAGGGCTGATTTCAATCTTCAGTTGTGTGTCCTAAAACTATCAGACAGGACAGACAGACAGCAAAGGATACATTTGAATTGGAATAGGGCTTTAAGTCTTTAATTCCTTCACTTCAGAGGGTTACCTAGAGCAGGTCCTTGAATAGCCCCTGAACAGAGATAGATCAGTTGGTAAATCCTGTGACCTAATGCCTTTGGAATTTCTTTGTTCTTCAAATTTGTCTCACTCTAAATTTGAGTTTTAGATTATTTTTGACTCACATCCATACACATTTGCCTGACTCTCACTTGTTTCTTTTCAGCAGAGATCTCTGAATCCATTTACATACCAGAGGACATTCCAGTCCTGGTTACACAAGGCAAATTAGTGCTAGGTTTCAACTGCTAGGTGTGCATCCACCTTCAAATATATCATAATTTAACAGGTCATAAACGCAAGACACACAACAAATAGAGTGTGTGCTCAATACGCTGTGTGTCATTTTAAATTCCGTTACAGCTTCTTGGTGTGTGGCTGACACTGGCTGTAGAATTCTTGGTCACCTTCTCTCGTCTCTTCTGCCCTCTGCGCGTGTTGTTCTGTTCTCTTCTGAGGCTGCTCTAGTTCATTTTCCTCTGTAAAGGTACCCATGCCAGCATATAAGGGTTGGTGATGGCTCCAAGGTTGCTCTCCCTTCTTCTCTTGGAACCTATAGATCCGCTCACTCTGCAGGCACAGATTGTCCTTTTATTCAGCCCCTCCTCCTGCGTGCTCTGTGATTTTCACCATCAAGCCTGTACTCCTCGTCCCTGATATAATTTCCTGTACTGTCAATTCTACTTCTTGCTGCTTCTATTTTGAAGTTTTCGTTTTGAGACAGTTTAAAGTTTCTCTGCCCTCCCTTTATTTTATTCCAATTACCTTTACATCACATTCTGTCGCTTTATTGTTTATTTGAAGTGTTGTGTCTCTTTAATTTCTGTTTCATCGAGTCCCAGGTCTCTTTGACTTCTTTTTCCAAAGTGAGTTTCTATTAGAAAAGGTTCTGGTTGCACCTGATGGAACTCTGACTCAGAGTAGTTTAAAGACAACTGGGGAATGTAACCAAACTCTCCGAGAAGCAAGACTGGAGCCAGGTTTAGGAGCGTGTGGAGCTGGGGGTACAGTCCCATCAGCACCCTCTCTGGCTCTTGCCTGTCCTTCGGGTCATTGCGTTAGTTTCCCTCTTTCTCACTGCAGACCTGGTCCCTACAGACTCTCAGCCAAATACTCCATTATCACAGAAGAAAAAACAATTTCCCTCTAGCTGGAGTCAAAAACTTTTTGCGGAAACAGCTTGGTTACATTGCTACCCCTACACCAATGAGGGTCCCCAAACGATAATGGATTAGCCCACTGTGGGCCACAGCTCTGCCTCTGTGATCAGGGATGTGGAGTCTGTTATAATAACCCATACACTTTCTCCTTCTTTCTTTTGCAAGCTATTTCGTCCTTGATTTTGTTGTAGATGTTCCTGCTTGTCACTCAAAAAAAAAAAAAAAAAGTAGAAGTTGGATGGTTCTAACTGGGCTTGCTGTTTGTCCAGTAATAACATGAACAGATTCTTCTTATTCATGTGATTCTTCTTATTCATGTTTTTGCCTACCTTGTCCAAACCTCTTTGTATATTGATATTAATGGTTGGAACTCTCCTTCCAGTTATTTTGTTGTGTATGGATTGGTGAGTATATGGGGATTGGAGGAGGGAGTGTTTAAAGGGAAGGATTTCTACCTGGTGAATGTTCCCGCATGCCTGTGGAAATTAGAAAGCCATCAAATGAGAAGCAACTCTCATTGGGTGAATACAGTTGTAATTTAGTCTTAGACTTCAGTGAGGCATCCAGTTCTAGACAGACCCCAGCAATGTGAATATAGGACAGTCTGATTGTTTGGTCTTTTCAATATTATATTAATATTTTTAACAGCTTTATTGAGATATAATTTGCATACTATCACAGTCACTCATTTTATGTGTACAGTTATTTTTAATAAATTTACAGAGTTGTGCAAACATCACAATAATCTTAAAATATTCCTATCATCCCAGAAGTCTATCCTGCTCATTTGCAAACCTGTTCTCCCAACCTAGCCTCTAGCAATACTAATCTGCTTTCTGTCTCCATAAAGTCATTTCTAAACATTTCGGGAATAGAATATGTGGTCTTTTCTATTTGCTTTCTTTCACTGAACAGAATTTATTTTAGGTTCATTCATGAGGTAGCCGGTATTAGAAGATGGGTCCATTTTATGCTGCACAGTATCCCCTCATATGGTTTTAGCAGCCATATTTATCGAACCTCTAAGAGAGATATATTATCTGACAAAGCTTGTTTTTCTGATTTGTAAGGGGAATGAAGTATTTTGAACAGAGACTAGCCTGGTACGGTCTGAAAGCAGGCTTTCTCCCTTTGCCCCTGATAGAGTTTGACACATCTGCTCAAAACAATCAATGTTGCCACTTGGACAGAATTGGTTGACCAGAACAAATACATTCATATGCCAATGCAGCATATGAGACAGGGGGACAGAAAGAGATGATAGCAGAGGATGGTACGATTCCTGGATTAGTGAGAGCCAGCACCTCTTTAAAACACACACAGACACTCATAAGCAGATAAACAAAACCCCAGATACATACAAAGACACACATATGCAAACCTCCAAAGAAATACATGAAAGCATCGCTCGTGCAGAATGCAGAGTATCTTGATTTCATTTAAGGTAAAAAATAATAATGATATATTCTTTCTGTTTCTAGATTGTTAAGGAGAAGAAGATACTGGTCTTTTGGGGGTTAATGAAGTCCAGTTATTTATAAAGAATTAGTTTTCTGAACGAAGGATCTCAAAATATAGAAACCTTGGCCAAATAAGTCATCAGGAAAAAAGTTCATTATTTGCATCACTCATCTTCCTTGGTAGTTGCTTATATTTCTAAAATTACAAAGATAATAATCATGTTAAAGGAAGAGAAGCCAATAAGCACATCCCCCCCACCTATCTATGTCTTCCATCTACTCTCTCTTCCCTACTTTTAAGACTTGTGTGCTATTTCATATATTCATTCACTTATTTATTTTAAATGTTCTCTTTTTAGAAATATTCAATTTTCTGAATAAATTTCCCCTTTTTGTGGGCATTTAATATGCTTACCATTTACTGAACCAAACTTACAGTTAGCATCTTTGTACACACACCCTTGTGCATGAGTAAGAGCATGTCTGTTTTCCCAGTTGTCGAATTGTTCATTGAAGAATGCCTGTGTGCTGTATGCTCAGTCACTCTGTCGTGTCCAACTCTTCTGCGTGTCCAACTCTTTTGCGACCCCATGGATTAGAGCCTGCCAGGCTCCTCTGTCCATGGGATTCTCCAGGCAAGAGTACTGGAGTGGGTTGCCATTTCCGCCCTCCAGGGGATCTTCCCCACCCAGGGGTGGAAACTGCATCTTACGTCTCCTGCACGGACAGGCGGGTTCTCTACTGCCAGTGCCACCTGGGAAGTCCCAAAGAATATTCCAAGTTAAAATTGGGATAGATGCTCCCAAAGTGCCATCTAAAAATGCACCAGTTTATATTCCCATGGTTTCATAGCTCAGTAAATTTACCAAAAACCTCCTGAAATGTATGCTTTAATAGATAAAATTTACGTTTGTAAATTTCATAGCAATAAAGCTGTCTAAAAATATGTAGGTAGCTTTTGCTAATTTTGTCATCTGATAAACTTGGAAAATTAAATACTTTGAGGATTTTGACTAACATTGATTTTGCTTTGCAATGAATTAAATCGTGGATTAGTTTGGAAAGAATAGTTAGCTCTACATTATTGAGTTATCCCATCAGCGTCCTGAGGGGCTGTGTCTTTCTGAATAATTGAATAGTTTCCTCTGTACGAGTCTTGCCCATATTCTCAGTGTCATTTGTAAGTTTTTATTTCCTTGTGAATCAATCTCTTTCTCTATTACATTTTCTGATACGTAGAAAGTGATTAAATTTTTAGACTGATTGTTTCTGGCTACATTATTGAGTTCTCTTAGTGGTTAAAGCAGTTTTTCATTTGATTCTCTTGAATTTCTAGGCTCATAGTCACATCTTCAACATACAGAGTTTAATCTTTTCAGAAAAATGTTTACATCTCATATCCCTATCTCTGTATTATTGCAGTGATAGGGGTCTATGTTATAATCTTGTGTGTTAAATAAGATAGCTTCTCCTTTACACATGCTGTTTGATCAAGGTACTTCCTTAAGCAAAAGTAATTTCTGTCTATCCCCCATTCTAAAGATAATTTTTTCCCTTTGCAACTGAGTAGTTTGCAGGGAGATAATTTGAAACCGTTTGAATATTCTGTTTCCCAGGAACTTTCCTCTGAATAACGTTTGTATTCATTAGTGATTCTTGCGTGAAACCATTATTACACTGAGGTTGCAAAATGGTATTTCCCCTTCCCCCAGTTTGATTATTCCTTCTACATCTGTGAGCCAGCATACATTGGTAAACAAGAGATTTCTCCTCATGTGTCTATTTTTGGCCAACATGTGGAGTTACAGGTTCTTTTCTAACTCAGTGTGTTCCAGTGCATTACATGCTGTCATTATTCTATTTGGTCCTCAAATCGTCCCGAACCTGACTGGGTGCACACCTTAGAGTTGGCTCTTGTATAATTCTGGCATGACCATCAGTCTTTGAGCACTTTCTTGCTTTCTGGCACAACATAATGTTCACGGCTCATTGTGTACTTTCCTAATGCCAGTCATGGAATCAGCCATTTCTCCAAGGAGTTCTGCTTTCTTTGATCAGAGGATGATATTTAGAAACTAAAATCTGGGCATCGGACATACTCACTACTCTTGTTGTAATGTGGTTCTAGACTCCCAGTGCACAGAACTGGGAAATATATGTATAAACACATACATATACACACATCTATCTCTTATCTGATCTGATCTCTTACCTACCTATTACTATGTTAGAAGCCATGCGTTTATGCTGGTATTTTCAATTTCAATCCAGAAACCACAGATTTGATTTTAGCTTGCCCATCCTTAATATATTTACTTATTTTCTCAATCTTAGAATGTATGAAGAGCTGTTTTAGAATTGCTAACACACCCCACTGTGGGGGGTAGGGTTCCTATTGACTAGAGCTCAATATTTGTTTAAAGTTCTTTTTTAGTTTAGTCTAAGGAAGTATTGTCAAAATACTGTGTTCAAGGTTACATGAGTTCTTTTTGTTTTCCCTTTCACATTGGGTATGTTTTTAATATTTGAAGTATAGTTAAATACATTTGTTTTTGTTTATATTTCAATTAGGGCTTCCCTTCTCATCCTTGTTAGTTTTTTGTTGTTGTTTTTCTTTTTGTTTATATAAAACAGGACCATAGTTCCAAAATTCAAAACCCCATAAAACCAGATGCTCAGAGGAGTGTCAGTCCGTGTGCCCCGACCCTCCTGCCCTCTTTCCACACGTCTTCTTTGGGTGAGCCATCACATTCATTTTCAGCTTAGCTTTCTTGTGTTTCATTTTGCAAAAATAAACAGGTGTATATGTAGAGTCTTATTTCATTATTTCTCTCACCCAAAGAAGTACACTATATATAGCCTTTTGTTTCATTTGCTTTTTTGCTTTAATAATATTCTATCATTACATTATACATAGTAATTTCATTTTAAAAGGTCAAAGCTCAGAGAAGTTGAACTTTTCTAGGTTCATGAAGCCAACAAGTGGAGGAACTAGGAAAACACACTTGCACCCTGATACCTTCCATCTTTCTTATGATCTTTTCTTTTTGTTTGTAATTAGTTCGTATTGCTAGTTCTCAATATTAGCAGTAACTGGCAAAAAGAATATTTACCTTTTTATTTTCTGGAAATATTACTGCTTCCTGGAAGCAATTCCAGCTTTGTTCAGACAGGTCGATGATACGTTTAATGGGTATTTGGAATAACTCTAATAGTTCCTGTTGTGGCAAAGCTTACTTTCAAAAAAATTTTTCTTGAGAGTTGAAAATACTCTGCATGATTATTTGCTTCCTTTCCATCCCACACTCCTTCTGTTTATTCCTACTTTAGATTTCCCAGCTGAGATGCATACTGCCTTCAAAATCTTTACAGTTTAATGTATTAGGGAATTGACATTACCACCCAAATCACAGCAAAGGAAGCTATTGTATGTTTCTCTCTCTCTTTTTCCCCCTCAGAGGAGATGTATTGCTTGCTCTGGTTATAGAAAGGGACACAGTTGGCAACACTGTATTTTACTAATATGCAGATAAATCTAAAATATCCATTAATCACAGAAGTAGTTTGAAAAGGGAAGGCTGGCTCAGTTAACCTCAGGCCCCAGGAACCCACCTCTGAGAACATTCACCAGTGTTCCTGCCTTGCAGCTCTTCATCTGAGAACTCACTGGTTTTTTTCACCACCTAGCTCAGAAGACCCAAATGCAACAGTATAAAGCCACTGTGACTGTAAAGCTTAAATGAAGGAAAGGGAAGAGAAATCTAGATGAGAAAAAAAATGCCTTCAAGGAAAAAAATATTATTATTGCATTGTGTAAAATACAATGGATTCTCTTAAACTTTCAGATATAAGATTATATCATTGACACATAGTAAATTTTTGCCTATGCCTTTTTGATATCCTGATATTTATATCTCTTGTTCTTTCTCTTGTCTAATTGTATTGGGTATTAGTTATATTACATGTATTTGTTGTATAACTACAGTGATAATAAGGATTCTTGTATTTTTCCTGCCTATAATATTTTCCCCCTGTAAGTGAGACTGGTCTGTCCCTTCTTCCCTCCCTCCCACCTTTCTTTCTTCCTTCCTTCCTTCTTGCATGTGCTCTTTGTGAGGTTGTTGTATCTGAGCCATACTGGTTTCAGAAAGAGTTTGGAAGTCATCACTTTTTTGTGATTCGGAGCGGTTTACTTGGAGTCTAATAGTACCTCCCCTATGTGAATGAGAGCTCAATGCAATAATGCATGTAAAGATCGTAGATGAGTGGCCAGCATGTAAGAAGCACTGAACCAGTATTAGCTATGATGGAATATAATTAGATGTCAATTCCAGGTATCAGTTGTTTTCGACCTGAGTAGCAAATGCATCATTATACAAGTCTCGAGAATCTAAATGTCCTAGAGCTATAATTTCCCCTTGATCCCTGCGTCTCACTCCCCCACCACCCTAGGTTTTCATCATCAAGACCTTCTGTCCCAATTCCAGGACCTCATGTGTCTGCTTCACAGTCAAGCTCCCTGGAGGAAGAGGAGAGGTGTGGAAGAGGCAGATGGGTCCTGGGACGAGGAGAGGGAGGAAAGACAGAGAAAAGGGACTCACCCATGGTTGACGAGGTCTCCATACAGACCAGTATATAGCATTCAGAAAAAGTAAAAAGCTGTTGATAATTTTCTCTGGATTCCGGAATGTACCTATACTTATCCACCTCACTAGATGCTGTGTCCATGGGATCTATGGCTTCTTTCTTCTCTGATATCTCTGGATGTTCTTTTCCATCTCCTTCGTGGATTTTTTTCATCCATCCTTTAAATGCTTCTTTCTTCAGAGGATACACCTAGAGTCTTCTCACTCCATGCTTTCTTCCTGTGTAAAGTCCTGTGGCTCCACTTCTTTTCTCCTTTGACTGTATATGGTAGTTACTCACAAACTCTGGATCATTTACTCAGTAGGACCAGCTACAGAATTGGTAGGACCCAGTGCAAATTATCAATGTTGGTCCCTTGCTTTAAAATCATCATGAATTTCAAGATGGTGACAGCACAGCATTAAGCCCAGCAAGGGATTCTTCAGCGCGCGGGTCCCTGTGTGACTGCAGAGGTCGCACACCCACGAGGCCTGGTCTGCTACTGACATAAAGACCAGAATATTAACCGTCTCCTGGGTGCTTCTACTTGGGTGACCCACAGGGCACATATGCAGCTCAGCATGTGCAAACTCAACTCATATCTATGTCCGTCACTCCAAAAGTCCTCCTCCTCTTTTGTTTTGGGAAGCAGCAAATGGCATTTCCAAGTCCTAAATTGAGTGTCATTCTTACCGCCCTGTTTTTCTCAGCCTTGGCAGCCCAGTTTTCAGGGGAGATTTGGTCTTATCTTCCCCATCTTCACTACATCTGCCTTGGTTTTGGACACTCCTGGCTCTCACGTAGATAATAGCCACCCTCATTTTCTCAGCTAGTCTTCTTGCCTCCAAGTGTGTGTCTTTGTAAATCTGTTCTCCATACCAGGATAAGAAAGATAATTCTGTAACTTAAATTTGAAACAGTGATAATAAGGATTCTTCCAGCCTATGAGCCATCAATGGCTTTCTGTTGCCTTCAACTTGAAATTCAAGTTGTTTGGCTTGACAAATGAGAATGCTTGTGATCTAGCACCACCCCGCCTATGGCTGAGGCAGGCTGGACCACAGGAAATTCCCTAACCCATCCAGCAAAGAGCTACATGGGCACATGAAATTGTTTCATCCAGAATGCCATTTTCAGTAGCCTAGAGTAAGCCACTCTCTCAATCCTCTTTTCTAATTCTTCATGTTCTAAAGGCATACCAACGCAAGGGAATCTCTGTCTGGAGGTGGCTGTTGGCTATTTCTGATTGCTCTCCTTCCACAGCTACTATTACTGTTGAACAGGGATGTGCTGGCCATTGTTCATTTTGGTTCATGCCCATAGTTAAACTCAATTATGAGGAGAGGCTAAGTAAGGTTTCTTTAACATGTGGCTCTTGATATCAGTTATTGTTAGCGCTGTCAATGACACCATCTTTTGTTTGAAACAAGAAGTAATTTCCACGCACCGGTTCTATTATCCAACAATTCCACGCCTAAATATTTACTCAAGAAAAACAGAAATGCTTATGCTCAAAAGGACAGGGATTTTCATACAATAGAATACCACCCAGCAATAAAAAGGATGTGCTAATGATACATGCAGAGCCAAGGAGAAATCTCAGTGAATTATGTTAAATGAGAAAAACTAGACACAAAATAGAATCCATTTATATGAAGTTCAAGACCAAGGTTGTCTGTGGTGAAAGTACTGAGAACTGTGGTTGCCTGTGGAGGAGGGGGATTTAAGGAATGTGTGGGAGGGGCATGAGGAAACTTCCTAGGCTGATGTGCACATGTAGAAACTCATCAAGCTATACACTTACTACTGTGCATTTTATTATATGTGTATTAGAGCTCAATTTTTTAAATTGTTCAAGTAGGGGTAAATTTGGAATTAACTAGAAAAATTAATATCAGAAGTATTTTTCAGGTCATTTAGATTTTTCTTGTGTGGTAAAGTAACGCCTATGGACAACCATTTTAAAAGCAGACCAAAAACTGTAGACAAGTGCTGTTCACGTTTCACAAGTATATGGAAGGAAGATATCAGATAGTAAGGCATGCAGGTGGCTTAGTCATGAGAAGCTGGAGGTGGAAGCAGGCATATTAATTACGTCCCACTAAAAGTTAGTTTCTGGTGTAAAATGATAAGTAGCATGCAGTTTCTGACTCAACCTTTCACATATTCCCTGTAACATACCACAAACTAGACAGATCGCCAGGATCCAGGAGGCTTTTCGCTAATTCCAAAGCTCTGCAGCAGACTCTGGAATGGCAACTGATGCCACTCACCACCCACATCAGGCCCTGGTTATATTGAGGGAAGTGATGCAAATACATGCTTTCTTCCCAGGACCAGTCCTTGGGTTAGAACCCCAGGAATCCTAACAACCAAAAAACCAGGAATCACCCTTCCATGGCTTATTGCGGTGTTGAGTTCCCTAGCCCCATCCCCATACTATCCCTTAGCAGTTCTCCATAAATCCCCCCACACTCCCTCCCCCAACTCACCACCAACAACCAAAAAGGGAATGGAGTCCAGGAATTCTGGGCGAGAGTGGAATCCTATTGAAAGAGCCCTGGCAGCCATGAGTGCTAGGGAGAGTTTTCCTTCTAGTGCAGTGTTCTACCTGTTCAGGAGGCTGTGGTACCTGGTCAGGGGAGGACAAGAGGATCTGCCTTTGGTCCAGGGGAATCACCCTTCAGTGGAGACATCCAAGGCCACAAAAATGGCACTAGGTTCAGGCACATCACCCAGCTTCAACTAATCACATGTCTTAAACGAGAACACAGTGGCTAAGTGGCTTCAATGAGAGAACCCCCTCCAGCATTCACATAATCTTCTTAGAAACACTGTGTCTAGATGGAGCATTTCTTGTTCAACATCAAGAACTTGATTTTGTTATTTCTGTGTAGCTTGGAGGATTTTAGGCAAGTCCATATATTTAGTCTGCCATCATGATACAACCTTTTATTTTGGAAATAATATTTGTATCATTTTTGGGCAAGTTATTTTTTGCTTATGAATATGTATTGCAGCGATCTTTTTTGTGCTTATAAATGAAAAGAGCTTTAGTTTAACTAGAGGATATTTGTTTTGTAATATATTTGAAAAAAACAATTTCTACTTATCATAATGATGGCTGGGGGGACACCTACTTACAGGTTACTAGCTTTGCATAATGAGCTTCTTTTCCTAAGTTGTCCTGCCCTTATTCCTTAAAACTATCTCCGCTATGCAAAATACTGTCTCTGAATGTGGCGGTTAATACCTGGGAGAATGATACACATCCCTTCTTGTTTACAGGTTGTTGTCTCTAGCTTTACAGAATCATTAGTGGGTCTTTCTTTGGACCAGAGTGAGTTCAAGAACGACTAAACCCTCTGTGCATTGTCATCTATTTACAGAGACCATCGGCCTTTATTTTATATCAACAAAATTGCAATTACATTGAGACACTTCCCCAGGCTCCAGAGTTGGGTATTCTTAAGGTCTTGATTGTTGTCCATTTCACTGAAAGTGGCCTTGACGGAACTGAACTGAGAGGTATTAATGAAGAGGAGGGGCAGGAAATCTTTGTGTTGTGCCATTAACAAACTAGGGGGTCCCTGCCTGTGCCTGATGCTGCCCCAGTTCTCAGGACACAAGATGAGTGGGTCAGGGTCCCAGCTCACAAGGAGCTCTTGCTCTCGATGTGGAAACAGGCACTGACCATAAAACATGCTGACACACCGAAGGGCTGCAGCAGAGGTAAGAGTACAGAGAGAGGAAAAGCTGCCCAAGGGCTCCAGCAAGTCCTGAAGAAGCAGAGCATCACCTACTTCCCAGCTGCACTTTGTACACAGACACATGAAGAAGAGGCTCCTGGACTCTGCAGGGCTCCTGCAGTAGATGCCGTTGGGGCCCAGATCCCATTTATCTGTCACCAGCTTCTGTGAGTATTAGACAGCTATCCCTGTATTCTAAGACTTGCCCTTGGTCTTCCGGGGGCCACTTTTTGGAAATGCCTGGGATATTCTGCCCTTCTCATCAGTGACCCACAGTCCATCTCTGACTGATCATACAAGGTACAGAAGGCTGACCCCTTGCCTCAAGAAAGGAACACCCTGATATAATTCACATTCTGGAGCTCCTCACGGAATCAGGCTGAGGTTAGTCTTCAGCTGAACTCATACTTTGGTTTGTTTCTTTCCTTTCTGTCTGATTTCCTTTTCTCTGAGCTGAATTGAAAGGGGTCCCTCAGTCATTTGGTCAGCAATCCATCTCAGGCTCTGCTTTTAGAGAACCTACGCAAGACCATTTCCTGTGTTTATTCTCAGCTTCTTCATTGTATGGCTCTCAAAAAAAAAATCATGGAGCTGGAAGAAATGGAAGGGAGAGAGCAGTGTCAGGGAATAACCTTATTAAGGCATTTCTCAGCTCTATCCCCCTTTCCTCAGTGAGAAGACCACCATCTAAGGAGAAAGAAAGCCTGCATGGAGGGAGGGTGTGGGAGAGAGAGTGTATAAACAGAAGGCTGGCCTCCTCCAAGAATGTTGGAGGCCTTCAGTCTACATTAGATGCTAAATAGAAAAATAAAATTTTTTAAAATTATTTTTCTTTAGCACATTGCTGAGCTCTAGTGTTGCTGATAATTTCATTCTCACTTCTTTGTTGTAGTATAGTGTCTTTTTCCTCTGGTAGCTTTTATTTTTAAAAAAATATTTTTTAATTTATTGTTTATTGGCTACTCTGGGTCTTAATTGGGGCTCATGGATCTTCTATCTCAGTTGAAGCATGCAGGAGCTATACTTGCGACATGCAAACTCTTAGTTGCGGCACGTGGGATCTAGTTCCCTGACCAGGGATTGAGTTCGGACCCCCTGTATTGGGAGCTTGGAGTCTAAGCCAGTGTTTCCAGGCCAACAGGGAAGTCCCTAGAAATTGATTCAAGTTGAAAGTGCAGTCACTTGAATTCTTGAGGTTGTGAAATTCACCTTTATGGCAACAAAAAGTGCTGGAGAAAACTGAATTTGTAATCATTTTACTTATGGTTCTCTTTGGCTGTACCTCCTGATATTTGCAAAGGATTTAAATCAACCTGGGAGGCCATCCTGAATGCCACACAGGCCAAAGTTATCCATTCCTGAGACACGTGAAGCTTGCCCCAGGGATTACCTGGAACAGGAGCTTTACTTTCTAAGGGACATTCTAGCTGCCGAGGCAAGCAGTACTGGTTGCTGAGTCCATTCAGGAGAGAACGTTTATGCAAAAGAGTTTGGTCTCTGAGCACAGGCCCTGGAGGAGGCACTTGGAAGCTGTCTTCGATGAAGTGTTTTTGCATGCATTAGCTGTCCTTCATTAATAAGACTGGAACAATTAGTGTTATCTTGATTAATGAAGCTAAATTAGCTTTGTAATCTCTAATACTTCTTCCTAACAGCTAGCATGCAAGAATTTGGAACTGATTTAATGCAGCCCACCGGGCAGACTTTTATACAATGCTGGGGTTCATCTACAGGGAAACATTTGGTAAAGTCAGGCCTGCTCAACTTGTGTACAAGATGAGGCAAACGGGGCTTAGATTTTAAGAATGTGGGTCACAGAGCTGAGGGCAGGTTCTGGCCTGGTCATCACCAGCCCTCAGTTGATTAATGTGAAAAGTGGAAATCACTCTAACACCATCCTCAGTGTTGTTCTAAATCACACATGCTCAGTCACTCAGTCACATCTGACTCTACAACCCCATGGACTGTAGCCCGCCAGGCTCCTCTGTCCATGGGATTCTCCAGGCAAGAATACTGGAGTAGGTTGCCATTTCCTGCTACAGGTAATCTTCCAAAACCCAGGGATCGAACTGGCATCTTCCGTGTCTCCCACATTGACAGACATATTCTTTACCACTGAGCCACCTGGGAAGCCCTTGTTCTAAACCAGTGGTCCTCAAAGGGAGGTCCCCAGACCAGCAGTATCCGTGTTGCTTAGGGATTTGTCTGAAATGTGAAACTGTAGTCCCTACCTCAGTGAATCATAAATTCTGAGAGTGACGTCCAGAAATCTGTTTAATCAACCATCCAGGGCATTCTGATACATTACAGTCCAGAAACCACTATTCTTTACCCTGATTGGTCATTACAAGTATCTGGTGACTTTTTAAAATATACTAATGTACTGTTTCAACCCCAGGCAAGTCTAATGTAATTTTAGGTGGGGCCAGCCAGTGTTCATATGTTTAAAAGCTCCCCCAAATCATTCTCTAATATGCTGTCAGACTTGTTCTGAAGATTAAGTGGCATGCAGAGTCTTATAGCGTACAGAATTACTCAAATGTTACTTGTTTCTCAGTTATTGTTAATAATGTGAATGAATAGGTAGTGAGTGACACTTGGGTAGCCACAGTTATAGGGTTCTCCTCAACCCCACTAGCGCTGCACCCCACCCAGCCGCCAGCCAAGTAGCAAAGTGGAGCACGTATTGGTTTGGGAGTAAGTCAGGGCAGGTTTGAATCGGAGTTTTTTCACTGATGAGCTCAGTCACCTTAGGAAAGTCACTTGACCTCCCTGAGCTTGGGGATGTTATCTCAAAATTAAGATGACACCATCTCATGGGCTGGGCAGCAGGAAACACTATCATTCCACGCTCCATCCTTTCTTTCTTCCTCTTTTCTTTTCCCTTCTTCCTCCTCTCACGCCTCCCTCACTGTCCTTTGAATTCTGTGACAAGAAACACTGCAGTTGTAGGTACATTTCATTCTTAGTTTGGTTCTCCCTGTGGATCCCTTTCTACATTGTTCTGCTCTGGAGTGACCCTGGGCCACATAGGAACCTCCAAGACCCGTGTCCCTCCTCCATGAAAGGCTCTACCCGAGGCTCAAATCCTCAGGTGCCGGAGCCAATAGTCGGCTCTCCAGAGCTGTGCCCTGGTCCATCTCAACCATTTAGCACAAACGACCCTCAAAGGCAAAAGGCACTTCCTGCAGGAGAAGACTGCGCAATGATGCTCCTGCAATCTCTATGTCTTTTCTGTCAGAAGGTCAGCTCACAGCGTGGAGAAGGGAAGCAGGGCGCCATATCTCCATGGTGTTCCCTTTTGCACATCATACGTGTTGAGGCAGACCCTCCTGTAGATCAGAAGGTTGTGGGATCCGTTTCCCTAGGAAGCTTAATTGTACATACAAAGGGCACCGCCAGTCAGATGTCACCTTGTGAAGTTTCCAGTAACAAACTTGGACCCCTTTCCTCTACTTGGTTTAGTGGAGCCAATGAAAGAGAAAATAGGATGACCTGAAAATGATGGAAAAACAGGAGGAAGCATAGGAAACAAATGAGCTGGGCAAATAAATGGAATATGTTCCAAATTGTTCTAAACTGACCCTGGATGTGAAGAGGGAAGAAGACTCCAGACTTTTGCAGGACTTAAGATTCAAAGACAATGCTATCAGCCTCTTCCTGAGACCAGAGGCAAGACCCAGGACACACCGTTTTCCATTTTTTGCTGCTCGTCTTTTCTAAAATCTGGTTTCCATCTGAGTGTTGAGTCTTAAGCACAGAATCTGGTGTTGCAGGCAGTACCAGATGCTGTCAGTGCCTCTCTGAGTATTCCCTTGGGCTTCACCACTTTAGTGCACGTTGGCCAATGGCCAGCTGCCAGCATCTGCACTTCTAGTAGCTGAGGTCTTCTGCCTATGTGCAGGGCAGGTCAGAAGAACATGTCAAGAATTCCTTCCCAGGAGTCATCAACCCCAGGTGGGATAACTCAGTGCATTCTACCCTGGTTTCCAGAGCCCACCCCCCACCCCCAGTGGAACTGACTTTCAGTAACCCATTTCACACCATTTCAGCTGGTGGTCACCAGCTGGATAACAAATCTTTTATTAGCTGGCTGCCCTGCCCTGCCTCACTTCCCCACATCTTGCTCAGGGTCTCCTAGCAACATCTCTTAAGTTGTCTTATATCCTTGTCTCTGGGTCTGCTCCTGGGGAACCTGAAGTAAAGCACAGGGAATGTCAGGGTGCACTGTGGTCACCACTTCCAGTCAACGTGGAGGCCCTGCTCTGCTGAACTTGTGTGTATGTGAGTTGGGCAGTCACGTCCAACTCCATGCGACCCTGTGGACTGTACCCACCAGGCTGAACTTATGACCCCAGCTCAAATCCTAAACTTGAGGATGCTCACGGGATAGCCTTCTTTCAGCCTACAATGAGTTAATTTTCTTCTAGCCTACAATATTCCAGTGCAGACAAAACAAATTGAGCTCCTGGAACAGGCATAGTAAAGATAAATGTATTAGGACCCATTGAATTAGGAAGGAAGTTGACTGCTTGTCCTGCTTCTCCCCGCCTCCGTTCTGGGTGATGATTCATGTCCTGAGCTTCCTTCCTAGGGGTGAACGTGACCAACAGTGGCTTAGATGTCAGTGGCTTCTGAAATTCCACTTCTGAGGAAGGCCCTAAGGATGGAGAGATGTTATCAAGGGCCAGTCACTCAGCTACTCTGAGTGTTATAGAATAAGGGGTTGGATTTATGATAGAAATTGTGTTAGTTGCTCTTTGCGACCCCATGGACTGTAGCCCTCCAGGATCCTCTGTCCATGGGATTCCCCAGGCAAGAATACTGGAGTGGGTAGCTATTCCCTTCTCCAGTCCCGACCCAGGGATCGAACCCTGGTCTCCTACCTTGCAGGCAGATTCTTTACCATCTGAGTCACCAGGGAAGCCATGATAGAAATTGCATGTTATCCAGTTGTGGGAAGACATGGGGAAGTGAGGTTCTGGAAGAGGGATCATGGGTGGACAAGTCGAAGCTTGCAGGGAACTCTGAGAAGCCGAGAACACCCAGTGAGTCACCCAAACAGAGCTGTCACGGAAAGCTGTCACTGTGAGGCTCCCATCTCTGCACTTTGCGGTCACATTTCTGGTGGGGAGCTGGCGTTGCTGGTGGTCAGCAGGACCTGCTGTTGCAAAGAGCTGCATAAGGAGTAGAGGAGAATGAGAATTAGCTGGAGTGAGCAGTACAACTGTCCATCACCACATCAGACACCAAAGTCCTGAGAGTCATGACCAGCGCTTCACCTGCCTCCTGGATTTTGTGCAGGTCCCTCTTATTTTTTTAATATATATTTTTATTTGGCTGCTCTGAGTCTTAGTTACGGCATGTGGGATCTTTAGTTGTGGCATGCAAACTCTTAGTTGTGGAGTGTAGGATCTAGTTTTTTGAACAGAGATTGAACCCGCACCCCCTGCATTGGGTGGGTGGAGTCTTAGCCTCTGGACCACCAGGGAAGTTCCAGGGTTCATCTTTTGACCAGCCTTACTGGAGCCACCCAGGATTGGGCTTCTGGGCAAGCCAGTCCCAGCTTATGACACTGGCAGCAGGACAGTACAGTCAGATCTTGGGCAGAATTCATCTTCCCAAATGACCCACCCAGACTCTGATCAAGGCTCAGGCTGACTTTGCTTTTGTTTTTATATATTCTCCCCTGTCCTTAAAGGTGGGAGGCTACTTGTTAATAATTCATCTACTCCAAATGCTATGTAACTCTCAGATGAATTCACTAGGACAGAAATTCTCAACTAGGGGTGATTTTGCTAACCAGAGGACATTTGGCAGTGTCTGGAGACGTTTGGGGATGTCATGACTGGACAGGCAGGGTGGTGGTGAGTAGATGCCAGAGCTGCTGCTAAACATTCTACAAAGGCACATGTTGATGAATGGCAAAAACCATCACAATATTGTAAAGTGGTTATCTTCCAATTAAACGAACAAACAAAAGCCCAGGGCAGGCCCCCACAACAAAGATACATCCCACCCAAAATGTCAATAGGGCCACAGTTGAGAACCCTGCACCAGATGTAAGAGCCTGCTTCTAATTTATTCAGTTCCTTTATTTTGCTTAATCTAGCACATTTAGAAACACTAAGAGAATAAGAAAGTATCTATTGATAGCCACTGATTCTTACCCCAGACCATGGATTCCAGACCTAAACTTGTATAATAATCTCAGGATGCTTATTTCATGTTTTCCTAACTAAATATAATAATGACCTAATAATGACCTCATTCTTCAATACCTCCTCCCTAACATGTGAAACCTGCTCTGATGCTCCTGACCAACCCCAATCCCTCTTCTCTGGTACCTTGAGTATTTCCTTTTCATCAGCATCACAATGACTTGCCACTTACTAGTAGAATCATTTCTTATTGTCTGCTTCTCCGATTAGAAAGTGAACATTATCTCAGATAGTCCTCACAATAATCCTATAAGGAACACATTATTATCCTGTTTTACAGATAAGGAACCTGAAATTTAGAAAGGTTGAGTGTATTGTATAAGATCACGTAGATAATGCAGAGGAATCCAGAGGCTGCCATAGTAAACAGTCCTGAGAACAGATACACCATCACTAATAAGAAGGAGGTGGAATAGCTGCTTTTTATGTGTTTTCCCTTAAGTATTTAAGTTGATAAGGCTGCTGAAATCCCTTCCGCCTTCTGTGGCTAAAAGCAAGCCCAGCTCCCAGAATCATCAGCCAGTATATCTAAAGTTCTTCTCTAAATAGCTGTTAGTCAGAAAAATGCAAATGAGAACTAATTGCAAATTGCTCTAGCCTCACTTTGAGACCTTCTGTGTTGACTGAGCCAAAACTTCCTCCCAAGCACACATGTGCTGGCTCCTGTGTTCTGGAGCTTAGCTGTTCCCTTGGCCGGGAACCAAGCCTATGGCAGAACAAGACTGCCGTGTCCACTTCAGGACTTCTGAATAGTGTGGTCCCTGCTGGAATCTGCCCACTGAGGACAGAGCTGTGAACAGGAGCCCTCCATGTCTGCTGAGAGTGCAACATCTAGGTCCTTAGCTTTGTTTTTAATTAGAACCAAATATGTTCTCATATTAAAGGGTAGTCAGTGAAAATAACATGAGCAAGTATTAAGACATATGTGTTTACACACACTCACACACACACACCCTCACAGTCACATGTATACTTGAGAGTGTACAACATTACTTTATTGCTTTCCAGTCATGTCCTCCATAAATGAAAGTGCAACTCCAGGAAGACAAGCTTGCTTCCAGATTTCACTCAGTTATAATTCAACAGTGTTGAGTGTCTTCAAAGTGTTCATGTAGGACTTTCCTGTATTAAGTTAAATCAAGTGAAATTGACATTTTTGTAAGTCACAAGTAAGATCATGTGGTTTAACTGAATATGTAATCAGCAACCAGCAGGGCTTTTCTTTCTTCAGGAAAATTAGAGATACCGAGGGAACATTTCATGCACAGATGAGCACAATAAAGGACAGAAACAGTATGGTCCTAACAGAAGCAGAAAACATTAAGAGGTGGCAAGAGTACACAGAAGAACTATACAAAAAACAAATCTTCACAACCCAGATAACCATGATGGTGTGATCATTCGCCTGGAGCCAGACATCCTGGAGTGTGAAGTCAAGTGGGCCTTAGGAAGCATCACTATGAACAAAGCTAATGAAGGTGATGGAATTCCAACTGAGCTATTTCAAGTCCTAAAAGGTGATACAGTGAAAGTGTTGCACTCAATATGCCAACAAATTTGGAAAACTCAGCAGTGGCCACAGGACTGGAAAAGGTCAGTTTTCATTCCAATCCCAAAGAAAGGCAATGCCAAAGAATGCTCAAACTAATGCACAGTTGCACTCATCTCACATTATTGCAAAGTAATGCCAAGATTCTCCAAGTGAGGTTTCAACAGTATGTGAACCGAGAGCTTCCAGATATTTAAGCTGGTTTTAGAAAAGGCAAAAGAACCAGAGGTCAATTTGCCAACATCTGTTGGATCACAGAAAAAACAAGAGAGCTCCAGAAAAACTTCTACTTCTGCTTCATTGACTACACTAAAGCCTTTGACTGTGTGGATCACAACTGTGATCCACAAGTTGGAACTGTGGGAAATTCTTTAAGAGATGGGAATACCAGACCACTTTACCTGCCTCCTGAGAAATCTGTATGCAGGTCAAGAAGCAACAGTTAGAAGCAGACATGGAACAACAGACTGGTTCCAAATCGGGAAAAGAGTACATCAAGGCTGTATATTGTCATCCTGCTTATTTAACTTATATGTAGAGTACATCATGTGGAATGCCAGGCTAGATAAAACACAAGCTGGAATAAAGATTGCTGGGAGAAATATCAATAACCTCAGATATGCAGATGACACCACCCTAATGGCAGAAACCAAAGAAGAGCTAAAGAGACTCTTGATGAAAGTGAAAGAGGAGAGTTAAAAAGCTGGCTTAAAACTCAACATTCAAAAAATTAGGATCATGGCATCTGGTCTCATCACCTCATGGCCAACAGACGGGGAAAAAATGGAAACAGTGAGAGACTTTATTTTCTTGGGTTCCAAAATCACTGCAGATGGTGACTGCAGCCATGAAATTTAAGACACTTGCTCCTTGGAAGAAAAGCTATGATAAACCTAGACAGCATATTAAAAAGCAGAGACATTACTTTGCGGACAAAGTTTCATATGGTCAAATATGGTTTTTCCAGTAGTCATGTATGGGTGTGAGTTGGACCGTAAAGAAAGCTGAGTGCCGAATAATTGATGCTTTTAAACTGTGGTGTAGGAGAAGACTTTTGAGAGTCCCTTAGACTGCAAAGAGATCCAACCAGTCAATCCTAAAGGAAATCAATCCTGAATATTCAGTGGAAGAACTGATGCTAAAGCTGAAGCGCCAATACTTTGGCCACCTGATCGAAGAACTGACTCATTAGAAAAGACCCTGATGCTGGGAAAGATTGAAGGCAGGAAGTGAAGGGGGCTTCAGAGAATGAGATGGTTAGATGGCATCACTGACTTGATGAACATGAGTTTGAGCAAGCTCTGGGAGTTGGTGATGGACAGAGAAGCCTGGAGCATTGCTATCCACCTGGTCGCAAAGAGTTGAACACAACTGAATGAACTGAACTGAACTGAACCAGCAGAGGGAGTTAAGAGGCAGGAACCCTTCCCCAGGAAGCCCAGCAAGGAAGAACCTGGGGAGCGAGTGGTAATGGTGTGAATGAAGAGGACCTGGATGAGAGGGGAGTGTGGAGTGACTTGGAAAACTCTCTTCTGCAGTGGGTACCCCAGAAATATCTTCAGACAATCAGGAAACCTGCTGTCTATTTCAGACTTGCTTCCACCTAGCTGTGCTTCTTGGCAGATGGCTCAAGTTCTCTGAGCCTCAATTTCTTTATCTGTAAAATAAGAGTGCAGTTCAGACAGTTTCTGGGTCAAGGTCAGCTAGGAAAGGACCAGATTACTTGTCAGAAAATGGTTCACTGGGGGAAAGATATTGACGTTCATGAGCATTTTTGTTCTCCTGCCTAAGGATAGAATTTTAGGGCATAATTCCAGATACTAAGTCATAACATGGGTCAGATCAGATCAGTTGCTCAGTCGTGTCCGA
Organism: Tragelaphus eurycerus; assembly: GCA_935064755.1. Taxonomy (NCBI): domain Eukaryota; kingdom Metazoa; phylum Chordata; class Mammalia; order Artiodactyla; family Bovidae; genus Tragelaphus; species Tragelaphus eurycerus. The sequence continues at coordinate 28,108,690 of CAKXYN010000001.1, read as the reverse complement.
CTCTTTGCGACCCCATGAATCGAAGCACGCCAGGCCTCCCTGTCCATCACCAACTCCCAGTGTTCACTGAGACTCACGTCCATCGAGTCAGTGATGCCATCCAGCCATCTCATCCTCTGTCGTCCCCTTCTCCTCTTGCCCCCAATCCCTCCCAGCATCAGAGTCTTTTCCAATGAGTCAACTCTTTGCATGAGGTGACCGAAGTACTGGAGTTTCAGCTTCAGCATCATTCCTTCCAAAGAAATCCCAGGGCTGATCTCCTTCAGAATGGACTGGTTGGATCTCCTTGCAGTCTAAGGGACTCTCAAGAGTCTTCTCCAACACCACAGTTCAAAAGCATCAATTCTTTGGCGCTCAGCCTTCTTCGCAGTCCAACTCTCACATCCAACATGGAAGCATATGTTAAATAGATTTCTTAGTGTCCTAATGTTTGTATATGACCACCATTGCATTTGCTGGGGTTTCCTCTGTTCCCTGCTGGCTATTACAAATGTAGTGTAAGTGTCAGTCACTCAGTCGTGTCCGACTCTTTGAGACCCCATGGACTATAGCCCTCTAGGCTCCTCTGTCCATGGAACTCTCCAGGCAAGAATATTGGAGTGGGTAGCCATTCCCTTCTCCGGGGGATCTTCCTGACCCAGGGATGAAACCCAGGTCTTCTGCATTGCAGATGGATTCTCTGCCATCTGAGCCATAAGTAGGGGAAACCCAAAATGTGTCTTTTTGGCATGAAGATTATTCTAGACTGATTGTTTTTAGGAAACAGAAAACACAGGAAGTCTTTCTTTTTACTGTCCTCATTCCCCCTCAACTACCTGAAAGAATTTAGATAAAGGGTCTGGTCCAGGAAAGCACTGTAACCAGAGAAATCTACAAAGAATGTGGACTTAGGTGTGGTAGGGGCAGTTTAACAGGGTGTGGAGGCCGAAGTCCTCTCTGGGTCCTCTCTGCATAGCTTAGCAAACATTTGTTTACCAAACATTTGTTTTTCCATCTCCATGTAGAGCTGCCTTCCTCCCCTTTGAAGTGTAAGCCCCTTTCCCCTCTTTTTCTCCCAGATGGCATGTAAGTCTCAATTAACTGACTTGTCCTTTTTTTTTTTTTCTTGTGGTGTCCCTGTAAGTGTGTAACTAAATTTTATTTTTCCTGTTAGTCTATCGCATGTCAATTTAATTCTTAGACCAGCCAGAAGAACCTAGAAAAGGTAGAGGCAAAAATTTTCCATTCCCCAACATGAACCACAGGCCTGTGATTTAAGGAACATGTTTAAGACTCTTTTTTTTTTTTTTTTTAAGATATCTGTATGGGTGTAGATGAAAGAAGTTCTCTTTTCAGAGAACAGAAGAGGTGCCCTGAACAGCATCTCCCTTCCCTTGTGAAAAGCTGCAGCAGCCTTCTCTCTATTTGGGATTCAGAGCCACCTTCACAGTAGCATTCTGCAGATGCTGAAATGCAGTCAATTTCTAAGAGGCATTTATGCAACCTTGAATTTATGTGTACCAATAAATTATAGCCTAAAGTGATCTATGGGAAATCTAAATAAGGTTTTCTCTATACAGGAAAAAAGCCCTCTTCATTTAAGAATTAAATCGATCATGGTTTTCAAAATATTTAAACATTGCATAGTTATATTAAGATATACTCTTAATTTTCCAATTTATGAGACTATAAATTTAATTCAGAAATCTTGGGGAAACAAAAAGGAAAATGCCTGGTCCCACCCTCACAAATTAACCTTTGTTAAAATTTTGGCATGTAAATTTCTGTTCTTCCATTCATGCCACAAATATTTATTGAGTGACTACTGTGTGCCAGGCACTGTGCTGTGTGCTAAGGAGAAATAAATTGAGAGATAAGTTGTTGGGGTAAGGATTAGCAACTTTATTCAGAAAGCTAGCCAGCTGAGAAGATTGTGGACTAGTGTTCCAATGAACCATTTTCCCTGAGTTCGAATTCAGGCTTCTTTTATTCTAAAAGAGGAGCGGTGTGATTGGTTCCTGCAAACTTCCTGGTATAGGAATCCTTTGCCCTTGCAGCTATCCATGGAGGTCCCATCACAACATTGCTGTAAACCTCCAACCAGGCAAGTGTTATTCTCTGTTCTGCAACTTTTTATCTCTATATTAATGGAAAAGTGTTATACCTTTAAAGGTCAGAGCCTTGAGAGCTGGGCTGTCCTGTACATTTCAGGCTATAGGCAACATTTTTGTAATACAAGGGTTAAAGAAAAACGCAATATAGAGTTAGATTTGTTCTCCCCTATTACACTAAGGGTTCCATTTCTCTTTTCCTGCCTGTTCCAGGCTATTCCTTCCTACTGTGAGTTTGTAATGGAATAAGAGGCAACAAAGCATTGTGCAGAGATGGGTGTTGGACTTATTCCAGTCGTACAGATTTTGTTGCAGGGATTATGACGAATAAATGTAAAGAACCTGGCACTGAGCCCCATGCTTGGCAGGTGCTCCATCAGCAATAGCTATTGTTACTTTTTATTGCTGTTTTTTTCTGTAAAGCTTCTTATTACCAATTGCAGCTAATTTTAGTTCTGCTTCTACTGCTGCTGCTGCTGCTAAGTCGCTTCAGTCGTGTCTGACTCTGTGTGACCCCATAGACGGCAGCCCACCAGGCTCCCCCCGTCCCTGGGATTCTCCAGGCAAGAACACTGGAGTGGGTTGCCATTTCCTTCTCCAGTGCATGAAAGTGAAAAGTGAAAGTGAAGTTGCTCAGTCATGTCCGACTCTTCGCAACCCCATGGACTGCAGCCTACCAGGCTCCTCTGTCCATGGGATTTTCCAGGCAAGAGTACTAGAGTGGGGTGCCATCGCCTTCTGCTTCTACAGTTGTTCCAAAGGCATTTTTAAGCTCTGAGTCTTCATCCTTTCTCTTCCTAAAGAGGATTGCATCCTTCAGTGCTGTCTCTAAAGTTCTGGCTGCTGGCTATTTATTTCCCCCAGAAATGGCTTTTCTTGCCATTCAGGGTTTTCTTTTAGCTTTTAAATTCTGTGCTTCCTGCTTAGCCAGTTGCCTGCCTTCTCCCAATGGTGGAGGTTTGGATCGGTGTAAATGTTACACTTCACGCTTAACTTCATGGCAGTTAAGCCATGAAGGATGATCTTTGGGAAAGAAATACCTTCTTTTTGATAGTTCCTATATCCTCCTGCTCAGCTTTCTCCCCTAGTTCCAACAACTTCATTTAACTACCCATCATTGGTAAGGAAGTGGTGCCTGTCCCTAGAGAGAGAAGAGAACACAGCCTTCCAGGAAATTCCAAAGCAAGGTCCCTTTGGCCAAAAGCACTTCTTATGACCAACATTCACAGGAGCTGGGAGGTGGGGCCACTTTCTCCACAAAGGGAATATGGGACAGGCAACCCCAAAACCAACTATGCCAGCCTAATGCATGGCTTTCTTTCCCCCAAGAATGAGCATAAGGAACTCTAACTATTCCTCTAACTGTAACTCTAACTATTCCTAACTATTCCAGTGTCATTTGTTGGAAGTGATGTAACTCAACTGTATGCTGCTGCTGCTGCTAAGTCGCTTCAGTTGTGTCCGACTCTGTGCGACCCCAAAGACGGCAGCCTACCAGGCTCCTCTGTCCATGGGATTTTCCAGGCAAGAGTACTGGAGTGGGTTGCCATTTCCTTCTCCAACTCAACTGTATAATTTACAACAATTATAACTACAGTTATTTCTGGAACTCCACTTAGGGACCTGGATCTGAAAATAGGGGGACTCAGGGATTAGGGGGTGTGGGCACAATGGTGCTATGTTAATAAGTGAATAAATTTGATGTTACTCTAGTAAAGGAGAGAATGAAAGAGAAAACAATGATTTTCATAGATTATTGTCAGGTACTACAAACCTCTTTCCCAATACTTTGAAGATTATTTGAAACATGAGGAAACAGTGTTTAAATAACAGAAAACACTTCCTTTTCTCTTCCTCTCTCTCCATGTATGTATACAATATCATATATATATGTATAAATACATAGAGAATGTGTGTATGCATGTGTGTATATACACACATATGTAAATATACATGTATGTATAGTCAGTGGAAATAATCAATAAACAATCTACAATAGGAATAGAACAGAAATTTGTTGAAGCTAATAGATTTTTTATAGCCCAGAAGGCAGCATACATACAGTGAGTCACTGTGAACTTGGCACCTGGAAAGGGGGTCTTATCACTGAAGGAGTATCTGCATTGTCATCCCAAGAAAGGAGGCATTTAAAAACTTTATTTTTAATATGAACTTTCTTTAATTCTGGTCTGTGTGCCTTCTTCTTAATAATGAAAGAAGATGTACAATGTATGTTTGACAGGTCACAAACAGATTGTTTTAGTTTGCTTAAAATTCAATTTATGTATAAGTCAGTATGACTTCCCCATACCTCAATATGTGAAAATGTATTTTAATCTATCTATATATGTGTATATGAAGAGCTGACTCATTTGAAAAGACCCTGATGCTGGGAAAGATTGAGGGCATGAGGAGAAGGGGATGACAGAGGATGAGATGGTTGGATGGCATCACCAACTCAATGGACATGAGTTTGGATAGACTCCAGAAGTTGGTGATGGACAGGGAGGCCTGGCGTGCTGCGGTTCATTGGGTCACAAAGAGTCAGACACGACTGAGCAACTGAACTGACTGACTGACGGAGCCACTAGAATTTCTGGGTGAAAGCTTACAGAACTCACCTCACATGTAGGGGCCCCATGCAGAAGCTCACCCCCTCCCCCCAGGCATAGAATTATACTGCATCCCTCTGATCCTCCCTGTGACCAGATGTCTTTTAATGACTATCTTTTCCACCTGTGGCCATATCATTCTTAGCCATGGTTGCTAATTTTTCCAGTTCTATGAGTCCTGGCATCATGCAAGCTTTTGATGGTTTTTCTTCTACTTGTGATCTTATGCCAGACCTCTTCCTGACTCCCCAGTGGTCTGGAGAGGAACTTAATTCATTTCCCTGTTTCTTTACTTTTTATTGTTCAGGAAGATGCTTTGGATACTGGAAATATTCATTATGCCCCTGGTTTCTAAAAAGAAGAGAAAAAGACTCTTCTATACATTTTAGCAAGGGTAACTTGATTCTCAGAGTTCTGGGACCCATTCTAATTTAAAATTATGAATAAATGTTCCACCAAATTATTTATCAAATTCTGTATCTTTATATTGAAGTTATAACGCTGTCGTTACAGTTTGGGCTGATCTCAAATAAAATCCCATTTAGCTCACGAAGTCCGAGTGTCTTAGAGATTTCGGTCCCTATTGTGGATGTCTTAGAGCATTGAAACAGTATTTCCTATGCCTGGCAACAAATTAATTAAAGCATTAGGCTAGGAGAAAAGTGGCCAACATTATTTTTTTTTTTAAATCATTGTCACACTGTAGCTAGACACAATAGATGTCTAGCAACTAAAAAATGGAAGGTAGAAATGTGTGACTGGGCTGCCATACAAGGTTAGACTGGTTATTTCAGCCTTGTTACCCTAGCTTTGGGATGCTATTCCAAATGGAAAATGCTGAGATAACAAATGAACACAAAAATATGATCCTCTATTTAGTGACTGAGGAGACAGTCCCTATTACACACTTCTTGGATTCTCTTTGCAGATCATTATTACTGAGTCAAGCACATGTTAATCCACTAAAAAATGTAAAAAATTATTAACTATTTTCCGTTTCATAAGCATTTATGAAGAAACATTTGGGGAAAGTACAAAAAAAAAAAAAAAGGAATTCATTGGAAATTATTATAGAACTGTTTTTATTTTAAGCTATCTGATCACATGTGGTTGCAGCCCATGGTGATAATGCTGGATGAAACAGGTGGTAAAGCTGCTTGAGTCTCTAATGCTTCAATCTATCTTCAGATTCAAAATTGTGTGTTGTTCTTTTAGGCAACAATATTTTTATTAGCATTCTAGTAATGCCATGTAATTTTAATAGGTCAGCTATGCTCTTAAAAATTAATTATAGTAACATATTTTGAGATGGCTTAAAAACTGGGGTGTTCACTCACTTTGGATCAAATATTAGAGTCCAGAAGGATAGTGATAGTTTATTCAACATGTATTCAATACAGATTTACTGAGCATTTACTATGTGGTAGGAATTGTTTATGCATTGGAGACTCAATAGTATGTGAAGTATAGTATATGAAATATTTTTCCTGCCTTCACAGAATTTACAACCTAGCAGGAGTAGGATGCCAAGGAAAAGAACACAAGTGGATATGAAACAACAAATCATGCTGCAAGCAATAAAGAAATAGTATGAGGTGTTCGCAGAAAGTGTAATGGAGAATAATTCCTAGATGGAATAGAATGTTTTCAGAACAGATATCTCTGAGAAAGGCATTTAAGCTGAATTGAAGTATGAATAGGGGTTAACCAGGTAGTGAGTGAGTAGAAGAACATTTCAAATAGAAGGAACAATGCTTCTGAAGGCGTAAGTTTTATAAAGGATTTATGAATTCAAGGTAGCTCAGCTGGTAAAGAATCAGCCTATAATGCAAGAGACCCTGGCTTGATTCCTAGATTGGGAAGATCCCCTGGAGAAGGGACAGGCTACCCATTCCAGTGCCCTTGGGCCTCCTTGGTAGCTCAGATGGTAAAGAATCCACCTGCAATGTGGGAGACCTGGTTCGATCCCTGGGTTGGGATGATCCCCTGGAGGAGGACATGGCAACTCACTCCAGTATCCTTCCCTGGAGACTCCCCATGGACAGAGGAGCCTGGCTGCCTGCAGTCCATGAGGTTGCAAAGAGCTGGACACAACTAAGTGACTAAGCATGCATGCATGAATTCAAGAAACTGACATTGTGACTGGAGCTTAGAGAGCAAGGGGTAGAATCACAGGAGAAGGAATTAGAGTCTTAGGGCCCTGTGGACCCTAACAACTTTGTTGTTGTTTTTTAATCAGAGATTAATTGCTTTACAGTGTTGTGTGGATTGCTGCTGCACAACAATGTGAGTCAGCCGTAAGTGTGTGTGTGTGTATCCCTTCCCTCTTAAGCCTCCCTCCTACCCACATCCCACCCCTCTAGGTCATCACAGAGTGCCAGGCTGGGCTCCCATTTTGGTGGAAGTCATGAGTAGTGAAAGACAGACTACAGTTAATTGCAAGCCATTATTATTAGAATGGGGAACTTCCCTGGTGGCTCAGACGGTAAAGCATCTGCCTGCAATGCAGGAGACCTGGGTTCAATCCCTAGGTCGGGAAGATCCCCTGGAGAAGCAAATGGCAACCCAGTCCAGTACTCTTGCCTGGAAAATCCCATGGATGGAGGAGCCTGGTAGGCTACAGTCCATGGGGTCGCAAAGAGTTGGACACGACTGAGCAACTTCATTTCACATTATTAGAATGGATCCACTGTGAGCCCTGCTTCGGGTATTACTGGAAGACACTCTGCTACTATTCTCAAAGGCCAGAATAAGAGCATGTAGTCCTGAGGCTAGAGGGGAAAACATTCCAAAGAAAAGAGAAGGATTTCACCAAGGCAAATGTTTGGAACCTATCAATGCCCTCTTGTAACAGTCTCGTAACAGAAGAAGAAGTCTAAACAAGTATTGTTCAACTTCTCAGCAGAAAGACTTACCTAAGTCACAAAATGGGTTTGATAAATCTTATTAACATATTATCAAAAGTTTGAAGGCCCCTGAGGTATACCAGTCTTTTCCTCTCTCTCTCTCTTTTTTTCTCCTTCGTCCAACACTTGGATCTTTGTAAAATGCTGTCCCACTTTTCCATCTCCTTGCCTCCATCTGTTAACAGAGAGCTCAAGGAGCTTTATTTGGAAAGATTATTACCTGGGTGACATCCTTATACCCATGCGGTACTTGCTGCTTAGAACACATAAGCAAACACAACTCACCTCTGGCCATGTAAATATCAGCCAGATGGCCTGAGGCTACTGCTGGATATTATTGAGAAGGAAGCATCGAATTCTTTTTCTACATCTGTTGAGATGATCATATTAGTTTTCTGTTTAGTCTATTATTATGGTAAATTGTATTGGTTATTCTTAAAATGTTTAGCCAACCTTGCATTCCCATGATATATTCCACTTGGTTGTGATGTGTTATCCTTTTTATATATAGCTGGATTTAACTTGCTAATTTAGGATTGGTAGTGTATCTGTATTCATGAATGATATTGGTCTGTAGTTTTCTCATGTCTTTGAGAAGTGTTTTATTACTTTTGTAAAGTAATTGTGTAGAAACAGTGTTATTTCTTCCTTAAATGTTTGATAGAATTTGCCAGTGAACTCTTCTAGGCCTGGAGTCTTCTTTATTGCTTTAAAACAATAGCCATGAATTCACTCTCTTTAAAGAATAGCAATATTCAAATTATCTACACTTCTTGAGCAAATAGTGAAGTTTATGTCTCTGAAGGAATTGATCCATTTCATCTAAATTATCATATTGGTGGAGCCTGTTTTTTTGTAATGTTCCCTTATTTTATTTTTCATTCCCTTATTATCTAATTATCTTTATCACAGATGAATTTACTGTCTATTTAGTGTCTGTCAGATCTGTAATGATGGCCTCTCTTTTTTTCCCTTATCTTGTTAATTTGTACCCTTTTTTCCCATAGTACATCTGATTTATCAATTTTATTAATGCTTTTCAAGTACCAGCCATTGATTTTATTGATTTTTTTCCTACTGTATTTCTGTTTTTAATTTCACTGGTTTCTGCTCTTTATTATCTCCCTTCTGCTTGCTTTGGATATGAGTTTCTCTTTGGCTTCTAGTTTCTTACATTGGAAGGGTAGATTATTGATTTTAGAACTTTCTTTTTCTAGAGTAGGCATTTAAGCTATAAAAATTTCTCTAAGCACTGCTTTAGCTTATGTTTACAGTATATTGATGAGAACGTGGCAGAAGTGAAATTCTCATTGAAATTCACAATGCTGGTAGAATATAAAACGGCACAGACTCTTTGGAAAATAGTTCGTCAGCTTCTTAAAACATTAAATATACACCTACCATATGACCTATTCATTCTACTCCTAGATATTCATGCAAAAGAAAATCATTATTACATATTATATACTTATTAGAACATGTGTTCAAACAAAGACTTGTACACAACTGCTCATAGCAACTTTATTTGTAATAGCCAAGAACAACCTAAATGTACAACAGTAGCTGAGTGGGTAAGGGAATTGTAGTATATCCATATAACTGAAGACCGTTCATTAATGAAAAAGAATGATTGATATAAGCAACAACACACATGAATTTCCAAGGTATTATGCTGAGTGAAAGAAGTTGGACTGAAAAGAGTACATTTATATAAAACTCAAGGAAATGCAAACTAATGTTTAGGTAGATAGGAATAGAAAGTATTTTCTGTAACAATGCTACTCAGTTCTTTAGAACTCCAGTGTTAAAAGCCAAAAATCACATTCACTGGTATGAAACAATTTTTTAAATGATCCATCAGCTTAACACTCAATTTTTTAGAGACAACAGATGCTACCTCCCTTATCTGCAAACATGTTTTTTGCTAAGACTTTAGAGTCATTCACTTTCTCAATCCTGATACTATTACTCTAAATTGTCCCAGAGATATTTACACGAAAGGTACTCATGTAGAATGGTGATTTCCTGGGCAGGTGAGAGATTGATCTTACTTTTGTCAAGTAGGAAAGGCATGATTATTAAATGGGAGTTTAGAAAGAAGAACCAAGCGACCTAGTTTTGAAAAGCAATACATATGTTCAGATTCTAGGAATCGATTCCCACAAAACCATCTGTGCCCATTCATCTCCTTGAAAAAAGTTAGTGTATTCTGTAAGTGTACCTTATACTGAAGAGTGCTGGTGCAAAATATTTATGTAATATTTCAAGACGATTTTAAGAATAGAATGCATGTAATATTTTTCTATTGCTGTTAAACATAGAAGTTTGGCAGGATACATGTTTGGGGGAAGTTACAAATTTTCCCTAAATTCTTTAGAGGTTCCCTCATTGTCCTTTAGAATTTGGTATTTCCAGAGAAATCTGAGCCTACTCTGATTTCTATTCCTGCTATTTTTCCTTTACTCAGTGCTTTAAAACTCTCTTCCTCTTTTTTTATTTATCTATCTATCTACCTACCTTTCATTCTTTAAATTCCAAAAAAAAAAAAAAAAAAATTTACCTGGATATGTTTGATGTTAATACTTTTTTTTTCATTTATTTCTCTATCTACCTACCTTTCGTTCTTTAAAAACAAAAAAAAAAATTTACCAGGATGTGTTTGATGTTAATTTCTGGGGTAATTTCAGAAATTTTTTCTTCAACTATTAAATTGACAAATATTTATTTAGTGACTCTTATGTGGCAAACGGGCTTCCCAGGTGGTGCTAGAGGTAAAGAACTCACTTGTCAGTGCTAGAGACATAAAGGACACGAGTTCAATCCCTGGATCAGGAAGATCCCCTGGATCCACTCCAGCATTCTTGCCTGGAGAACCCCATTGACAGAGGAGCCTGGCAGGCTATAGTCCATGGGGTCATGAAGAGTTGGACACAACTGAAGCAACTTGGCATGCATTTGACAAACACTCCATTATGTGTTCAAGAATGCTATGCCAAGTCACTTCAGTTGTGTCCGACTCTGTGCGACCCCACAGACGGCAGCCCACCAGGCTTCCCCATCCCTGGGATTCTCCAGGCAAGAACACTGGAGTGGGTTGCCATTTCCTTCTCCAATGCATGAAAGTGAAAAGAGAAAGTGAAGTCGCTCAGTCGTGTCCAACTCTTAGCGACCCCATGGACTGCAGCCCACCGGGCTCCTCTGTCCGTGGGATTTTCCAGGCAAGAGTACTGGAGTGGGGTGCCATTGCCTTCTCCTTTGTGTTCAAGAATAAGTTGCAGTCATCTCTATTTCGTGATGTGAGCTTTCCCCTTTTGTTCCATAAAGCATGACAGTGTTTTCAGTTTTGTTTTATTGTCTCCAGTAAGTCATTTTTTCATAGACTATTCTGTCTTCTAATCTTCAGGATAATGGTTCTTCTGTTAGCTATAATTTTAAATATAATTTAAAACCACATATTAGTTTTTAAAAATCTTATAAAGGAGAGAACTGGCAACTTTATGCAAGAAGAGAAACTTACAATTGTTTGATTTATTATTCATAGTACACAAGATGAGTAATAGCATAATTGTGGCAATGGAGAAAAACCTGCCATTGTGTGTGTGTGTGTATAGTTTCAAATGAACTTTAGCACTTTTCATGACAGCTGGGTCAAACAACTTTTTATGATGTAGGGAAGGAAATTGGGGATATGTGCGTGTGTTAAAATATTGTAGAACAAATGCTGAATTGTACATCTACATGGTTGCTTTGCTGCTGGTGTATTTGTAGTCTGTAGAAGTAGAAAATTGTCTCTGCTTCCATAATAAATACTGAGATCAGATAGACATACATAAAAGAAAATTGCACAGAAGCAGTCTGCAAAAAGAAGATATGTGTCCAATAGCAGGCATTTATTTTGTAGACATAGCATTCCCTGTAGCTAGTTATTTTAATACTGATTGAGTGAATAACAATTTCATTGGAAAGTTTTGCCTCCTATAAATAAGAAACATATTATCTCAGATAACTTACTTTTTGGAAGATAATGAAAATTTTTAAAAGGTTGAATGGACCATTGAAAAAAATCCACTACTCTTTTCTCTTTTAATTCCATCTCATTGACTACATAAAGGGATTAGAATTTGACTTTATTGCCTTGAGTATTTTAATTAAAGTTTTACATTTAATCTTGAAGTAAAGGAAGTTTTATATCATTGAAGAGACACTTGTATTTATAAGAGCTCTTTGAATAATGAAAGTAGAAATTATTAGTAAGTTACATGTATGAGAAATTACTTTTGCTAAGATAATAAAAAGATCAGACTAGGTAGGCATGCACATCACCGTCGGTTTATTGGCCTAGAACCTGGATATGTTTGTGCTAAACAATTAGTATCTGGTGATGAAAAATTTGCACTCAGAAGTCAGCAAAACATTAAGAAGCCTATATCCTAGGAAGGTGGGTCTTTATAGGTGACTCAAATTTACTTTCTCCAAGTGAATGAATACGTTAGGAGATAAGAAAGGCTGAAGACCTAGGGGTCAGAGACATTGTCATGATTAGATACAGCCTCGCATACAGTGATGTTTGGATCTGTGTTGGGGGTGGGAGAGGGAGGTGATAAATGTATGGGTGTCTTTCAGGCAGTGTTCTCTGGTATAGCTGTACTGGTTGTTTATGGGAGTTGCTCTTTCTGAGCTGTGTGTATTGTTAAATATTGTGAGTATCACCATGGGCACATGCCTTTGTTTTCTGTGCTATAGATTTAGTCTCATTCAACTAAAATTCAGTGAACACTTAGTGTGTGTTGTTGAAATACTGTATCCAATGGGGGGAGTGTGATTTAGGACTGACGATAGATACCCTACTTTTAGGTGAACAGACCATGTGGGAAGAGAGATGAATGACAAAGGAATTCAAAAGCTTTGTGGACTATTTGATGAGACTGCAGAAAATTTCGCATTTTCCATCACTTTTTTGTTTTTCCACATGTGTGCAAATGACTCCTGAGAGGTTGTTTACTGAGACTTCTTTCTGCAGATTATTTCATCTCAGGGTAGAAGACTTTCTCTGACACTGAAGTTAGATCAAGTTCTCCTTTGGAAAACAAGTCAGAAAAAAATCGCCTGACCACATCCTTTTCCTTCTGAGCCCTCTTGGATTGATCTATAGCAGGCAAAGGTTATTGCTGACTTTCCAACAGTTCATCCATGTCTTCAGGCTTTCACTGTAAATTTTAAGAGATTATTAGTGAGGCTTGCTGGAACCTTCTCCCATAACTCTGAGATTCCTAGAAAGAGTTTTGCATCAGCTTCTGTCATCCCCTTCAATTTCAAGTTAATTTAACTCTATATGGTTGAAACTTATCAGTGTTGTTCAGATAAGTGTTGAAACTTATCAGGTATGTGGATCATTCATTTATTCAGTCGTTTATTTATTTTCAACATATATTTATCATGGCGCTACAATGGGCCAGTCCCTGTTTTAACTAATGTGAACAAAACATAAAAGTAAATTCCCTCTTTAGCATAGGGAGGGGGAGGAAAGACTAATCAACACCAATAAGTATGTAATAAAGACTATGGTGATTAATGATATTAATCATTAGGATTAATAAAGGAATTAATAGGAGGAAAAATGAAGCAAGGAAAGGGTATAAGAAACTCTGGGAATGTTGTTGTAATTTTTGAATAGTGTGTTAGGGAAGGAATCATTGAAAAGATCAGATCAGATCAGATCAGTCGCTCAGTCGTGTCCGACTCTTTGCGACCCCATGAACCGCAGCACGCCAGGCCTCCCTGTCCATCACCAGCTCCCGGAGGTCACCCAGACTCATACCCATTGAGTCAGTGATGCCATCCAGCCATCTCATCCTCTGTCGTCCCCTTCTCCTCCTGCCCTCAATCCCTCCCAGCATCAGAGTCTTCTCCAATGAGTCAACTCTTCGCATGAGGTGGCCAAAATACTGGAGTTTCAGCTTTAGCATCATTCCTTCTAAAGAAATTCCAGGATTGATCTCCTTCAGAATGGACTGGTTGGATCTTCTTGCAGTCCAAGGGACTCTCAAGAGTCTTCTCCAACACCACAGTTCAAAAGCATCAATTCTTCGGCGCTCAGCCTTCTTCACAGTCCAGCTCTCACATCCATACATGACCACAGGAAAGACCATAGCCTTGACTAGGCGAACCTTTGTTGGTAAAGTAATGTCTCTGCTTTTGAATATGCTATCTAGGTTGGTCATAATTTTCCTTCCAAGGAGTAAGCGTCTTTTAATTTCATGGCTGCAGTCACCATCTGCAGTGATTTTGGAGCCCAGAAAAACAAAGTCTGACACTGTTTCCACTGTTTCCCCATCTATTTCCCATGAAGTGATGGGACCAGATGCCATGATCTTCGTTTTCTGAATGTTGAGCTTTAAGCCAACCTTTTCACTCTCCACTTTCACTTTCATCAAGAGGCTTTTTAGCCCCTCTTCACTTTCTGCCATAAGAGTCGTGTCATCTGCATATCTGAGGTTATTGATATTTCTCCCAGCAATCTTGATTCCAGCTTGTGTTTCTTCCAGTCCAGCATTTCTCATGATGTACTCTGCATATAAGTTAAATAAACATGGTGACAATATGCAGCCTTGACGTACTCCTTTTCCTATTTGGAACCAGTCTGTTGTTCCATGACCAGTTCTAACTGTTGCTTCCTGACCTGCATACAGATTTCTTAAGAGGCAGATCAGGTGGTCTGGTATTCCCATCTCTTTCAGAATTTTCCATAGTTTATTGTGATCCACACAGTCAAAGGCTTTGGCATAGTCAATAAAGCAGAAATAGATGTTTTTCTGGAACTCTCTTGCTTTTTCCATGATCCAGCGGATGTTGGCAATTTGATCTCTGGTTCCTCTGCCTTTTCTAAAACCAGCTTGAACATCAGGAAGTTCACGGTTCACATATTGCTGAAGCCTGGCTTGGAGAATTTTGAGCATTACTTTACCAGCGTGTGAGATGAGTGCAATTGTTCGGTAGTTTGAGCATTCTTTGGCATTGCCTTTCTTTGGGATCGGGATGAAAACTGACCTTTTCCAATCTTGTGGGTCGCTCTTAAACGGCGCACCCCATTGAAAAGATAGCAGTGAGTAAAGCAGGACAGGGAGATGGGGGTGCTAATCACTGGAAGATGTGCATTCCAACTGTAATGCATAGCATAAAGGGGATATATGTGTACATACAGTTGATTTACTTTGCTGTACAGCAGAACTAACACAGCATTGTAAAACAACTATACTCCAATAAAAATTAATTTTAAAATGAAATGCACAGCATGCAAAGGCCTTGAGTCATCTACAGCTTGTCAGCTTTGAGGAGCAGCAAAATGTTGAGGGTGGCTGAAGCAGAAGGAGCAAAGGGAAATCACACTAGGAAACGGTTAGAGAGCTAACGAGGAGGTCCAACTGAAGGGTCTGTTGTTGTTCAGTTGCCCAGTGGGGTCCGACTCTTTGTGACCCCAAGGACTGCAGCATGCCAGGCTTCCCTGTCCATCACCAACTCCCAGAGCTTGCTCAAACTCATGTCCGTCGGGTCAGTGATGCCATCCAACCATCTCATCCTCTGTCATCCCCTTCTCCTCCTGCTTTCAACCTTTCCCAGCATCAGGGTCTTCTCATCAGATGGCCAAAGTACTGGAGCTTCAGCTTCAGCATCACTCCTTCCAGTGAATATTCAGTATTGATTTCCTTTAGGATTAACTGGTTTGATCTCTTTGCAGTCCAAGGGACTCTCAAAAGTCTTCTCCAACACCACGATTTGAAAGCATCAATTCTTCGTCACTCAGCCTTCTTTGGGCTTCCCTTGTGGCTCAGCTGATAAAGAATCCACCTGCAATGTGGGAGACCTGGGTTTGATCCCTGGGTTGGGAAGATCTCCTGGAGAAGGGAAAGGCTACCCACTCCAGTATTCTGGCCTAGAGAATTCCTTGAACTGTATGGTCCATGGGGTTGCAAAGAGTCAGACCCAGCTGAGCGACTCACTTCTCACTTCTTCTTCAGCCTTCTTTATTGTCCAACTCTCACATCCACACCTGACTACCTGAAAAACTATCAGTTCAGTTCAGTCGCTCAGTCGTGTCCGACTCTTTGTGACCCCATGAATCGCAGCACGCCAGGCCTCCCTGTCCATCACCAACTCCCGGAGTTCACCCAGACTCACGTCCATCGAGTCAGTGATGCCATCCAGCCATCTCATCCTCTGTCGTCCCCTTCTCCTCCTGCCCCCAATCTCTCCCAGCATCAGAGTCTTTTCCAATGAGTCAACTCTTTGCATGATGTCTCTGCTTTTAATATGCTGTCTAGGTTTGTCATAGCTTTTCTTCCATGGAGCAAGCATCTTTTAATTTCATAGCTCCAGTCACCATCTACAGTGATTTTGGAGCCCAAGGAAATAAAGTCTGTCACTGTTTCCATTGTTTCCCCATCTATTTGCCATGAAGTGATGGGACCGGGTGCCATGATCTTAGTTTTTTGAATGTTGAGTTTTAATCCAGGTTTTTCACTCTCCTCTTTCTCCTTCATCAAAAGGCTCTGTAGTTATTGAAAAGATGTTAGCTTTACATGAAATAAGATGCATATCATTTCGTGTAAAGCCAAAGTAATGATGTGATCTGGCTTATATTTTAATGGAACCTCTTGTCTCACACTTTGTCCAATGCCCAAGGGTAAAAGCAGCTGACGAATATATCTCTGTGATTCCAGCTACAGGATTCTGCCCCCTATTTTGATTATGTTCAAAAACATCTTTCTACTGTTCATTTCTGGCCGTTTTGGGAGTTAATAGTAGGAGCATTGACCTGCCACTGTTCTAACTCAGCTGGAGGCAGACACCTTCCATCACCCGCTATGTACTTGTCTTCAAGATATGCTGTATTTCAGCCGGCTCCTTTGTCTTACTGTCCATCTCTCCAAACATGAAGGCTGGCCTGATTTTATTCGTTGCTGTATCCTGTGCCTATAACTTCGAGATGGCCTTTGCACCAACCTCCTAAGTGATCTCTCTGCTTCTATACTGACCCCTTGTTACAAAATGAGTCACTACCACAATAGCCTGGGTGAGCTTTTAGTGTTACTCACCCCTCTGATCCAGATGGTAAAGTGTCTGCCTACAGTGCAGAAGACCTGGGTTCTATCCCTGGGTCGGGAAGATTCCCTCGAAGAAGGAAATGGCAACCCACTCTAGTACTCTTGCCTGGAAAATCCCATGGACGGAGGAGACGGGTAGGCTACAGTCCATGGGGTCGCAAAGAGTCAGACACGACTGAGCGACTTCACACTCACACTCCTCTGATCAAAACCTCCAGTGGCTCTCATCTTACTCGGGGTAGAAGTCAAAGAGCCCCACCAGGACTGAGGGAGCCAGATGGTCAGGACGCCCTATGACTCGGGCTCTCAGCACATCCACCCTGCCTCTCATCCCAGTGCCCTCACCAGCTGGCTGCCTGGCCACTTCTCAGTCTCACCAGGCACGTTCCTGTCTGAGGTCTTTGCCCACGCTGCTCCTTCTGCCTGGAATGCTCTTCTCTAAAATACCCACAAGACTTGCTTTTGCATCAGACTTTTACCCAATGTCAGCTTCTAAACTAGGAACACAGACATTGGTACAGTTGTGCCTGCTGTGCCCTGCCTAAGCTCAGAGGGCACCTATCCCCTTGTGATTGAGAAGCAGCTCGTGACTGAGATAGGACTAGCAGCTATGCGTGCTTATGGAGGGAACATCCCTTTTTACTCCCATGGGCTGGTTTTCACCTCAGTTTTACACCCCTTTCTCACAGAGTTACCATGAGGATTAAGCAATTGTATCAGTGATAATAACGTTAAGAAATAACATTTATTGAGCAATGGCTTCAGGCCAACTACTATAGTAAACCCTTTTCAGTTTAGTGGTCTTATCCTCACAAGAACACTGTTAAAGATAGGTGCTATTATTGTCACTAAGCATCTGCAGTCCAGTCACCAGCACCATCCTCATCTTACAGTCTTCTGTGATTCTTTAGCTTGGACCTGTGTTAAGATTTCCCTTAGAATGTCTCTCGTGAATTCCGAGGAGACAGTTGGGATAAGACATCACTCACTTTCATTCCAGTTTGCACAACTCCAGCCAGCTATTTTGAAGGTTAAAGGCATAGTAAAAATACAGAAAAGGGGCTTCTTTTTATGCACCTCAAAAATAGAAAAGTAGAAACAAATACAGTAGTATTTCTGTCATCTGTTTCATGTGTCTACATAATCAGTTTTTGTTTCATCAAACTATGGTTCAGCTGTCTGCTCTCATAATGTCATCTAATTCTGGGTTTTAGGAGTCCTGGAAGCTCTGCCTGATGTCCCAGCATGATCTGGTAGGTCTGCTCCCAGGAGCGAGGTCAGCTTCTCTGGGAGACCTGTGGCCATGAGCAGATCCCTGGCAGTATCGATAGTTATCCGATAGTTGTCTAATATATGATAGTTATATGATTATCATATTTGGTTTGGTCTTTCCTACTGGTGCTTCTAGCCTGTCCTTTTTTGTTGTTACTTTAGGAGGGCCTAGTTTCTAATCTGTAGCTTATAACCGACCTTCAGGCAAAATGAGAGAATGGCAGAGGATCAACTTGTTGGTGACAAAACAGTGACGCTATGTTGTTGCAGTTATGAACAAGAGTGGAGGATGATAGAATACTTTCACCGGTTAAAACATGTACACGTGACTATTTTACACAGATAAGGTCAAATTAGTACCCTCAAAGTAAGAACATATTTTGGCCACGGAGAGTCTTAACAAATCTTCTAGGGCCTTGCAATCCAACTTGTTAAGTAAGCATAATGTTGACAAGAGTTATTGCAAGAGATTGGCCACTTGATTATGGTAGGAGCACAGGGTTCTGAGGATAAAAAATGCTTGTAGCCTGGCTCCTTTATTAACCAGAATGGCAATAAAAGAGTTTCAGACAGACAGTAGAAGGTAATCTGGAAGCTCTAATTGTTTTAGAAGCAAGGAACTTATATTGTTTGCTTATAAAATAAGTACAAAGCTTGACAGGTGTCATCACCAAGACCCGGAGTTATTCAGCTCTCAAGTGAGGGGTTTTGTTTTGTTTTTTTGAGAAGGCGAGGAACCTGTATTCTCTGGGCAGGTCATACACTACGTGGAGAACAACTCTTTACCACCTCTTAGTAAGACCCAACTGAATATACCAAACATCAGTTTTAAGCTACTAATTCTCTCTTCTTCCTTATCCATAAACTTCCTATGTTCATTTATTATAATATATCTGTATACATACACTTAAACATATATATAAAAAAGTTAGATGACATTTAAAGCTTTCAGCTTTAATTTTAAAGTAAAATTAATTTTACTACCATGTTCTGAATTATGACATAAACACATTGATTTTATCATCTTAATTGAAGTGAGGTTAACCTTCAGTTACAAAAGCAAAAACCTTAATGTGTTAATCATTTTTAAAACATCAAATTAAAAGAAATTCGCCTATAAATATAAGTAGATATTTAAATGGAAAAAGCTTACAGTTCTTTTTAATGGGAGTAATGACTCATCATTGTAGCCCAGAACAAAACTTGGGGGAAAAATTATTTGAGAACCATTAGAAAACTAGGTGTGAAATGTATTTGTAAATTGGTGTGCCAAAGAGCAAAGACGGATCGATTAGAAATAACTCACTTCCTGGGACAAGATATAGAAATAGTACTGTGATAGCGAAAAGTGTGATAATATAGATACTTGCCTGCCTATATGCATTGATGACCACTGTGAGCCCTTCAAGATGGGCCTTGTCCATCTCCAAGGCTGGTCCACCTCCACACCCAGTGAGAGTTGTGGAGCTGAGGTCAGGCAGAGGTTGAGCGCCTTCGGGGAATGAAGTCAAACCCGGGGCATTGCGGGTGTTTCTTGCCGTGGATCAGGCTGAGACATCATCCTTCCTCACCTCTTTCTCCTTCCCTTTCTTAGCTTCCTCCCACACTTACAGGTTTTTCATGAAGAACATTCCCTTAATGTCCCAATAATCCTATAATCTTGAGTCTCTCACAGGCTCTGTTCTAGGAAACCCAGCTCAAGACATATGAGTCCATATCTGAGAGCACAATGCCTCTCTTACTATGGACAGTTTTCTAGCACTTTTCACTCCTCTGCTGGCCAGGAGCCTAAGCCCTCTGTTTTCCCCTTCGCTTCCCCCTACATCCATCAGTCTTTCATGAATCCTGTTAGGAGGAATCAGAGAAGCTTATCTTTGAGTCTAAAATCTTGGGAATGATTGTGGTCACAGAGCCCGACCTTGTTCCCTAAAGTGAACATGCTTTTCCTCTTTCCTGAGAACAAACGCTCCCCCCAACATTCCCCTCCCCCCGCCACAACCCTCCACCCCAGCCCCAGCCAATAGGAGGCCAGCCAATGCAGAATTTGCTCCAAGGGGAGTTTACCACAAGATGAAACCCGTCCCCCACTTCAACTTGAAGAGAGGTTGTTATACAAAGTTAAAAAGACAGGAGATATCCTTGGAACAGAAGTTAAAGCCCCCTTCCCCATAGCTGCCAAGTTTAGTCTGAGTTTTGATTGGCTCAGACCCCAGGAGCCATGCCACTCAAAATTCCGACTTTGCTCTACTTTGAAGAGTTCATCAGCTATCTCTGCATCTTGTCTCTTCTTCCCAGGGAAGAGCTTTCAGGATTCCTAGGTAGGGAGCCTCAGCAAAGCCAGGCACACTCACTCAAGATGCTGTTCTCTATTTCTGGCTATGATTATGGAGCCCACAGAGGCCAATTCAAGCTTTGATCTCAGTGCTCTGGCTGCAGCTGAGTTCCTCTGTCGAGTAGGGATGGAGAGGATGACAGATGGTCAGGGAACCTGTGAGGGCCTTGTGGCAGCCCCCTGTGACCCCAGAACAGCTGTCAAGACCGCACACACAGATGCAGGAGATAATTAGGAGGCCACCAGTCTGCAGCCTGTACTTAAATGAGGCCACTCAGACTGTGTCTGGAGACAGATGGACAGAGGTTAATACAAACGTGTCATCACTACCCTCAAAGGGCTGTGAACCAGCTCATCTCAGCAGCTCTGGGTCTAGGGCCAAGAGGGAGGCAAGGGGACAGTAATAAACTTTAGCTGGTCTTGCTTTGCAGCCAGTCAAACCTACGTCAACCCAAACCTGAGGTTAAAGAGTGGTGACGAGGGATACAAAAGTGCTGGAAGAACCACCAAAAATTGATGACTAACTTTCTCAGCTCTGAAAAGGCATCCTAGGCTGTCAAACCACCCCTGACCCAGATATACCAATGCCACCCCGGCACCCTTCCCAATACATTCTATGTTAGCTTCCATCTACAATCGTTTTCTGTATCAGAGGAGTCATCACATTTTAATTTGCATAAAAATCAGCTATTGGAGTTTGTGAGTAATGCAGATTCTCAGGTTCTTATCCTGGGTCAGAGTGGGGAGAGCTTGTTCTTTCTTATATAGCTCAAGCCAAGAATCTTCAGTGGTTGGGAAAAGAAAATTGGTCAACATTTGAACCTAGAATGGCTGGAAGCAAATAGATTCCTCCATTGTAGCTGCTTATCCAATAGGAACACGAGATCTTGATCGTTACACTCAGAGCACTGAGCCTCCTCTGTAATTCACTCAGGTTAGAAAGAAAAGTGGATGAAGAACTTGGAGTCTGGGAGAGACTATAAAGGGAGACAGCAGGGTATTAAGATGCTACTGTACTCTCTGTGGAGAAGGCAGTGGCACCCCACTCCAGTACTCTTGCCTGGAAAATCCCATGGATGGAGGAGCCTGGTGGGCTGCAGTCCATGGGGTTGCTAAGAGTCGGACACGACTGAGCGACTTCACTTTCACTTTTTCGCTTTCATGCATTGGAGAAGGAAATGGCAACCCACTCCAGTTTTCTTGCCTGGAGAATCCCAGGGGCTGGAGAGCCCGGTGGGCTGACGTCTATGGGGTCACGCAGAGTTGGACACGACTGAAGTGACTTAGCAGCAGTACTCTCTGTAGTGTTGTACAAAGCCTCACAAAAGGCGCACTATCCTTTTCCACATCAGCATGGCAGGAGACAGTATTGATAAATACAAAAGACACCAGAAGGTGTGTCCACGTGGATGGAGCTCTTTGACTCTATCACATTATCAGTATCATTGTTCTTCCTTGGTGGACATAAAATCTTAGCTACTTAAAAACTATTTCAGAAGCAAATGTGATATTGGCTTTTATACCTAAGTTTGTACCGAGTTTGAGTCCTCTCTTCGGGAACTACTGACTCTCCCTCTAGGTTTCTGGGATTGGACATGTGAATTTCAATCCCATTGTTCCCTATCACACCTCATACCATGAATGATTTGTCAGAGAAGATCTTCTTCAGCTTCCTCTTTTTTTCAGGTGAGGAAGTCTCTCCAGGAACCAATGTTTCCATGAGAACAAAAGGCTTATTCTTTGTAAAGACTTCAGGAGTGACTCTTGAAAAAACCTAACCATCTCTCCTGAACAAGATGGGTTTTTAACTGGTTCTGTTACCTTGCTTCTTTCTGCATTAAATATTTACAATATCTCACTGTCTTTAAAATGGTTTGCTGCTCATTAAGAATAACTTGCTTGGCTCAGTTTGAACAAAATCCTTATACTCAGAAACAGTAGCATTTGATCCACTTGACAATATTCTCAGTGGTTTTTTAAAGAGGTGTATAAACTTGGATATGGAAACACAGAGAGAGCTAAATTGCTCCACAAATGAACCAAGAAGAGATGATAAGAAGCCTGGAAGGCAGGTGGCTGCAAGTCCAAGAAGAGAGAATTAAGAGATACCCTGGAGTTTTTGAGTGAAATGCTATCTGTCATGCAACATAAACTATACCCTTCTGCCTCTCTCACAAAATCTTTAGTTAAATCTACATCTGTGGATGAGATTTGGTATTGGAAATGATACAAACAAAGAAACAAATACTGTTGCAAGATTGGTCTAGGGTGAGACCAAAGGCTGGGTACCCATGGCAAATGGACATGGGAGCAGCAGCCATAAGTTACGCTAAGAATCGAAGTGCAAGCCTCATGGAGTCTTTCTTGAATTATCAGATATACCTGAGATAAGTATAGTACCTAGAAGACTAGAAGGGCTTTGGCCCTAGGAATCACTCCTAAAAGAGAAGGACTAAAGAGCGTCATGGATGGCCAGGCTCACAAAGAGCTATAAGAAACAAATGCCTACATGTATTGACCTACTTAGGGTTGGTAATGGCAAACTCTTCCTCAGAATGGAGATCCTTTAAAGCAATGGTTAAAGAGTGTGGTTCTGGACTCAGACACAGCTGGGATCAAACCTTGGCTGGCTCTAGCTTTCTGTCTTTAAGAAAAAGCACCTAACTTAACATCATTTTTTTAATGGAGGCTCTGTTATCCTAACTCTGTTGCTTTTGAGTAAGTCCAATAACCTCTTCAGGCTCTTTGCTCTAAGACAGCAGTTTTACTAGAAGTATACAGGAAAGCATGAAGTATAGACTATTGCACTGTAAAACATTTTGATGGCACCTGTCCAACCCAAGAATTTGGAATCCCTCCGCACTGCACCTGGAGAGACTTTCCCAAATCCCTTTAGAACAAACAAACCTGGGTATTGGATGCATGTACTAAGTCACTTCAGTCATGTCCAACCCTGTGCGACCCTATGGACTGCAGCCTACCAGGGTCCTCTGTCCATGGGATTTTTTCCAGGCAACAATACTGGAAAGTGGGTTGCCATGCCCTCCTCCAGGGGATCTTCCCAACTGAGTGATCGAATCCGTGTCTCTTACGTCTCCTGCCCTGTCAGGCATATTCTTTACCAAGAGCACCACCTGGGAAGCCCAAGGTACTGGATGAGCTGGTTTAAAAATAAAGATGGTTAAAGGGATGGAGAATCCATGAAGCTGTGGGAGATGAAGTCTCTTGTGGCAGTTCTAGGCTCAGTGGCAGATGATAGGAGATGACGAGAGAACTCCAGCAAGTATTTGATGAAAACTGCTCGCAGAACTGAGGGCAGCTCCTTGATTGAGACTGTTAGTCCCTCAACTTCCTCATGAATGCACCATGACATGAGAAATAGTGTGATGGGAGGGTGGAAGGGTATACCATTCCATGGGGCCGTCACACCTGTCTTTCCTGTACCCTGAGCCTGCATCCTAACAGTCAGTTCTTATTTGATAGTACAAGTCATTTCCTTCAGAATCATTTCTGTCTCTGCATGTGACATCTCTGTTCTATGGCTCTACCTGTGCAAAAATCTTCCAACCCTTCCTCAACCATGACACATTCAGAAAGTAATGGAGAGATGTCTGATAAACTAAAAAGAATCTCTTGGTAGCTTTAAATATCATCCCCCCCTCCTTTTTTGGATCTTGGGTTTTTTCATTTTAAAGAACTGAAATCATAAAGAATTCAGGGGGAAAAAAATCATCTAATAAGTTGTTTAATCATTTAAGTATTATGTAAGAATGCTTCCCCCAAATCTTCAACTCCTTCTTCCAGATTATTCTTAGACAATTTAGCAACTGAATGACAAAAAATAATACCTTCACATATTAAAATTTTATAACATACCCTCAAGTAGCATTGACATTCTAAGCTTAGACGTGTGATTAATCTCTTCCTTGTATCTATTGATTTAAAGGTGTAATGCTTTTTATAATTGACATTTCAAAATGCCAGATGAGAGAAACTTTAACTTAGGTATGTGACAAAAAAAATTCACCTGTGTCTTCCCTTACTTTTTTTAGTGACTCTTTTTTTAATTCTTTTTAAAAACTGAGATATAACTACTATACAGCATTGTGTTAGTTTCATGGGTACAACATAACAATTCAATATTTGTATATATTGCAAAATAATCACCGCAGTAAGTCTAGTTAGTATCCATCACCATACGTAGCTACCAATTTTTGTGTTCCCTTGCTCAGCTAGTTACAAATTCTTTTTCTTGTGATGAAAACTTCTAAAATCTGTGCTTTTAGCAGCTTTCAGATATCCAATACTGTTTACTGTAGTCCTGATGCTGTCCATGACATCCCCATTACACATTTATCTGGTCGTACCCAGTCCATTCTGAGCTCATTTATAACTGAAGTCTGGCTTTTATGAGATCTGGATGTGCTTCGGCCGGGGGGGGCTGCTGATCTGATAGGAGAGCGCCACCTAGTAGGGTCCCATCATCTGTTTAATCACAGCTCCCTCCTCTATGATTCTGAACCAATTTAGAGGTTGGACTTGAATCATAGTATCCACTTTATTATTAGCCAGATTATAGAATATGAGTCAGACCTGAGGCAAAACTCAGCTTTCAGTGACCTCCTTCCAACTCAACTCAAATCTAAACCTTTCCCCCACAGAGTGGGGGAGTTCTGACTACAGAGGTGACTCCTCCAGTCACATGGATGAAGGATCTGAGTGTATCTTAAGCCGCATCAAGTCAAATGAACAAGAGGCCCCACCTTCTAGGTGTACGTAGCAGCTAGAGAGAGAGAGAGAAGAAAATAGCCTGCCTCCATGCTGGCCAGAGAGAGGGACACTTCTTTTCATCTCATCCATGAGATAAGTTACTTCTCCTGTTACGGAGAAAGGGGTAAGAGCAAAAGCTTTTCCCCAGCTCTTCCTGAGCAGTAGAAATGTTGACAAATCCTATTCCATGGACCAACTCAGGAAGATATGTAGCAGGAATTGAAAGATATCTCCTATTCTTTAAGCACACCATCCCTGAGAAACCATAGCACGTGAAGCCATAAAATTCATTCCCAGCTCAATACCATCCAATCAGATAATTAAATATTATCTGAGAGCTTGAACAGTGGAAATTATTTTTCTAACCAGCTCCAAACAGTCAGATAAAGAGAGTGAATGCTGGGGTTCATTACAAGCTTCATAATTATCTCAGAATTCTTGAGCACACAGGTATATATATATATATTTTTTTTTTTTTCATTTCAAACTGAAGAAAAGAATCCTTGTTATGTTTTTATGGCTTTATTGAGGTATAGTTGATACAACGAAGGACATATATTTAAAATGTACCATTTGATAACATTCATAAAACACTCATCACAATCAAGATAATTGTCTTCAAAGTTCCCTTGAACCTAGTAACTTGTACTTCTTCCCCCAGAAAGAAGTCATTTGCAGTATAGATTAGATTAGATTTCATAAAAATGGTATCATTCGGTTTGTATTTTTTGTTTGGTTTCTTTCATTCAGCATACATCCTTTTTTTTTTTTTTTAACTCATCCATGTCATCGTGTATGTCAATTGTTCATCCTTTTTTTTTTTTATTGCTGAGTAGCTTTCCATTGTCGGAGAAGGCAATGGCACCCCACTCCAGTACTCTTGTCTGGAAAATCCCATGGATGGAGGAGCCTGGTGGGCTGCAGTCCATGGGGTCACTAAGAGTCAGACACGACTGAGTGACTTCCCTTCCACTTTTCACTTTCTTGCACTGGAGAAGGAAATGGCAACCCACTCCAGTGTTCTTGCCTGGAGAATCCCAGGGACGGGGGAGCCTGGTGGGCTGCCATCTGTGGGGTCGCACAGAGTCAGACACGATTGAGCAACTTAGCAGCAGCAGCAGCAGCTTTCCATTGTATTATGAACCTCAGTTTGCTTACTCATTCACTTGTTGCTGGATGTTTGGACTGCTTCCAGTCTGTGGCTCTTACAAATAAAGCCACTGTGAACCTTCATCTTCAAGTCCCTCTGTGGACATATGCTTTTATTTATTTTGGGTAAACATCCAGGATTGGTTGCATTGTATGGTAAGCATATGGTTAATATTTGAAGATACTACTGAACTGTTTTCTAGACTGGATGCAGTAAAGACATATTATGTTTTTTCATTTCATTTTGAACAAATGGAAAGAAAGCTTTTCCATTTTACTCTTAAACATCAAACTGTCTTTGCATTTTTTTTCTCTTATGTTCTTGAGGAAATGTCATAAGTCTTATTTTGGAGAACTTTTTTTTTTCCCCAGTAATTATGTTCTGGCCCTTCTACTGGCTTGCTTCTCATTTGTAAAAATGGGGTAAGTCCCCAACCTGGAGAATCTCAAGTTCAGAGATGTTGCATTTGCCCCAGAGACTTGCTGTGAAGATTCATGGAGATTCCATGAAGTTTTCAAACAAAATACCTCAGTTGTGGTGGATCTAAACACACTGCCTACATTTGTGAACAGCTGCAGAACAGTGTTGATTGAAAGCCAGCAACCAGACTTTGGAGTGGAAAAAATCAAAACAAAAAAAACTCTATGCCTTTCAGTTTCATTAAGATCTTCTCACCCCACTCACATTTATTTCAAGTACTTGAGATGTCAGGGCAGGAAAATTGATTTTGCTTCTCAGAGCCCTTTCTGACATGTAGGAAGAACAGGGAGAGAATTTTTTTTTTAAGCTTAAAAATATTCTTATGAAATGGGAAAAAGAGCTATAAGAGTTATTGGATGAATTGGGGAACCGTGGGGAGCAGGAGCTGGCAGGTTGCTGAGGAGTAAACATCACAGAACCTTGCTTTCCCAGCTTGTGCTGTTTGAAAGCAGTCTGGGGTCTCCTAAGAAATTTAGTTTATTCTGTTGTTTCTGAGAAAATTTAGAACACAAATTCACCAAGAAGATGGATGTCTGAATTACAAGCTTCAAACAAACACATTCCCTTTATCCCAGTGTTTTTCCCGCTGGGAAGAAAAACTCATTTACCAAACTCTGTGAAGTGTGAAGGCGAGCTTCGGGCCTCGCTCCCCAACTCGCCCTCCAACGGGGAGGCCTGTTGTATGAAGCAGGCAGATTGAAGTCCGCTGCCTGAAGTGTGAAGGAAGGTTGCCTAAAGCCTGGAAGGATCAGTCAGCAACTAGGAGGCTTGGAAGCCAGAGGAGAAAGGAATTTGGACAGTGGACCCAAAAGAGAAAAGAGAAGGATTTTGTGTTTACTTCAGCTGTCACTCACAATCAGTGACACAGAGACAAAAAGAACAGGCGCAGGGAGCCAGAGCTGCATTAGAGGGGGCCCTGGAGAGGTGACCCCTTCACCCCACCTCGTGGAACGTGACCCCCCAGCAGTCCTGCCGCTGGAAGCAGCTTCCCACAGCCTTGAAATGATCTGGGAGTTTGGCTTCAACAGATGGCATGCGTTTGCCAAATTCATTCCAGTTCCTCCCAATTATTTTGAAAATTTTGCCTGTTGTGGGCAGAAATCCCAAAAGGATAAAGACAGTAGAGGCCCATATATTTATCTGAAAATGTCTGTTGTTTCTCACCTGCAACAAAAACACAATAATAAAACCCTGTCTTCCTCATTTTCAACCGGATCCTCGTAGTGATTCTCGTCTTGCAATTCCTGTTGTCACTGCGCATGCCTCCTTCCATGTTGTATTTTCCACTGACAGTGACATTAGAGGTGGCAAGTGGGCAAGGATGTCACAGAACATAAGGAAATGTGTCTCAGAGAAATGACAGTTTTCTATTACCTAACATACCACAGGATGCCTGGCCTAAAATTGGGAATTTGGTAGTTTCTAGTAGACCCATATGTGAACATAGACACGCTGCAGAAATAAACACTATTTGTGTGTATCTACCTGTCCATCTACCTATCTAAATTATGCCAGGCTTCTCTGTCCATGGATTTCTCCAGGCAAGAATACTGGAGTGGGTAGCCTTTTCCTCGGGGAAGGCAAGGCCCCCACCCCAGTACTTTGCCTGGCGGGGCGCCCTCCTGGGGTCCCCCTCCACTTTCACTCTTCACTTTCATCATTGGGAGGATGGCACCCACTCCAGTGTTCTTGCCTGGGATCCCAGGGACAGGGGCCTGGTGGCTTCCGTCTTGGGGTCGCACGGTCGGACATGACTGAGCGACTTGCAGCAGCAGCAGCAGCAGCCTTTTCCTTCTCCAGGGGATCTTCCTAACCCAGGATCGAACTAAGGTCTGCCACCTTGCAGGCAGATTCTTTACCACCTGGGCCACCAGGGAAGCCCAAGATTACATACAGATGTAGATATTGCCGTGGGTAGAATTTGAAGATGGGCCCAAGCTTCCTGCTCCCTAGTGTACATAACCTTTATAATCCCCAGGACTGTGAATAGGATGGGTTTCACTCCACAGCTCAGTCCTATTTATGTGTATTTAAGAAGGGAAGAGTTTCCAGGTGGGCCTGATCTAAGCACATGAGCCCTTCGAGTCTGAATCTAGAGATAGAAGTTTGAGAAGTGAGAAAGAATCAAAGCATGATGGGGTTTCAATTTGAGGGAGATTCCTGTTGCAGACACAGAGGGCCATGTGGCAAGAAATGCGGGGTGGCCCCTGGAGCTGAGAGTAGCCCCTGACTCCAGCCAGGAAGGAATATACATGCTTGATTTTATAACATTATGGGGCCTCCCTGATAGCTCAGTTGGTAAAGAATCTGCCTGCAAGGCAGGAGACCCCGGTTTGATTCCTGGGTCAGGAAGATCCACTGGCGAAGGAATAGGTTACCCACTCCGGTATTCTTGGGCTCCCCTTGTGGCTCAGCTGGTAAAGAATCCACTCACAATGTGGGAGACCTGGATTTAATCCCTGGGTTGGGAAGATCCCCTGGAGAAGGGAAAGGCTCTCCCTCTAGTATTCTGGCCTGGAGAATTCCGTGGACTCCATAGTCCGTGGGGTTGCAAAGAGTTAGACACAACTGAGCAACTCTGACTTTCACCTCCTCTCATATAAGCATTTCAAGCTATAAATTCCCATCTAAGGACTTCTTCAGCTGATATATCGCAGGGTTTTGTTTTGCTTTTGAAGTATAGCAATCGATTTGCAGTATTGTATTAGTTTCATGGGTACAGCAAAGTGATTCAGTTATATAGACATATATGTATATATTTATTTTCTTTTTTATAGTCTTTTCCATGATAGTTTATTACCAGATATTGAATATAGTTTCCTGTGCTATACAGTAAATCCTTGCTCTTTATCTGATATAGTTGTTAAAATTGTCATTAGTTCAACTCTTTCACAATTTCCTTTTAGATTATTTCTTTGACCTACAGATCATATGGGCTTCCCAGGTGGTGCTAATGGTAAAGAATGTGCCTGCCAATGCAGAAGACCTAAGAGATATGGGTTTGATCCCTGGGTTGGAAAGATGCCCTGGAGGAAGGCATGGCAACCCACTCCAGTATTCTTGCCTGGGAAATCCCCTGGGACAGAGGAACCTGGGGGGCTACAGTCCATGGGGTCACACAGAGTCGGCACGACTGAAGTGACTTAGCACGCACGCACATGGATCATATGAAAATGTGTTGTTTAATTTCCAAATACTTGGATACTTTTCACTTATTTATTTATTTATTTTTACCAATTTTTAATTTAATTCTATTGTGGTCAGAGAACATATTCTATGTGATTTCAATCCCTTTCAATTTATTGTGACTTTTCCTGGGCCCAGCAAGTGGTGTATCTTAGTGAATGATCCCTGTGCCCTTTGAAGGGTGGTGTATTCTTTAGTTGTTAGGTGAAGTTTTCTCTAAATACCAAGTTTGTTAAATTATTTGAGAGTATTGCAAGTTCTCTATACGTTACTTTTTACTTTAATTGTTCTAACAGTAACTAGACAGGAGTCAAGTCTACAATTATAATTACAGACTCGTTTATTTCTTTTTTTAGCCCTGTCAGTTTTTGTTTCCTGTATTTCAAATTGCTTTTTAATAGATGCATATTGATTTAGGGTTGTTATGCCCTTTATAAACTGAAATATCACTCTTGTTTTGAAATCTACTTTAATAAGAATATAGAGACTTTGCCTTTCTTATGGTTGCTGTTTGCATATCTGTAGCTGCTGCTGCGTCACTTCTGTCATGTCTGACTCTGTGACCCCATAGACGGCAGCCCACCAGGCTCCCCTGTCCCTGGGATTCTCCAGGCAAGAACACTGGAGTGGGTTGCCATTGCCTTCTCCAATGCATGAAAGTGAAAAGTGAAAGGAAAGTCGCTCAGTCGTGTCTGACTCTTAGCGACCTCATGGATTGCAGCCACCAGGCTCCTCCATCCACGGGATTTTCCAGGCAAGAGTACTGGAGTGGGGTGCCATTGCCTTCTCCATATCTGTACTACTTAACAGTATTGTTGTTGTTTAGTCATGTCCAACCCTCTGCAAACCCATGTACTATAGCCCACCAGGCCCTCTGTCCATGGGATTTCCTAGGCAAGAACACTGGAGTGGGTTGCCATGCGCTCCTCCAGGGGCTTCCCAACCGAGGGATGGAAGCCACATGTCCTGCATTGCAGGTGGGATTTTTTTTTTTTTTTTTTTTTTTACCACTAAGCATCTGGAAGTCCCATTCACAGTATATCTTGCTTTAATATTATAATTCTTCACATCCAATCTAAGAATTTTACAACAAAAGGTTTTCATTGACCCCCCTTCCAGTCACCCATTTTATTTCTACATAAGCTGTATACTCTGCAAGACATTATTATGATTCTTTTCTTTCTCATATTATGATTGAGAAAAAAATTCTATTTACCATTTCTAGCAATCTTTGTTCCTTTATGTAAATTGAGGTTTCTCTTTGGTATTATTTAATATTTTCCCTTCTGTCTGAAGGTCTTCCTTTAGTGCAAATCTGCTGGCAATAAATTCCCTTAGCTTTTGTTGATCTGAAAGATTTGTACTTCATTTTTAAAAGATCCTTATGCTAGATACATAGTTTTAAGTTGAGCATTTTATTCTTTCAGCAGTTTAAAGATGCTATTACATTGTCTTTGAGTTTAATAAGAAATAAGTAGAGATTCTTATCATTATTCCATACATATAATGTGTGTTTTCCCTCTGCTTCTTTCAAAATTTAGTCCCTTTCTTGTTTTTATCAATTTGAGTATGATGTGTCTGGGTGTGATTTTCTTTGTGTGTAACCTTCTCAGATTTTTTAAGCTTCTTGAATTTCTGAAATGACTTTTTTAATCAAAATGAGAAAATTTTCAAGCATTTTTTTCCTGTCCAATCTCCTTGCTATCTTTCTAGGATTCCAATTAGCTATATATCAGACCACTGGATGTTGTCTCTTAAGTTGTTAAAGATTATTTCTTTTTAAAATATCTTTTCTTTCTTTTCAATTTGCATAGTGTCTATTGATTTATTTTCAAGTTCACTGATCGTTTCTTTTCCAGTGTCCATTCTATGATAAGCTCACCTAGTGAATTTTTAATTTTAAATATTTTATTTTTCAGTTCTTGAATTTCTATTTAGTTCTTCTTCCAAGAAGAATTTCAAAGAAGAATTTCCATTTCTTTACTGAGTCTCCCATCTGTTCACTCCTTCTCTTTTTCTTTATATCCCTGAATTTTTTTATATAAACTTTATAAATTCTTGCCAGTTAATTCCAGGATATATATTTGGTATAGGTGTGTTTCTATTGACTTTGCCCCTCCTGGTTATTGCTTACATTTTCATGGCTTTTTGTGTCTCAAAATTTTCTGTAGTGTTCTGTATATTGCGGCTAGTATGTAGTTGAGATTTGCATTATCTTTGACTTTTTAGCCCTCTGAGACTTTTCTATAACTATGGGAGCATGGGGAAAGAATAATAGCATCAGTCAGATTCAGAGGAAAATGAAGTAAAACCACAGTAAGATATCGCTCTGTTTGTCCCTTTGACCACTAAGTAGTGTTCCATGGCTGGGCACTACCATGGTTTATCTATGTTTGCCATTTAAGGATGCTTTGTTTCCAAATGCTCAGATCGAGCAAGCACCAGAATAGCAAAAGTGAAAGAGACTGATTATACCCAAGAGGTGTTAAGAATGTGAGACAATCTGAACTCTCCTTTCTTGCTGCAGTGTGACTGGTGCAATCATATCGGGTAACTAATTGGCATTATCTAGTCAAGCTAACTGGCTACCTACCCAGTGACTCAGCAAGCTCACTGCTCGTGTATATCTAAGATAAAGGAGTGCATACATCTACCAAAGACAATAGATGGGTAAGGAAGTGGTGGTCTGTTTGTACAATGAAATAGTATCGAGTAATGAGAACAAACGAACCATTACCACATGAAACAACACTGATGAATCTCAGATAAATAATACTGAGTGAAAGAAGCCAGACATAAAAGGATGTATACTGAATTTTAGCATTTTAATGAAATTCAGATGGTCATAAAGATTGGATAATAGTTACTTCTGGGATCATGGGTAGATGCAGGACCATATAGGAACATGAAGAGGCCTTCGGAGTTGTTGGAGGTGATATAGAGCTTGATCTGGATAGTGCCACGTGGAGAGATATATACACACACATACACACATATATACACACATGTACACTGATACATGGGCTTCCTGGTGCCTCATATGATAAAGAACCTGACTGCAATGCAGGAGACTAGGGTTTGATCCCTCAGTCAGGAAGATCATTTATATATATAAATATACACACATACATATATATATGTCTCTACATACATACATATACATGGATATATATTAATATATATACATACACAGATATATACACACAGATATATATACACATGCACATATTCATCCAGCTGCATACTTGAGATGTATGTTAAGCCTCAAAGAAATTTCTAAGTTAAGTATTATGCAACAATCTTTGAGAAATAAAATCTAGCTCTAATCTTTGGGTGTATGAATTAAACCATTTTAATTTCCCTTTGAATGTGAAATTAAAATGTTTTAAAATTCCTTTTAACATTTGTTAATTAAAGGATGACTCTTTTCTTAAAAACAAAGCAAAAGCCAATTCCTTCAAACAAAGCAGCCACAGATACTTTCATGCCTCTCTCAAAGTGTTATACTTAAAGTTCTTAAAGACTGTAAGAACTCAATTCAATTTCATACTTGAAAATCTTTCCCCTGCCAGACACAGGATCTGCCTGTTGGGCCCTGATAATTTAAAGGTGCTAAATTCAGATACATTCAAGCCCTGTGCCTCTCTAAAGATCACCCTTCTTTCTATAGATGGGGCAATTAAAACTGACCTTCAGTTCTAGCTGCCACTAGTCCTCAGATATCAAAGTGGAGAATGTAAGGGATTTGGAAACAAGATATTAAATGGGGTCAGAGGAAGTGTGTCTTTCACCAGGAATTGTTCAAGGTTTCGTTTTTGCCAGATGAAAGACTAATTTTTGAGGTTTGCTGAAATCAGTAATATTTGATGGTATTTTTACCTTTTTGTAGTGTGCTATACAGAATGATTCCAAATATTTCCCAGTGTAATTTTAAATAATTTTAAATTTGTACTGATTCTTCAAAAGTTTTGCCAATTTCTGTTGAATTGGAAAAAAGTTCAAAGTTTTTTCCATATCAGTTATGCCTAAAATAGCTCTGTATTCAAAAGCCAGAATTAATTTCCCAATAAAAAGGGATAGTGAACTTTGCCACAGTGGAAACTTATCACCTGGTCTTCGGAGCATGCCCATTCTGAGAACACATCCCTGTTTCTGGGAACTGCTCCTCCATCACTGCCATGGTGTTGCCATCCAAGATCCCACCACAGCTCCACTCCCTAGTCACGATTGCTGATTCCAGCACTAGCATCTGATCATTTATCTATTTATTTATTTATAGTTAATTTTTCACTGGAACTGAGAAAGTTAATCAGTTTCTTCCAGTGGTAGAATTAATAAGATGCATTGCCCTATTTCCCACCAAAGCCAATACAAAAATGAGCATATGTCTGGGATCCCAGCACAGCCCTTCCTGGTCAGGCCCAGAGTGCTTCTGGACCATTTGCCATAGGCTAAGACTTTCCTAATCTGGGAACATATGAGATGATAAATTCTCAACAGGAGACCAGGATACAGAAATGCATAGGTTGATCTGTTTCCTTGAGATTCTTTTTTTTTTTTTTTTTCAATTTCAATAGTATGATTGATTTGAAGCTATGCACAGTTGTGATTTCTGCTTATTTTTTTTATTTGTTTTTAATTGGAGGATAATTGCTTTACAATATTGTATTGGTTTCTGCCATACATCAACATGAAACAGCCATAGGCATACATGTCCCCTCCTTCTTGAACCTCCCTCCTACCTCCCACCCTGAGATTAGTTTTATGTTAGGACAAAGGCAGAGAATTAATGAATAAATGCTATGTTCTTGCACCATCACATAAAATTTTTGCTGGCTTGCTGCTTTGAAATGCCCCTTTAGAGGTATTTCAAAGCTGTGCTTAGTCACTCAGTCATATCTGACACTTTGCGACCCCATGGACTGTAGCCCGTCAGGCTCCTCTGTCCATGGGGATTCTCCATGCAAGAGTACTGGAGTGGGTTGCCATTCCCTTCTCCAGGGGATCTTCTCAACCCAGGGATCAAACCCAGGTTTCCAACATTGCAGGTGGATTCTTTACCATCTGAGCCACTAGGAAAGCCTCTTTTAGGGAGTATGCAAAGCCTCAAATATAAAGAGAACCTGGAATAAGATATCGTCATCATCAGTCATTCTGGACCCAAAAGAGGGATGCAGATTATCTTGGGAGAGAAGCGGTGACTAGTTCATGTACGTGATGCTTCATGGTAAAGGAACTTTTTATTTGTCTCTTCCGAGACATTACTTTGCCAACAAAGGTTCGCCTAGTCAAGGCTATGGTCTTTCCTGTGGTCATGTATGGATGTGAGAGCTGGACTGTGAAGAAGGCTGAGTGCCGAAGAATTGATGCTTTTGAACTGTGGTGTTGGAGAAGACTCTTGAGAGTCCCTTGGACTGCAAGGAGATCCAACCAGTCCATTCTGAAGGAGATCAGCCCTGGGATTTCTTTGCAACGAATGATGCTAAAGCTGAAACTCCAGTATTTTGGCCACCTCATGCGAAGAGTTGACTCATTGGAGAAGACTCTGATGCTGGGAGGGATTGGGGACGGGAGGAGAAGGGGACGACAGAGGATGAGATGGCTGGATGGCATCACTGACTCGATGGATGTGAGTCTGAGTGACCTCCGGGAGTTGGTGATGGACAGGGAGGCCTGGCGTGCTGCGATTCATGGGGTCGCAAAGAGTCGGACACGACTGAGCGACTGATCTGATCTGATCTGATCTGAAGATGGGGAGTAGAGTGATCCCTAGATATGATAGCTCTTTGAAACAATGAAAGGATGGATGGATGTGTCACCAGCAGAAAGTGGAGGAAAAAAATGGAGGGTATCTTCAAATTTTTACCCAATTTATCTAGAGTAGGAAAAGTATTGCATTTTTTCCAAAAACATCTTCTGATGTTTCTTTCTTCAGATTATTTTTTGTTTGTTTGTTTTAATATAATTCATTAAAAATTAATATAATTCATTTATTTTAATTGGAGGCCAATTACTTTAACTTCTGATGTTTCTAAAGTTCTAAATCTTCTTCTTATGACCTTTTTAAAGGTACCTGTTAGTTCATTTGATACCTAGCTAATAAAAATGATTCTTCTTTGATCCTTAGAATTTCTCCTAAAATATTCTGATGTCATCTGTAAGAAGTCTGTAAATGACTAAAGAATTCTCATAGGTGAGCAATATGAAAAAGAGAAAGAAAGTTGAAGCATGCATGAATACATGTTCATTGCTGAATTCCCAATATCTGGTTCAGTGCCTGTTATGTAGTAGGTGCTTAATAAATATTTGCTGAATGGATGAGTGGATAAGTTTGACGTTGAAACATGGACTGGCAGTCTAATTACTAGTTCTCCTTTCTTTGCATTTGGTAATCCGACAAAAAATATTTACATGTGTGGTGGTTTGAAAAGTTTTTTCTAAGAATTTTAAGAAAAAGTCTACTTTACTTATTAAATAAAAAGGTCTGAGAAGTAACCTTTAGGAGGACCTTACATTAAAATTTTTGCACCCCCTAATGGTTATCCGTGGGATTACACTTCAGAATTAGAAAGTAACTTAGTTGGAAGTAGGACCATAACTATTTCCATTCAAGTGAGAGTTAAAGAATAAAAAGGCCATCAATTCAGAAGAGCAAAGACAACAGGAGTTAGGTCAAATAAAACCAGAGGTTACACAAATTTCTATGAAGTTGGAAAGGCTGAAAATAAAATGGTTACCTGGTAACTGCCTTAGCTAACCAGGTAAATCTTAAACCTGGTGCTGCCAATGATGACGATCACAAGAAATAAGTGATGAACTGCCAGCATAGAACCCAGGGACGATGCGGAAACTGGGGATACTGGTTACCTCTAAGCGAGGAGCGGGGGATCTGTAGGGTAAAGCTGACAAGGATTTGCTGCTAGACTGAATGTGAAGCTGATAGAACCCACTACGGCAGATCAGCCCCCTTACCCCAGGCAGCCCAGGGACCTGCTAGCAGGAGGGAGATTAACCTTCCGGAGGGCTGCCCCGCTGAGGATTGGGGGGATGTTGCACAGGGGAGTCAAGCTTGCACTCTGGGTGATGACGCTTCTTGGACTGAGTTCCTGCTGGTATGGGAGCTCTGGTGTCAGACCTGTACATCTTGGGAAGAGACTGGAAGACTCTTCTCTGGGGGCTCTGACCTTTAAATCTGTGTTAAGTGTATTACTTGGATTCAAACAAAATTAAACTGTAGGAAAGAGAGTGGAGGAGCTGATATGTGAGTCACCAGGAAGTTGTGATTTATAGCAGACCTCTGGGATAGTGTATGTCATTTGGCCGAGAAGGTCGTGAGATGAGCATGGGAGGACAGTCAGCTTCGTCTGGAGACACTTCTCTGAATATGCTTGTGTAAGAAGTTGAACTTACTCTGGATTAATACTTCAGGTGAGAAGAGTAAGGAGTTTTTGATAGCCCCAGTTACAGGGTGAAGGGGGACAAATCTGGTCATGGGAAACCCAAGAAGGAAGAATTGGATATTTGTAAGGAAAAGTCTCCAAACACATCTTCATCTCCCACCTCTGCCCCACTGAGAGGCCGAGGGCAGGGGTCCTAGATGACCTGCTTGATTTACTTTAGTTTTCAGTGACATGTAAGAAGGTGGCTTCCCCAGAGAGTCATGTCCCACTGTCTTCTTTGTTGCCGTCATTTATTCACTGAGTCATGTCTGAATCTTTTGCAACTCCGTGGAGTGTAGTCCACCAGGCTCCTCTGTCCCTGGGATTTCCCAGGCAAGAATACTGGAGTGGGTTGCCATGTCCTTCTCCAGGGGATCTTCCTGACCCAGGGATGGAACCTGCCGCGTCTCCTGTTTGACAAACTGACTCTTTACCACTGAGCCCTCTGGGAAGCCTGTCCCAGTGTCTGAACAGATTCCAATGGAGGCCCTGTGACTGGCCTCCTGAATTCCCTTTTCCACCTGGCACCCCTACCACTGGTGACTGCGGGGCTGCAGCCACTGGCTTACATGGGTGAGCTTCCCACATTAGCCTCAGCTGGTGGAAACTGCCTCACCAAGCAGTGGCCTGAGAGGTAAACACCCCCCCACCCCCCCCCCACCCCCAGGGATGGGATCTAGAGAAGGCTGTGTGCCTTTCCTCTTGGGAACATTTGGCCTTTTTCCCTAGAATTTTTCCATTAAGCTACTTTCAATGTAGACTTACTCAAGGAGGCTCTTTTTAAAAACTACTCCTTACCCTTTCGGTAGAACTTCTGCTCTTAGATTTATGACCCTTTTACCTTGGTATTCTCTCTTTTGGCTTAGTTTCTAGAATTGTTAACTCTCCAAATCAACAGTTGGCCAAGGCTTTTGTCCTGACTGCAGTGACATCTGAGAGTCTATCCCTTACTTATCATATGCTGATTTCTTTTTTAAAGTTGTTAATTAACTAGTAGACTTGTTGCAGATTTGGGGTTTGGGATTTCCAAAACCTGTGGGCCTGAACTGGACACTTTGTATGGCACAGGCAACGTCCACTCATATGGGACAGGAAGTTGGCTGTTGAAGCCTTTTTCTTTAGCCACATGACTATACTTTCTTCTGCGGTAGCCCTGTGGCTTAGGTTAGCCAACTAGAAGCAGAGTCAGCGATAGGTATTTGATTGGTTTACTGGGGGAGTGATCTTAGGAGAGGGGGATGGAGGGAAGCAAGAAGAGGCAGGGGAAGCGGCTGAGCAGGGACATGATCCCAGGTCACGTCCAGCCTGATCCACAGCTCTGGGGTGTGTGTCTCACCCCAACATTGCCCCACCTTAAGGCAAGGAGACAGTGTTTCGTAGCCCCATTTCAGTCATTGGGCCCCCAGAGTGAGGATTAACCTCCTGGGCATCTCCAGATGAGGAGATTCTCACCAAGAACAATTTTGAGAAGGTTATAGAGAGCAAAGACAATTCCTGAGAGCAAGTTCAGGGAGGCCTGTGCATCTGAAGCTTGGCAGGGGGAGAATAGAGATGCTGTGGAGCCTTGTAAGTCAGGATGCAATTCTATCATCACTGGTAGGTCGTGAGCGGGTGGAGTCAATGACGAGATGCACATTTCAGAAGGCCCCCAGCTAAGGGTGGTAGAGAAGCAAGTCCTGGTGTCTCCAGCCCACCTGAAGGCTCTAGGAGAGAAGTGGTCAGGGTTTATGTAGGTGTGGTAGGGCTGGCAGTCGTGAAAGAAACTGATACTTTGAAAAAAGCATGTTGTGAAACCAGAATCAACTTTATTTGCTATTTGTGCAAGAACCAAAGTAGCCAAGATTGACTACATGAGTTTTGCTCTGACCAAAAAAAGGGGAAGGGGCACCTTGATAGAGAATAAGAGGGCATGTGGAAAGAAAGGTTTAGTTTGGGGTGTATCAATAGTTCTTCCCTTTACACTGCTGAGTAGTGTCCCATCATACTGCTGTAGCATGGCCTGTCTATTCACTCACTGATTGTGGACACTTGGGTGGTTTCCAGTTTGGCCTGTCTATTCACTCACTGATTGTGGACACTTGGGTGGTTTCCAGTTTGGGACTATTATGAGCTAAAGCTTATAAATATATTCTTATACAGATCTTTAGTGACTATGTGAACAAATTGCTGCTCAACATATATTTAGGAATAGAATTCTTGGGCCATGGGGCAATTTCAGTAGTTTTTAATTCCAGCATTACTATTTGACTGTTGCTTATATATTCCAGTTCTCTTGTGGCGTTGTCTTTTCCTGCACATATTGTTTATTTATGCAGATTTTAATGTCCCTCTCTGACAGCTCCAGCGACATCACATCCGTGAATCTGCTATTGCGTGTTTCTCTCCCGGTCCAGTTTCTTAGGAAGGCTTTATAATCTCTCGTTGACCGCTGTGTATTGTGTCAGACGGTAGAAACCCTGAATGATGATTTCTTTGTCTAAGAACCCTCGACGTCTCCTCTGGTAAGCAGATCGTGAAGTGATGGGTCACCTTAATCCAGGCAGGGAATGAGCCAGTTCAGGCTTCGGTTGCACTTGGGGCATGAGTTCGCCCACCTCTGGTCCCTCCTGCTTCTGCTGTGTGGTCCTTTGGGGTTTCTGATTGAGCTCCTGGGTTGTTAGTTGGCCTTCTCTCTCATGATTAGTTCTAACTTCAGTTTTTAATTTTCTTAGTACTACAGCAGTGCAGAAGATGCTGCTTTGCCCTTTTTCTTTCTTCCCAGTGTCTTTCTTCCTTGCAGTTTAAGGAATTGACAAATGCCTCCAGGAAAGCTGACAGCATCAGACTCACTTCTAAGTACTGGCTTCTCTCACTGGGGTCTTGGGCCGGTTTAGGCACCCCCACACCCCTCTTTTCCTCCCCACGTCTGTGAGATTGTTAGAATTTCTGCTTGATTCTCTGTAAACAATGGTTCTCTAAAGGGGGTGAGGGGAGGGATAAATTGGTAGATTGGGATTTACATATATGCATTACAATATATAAAACTCATAACAAGTAAGAACCTACTGGGGACTCTACTCAATACTCTGTAATGAACTATTTGGGAAAAGAATCTAAAAAAGAGTGAATATATGTTCATGTATAACTGATTCACTTTGCTATACAACAGAAACTAACACAACATTGTAAGTCAATTATACTCCAACAAAACTTAATTAAAAAACAATGACTCTCTAGCTTTCTTTTCCTTCTGCCTCAGTCAGCGCCAAGAGCTGGCATGTTCCCCGAAGGCAGAACAATTCTAGAATGCCTGCTGGCCAATCTGCAGTTCTGTTCCTCCAAAATCCAGCCCAGAGCTGCTCTGTTTGCTCAGCTGTGCTCTGTGGTCTCCAAACAGAAGAAATTTCATATTTCCCCTGGCTTCTCTGGTCAGTCCTAGGAGAGCATCAGTCTGTTGCAAGTCACTATATCATGTCTGGAAGTAGAAATTCCCTATCAGTTAATTTGAATAACTTTTCATCATGTAGCACATATCTTCCTTTCATTTGTTATTTTACTATTTTTAAAATTCCCGTGTATCTATCACTTTTCATCATTATTTTAAAAACCTTATTTATGAAAAAAATATGGAATTCAGCCAACATGCACCAAGAAGAAACTACAGAAGATGCATGTTTTCATGTTCAAACAAAAGCAAATTAAAAAATTGTTAGGGAACATTTAACTCACAAAGTTAGAATACACAAAACAAATCTGAAAAAGAACAGGAGGATTACATCAAGGTTAAAGAAGATGTTAAAGAATTTGACAAAACAAATATATTAAGAGAATGAAAAGACAAGCCAGAGACAGGGTGAGAGTCTTTGCAAAACACATGTCTAATGAGGACTGATATCCAAATACAGAAATTCTTAAGACTCAACAATAAAAAAAAAAAATGAACAACCCAATTCAAAAATGGGCAAGAAATCTGAACAAACACCTCATCAAAGAAGACATAG
Organism: Tragelaphus eurycerus; assembly: GCA_935064755.1. NCBI lineage: Eukaryota > Metazoa > Chordata > Mammalia > Artiodactyla > Bovidae > Tragelaphus > Tragelaphus eurycerus. The sequence goes on along the minus strand of CAKXYN010000001.1, from coordinate 28,067,372 downwards.
AGGTGACAAATAAGCACATGAAAAGATATTCAATATTATATATCATCAGAGAATTGCAAATTAAGACTATAATTAGGTACCACTACACACACATTTGGAGAAGGCAATGGCACCCCACTCCAGTACTCTTGCCTGGAAAATCCCATGGATGGAGGAGCCTGGTAGGCTGCAGTCCATGGGGTCGCAAAGGGTCAGACACGACTGAGTGACTTCACTTTTAACTTTTCACTTTCATGCACTGGAGAAGGAAATGGCAACCCACTCCAGTGTTCTTGCCTGGAAAATCCCGGGGACAGGGGAGCCAGGTGGTCTGCCGTCTATGGGGTCACACAGATTCGAACATGACTGAAGTGACTTAGCAGCAGCAGCAGCAACACACACATTAGAATGGCCAAAATCCAAACCATTGACAATACCAAATGGTGGTAAGGATGTGGACCAAGAGGAACTCTCATTCATCCCTGGTAGGAATACAAACTGGTGCAGCCACTGTGGAAGGCAGTTTGGCAGTTTCTTAGAAAACTAAATGGATTCTTACCATTGTTGTTGTTCAGTCGCCCACTTGTATCCAACTCTTTGTGACCCCATGGACTACAGCACACCAGGCCTCCTTGTCCCTCATCATCTCCCAAAGTTTGCCCAAGTTCATGTCCATTGCATTGGTGATGCCATCCAGCCATCTCATCCTCTGACACCCTCTTCTCTTTCTGTCCTCAATCTTTCCTAGCATCAGGGACTTTTCCATGAGTCAGCTTTTCTCATCAGGTGACCAAAATACTGGAGCTTCAGCTGCAGCATCAGTCCTTCCAATGAGTATTCAGGGTTGATTTCCCTTAAGATTGATGGGTTTGATCTTGCTGTCCAAGGAACTCTCAGGAGTGTACTACAGGACCACAATTCGCAGGCATCAGTTCTCTGGTGTTCTGCCTTCTTTACGGTCCAGCTCTCACAATTGTACGTGACCACTGGCAAGATCATAGCCTTCACTATATGAATCTTTATCAGCAGTGTAATGCCTCTGTTTTTCAACACGCTGTCTAGGTTTGTCATAGCTTTCTTGCCAAGAAGCAATCGTCTTCTGATTTCATGGCTGCAGTCACCATCCACAGTGACTTTAGAGCCCAAGAAGAGGAAATCTGTCACTACTTCCAAATTTTCCCCTTCTGTTTGCCATGAAATAATGGGGCCAGATGCCAGAGAAGGCAATGGCACCCCACTCCAGTACTCTTGCCTGGAAAATCCCATGAATGGAGGAGCCTGGTAGGCTGCAGTCCATGGGGTCGCTAAGAGTCAGACACGACTCAGCGACTTCGCTTTCACTTTTCACTTTCATCAATTGGAGAAGGAAATGGCAACCCACTCCAGTGTTCTTGCCTGGAGGATCTCAGGGACGGGGGAGCCTGGTTGGCTTCTGTCTGTGGGGTTGCACAGAGTCGGACATGACTGAAGCGACTTAGCAGAAATGGGGCCAGATGCCATGATCTTAGTTTTTTTAATATTTAGTTTTAAGCTAGCTCTTTCAGTCTCGTCCTTCACCCTCATTAAGAGACTTTTTAGTTCCTCTTCACTTTCTGCCATCAGTGGTATCATCCATATATCTGAGGCTGCTGATGTTTCTCCTGCCTATCTTGATTCCAGCTTATAACTCAACCAGCCTGGCATTTCCTGTGATGTGCTCAGCATATAGGTTAAATAAACAGGGTAACAGCAGACAGCCCTGTGGTACTCCTTTCTCAATCCTGAAACAATCAGTGTTTCATACAGGATTCTAACTGTTGCTTCTTGACCCGCAGGTTTCTTAGGAGACAAGATGGACTGGTATTCCCATCTCTTTAAGAGCTTTTCACAGTTTGTTATGATCCACATAGTCAAAGGTTTTAGTGCAGTTGATGAAACAGAGGTAGATGTCATCTTTTTCTGAAATTCCCTTGCTATCTCTATGATCTAGTGACTGCTGGCAATTTGATCTCTGGTTCCTCTGCCTTTTCTAAACCCAGCTGGAACATCTGGAAGTTCTTGGTTTACATAATGCTGAAGCCTAGTGTGCAAGATTTTAAGCATGACCTTACTAGCGTGGGAGATCAGTGCAATTGTCCGATGGTTTGAACGTTCTTTGGTACTAACCTTCTTGGGAATTAGGGTGAGGATTGACCTTTTCCAGTCCTGTGGCCACTGCTGGGTCTTCCAGATTTGCTGACATTTGAGTGCAACACTTTGATAGTATCATCCTTTAGGCTTTTTAATATCTCCACTGAAATTCCATCACATCCACTAGCTTTATTGACAGCAGGGCTTCCTAAGGCCCACCTGACTTCACACTCCAGAATGTCTGGCTTTGGGTGACTGACCACACCATCATGGTTATCCAGATCATTAAGATCTTTTTGTACAGCTCTTCCATGTATTCTTTCCATCTCTTCTTGATCTATTCTGCATCTGTCTCACCATTTCTATACTTTATTAGGCCCATCTTTGGGTAAAATATTCCCTTGATATTTCCAATTTTCCTAAAGAGATCTCTAGTCTTTCCCCTTCTGTTGTTTCCTTCTAGTTTTATGCGCTGTTCATTGAAGAAGCCCTTCTCGTCTCTCCTTTCTATTCTCTGGAACTCTGCGTTTAGTTGCATGTACCTTTCCCTTTCTTCCTTGCCTTTTGCTTCTCTTTTTCTTCAGCTATCTGTAAGTCCTCCTCAGACAACCACTTTGCCTTCCTGCTTTTCTTTTTCTTTGAGGTGGTCTTGTTCGCTGCTTCCTGTACAATAGTACAGACCACCACCCGTAGCTCTTCAGGCACACTGTTTACTGGATCTAATCCCTTCAGTCTGTCTCCTCTGCAGCATATGCATAGGGGATTTGATTTAAGTGGTACCTGGCTGGCCTAGTGGTGTCCCCCACTTTCTTTAGTTTAAGCCTGAATTTTGCTATGAGAAGCTGATGATCTGAGCCACAGTCGGCTCCAGCTCTTGATTTTGCTGCCTATGTACAGCTTCTCCATCTTTGTCTACAAAAAATGTAATCAATTTGATTTCAGCATTGACCATTTGGTGATGTCCATGTATAAAGTCATTTCCTGTGTTGTTGAAAAAGCGTGTTTGCTATGACTGGTGCATTCTCTAAGCAGAATTCAGTTACCATACAATCCAGCAATCATGTTCCTTGGCATTTACCTAAATAAGCTGAAAATGTATGTACACACAATCACTTGTACATGAAGGTATATAGTAGATTTATTTGTAATTGCCAAAACTTGGAAACAACCAAGATGTACTTTTTTAGGAGAATGGACAACCTGGTACATCCAAAAAAATAGAATATTATTCAATGATAAAAGGAAATGAGCTATCAAAGCACAAAAAGACATGGAGAAAAGTTGAATGGTTACTACCAAGTGCAAGTGAAAGAAGAAAATCTGAAAACATTTAAGTGCAGAATGATTCCAGCTCTGTGCCAACATCCGGGAAAAGGTAAAACTCTGGAGACAGTAAAAAGATCAGTGGTTGCTAGTGGATCTGGAGGGGAGGAAGGAATGACTAGATGAAGCATGGGAGATTCTTAGGGCAGTGAAACTGTTCCATATGATATTGTAAACGTGGATATCTGGCATTATACATTTGTCAAAACCCATAATTCTATAATATCAAAAGTGAATTCTAATATACACAGTGGACTTCAGTGAATAATTTATTAGTATAGGCCATCAACTGTATCAGATACACCACACTAATGCAAGATGTTTATTAAAGGGAAAAACTTGTTTGTTGGAGGGAGGGACAGGTATGGAAACTCTATCAGTTCAGTTCAGTTCAGTCATTCAGTTGTGTCCGACCCTTTGCGACCCCATGAATCGCAGCACTCCAGGCCTCCCTGTCCATCACCAACACCCGAAGTTCACTGAGACTCACATCCATCGAGTCAGTGAGGCCATCCAGCCATCTCATCCTCTGTCATCCCCTTCTCCTCCTGCTCCCAATCCCTTCTAGCATCAGAGTCTTTTCCAATGAGTCAACTCTTCGCATGAGGTGGCCAAAGTATTGGAGTTTCAGCTTTAGCATCAGTCCTTCCAAAGAACACCCAGGATTGATCTCCTTTAGAGTGGACTGGTTGGATCTCCTTGCAGTCCAAGAGACTCTCAAGAGTCTTCTCCAACACCACAGTCCAAAAGCATCAATTCTTCGGCGCTCAGCTTTCTTCACAGTCCAGCTCTCACATCCATACATGACCACTGGAAAAACCATAGCCTTGACTAGATGGACCTTTGTTAGCAAAGTGATGTCTCTGCTTTTGAATATGCTGTCTAGGTTGGTTATAACTTTCCTTCCAAGGAGTAAGCGTCTTTTAATTTCATGGCTGCAATCACCATCTGCAGTGATTTTGGAGCCCAGAAAAATAAAGTCTGACACTGTTTCCACTGTTTCCCTATCTATTTCCCATGAAGTGATGGGAAATAGATAGGATGCCATGATCTTCATTTTCTGAATGTTGAGCTTTAAGCCAACTTTTTCACTCTCCTCTTTCACTTTCATCAAGAGGTTTTTTAGTTCCTCTTCACTTTCTGCCATGAAGGTGGTGTCATCTGCATATCTAAGGTTGTTGATATTTCTCCCGGCAATCTTGATTCCAGCTTGTGCTTCTTCCAGCCCAGTGTTTCTCATGATGTACTCTGCATATAAATTAAATAAGCAGGGAAACTCTATACGTACTATTAAATTTTTCTGTAAGACTACAATGCTATATAAAAAAAAGTTTATCAATTTTTAATTGAAAATAATAAGATATAACTGATGAATTAGGTTATGCACTGGTTTCCCCAGGGGCTGGGGAATCAATAATAAACAAGTCTAAAATCCGTTAACAATTAACAAAGAAAACTAGTTAACACTTATCACACACCAACACAACAGTCCTAAGACTTCAGTGCTATTACTATTCCCATTTTACAATTGAAGAAACAGCCAGGGCAAGTTTGGATAATTCATCCCAGCTCACAAAACTTGCAGAGGGTCACATAGAAAGTGATGGGGCTGGGTGTTAACCTAGTTTATGTTGCCCCAGAGTCTATCCTATGAGCTACGAAGAGGTACTCCCAGAACATAGTGAGTAGCCAGTAAGTGTTACCTATGATTGTAACAGTCATATAAGAAATAGATTTTGTTGATGACTAAACATAATAATACATGTAGTAATAAAGCTGAAGATAAATTGTTATATGTGACGGTGTGACAGAAACTCTCTTGTCTGGGACCCCTGCCCAGCCTCATCTGTCTGGATTTCTGGGAACTGCCCTAGTTTTCACGGTGCCGTGTCCACTGGAAGTCACTCCTAATTCTCCCCAATTCTAGCCCCCGACAACCGCTAATATACTTTCTGTCACTACAGCTTTGTCCATTCTGGACACTTCATATAAATGGAATCCTACAATAGCCATACAAATGGGTCTTGGCTTCTTCCCTGAGCATCGTGCTTTCAAGGCTCGTTCACTTCGTGGCATGTTTCAGCCCTTCATTCCTTTCTTTTGCTGAATGGTATTCCATTGCATGGACATTAAAACCACGTTGCACATATTCATTCGTCAGCTGATGGACATTGGGTTGTCCCCACTTTGTTACTATTGTGAGTTATACTGCTAGGAGTATCCTGTAAAAGGTTTTATGTGGTCACTTATTTTCATTTCTCTTGAGCATATATCTGGGAGTGAAATTGCTAGAAAATATGATCACTGTTTTACTATTTGAGGAACAGCCAAACTGTGGTCTGCAGTTGTCGGGCACCATTTTACATTCCCACCAACAGTGTATGATGATCCCAATTTCTTCACATTGTCACCAACACTTATTATTATCTGTCTTTTTGGTTATAGCCATCCAAGTGTGTGTGAAGAGAATATCTCACTGTCGTTTTTATTTCATTTTCCTGATGGTTAATACTGTTGAACATCTTTTCATGTGCTTATTGGCCATTTTCATAGCTTTTTTTTTAAAAAGAAATATCTGTTCAAATGCTTTGCCCACTTAAAGAATTTTATTGAAGTATAGTTGATTTACAATGTTGTATTCATTTTTATTGCACAGAGAAGTGACTGAGTTATACATATATATATTCTTTTTTCATTATGGTGTATCACAGAACATTGAATATACTTCCTGTGCTATACAGTAGGATCCTGTTTTTTATCCACCACATGTACCCTAGTTTGCACCTGCTGATCCCAACGCCCCAGTCCTTCTCTCTCCCACTCCCCCTTAGGAACCACAACCCTATTCTCTATGACTGTGAGTCTGTTTCACACATAGGCTCATTTGTGTTGTGTTTTTGATGCCACATATTGGTAAAGCATCTGCCTACAATGCAGGAGACCTGGGTTCAATTCCTGGGTTGGGAAGATCCCCCTGGACAATTCCTGGAGAAGGAATGCAACCCACTCCAGTATTCTTGCTTGCAGAATCCCATGGACAAAGGAACCTGGCAGGCTACAGTCCATGGGGTCACAAGAGTCGGACACGACTTAGTGACTAAACCACCATAAGTGATGTGATATATTTGTCTCTCTCTCTTGTGACTTACTTCACTTAGTATGAGCATCTCTAGGTCTATCCACGTTGCTGCAAATGGCATTATGTCATTCCTTTTATGGCTGGGTAGTATTCCATTGAGTGTGTAATACAGCACGTCTTCTTTATCCACTCATCTGTCTATGCACATTTAGGTTGCTTCCATGTCTCGGCTATCTTGAATAGTTACTTTGCCCATTTTTGAAATGGGTTATCTTTTTTTCTTTTAACTCTTGAGTGCAGGAATTCTTTTTATGTTCTGGATATAATTCCCTTATTAGATATATGTTTTGCAATATATTTGTTTTGAATGTTAAAAATTTAAGGTGTTTATAGTTGATTAAATTTATAGGAGTGTGAGTCTTTAAAGCACAAATATGTTATATTCCCAAGACTGAGTTATTGACAGACAGAGAATGTATAAAGTTTGTAAACCATTTTACTAGATTATAAAGTATAAACTAATCTCCAAAGATCTATGTTTAATAACAAAACTTTCCATATTTCACTTCAGCAATTCAATTTTAATAAGGAATGATTTCATTTTTCTCTGTCTTAAGAAATTTTATTAATAATGCATCATCCTTAGACTCCTTAGACTAGAGTAACTATATCAGAACCTCAGAAGAAAAATTGATGGTATACAGCATTTTAAAAAAGAATTTAATCAACATTATCCCCTGATTCCCTTTTGTGTAGCCCAGCTCTCCAAACAGCAGAGACCCATATGACAAGGCACACAGGGAGTCCTAGCGCCTTCGGAAGTCATAATAAAGGGACCACAGAAATGACCCCTAAGCAGAGTCTCACACACAGCATTCCTTTATTCATTCAGCAAATACCTATGGAGGCTTGCTGCCTGCCAGGCGCTGTTCTAGACACTAGCATGACAATGGAGAGTGAAAACAAAGATAGTCTCCATGTTAGTGGGGAAAGACAGGTTAATGAAATAACCACCCAACGGAATGAAGTGTTACATTTGCGACCAGGCAGTGCCAGAGCGTGGTTAGGGGGTGATCAAGGAGAGCTATTGGAGGCACTGGCATCCAAGCTTTTTCTGAAGTTGGAGCTGGGGTTGATGAAAAGGAAGGCTGAGAGCTTCTCATTGCTCTGAGCTGGCCTTGAGAAGAGGGGTCCAGGGATAAGTGAGGACAGAGCTCACCGGTGAGTGGAGAGGCGCTGCCTGAGCATGTGTTCCAGGTGAGGCTGGAGGAGTAAACCCAAGCTTGTGGGTGAAACAGGCTCGGTCCAGATCTCCCTCTACCTCCAGCTGTGTGACTTTGGATAAGCCATTTAATCTCTCTGATCATGCTAAATAAGACTCTTTCTACCTCATAGGATTGCTATGAGGATTAAAGGAGATGCAGAAATAAAATGCCCAGAACAGTGTTTTCTCCCAAACAAGTGGGAGAAAATGTAAGCCAACACAAGACCATAGTGTCTTCCTTGCCTCTGGCTCCCCCATCTCACCTCCGTTGCAGTCATGGGACCCCAGCTCTTGATGCCAACCAGAGACCTTCTTAAGTCCTAGCTTTCTTCCTCCAACGTATGTAGCTTTTGTTGCATTGTCTTCCAGTATTTTCACTTGGGGATATCAGTAGGGGATTTTTAAATATTTTTATTTATTTGGCTGTACCAGGTCTTAGGTGCAGCCTCTGGGATCTAGCTCCCTGACCAGGGATTGAACCCAGGCTTCCTCCTTTGGGAGCTCGGAGTCTTAGCCACTGGGCACCAGGGAAGTCTCTCAATAGGGAATTTTTTAAAGTACTATAATTCATATTTCTGAAGAAAATTTTAAGAATCTTTTCCTTCTGAAAAGAAATGTACCATCTCCGTATGGTATAAAATTTCAAAAATTAAAAAAGTTTTTCCATTCATATATTTATCAAATATTTGTTGAACAACTATTAGGTGTCAGGCCCTGTTCTGGGCACTGGGCACATAGTGACCAACAAAAGCAGGCACCGTTGCTGGAATGTGGCCTCCAGTGGGGGAAGACTGACTTTAGTCACCAAGGTCCAAGGTCTTGTTTTAAGTGGGGACTAGGCTGCATTTTCTGAAGTTTCTGCAACTGGCTTACAGATGTTCTCTTGCCCTGGTATTGGCAGAGTTCTCTGCAGGTATCTGAATTGTTCTTGTATGTGTAAAGCTCATCAGATTCTCTGTTGTTTCATCACTGAGGGCTTTTTCATGCACCATGGGATTTCCTGATAAAGGCAGTGACATCCATGGTCTGCTTGGTGGCTTTAACCATCCTATCATCTGTGGATTTTCTGATTTCAGCACGTATAGCTCTTCCCTAACAATGATTCCAGCATTCTGCCAGGCTAGCCTTGTGAAACTCAGTTCAATCAGATGTTCACACCCACTGTATTCCACATGTTCAAAGAAGATATTGATTCTTGTTTCTCACAACTGATCTAACGTCCTTAAGTCCCCACCCACTGGGTTGTAAGGAAAACCAACCAACCAAACTAACAAACCTTAAAGGTTCCTGTGGATGGTTTCTTGGTCTCTTCTGATTTAAAACAATTCCTTTGAATCCCTGAATCTTTTTGGGTGGGTATTTGAAGAATTTGAAGATTCTCTATCACGGAAGTTCCTCCCTTCTATCTTTTCCTCAACCTGGCAAATGAACGCATGGGGAAACTTGGGAATCTATCTTCTGAGGGAGAGGAGAGGCCTCTTTGCATCCTATCCCCTGGGTCCTTATACACCCCAGTAAAGTATCAGATCTTGCTTGTATCTGTGCAAGAGCCTCTGGTCTCCCTGGGGTCACTGACCTTGTCACTGGTTCTAGCCAATGTTTGGGCTGGTAAGAAAGTTCTTTAAATTCATCAGAGACCAAGGCTTCTCTATGTTTTTACTTCTGCTGTTAAGGGATAACCCAAGATGTCTTCATATCTACATTCCTTTCAGCAGAAAAGAGAAAAGGGGAAGGAAAGTGCAAGCCGCTCCCTTTAAGAATGGCTCCAGGAAGTCCCACATACTGCTTCCGTTTCTATTCCATTGGCGGAACTTTGTCACATGGCTATACCTGGTGCAGGTCGGGCTGGCCAGGACTAGTGGTTATTCTGGTTGCAGGAGCCCAGATACTCAGAGGAAGAAGGCAAGATGCCAAGGGTACTGGTAATTCATTCTCTGTCTGTAAAGTAAGACAACCCTGAAATTGTGCTCAAAGGGATAAGAACTCAATCTGTAGAATCTCATCTTGAGGGAATTTCCCTGGGACCACTCCTGACACCAAGAAGTGTATCGATCAAGTTCCTGAGGAACCACCCTAAATTTTTGAAACAGAAAATTTAATGCTGGAGATTCTACACCAGTGATAGAAAACCTGAGAAACCAAATAGGGAGATGGTAAGTAAGGCCATCCCTAAAGAAACCTCAGCAGGAAACTGCTTTCAAACAATTTCATATCAGAAACCCAGGTTCTTCTTACTCATCAGAAGCAATCACCCCAGACAGTTACCATCCCCATTTCAATGACTGCCTATTGTTTCAATAGTGTGAGGAACCAACCTGATCCGGGGATGGCCTGTGTTTCAGATTTAACAAGGCCATTGTGTGTCCCCTGGTGAATGCCTCCCTCCGTTGAGAATGAAGACTTAGATCAACAGAACCCAAAGTTCTGAAATGGGAAGCAAAAACTCTGCCAGCGAGTTACCAAGTGTAAGGATGAGAGAAAGCACTTCTGCTTTGTTACTTTGTTCTCAAGCCATGTGTCTCAGTTGTTGGTTGAGAATATATCACACACTCTGAAAGAAGCACCCCAACCCACACAGGTTTCCCAGTTAGCAACACAACCAGTGTAAGGGGCCAGCTTCTTCTTAGTGATAAAGTAGATGATGAGTCCAGAGAATTCCAGAGGCGAGAGTGAAGTGTCACAGCTTTTCTGCTGTGAAATGGGTTGCTCAGATAGAAGCTATGTGGTGAGGGATATTTGATGAGTCTTAAGGCACTCAGTGAGTCCATGGGTGGTGCTGGCGCTAACAGAGAAGACAGGACCATTCTCTAAACAGGAACCTATCCCGGTAAAGACAAATCACTGCCATTTCCATAGTGAAATGGGTCCAGTGTTACCAACTTAATGTTCCCCAGTCTTTCATCAGATTTGCATTATTTTTTTAAAAAAACTACAAAAATTACTGGTCTCTCTAAAAGAAATAAATTTATCTACAGTGTGTGTGTGTACACATGCAAGTTTATTCACATCTTTCTTTTGAGAGGAAATTTTTGAGGAAAAATGCAACAACCTAGATAATTCAAAAGAAAATAGGAAGTCCTAATAAGCTGAATTTTTTTCAAAAAAGACACCTTGCTCAAATATAGAATTATATTCCTGCCTCCCACCCCCCAAGACTTCATGCCAAATGAAGTCAGTTGCCTAGCACTTTCATAAATAGAAGTCTGGTAGTTTCATAGGTTTTTAAGTCTTGAGCCAGATGTTTAATATCCTGTTGAAAATACTGCTTATTTTAGTAGGTTCTTAGCTATACTTAGGGACTTCCCAGTTGGTGCTAGTGGTAAAGAAACCAGCCTGCCAATGCAGGAGACCTGAGGGATGAGGGTTTGATCCCTGGATGAGGAAATGGCAACCCATGCCAGTATTCCTGCCTGGAGAATTCCATGGACAGAGGAGCCCAGCGGGGACAGTCCACAGGGTCACAGAGTCGGGCATGACTGAAGTGACTAACACTCACTTTCAGCTATACTTGCATCAGGTGGCTTGCCTGGGATGAGAGCACCAATCTATTTCAGGTAATCTTGTATCTGTGGAAAAGTTTGCAGACCATGACCGGAACTTGGGAACAAAGTTTTCAACTTTGCTTTTGAGAATAAGGTCTTTATATTAATAATATATTCAACCATGTAGGCAGAATCTGATGTTGGCTCATTCCTTGAGATATTCATCCATCTGTTCTCTATCAATAGAAGTTTTTAAGAAGCTTTAAATGCTTTGGTTGCTTCATCTTAATTTACCTTTTGGTTTTAGTTTTGTTTTCTTGCTCACAAATCTTGTTCTTTTTTTGGCATTTCCCTACTAAAAGGGCTCCTAAATTAGCCTCATATACTGACCGCTTTGCCCACAGCTTAGTCTAGGTTCTGAGTTGGAGCTTAGAGCTGAAAGAACCTCATGGGGCCAATTGTTTAATTAAGAGATAAGAATATTAAATGTTGAACTATCCCCTCCCTCAAACAGACATGCTAGCTGAGGATTCAAAATGATTGGCCAGTTAAGGGTTCATAAGGCACATCAGAGATATTGCCCAATTACAAGGTCCAACCCCCAGATATATAGTCCAGAGACTCATTGTTATCAATATTGCAAAGATGGCCATGGTCTAAAGAACAGGCTCACACATATCATACTCTGCAGAGACTGGGAACAGGGACTTTCATTCTGTTTCTCTCTGTATAATTCTGACAGCTCTGAGAATGAATCTGAGTCCTGCAAACCATTGCGTTCAACAGTGAAGTGGAAGTTCTGTGTCTGGCTTTGCTAGTCTTCAAGGAGGAGATTTGGTCATTACCCAAGTGCAGAAAGTTAGCAAGGCACATTGTGGTTGGACTAGAAGACCTAGGGTCCATTTCATGACAGTTCTAAAGTTCTCATAGAATTCTCCAGGCCAGAATACTGGAGTGGGTAGCCTTTCCCTTCTCCAGGGGATCTTCCCAACCCAGGGATCGAACCCTGGTCTCCCGCATTGCAGGTGGATGCTTTACTAGCTGAGCCGCAGGGAAGCCCAAGAATACTGGAGTGGGTAGCCTATCCCTTCTCCAGCAGATCTTCCCAACCTAGGAATCGAACTGGAGTCTCCTGCATTGCAGACAGATTCTTTACCAACTGAGCTATCAGGGAAGCCCAAGTTCCCAAATATTTATGTCCAAATGCAGGGCTTCCAGGCTTATTTGTTGTCAACATCTGATATCAAGAAGTTAGTTGTAGGGAACAAAATTAAGAACTTAAAACTAGGACAAAAGGTGGTTTCATGTATGATAGAAATCAGTTTGACTTCAGAGAGATCATACAAGCGTGCCTGAATGTCTTTCACCTGAAGCAAAACAAACACTCCTTAACTCCTTATCTACTTCCAGGTGTGGGTACATTTTCTACCCCCTTCAAAGCCAAACCACACAATAATTGTCTACTCCATGTTTGCATTTCTTCACTACCTGGTTTCTCTTCTTCCCACTCCAATCTGGCTCTGCCCCTACCACTTTCCTGAAATTTCTGTTGCCAAAAGTCACCAACAACCGCCACAGAGCCATGCATAATGGATACTTTTTTTGTCATCCCCCTGACCTCCCAGTAACATCTGGCATAGTTGACCTCCCTGGTTTTCATGAAGCACTTCCTTCTCTTGGGTTCCATGGCACCACCCAGTCTTAAGCTTACTGATCACACATTGGCAGACTGACTTCTTTCCTATAACCCTTCTCCTAGCTACTTCTAATGGTTGGATGGACCTCTTCAAATTTCAGTTCTCAACTGTATTATTTATCTTATTGATATTCTCCTGGGTGGCATATTATTTGATTGCCCACAGCTTAGGTCATATGCCTGGCCAGTTGGAAGTGAAGTAGCTCAGTCGTGTCCAACTCTTTGCAACCCTGTGGACTATAGGCTACCAGGCTCTTCCCTCTGTGGGATTCTCCAGGCAAGAATACTGGAGTGGGCTGCCATTTCCTTCTCCAGGGGATCTTCCCAACAATTCATGATTAAAATCCCCACTAGTTGTACATGGGATGGACAGGAAATTCTCTAAAGGTATCAGAAAGGGATTGAGTGAGAGAGACGTTGGGTGAGCAGCTCTAACCCATTGTAATCAGCTGAAAAATTACTAACAGGCTCTCCTCCCATGTGCTTACCCTACAAAAAGTGGCTCTAAATGCTGGGTTCATTTCTCTGTGTTCTGTTCTCTTCCTAGTTCCTGGACCTACAGCTCTTCATGATTTTCACTATCTTCTTAATTCACTGATGCCTCCAAACAGATTCTTTAAAAATGCTTTCTTCTGTTTTTCTAAGTGTTCTTGGTGGAAGTCTGGTCTGAATTACTTAGGCACTGTGGCCAGAACTGCAAGTTTCTAAGCTGGAATCATTGTGTCACAAACACCCTTTAGAGTTGGTAGTGCCTTATCCTCTAGTTTGACGGTTTGGAAAATAAAAGTCCAGTTTGGGTGTCCTCATCTTAGGCACATCTTGGTATTTTGTATTGGTAGGTCTGTCTTTACCACAATATATTATTTAGGACAGGATCACATTTGTCACTTCTTCCTCCTTACTACCCAAAGTGGTACCAGTCCCATAAAATAGTCAATAAAGCTTTACAGAATAAACAAATGTCAATATTTTTTTTTTAACTCTCCTGAGTGAACTGAATTTTTTGAGGCTCATAAGGGATATGTTTTCCTCTTTACTTTGTCTATTACAGCCATATTGTATAAGTATGAGTGGGGTATTAAAGCCTCCCACTATTATTGTATTGTTGCATATTTCTTCTATCATATTAATTAATGTTTGTCTTAGATATATCAATGCTCCAATGTTGGGTACATGTATATTTATAATTGTTATAACTTCTTTTGGATTGTTCCTTTAAGTCATTGTGTATAACCTTGATTGTCTCCTTTTCAGGATCTTTAAAGTCAATTTTATCTGATATGACGGTCTGTATACTCTGATCACAAGCAAAGATACCCTCAGATTCTGCCTTTGGTAACCATAGTGTTTTTGAACAAAAACTCTTCTCTAGAGTTCTTAGACACTCTGACAGTGGAAGAAAAGGTTGTTCTAGTTCTTGCATTAAAAGTCTAAGTAGAATCTGGATTGAATGTCCTAATTTTCCAAAGGTAGTGTGGCATTTAATCTGTTAACTAAAGTTCATTCATGATGAATCATTGCTAGAAGAATCTGGATCACGCACCAGTGATTGTTCTATCGATGTAAATAATTTGCAGAGGAAAAGCTGTGACTGTCTGATAAATGGTCTAGTTTAGTCGCAGGGGACTTGCTCAACTTGTTGGATTTTCAGTAAGTACTGAAAACTTAGAGAGAGCACGGATGTTCTCATTTTGAAATGCTTTATCATCAGGTTGGGTTGCTTCTAAAATTTATCTGAAAATATAGAGGATAAATGGGCTTTGAGCAGGAAGACGACAGACTCGAGAACTTAGATTTAAATTTACATAAGAGAAGAGACAGAAGATGATGCTAACTGGGTACTGGCCGATAGACACAGATGGCGTAAGTGTGGAACAGGACTTCGTGACCATCTTTCAGTGACCAACTCTCCCAGTCACTCAGGCTCAGTTGGGAGCAGTCGAGTGTCTACAGCCCTAATGCCACACCCCTGCAGTGATTGTTTCCTGTAAATGTTTACTTTTGATACTAAATGTCAGTCAGTATTTAGAATGAAATGCAGACACATCAGAAGTGGTAGGTGTAGAGCCTAAACTTGGAAATTCAAAAGCAAGGAGTCACAATAAGAGAATGTCCCAAGAACTCACTGCATGGACTTGGTTTGTGCTTTAAATTTCAAAGGAAAGTTAGCCTTGTTCTCAGAACAGCTTTAATAAGATCTTCAGTTTCCTATTCTGTGAAGACTTGAAGAAGCTCAAACAGCCAATATCTAATTAGATTATTTTAACAGATAGGACAGTGATTTCTTCAGTAGCTGCTGCTTCCTGTGGTAGCCATCAAAATAGCTTTGCATTCCAGCTGACTCTAGTAACCAGGTCAGTTTTCACTGACTTCCCCTGCTTCCAAAAATACTTTAGGCTGATGGAGTACCTGTCATCCGCGGCCTGCATGCTTTAGGAATAATTCATCCTTAACATCTGTGAGAATGAGAGGCCTTGCCTCTTGATTAATGAGTTGATAAAATGGTGGCCTTAACACTTGCTCATCCCTAAACATAAGTATTTGGCAGATTTGATTTTTTTTAAGTCAACAGAAAATGCATTTTGGGTTTAATATTTGCTCCATTTCTTTTTTTCTTTTGATATGTACCACACTCTTAAACCCAATCTGTTCTAATTGCACTTTCTAACCCCACCACTCCATGTGCTGTTCCCCAAATCTAATATGCTTTGGGTCTGCTTAACCATATACTTGTGAGTGTGCCAGAGGCCATATGGGAGGCAGGGTAGGGAGCCCGATGGAGCCCTGGACTGGGTATTAAGGAGATTCTAAACTCTAGTCCCTACATGAACTTGGACTGAAGCCTTAGGACTGGGCTTCCTGTCCAAGCAGTGAAGTTGGACTGTATCAGAAATTCTATAGCTATTTTCTGTTGTTATCTAGATGCTACCGAGATAAGGAAAGGAGGGGGAGCAGGCAGAACCCCAGCTCACCTCTTCATACTCACACCCACCCACACACACACATACACTCATACATCTTAAGCAGAAAAACTACGTTCTGTTCCTAATTAAAAAAAAAAAAAAAAAAGTAGAATTCTGCATGGATTGCTTGGGAAATGTTCAAATTATAAATGAATTGTTTAAAATCATGAATCTTGATGCTCAAGAGGACCTTGATTGAGGTTTCATGGATGTTATGAGTTTGCTCCACTTACAGACTAAAATGCTTCCCTTGGATGAAGCAGCGTTCTCAAGGTGCCTGTCCTAGAGGGAATGAAAATACCCCCTTACGTTATTTAGGCATTTTCCAACCCCCATGGGGTGTAAGGTTTGAGAGAAGAGCGTCCAGGGGAGGAGGGTCAACAGCCGTGCATGCCTCGCTGCCCACCTTCTCTCCTCACACTAGATGACCTAGAATCCCCGAGGCAAGCAGAGACGTGGCTCCTCAGGAAAGCTCTCATTTCCCAATGCAAGTAACCACTAGCCCCACTGGCCTGTGCTGCTTAACTTCTGGGGATTATCATGTGGGATCCCTTTCATCCCTCCAGAGCCGCTCTCCGCCCTTCCATTTTCCCCTCTTCACCAGAATGCTGCCTTCTGTGCATTACCTTAACAAGTTCTCTCGTCTTCTGGCTTCCACTTGAGAATTCCTAGAGATTGGAAAGAAGGAGATAAGGCAGGAGTCAGATCATGCAGGGCCTTGCACATCATGAGAGAGACTTTGGCTTTGAGTCCAGCACAGTGGTAAGCTGTGCTTGGATTTCAAGCCAGGGAGATAAAGATCTCATTTACACATGACAAAGATCACCTCAGTGCTACACATAGCTAGAGATGAGAGAGGTGATGGTAGTGGTGGCCAGCAGATTGGTAAGCCTCTAAGCATCCCCCACTCACAGTTCCTTCATTCTTGATCTAGCGGCTGAACCTCTTACAAGAGGTGAAGAGTAAAAGCTCCCGGGGAAAGGTGCCATGAGGGTACTGTGCTTAGTTGCTCAGTCATGTGTGACTCTTTGCGACCCCATGGACTGTAGCCCGCCAGGCTTCTCTGTCTATGGAATTCTCCAGGCCAGAATACTGGGGTGGGTAGCCATTCCCTCCTCCAGGGAGTCTTCCCAAACTGGGGATTGGATGCAGGTCTCCACTTTGCAGGCGGATTCTTTGCCATCTGAGCCGTCAGTAAGCCAAGGGTAACGGTCAGATGAAAAAGCCGGGAAGGTCATTCACAACGGTCAGTCAAACTCCAATTGCAGCACCCACTCCTTCCCTCTCTGCATCCTGAGATGTTCCCACATTATTTCTTAACTCACCTAATGAAGTTGTTTAAGAGTTGCTCAAGTTAAGTTTTTAGGCTTGTTATATATTTCTTACTGGGTCAAGCCAAGTTAATTCATAAAACAAAATAACCCCACATCTAAGGAATGTAAGTACTCTTCAAGAAAAGCAGACTGAATGAACTATACTGAAGAAGGCCAAATTAAAGAACCATACAGATTAAGAATTTAAAGTGTGTTTATTATACATCCTCAGTGTGATAAGAATGTTTAAGACATGAAGCTTGAGTAAGTTATTATAGTAAAAGAATCAAGTACAAATATAGAGCATGAGAAAGAAAAATCACCCCAAATCTGGTCAAAGAACTTTTGTGTGTCATGTAATTAAAATTTCACAGCAAGCAAGATATACCATTTTGCTATATATTTTTCTGTGATACTATAGTGACATTTCATTTTAATAGAGGTTCAGGTTGTTGCAAAGCTTCTGCAATTGTAAAGACTGAAGCTATTGTTACCTTTTAGTCAAATCCTTTCATCCTTAATTGTGCCTCATACTCTTTTTACTGAACCAATGTTGCCAAATTTGTATCTCATATATATATAGAGTGAGAGAGAGAGCTCTGCAGGTGCTAACAGGCTTCCTGATGGCTCAGAGGTAAAGAATCTGCCTGCCAATGCAGGAGACACAAGAGACATGGGTTTGACCCCTGGGTCAGGAAGATCCCCTGAAAGAGAAAATGGCAACCCACTCCAGTATTCTTGCCTGAAGAATTCCAGGGACAGAGGAGCCTGGTGGGCTACAGTTCATGGGGTCGCAAAGAGTCAGACACAACTTAGTGACTAAGTGACAACAGGTGCTAACAAGGAAACATATCCAAGACACAGTGTTAAGTGATATTAAAAATATTTGTTGAGAAACTGTATATATTATATCCCACATCTGTCCAAATATATTTATATGCCTTTATATAAACATAGAATATTTCTGAAGTAACACAAGAAAGGTTTTAGATTGGTTGCTGCTAAGTAGTTGTTGGGTATCAAAGTATGTAGAAGGAAACTTCATTTTATATGTTCTGTACAGTTATACTTGCATATAGTACACTTATAATACTTTCACTGAAAATTATTTTAGAATAACTAGTGGTCATAAATACTAGTAGAATTAGAAGTAGTATCAATATTATTAAAAGTATCAACACTAGTAAAAATGACAAAAAGAATAAAAAGCAGCAAGCACAAGACAGCTGATAGCTGTCTTCCCCGTTCTCTAAGCCTTTGAAAAGCCTGTTCCCCTCTAGCCTTCTGACAGCAGTGCGCTGTCTCTGCAAGCATGTGCTCTAACACTAAACTATCCTCCCCTTCACCCCCTTATTCCCGAGTTTGTCTGGGCCCTGAAAAGACAGAAGATCAAACCCTTGTTTAAGTTACATATGGGATCTGGTAAATGTCCTTCTTCCAATGATCTGTTGTTAGATTTGTAGAGTTTTTTAATCCTTCTTGTGCACGCATGCTCAGTCGCTTCGGTCGTGTCTGACTCTGAGACCCCATGGGCCCGCCAGGCTGCTCTGTCCATGGGATTCTCCAGGCAAGAATACTGGAGGGCCATGCCCTCCTCCAGGGGATCTTCCCAACCCAGAGATCAAACCTGTGTCTCTTGCGTCTCCTGCACTGGCAGGCAAGTTCTTTACCACTCACACCACCTCGCAAGCCCCTTTTATTCCTCACATGTACTTAATTCACTCTTAAAGTTGGGAGAGTAAACGAGTTAGCTGAGAGTAGAGCGTGTGGGGTAATTCATGAGGGACCATGTTCCCTCAAAGACATGGGATCTGGTGTGGTTTTTCAGCTTTCCTTTCCAGTGTCCAACTATGGGTTTTATGCTGCATCGTCAGGATGCTCTCTTGTATTGAATATAAGGCTCAGCTGTGAAGTTTCTGCCCAGACCATCTTTACCGGCTTGGCCTCAGCAGAGGAATCTGAAGTCCTTGCTTCCCCTGCAGCACAGTTTTCCCTTTATATACCAGAAAGGAAGCATGTTCTACCCACTATGACCTTTACCTCTGGGTTTTAGGAAACTATTTGATTTTCTGTTCAAGGAGAGCATTGTAACCCTGGCAACCGGACACCATGGTACAGATAGGAGATCTAATGTCCAAAGGCAGTTTGACAGGTGCGCACACTAATGCTGCAGGCTGAGGCATCTCTCTTCTGTACTCTGACAGGACTTGAAGTTGAGCTCAATTCTGCAAAGTAGAACCTTCCCCTCTTCTAAACAGAGTAGGGCTCTCAGTGCTTTGCCTCCTCTCCACCACTCCCCAGTCCAGCTGATGCTCAAGCTCTGATCCCTGCCTCAGTCACAGAATTCAGATGGTTAGTGTTCAAAATACTGAGCATAACATTCCATAGTTCATGCACTGTGACCATGGGCTGTGAGTGAATCAGTCAACTGTTGACACTTCTGATCCAGAATTGAAGAGACTTGGGTTGTCACCATTTCACTAGCTGTGTGAATGTGAGCATGTCGTCAAGCCTCTTTTAGCATTCTCATATGACTGTGCTTCATCAAATCTAGACAAAGTATTAAAGTTTGGAAGTATGTACATTTTATGACTGATGAAATAAAAGAAGGGCAGGCTAAATGCTATAACAGCTAAACCTCCAAATCTTAGTAGTGTAATGCAGTACAAGATACCTTCTCGCTCATATCATTTGGTGTTTTATTGATTCATGATCTTTGCGTCATGCAGCTCCACCATCAGGCAGATCCCCAGACCCTTCTCCATTATGTACATAATATACATTATGTCCGTACATAATTGTTTTTTGTTTAGTCGGTAAGTTGTGTCCAACTCCTTTGCAACCCCACGGACTATAGTCCACCAGGCTCCTCTGTCCATGGGATTTCCAGGGCAAGAATACTGCGGTGGGTTGCTAGTCATGTGACCGTGCCTAATTGCATGGGAGTCTGTGGAATGTAGCTTCACTGTGTACCCTGGGGAAAACAAAAAGAGGTGATAGTGAGCATGTCCAGCGGTCTATCACATATCCAGTTTATTCTTCTTTTTGCTTAAAGAACATCCAAAACCTCTTCTTCAAGAGACAACCAAGAGTCCCACCATGAGCCTGCTCACAGCTCCAAGTCCAGGATCTCAGGCCGTTGTGAAGCCCTGTTAGTTTCATCCTTTTAGGAATGACACCTAACACTCAGTGCAGCAGAGACACTGATTTCAAACTCTACCTGAAACACCCAGATACCTTCCTTAAGAAGACTTAGGATTTCCCCAGGAGAGAGAAGAAGCTGGGCAAGGACTCTGAGTCCCGGGTATGCAACTAGCATTTCTAGACCATTTATCCATTGCATGCCCATGACCTCAGTTCTAGTCCTGTGCTGGCGAGGACAACACAGTCCGAAATGAAAGTGAGGAAAGGGTTGTTGAGTGGCTTTCCTTAGGTCCCACGGCCTGATAAACCCTTTCAGGATGCTTACAATCCTCTCAGATGTCTTTCTTTTAGCTTCCATCAAGCGTCATCCCTCACCCTCTTCAGGGATTTCTTTGAGACTCTTATTCTCCTTCTGAAGCAAACTAGACGTCTTTTCGATGGAACCCTCTGTGACAAATAGCAATCTGCTGCAACCCGATGTGATGTAAACATCTCTGCACAAATGTGTGCATATGGGCTTCGTTCCTTCTCCCAACAGATTGGCAGTTGTGCTTGTACCACCTTCCAGCTTGTGGTCCCCTCTCCCCATCTTCCTGTCCTCTGCTCCCTGGCACTGCCCTGACGGGTGGGCATACACCTGGCTTCACCCAGCATCTAGCACAGGCCCATGCACTCAGGCATTTCAAAGAAGGGCACCACCTCACAGCAAAAGGGGACTTGGAATGTTCTAATCTCCTTTCTGCTTCCCACAGGTTGTGAGACCTTGAGAAATTCCTTGATTTTCTCTGAATCTTGGTGTGTTTTATTATTGTTATTTTGCTTAAAAAAAAAAAAAAAAAAAAAAAAAACAAGAAAATTGGATACAGTTAACTTGAAAATACATTTCAGGACTTCTGTGGCAGCCCAGTAGTTAAGACTCTGCCTTCCAATGCAGGAGGTATGGGTTTGATCCCTGGTTGGGGAACCAAGATCTCACACGGTGCTGTGCAGTTAAAAACTGAAAAAGGAAGTCTTTCAATGAGAATACATATTGACACTCTGGTCAAGTTTTTCACATGGGTTGCCTAATTGTGTCTCTTTCTTTAGAACCTTTACACTAGGAGTCTAAAAACCTCTCTCCCAGGTCTTGTAGCTTTCAGCTGCCACCTCTAATTTTATATTCACATCACTGTACATGGTTCTTTCTGATCCTACTCCTAACACACAGACCCACACAGACACACACAGAGACCCACACAGACATGCACAAACACAGACACTCTAATTGTTGTCTCTAGAACAATTGGCTAGACTTTCTTATGATATTTCAAAGAGCATCCTGGACCTCCATGGAAAAGAAATAACATGATATTAAGTGCCTATTGTATATTAGGTACTTTTCTTTTGCCTCCATTTAATCCTCATAATTTTCAAAGCTAGGTCTTATTGTCTCCCTTGCTACATATGAGAATATTGGGGGTCAAAGAAGTTAAAAAACTGTGTGTTGCTGCCAATGTGAAGTAGAAGCCAGAATAACCTCAGATCTATCTGATCTCATAGCCCTGCCACCTCCTGACAATTTATATTACAGCAGTCCTCCGGTCACGCCCTCAATGGGTCATAAAGCACATATTGGCTCAAAGAAAACTGTCTTTCAAAAATACTCAGGATGTCCTTGTTTCTTGGTCACCTCAAACCATCCCCTAATCCTGTATGTGATGCAGCAGCACTGGGGGCCCTGTGAGGTTAGGCGGGAGAGTTAGGATCCGCTTTCCTTCAGGACCTGGTGCTATCAGTGTGGTCTCTGATAATAAGAGGCCGCTTTATAAATCTGGTCACAAAGAGCTTAGTGTCGGGCAGTGCTATGGAAACAGAACCGGGCTGGCAGATTTTCTTGTATTGGACATATTGTCATAGACTTGAGTGAGAGAGTGTGGCTCATATCAACACGTTGCTTAGTAATTGGAGAGCTCCACTGTTTTACTGGAAAGCGAACCGTGAAACTAGAAAATATTTCATTGAGAATGTGAATTAAATCAAATGTGCAAATGAATGCTTCTTTTTTTACAGACTCCCCTTTCCACCCACTCTGAATTAGCTGCTGTTTGTTTATTTTGCCTTCGAGGAGAGCAGTAGCAAAAATCTCAAATTCCTCTCATTTTGCAGAAAAGGAAACCTGAGCCACAAGAATAATGACTTGTTTAATAAACATCTGTTTTAGACCAATGTACATATATTCTGAGCACATGTTTATATTTGGGAAGGCTGATCCTGACTCCTACATATCCTTTTTCATAAACAAAATATGTGATTTTCTTTACAGAAAGATAATACATATTAAATATAACTTAAAAACTAGAAAAATGAGAAAAACCATCCATGGCTCCCCCACCCCAACAGTCATAAATGACTACTGTTGGCATGTTGGTTAATTTTTTTCCCCATCTTTTCATCCCTAATATGTAAGAATTTTTAAATACAGTATTTGTATGTATACTCTAAATATATAATATAATCATTTGATTACCTGATATGCTATTATAAGTATGTTTTCATGTTTTTACATATTTGGCAAACATTTTCAACAGAATGGTAAATAAAAATAAGGACCCCTTTTTTAAATTTAGCATGGTTAGTAGTTTTTTTAAACGATTAAAAAAATTTTTTTTACTGAGAAAAAGTTTACATGCTGGTGAAGTCACCCTATTTAGTATACAATCCTGTGACTTTTGACAGATTCATACTTGACAAATGCATAACAAATACTTGTGATCATCACTGCAGTCAACATACAGAACAATTTAAAAATTCCTTTGTGTCCTTTTGTAGTCAACCTCTCCCCCTGCTCCCAGCTCCTAGCAACTGCTGACCTGTGTTTTATTCCTGTGGTTTCTTGCCTGTCCCAGAAGGTCATGGACATGGATTTACACAGTGTGCAGTCTTTGAGTCTGGCTTCTTGCACTTAGCTTAATGAATCTCAGATCCACCCTTGTTGTTGCACGTATTAACATTCTTTTCTTTTTATTGCTGTGTAGTATTCCTGGGCAGGGCTACACCACAGTTCGTTTATTCATTCCTCGTGTCGTTTCCAGTTTGGGTCAATTAAGAATCAAGTTGAAGGGAATTCCTTGGCTGTCCAGTGACTAGGGCTCTGTGCCTTCACCACCGAGGGCACGGGTTCAATCCCCGTTCTGGGAATTAGGATCCCATACGCTGTGCAGCACGCCCAGAAGAGAAAAAAGTCTGTTATAAACGTTCATGTACAGATTGTGTGAACGCGAGTTTTTGTGACTTCTCATCCCCCCCAGCCTTAGGCAATTGCTAATCTACTTTCTGTCTCTATGAATTTGCCTGTTCTGGGCATTTCGTATAAATGTGATTATATAACCTCTAGCCCGTTGTGACTGGCTTATTTCACTTCCTGTAATGTTTTTAAGATTTGTCATGTTGTAGCACACATCAGTACTTCATATCTTTTTATTGCTGTATAATAAATATACCATCGTGTGGATATCACCTTTTACTTATCCACTCGTCAGTTGGTGGACATTTGATTATTTCTATTTTTTATCTATTACGAATAATGCTGCTATGAACATTTAGGCACCAGTGTTAATGTGGATGTCTGTTTTCAGTTCTCTTAGGTAGATATCTAGGCATGGGTTTGCTGGGTCATATTTGAACTCTGTATTTGACTATCTGAGGAACTGCCAAATGATTTCCAGGACGGCTTACCATTTTACATTCACCCCAGCAATATATGAGCATTACAGTTTCTCCACATCCTTGTCAAAACTTGCTCTTATCTGACTTTTTGATGATAACTAACCATGCTAGTGAGCGTGAAGTAGCATCTCATTGTGATTTTGATTTGAATTTCCCCAACAACTAATTATATTGAGCATCTTTCCACATGCTTATTGGCCACTTATATATAATTTTTGGAGAAATGTTTATTTGAACATTTTGCCCATTGCAGACTTGCTTCCTTTTTCCATGTTGGCAGTTGGAGGGGGTCTTACCTGGCTTCCTCATCCTGCTTGACAGTCTCCAGTCAGAGCCCAGCTGACTCACTGTCCTGATAAGTCAATGAATCATAAGCCTGGTGACTCAGCCTTTTCACTGTTGTTAGCATAACAAGGAAGACTCTGCATACAGCCATGGAATTCATTTTCAGAAAGAAAATTCGCTGAAATTAGTTGATGAACACATTTTTATTCAGTACAGAGAAAGGTCACATTAAACTGAAAAATAGAAAATCAGAAATGACTTTATAGGTGGTATTTGAGGGAGGAAACAAGACCAACGTGCCCTCTTTGAGTGAAAGAGAATTATTCTCTTCCCCCAAGTAAGAAGTAACGGCTTCAGTAGTGGGTGGATTATTGAACTGAAAACGTGGCTAGATGACGGTGTGAACATAACAGAATGCTATTAAATGTGATTTTAATCTCTGACACACAAGGGGAATGACACAAAAAGTGAATATCTAGCAGTGTCAGGTTTTTATAAAGCAGTCTCCCAGACTTCAACTGCTTATGAACAAGCTTCATTTTTTGAATTTCAAACTTCAATAACCTATGCTAATACATTTTTGAAAACTTAATATATGAACGCAGCATTATGTTAAACATAGCAAGACAAAATTTGGTATGTGCTATTTAAAAGCTCACAGTTGGTGGGGCCTAAAATTTGTGTTTACATTTATTTATTCAATATTTCTTCAGTGTCTACCATGTAGTCGGTAAGTTAAAGGTAAATCAACATATCCTTTGTGCTCTGGTCTCACACTGGAATTTTCCCCCATTTCAGTGTCATGTTATGAAGGTGTTGGCATGGTTGACCATCTTCCGAACACTCTTTTTGCCTTCTCTCATTGTTTACAGAACAGTATGGGAGGTTTTGTCATCCTGCTTTACAGATGAGAAAACAGATCCAGAGATGTTAAGTCGTTTACAAACAGTGATACAGCCAGTAAGGGCCAGGATTTGAACCTGTGTCGTGTCACCATAAATCCGAGCTCTTTTCAGCATGTCATGCTCTGTATTGTGCCAAGAAAATGGTAAATCCTAAACTTTCATGAGATAGGGTTCAAGTGGAAGCTGCTTCTTCCCCCTGGCTTCAGTCTTATTTCCTTGGATACGAAAGGAAATGGGTTGATATTTTTGTAACCAGACTGATTGGGTGTAGATTGACAGTGTTTCAGGGTGTCACAGTCATGACAGACATGAATTGTTTAATGTGATGGTTAATTTTAATGTGTCAACTTGACTAGGCTACAGGGTGCCCAGATATTTGGTCAAACATTATTCTGAGTGTTTCTGTGGCGACGTCTTTGGATGAGATTAACATTTGAATCAGTAGACTGAATAAAACAGATTGCCCTCTCTAATGCAGGTGGACCTCCACCAATCAGCTGAAATATGAATGGAAAAAAAGTTGGCCATTTCATGAGTAAGAGAGAACTTTTCCTTGTTGACTGCCTTCAAGCTGGGATGTCAGCCTTTTCTGCTTTTGGACATAATGGAGACTTCTTGGGCTTTGAGCCCACCAGTCTTTGGATGGTTCTCATGTTTCTCAGACCTCCCGGCTGCTACCAGAACTACATTGGCTGTCCTGGGTCTCCAGTATGATAACCTACCCTGTAGATCTTGAGATTCATCATTGGTTATAATGACGTGAGCCAGTTCCTCATAGTAAATCTCTTTATAGATACAGAGTCACCATATATATTAGTTCTGTTTCTCTGGGAAACTCTGTGCCTATGAAGGCACTGGAGGACTCTTCTCTCCATCCCTCCCAGGGGGCGTTATCCCATGGGCCGGTGTTTCTAGCAAACAGGCAGAGGGAGGATCTAGCCAGACCACCAGGATCAGTCCTCTCAACATGGCCATGCTGCCACCTTCCACACGTCTGGGCTGTGGCTGAGTCCCAAGCTCTGAGCTAGGTGAGGAGTTGGCATGTAGCATCCTGAGCCTTGTGTCAGCAAGAGCTGGCAGCAGTGAATGTGGAAACCCAATGGCTGTCTGAAGGGAAAAGACAAGTGAGCCCAAACTCAGGAATCTCATCAACCCCCTTGCTTTACCATGAAAAAATATATTAAAAAAAGAGCCTACACTTTCCCAAGTCTTGACTCCAAATCATCTCTAGCTGTCCCTGTGTGGTACCATCCTGATTTGCCCACACTGCCCAGGTATGGACTTGTGATCTACAGAGATCCTACAGCATCCCCCGCTTGCTTTGTCCACAAAGCCAGGCATAAAGAGAGGACACAGTGGCCTGCCCTTGAAGAGAGCTCGAAAGAAATAGAGCATGTGCTTTGCTCTGTCAACAGAGCCTGGAGGATTTTTGCTGGTAATAGGAAGGAAAAAAAATCAATGTGGCTGTTTAAAATGTAACCGTGGCAGTGAAGCCGTATAGAAAGGTCATTGCAGGGAGGAGGTTCAAGGCCTTGGAGGATGCTGTGCCCCAGCCTATCGAGGAGAACTGCCCAAGAAAGCCAATTTTCAGAAAAGATTCGATTCCTCTCCATCCATCTTTCCCCTACTTGTGAATCATCTTCACTTCATCCCACACAGCATCAGCAGTAGATCCCAGATCTCGAGTACCCACCAGGTACTCCTGACTGCTGCTAGAACCACATGGATTGTCCTGGGTCCCCAGTTTGATGACCTACCCTGTAGATCTTGAGATTCATCATTGGTTTATTCAGCATGTTCCCTGCCTTCGAAAATCTGCTATAGACTTTACACACAAATATAGATGCAAAGATTATCTCTAGTTTACCCTTAAGGAAACTCAACCCAGCAAGGTTAAGCAACTTGTCCATTTGGACACAGATAGGGGAGTAGAAAAATTCCATTTAAGTCCAAGTGAACCTGATTTCAAAGCACACACTCTTTAGGTCTTAGCATGTCACTCCAGCCAAAGTCAGCCAAGAGGAGGTTTACCTGCTTCTGTGCATTAGAGTTGGTTGGTAATTTTGGAGCCTCTCGCAAGTACATCACTTGGGTATTTGGCTGCCATTCAGCCCCTAAGCCGGAGAAGGCAATGGCACTCCACTCCAGGACTCTTGCCTGGCAAATCCCACGGACGGAGAAGCCTGGTAGGCTGCAGTCCATGGGGTCACTAGGAGTCGGACACGACTGAGCGACTTCACTTTCACTTTTCCTCTCATGCATTGGAGAAGGAAATGGCAGCCCACTCCAGTGTTCTTGCCTGGAGAATCCCAGGGACGGGGGAGCATGGTGACGGGGGAGACAGGGAGACCCCTGTCTCTGGGGTCACACAGAGTCAGACACGGCTGAAGCAACTTAGCAGCAGCAGCAGCCCCTAAGCTACTCATGGGTCAACTCACTAGTCATCCAGGCAATATTAATGGGTGTATAAATGGCTGCTGAGTGGTGATAATTTTAGTCCTTGGTGACTGATTAAAGTTGCTTTAGAGTCTTTGTCCCTAGGTCTAATGTTCAGTGGTTCATTTCTCATTTAAGAGTGTGGCTTGTGTACACTGGGAATTTCATATCCAACTCAGAATTTGAAAGAAGATATACAAGCCCTTTCGTGGTACCTGACTGTTTTGTATGTTTTTTTCCCCTAGATCTATAAAGAAGTTCTAAGCTTGAGGCTGTCAGTAGGAGTGAAAAGAAGGTAAGAAAACATGCCTGTGACTTATAGTTGATCTTAACCAAGGTTCCTCCATCTCCACAGGGCTGCATCTGCGGATTCAACCCAGCACAGATCAGGTAGTACTGTCACACCCATCGCTGATAAAAACCCGTGTAGGAGTGACCCTGTGCAGTTCAAACCCATGTTGTTCAAGGGCCAGCTTTACGTGCATATACATATCCCATTTTGCTTATCCATTCGTCTCTCAGTGGACACTTAGGTGACCTATTAGATATTGTTAAAGAGTGTTCCTATGAACCCGGGTGTGTGGTTTTGTCCTGTTTTTACAAATAAGGATCTTCAGGTTCAGAGAAGTGGGGTAACCGTGTCACATCTCATAGTCACCATGTGATAGAGCTTGGTGAGCTGAATGATCAGGGAGGTAAGGGAACTCTGCACTTTTCACGGAGCCCAAGCTCCTCTGGTCTGCGTCCAGGGTGGAGGTGGATGGAACAGCTCGCGAGGCGGGGCTCAGGGCTCAGCTGCCAGTGCTCCCTGGCGGAGGTCTTGCAGAGGCAACTGGAGGGATGCTTGTGGGAGTGACAGGTCCTCTCCCTCCCCGTTGCCCACAACCCAGAGAAGAGGAGAACCAGTGGTGACCTGTGCCAAGGGTGGCCTGGGAAGAGAAGGGACCATCCTGAGAGCTTTCCTTCTGAAGGCGTGAGCAGGAGACGCTATTGAGAGAAGGGAACACGGGCAATGTTGGGTATGGAAGTCTGGGTCTGTGTGCCTCGTCTTTAAGGGACCATCTGCAGTGTGATCCGTAACCAGCGGCATCAGCACCACCTGGTGAAAATGCAGACCCCAGGCCCCACGCTAGAGCAGAGGAGTCACACCCAGATTTTACAAGTTCCACAGCCGTCTGAGCAGACTTTAAAGTTGGAGGCATGCTGCCTTAGAGGCCTTTGAGGCACACATTTATGACATTTCTTCATTGTTAAATTTCATAAAGTCCTCACCAGACAGGGCTGATGGTGCAGACAATGAGCTGCCTGTTTTTGCTATTTCCTGGAGACAGAGGTGAGCCCCCGTGGGGAGAAGGGCATGTCCTCCAGAGACAGGGAGCTGGCCAGAGGGGACGAGAGACTGCGGGAGGGGAGGGAGGAGCGAAACCGGAAAGCATCACTTCTGTTGAGTAAAGTTTCAATTCTGCAAGGCATCTACTTTAGAGACTTACTTAATCTCCAAGTAACCCTCTGAGGAATTCACTGTGTTTACACCATTTTGTAGATAAGAAGAAAGATTCAGAGAGGTGACATGCCTTACCTGGGGTCACACAGCTAAGTGGCCAGCTCTCCCTGAAGACGGTTGTCCCAAATGTGGCTCTTTCCCTTGCTGCCAAGTGTCAGGTTTGGTGCTTCAGTCCCAGTGCCAATTCCTCGGTCTTAGGACACTCAGCCAAGGGTGACAAGGTCAGCCATTGCTCCCAGGCTGGGAGCAGAGTGTGTGGATTTAAGGAATTAGAATAATGAGCCAGTGTGCCCTTCAGTCATAGCTTAGTTCCAGGCACATATGGGTCACCCAATAGGCATGTGTTGAATGAATGAATAGAAGAAAGAACAGGTGTCTGGCCTGTTCTCCTGATTCTTAGACGCTTGGTTGTTATTGTTCAGTCACCCAGGAGTGTCCGACTCTGCAACCCCATGAACTGCAGCACTCCAGGCCTCCCTGTCCCTCACCATCTTCCAAGATTTGCCCAAGTTCATGTCCATTGCATCGGTGATGCCATCCAGCCGTCTCATCTTCTGATGCCCTCTTCTCCTTCTGCCCTCACTCTTTCCCAGCATCAGGGACTTTTCCAGTGAGTCAGCTGTTCACATCAGGTGACCAAAATACTGGAGCTTCCGCTTCTGCATCAGTCCTTCCAACGATTATTCAGGGTTGATTTTCCTTAAGATTGACTGGTTGGATCTCCGTTAGACCCCTGGAGACACCTGTAAATCACCTGTTTTCAACTTCCCGTGTGTTGCCAGGAGCCAACACTAGAATCAGAGGGTCCAGAGTTTCAATCCAGTGCATTCATCATTACCTCCCGCTTCTCTTGTCAGGAAGCAGCAAAGATCAGTTTCAATTACAGATTTTATTTTCGTCCTGGCCTGTGCTATCTCTGTATATCGTCTCATCGCTGTCTGTGCATTTGGTAGTTTCCACAGGCCCTACTGCTGCAAGGGGAAGTCCTGTGCTGTTTCTGCTCGATCCCAGTTCCTGCCCTATCCCAGTTCCTGCCCGAGGGAATATCTGTCTCCTTAGACAGAGGATCTGGGGGTGGGGCAATGCTGTTACTTTTTTTCCCCTCTCTCTTTTCTCTCACTGCTTTGCTCAGAAGGCAGCCCAAGTCACAGGCGGGTCTGTCTCTTGGGCCAGAGGAATCAGGAAAAGAAGCTGGAAAATGTGGGGGAGATGCTAGGAAGAAGAGAGTACTTCTGTGGAACATATATATACCTAATAGTGGAATTACTGGGTCAATGTTTGGATTCTTCTTATGGTTTTCTTCGTATTTCCCTGATGATTAATTTGCATTTCCCTGCATATTTCATATATTTTACATATGAAAAGTGCCCATGTCTCTATTGAGTTGCCCTTTTCACTGATTTGTGAAAGGTGTTTATATTATCAATATATGAACTGCAAACATTTTCCCCAGCTCTGTGGGGACTTTTTCACTTCCTTAAAGGGGTTTTGATGACTAAAAGTTTTAAATTTTTCTCTTTTTTCCCCCTCTTTTAATAAGGAGGGAAGATTAGAGAAGGGTCTTTCTCTAAAAATTCTTAGCTTTTCTGAATGCCAGCTTATCAATTTTCCCCTGAAGCACTCATGCTTCCTGTTACCCTTTGAAGAAATCTTTGCGTACTTGAAAATCATAAACACATGTTTCCCTATGCTATCTTCGAGAAGCTTTAATGGCTTCATATTCACATTTAAATCAGTAATCTATCCGGAGTTGGGTTTTGTGAATAGTGTGAGACAGGGGATCTTACACCATTTATTGGAGAGACCCTACTCCCCAAACTGTACAGCAGCGTTAGCTTTATGACAGTCCGATAAAGCCCATATGTGGATCTCTTGCCAGACTCTCCACTCTAGTCCATTGATCTATTTACCCAAACTTGCATTCATTCATGCAGTTGTAAGTTGCCTCAATATCCACCAACTTTGTTCTTCAATAGTGCTTGGCTAGTCTTACACGTTTCCATTTCCTTAAGATCCACTTGTCAGTTTCTCCCCAAGGAACACCTTTCTGAGATTTGACTCTGTATTGAATCTAAACATCAGTTTGGAGGAGAACTGACATTTTCACAATATTGAGTGCTCTGTTTCATGAACATGGTATATTCCCTCTATTTTTTTTTAAAGGTATCCTTTAAAGTCTCCTATGCTGAATTTTAGTTTTCACTGGGGAGGTCTTGAACATATTTCATTATATTTATTCCTAAATCTTTGCTATACTTTATGCAATTGTACTTGTAAAGTAAAATTTAAACTTTATTTTCTATAATGTTTCTATAAAGAAATACAGTAGGTATTTATGCACTGCCCTTGTAGCTCAAGGACTTTTAGAATTCACTTACTAATTATAAAAATTCACTTATTAATTCTTCAGTTCAGTTCAGTTCAGTTGCTCAGTCGTGTCCAACTCTTTGCGACCTCATGAATCGCAGCACGCCAGGCCTCCCTGTCCATCACCAACTCCCGGAGGTCACCCAGACTCACGTCCATTGAGTCAGTGAGGCCATCCAGCCATCTCATCCTCTGTCGTCCCCTTCTCCTCCTGCCCCCAATCCCTCCCAGCATCAGAGTCTTTTCCAATGAGTCAACTCTTCACATGAGGTGGCCAAAGTACTGGAGTTTCAGCTTCAGCATCATTCCCTCCAAAGAAACCCCAGGGCTGATTTCCTTCAGAATGGACTGGTTGGATCTCCTTGCAGTCCAAGGAACTCTCAAGAGTCTTCTCCAACACCACAGTTCAAAAGCATAATTCTAATAATTCTATTAATTCTCCGTCTATGTCTTTCCCTACTCTTCTTCATCCCTCACCTCTGCCCAATTTGGTAGCAATGCATGGAAGAGAAATGAAATTCACCTCATCCCATAGCCCTTAATATGTCAAAAGTATGATGAGTACTGGGGCAAAGCATGGTCTAAAGTCTGGGCTTATGATCAAGTTTGATCTTTCTGTCAAACTTTATTTAGCAACCTCCATTATAAGTGGGTTGAATTTGTGAGGCTGCACTCACTAATGCTTCCTTATATTCTCTGTGTTATATGGGAGATATTTGGTGTGACAGCTATTATTACTAGTCAAATGTTAAAAAGGATTGATGGGGAACTTGATGCTGCCACAAATACAAAAGCCGACCACCTCGTCCTGTGTGCTGCAGACCATGACGGGGACCATCTCTTTAAATTGCATTTGCTTCATTAGCTGAAGCAGCTCAAGATCATGCAAGCTCACTCTAATTTATCTTGGTTTGTTGTCATCCTGTGACTCAGGAAGGGGACTGCATTTCTGTTTCCAATTAAGGCTTGATGAACTCCGAGGCAAGGAACCAGGGTGGAAAGCTGGTACTAGGGAGGCAAGAGGATTAAACCTGGTGGAGCATAGCCAAGAGCATTTAGCAAACCCAGGCATCCTTCATCGGAGTCTGCTCTGTGCCTGTGACTCTGCCTCAGAATAGCAACAGGAAAAATAGCAAATAGAAAATCTCCCGATCTCCAGGAGGGCTCTGCACACCCCCTCACTCCTCCCCAGTCCACAGACCCTTCTTAAATGTCTGTGCCATGACCTGGAGGGGAAAGGCACTCAGAGACAATGTTGTGTAGGAGAAAGAGCAAAGTTTTTGGAATTAGACCCCCCTAAATTGGACCCTGAGCTCTTTCACTCCTAGCTGAGTCACCTTGAACCCACTCTCTCTCCTCGCTGAGCCTGTTTCTTCAACTATGGAAAGGTGATCATGATACTTGCTTGGCACCATGGGCCCTACCCTCTAGCATGGCACCGGCTGACATGAGCTGAGTCTCAGCTTAGGCTCTCCAGCTGGCTTCACTCATCTTCACTGGCCACCTGGACACCACTGTGGTTTGAGTTTGCAAGCCTTGACCTGGCCCAAGTACCAAGCCACTTCCTGTTTCTGTGGAGAACATGATGAATGAGCCATTGATGAGTGTAGCCATCTGTCTCTCAAGCTCTTTTTAAAATGCCCCCAATCATGGGTGTCCTCTGCAAGCCACAAGGGCAGAAACCATTGGTGGGCCGAGAGTCCGGGATAAAAGTCTTCCTGAAGGACTCCCTGGAGGGTGGGCTTCGGATCAGCAGATTGGCATCACTTTACACTTGTTAGAAATGCAAATTCTTAGGCCCCTCTGAGACTACTGAATCAGAAACACCAAGCAGAGCCCAGCAACATTTGCTTCAGCACGCTCTGCGGGTTCCTGGAATGCAGGCCGACGTTTGAGAACTGCTGGTCTGAGCAAGTGCTGGAAGCAACACAGACCCAGCTTGCTAGTCTTCTCCTGCCTGGGACTGAGGAATAGCTGCGGGACTCTGGGTTGCTCACCTAGGGCCATGGGGCAGTCTGTGAGCTTCTCACAGGTCTATCAGGAGGAGGCCCGTTGAGGAACAGGACACACAGCTTCCTCGTGAACGTCTAGTCCTTCAGCCAGCTGCTCAAGCCTTTCCAAATGGCATCTAGACTGCTCTGCTGTGCTCCAGCTCTTCTTGTCCCTTGTGTGGACACTCCCCATTTGTTCACGTCTCCACTGACCTCTTAGTATTCTGACGGTCCTTCCAAAGTGTAAAGGTCCAGGTCCGCTTTCCCAAAATGTGCTCCTGTTGACGCCAGTCAGTGATGCTGAAAGTAAGCTCTGTGGTCAATGAATGTGGGAAGTTGTGGCTTACATGGCTCCCCTGGTGCGAGATCTACCGTAATGTTTAATAATATCCATTGTAAATTCCCAAGAAAGTAGACTTAAGAGAGAGAATTTTCAAGACTGATTTAAACACAAAACATTTACCCTGTATTTTGAAGGATGTTTTCTGTGGGTCACACTTTCAGAGAAGTATGTGTTGTCGTATACTTCCTCACGCAGTCATTTAGGTTTATTTACGAATCCAGGCTCTCCAGTAGGCAGATTATACAGCTGTCCCACTGTGCTAACACCAAGCTCTGGGTATCTTAGGTATCTTTGATGCTGCTGTTTTCCATTTGAATAACATTTCTGAAGCAGCCATTTAGTCTTTGCAGTCTCTCTCTAATCACTGTGATTGAAGTCATCTCTAAGATCCAGATGCTTTAAGAGCCAGGTTGGGCAGTAGATTCCTCAGATGTTCAAAAGTGATATTTATAGAAGGAGCTGAACCAGAGTCTTGGTGTCCTGATCACTGGTTCTGGGGGAGGAACAGGTCTTGGGGGTTTTTCCCATATGCCCACGTGTCTCACTGTTGACAGAGGGAGTAACATGAGGGTCTAGGCAACAGCAGGAGTCTGGTTGTTCCTGTTCCCCATTGTCCAGCATTAGAAATACTTAGATTTCATAACACTTTGTACACCTCAAACTTACAGTGTTATATGTAAATTATATTTCAATAAAGCTGGAGGTGGAGGAAAGAAAAAGTTATCTTTCACTAAGCACAACGCAGGAATTCTGGCTTATCTGGATGCCTAGAAGGTGTCTTTCTTATAAAAGAAGGGCTGGTTGCAGAAATGGAAATGTAGAGAGAAGGGCCATGAGGAAAGTTATTCCTTATTCCCATCTCTCAAAACACCTGTCATCAAATCACAAACCACTGGACAAATGCAATGCGACATCTTAGCATCTGGAAGTGGGATTCCCTGGTCACTTAGGGGCTTGAAGTCTGGTCAGGACACTGCCACTGCCTAGCCATTAGGTCTGCCTACCTCGGTTCCACTGGAGCAAGATAGTTACAACGTTCAAAGTATTATCTGAATTCCTCAAGAGAATCTATTTTTAGCACAATGATACATTTCTTTGCTGATCCTCCCCCAGCCCCGCATTTGCTCCAGGACACCTAGATCCTGAAGGGAACTTACTTCGGTGATTGCTGTGCTTGCAGGAAATAGGGGAAATCTCCAAGGAACCCTCCTTCCTAAAGAAAGGGTACTAGACTCAGAGCTAGAACCAGAGCTGGGAGCAGAAAGTAGTGAATAAGCTGAAAGAACGAGGCTGCCCCCAGGGCAGCGCTGATAGCAGTGCTGTGGTTTGCAAACCTGATAGGAAGTCTCAGCCACAGCAAGGAGGAGAGCTGAATGGAAATCTCTGCATCACACCCAGCCGGCATTGATCCTCCGATTCTCGTGCATGCCGTGTTCTTGTATTTCAGTAACTGCAAAATATAATCTCCCTGTGCCCTCCACTCTTCCTTTTCAGGATTTTTGTGTCTGTTCTCATAAGCTTATTTTTTAGATGGATTTTATATTGTATATCGCATTCTAACATGATTTTACAGATTGTCTTGGGAAAGACATACACTTTTACAATGTCAAATCTTCCCATGTATGAACAGGATGCGTTGGGAGGTATTGTCTTCTGGAATAAAGGTCTCTCATTGCTGATAAACGCCACCACTGTGCAGTGACAAAGATGTCTTTGGTGAGAGAGATTTGGTTCAACGTGTTGTTGAAACCAAAGGGCATTCCATTTAAAAGGCACTCATTGTGGTCATCCCCATCTTCCTTTCTCCTTTTTCTTTTCTTCTTCTCCCCTTTTCTTTTTCTCTTTTTTTTTTTTTTTTTTTTTTTTCTTTTTCTCTCTTTTCTTCTCCTTTCCCCTTTTGTCGTCTTGTCCTCTTTTGTGTGTGGGGGGGGGGGGGGGGGGGGGGGGGGGGCAAAAGAAAGAGGAAAAAAAAAAAAAAAAAAAAAAAAAAAAAAGGAAAAACAACAAATAACACACAAGGGAATTCCCATAAGGTCTTCTTGAAACTCAAGCACGAGGATGTATAAAGTAAAAAAACCTAAGTTATGGAAGCCTCAGTCATGAGTGAGAACCCACAGGATGGCTACTTACAGCTTTCACAATAAAAATAAAATGGGACCTAATCAAACTTAAAAGCTTTTGCACAACAAAGGAAACTATAAGCAAGGTGAAAAGACAGCCTTCAGAATGGGAGAAAATAATAGCAAATGAAGCAACTGACAAACAACTAATCTCAAAAATAGAACTTCTACAGCTCAATTCCAGAAAAAAAATGACCAATCAAAAATGGGCAGAACTAAAAGACATTTCTCCAAGAAGACATACAGATGGCTAACAAACACATGAAAAGATGCTCAATATCACTCATTATAGAGAAATGCAAATCAAAACCACTATGAGATACCATTTCACGCAATCAGTATGGCTGCTATCCAAAAGTCCACAAGCAAAATGCTGGAGAGGGTGCGGAGAGAGGAACCCTCTTGCACTGTTGGTGGGAATGCAAACTAGTACAGCCACTTTGGAGAACAGTATGGAGATTCCTCAAAAAACTGCGAATAGAACTGCCTTATGATCCAGCAATCCCACTGCTGGGCATATCACGGACAGAATTGAAGAGACACCTGTACCCCAATGTTCATGCAGCACTGTGATGCAGCGTGGAAGCAACCTAGATGTCCATCCACAGATGAATGGATAAGCAAGCTGTGGTACATATCACAATGGAATATTACTCAGCCATTAAAAGAATAATTTGAATCAGTTCGGGGTGGATGGAACTGGAGCCTATTATACAGAGTGAAGTAAGCCAGAAACAAAACACAAATACAGTATACTAACGCATATATATGGAATTTAGAAAGATGGTAAAAATAACCCTATTTACGAGACAACAAAGAGACACTGATGTATAGACCCAGACTTTTGGACTCTGGGACAGGAGAGGGTGAGATGATTGGGGAGAATAGCATTGAAATATGTATAATATTATATCTGAAATGTATTAATTGTTCAAACTAAACACTATCATGTTACAATTTGTTCATACTAGATGTTTGTAATGTTTCTGATAATCAATAAAAGAGATTCTTGATTAAAAAAAAAAAAAAAAAAAAAGATAAAAAAAAAAACAGAAAATAGTAAGTGTTGGCAAGGATGTGGGGAAATTGGAACCCTTGTGCACTGCTGTTGGGAATGCAAAATATTGCAGTGCTTTGAAAAACACTGCAACGGTTCCTAAAAAGTTAAAAACAGAGTTAGCGTATTTTCCAGCAATTCCACTCATTGAAAGCAAAGACTCAAAGAGGTATTTGTATACCTAGGTTAACAGCAACATTTTGCACAATAGTCAAAAGGCAGAAGCAAACCCTAGTGTCTACTGTGTGATGTGTGGTAACAAAGTGTGGTGTGTGTGTGTGTGTGTGTGTGTGTGTATGTATATATATATATAGCATACATACATACAGTGGTATATTATTCAGCCTTAACAAGAAAGGAAATTCTGACATGTGCCACAGCATGGATGAACCCTGAGGACATTACTTTGAGTGGAATAAGCCCGTCACAAAAGGACAAATACTGTATGGTTCCACTTATATGAAGAACCTAGAGCAGGGAGATTCATAGGGAGAGAAAGTAGAGTGGTGAGAGTCAAGACTGTTGGGGAGGGGGAAAAAGGGAGTGAGTGCCTAATAGGTACAGAGTTTCAGATTTGCCAGATGGAATGCGTTTTGAAGATGGATGGTGGCCATGACGGTTGTATAACAGTATGAACGTACTTGATGCCACTTAAAAATAGTTAAGATGGAAATTTTATGTGTATGTTATTTTACTGCAATTAAAAATAAAAATAATTTAAGAAAAAAATTTTTAAAAAGATGAGTGAGGAAAACTGTGCATGTTCAGGGAACTCTGTGGGGGAAGAACAGTGACAGGGGGCACAGAACAGAGGCACCTGGCCTGCCAGTGGTCAGTGGAGAGCAGCTCTGGGGCATAGAGCTGCCTCAGCAGCAGACTTAATCACCCAGCTCGTGGAGGCTGGGCGGCTTAGGGAAGGTCTCCAGGCTGGCAGAATAATGGTCCGAAGAGATGGGGGAAGGGATAGTCAGGGAGTTGGGGGCGGACATGTACACACTGCTATATTTAAAATAGATAACCTACCAGGACCTACTGTATATCACAGGGGACTCTGCTCAAGGTTATGTGGGCAGCCTGGATGGGAGGAGAATTTGGAGTTGCTCCGCTGTGTGTCTGAAACGATCACAACGTTGTTAATTAGCTATACTCCAATAAAATATACATAAAATATAAAACTAAAAGTTTTTTTTAAAAAAAGAAGAGACTTCCTATAAGCATATTCCAGAGCCCACCACCACATTTATCTTGTCATTGGGTATGTTCATGAACTTCCTGAAACCTAAACATCACTCCTGATTTATGGATTTCCTTGCTTTCTCCTTCTCCCTCTCACGACTCTCTTAGGTGCTTTGACTTTTGACCTTGCTACTACTGACAGATGCTGCAGCTCACACCCAGCTCCGGCCATCCTCCGTGGAACTCAGGTGAACAATTTCTCTGCTTCAGAAGCTTTCAGTTCCCGTTGCAGAAGGTCACATTATTAATTACAATAGGCCCAAGCACATTTGGGGAGGTAACTCTGTTACCTTGCAGAAACTGTGGAGTTGACACTTCATTAATTGAAAGTGTAGATGCTGGCATTGAGCGTCCATAGAAATCCATTAAATTGTATCTAAACGTAATCTAAATGCTGAGAAGAAAGGGGGTCCAAAATGCTTCCAGTAGAATTCCTGCAAAAATCATGACTCATTAAAACCAAGCTCTGTTATCTCAGCCCCAACAGTGGTTCATAAATATAAAAGAGCCTATTTTCTTAGTCACATAGTTTTTGTTTTGGGAAGTACAGTTATTTATTATAAAAAGATAGCATTTATGTTAACATGTAAGGGGTTGGTTTATTTTCAGTGAATTAATACATATTTGTAATGTCTTGCTATTCATTTCTAGTATGGTAAATATCAGTCAAAATAGCCCATATCAACAGTGTCTTTTGGGGGTTCCTTAATAACTCATAAGAGTATAAAGGAGTTCTGAGTAAAGAAGTGAAGTGAAAGTCGCTCAATCGTGTCTGATTCTTTGCAACCCCATGGACTATAGCCTGCCAGGGTCCTCTGTCCATGAAATTCTCCAGGCAGGAATACTGGAATGGGTAGCCATTCCCTTCTCCAGGGGATCTTCCCAACCCAGGGATCAAAACCAGGTCTCCCACATTGCAGGTGGATTCTTTACTGTCTGAACCACCAGGGAAGCCCAAGAATACTGGAATAAGTAGCCTATCGCTCCTCCAAGGGAACTTCCCAACCCAGGACTCAAGCCAGGGTCTCTCGCATTGCAGGTGGATTCTTTACTGACTGAGCTACCAGGGAAGCCCATAA
This sequence comes from Tragelaphus eurycerus, assembly GCA_935064755.1. Taxonomy (NCBI): domain Eukaryota; kingdom Metazoa; phylum Chordata; class Mammalia; order Artiodactyla; family Bovidae; genus Tragelaphus; species Tragelaphus eurycerus. Next base: position 28,027,992 of record CAKXYN010000001.1, on the reverse strand, counting down.
GAGGGTCCTGAGACCAAGCATTAAAGGAAGCACTCAGCGTAGAAATCCCCCAGGGAAGAGGAGAGATGTTGGCTCCCCCAGCCCAATATGCAGGTGGTGATTCTCCAGGTTTACAGTACTGACGATAAGCAGGACCAACAGGAGCCAAATGTGAGAACTGCGCCTGACACTCAGGGCCGTGTGGGAGGCACTGGGCTTGTCTCCATGGCACTTGGTGCTGGCACTGTGGCCAGGCAGCCCTTGTTATTTCATCCCCTCCCTCGTCCCCACAGGTCACCTCTGAGAGTAAGAACTGTGGTCTCCGAGTCCTCTCTGCCCACACCTTCTGCCCCTATTTTCTGCCCCTGGACGGTGCCCCCTGGAATCTGGCCAGACTCCTCTCCTGGGTAAGTGCCCATGTGACCGTCCATACTGCTACACATACCGTCCATGGATATCATTCTTCTAGCAAGGCCAGCACGCTCTACAGCGTGTGTTAGCTGCTTGGCGAAATGATTTATTGTCATTGTCATGGTTACTATTCAGAGATTATATTCGAGTTCACTTTGCCTTTCTGAAAAGTGAAGATGATATTCCCTGACTTCCCTCCTCCCTGGGTTGCTTCAGAAGACAAACTGGTTAATGTGTCACTCAAATACGTGCTTAGGGCCCAACCATCAGAGGTGGTCCATTCAGGATGCAGGAGGGAACATGCAGCTTCCCTCTGTGGAGTCAGGCTGGCTGGTTTGATCCTGATGCGATCGCCAAGCAGTGAACTGATCTGGGTGACGTCATGTAACTTTCCTGTGCGTGTCCATCTGTAAAGGGAAGCGGCAGACACCCCTGAAGTTCAGGGCTGTTGTGAGGATAAACTAAGATGAGGCATGGAGCTCTGTGTGTGGGTGCCTTGACAAAGGAAGCTTTCAGTGGAGGCTCTTTTTTGTAACATGAAGGGAGACACCTGGTTTTATTATAAAACTCCACTGGAAGGGGATATCGTCTCTATTTCTGAAACTCTTTGCTCAATGAAGGGGATCGAGTGTCTGGACAGGATGCAGGGCCCATTCATTCTACAATTGATGGGGAATCAGGAAACCGCCTAAGCAGGGGAGAGGTTTCTTAAAAAGATACGTCGGGTTCCTGTGCATGGAGACTGTTCCATGGAGACCATGTACTGAGGAGGCAGACAGGAAGGAGCTGCAATGGTGCAAGAGGGCAGAAGTGGTTGGTTCTAGCTGGGAAGTGGAGGTGATGGGCTTTGGTGACTGGGTGGATGATGTTGGAGCTGAGGAGAGGAAGGGGTGTAGAGTGACTTCATATCTTGAGTCAGAATAAATAGTGTTTTCCTTTTGCTGACTTGGGCTCTGGAGAAAGTCAGGGAAACAAATGTTCAGTCTTGACCTTGTGGAATTTAAGACTTTTCCAAGTAGTGCTTGCCAGCATCCTTCCTTCTCCACCTGGCCCCACTCAAACCTCCTGCAAACCCCAGGCCTGCAGCTGCCTAAGAAGCTGAGAGCCCTTTGGATAGTGTTCATCCCTCTAGGGGCATGACTTCCTTCCTTATGGGAAGCTGGGCCAGCTCACAACATGTGGGCCGCTTCTGCCCCCGTCAGCAGACACCTGGCCCCGAATCCCTTCTGTTTGAGCTAAGGGAGGCCTGGACTCTGCTGCCCATTGAAGACCCCTGCTTAGGAGCCAGAAGCACACAGAACCTCCTCCTCCAGGGAGTCCACATGTCACCAACCTCCTTTTCAGAAAGAACAGGTGATCAGGTCACACAGCTCATAAGAAACAAAGCCGGAATCCCACGTCAGGGCAGTTAGACTCCAAACCATTCCTCCTCCTCTGCTTGGCCTTGGCTCTGGGATCTTCTCTGAGCCCCTTGGCCCGGAACTGCTAGACCACCTGGGCCGCTGTCTAGATCCGTCTTCCCAGTTCTTTGCAGACCCTGTCACCACACACACACCTCCTAGGAGAACCATGTGTGCTCCCGGAGATGCAGAAATCCCTGTCCACCCACAGTGTTCAGTCATTCAGCAAATGGTCACTGAAGGCCTCTACATGGTAGCGAACCTCACACGCACACACACACACACACACACAAGGAAGTCTGCTTACTTTCCTTCCCCTATTGATTTGTGCAGCTCAAATTGGCCTGGTTTTACTCCTAGACCCAGGAAGAGGCCCTCATTTACCCATCATCTTTCAAAGCAGAGTGAGCAAGCAATATTCATTTGAGCCTACTAAAGATAATTTAAAAGTAGCCCAAGAAGTTTACCTCAAGGGCAGGGCCATGGATTTTTTTTTATCCACCCTCCCTTCCCCACAGACAGAATCCAGGAAATGCCTTTATGTGAAGAAACAGTTTGCTGAGCACTGGAATAGTGCAAATGAGATTATAGGGAAACTGTTTAATCTTCCCAACAGAATAATTCCCACTCAGCATTCTTAAACTGAGCATCTCATAGGGGAAAAAATTAATGCTTATTATAAATCAGCCTTATCTGTTTCTTAGTGCATTTTCCAAGTCCCAACCACTTCTTTAAAGATATAGGATAACCCAGGCCACTCTGATTCAGCCTCTAAGACAGAGTTGGTTCTGTTTCTGTGTTTGCACAGACCATTCATCTTCAGAAAAGGGTGTTCAGCCCTAACCCTGCCCTCCAGCACTTCCAGACCTGCCATTCTGCTTTGTGGAAACTTTCCATCACCACCAAGCAAGCAAGGCAATTCCACAGGAAGAGCAGATGATGAGAGAGTTGGCCAAGACACAGGGCAAACTCATCAGATAGATGTCTTCTTCTTTATGACTCTTTTTTTCAACACCAGTTGTCTCCTGAATGAGTGAAAGTGAATTATGAGTATTATTAAATCAGTTTTCAACTCTTGCCAGTTCTGTGAACCTGGCTTCGCACGATCTGCTCCTGAAAACAGTGCATCTTTTCTCGATGCGGGCGGATGGGTTGGGAGGGATAACAGAGGACGAAATGGCTGGATGGCATCACTGACTCAACGGCCATGAGTTTGAGCAAGCTCCGCGAGATGGTGAAGGACAGGGAGGCCTGGTGTGCTGCAGTCTGTGGGGTGGCAGAGTTGGATGAGGGAGAAGGCAATGGCACCCGACTCCAGTACTCCTGCCTGGAAAATCCCATGGACGGAGGAGCCTGGGAGGCTGCAGTCCATGGAGTCACTAAGAGTCGGACAGGACTGAGCGACTTCACTTTCACTTTTCACTTTCATGCATTGGTGAAGGAAATGGCAACCCACTCCAGTGTTCTTGCCTGGAGAATCCCAGGGATGGGGGAGCCTGGTGGGCTGCCGTCTCTGGGGTCGCACTTCTGGGACTGAAGTGACTTAGCAGCAGCAGAGTTGGATGCGACTGGAGAATTAGTGATTTCCTCCCTAATGAGTGTCAGAGCAGCAGAGCCTTGTTAGAGAAGGGACCCGATGTGACGCTGAAAAACCATGGGAGCAGAATGTCTGGGACCAACCCTCCCCTTCTCTCCTCACCAGGGCCCTTAGTAGGACTCTGGGCTTCTGGACTGGGGTTGACCCCTGACTCTCTTCTTACTGAAGTTTATCTAAAGCAGCTTCTGGTGGGTGGTGAGCAGCAGTCAGCTTACCCCTGCAGGGGAGGAGGGTCAGGAGGCCTGAAAATAAGAGAGAAGAGAGAACCAACCCAGCTAGAAAGCACACAGCCTCGGCGTTGTCCCCTCAGCCTTCACGTTTTTCCCCGCTGTCATCTTCCTTTGCTCTGAGTCTTTCACTTTCATTCTTTATTTTTTTTTTTTTGCATTGCTCATATATCTCGAACTTCCCTCAGATCTTCTTTGTGAACAAGGTAAGGTTTACAGGAATAAGTGAGGACGAGTGAGGGACCGACCTACCTCACAGCATCCTCTAAACCAATGTAAGGATGTTTCCCCATCTGCTTGGAAAAACATCCTTACAGAGCCAGAAGGGGCCTGACCTGAGAATTCTCTGCCACTGGAAGGAGAAGCTGATGATAAACCCCGTCACTTGCTTCCTTTCATGAGCTCAGCCACTGACTGTTAGAAGACTCATATCCAGTGGCCCAGCTAGGAGGAATCTGCCCACAGCAGGCCACCCCGGGTCCCTGTGGACCCCACTCATAGTGGGGCTGTAGGAAGTACATCCAAGGTCGACTGTCCCTCCATTTCTGATCACACTGGCCCAGCTGGTGGCCATCTGAAGGCTGACTCTGGATGAGGTGCTTCTGTAGAGTGCGCATCTGCAGGATACCCAGGGCTGTCTGGTAGGTCTTTGGGGCCAAAGAGAGCCTGCTTAGCTTCTTCCACCTCTGCCAACAGCAAAATGTACTGTCAGTACCACAGTCTTTGGGCAGAGAATGCCTTGGGCACCAAGGCAGAAATCCTATAACGGGCAAGGCTCTCGGCCAAGCACATTTAAATAGCACTGGTAATAGCGTGAGGACCTTCGTCTCCCCAATACAGCATTCTTTGTAAACAGGGATCTTGCCAGCTGGGCAGGAAGCCACCATCTCCCTACATTTTGTGGAGAGGGGGTTGTAAGTGCGGATTCATCCAGGACACTAACCAAGGTCATACCGTTGGTCTAGGACAGAGGTGACTTCTTTCTGTGAGGCTGGTGTCCTATTTACAAGGACATCTGCCTTCAGGCACTGTCAGTGCTGGGTGGAAGCTGCCATCAGCCTGTGACAGGACTCACTCTACAAATGTGCTTATCTGGAGAAACTCTGTGACAGGAGGGCTTCCCTGATGGCTCAGAAGGGAAGGAGTCTGCCCACAGTGCAGGAGACCCAGGTTCGATCCCTGGGTCGGGAAGATCCCCTGGAGAAGGGAATGGCTCCTCACTCCGGTATTCTTGCCTGGAGAATCCCACGGACAGAGAGCCTGGGGAGCCACAGTCAATGGGGTCACAGAGTCGGGCACAACTGAACGACTTTCACTTTCACTTTCTTTCTGTGATAGAAAGAAAGGAGGGCTTCCCGGCGGGGCCTAGTGATTAAGACCCCATGCTCCCACTGCAGGGGCTGCAGGTTCGATTCCTGGTCAGGGAGCTAAGATCCTACATGCCTCATGGCTTGGCCCCAAAACAAACAACCCTGTGACAAATCCTTAAAGGAAATATTCTGCTGTAGAGTACGTCTACCCACCTATGTCCCCATGAAAGCACCTCTCCACTCCCCACATCCACCCTGCCCTTGCTTTACCACTGTTTATCACTTCTGGGAATCACAGAATTCCCTATGGAGGCTCTGGCAGGTGGGGTGGGCTGCAACCTCAGATACCTGTTTGGTTCATAGGGAAAGCGTCCATGCTTAATAGATCTATGCAAGTCTACATCAAACAAAAAGTAGCATCATTGAAAGCAGGAATATAATCAGACCCACATCCCTTCCTCTCTTCCTTTGTCGTAGCAGCTCAGCCAGACATGGCCTCATCACCTCAGTTAGGCTCCTGCAGAAGGTGAGTTTTGCCTTGAGATGATTTAACACAACACTGAGCCAGGCCCACACAACATCTCTCAGGGGTTCTGATGAGGATTAAAAGCTGCATGAATCCTGTACTGGGTCAGCTAGCTGTTACTTCTCTGCCCACCCCATTTGGTGGCGGAGAGAAGTAACCCCACCCACAGTTCCCACTGAAGGGATAGCCTGAGGTTGACCATAGCTGAGCAAAGGTGGCCATCTGACCCCACTGTGGGGAAAGGTGCAGGAAGAGCAAACCCATGGACTGGGCTGAGGCTGGTAGGTTTCTCTTTTGAGAATGTCAGTTACAAAACCCAGACCCTGCGACTAGACCCTGGGGCATGGGGAGTCGGGCCCATGCTGCTGCCATGGTGAGTCTGAGCCAGTCTTTCAAGTATTCGTTGAGAATCTCTTATGTAGAGGAATCAGACAGAGGCAGAAATGGGAGACTCTTAGGACCGAAGGGTAAGAGTCCTTGGGTTCTGACTCAACAGGCTCTGTCCCGTGAGCCTGGCTGACTTTATTTTCAGCCCTTGGAAGTCTATTCAGTTGCCTGTTGCTATGCTATGCTATGCTAGTCGCTTCGTCGGTCCGCTCTGTGCGACCCCACAGACAGAAGCCCACCAGGCTCCCCTGTCCCTGGGATTCTCCAGGCAGATACTGGGTGGGTTGCCTTCCTTCTCCACGTATGAAGTGAAGCGGTGAGTCGCTCAGTCGTGTCCGCTCTGCGCCCCTGGACTGGGCCTACCAGGCTCCTTTGTCCATGGGATTTCGCATACTGGGCTGCCTTCCCCCAGTTGCCTGTTAAGGCCTCACAAATAACCCTCCTTTTCTTAAACCTCCACAAGGGGGATTCTTTTTCTTGCTAATCTGTGTGCCTGGAGTAAAACAGCTCTTTATACCCACCATGAAAGTCAGTGATGGTGGGATGTGTGCTCAGGCCAGTGATCCTGCTGCTAAGGGCAGGAGGCTGCCCCTGAACCGTCCCCTGAACAGATGTTCAGTCTCTGGGGCGCAGGCACACTGGCCAGATGAGAGGGCTGTTTGTGGGTGGCAGAGCTGCCATAGAACGTGCTCAAGGAGGAAAAGCATAGCTGTTACAATGAAGCGGATCCAAGATATTTGTCTTTAAAACATGCTTTTTTTTTTTCCTTCATAGTTTCTCACTTGTGAAATCAGGATGTCTCTCACAATTCACCGTCTGGCAGCTAGAACCATTACAGTTATTGTGAACAAACTTGGCCAGGGCTGTTCCCAGTGTAGTCACTTCAGCTGAGTTATGTGCATTTGTCAGACCCACAAATGCTGAATTTGTTATTGAAAATATCTTCAGAAAGGTTTCACTGTAATTTGGCAAACAAAAAAGTCATTGTGTTTGCAGAAAGGCATGAAAACGGAGCAGTGGAGTATATATTTTGTATTAATGAAGCCCGTATGTTTGTTAAAGGAATGATTGCAATCTCTTATTTCTTTCAAAGCAATAACCAAGTGCTTTAGAAACTTGCGGGTAGAAGAAATGGAGGTACATTTTGTTACTGAGATAAATGCACAAGGATGGCTTATCAGCCACCAGCACAACGCGACTGCAGGCAGGAGAGATTGCCAAGGCCCTCAGAAGAGATGAAAGGCATTTCAAAGCACCAGGAAGCTGGCATGCCCTGTCCATGCATTGCTAAGGCTGTGGCCCAGTGTACTGAGAAATGGTTTTCTTTTTTTTTGGTGGCACGTAAAATATTGATATGACTTATAGTTGAAGGGATCTTAGATTAGATGAAATACATTAATAATAACCACCAAACTGTGGCTGGACAGGCTTATGCCCAAAAAAGAAGAAAGGCCACTCGTGCTTCAGTCCCTGTTTATCCGCAGCAGGTCACAGTAGGGGAGAGCGAAGGATCTCATAGCTCTGCAAAAGTGTGAAGTCAAAGGTTTTGTGGCTGTGGGTTTACATGAAACCCACCCTCTGCGCTACACCAGACACTCCGAAACTTGCCCTCGGCCACGTTGTCTGCCAGCGACAACGAATGTGTGGAGTGAAGACAAGGGGAGTTTCAGTATCCTGTGTTTCTCTTCACTGCAGGCTGCCCACACTCCCAGGTCCGCACCTCGGTTCTCCTCTTCCCTACCTGACTCTCTTGTTCTTTCTTTCTCCATCACTCTCAGGGGCTGCAGAAGTAGTGATGTGAAAGCATGAGTTCCTCCCAGTGTATCAAAAAAGTCCATCAAGAAAAAATATACATGTGTTCCCCATATAAAGTACCTCCATTTTCATTCTTTTTATGGCAGAGTAATATTGCATTTAGTGTGTGTGTGTGTATATACACAACATCTTCAGTATCCATTCATCTGTGGATGGACGTTTCGATGGTTCCATGTCTTGACTCTTATAAATAGTGCCGCTGTGAGTGCTGGGGTGCGTGTGCCTTTTTGAATGATAGTCATCTCTAGTTATACACTCCGGAGTGGGATTGTAAGATTGTATGACGACTCTGTCTTTAGTTTCTTAAGGAACCTCCATCCTGTTCTCCATAATGGCTGCACCAATTTACATTCCCACCAACAGTGTAGAAGGGCTCCTTTTCATTTTGCAAAATGACTTACAACTCTAAAACCTTATTCTATGACAATACTTTCAATTGATTTTTCATAGAATATTTCAATTTTGATATTATTGTTGCTAAAGAGAAAATTTGTCTTTACGAGTACAATGGTAATTATAAGTCAACTGTTGTCATTTTGACAACACCAACTTAAAGTCATTCAAAAGAGGCTTAGCAACAGATTAAAAGTTCAGCGCTGTCACTTCAAGACAGGGATCACTCGGTACCCACTTAATGTCAACATAGCTCATAGACTGTATGGCAGAAGCAGGGTTGAAGGTTGAATGTATCATCCATGTGACTGAGAGTATGCTTAAGATAATTCAAACCAATAGTTTTTGAGAACATAACATTTTCAAGGTTATCTTTGGGGAAAAGAAAAAAAAATTAACTCTCCAGGATTCTCCTATCCACAGATATCAATGTGTATTATACTCTAATCTCTGTCATCTTCATTGTTGGGGAGAGACAATAGGCCAGGAGAGACGGGAAGCAAGTGACTCGAGGCGCTTCAGTCACTTCCCGGGCATGGCTGCAACTCAAGCCCAGAGCCTGTCCCATTCCACCCAGTTTTGTCTTTGTATCATTTCAGCTCTTGTGCTCCATGAAGGAAGTCTGGGCTCACTCAGTTCAGAAATACAAAATGGTGATGCTAAAGGATACTTGGTATCTCTTAGTTTAGTTTTGTTTTGTTTTTTTAAATATATATTTGCTGCTGCTGCTGCTAAGTCGCTTCAGTCGTGTCCGACTCTGTGGGACCCCATAGCCGGCAGCCCACCAGGCTCCCCCGTCCCTAGGATTGTCCAGTCAAGAACACTGGAGTGGGTTGCCATTTCCTTCTCCAATGCATGAGAGTGAAAAGTGAAAGTGAAGTCACTCACTCCTGTCTGACTCTTAGCAACCCCATGGACTACAGCCCACCAGGCTCCTCTGTCCATGGGATTTTCCAAGCAAGAGTACTGGAGTGGGGTGCCATTGCCTATATTCTCTGTGTCTCCATTAAAGCCTAGAAACTTTCCCGTTAACATCAATTCTTGGAGGACAATTTTGTTTCTAAGCTGCAACCAGAGCTCCCTCCAATGGCTGTTTATTTGAAAAACAAATTCTAGGGGAAATGAAATAACTCCTGTTCTTTTAGAACTGAGGACCTTTAAAACTATTATTGTCTAACACGTCATTGCCGACCTTTGCAACTAGCTCATTTTAAAACAAGACTTAACCCGATGTGCTGATTAATTTTGTGTGTCAGCGTGATTGAGCAACAGGATGCCCGGTATTTGGTCGCACGTTATTTGGGATATTTCTGTGAGTGTGTTTTGGATGAGATCTATGTTTGAATCAGTAGCCTGAGTAAAGTAGGTTTCCTTCCCTCGAGTGGGTGGACCTCGTGCAATCAGCTGCAGGCCTGGATAGAACAAAAAGGCTGATCGTGTCTCGAGCAGGAGGGAACTTGTCACGCCTGACTGTTGAGCTGGAGTGTCAGTTTTTCCTGCCTTTGGTGTGGAACTGAAACATCAGCTCTTCCTGAATCTTGAACCTGGCTGGTCTGGGGTTGAAACTGAAAATGTCAGTTCTCTTGGTTGTCAGGCCTTCAGTCTCAGACTAGTTACACCATCGGCAAGCTTGGGTCTCAGCTCACAGTTGCAGATCTCAGCTTCTATAATCAGGAGAGCCAATTTGTGTGTGTGTGTGTGTGTGAGCGTGCGCGCATACAGTCTATCGGCTCTGTTTCTCTACTGAACTCTGACTAATACACTAAAACACTTGATTTCAAGGCACTTAAATAAAATACATGAGGGACTTCCCCAGTGGTCCAGTGGGTAAGACTCCGCCTTTCAATGCAGAGGATGTGGGTTCACTCCCCTCTCAGGAAGCTAAGGTCCCACATTATATGGGATACAGCCAATATCTTTTTAAAAATAAATTAAAGCAGTTGTACTATTAAAAATGTTCAACTCCACTGATGTTGCATTTTACATATGCTTATACCACATTTGATAGGATCCTTACAGCCATGCTGGGAGACAGAGCAAATATCCTGAGCTCAGAACATAGATAGAACTGATGCCCTGATCCCTAAAGATAGAGCTGACCTCTAATATTGTGCCTTTTCCATTTATAATCACAGTCTCACGCTGAGTCATTCTCTGCCACAAAACAGGAAGACAGCCTCTCCAGTTGTTTGACTGATCACATAGACTATTGATGATTTTCAATCCAATACATGCTCTTCAATGGCTGTTTTCTGGCTGAGTTGGTTCAGTAATCTAGCACACAATGGGAATAATCCCAGACTCTTATGATAGACAAGAGAATAAGATTATTTACTGTCTCACACAAACAAGTTCATACTGGAATTCCAGGGTTTTTTTTTTTTTTTTCTCAAATAGTTTTACTGTGATCCTTTCTCTCCCATAGATTCCTAAGTGGAAACCTGATTATGAGGCTCCTGTAAAAGTATTGATTTATCTATGGGAAGGAGGGATAAGTGATCCACATTTACCAATGTTACCATTCCCCTGCATCTGAAAATGAGCAGGAATTATTCCCAATAAAAACCAGGACTTGCTCTTTAAACTAGGCTTCTATATTGTCTCAGTTTCCCTGTATCTTGACTTCTTCATTTATATGTCTTGGAGATTATTTAATAATAACAAACAAAGCTTTCACTCATTTCCCAAGTATTGTATATTATTCCCTTATGTGAATTCCCACTAATTAATGGGACATCTTATTAATGAAATTCAAGTCTGAAGGCAGAATAGAATATATTAATTAGTGATGAATAATAAACATGTCTCAAAGACCATGCATTTAATCTTCTTTTTATACAGAATGTTTATAAATATGGTGATTTTTACTTGCCTGTCTTCATGGAGAAAACTGTAACTAGAATTCCAGATAAAGAAGGATGGATTGAAATTCCTCAGTCATAGATCTATAATATGCATAATCACAAGTTGGGGATCAGGTCACCTGTATTACAATTACAGGAATATCTATATAGAAGAGAACCATGTTCAGTGTATAACGTAAGAGCTGTAAAACCTTGGCAAATGTTACCCAAATGTAGGCCTTTCTTCAAGAACAAAAACAAAAGCAAAAACTTGCTGTTTTCCCTTTTTCTTTTCCATCTATGTGTAGAAGAGATAGAAATATTTTATACCCTGTCATTTTCTACTACATTCATTTATATATATTATTATTATTGAAATATAGTTGACTTACAATGTTGTGTTAATTTCTGCTGTAGAGCAAAGGGGTTCAGTTATACAAATATATGCATTATTTTTTATAGATTGTTTTCCATTATGGTTTATCACAGGAGACTGAATATAGTCCTCTGTGCTATACAGTAGGACTTTGTTGTTGATCCTTTCTATATATAAAAGCTTGCATCTCCTAACCCCAACCTCCCACCCCAGCGACCCCCCAACCACCTCCCTCTTGGTAACCACAATGGTGTCTATTTCCCCATGAGTGTTTCTGTTTTTCAGATAAGTTCATTTGTGTCCCATCTTAGATTCCAGATAGAAGTGCTACCAGATGGTTTTTGTCATTCTCTTTCTGAGTTACTTCACTTAGTATGGTAGTCACTAGTTGCATCCATGTTTCTGCCAATGGCATGACCTTCTTTTTCATACAGCAGCACCCACTGTATGTACGTAGCACATCTTCACACCCATTCATCTGTCAATGGACATTTAGGTGGTTTCCGTGTCTTGGCCATCGTGAATCATGCTGCTATGAACATAGGGGTGCATGGACCTTTTTGAATTAGAGTTTTATTTGGATATATGCCCAGGAGTGGGATTGCTGGGTCATGTGATAGTTCTATTTTTAGCTTTCTGAGGACCTTCCATGCTTTTTCCTTAGTGGCTCACCAAGTTACCTTCCAGCCAACAGTGCAGGAAGGTTTTCTTTGTTCCACATCCTCTCCAGTGTTTATGTATAGACATTTTTAACAAAGGCTATTCTGACCAATGTGAGGTGGTACCTCATTGTAGTTTTGATTTGCATTTCTCTAATAATTAGTGACGTGAAGGATCTTTCCATGGTGCCTATTGGCCATTTGTATTTCTTCTTTGGAGAAATGTCTATTCTGGATGTCAGTCCATTTTTCAACTGGGTTGCTTATTTTTTTGTTGTTGAGTTAAATGATCTGTTTGTATATTTTGGAAATTAAGCCCTCTTTGGTTGCATTGTTTGCAAATATCTTTTCATTCTGTAGGTTGTCTTTTCAGTTTTATTTTTCTATGGTTTCCTTTGCTAGGGAAAAGCTTGTAAGTTTGATCCGATCCTATTTGTTTATTTTTGTTTTTATTTCTATTACCTTGGGAGACTGACCTAAGAAAGCACTGGTATGATATACATCAGAGAATGTTTTGCCTATGATCTCTTCTAGGAGTTTTATGGTGTCTGTCATGTCTTATGTTTAAGTCTTAAAGCCATTTTGAGTTTATTTTTGTGTATGGTGAGAGGGTGTGTTCTAACTTAATCGGTTTACATTCTACTACATTCATTTTTTTAACTTTCTGCTACTTTCCATAGAAGACTTAAAGAAAAAACACAATGAAGTAGAAAACTATTACTATATAAAACTGACATCAAGAAAATTCAAAAGAACAAACTGAAGAACAAAGTCAAATATGAGTGTGTAAACTATTACTTATCAGAAGTAGAGTGGCAGGAACAGTTCATTGTTCACCAAAACCTGTTTTACTTCCTCTTGGGCACAGAACTGGATTGTACTCCCCAGCCTCCCTTGCAGTTTGAATTTCAGCCAAGGGAACGTGAACAGAAGTTGTGTGTACTACTCGTGGCCCATGAAAGCCTTCCTTTACGTTCTTCCATACTCTTTCCTCCTTCTACCTGACCGGAAAGGACATGGCAGAGCCCTGCTCTGATTATGGCAGAGTATCTGTCATCCTAGGTCTTAAATACTTCTGTGAGGGAGAGGTATCCAACCAATACACATGCCTTCCCAGGATTGTCCCCTGAACCAAGGCCTAAAGGTTGATTGTCTTTGATCCATTAATCAGTGTTTGTTATTTCAGCCTCAGGTCAGTTCAGTTCAGTCGCTTAGTGATGTCTGACTCTTTGCAACCCTATGAATCGCAGCATGCCAGGCCTCCCTGTCTATCACCGACTCCCTGAGTTCACTCAAACTCACATCCATCGAGTCGGTGATGCCATCCAGCCATCTCATCTTCTGTCGTCCCCTTCTCCTCCTGCCCCCAATCCCTCCCAGCACCAGAGTCTTTTCCAATGAGTCAACTCTTCCCATGAGGTAGCCAAAGTACTGGAGTTTCAGCTTTAGCATCATTCCTTCCAAAGAAATCCCAGGGCTGATCTCCTTCACAATGGACTGGTTGGATCTCCTTGCAGTCCAAGGGACTTGCAAGAGTCTTCTCCAACACCACAGTTCAAAAGCATTAATTCTTCAGCGCTCAGCCTTCTTCATAGTCCAACTCTCACATCCATACATGACCCAAGGAAAACCATAGCCTTGACTAGATGGACCTTTGTTGACAAAGTGATGTCTCTGCTCTTGAATATGCTATCTAGGTTGGACATAGCTTTCCTTCCAAGGAGTAAGCGTCTTTTAATTTCGTGGCTGCAGTCACCATTTGCAGTGATTTTGGAGCCCAGAAAAAGAAAGTCTGACACTGTTTCCACTGTTTCCCCATCTATTTCCCATGAAGTGATGGACTGGATGCCATGATCTTCGTTTTCTGAATGTTGAGCTTTAAGCCAACTTTTTCACTCTCCACTTTCACTTTCATCAAGAGGCTTTTGAGTTCCTCTTCAATTTCTGCCATAAGGGTGTTGCCATCTGCATATCTGAGGTTATTGATATTTGTCCCAGCAATCTTGATTCCAGCTTGTGTTTCTTCCAGTCCAGCGTTTCTCATGATGTACTCTGCATATAAGCTAAATAAGCAGGGTGATAATATACAGCCTTGACGTACTCCTTTTCCTATTTGGAACCAGTCTGTTGTTCCATGTCCAGTTCTAACTGTTGCTTCCTGACCTGCATATAAATTTCTCAAGAGGCAGATCAGGTGGTCTGGTATTCCCATCTCTTTCAGAATTTCCCACAGTTTATTGTGATCCACACAGTCAAAGGCTTTGGCATAGTCAAGAAAGCAGAAATAGATGTCTTTCTGGAACTCTCTTGCTTTTTCCATGATCCAGCAGATGTTGGCAATTTGATCTCTGGTTCCTCTGCCTTTTCTAAAACCAGCTTGAACATCAGAAAGTTCACGGTTCACATATTGCTGAAGCCTGGCTTGGAGAATTTTGAGCATTACTTTACTAGTGTGTGAGATGAGTGCAATTGTGTCATAGTTTGAGCATTCTTTGGCATTGCCTTTCTTTGGGATTGGAATGAAAACGGACCTTTTCCAGTCCTGTGGCCACTGCTGAGTTTTCCAAATTTGCTGGCATATTGAGTGTAGCGCTTTCACAGCATCATCTTTCAGGATTTGGAATAGCTCCACTGGAATTCCATCACCTCCACTAGCTTTGTTCGTAGTGATGCTTTCTAAGGCCCACTTGACTTCACATTCCAAGATGTCTGGCTCTAGGTCCATGATCACACCATCGTGATTATCTGGGTCGTGAAGATCTTTTTTGTACAATTCTTCTGTGTATTCTTGCCACCTCTTCTTAATATCTTCTGCTTCTGTTAGGTCCATACCATTTCTGTCCTTTATCGAGACCATCTTTGCATGAAATGTTCCCTTGGTATCTCTAATTTTCTTGAAGAGATCTCTAGTCTTTCCCATTCTGTTGTTTTCCTCTATTTCTTTGCATTGATTGCTGAGGAAGGCTTTCTTATCTCTTCTTGCTATTCTTTGGAACTCTGCATTTAGATGTTTATATCTTTCCTTTTCTCCTTTGCTTTTCGCTTCTCTTCTTTTCACAGCTATTTGTAAGGCCTCCCCAGACAGCCATTTTGCTTTTTTGCATTTCTTTTCCATGGGGATGGTCCTGATCCCTGTCTCCTGTACAATGTCACAAATCTCATTCCATAGTTCATCAGGCACTCTATCTATTAGATCTAGTCCCTTAAATCTGTTTCTCACTTCCACTGTATAATCATAAGGGATTTGATTTAGGTCATACCTGAATGGTCTAGTGGTTTTACCTACTTTCTTCAACTTAAATCTGAATTTGGCAATAAGGAGTTCATGATCTGAGCCACAGTCAGCTCTGGGTCTTGTTTTTTCTGACTGTATGGAGTTTCTCCATCTTTGGCTGCAAAGAATATAATCGATCTGATTTTGGTGTTGACCATCTGGTGATGTCCATGTATAGAGTCTTCTCTTGTGTTGTTGGAAGAGGGTGTTTGCTATGACCAGTGCATTTTCTTGGCAAAACTCTATTAGTCTTTGCCCTGCTTCATTCTGTATTCCAAGGCCAAATTTGCCTGTTACTCCAGGTGTTTCTTGACTTCCTACTTTTGCATTCCTGTCCCCTATAATGAAAAGGACATCTTTTTTGGGTGTGTAGCCTAAATAATACATGCAATTGACACAAAGCACAATAAACCTGTATTTTCTTTTTGGAAATCTTTCAACAAATGGGAAATAGACTAGACAGAGATCCATTCGGCAAATAGCAATTCAAGGCATGCCTGGCTTTAAATTAATTAGTCCTCTTTTCTGACATTGGAGTAAGTCTCAGCTGGAGGAAGAGGTTAGTTAATCCTCAGAAGGGGTAAGCCCACAACACTTGGGCAGTGTGTCCATTGAGCCTCAGGAACCTTTGTGGCCAGGAGGTGTCCAGTTGAAGGACATCACCAGTTCAAAACACAGAACCATAACTGGAGACTGAGGAGCCCATGTTGTCTGTGAGTCATTGATTTGAAACCAAGAAGAGCTGTGGCCAGTGTCTGGAGTCGGTCAAATAGCAAAATCAAGAGCCCTGGGGAATGGCAGGTCTGTGTGGAAGTCAACAAAGCCAGGATCCAAGCTGCAGGGTCCATATCCCAGCTTCTTTCCTGACTAGTTATGGAATCTTGAACAACTTATTCATGTTTCTGGGCTGATTTCTTCTCTTATAAAACTTGGATAATAAAGCTATGTAATTCAGAGCATCATGAGAATTAAATATATCTAAAGGGCTTAGTTCAGTGTCTGGCACATGATAAGCATTCAGTAAATGATGACTGTTTTTTATTCATATGAATGAGAAGGATGATCAAGCACACCTTGGGAGCATCAGGATCCAGTGCAAACCAGGAGCCTGGCCAGCAAGAGCTGAGCACCAGGCTTTGCCCACTGTAGACATTCCCCTCTGATGCTGTGGGATGTGGCTCTTGGTCTTGGCCCACCTGGATCTGAAGTGTGGAGGAGTAGGCAAGCCATCCCACTACCCTACAACTTCGGTGATTCACCTCCAGTGGCTACCAGTGGCCAGACAGCACATAAGAGCTTGTTGGCCACTCACATGGGGGAGAGAGGGCAGCAATAGCAGGAATCACCCATCCTGAAGGAAGACGCCCCTAAGGCCTCCCAGCCATGCAGGAGGGCACCAGGGATTGTCAGTTATTGAGATTTACCAGGAAAAGAGGGTTTGCATGGGCATCAGAATCTCAGATCCTCTAAATATCAGCTGTGTAACTTTGGGGTGAGTCTCTGAACTTTACTTCTTCCTCATCTAAAATACTGTCTTAAATTGCTATGTGATGAATAAATAAGATAACATGGTATCTTATGGAATAACCAACAGGATATAGCTCAGTAAATCTTTAACACATGTCAGTGGAAGGAGGGAAATCGTGTTTACATGGTCTGTGCTGATGGGTGAGTGGCTGGGTCGGGCATGTGAACAACTCAGTTTATTCCACAAACCACACTTGGAAGCATGGTTGGTTGTGATTAAATGCTTAATAATGTCCGGTGTGTGGAGAGCTGGTCCCCGTGCTATCAAGGACCGCAAAGGCGCTGTGAACGACTCTAGTGGGCGCACCATCCTACTCAGGGGCTGCTCCCTGGGTTCCCGTCTCCCACATCCTCTGCATTAGCAGTGCTGCTAATGTGCATAGCAGAAGCTGTGGGTGATTCCATTTGCACTCCTTTTATTACTGGGCTTGCAGTATTTCCACTGTATATTGAACCCTCTTCTGGGACTTCACCACAGGCTGAGTGCCTGGGTACAGTGAACTTTTTCCAGACTTTGTGACGAAGTCCTGATTCCATGGAAGTGGCCTTATCAGCTGCTTTCCTTCTACATGCTTCTTAAACCCCATCCAAGCTGAACCACTCGGAGCTCACTTTCCTGCCTCCGTCTAACCATACACAGTGTTACCTCACCTAGGAGAGTCTGGTTCCTGGGAAGTGTTAGGCATGGGCAGGTGGGTCTCTGGGTCATTTGCTGGTGAAGCAGTTTATCTAACAGAAGAATTTCTACTCCTTTGACATTACAGTCTATTCCTTCATCAACTATTTTCTGGACTTTTAAACATCCTCCTGTATGTTTTTCCTGCCAGTCTCCTCCCGGCTCATGTCTCTGCTCACAGCCTCCAGAACTGACATCGCTTACTAAACTGCTCTTCATGATGGAAAGTGTTTTGAACAATGAGTCTGGGTGTGTCGCTTCAGCACAGCTTCCCTGAGGAACTTGGGGAAGATCATGTACCCCTCAGGAATGCTGCTTTTCACCTGTAAATTAGGCATGTTGGACCATATGAAGTCTAAAGTTGTACTTGCTCTACAGGGCTGAATGAAGGGAGTGCTTTTACAACCTTCTCCGTCTTATAGACTCGAATGATGCCTGTGCATGAGGACATTTCTGACTCAAAAATGTCACTGGCTCTTATGAGAAACTGTGGGATCCATTTTGTGTAAAAATAATGTTAGTGAAGAATTAATTGGGGTGAAATGCCCACTGGTTTATAAGAGTACAGAGAAGAGACGGACTGCATGGTGAGAGAGGACCGGCGGGGTGTGTTTGTGTCTCGGGAGTGTGGCATGAAGGCCCGTAGGTAAGAGAATTCAGGCAGAGGAACGAAGCCAGGAGCAGGCGGCCTCTCAGTATCAGGAAGAAGCCACTGCCCAGGACCTAGAGGGAAAGCTGGGTTGGGCCACACAAAGTTCAGATGGTGAAGGCAAAAACCAAGAAGAAGCAGGGCAACATTAGAAAAAAAAAAAAAGACTACAAGATAAAAATCCATTCTGTCAGAGCAAGGGAAATCGGAGTGTAAGGCACAGATTTGAGAGAATTTGTATCTGGAATGTTATTCTATGACCTCAGCAGCCTGTGACTATAGACATGGGATAACTTATATTAATGCTCCCAAAACAAACTTCAAGTCCCAACAAAATACCTCGAATTTCCTGAGTGATCACAGTGGGGTTGACCCCCCAGGTTTCCTCAGCAATTCCCATTAAATCTGCCTTCTCTTTAAGCTGACGTTCCCATCTGAAAGGGCCCCCGTCTCTTCTGCTCTCTGAAGGCCTAGAGGTAGAGCCTTCTGGATTTTTTTTACTAGATCCAGACCACAAGGACTCGGCGGGGCCAGAGCCGTATCCCCCAAATCATGTCCAGAGATTTAAAGGGCCAGGACGGGAACAATGCTCACATGGTGACAGCCTTCCTTTTCACCCTTCTTCAGGAGTCTCATGTTTCCTTCAGAGACGTTAGGAACAAGGGCAGCTTGCTTAGAGCCGCAGGCTGTCTCCATCACTGTGAACCCAGTTTGACTCACAGCCCCTGGTGTGAACTCACGGGGACACCCATGGGAGAGAAAAGGAGACGAAGGAAGGGAAAGCTGCCAGGCCTGTGTGATTGACACAGCCCTGCGTGATTGACACCGACCATGGACAGTGCTCAGAGGCTCACAAACACCCATCCTTGGACTTACACATTTAAACAAAGCCCAAAGCCCTCCTCACTCGATTTCCACCCATTGCTTCCTGATGCCGGCCGCTGAGCAGCCCCTCCGTGTGCTGACTTCTTGCTCAAAGCAGTGTCCCTCACACCCCCACAGCAGAGGGTTTGACCTCCTCCTTGCATGATTGACACCCTGCCCTCCTTTGCTGATGATAAACCTGTTGCTAGGTGGATTCCTTCCGATTTTCTGTAAAGCACAGCATGTGCCTAAGATACGGATTCTGCCAAGAACCAGATGTTCTCAGAAGCACCAATTCATGTCTGAATGACCTTCTTCTCATTTTTTTATCATACGTTTCGTTCTTATAGACATCAGTCGACACTGTATTGACCTGTTTTCCACCTGATTTTTGTGCTCTTGGTTGCGGTTAGCGCAGGCGTTTCTCTTCCTCTCTTCATGACCAAGCTTATCCCTTGTTGTTCTACTTTCTGTCCCTTCACTTGTCTTCTATACTCCCTTAATTTTAAAGTCTCCTTAGAAAGAGAAGCTTACTTAAAATTTACATTTTTATGGAACATTTTCCCTTTATTTTCCTCCTCTTACTTTAAAACTAGCATTGATACACTGTACCAGCATGCTTTCTTTCTATTTGATATTGCCGACTCAGAGTTTTCTATTCTTCAGGGTCCACTTAACATTTTTCTGACATCTATGAGATTTTCTCCTCTTCTAGGGAGGCACAGCAAGGGTTACTGCAGGAAGAGAAGCTGGTCTGATGTGCCAGCTGAGGCACACAGTCACAGGGTGGTAAAGATAATGTAGAAATAGGATGTAGAGCCCCTGCCTGTGCCAAGCAAATCATTGTTGGATAAATGGTCACATGTGTGTGTATGTGTGTGTGAGTGTGAGCACGCATGCACATGTGCTCAGTTGTGTCCAACTCTCTCTGACCCCATGGACTGTAGCTCGCCAGGGTCCTCTGTCCATGGGATTCTCCAGGCAAGAATACAGGAGTGGGTTGCCATACCCTCCTCCAGAGGATCTTCCTGACCCAGGGATTGAACCTGCGTCTCCTGTATCTCCTGCATTGGCAGGAGGTTTCTTTACCACTGTGCCACCTGTGAAGCCCAAATGGCCATAAGCAGCATGATATATATAACATGCACAGCGCATGTGTGTTGACTACTTGATTAAAAATCCAGCAGTTTTCAGGGGGTGCCTCTATCTACTATGCAACCATGGTGGGCAGTACTTAGGAAAGACTGTAATTTATTGCTGGAAAGATAAGAGAAACTACTCTTTGAAAGTCACCCCTGGCATCATGAAAAATCCTGACTCCCTCCAATTTGCTTTCTATCAAATAAACCACATTTCACAGAGATCTTGAATATTGCTATTTGTCTCATGACTATGTCATGCTACAAGTTCATCTCCTTATAGAAAAAGACAGTTTCTTGAATTTTCAAACTGTTGCTTGTGTGTAGGCCTCTCGTAATTTTTATTCATCAACATATAGCCTTTTCACTCTGGAGAAGGGCATGGCAACCCACTCCAGTATTTTTGCCTGGTGAATCCCATGGACAGAGGAGCCTCGAGGGCTGCAGTCCATGGGGTTGCAGAGAGTTGTCCACAACTGAGCGATTATACACACACACACACACACACACACACACACACACACAGCCTTTCCATAAACAATTTCAGAGACTGGCTATATTTTTTTCAGGCAGTTCTGTTTTATCTTCTCTTTTGAACCATTATGGATTTATGACTCTGATACCTTAATGCAACTTTGCTTTCTTTTTTTCAAAATTTAGACTTTTTATTTTCATTTGGGGTACAGCCGATTAACAGTGCTGTGATAGTTCCAGGTGAGCAGTGAAGGGACTCAGCCACACACATGCATGTGTCCATTCTCCTCCAAACTCCTCTCCCATCCAGGTGCCATATAACATCACTGTTGTACAGTAGGGCCTTGTTGGTTATCCATTTTGAATACAGAAGTGTGTACATGTCCATCCCCAACTCCCTGACTACCCCTTCCCTCCATCCTTTCCCCTACCCCCGCCAAACTTAGAGAGCAAGTTCACTGTCTGAGTCTGCGAGTCTCCTCCTGCTTTGTAGGTTCATTTGTATCGCTGCTCTTTAGGTTTCCCGTATGGGGGGCGTCATACGCTGTTTCTCCTTCCCTGACTTACTGCACTCAGTATGGCAGTCTCCAGGTCCGCCCATGTTGCTACAGATGCAACCTTGCTTTATTTCAACATCTAGAATTTACAAACTCATCCTGAATTTTTCCCCTGCCCAGAAATATGGAGTCAACTATCCCCCAAGGGCATCTGTCCCTCTCATTGGAGAATAGTTTTAGAAACCATAAGCACTAGTTCTACAAATAAGCTTGTCCTACTTTCTGACTGGAGTTTGACAGATGGCAGCAAAAATATGCAATGGCAGAAATCACTGCAGGGACAGGACAGAGAAAGCCTCCTTTACAAACATGTCCATGGATTCTTATTGAAATTTCCAATTCATCTCAAGTTTAATAAATTTCTTCTTGGCTTACTCTAATAGAAGAGTTTATTATTCCATTGTTTTTCAATTTTTGAACAACTGGTTTTTCTTGTTTTCATGAGCATTAATTTTTTTTTAAAGTAATACATTATCATACCAAACCATACTTCTAAATATCAACAACGCCTCCCCAAACTCAGAAGGCTCTGTGTCTTTTCTTCTGTCTCCATCAGCTCAGCCATCCTGAAACTGGCTTCACGGTGAGCAGGTCCCATCGATTTCTTTGGTCAGCATCGTCTTAGCACCAATATCTGAAAGGAGAGGAAACCCTAGCCTCTATCCAGGGGAACACCAAAGAAACCAAGAGTTCAGAACACTCAGGATGACACATAGATTCTTAATAAAAGATAATAATAAAATGTAGAATATAGACAAAGTTTTTTTAAAAATCCTCTGCCAGTTTTCTCTGTTTGAGCTCCCAGTTGGAATTTATTTTTCCTTTTATTTTTTCTTTCACTAATGCCTTTGTATAGTAACGGGGCAATATGTTTAGTAAAAAATTGTAGTTTTACACAGGCCCACAGGTATATATAGTGTCCTGTACCGACTCTCAAGGGTCCACTTCGTGCACCTCTTCCCAATTCTGCACTCAGCGATACCGCGTTTATAGCTTGCAGCCAGCCATAATGGAAGTATTTACAGCACGGAAATTGGCAAACGCTATCAACCAGGACTTTCCACCCAGAGAATCACAATTTAAGCATGTATCAAGACAATTTATGGTACACACCTCAGTTTTCCTGAAAACCAGTCAAAATGTCAAAACAAAATCTATTGACATGGAGAACTATCAGAATAATATGCCAAATGTTACAGTTGGGAATTCCCACTCAAGAAATTTACCGAGAGTAGCTTTCGGAGCTTCATGTGATTTTTGTAATGTTCACTGCGTAGGGTTCCCCAGAACCAATCATTAAAAGCTAAAAAATACAGTTGGATTATGGTACATTTTAGTTATCATTCTGTTTAGTTATTCATCAGTTTCAAGTAATTTCCAGATATTTTTGATCCACCCCCCAGCGGCCTTTATTTCCACAACAGACAACATAGAGGATCCAGTCATTTCTAGTTATTAACATTTCTGTGCTGATATACAATTTCTTACATGAATTAATATACACCATGCTCTCTCCTCAATGTCATATTCTGTAGTAACCGTGTTGTACCTCCTGGACGATATGGAGGGTAGAACCCAGCAAGCTTGGAGCATGGGGTCTGGCTTTGCCAAGATCTAAAACGAGCTAAAAGAATATGAAGTTTCCTCGTTGGGTCTGAGTGGGGCTGGCCCACTAACCTGTTCTTTCTGGTAGTCCGTCATGGCACCCCGGGTGTTATTCCCAGGAATGTAATGACCTCGGATTTCTCAGGGTTGGAAACTGTTCATCGGAGGTTCTCATTTGGTTGGTCATTTAGCACCTGAATGTAGGCAGGAAGCCTGTCCATCTGCAAGCTCTGTGTCCTTCGATTCCCTGCCTGTATTATTAACATCACCACTTTCGCAGAGAAGTGACCTCCCTACGTGAGGAAGCCAGGGCACTCTGTCCTTCCAGCTGCCTCGGGACAGTACCTGGCCGACTCCCACTCTCCGGGAGGATGGCGTTCTGAGCTACAGCCCATCTGAGTCTCGCATGCTTCCTCCCGGCTTCTGGCACTCCCTCTCACTCAGCCCCCACCTCAAGCAGGACTTCCCCTGGCATCGCTCCCCCAGCTCCTCACGTGCCCCTCAAGCCTGGCGCCGTCTGGCCGTGCCCACTCAGGGACACGGATCCGTGGCCTTGCTGCTACTTCAGGCGTTTGAGCTTGGCCGTCCCAGCCCCCAGTGCCGTGCAGGCCCACACACCCTCGCTCTCCTTGCTCTGAGCTTCCCTCCGCCTAGTACTGCCCACTTTACGTCCCTCCACATTCTACCACATCCCATTATCCTCTGCTGTGCCTTCCTGCCAGTCACCAGGGAAGCTTGGGAGGGAGGAGTATATTCCCACCTTCCCCTTTTCCCCTGTCAGAAACCACAGTTCAACTCAGATTTTTAAAAATGGACTCCAAACAAGTATCTTTGTTTTCTAAGACTTTTAAGCCTGGAAAGACCCCAGGTTGGTCATTTGTCTCCCTTACCTCCCCAAGCACATTTGTGTCTGGCTGGTACTATTGACCACTTCTATACAGCCTTTAATTTCTGTTATTTCTTCAAGCCAGGAATTATTTCAGATCTTCTTTTTGGTTTCCAAGAGGATAGATGTTTCTTGGATTGCCTTTTATTGTCTCTCTCTCTTTTTAAAAAAATTCTGTTGCACTCTAGAGAGTGAGAGATCTTACCGTTTCTGCATTTTGGACAATTATAGCTTTGTGGGTGGTTAAAATCTATACATAGGGCATCACTGCATTTACCATCTATTTTTTATATTCCTCATTTTGTCTTCCAAATTTATTTACCTGGTGTGAGAATACCTGATTCATTTAACTGCTGTTCAGGATTTATTTACTGGATATTACATTATTGATTCTCCTATTGATGGACATCTTGATTAATTTCTTTCTCTTTTCCCCTCCAGTGGCAAGCAATGCTTCACTGAACAGATGTACTTGTATCTCCTTTTTTTCTATGAATGCAAGTTTTCTCAGGATTGGTGCCTAATATCATAATTACTTGATCATAGGCTATACGGTATCTTATTTTGCTGGTACCCCCAGATTGCACCCCAGAAATGCTGTAATAATTTATAAATTCTCAACAGTGGCTTGAATTTTTCCCACATCCTGGCCAACAACTGATAATTTTTATTTTTGCCTTTATCATGGTTATACAACAATATCTTGTGGTTTTATTACACATCCCTGAAGAAAGATACATGTCTTCAGATTGAAATAAACTTGAGTCCTGAGCAAAATAAATAAAAATAAATCCATACTTAGTGACATTATAGTGAAGACAAAGAGAAAAATCTTTAAAAGTAACCAAAGAAAAAAAATACAATTTACTTACAGTGGAAGGACAGCATATTTCTCATTGGTAATTACAGAGGTCAACAAACCACAGGACAGTATTTTCAAAATGCTGTTGAGGGAGAGAAAAAAAAACACCTGTCAGATGAGAACTCTAAAGTATTTTCCCAGTGGTTGCGTCTGTGCATCTCAATTGACCTCCCCACCTTCTTCAGAAATAGATACTGTTCCTTGACTGAAAGGATGGGTAGGTGTCTGAAGCTGGGCACATTCGAGAACCTCATGCCTTCTGGCCACATGTTTGGTCCTTTCCTTTGTTCGGTGCCCTTTCGCTTTACCCTAGGATTGTAAATACCACTTGGCAAGGCAAAGTGCTCTGGTTAGCCATGTATTTCCTGTTCCGAAAGCCTGCCCCGCCTCAGGGAACTTTGTTCACTTTGCTCAGCCCTAGGCATGCAGGAGTCTAGGTCCAGAGTAGGGGACCAACATATCCTTTTCTCAGCCCAGTATGGTTCCAGGCCTTGTTCTGTATCAATAAACAGACTGGCTGGACTCTGATCACAGCAGTCATCATAGCAGTCAAGTTCCTGGCGTTCTAGAAGACTGAAAAGTGATAAGCTGACCTCTGTCAACTAGCCTCTGAAAGTAGCCCCTCCAAAAGTTTATTTCCATCTTAGTGTACTAAATGTTTTAGATTCAAAAAGTTCATCTTCTTCGCTCTGCACAGCAGCCCTGTGAGAAAGTGAAGGTAAGGGAGGCATCATCCTTTCCCATTCACAAATAAACCACAGCACCAATGAGCTGAATGACTTGACCCAAGTCATACAGCTAATGAGAAACAAGACATGTCTGAGGCAGTTTCTGTTATAAATGCCCTTTCCAGAATCCAGGATTTTTGTCCATTTTCCTGAAGCTTTCTTTGAGCCTCTACTTTCAATGCCAGCAATTGAAAAACTTACTAATTTACTATATTTGCTCTTATGTGAAGGTATTAAAATTTTGCAAAGTAAAGGTATAGACAGCAAGATAAGAAATATCAAGAAATTGTATGTTTAGAATTCAGATAATTTTTTAAAAATCCAGATATATATTATACTGAGAGGTTAACATATTCAAATGAAATCTTACTTTATATTCATTGTGGACAAAGCCTAAATAGAAATATTCATAGTTATATTGCTCAGGGCAGAGAAAAAAGGATTTGAAAAATCAAAGAATTGTAGTTCAGTAGATTCTTCTTTTCTGAAAGCCATAGCTTAAGTAAAATCAGGTACCTTGATCATGAGAGTTACTCTGTGGAATAGTGGCAAGGATCCACATGTGGAGTCTGACATCACTATTTCCTTCTAGATACTCTAATGGAGACAGAGGACCCTGCAACAGAGGAAGGACTCTGCCCATTTCTTTTGCTCTGAACTGATAACACGAGTTCATATTTGGTCTTTCCTTGGCGTAGAGTCTCTGGCTACAGGCCCTCAAGTAAAATGCCTTGTTCCTCACTAGGGCCAGGGCATGGAAAATAATCGCCTGTTTGTCAAAGTCACAGCTGCAATCCCTGAGTAAGCAAGCCGGAGGGTGAGGGGAGATGGCAGTGTAGTATTAGGTCTGCTCCGCTATTCTCTGAAAGAGCTTTGTGACCTTGAGCATCTCAGGGTGTCATCTGGGCCCTCTGCCTGCTGGTTGGCATTTTCATTTCTGAGTCTTTACTTACATACTACTCAATAAGCCTCTAAATAATTTTTTCAATATATTTTCGTTATTTACTCAGTCAGCAAATATTGACCTTGTTGGCCAATGACTCTGGGGATGAGCAGACTTATCCGTGAACTTGAGGACAGACCCTTTTGTTTTGATCTCTTAGGTATAAATATAAAAGTGCTTACTGCTCCAGGGTCGTATGTGAAAGGAGGGCTCCTAAAAATTACGGATGGAAAGCAAAATCAGGTAGTCCTCTAAAATGTTTTAATGGGGTCTGAGATTTTGAGGCAAAATGAGCTCTCCGTTTAGGAAGGGAAACCACGTATACACACACACATCCCTGATTTGCCCCCCATGTGGCCTTGTTTAAACAATTTCATTGGCATAATGAATTCCCTGTAGGAGAAAGTCACTGTATAATACTGTTCTGAATCAGTTATATCCCAGCAGGGGTTAGAAGTGTTCAAAAAACAGAGCTGTTTTAAGAAGCAGCTTTAGGAAACTTTGTTGGATGATACATGTACACTAAAGCTTTTCCATTTTCACAGCAACATGAGTTTCACAAGTCAAAAGAGAGGGAATTGGAAAGACATGCTAACCAAACCTCCTCCTGTTTGGGCAAGAAGCACCAGTGGGTTTACCCTGTACCTCCCACCATCTGCATATGATTTTCAGCACAGGGGTGACAGGGAGTCAGGGGGTGGAAAGAAATGGAGCCAGCCTCCCCAGAGCACATGAACCAGTAGAAGGAAAGAGGCCAAAAAAGGAAAGACTTGTTTCTGTCTGCCTGTCTGTCTCTGACATACACGTCTGCCTGTCTGTCTCTGACATACACATGCGCGCGCGCGCCCACACACACACACACACACACACACACACACACACACACACACACACACACACACACACACACACACACACACACACACACACACACACACACACACACACACACACACACACACACACACACACACACACACACACACACACACACACACCAGTTTGGTGCTAAATGCTCCCAGCTCTTCCTTTGGACTCCAGAGATTCTCTTACTAGGACTTCAAGAGCTCACTGAAGGGAAATGTACACCAGAAGAAAAGGGAAGTTGTCATCTGAGGAGCCGGATTGGAGGACTTTTAGAGACTTGAGAAGATGCAGGTACCAGCAAATTAAAACTGTGGGTGAAAGCAAGTTAAGGAGGCAGATTCAGTAGTGACACAACCATCATGACTCAAGAGAGCCTGACATGATGGCACCTTGGCAAGGCCAGTTAGGGATGTGAAGAAAATAGGGACTGGAGAGACCTGGAGCCAGAATACACCTGGGTGTGGGTCAGCACCCCTCTCGGCATCACTTTTGGTCACCTGATGGTGGGGACCTGCATGAATCAACGTGCTGGTTTGGGCAGAATCTCCATGAACAGCTGAGAACAGAATCTGGAGAAGGCAGCGAAGACATTGTGAAACCCAAAGCAATAAAAATGTGTAAAAATTGTTAGTAATTCTGCTAGAAATCTAAGCACCAAGATCTACTGTGAATTTGAACTGTAGAAAAACAGATGAGAGAGGGAAAGAGATGAAAGGAAGACAGAAGCTTAGAAGGAGAGGAAGCCATTGGAGGAGGCAGGGTGATCCCCTTCTGCCCCTTTCTGTTCCTACCCTTCCAGCCCTGGCCATGGGGACTGCTGAGCAAATCAGGTAAGATTTCACATCTCAGGAAGAAGCTGTGACTTAGAAAAATAATGGCGTTGAAGTTCTCAATAAATGTGCTCTGCAGCTAAAACCTAGTCATGAAAGATCAGAGGAGAAAAATAGGGAAGGAAATGAATGGGATCATTTTAAAAATAAAGATTTGGTTGGCAGATTACCATTGTAAAAAAAAAAAAAGAAAAGTCAGGAAAGTAGATGATACCAAAATCCACATTAACAAGTGTTGAAGAAAACAGACACTATTTACATTCCAAGCCAAATAATGAAGTGTCAGCGAGGCATCAGCTGGAAGAAAAAAAGTTGGAAAATGATTTTCTTTTTTGTTGCTTGCAGGCAAAGCTCTGCTTGAAAATAAATGCAAAATCTTGCAGCTGGCAGTAGAGGTCCTTAATGATCTCCATCAGCAGAAAACTAAGATTCTGTTAAAGGGTCTGACTCACAAAGCTTATAAGTCAGAAGAGAAAGAACAGAAGCTGTCAGCTGCAGAACGGGATGTTCACAGAGAATTCAAGAAACGGAAGATGAATTATAGTGAAGATAGATTATGTAAAAATCTGTTAGATCACCATGTGGTGGAAAAAAGCCCAAGAAACCAGACTTTTTATTCCTGATGCATCAAGATTTCTTCCTGGAGAGAAGAGAGATGCTGCCTTGCGGAGACAGGAATTGCAGAAAGCAAAGCCAAAGCTGGATGTACTTCAGAGGTCTCAGAAATTAACCAAATCCAGGAAGATCACTAAGTAACTCCCATCAGTGAGACATCCTGGGAGCCAGGACGGGAGCCATCCTGGGAGCTCGGGCTCCCTGAGCACACTCCCTGGAAGTACTAGGGCACTTGACCCCACTGTGACCTTCGCTTGCTTCTTGCTATGGAAGAGGCATGCCTACCAGTGAATTAGTTGTGAATGGGCTACCACCTGGGTAGAGGTACCTATGAGGTATCAGGAAAAGCTTTGCTTTTGATTTGTAAACATGACTTGATGAAAAACTGCCAGAATGTCTATTGAATCCCATGCTCTCTGATGACAGACTACCCAGCCCTCCTTAATGGTAAACACAATGGGGATTTCTCCACTTCATCGCTAATCAGACAGACTTGCTTGGTGGTCAACAAGGGGCTACTCTTGGACCACCACCTGGGCCAAGGAACTATTTTCAGGATCTGATAAAATATCAGCAACTAATATTGACCCTGGTGTGGCTTCACTGACAAAGAATGGCCCCAAGAGCTCTTAACTTTCTCCAGGGAGTGCTGGCTTAGCTAATGCTGGTGCCAATAATTTCCCATCTTCACCAGGAATATCTGCAATTAACTCAGCACATAAATGACTAACATTGCCATCAGCCACCTTCTCAAACATGGACCCACACATTCCCAATCTTTCTTCCTAGTGAGCTTATGTCTCTTTGCTATAGGAAATTTTAGAAACATAGACCTTCTTGCCATAAGAAAGTACCTTCTTTCTTGACCCTCCTTACTTGAGATTATCTACGTTTCTCTCGCTACAGAATACATGCAGCCTGTGGGTTCTAGAAAGGAGCTTCTCCTGATATTACCACCTGCTCCCCCAGGACTCCAGCCTCGGGATATGTTGGGATGCTTCAAAATCCACTGTGCATGTTATTTCGGTAATTAGGTGAACACTGTCTTAGAACTCAGGCTTCCCAGATGGCTCAGTGGTAAAGAGCCCACCTGTCAGTGGAGGGGAGACAGCAGATGTGGGTTTGATGCCTGGGTTGGGAAAAATCCCCTGGAGGAGGAAATGACAACCCACTCCAGTATTCTTGCCTGGAAAAGTCCACGGACAGAGGAGCCTGATGGGCCATAGCCCAAGGAGTCAAAAAGAGTCGGACATGACTTAGAGATTGAGCATAGCTCAGAGCTTAGTTTTATTGTTAAGAGATCTTTTTAAACCAAATGACTCAAATCTGATAGATATTTGATTTGCTATGAAGGCCACCTTGAGCTGTCACCTTTCATATTCTCCATTCTCCTCACACTTGTTTTATGTACTATTAATATAGTTTATACAGTTAATGTACCTTGTGCAATAGAGATGAGTTTGAATATGATCCATGTTGAATATAAAACTTTTATATCAATTTGCTTAAAAGGAAAATAATTATCAGAACTTTTGGCTAATCTATGTTCTTTTGCTCATCCAAATGTTGGATAAACCTTGATCAAAAGTCAAAACACTCAACTCGGTGGTAGATGAATGTTGCCTTAGAGGAAATAAGTAGTCATTGAAATACCCTTACCCATCAACTGAACCTAAATCTATAATGTCACTGCCAAAGAATACACTCTTCAAGAAATCACTTAGAAAATTACTATCATAAGTATTCTATCAATATTTGAGAATTCCCTGCTGGTCCAATGGTTAGGACTTGGCACTTTCACTTCCGGGGCATAGGTGCAATCCCTGGTCAGGGAACTCAGATCCTGTAAGCCCCATGGCAAAGCCAAAAAAAAAAAAAAAAATTTTTTTTTTCTGCTTTAGCAATGAAAGTAGAGATTGTTTGACTCTTTTACCCTAGTGGGACCCTTTATCTATGTAAAATTAGAAATCAACATAGACTCTAAAAGCTGCTTTAGTTGACATGGAGGTGGCCTGGACCCCTGTTGGTTCTCCTTCTCGCTTATCTCATAAGGTAGCATCTCCAAGTACCCCAGGGTTTCACAAAGATCAGTTTGGCAACTTCCGTTTTGCAACATAATAGCAATAAGGTCAAGATCATGATTCAATGGCCATGGAGGCTATAACCAACTTCTCCTATTTACAAACATAAAACTCTATGTGGCACAGGATAGATACATAGTTGATACTCAACAAAAGAATTGTATCACTATCCTTACCCAGCATTCTTGCAAGTATGTACCTGTGTTACAAATAAGAAGAATGAGTAGGCAAAATCTCTCCAAATTGCAAATAAAACACCCCACTCCTGGGCCAACAGCATCATCTTTGTCTGTTAAAAATACTTCATTTTATTTCAGTAGAGATAGTAAGTACCTGTTATTAATGGGGCTGACATATGTGCTATGGAGTCAGGCAAGAAGCTCTCCTGGGAGAATAAGCTTTCACATTTCTCTGGTGTCTGAGCAGCAGCCCAGATGGACACTCAGCAATTTACTGTCCCATAGCACAGCCCCATATCACTGATGTGTCAGCATTCTTGCAGCTTCCCATAGTGAAAGCTTCCTTGTGATTCTATATTCTTTGGGGAGATTAAACTCTGCCCTTCCTCTCCAACTCTTCCATCTTCCTCCTGAGACCACATGAGTCTCAGATTTAGATCTTAGATTCACATTTAAGTGTGACATTATAGACAACAACTTAGTGTCAAGATATTGCCTTGAACTGTAACTTAAATAATAAAATTCATCTGGAGAAAGGCTTAAGAAGATTTCAAAGACCTTAGATAGAGTGATTTCTTTATAATCCTCTCCACTCTCCTCATATCTCTGACCCCTAACAGCACCACCATCACCCGCATTTGTGAACAGGGCACTTTCCCTCCTACTCCAGTAGAAATCAAAGCCATGGAAGGAATTGCCTCAGGCTCCTGTCACTGACCCTGCAAACCCACCAGAACCCATGCTCTCCTTTCCTTTTTTCTGATGAAAAGGAACCCCTGCTCCACACCTGATGCCCCCACCTGTGCCCTGGCTTCCTCTCGCCAGCTTCCTCACTTCCTGTTATTCAGTCGCTAAGTCGTGTCCAACTCTTCGCAACCCCATGGACTACAGCATGCTAGGCTTCCCTGTCACTATCTCCCAGAGTTTGCTCAGTTCCTGACTCCACCAGTTATCTCCCCCCTCCTCCTCCTCCTCCTTACACCCACTCCCCTCCCTTCTTCCCAGCAGCGTTCAACAGTGCCAGGTGTCAGCTGGCCTCATGGAACACCCCTGCTATGGCACCCTCCTCTGCCTCCCTTCCTGGTGGAGCTGAGTTGAGGGAGTTGCATCTTCCTTCCCCAATTTCTGTCCTCACCTCCCATGGACTCTC
The DNA here is from genome assembly GCA_935064755.1 of Tragelaphus eurycerus. Classification (NCBI taxonomy): domain Eukaryota; kingdom Metazoa; phylum Chordata; class Mammalia; order Artiodactyla; family Bovidae; genus Tragelaphus; species Tragelaphus eurycerus. Next base: position 27,996,163 of record CAKXYN010000001.1, on the reverse strand, counting down.
ACAGAGGATGCCCTACAGAGTCACACCCTAGAAGGTTCCTTGCTGCTGAACACAATAGACACCTTTGACTTCTCTCTCTGAACTTTTGGAAAATTATGCCTATTTTAAGAATAACAAACAAACACCCATTCAGTCAACAAGTATTTATTGAGTTCTTACTAGTGTTGAGAACTTAGAATGTGGCAGTAAACAAGTATTGGCAGTTGTGGAGTTTACATTAGAAGGAGGTGAGGTCCCAAGCAATAAACAAGTAAATATATGAACAAGATGGTTTGAGAAGGTGATCACTGCTAGAGCAATGCGGTAGAGGGTAACTATGGAAACCACACTGACTTCCCAGGGAAGCCTCTCTGACATGGTATTTGAGTTGAAGGCATTAGTGCAAAGATCTTGGGCCAGAACATCACAGGCAGAATGAACAGTAAGACTAGAGCCCTGAGGTTGGCACAAGCACTAATAGATACGACAACATATCACTTACACGTACAAAAGCAGAGACCAGAGAGAGGCAAGCGAGTGTAGTCTCGCTCAGTAGCGAAAGGTCTTCTGAGTCACAAGCAAAGTGAACCAAGTCTGGAAGAACAATGAGCTCTGTACCCTTTGGGGTTGGGGCCTGGCTCTGCCTCCCCTCCTCCAGCCTCATGAGTAGAAGGGTTGCAGGGGTGGAGGACTGGGAGGAGGATCTGTTCCCTGTATCATCCACCCTTTAACCCCAGCTTTAGAAACCAATAGGCACATTGGCAAAAACAAGTTGGAATAGCCTTCTGGAATGGACCCCCCTGGAGCCTGAAGAGAGATGGATGCCCTCAACTCTCTCCTTCCATCCCTCCTCTCTGAGCTGGGTAGGGAAAGTAGCCCAAGGAGGGGTGCCCCTACAAGGCCACTGCTGGGTTACACAGTGGAATCCTACATCAAGGTCAGCCCTGAAGGGAGCGTGGTCTTCTCTCATGACCAGCTTCAGTGGTCAGGGTCCTCTAGGGCCGTGGGATCGACATAGAACTCAGAGGGGCTCTCCAGTATTTGTGCCTGGGAGCAAAGACAAGCCCAAAGATATTCTTCCAAAGCCAAGGTTCTAAAACAATACACACACACACACATACCACACACACACACACACACACCCCAAACCACAGGAACACCAGGTGATCTGAGAGTCCTCTGTTTACCTGGGGATATTGCCCCCAACATGTGCATATGTATAGCGAGTATAGTAGAACCAGAGTGGAGTGAGGGAGTAAGTTCCTACGGCCCTGATCAAGAGCCCATCCTCAAGATCAAAAAGTCTTTTGAAAAGGCTCTTTTCAAGAGCCTAGGGCTACAGATAGTGGGAGCAAATCAAAAAGAAGAGATGAGAAGTCAACCCCAACCCTGATCCATGATAACTGGCTTCAGACCCCCACACCCCACGGAGTGGGTTCACACACAGGAAGGGAAGTCTTGGACTGCTCAGCTGCCCCAACTCACCCCTCCCCTGGCTTAATTCTCCTCTCCCAAAGGCCAAGTTCCTCTAGCTTTCCTGATCCCTGTACAGTATATAAAGGGGTCCAGGCATGGAGAGTGGGGGTGGGGGGTAGGGGGGCAGGTCTCAGCCCTCCCCCAGGAATCTGGGGCTCCATGGCCTGAGAACAACAACTCTCTGAGCACCCTTTCTGGCCCTGCGAAGGTGCCCTGGGGTCTGCCTGTGTCCTGAGGTGGGGAGAGGGGAAAACAGCAGCATTGCCTCCCATGGGGCCGACTTAGCAGCCTTGTCTCTGAGCCTTCGGGAGAGGGGAAGTGGGCAGGATACTGAGCCCAGATTACTTGCCCAGGTTACACATTTTACAGAGCAGATAGTGCTGGAGTTGAGACTGTCCAGAGGGGTTATGGCACCCCACTCCAGTACTCTTGCCTGGAAAATCCCATGGACGGAGAAGCCTGGTAGGCTGCAGTTCATGGGGTCGCTGAGAGTTGGGCATGACTGAGCGACTTCACTTTCACTTTTCACTTTCATGCATTGGAGAAGGAAATGGCAACACACTCCAGTGTTCTTGCCTGGAGAATCCCAGGGACGGGGTAGCCTGGTAGGCTACCGTCTATGGGGTCACACAGAGTCGGACACGACTGAAGTGACTTAGCATAGCATAGCATAGCATAGAGGGGTTGGACTTAGATGGTTTCCTGAGAGTATTTGCTGTCACCCAGGAGGGGTGACACCCACAGATCCCTGTGTGAGGCTAGAGACAGGAGCCTGGGGGTGGGAGGGAGCGACTTCCTCAGACTTTTCTCCAGCTTCTGACCCAGCACATTGGCCGCCTGTGGCATCTAGACAGCTCCTACCTCCCTAGGAATCTCCTTGCATCTCCAGACCATTTGGCAGCCTAATGTCTTATTACAAAAGAACTTGAATCTTCCACACTTGAAGCCAACTGGGCCTCTGACTGTGAGCTAGCACAGGGACTGATTAAGGAGGTCAGACAGAGGCTGAAGGGCACAGGGGGACAGAGGAGCCCAGGCAGAGGACTAATGACAAAGGAGGCCAGGATTAAAAGTCAGCCTAGGCAACAAGATGCCAGGCACGAAGGGGTCTTGAGGTTAGACGACAACATATGGGCTGGCAGTGGGGCCGTCCTGCTCCAGAGATCCTGAAAGCCTGTATACATCCTTCGGGGGACAGGACTGTGGCTGAGACCAAAGGGTGCTGCGGGGACCCACCGCCTGGAGCCTAACACACAGAGGTGTCCCCTCTCACCTCCAGGCAGGCTGCCCGGCGGCACCCGCCCCACAGGGACTGTGGGCATCGGCTGTGGCCACATCAGCAGGTGGCGGCCCCTGCGTCATATTCAAAGCTGGGTGACCTGTCCCAGGGCACATGCGTCGAGAAGTAGTGAGTCCAGGAGCTGAGGCCGACCGTTCACTTGAAACTCCTCCATCACTTCTTCCGAGGGGTCGGCTTGGTCCTCCTTTTCAATCTGGTTAACAAAAAGAAACAGAAGCGCCCTCAGCATCGCTGAGTGATGTGTCCTTTCCCGGGGCTCAGTTAATGGAACTGTAGATTTATAGACTACCTTTGAGGTGATCATGTCTGGTAAACTCAGCCTTAAAAATCTCTCTTTAATTTCTCACTTCTGGAAGTATCTGGCCAAAATAATATGATAATATTTTTTATTTTATAATAAGATTTTATATCTTGGGCTTGAGCCTGGGAAAGATATTCTTTAAAAACTCTTCTGTCTTTATGTCCAGTGATTATTGTTTTTATGCTTAATCATTGCAAATTTTTTGAAATACAGAAAAACACAAAGAAAATCAAAATACCACCACTTCTAGAAAAAGCTAGTTTTACTGCCTATAGACATGCACACATGAGCATACACACAAAAACACATAGGGGTGTGTATGCACATTATAAAATTGTGGCCATATTGATGAGTTCCTATTTTGATGCAGAATAGACTTTTCAAGAAGGAGATAACACCCAGTTATTTCCTGATAAATATGTGATCATTATAAATATGTGATCCCAAAATACTATTGCTTGAAAATTTATTCTCCAACTGAGGGATTAAATTAGTTAGACTGCAGAAATCCATGTGGCTACCTTCAAAATGAGGTCATGTCAAATAGTTTCAGAATATCACCAAAGTTCTTAATTTAAAAAATAAATAAGAAAAAAAAATACCAAGACAAGTGCATCAGGAATATGCATTTTTCCACCAGAGACTAACCTTATGAGGACCACAGCTTTTCCTATAATTTGGGGACTTTGAAAAATTCAAAATAAAAATAAAGTGTTAACAACAGCATTCTCCCAAACCCCAAATTATATGGCAAGTGCTAGAGCCCATCAGAAAGGATCCAGGACACCGGGAAATACAATGAAGAAACACTTTGCTGAAACTTGCCTAGTGAATTGTAGCCTGATAGGTTGGAACACGTCTCTTGACATTTAGGAAGAGAATCTGTTTTCTGGATCTTTTCCATGCCTTCCAGACATGGGCCAGCCTGTTCACATTAGAACGTCCTATAGATCCTACTGAATATAAAACCCTGGATGCTGACACTCGTGTGGATGCTCACATAGCCTGGGTACCACCTCTGCAGTTACTGCTGCACAGAGACCACTTAGCATCTTAGATACTCTGAGCACCTGGTCATGTCACGGGCTCCCCTGTGTCCAACCTGTGCAGCAGCAGCCCCTGAGTTCCTTCTCAACCAAGGGAAGCAACCAAGGGAAGGGGAAGGTTTGCTAGTAGTTAGGATTGAGTGACGCAGTGTATCTGTTAAATAAGAGTTCTAATAAGAGCCACTTACTAGTAGTAGAAGATGATGAACTAACCATTTTACCATGATCACAAATAAGGTAGATAATAGCCACATGTCACAGATGGGAAAAACACAGCTTTAAGAGAATAAGTGACTTGGACAGGCAGCTGTGCTTAGCCTCAAATCTGATGCCGAGGTTTGACCTGTCCACCGGGTTGGACTGACTGCTAGGTATATTGATAGGTCTCTCTGAGTTGGGCCCTGGGGCGGTGAGTATAAGATAGAGTCCCCGGAACTTCCCTGGTGGTCCAATGGCTAAGACTCTGTGTTCCTAATGCAGGGGGCCTGGGTTCAGTCCCTGGTCAGGGAACTAGATCCCACATGCCACAGCTAAAGATCTCATGTGTCACGATTAAGACCTGATACAGCCAAATAAATAAATAAATATTTAAAACAAAAAGAAAAAAAGAGTCCCTGCCTCTGCGACTCCTGCACCCTCCAGCAAGGGAGATGGACCCTGGGGTGTCAAATGTACCAACTGAGTTCACACTGGAGTTGGCCTCTGCTCAGTGAGAAGGCTTTGTCTACGGGCCATTCCCAGGTTCCTTCCCACTGAAGCAATGATGACTCTGCAGACACAGGGGTCCTCTGGCTACATGACATACTCTGCATATCATCTGCATTGGCCGCATCTGGCCATTAGCCAAACCAAAATAGGAAAATAACTGGTCACTATTAAGCAAAAACCAAAGCTGTATAACATGTCCTAATCATCATCTTGTAGCCTAGCTCTGAAGGGTGAAAACTGTAAAGACCTTCCACATGGCAGAGCAGAGGAAACAAACGGCTCGGGGCCCTATGGGGTTGGGAAAAGAAGAGGTGTGAGTTTTGGCCTACACATAGTCAACCATCACAGGACTGTTCTTTGGGGTCTTAGTTCTCCTTAAGAAGAGCTGGCCCTAAATGTAGATTAGAATTAAGTCCATCATGTAAATTCAACCCCAAGAGCTTCATCTCTCATAAGCATCAAGGTGATGTCAGTACCTGGTGATCCTGGGCAATTGCCCAAGTTAAGAATTCTAGTGGTAATGGAACCTCTTTGATTCTGTAAATGCAAAGCATATTCATGCCTATTCTCTAGTTTGATGCTGCTGCTGCTGCTAAGTCACTTCAGTTGTGTCCGACTCTGTGCGACCCCATAGACGGCAGTCCACCAGGCTCCCCCGTCCCTGGGATTCTCCAGGCAAGAACACTGGAGTGGGTTGCCATTTCCTTCTCCAATGCATGAAAGTGAAAACTGAAAGTGAAGTCGCTCAGTCGTGCCCAACTCTTAGCGATCCCATGGACTGCAGCCTTCCAGGCTCCTCCATCCATGGGATTTTCCAGGCAATAGTACTGGAGTGGGGTGCCATCGCCTTCTCTGCATTAATCAATAGGAAAGGCAAAATTAAAACTACAGTGAGGTCCACAACTCTTATGTTAGAATGGACAGAATTTTAAAGAGCTTCCCTGGTGGCTCAGTAGTAAAGAATCTGCCCACCAATTCAGGAGACGCACGTTTGATCCCTGGAGAAGGGAATGGCAACTCACTCCAGTGTTCTTGCCTAGGAAATCCCATGGACAGAGAAGCCTGCTGGACTACAGTCCCTGGGGTCACAAAAGAGTCAGACACGACTTAGGGACTAAACAACAATAAAATGAACCCTTATGTTCACTGCAGCATTATTTATGAATGGCCAAGATATGGAAACAAGTGTCCATCAGTGGATAAGTAAATAAACTGTAGAGCATACACACACACACACACACACACACACACACATGCATATAGTTGGCCAAAAAGCAAAAAGTTCATTCTGGTTTTTCCATAACATCTTGCAGATATATATATATTATATATGTATAAGAATCCATGTATGCAATGGATTATTATTCACCCATAAAAAGGTATGGAATCTTTCCATTTGTGGCAACATGGAAGGACCTGGAGGGCATTATGCTAAGAAACATAAGTCAGAGAAAGAGGAGCATCATAGGATCTCTTCTACATGTGGAATCTAAAAAAGCAACCAACCAAATGAAAAACAAGCTCAGAGAGAGAATAGAGACAGAGAGTAGGGAGGAGAAGTGGGTAAACTGTTTTGACTTTTTTTTAGTTTAAATAAACTGGAGAACTTAAAATAATGTAAATAAATAATGAACACTTAAAACATTTTAAAATCAAACTACCAGGATTAAAAAATGGAGTCTGATGGAGAGAGAAGGAAAAGCCAGAGGCACGTGGTAAAGTTTAAGAACAGTTGCTGTGGAAACCCTTAACAGCGCAAGCTGGGAGAAAAGCAGACTGTTGATGAGTTGGATGAGTCCACTGGTGATTTCAGAACTGGCTCTTTGTTTCTGTCAATGGAGAATAAACTCCATAAGAACAGATGGTCCAGACGCAGCTCCATCCAGCAGAGCTCAGCAAGCCCTCAGCACAGCCTCGCAGCCTGTGTCTCTGGTATTCCTAACCTACCCTAACCTTCCCAAACCTCTGATTCTTTCCTCCTCAGAGTATGACTTGCCCTCATCTTAGCCCATTAATGGGTCTCTCTCTGCTTTCCAAAGCCAGACGGCTTTTCCTGCTCCCATCAGTGGCCCATCCCTCCACACACACTATGAAGGAGCCTTACTCTACCCAAGATCTCTATATCCTCTCCTTTGTTTCTAGGCTCAGTCTCACTTCTGCATCCCTTCATATCAACTCTAAATGCACATTATGTTATGGTTAAAAAAAAAAAAAAATCCAGAAAGTGAAATTGGCAAGCCTGTGTGTGTGGTGAAAGGTTGGAAGTCAGACTGGGGCTTGGGTTTCCAGGGGGAGTGACTAGAGGGGCTGTGGTGTTATTTGCTGAGATTGTTGATAAGAGGAAGAGTGAGAATTACTAAAGACCCAAAAGGCCTTTGTCAAAATTGTATAACCTCTAAAGGTCAGATCTCAAGAATGGCACCATTTCTAAAAGTAAGTCAATTTCAGGAAAGCTTTTTGTGACCTTCTGTTCAGGTGGGAATTTAGTAGCTCTGCTTCAGAGTGAATTTTTTCCATTAACCTTCCTCCTATGCTCTGATTTAGGACGGTCAGGGTCAACAGAGTATCGTATGCATATTGCATAGTATGGTGAAGTAGTAGCCGTACTGCATTGCCTTAGGACCTTTGGGAACCTGAGAAGGGAGAATGAGTACCATAGGAAGGGTTCAGATGAGTCTGGGATGTCACTGGACATTATGATTGAAGCCTGTCAGGTCCCCTGGTCCCAGAGTAGGGCCAACAACTGAGGAGGCAACAGCCTATACAGGTGTCTTCTCTGATACCCACCGAGAACAGCTAACTGGGGAAGTCAAAATATACCACCACTAAAATATTTATAAGTAAAACTAGCGAGGCTAAATCCAGACACATCTGTGTCTCAGGAGATTGGCTTTCATTGTCTTCCTCCTCCTTCTGATGTCCTGGTTCAATTCCCAGCCACCCAACAGCCACCACGCAACTCACTGGGGATGGTGGGCTTGAGGCCACCACCATGGATGCCTGGCCATATACGATTAGTTTCCTCTGCTCTCCACATTTCCTAACCACGTCCATGTATCAAAACTTACCCGTCACAGGACCTTAGTACTCAGACCCCTTCAGAAGGCATAAATTAGCAACCAGATTACCTGGTATACAACTTCCTATTACACTTTTAGTGACTTACCAGTCACTTACCAATCTGTTATTTCTCTTCACAAATTAACCTCAGCTCATCTATGTTGGGAATGGGGTGGTTACTTGTTGAAAATGCATCTCCCCTGACCTCAGCAGTGACCCAAGGAATTAGATTCTTTGCAAGCATTTTAACATTCCCCAGTTGATTCTTCTATGTACTGAATCTGAAAACATCATGAAGCATGCACACACTATTATACGCTATGTAGTCTCTGAGCATCAGAACATATATGAGAATCTCAAATACAATTAATACCCACTGTTAACTTATAAAACAGGTTCATTGTCAAATACTAAAAGGATTAAAGAATTGGCTTGCCATGCGTGTGGGCAGAGAGTATATGCAAAATCTCTAACCTTCTGTTCAATTTCACTATGAACCTAAAACTGATCTGAAAAAGCCATCTATTAAAAAAATAAACAAAAGGCTGACCTGCCCAAGATGGAGCTGATGAGCACTTGCTCTCTGGTTCATCTATTCTGTTGACAAGCATCACCCCCTTTGGTTGTTGTTCAGCCACCAAGCTGTGTCCAACTCTTCGGGACCCCACGGACTGCAACATGCCAGGCTTCCCTGTCCCTCACCACCTCCTAGAGTTTGCCCAAGGTCATATCCATTGAATCCGTGATACCATCCAACCATCTCATCCCGTTGCCCTCTTCTCCATCTCCCTCTTATCCTCTACTTATTCTAACCTAGCCTCTTTGAAGCCCCAAACAGGGAGCCGTTCTCCAGGTTCCCATCGCCCAATGCACATGCTGATTATGAGAGTACTAGAGTATTTAGCCCTACGCTGGGCTAACTATTCTCTCATTTGGTCCTGGTGAGTTATAAACAACCTGGTTGTTCCAGCTGCATCCCCGTCCCCAACATAGTATGTGGAACTCTATAGACATGCAGTCAAGCTTGTTGAATGAATGAATGGTCTTGCCATTGAGGTTAACATCAGATGAAGTGGGTTGGGGGGAGGGATGAAGGATCTGGCTGACCCTCTCCTTTAGCACACACACAGATACCCCTAAGAGTCCCCATTCCTTCTCTCTCTGAGGCACAGAAATCGGGGGCCTTGTTTATTCAACCCGTCACTGTGGTTCACATCCTGACTTTATAAATTAATCATTTCCAGCCCTATTAGACAAAGGAAGCAACCCATACTGCCACCTGAAGTACTGTACCAACAGCATCTTTGAGCAAAACAGGAGCCACACCAGGAGTTTAAAACGAGGGGATTTAATGCAGGGAACGGATGACACAGTGTTTGTAAGGCTGAATGAAGGAGGACCACTGAGATAACCCATTGGTAGTAAACACAGGAAGCAGCTACTAACCTGAGGGCTGGGGGGAGCAAAAGGGAAGAGATGGTGTTACCAGAACCTAGAAGCTTTGCCGGGGGACCCCCACGGCTGGTGCCTGCCCCTCTCTGGGGGCTGCTGCGCGGCTGCTGCTTGGCCTTCTGAGGGGGCCGCTGCTTGGCTGGTGGAGGTCGGACTTCTGGGCGGGGGCGTGGCTGACGTTCGGGCCTCGGAGGGGACCGTGGCTTGGCTGGAGGGGACCGTGGCTTGGCTGGCGCTCTGACCACCGCGGGGGGTGCAGCTGGCTGGCGCTTGGGCCTCTGAGGGGACGTTGCGCGGCGGCTGGTTCTGAGAGGGCCAAAAGAAGCTGCAGGCCGGGGCAGTGGCTCTCCTCTGCTGCCTAAGTGATGCTGACAGGAGCTGGAACAGGGAGGCAGCCCTGCTCCCCCTCCCGCCTTCCAGTCTCCCTCCAGTACCTTCCAGTGGCGGAGCCTAACTGCCAGGGGCTTGGGGGAAGCGCAGTTGGCAGAAAGCCCCGGCCCCAGCGTCGCAGAGCAGAGCGGGAAGGGGGAGCTCGGAGCCAGAGACAGAAGCCACCGGCCAGCCCGGGCGCCGGGCGGCCGCACAGACCACTCACCTGGTCTTCTGGCAGGCGCAGCAGATCCAGTCCTCCTCTTTCTTCTGGTAGAAGCAGCCACTCTTACAGATGCTGTACTTGCGGTCCACGATCTCGCGTTTGGAGTTGAGGAAGGTGAACGGCGGGCAGCAATGTATGCTGAAGTGCTCGGAGAACTTCTGGTTCTTGGAGAGTCTGGGGCCCTCCTTAACCGCTTTCTGACTCATCTCACTGGAAAAAAACAGTGATGGGGGCAGGGGGAGTGGGGAGACATAAAACAGACCGTCAGGCAAGGGAGGTTTCTGCTCAGGGAACCCACTCCCAGACTCTCCCATGGTCCCAGCTCACATTCAGAGCTGTCTTCCATCCTGAATCTAGGTCAGTTTCCTGCCCAGGTCTGTGGAAAGGAGCTATCAAATAAATTGCACTTTAAAAAAAAATTATTTTTAAAAATTTGAGTATAGTTGCCTTCCAATGTTGTGTTCATTTCTACTGTACAACAAAGTGAATCAGCTGTACATACACATGTATCCCCTTTTTTGGATTCCTTTCCCAATTAGGTCACTGCAGACCATTGAGCAGAGTTCCTTGTGCTATACAAGTTATCATTCGTTTCCTATTTTATAGGAATCAATAGTGTATCTATGTCATAGTATATATATGTATATATATATATATATATCAATCCCAACCTTCCAATACAAACCATCAGAAATTTAAAAATATATATTTATATGGTTTTTAAATGTTGCATTCCATTTACAGTCATTATAAAATTTTTGCTGTATTCCCCCATGTTGTACAATACATCCTTGTAGACTATCTTACACCCAATAGTTTATACCTAGGCAGTATAAGGGAAGAGTTTGTTAATTTCTACTTGTATATTTTAAAATCATGTTTTCTGAAAACGGACACTCTTTTCTCTTATGTGTTAGCCACTCATTTAGGACAGGAAAAAAATATTATAAAGCCAAATACATCTATGGCAAAATAATGTTGTAGATTTAGGAGTGACTGTTTCTCTAAAGAATCAAAAAAGATTTGTTATTAAAAACGTAATTGCTATTCATATAATAAAATACTACACCAGAGAAACAACACACTATAGACACACATCAACATGTTTGAATCTCACAAACGTAATATTGAACAAAAGAAGTCAGACACAAAGAAGTATAAGCTGTATGATTCAGTTTATATGAGGTTCAAAAACAGGCAAAACTAGCCAAGTGCATGGTGCTAGAGATCAGAACATAGTTATATTTGGAGAAGGTGGGGTCTGAGAAGAGGCAGGAGGGAGCCTGCTAGAGCAGAAAATGTTCTGGATCTTGATCTGGGAGATTGCTGCTGCTGCTGCTGCTGCTAAGTCGCTTCAGTTGTGTCCAACTCTGTGCGACCCCATAGACAGCAGCCCACCAGGCTCCCCCGTCCCTGGGATTCTCCAGGCAAGAACACTGGAGTGGGTTGCCATTTCCTTCTCCAATACATGAAAGTGAGAAGTGAAAGTGAAGTCACTCAGTTGTGTCAGACTCTTAGCAACCCCATGGACTGCAGCCCACCAGGCTCCTCCATCCATGGGATTTTCCAGGCAAGAGTACTGGAGTGGGGTGTCATTGCCTTCTCCAGGGAGATGACTACACAGGTGTATATGTATATAAAAGTTCAGTGAGCTCTGCAGTTCATTTTTGTGCATTTTACTGCTTACCTAAGTTAAAAGGGGTCTTCCCTGATGACTCAGTCAGTAAAGACTCTGCCTGCAACACAGGCAACCCAGATCTGATCCCTGGGTCAGGAAGATGTCCTGGAGAAGCAAATGGCAACCCCCTCCAATATTCTTGCCTGGGAAATCCCATGGACAGAGGAGCTTGGCGGGCTACAGTCCGTGGGTTCACAAGAGTTGGACACGACTTAGCGACTAAACCACCACCTAAGTTAAAAAGGAAGAGCAAGAGGAGGAAGACAAGAAACTAGGGAATTTTGATTCTTGGAAAAATTCTGAAAGGGTGGGTAAAATCTTAATTACTACAACATCCTTTGAGAAATGTGACACATGCAGAAATACCTAACAGTCCAAAACACTGAAGCACACAGGGGACTTAAATGACTATTAATCAACAAGAGCCTACAAATAAACACAGGTAATGTGCATATATACTGGACACTGAGTGTGTTCTTGCTCTCAGCAAACTCAAAATGAAGTTGCACACACAGGCATGCAATATGTCATTGCAAGACAGGATGATGTCAACCAACAGAAATAAGTACAAAGATCAAGGAAACCATGAGAAGGTGATGAATTCTTTGAAGACAGAGCAGATAATCTGGGTTGGGTTTTATTGCTGTTGTTTATTTGCCTGCACCAAGTCTTAGTTGCAACATGCGAGATCTTCAGTTCTTCAGGGCATGTGGGATCTAGTTTCCCAACCAGGAATTGAACCTGGGCCCCCTGCATTGGAGGCACAGAATCTTAGCCACTGGACCAGGGAAGTCCTGGTCTGGGTTTTAAGGAAGAATATGTTAAAAACAACCAAGTTACTCTGAAGGAATATTTTGATTTTTGTTTTTGGTTTCTTTTGTTTTTTATTCAAGTAGAGTTGATTTATAGTGTGCAATTTTTGTTGTTTTTTGATGGGGCTGTCTTCTGCTGTAGTTAGAAGTGAGGGCTGAGGAGCAAACTGAGTGTAGTTACAAAAGAAAATACATCCTTTTTCACCTCTTAGACCTTGTAGAGTCCAAATTTTGTGTTTTACCTGTTATATATGTTGCAAATGTTCTTTCTTGATGTTTCACCATCTTTTATCATGTCAAAAATAATTAATCTTTTTAAAAATAAATGGTTGTATCAGGTCTTAATTGTAACGTACAGGATCTTTCGATGCAGCTACGTGGGCTTCTCCCTAGCTGTGGCACAGGCTTAGTTGCCCTGAGACATGTGGGATCTTAGTTCCCCATCCAAGGAACAAACCCTGGTCCCCTGCCTTGGCAGGTGGATTCTTAACCACTGGACCACTAGGGAAGTTCCCCAAATGATTAATTTTTGGGTAATTAAGTTTCCAACTTCCCAGGGAGTTCAGTGGTAAAGAATCTGCCTGCCAGTACAGGAGGCCCAGGTTCAGTCCCTGGGTCAGGAAGATCTGCTGGGGAAGGGAATGGCTACCCACTCCAGTATTCCTGTCTGGAGAATTCCATGGACAGAGGAGCCTGGTGGGCTACAGTCCATGGGCTTGCCGAGAGTCGGACACAACTGAGCGTGCACACACAGTGCAGTTTCTTACCTGGGGTTTTATATTTTAGTTAGGAAAGTCTTCCTTGCTTCAGTTCTTAGTCATAGTCATGAATATCCCATTTTGGAAGAGAATCTTCTCTGAACCTCATTTTCATGTCTCTTTCTCTCTCTAACTCCTCGCGTCTATAGAGAAGTTATCAGTAAATACTCTTTTCTCTATTTCCACATCTCTTCCCCATCTGTGCACTTTTGTCTGGCTTCTGTTCCTATCTGCCCAAACAGAAGTGCTTCCCATAAAGACCTCCATGCTGCCAGACCAGCCGCCTTCTTGTCTGAGCTCTCTTTCCATGTAAACACTTCCCTGTCTGGTCACTGACATTCTCTTAGATTCCCTCCACCATCTCTAGCAGTTCCATCCCAGTATCTCTCATAGGCTCATCTGTTTTGTCCAAAACTTTTAATGTTATAATTCTTCAAGGTACAACAAATACTAAATGATTGATGGGGTTGCTTCAAGCATCCAATTCAGCATTCACTGTATGTTCCAGTTGTACCAGGCACAGCCTCTGTAAAGAACACAAAGCTGGGTCACACTGAGTCTCGTCCTCAAGAAATGTATCCACCAGCTGGGGAGACAGGCGAGGATGCACATGGCATGCTCATGGGTAACAAGACCAATCTATTGAGCCCAAATATGTGCACATCTCTGGATCAGATAGACATCCTGCTGACGGCGAGCTCACAGTGTACATGAGGGATGCTGCATAGATGTCAGTAAGTGCAATTCAAGGATGGCATGCTCTGGAACACGAGAATGTGCTGAGCAATGGCACGGAGAGTCCACAAGAGCCGGGCCACGTGTCGGCTGGGGAAGCAGGTAGAATATAAGTGGAAACATTTCATCTGGCCCTGAGATTTGGACAGTCAGAGATAAGGGTTTGTGGAAGGATGGGAACGGTTGATTCCTAAGCAAAGATACAGCAAGGTGAACTGCAGTCACTCTGAGAGTCTGCCCTGTCTGCCGGGCAGCATGGGAGAGGCGATGGTGTCAGGACATGGGTGATGAGGTAGCACAGTTACTCGTCACTGGGAAGGCTCTAGCCCTTGTGGGTCGTGCCATCAGCTGATCAGAACTCTAAATACAGGAGAGGGAGAGATCATCTCATTGGTCTAGGTCATCGTGAGTTGAAGCGTGCTCACAACATCCATGTGAAAATGGGCGCCTGAAACTCAGGAGCCAGAGCTGTCATCTCGAGGGTCCTTCCCCTCACGGAAGAGGCACCACCCTGGGAGTGGGTGTGGTGGGTGTGAGCTGAGTGAGGAGCCAGGCCAGGCCAGGCTCCCAGGAACAGCAGTGGGCCTACCTTCAAGCCCCAGGAAGAGGGTGTGGGGAAGAAGGAGCCGCAGGGGCAGCCAGGGAGGTGGGAGGAGCCTCTTGAAAGTCTCCAAATTTGCAGGAGGAGGACATGGGTCATCAGTTTCCAAAAACTGCTTCATACAAACAGGCATTTTTAGACCAGTGAGACACTGAAGTTGATTTTTAGGGTCTAATTCACTGTAATTACAACCCTGATGATCTTCCAAAGCCCTACCAAACCCTACACACAGGCAAAGTCCAGCTCAGGTTTCTGCTCCCCTGGGAAATGATGAACTGAAACCCTCTTTAGGGTCCCAGCACACAGAGCATGATGCTACTCAGCTTTTCAAGGCAACATCACCAGTCCCTCTAGCCTGCTTGGGTCATCTTGCCCCCTGGTGTTAGAGGGAGATTTTAAGTCTCCTGTGCCTCTAAATTCCCTCTCTGACTGAATTCTCAATTCCCACCCACCTGACAACATGTCTGGGCCCACCCTATGCCCATCTAGACCCCTGCCCAGAGAATTCTCAGATTATTCCCTGACAACGCTCCTCACTCTCCACCTTACCCACCATGTCCAGCAGGGGGCAGCCTCACCACTTGTTACCCATTGGGTGTGTTCCTAAAGGGGAAAGCAGTTCTCTTCCCTGGAACCCTGACATGCTAGAGAACCGGCTGAAAATTCACCCAGCTCTAACACAGCATTTCCCACCTTCCTTTAGTGAAATATTTACAGTCGGTGGAAAGTCTCTGGCTACTATTGCCTATGGAAGCAGAAATACTGCATTTGGTTGGGGTACATGGTTAATTGGTTATATATACACCCTTCCAACTCTGCCCACACCATGCCCCAGCTTACGAATGCTAAGATCCATGTGCAGAGCCATAGCAACAACACACACACACAGGCCATCCTTTCCCACCACACCAGGCTTCTGAGTAAGATAGTTGTGTTGTTGTTCAGTCACCCAGTCATGTCCAGCTGTTTGTGACCCCGTGGACTGCAGCCCGCCAGGCCTCCCTGTCCCTCACCATCTCCCAGAGTTTGCCCAAGTTTGTGTTCATTGCATCAGTGATGCTGTCCAACCATCTCGTCCTCTGATGCCCTCTTAGTTGTAACTACAGGCAAATAGGGCTTCCCAGGTAGCCAGTGCCAGGGGACGCAGTTTCAATCCCTGGGTTGGGAAGAGCCACTGGAGGAGGAAATGGCAACCCACTCTAGTATTCTTGCCTGGACAGTCCCATGGACAGAGGAACTTGGAGGGCTGTGACTAGTCCATGGTGATTGAGCACACATGCGCAGGCAAATAACTAACGGGAGAGGAGCTACTTCACGCTTCCTGAGACCCTGTTCTATGGTGGTTGTTTTATATTCTTTATCTCATTTTTCTAATATTCCATAATCATCAACAAACTAAAGATGAGGTAGGCTAAGGAACATGACTAAGTTCAAAGAGCCAGTGAGAGGCAGACAGGGATTTGGACCTAGGTCCCTGTAACTCCAGCTTCCGGTGCCGTCTGATCAAGCTCAACACCATCTGAGCTCCCTGTGCTCCTGGGGGAGCAGGTGTCCAGGCGACGGGACCAGCCTGGACTATGAGGGCCCGGAGGTAGGCCCGAGGATGGGATGCGGGCACAGAGATGCATGGGCCTATGTCCCAGGGTGACAAACGCCAGAAGCTGGGGAAACAGCTCCCTGAAGAAAGGCAGAGGATGGAGTCTGGAGACATCACGACCCCCTGCCGGAGCCCAGGGTGAATTGTAAACTCAAGCACAGTCCCAAGGGGAGTATGACCCGCAGGTGCTTACTCCATCCCACCCCAACCAGCCCTGAGGTGGTTTTAAGACCTATTTTCACTGTTGAGAATTAGAAAGCCTGGATAAAGGAAAATAATGAAAATTCCTAAATGATTCTCTCATATTTAACCACTTATAAAATACTTGAACATTTTTTTTGCCTTGAGAATTTTACATGTAAATATATAGTTAATAAAGTCACACCGTACCTTATATAATTTTCAAGTTATATATGCTTGAAAAATCAGTCATTTTTTAAGTTTTATAGATATAGATGTAATAGTACTTGTAGCATTTTCTTGTGCTGCTGCTGCTGCATCGCTTCAGTCATGCCCAACTCTCCCAGAGACGGCAGCCCACCGGCTTCCCGTCTCTGGATTCTCCAGGCTAACACTGGAGTGGGTTGCCATTTCCTTCTCCAATGCATGAAAGTGAAAAGTGAAAGTGAAGTGAGTGAAGCATTTTCTTACACCTTTTAAAATCTGTAATAAATTTACAGTCACAGTCCCCTTTATGGTTGATAACATATATTTGCATATTCTCTCATTTTCTTGATTAATCTTGACAGAACTTACCCCATTTGTGACTAAAAAAAAAAAAAAAAAAACAAACTCTTGATTTTCTTGCTTGTCTTTGCTCTCTTTTTCTAGTGCATTAATTTCTGAGTGCATTTATTATTTCTTTTTTTTTCAGTTTTCTTTCGATTTATGCTTTTTCTCTATTCTTGAGTCATACTCTTCTCACATGTACATTTATGACTATAACATTTACATACAACTTCAGCTGCACACCACAATATTAACATAAATTTTTCAGTTTCTCATTTTGAATATGAATGAGTTCTTCTTTGATTCATCAGTTATTTTTAAAAATCTGTTGTAGAATTTCCAAGTGTATGAAGCTATTTTTGTTACATTGACTTCTGGCTTTAAGGCATTCTAGGCAGAGAGTGGTCTGAATGACAGTGACTCTTTGAACCTGGTTGAGTTTCATGTGTTCACAGTCAACACTTTTAAATGTTCCATGTGTGCTTTGAAAGATTGTGCATTTCCAGAAACAATTTGGAATTATCTAGCAATCCACTCCAGTGTTCTTGCCTGGAGAATCCCAGGGACGGGGGAGCCTGGTGGGCTGCCGTCTATGGGGTCGCACAGAGTCAGACACGACTGAAGCGATTTAGCAGCAGCAGCAGGGAAGATAGGAATGTGAACAAGGTACAGTCTAGCAATTTATTCTGGGCACAGACTGCAATCTAGCAATTTATTTTTGGATCATAGCTCAACCTTACTGATAGAGCCCCTTGGTGGAGCACAAAGCTGGAGGAGCCTGAATCACTGATGAGAGTCCTTCTAGCCCTGGACCCCTGAGTACTGATCACCTTTTATGGGAGAGACAAACCGACTTCCACCTTGTTTAAACCACTATTTCAGCTACATGTGGTGAAATACAATTCTGACTCAGTACACTCAGTTCTCTCACCTTAGAAAGTGTGTCTTAGTCAATTTGGGTGTTATAACAGAAATACCATAAACTGAGCAGCTTATGAACAATAGAAATTTCTCTCTCATAGACTAGAGGCCGCGGAGTCTGAGATGAAGGTGCTGGCCCATTCTGGGTCTGATGAGAGCCCACTTCCTGGTTCACAGATGGTGGGATGAGTAAGGGAGTCTCTGGGGTCTCTGTAATAAGGGCACTAATTCCATCTGTGAGGTCTCCACACTCATAACTTCCCTAAGGGCCGACCTCCAACTACCATCACACTGGGGGTTAGATTTCAAAATATGAATTGTGGGAGACACAAGCGGTCAGTCCATAATAGAAATAGCAAATAATATTTAGCTCAGAGGGCCTTTGATAGTATTAAATAAAATAAATAGGATAAGAAGCTAGGACTACCAAATATAAGTAACTTGCTTCATAAATTCCATTTTCCTTTCACTAAGAATTCATTCAAATGACGTGTCTAATCCCACTGACTTCTTCAGACACACTCTTTATGTATCTCACATGACATTTAATTCAAGCATTAATTAAATGCTTAATAAAGACATCTTTATTTACTTTTGTGACTAAAAGCAGATCATTATAAACACTACATGTGTTTTCACAAACCGTACCACCTAATCGCAGAGAAAATATAAACTGTCTGACAGGATGAAGAGAAAAAAATGACTGAATTTGAAACTGTAAAATATAATTTCTTCCAGGCTTTCCAGATGTGTCCATACACTCTAAAACTAAAGAGGAGGGGAAAGTGAGGCAGGTATTTGAAGGAGAAAAAGTAAGTGAAGGAAAGGAGCCAAAGGGAGAACAAGAACCTCCTCTCACTATTTCTTGAGCACCTACTATGCTCCAGATGCTTTCTGTCGTTTCTACACGTGCTCTTAGCCAAAAGGCCAAGGAGCGACCTGTCATTTCCAATTCCCAGTATAACCCTCCAGCTAGTCTCTGCTGTCCCCCTGTTAGAGCTGAGGAAATTGGGACCTGAAGAAGTTACATAAACTCTCCAAAGTCGTATAGTAATGATAACAATAAAAATGATAGAAAACCCATAATGTCCAGTGTGACTACTGACTACCCAACATCTGCACTGCCCTTCTATAACAAACCTTGTTGATATGCCCTGTTAAATATACATAACTTCCTGTGTGACCACATTCTGGCCAAGAAGATGGAGGCAAAAGTCTATGGATGCTTGACTTTTTCCTTCAGTAATAAGGCTTTTATTCAGTAAGGGACTCTCCCCTGGTGAGGGCATTCAGCCCAACCCAGCTCTTCCTGGCCCCAAGGGGCAGGATTATTTCAAGCCTTTGGACCTTGAGCCTTAGGGCTCCTTCCCCTACTTCCTTCCCACCCAACAATCAATACAGCAAATGCTTCTAACCTTGGAGTTCAGCCCAAAGTCAGGTCACTTCCCAAGGAGGCTTTCCAGGACCCTCCTTTCCCCCCGAGGAGAAATGATCACTACTCCCTCTCTTGGGCCCTAGCCCTGTAACTGAAAAGTGAAGTCGCTCAGTCGTGTCCTACTTTTTGCGACCCCATGGACTGTAGCCCACCAGGTTCCTCCGTCCATGGGATTTTCCAGGCAAGAGTACTGGAGTGGGGTGCAGTTTCCTCCTCCAGGGGATCTTCCCCACCCAGGGATCAAACCTGTATTTCCCGCATTGCAGGCAGACACTTTACCCTCTCAGCTGCCAGGGAAGCCAGCCCTGAATGTTGTGCATAACTCAAGGACAGCATCTCGAACCTGGAAGGCTGCCCTTGTTCTGTGCCTTATTCAGAGCAGGTGTTCCATAGATGCTGAATAACAAGAGCGTGAACAAAGGGTACCTCTCACGGCTTCTGCAGGGGCCCTGAGACTGTCACTGCCTGTCCCCAGATGCTCTTTCGTGGTCCCCATGTCCCTCGGGGACCTCTGCTCTGATTCAGACAGCAGGTCTGATTAGTGAAAAACACAGGAAGGGACTTTTCCAATTGATCTTGAAAATTATAGAACTGGGCTCTTTAGGAAAAAATAAAAGACTTTGTGAACCCACTACACTTTTGCTTTTCCTTCTTTTTTAAAAAATTTTATTGAAGTATAGTTGATTTACAAAGTTGTGTTAATTTATGCTGTACAGTGAAGTGAGTCAGTTATATATTCTTTTTCACATTCTTTCCCATTCTGGTTTATCACAGGGTATTGAATATAGCTTCCTACACTATACAATAGGGCCTTCTTGTTTATCTGTCCTATATACCATAGTTTGCATCTGCTAATCCCAAACTCCCAACCGTCCTTCCCCTCTCCCCTCTCCCCCTTGGCGACCACAGATCTGTCCTCTATGTCTGTTTCATGGATAAGTTCATTTGTGTCCTATTTTAGATTCCACGTACAAGTAAGATCACATGGTACTTGTCTTCTTTTTCTGACTTACTTTGCTTAGTTTGATAATCTTAAATAAATCTCTAGGTTTGATAATCTCTAGGTTCCGTGTTGCTGCAAATAGCATTATTTCATTATTTTTTATGGCTGAGTAATATTCCATTGTGTATATATATCAAATCTTCTTTATCCATTCATCTGTTGATGGACATTTAGGTTTTCTCCATGTCCTGGCTATTGTAAATGGTGCTTCTGTGAACATTGAGATGCATGTATCTATTTGAATTATAATTTTGTCTGGGTATATGCCTGTTTTTGGCTGAGTGCTGAAGAATTGATGCTTTTGAACTGTGGTGTTAGAGAAGACTCTTGAGAGTCCCTTGGACTGCAAGGAGATCCAACCAGTCAGTCCTAAAGGAAATCAGTCCTGCATATTCATGGAAAGGACTGATGCTGAAGCTGAAACTCCAATACTCTGGCCACCTGATGTGAAGAACTGACTCATTGGAAAAGACTCTGATGCTGGGAAAGATTGAAGGTGGGAAGAGAAAGGGACGACAGAGAATGAGATGGTTGGATGGCACCACCGACTCAATGGACGTGAGTTTGAGTAAACTCCGGGAGTTGGTGATGGACAGGGAGGCCTGGCGTGCTGCAGTCCATGGGGTTGCAAAGAGTTTGACACGAGTGAGCAACTGAACTGACCTGACTGATGCCTAAGAGTGGAATCGCCGGGTCACACGGTTATTCTGTTTTTAGTTTTCTGAGGAGCCTCCATGCTGTTTTCCATAGTGGCTGCACCATGTAACATCATTCCCACTAACAGAGTAAGAGGGTTTCCTTTTCTCCACACACTCTCCAGCATTTATTATATGTAGTTTTTAATGATGTCTATTTTGACCAATTGTGAGCAGATTATACCTTTTTTTTAATCCCATGGACAGAGAAGTCTAGTGGGTTACACAGTCCATGGGGCCATAGAGTTGGATGGGACTGAAGTGACTTAGCACGCAGAGATGGCACTCACATATCCGTGTTCCCACCAGTGTCCTGGGGATCTTTAAACACACTTTCACTATTCCCTAAGACACTGCAGGTGAAAATGAGATTCATGAACATAAAATGGATTTTCTTCCTTATGTCATCCTTCCTAACATCTTTTTAAAAAGGCAGTTGGGGTGTGGGTAATTTTAATAAAAGCAGTATGTGGCCCTTAGCTGTGGATGGTCCTCTGGAAAGACAGTACAAGTAGTAAGTTGCCATGCTAAATGTCCATGGGATCACAGGAAGTCAGACATGGAAATGGGCCCAGGCGCTCCCGAGTGAATGGGGGGTGCAGGTTACAGTACACGACTCCAGTTCTTGTCAATCAGATCCCTCAGCACCGTGAGCAAGGGCCTGCCCTTGTCTTGTGATTAGAGAACTCAGCGTGGGAAGGACAGGAGGCAGCCTTCACCCTGACTACCCAGGGCCTGAGCCATCTGAGAGAACAATATTATGGCTTCAGATATCAAAACTCTAAAGGAGGAAAATGATCAGTCCCAAGACCTCTTAATATGTTACATAGATTAAGGAGAAGAAAGTTTAATATACACTTGGTAATTTAAGTTAATAAAGCAAGAAGTTTCAGATGTATTAAAAGTAAGCTCAGTTGTACATATATATATATACATATGACTTTTTCATTGCTCTATATTTGTACAAGTGATGCAATACTGCAAGAAAGGATAAGAGAGAGGGAATGAGAACCTCTAAACTCATACCGCCTCGATTATTTCCGGCATGAATTGTCTCTTGCTAACAAGTAGTCAAAGTTCAGCTCCTTCTCAGGACTATTCCTTGCCTCCCTCCATTCCTTCCCAAGGTAGAGAAGAGTATGGGGAAGCTGAGTCCTTGGGGCAATGAGGGAAAGGGAGGCTGGTCCTTGTGGTGTCCGCCCTCCTGGACTCTGTCATAGGTGCCTTGCGTGGTCTCACCTAGCCCCTTGCCATGAATGATGTGTGTTGCTGCTGGCTACTTGACCCGCCAAAGCCACTGGCCATCAGGACCCCAACTCAGCAGCCTCCTAACCCAGTCTAGGCATCCCCTCAACTCCTCAAAATTGCTAAAGGTAGGCGTAGAGACTGAGCAGGAAAGGAAGCCCAGCAATGAACAGGACATGCAGATAGACTGAACATAGAAAGGAGGGATGAACAGGATTTCTCCAAGAAATGTTAAGTTTGGTGATGAATCATTTTGCTGAAGTTTAGGGATGAGAAAAGGGAATAGTCAAAAATTTCGTCTGAGGCATGTTAAGTTGGAAAAACTTATGAAGCCTCCAAGCAGCTACGAAAGGAAGTGATTTGGCCACATGGGTCAGATCTTGAGAGACAGAGAAAGGATGATAAATAAATTTAAGAGTATTTGATGCTGGATGAGATTTATAGCCAATGGAACACAGAACACCCTGGGAGAAGGGGAGTATAAGAAAGGGGAGAAAAACTGGAAAACGTTTCATTCAAAATAGCAACAAGAATCTTCAGATACCTAGAAGTAAAGCAGAAATTAAAATGTGTAAATCCTTGTGGGGAAAAAAATTCAATATCCATTCTTGATAAATATCCTTAGTGGAAAGGGAACAGGAAGTCCATAACATTATAATGGGCTAGCAACTAAAATATCCACAGTAACAGCTTACTGCTGGTGAAATCTTAGACACATTTTCATACAAATCAGGCACCCCAAGGAGGATGCTGTCAGCACCGCTATTCAACACGGCACCTGAAATCCTAACTAGTACAAAATACGAGATAAAAAGCTGTGAGACTCCACAAATTGTTAGAGCTTAAAGTCCAGTGAGATTTCTGGACCCAAGATCTATATGCAGTTGCTGCTGTTCATGGATGTGCTGAGTCGTGTCCAACTCTTTGTGACCACTATGGACTGTAGCCCACCAGGCACCTCTGTCCGTGGGATTCTCCAGGCAAGACTACTAAAAATCCAAAAGGGAGACAAAATGGACGTAAACAAAAGATCCCAACAAGAAAAATGATAGCAAACACATGAGACGGAAGCCAGGTACTATTTAAAAGGGCTTTATGTGTGGGGCGGGCAAAAAACACTTAACTTTCCTTCACCCCTTAATCCTCATGACCTCACAGTAGCCCCACTTTGCAAATGAGCAAGCCAAGGTACAGAGAAGCCAAAATAACCCACTGGAGGACACAGAATGAGAACAGAGGAGCCCTAAAATCCCAATCAAAGTAGCTAATCTCTATTGCTAATCTTCACAGCATACAGCTTCTAATACAGCAGACGTGAAGAGGAGGGAAGCAAGTCAAAGATTGTGATTTTTATAGAATAAAACATACCACGCAGTTACAAGTTTAAAAACCTATGCCAGTAGAGAAGAACATATACAAACACAAAAAAAGTGTAGTTTTAATAATCAGAATGTTTAAGAAAAAAACAAACTACAATGTTTTTTAAACAGGCAAATAATAGAAAGAGAAGATTCTTTAAAAGCCAATGCTGCTGCTGCTGCTGCGTCACTTCAGTCATGTCCGACTCTGTGCGACCCCATAGAGGCAGCCCACCAGGCTCCCCCGTCCCTGGGATTCTCCAGGCAAGAACACTGGAGTGGGTTGCCATTTCCTTCTCCAATGCATGAAAGTGAAAAGTGAAAGGGAAGTCACTCAGTTGTGTCCGACTCTTAGTGACCCCATGGACTGCAGCCCACCAGGCTCCTCTATCCATAGAGTTTTCCAGGCAAGAGTACTGGAGTGGGGTGCCATTGCCTTTACAAATATGTTTAACTCTGAAGGACTCTAGGAAAGAGACAATAACAGCAAGGGGATGTCAATTCACACCCCTTGTGATTAGCCCAAAAATGGGATCAGAGAATGACGCCTGTGGAAGGAAGGGGGAAAGGCAGTTAATCAGAGCATGGGGAGGGGCACAGGGGCTGGCACCTTCCGTGGTCAAGGCACTGTCCCAGGCTGCCGGAGCCCAGGCTTCCTTCAGGAGAGGAACGCACCTGGGTGCTTTGTCCAGGAGCTGTTTCCAAGATAAAAGCTGTGACTTCGAAAGTTCCACTGCAGGCCTGGGCTTCTTTCACCTAGCCTTCCCACAGCCTTCTGCAGCCTGCTACTGCTGCTAAGTCACTTCAGTCGTGACTGACTCTGTGCAACCCCATAGACGGCAGCCCACCAGGTTCCCCCGTCCCTAGGATTCTCCAGGCAAGAACACTGGAGTAGGTTGCCATTTCCTTCTCCAATGCATGGAAGTGAAAAGTGAAAGTGAAGTCGCCTCAAATCCTCTGCTGTGAAAACCATTACCGCTGAGCAGCAAATTCATTCCACATTTACCACCTCCCTTAGAGATCTTGAATGTTTCTTAAACCTTGCTAATTCTCAGGTCAGGGGCTAATGCTTGCCTCTAAGAGCAGCTTTACAAAGTAAAAAACGGTGCCTTCTGTGTTTGTCCACAGCAGCAAAAACACAATGAGGGAAAAGAACTGTGCTTGTAACTACTAAAGGCTGTCTCTAACAACGGCTTTATCCATTTGTCCTTGCTTATTCATTTGTCGCCTTAGCAACCAAAATGTTTACTAATTAGTACAGTGAATGTTGAACAGTAGATTCTTGTTGGGAAACCAGTGCCCCAGTAATGGAAACTTTTCATACAGATATTTATTTTGAATCAGAGTGCTTTTCCACAAAGAGCAACGTCCTGCCAAAATCCAACACTGATTTGTGGAGCTGCTGAGGCTTGAAAACATCACAGTAATAAGAGGATGCTGAACGTCTTGAAGTTGGCAACTTCAAGGTGGAAGATGAAGCCCTCACTGCTTTACTTTGCTTCCAAGTGATCAAGACAAATTAAAGTGGCCCCAGGACCACACTGTCCAACTATCTGTGCCCATCTGTGACAACTGTCTCACAGATGCGTGCAAAAGCCCTTTCTGATTGAACAAAGTCTGCCCAATCCCAGCTAGGATACCAATCCAAGGGAATGTCAATTCACACCGCTTGTGATTGGCCCAAAAATGGGATTGGAGGATGACGCTGTGGAAGGAAGGGGGAAACGCAGTCAATCAGAGCATGGGAAGGGGCATGGGTTGGTATCCTTAGCACAGAGATAATATATTTAGCAGTTTGAGGGAGAAGGGCTACATGTATATGTGTGGCTGAGTGGCTCTGCTGTGCAACTGAAACTATTGCAACACTGGTAATGGGCTATATTCCAATATAAAATTAAAAGTTTTTAAAAGATTATATGTTTAGCAAATGTTGTAGGAGTCAAAACCTTCCTTATTATAGTGGAGCTAAATAAACATGTAAGAAATACAGTAAGTTTCTGAAAGTTATTTTAGTAACACAATGTTCATTTAACGTCTAAAATTACAGAGCGCATTGTTTTAATCGTGGGAATTTACACTGGAATTGAATGTGAATGAATAATCTCATGCTTTTCTGTAGAAGATGGCAAGCAAGTCCAGGAGAAGGAACCAAAAGCATAAGCCTGTCTCCTCATTTAGCCAATCCCTTACTCAAAACCACAGACTCTTCCCAGTTACAGAGCAAAGTCCTTGCTTCTTAGTTAATATGGCACATAAAACTCTTCATCATCTGGCCCCTGTCCACCTTTTCCCCTTCTCTCCCCTCCCCAAACCCACACACTTCTGTAGGTCAGAAACATCATCCTGTGATCAAAAGATGTGCCTTTGAACAAACTGTTTCCTTTTCCCGGAATGTGTTTTCCCCATGGTAGCTGTGTAGTAAGCTGCTATTCAATCTAGACAACCCGCGAGATTGGTTGGTGGGGGTGGGCTGGCGGGGGCGGGGTGGGGTTGGCAGAGACCACCCCGGCAGGCGACCTGGCCCCTCTGGGTGCATTTCCAACGCGGCAGTGCCTTCTGATCAAGGCCCAGCCCGTGGACTGTGTGAGGCCAGCTTGGGTCTTCCCGAGTCGCATTGCTTGGGAATGCAGCCAAAAGTGGTCGGTAAACTCCATCTAAGGCTAAATAACAAGCACAAGACCGATTGTCAACACGTACCGTAAGGGAAAGTTGGAAAGAACCAAGCGGCCCAGCTAAGGTCTCAGCCCAGCAAAGGATCCTCTCTCCTCTGGGAGGTAATGTGTACGTACTTCTGTTGGTGAGCACGTCACACTGTGTTATAATAGTGTGGCTGTGTGTCTGAACCTCTGCTTGGATTCTGTGAGGGAAGGGTTTTCGTCTGAATCCTCAGGATTCTGCCACTGCTTCTGCTCAAAGAATGAGTATTAACTGGGATGGAATTAGGAGTGACCCCTGGAATATCATGTAGGACTCAAGCTGCTTTTGTCAGATTCCCAGCAAGGCTATTTTAAGAAATAAGGCCTTAACATAAAATGGTTATATTATTATTATTTCATTTTTTCAAGATGTGAAAAATTGTTTGTCTTTCTTAATCCAGTGTTTGTGATATAAAAAATAAAGATGTTTCTCTTTCTCTCTAAAAATGATGGGGTTCTGAATGCACACAAACGTAGGTAACACAAATCCTCTCTCTTGTAATTCCTTCCAGAATGATGGAGAAGGAAACCAATCTTCCAGATTTGCACTGTCTTATTTAAAACCCTAAATGTTGATTTGGCCTATGGTCATAGTGGGGTGGTGGAGGTGCTGAAGAAGAGAACCTAAATTAGCTGACTGATGGATTTATCACTCCACTGAGAACGTTTAACATGCTTTGGGTTCTGCCTTGGGTTTTCAAAGGGCATCAGTCTCAGGGAGACCAAGAGACCAGGCTGGAGATAAGCCGATTGTCGACCACACCTTTTCCCAAATTTTGTGTCCGAGGTCACCATCTGAGTCAGCCAATAGCAGTGAACTTGTGGACTTCCTCAGCTTGATGAAATGCTACTTATCTTTGTTCCCTTTTGCAATTTGTATTTACCATATTTTATTGAATTCATTCACCTCTTCCAAGAGAAGCAAGATCTGTCAAGGGTGACTCTAAGGTATATAGTTTGAGTGGCTAGGTCAGTGGTAGAAGCCTCTACTGGAGGAAAAGTTTTGAGAGGAGAGGCTAAATCATGAGTTCAGCTCTAGAGGCATTCACGTTGAAGTGTTTGAGGGGCATCTAGATGGCAATGTCAAGTGGAGAGTTCAGAGAAATCTGGGCAAGAGATGGAATTTGAAAGTTGCTAGAGTGCAGGTGGTGACTATGGGATGAATAGACTTGCCCAGATGGCAGATCGTGGCCTGAGAGGGGAGCATGGCCGTGTGCCGGGGCACCCCCACACTTGTAGGTCAGGTGGAGGGGTAAAGTGACTGACCAAGGAAGAAGAGAAGAGTCAGAGAGGAAGGAGGGGACCCAGAGCATGCGGTATCCTGGGAGCCAGGGGCAGGAGCGTTTAAACCGAGGGAGTGGTCAGAGCTGTATGCAGGGTGATTCTGAGATGCGGTGAGATAGAAGACTATAAAGAGTACATTAGCTTAAGTGATAGGGGGATATTTGGTGAATATAACAGGCACTGTCTCCACGGAGTGGTTGAAACAAGTTACACTGGTGGCCCAGTCGAGGTCACTGACCATTAATTTGCAGTGGTACCAAGCCTCCTTGTGTTTTTCTCCAAATGTTCGCAGCAGCCCGGGTAGAGACACAGAGAAGACAGGTAGGTGCATCCAGGGTTGGGGTTTGCTAGAGAATGTGCAGAACAATTGAAGTGATAAACCCTAGAGTCTATTCATAATAGAAAGAAAGGCAGAAATGAGTGATTGTTGAATGGATGGGTGAATGTATTGATGAAGGAATAAATAAATGGATTCATAAATGGATGGGGAGGTGTAGGGACAAGTCAATCAGAAGGACCTGGTGAAAGAATGGTCGTAGTGGGGCACTTAACGAATAAAGTTGAAAGAAAGGAATGTTGTGAATCAGATGCTAGCTAGATGTTTGCATGATTTGATTCAGAGAGGAGAGTTTCAAGTATTGCTAAGTTTCAGCATAGCAGCAGATGGATGAGGCTGCTGCTGCTGCTGCTAAGTCACTTCAGTCGTGTCCAACTCTGTGTGACCCCATGGACAGCAGCCCACCAGGCTCCCCCGTCCCTGGGATTCTCCAGGCAAGAACACTGGAGTGGGTTGCCATTTCCTTCTCCAATGCATGAAAGTGAAAAGTGAAAGTGAAGTCGCTCAGCCATGTCCGACCCTCAGCGACCCCATGGACCACAGCCTACCAGGCTCCTCCGTCCATGGGATTTTCTAGGCAGGAGTACTGGAGTGGGGTGCCATCGCCTTCTCCAGATGGATGCGGCAGAGTGGATAATTCCCTGGGTGGTGAAGAGTTTATTCACACAGACACTAACGTCATCTAAGTGGGTGCAACTGAAATGGAGAGGGAGTGGGGGAGCACGGAATCTGCTAACAAAACTATCGGTGAAAGACAAGGAGTGACCGGGAAGTCAGATGAAGACTGACGCAGGGGAGGCAGCACAGCCTCAGGTTACGGAGAAATGACAAGGGAGTGAAGGAGCCGTGGTCTGAATGTGGCATGGGGAGGATGCTGCCTTGCTATCCAATCTGGAGCTTCTTGGAGTGTAAAATGGTCCTCACTTGACAGGCTGACAGACGGGCATTGTTCTCAGAAGACTGGCTGGATTCAATTAAGACAATGAGATGGACAGAAGCTCCTGAGGAGAGTCCAAGGCTATGGGGGATGAACTTCACTGTGCACTGTGGTATGTGGGTTTGTCAGAGGTGAATAGATGGTGGCGTGGGTCGTGGTGCCTCTGCCTGATACAGGGAAGTGTATCATGTCTCTATTCCCCAAGCCTGGAATACTGTGAGACACCTGGGATCATTTTCTACAGTGCGTAACTCTTCTTACTGAAAGTTTGATTGCTCCATCTGTCGCTGATTCTACATTCCACTTTGACATTCTGAATACTAGTAATCATTATACCATCATTTAGTTGCTGATCCAAAAGAGAGTAGGAGATTCATTTGTACCTGTATTTTCATCCGTGCACATCTGGTGAATAGATCTCTGTTGTGGGCTTCTCTTGGTATCATTTGCTTCTTTTTTCCCTAAAAAATGAAGCAGTAGAATGTATTCTGGTTAATTTAGTGTTTTGATGACTGAGGTTATAGTTAACTCAAGGGTCTTAATCACAGAGCTTCACACACACAGCCCTAGGAAGGATCATGGTATTTCATCTAGATACTGTCTGTCAGATGGAAGATGGGCTAGGAGGGGATATAATGACAAAATTACATGCAAACTTTTTAAAGTCCACCTTATCATCATAGAGGAAAAATGCCATATATCCAGTTAATTCACCATCACTAGGTAAAAAATAGTCATTTCTCTTAATAAATCTGAGCTCTACAAATCTGATTTTTGCTTATAATACTAATAAAATTCCAGAGTCCTGCTCTAAAAATGCAAATCTTCATAATTAAGTAAAGCACCTCAAGAAAAGATTTGAAGGAATGTCCTCCTCCCTTACAGCTCTGGAAAGAGGCGTGGTTTTTGCATTGTAAACTCAATGAAATATCCTTTGACAAGGTAGCAGATTGAGAACTTCTAGAAAATATCAATGTAGTTTTCTCATTGCACTACAGAGATTTATGTGACTGTTCATGTCATTTGTCCTGTTCTTAATACATCTCAGATCTTGGAAGTGTTCAAAAGGGTCTTATAAAATTGTGAAGATTCTAGACCCAAAAAAACCTCCAGAAAATAATCTGTAATTCTGGCTGGTTGTCTTAGTTGATACTTTTTCTACTGATAATGATGTAATTGGCAACTTCTGTCTAACTGTATAAATCTTCGTAAGATTTTTCCGTCAAATCAGATGCAGATCACTAGAATGTTCCCCTTCTCCCAACTACTTGACAGAGTAATTGAAATCATATGACTCTACCAGCTTTCTTACTTAGAAAATTAATCATGATCTACTAACAAGTATTGAACTTACACTCCCACTGAAAACAACCACAAAAGCTGAACAAAATATGCAAAAGAATTGTTTGCAGGCACTGGAGAGCAAATATTGCAGGGCTTTGATCCTTGAGAGAAAGGAAGCAAGAGAAGATTTCCCCTGGTTTTCTGCCTAAAGATAGTTTTCAAACTGTCCTACGGGGGAAAAGAGCCTGAGCATGGAGAAGAAGAGAGAGATCGGAGCCAGGGATCGTTAAGACTGCAGGGACCCAGAAGGGGTTTGAGATGCAAGCAACAGATAGTAGGGACCTGCTAAGAAGATACATATAACTTTTCTCAGATCCTTGGCCAGTTCCAAAGTTGTGCATTTGCAGGGTGAAACTGTGGGAAGCCAAGCGGGATGGTGGGGGCAGGGGGTGGGCAACAACAGTTACAAAGAGGTTGGTAACTAAGTAGAAACATCAGGGTTTACACATTACTGGGGCAATTGCGAGACCCTGGTGAACACCCTAGTCTTTCAGTTGAAGCCAGAGATAGATCCCACCCTAGGGCAGGGGGCATGCCTAGGAGAAAGGGCAAAGATAAATAAGCCCTAACAAGGCCTAAAACCAAACCTGGACAGGACCAAGCTGATCCTCCAGTAATGTAGCTTAATCCAGAACCTCTGTTCAGCCCACAATAAATTTACAGGATTGGAAGATACAGGAAAATGTTCATCATGGAAGCACGTAATCCTTTAAGTCGAAAGACTTCCTCACACTCCAGGGTGACTTTGGTGGCCCAGATAAAGCAGTCGTAATAGGTGAATCGGTAATATACTTTTTCTCCAAAGCTTAGTTCCTCAACATTAAATAGCACCACGAGCAGAGCCCCAAACTTGAAAGTATCTACCTAATCTAGGGAACAGTTCTCTTAAAGCCATAATATATTCACTTGACCAAAGAGACTGTAATCAAGTTAATCAGTTGCCCCATACTCAGATTTATGATGACTTCAAAGTTTTCTCCAGGGGAAAAAAAAAAAGGATGATTTTTATCTGCATATCTAAAGAATCCAGTTTGGTAATACTTCCCAAACAAAGGATGTTTGTTGGGAAATTCTGGAATGGTAACTGCCAAATAGTTCCAAACAAAAGTTTTCCCACTTATAAACACGATGAAAGTTCTTTCTCTACCAGGCACCATGTCAACATGCCAAAGGCCAGTGAACCTGGACTTGCTCCTCAGGACAATACTTCATTGAACTCTGTTTTCAGCAGATGATTTTGCTTAGAAAAGAAGGGTCACATTGCTGAAATGAATACTCAGAGCAGTAGGCATGAATCCAACACACAAAGAAACTCGATATGCTTCACTGTATGCCTAGCAAGTTCTTGTACATATCATTGTAATTACCATTTATAATTCAAGGACAGCACTTACATACATTGGGTGAATACTTGAGAATTGCATATAAAAGCTCTGGATTTTTAGTTTTTTTGTATTTTCTTATAAGATTTTAGGTACTCATTTAAAATCCTGGGTGCCACTAGATGAATAAGACTTCGAATTAAAAGTGTGTACAATTCAAGTATGAGTTTGGATATGTGCTGCTGCTGCTGCTAAGTCACTTCAGTCGTGTCCAACTCTGTGTGACCCCATAGACGGAAGCTCACCAGGCTCCCCCATCCCTGGGATTCTCCAGGCAAGAATACTGGAGTGGGTTGTCATTTCCTTCTCCAATGCATGAAAGTGAAAAGTGAAAGTGAAGTCGCTCAGTCATGTCCGACTCTTAGCGACCCCATGGACTGGAGCCTACCAGGCTCCTCCGTCCATGGGATTTTCCAGGCAAAAGTACTGGGGTGGGGTGCCATTGCCTTCCCCGTTTGGATATGTATGAGCTAAAATACAAGCCTATCCCTACAAAACTGCCTAATTATGACCTAATCGTGAGAAGACATCAGACCAAATCCAAACTGACGACATTTAACAAAATAGAAGGCCAGTGTGCTCTTCAGAACTGTAGAGATCATGAGAGAAGAACTGTCTGAGGACCCTTCCAGATTAAGGGAGATTCAAGAGACATGATAACTAAAGGTGATGGCTGATCCTCGATCGGCTCCAAGGATAGTTGGTGAAATCTAGATGTCTGTTGATTAGATGAGAGCATTTCCTCAGTGTCATTTTCTGATTTGGATCACATCTGGAATTTAATCTCAAAAGGCTTAGAAAAAATATATAAGTGCATATACAGAGAGAGAGGGGTAAAGCAAATACGATACAGTGTCAACATTCAAGTGATGGAGGAATATCTGAAAATTTTCCTACTGTTGGCAGTTTTTTTTTTTTTTTTTTTTTGTAAATCTGAAACAATTTTTAAAATCCACCCACCAAGGCATTCTCCTGTTTTTCTAAATGAACACAGAATGGCATAGCTGCCTATCTGGTGGCAGTCTGTTCTCTGCCCCCCTATTTTACTCACAGAACATCAAAATTCTTTCCCCATTTCCTCCTAGTATGCTAGCCAAGTTCAATAGTTTTATTCCCCTGACACACATAATCTTTTCATTCCTTTTTCTATCAACCACAGCACTGAAAATGGTTATTTTTAGGAGATTCTGTACGAGACAAAGCATTAGCATCTTTTCATTGAAAGTTGCTAGTCTACAGGGAGCAAAACTCTAACAAGATGTGGGCTTTGTTGTTCCACAAGTATTCCCCACATGTAAACCCAGCTGTATGAGGAAAGAGGCTGATCCTAAATAAGAAGAGAAACTCATTTTCAAATTATGATAAGCAATAAAAGAACTGGGGAAAAAAGAAGCCAATGAATGCTATTGATCTAGCCCCGGTAACATGGGACTTTACACCCAGGAGAGCCTGGGTTGAGGTTTGGAGACTCTCCCGAGTCTCAGACAATCCCAAACACTAGCCAGAACCTTCCAGGAAGGCCCATGGCCCACAGCAGAATCCCCTTGGGGTCCTCTGTGCTTATTTCCTCCGTTCTTCTGTGTCCTCCCGATCTTGACTGCTATTACCCCGTTTCCCTTCAGATGTACTGAAATTGACCCATACAGAAATGCGCACTGGCCACCGAAAATGAAGCAAAACACGCAGCGAGAGGAAAACCCGTGGAACCCCTTACCTTCAAGCAGCAGCTGTTTGAGACGGGCTCCACGTCTGCACAGGTCCCGGGGTGGGGTGGGGGCCCTCAGTGCACGCAGAATATATAGGGGCACATTATATACCCGGGTTTTCATTACACAAGGTGTTTGTGATGGGTTCTCAGCCAAGATCCACTTAAAAACAAAAGCTGCACAAAGACTACAAAAAGGCCACACAAAGTTTAAACAAAAGGCTAAAGAAAGAGCAAACAAAAGCCAAAGCAAGTTTAAACAAAGAAGGAAACAAAGGCAAAACAAAGGCCTAACAAAGACAAAAACAAAGAGCAGAACAAAGGGCAAAAGAAAATCTAAACAAAAGCTAAGCTAAGCCACAAACGTATCACTCGCTCACACACACACACACACCATATTACACGCTATCCCCATGCACGCACCAACGCTGGACCATATCACTCTCTCACACACACGCCATATTACACGCTATCCCCACACATGCACCAACGCTGGCCTTCCACCTCTCATGTCATCAACACCCCCTGCCAAACTCCTCACTAAGGCTCACTCCACACCAACTGTACCCCATCAAACCACACACCAGGTCCAACCACACCACACCTTCCATTGCGTCAGCCCCCCTCAGGGAGCATGTCACCCCACCATGCTATACACCACACCGCACACCACAAGCCAAACTCCCCAACCACGAAAGGAGTTGGAGTCACGCTGATACATCTCTATTTTTAGGCTTCGGTTTCCGTACTCTATGCAGATTAAATACACATACACGTTGCCCTCCCTAACGCACCTACCCACACAGGCCCAAGATAACATTTACACACACATGCCCTCATAGACTAAACAAGAGCACCTTGGTCTAGTCACAACTGAGCTTGGATTTGGAAGATTCTGTGACAATTACCTGTTGCATTCAAATTTATTCAGACTGTTGAAAAAGGTCATGTCTTTTGGTACCTGATTTCTGTAACTGATCTCATGCAACTAACATGGTAATATCAACTTCAGTCTTAGACATTTGCATTTTCTTATCATTGTCCTGTAACTCGTGGGTCATACCATTGAGTCCTATAGCTCTGTGCCTCTGTTAAATTTCATGGTTCCTATAAGCCTGTGCTTCTGCAAAAGTTCCTTTTATGTACATAGAGCAACACACAAGTGATTTGAAAGAGGAAAGATCACTTCTGAAACTAATCCAACCAACAGCAGCCTTGCCTCGTAAATTCCCAGAGCTCCCGATGGTGAGATAGAGAGGCCAACGAGTTTCCTTTTAGGCTCTTGTCTGTTGTATGAAAAAAAAAAATCACCCAGGGAACCTTGAAAAGGCAACCTATTGGACTACAGACATCCATAGAAATCGCATTGTACACTAACCTCATGGCTAGTTAAACATGTGTCTCTGAGTAAGGAGTTACGAATGTGTGCTGACTGACTCCTGCTATGAGGCCAGGGCTCTGCCAGTGCCGCAGGGGATGTGTTTGAGGGCTAGGTAGAGTGAGGTGGTTGAGAGCATGGGCTCTGAGCACTGGGATGGTCACAGGACTCCGACTCCAAGTACAAGCCCAGGGCTTGTTGACAAGCGGTGGAATGGGCAGACAGGCTGGCCTTCCGCATGGGCAGACCTCAGAATCCAAGTAGCTGGAAGGTTTTCCCATTTGGTCATTTCATCTCTTCAGCAAAGAGCAATCTATCTTCCAGTCTTGCAGGGTAGGGAAGGTGGGGGAGTTGGAATATCTTACCACTGATATTCTGTGATCAGGGTGGGCAAGGGGCCCACATGAGTTATGTAGATGTTCCCTTTTTAAGCCCTGCCCATCACTCTGCTGTGCCCAGCTTCTGAATCTGGAAATTTCTCCGTAATAAACTTCCCAGAACCAGGGCAGTTCAGTTCAGTAAACCTGGAAATCTATTCAGAATGTGCACCTTCCCCGCACCTTTCCACGCTTTCCGCTCTGCCTGCCACCCAAGCCTGGAGACAAGTGGTGTTTCGACACATAATTGTGACATGCTTTTTTCTGGCATGGCCCCTGCCAGCTCTTACAATGGCACTTCTCCGGACAGCCAAGCCAGTTACCGCCCTCCACTCATTTCTACTTTCCCAAATTGTTTAATCACCCATCTTTTGTTTAATGGGTTAAAACCTTTTAAAAATTCTCTGCTGCCCCTGTAAGAATTTTAAAAAAAATCTTTACCTTTTAAAAAATATTGTACTATAATTTTAGTAAAAAATTTTGGATAAAAGTAGATAAATAAGCTTGTATAGTTAACCTGTCACTTTTAACCAAAAAGAGAAAAAAAAAACTATTATTGTTTTTATTGGAATATGGTGGCTCAGCAATAAAAGATCTGCCTGCAATGCAGAAGACCTGGGTTCGATCCCTGGGTTGCAAAGATCCTCTGGAGGTGGGCATGGCAACCCGCTCCAGTATTCTTGCCTGGAAATCACACGGACGGAAGAGCCTGGCAGGTTACAAAGAGTCAGGCATGACTTAGCAACTAAACAACAGCAACATAATTTACATACTATAATCGTCATGCTTTTAAACTGTAAAATTTAGAGACATTTAATATTTAATATAATCACTCTACATGTGGACATCACCAGGTGGTCACTATCAAAATCAGATCCTTTATATTCTTTGCAGCCAAAGATGGAGAAGCTCTATAGAGTCAGCAAAAACGAGACCAGGAGCTGACTGGCTCAGATCATGAACTCCTTATTGCCAAATTCAGACTTAAACTGAAGACAGTAGGGAAAACCACTAGACCGTTCAGGTATGACACAAATCAAATCCCTTACAATTATACAGCAGAAGTGACAAATAGATTCAAGGGATTAGATCTGATAAACAGAGTGCCTGAAGAACAATGGATGGAGGTTCATGACATTGTACAGAAGGCAGTGATCAAGACCATCCCGAGAAAAAGAAACGCAAAAAGGCAAAATGGTTATCTGAGGAGGTCTTACAAATAGCTGAGAAAAGAAGAGAACCTAAAGGCAAAGGAGAAAAGGAAAGATATAAGCATCTGAATGTAGAATTCCAAAGAATAGCAAGGAGAGATAAGAAAGCCTTCCTCAGTGATCAACACAAAGAGAAAGAGAAAAACAATAGATTGGGAAAGACTAGAGATCTCTTCAAGAAAATTAGAGAAACCAAAGGAACATTTCATGCAAAGATGGGCATAATAGAAACTGTATGGACCTAACAGAAGCAGAAGATATTAAGAAGAGGTGGCAAAAATACACAGAAGAACTGTACAAAAAAGATCTTAATGACCCAGATAACCATAATGGTGTGATCACTCACCTAGAGCCAGACATCCTGGAGTGCAAAGTCAAGTGGGCCTTACAAAGCATCACTATGAACAAAGCTAGTGGAGGTGATGGAATTCCAGTTGAGCTATTTCAAA
The DNA here is from genome assembly GCA_935064755.1 of Tragelaphus eurycerus. NCBI lineage: Eukaryota > Metazoa > Chordata > Mammalia > Artiodactyla > Bovidae > Tragelaphus > Tragelaphus eurycerus. The sequence continues at coordinate 27,959,579 of CAKXYN010000001.1, read as the reverse complement.
TCCTAAAAGGTGATGCTGTTAAAATGCTGCACTCAATATGCCAGCAAATTTGGAAAACTCAGCAGTGGCCACAGGACTGGAAAAGGTCAGTTTTCATACTAGTCCCAAAGAAAGGCAATGCTGAAGAATGTTCAAACTACCGCACAGTTGCACTCATCCCACACACTAGCAAAGTAATGCTCAAAATTCTCCAAGCAAGACTTCAACAGTATGTGAACTAAGAACTTCCAGATGTTCAAGCTCAATTTAGCAAAGGCAGAGGAACCATAGATCAAATTGCCAACATACATTGGATCATAGAAAAATCAAGAGTTCCAGAAAAACATCTATTTCTGCTTTATTGACTACGCCAAAGCCTTTGACTCTGGATCACAACAAACTGGAAATTCTGAAAGAAACAGGAATATCAGACCACCTTACCTCCCTCCTGAGAAATCTGTATGCAGGTCAAGAAGCAACAGTTAAAGCTGGACATGAAACAACAGACTGCTTCCATATTGGGAAAGGAGTACATCAAGGCTGTATATTGTCACCCTGCTTATTTAACTTATATGCAGATTACATCATGCAAAATGCTGGGCCGGAAGAAGCACAAGCTGAAATCAAGATTGCCAGGAGAAATATCATTAACCTCAGATATGCAGATAACACTACCCTTATGGCAGAAACCAAAGAGGAACTAAAGATACTCTTGATGAAAGTGAAAGAGGAGAGTGAAAAAGCTGGCTTAAAACTCAACATTCAAAAAATTAAGATCATGGCATCTGGTCTCATCACTTCATGGCAAATAGATGGGGAAACAATGAAACAGTGAGAGACATTATTTTCTTGGGCTCCAAAATCACTGCAGATGGTGACTGCAACCATGAAATTAAAAGACACTTGCTCCTTGGAAGAAAAGCTATGACAAACCTAGACAGCATATAAAAAACACAGACATTATTTTGCCAACAAAGGTCCGTCTAGTCAAAGCTATATTTTTTCCAGTCATGTATGGATGTAAAAGTTGGACTATAAAGGAAACTGAGTGCCAAAGAATTGATGCTTTTGAACTGTGGTGTTGGAGAAGACTCTCGAGAGTCCCTTGGACTGAGAGAAGATCCAACCAGTCAATCCTAAAGGAAATCAGTCCTGACTATTCATTTGAAGGACTGATGCTAAAGCTGAAACTTCAGTACTTTGGCCACTTGATGCGAAGAACTGACTGGAAAAGACCCTAATGCTGGGAAAGATTGAAGGCGGTGGAGAAGGGGATGACAGAGGGTGAGATGGTTGGTTGGCATCACCAACTTGATGGACGTGAGTTTGAGCAAGCTCTGGGAGTTGGTGATGGACAGGGAAGCCTGGTGTGCTGCGGTCCATGGGGTTGCAAAGAATCAGACAAGACTGAGCGACTGAACGGAACTGAATATAATCACAAGGATGTGAAAGCACTGTCACTATCTAATTATGTAGCATTTTCATCACTCTAAAAATAAATTCATACTGATTAGCAATGAAACATAATACTATTTGATATCAGCACATAGAGTTAGACATTAAAGGAGTTAAAAGGATACAGCAAACACTGTGTTGGCCATCACTGAATGTTAATACAAAGTGAGGGAATCTCTATAGAAAAATTTACCTTAGGAAAGACACTGATGAGAGGAGGATGTCTCCATATTCTTCCTATAGCAGGCTAAATGTGCATGAAGTCACAGCCACAGTTAGACAGGTGTGTACATGATAAAATTATGCCCCAAAGTATGTGTTGTAAAAGATAGGCTAGAGACAGACATTCAGGTTAATGGCAATGCTGTTTTTCCTTTGGAAATATGAAAATATGGCCTTTATAAATAACTGTAAAACCATTAAATTATTGCAAGGTAAATAATACTGAATTGATCAAATCAGAGAGAAACAAACTGAAGCGTCTCTTCATTTGCCCTTCAACCCTCACTTTCAGAGCAAATCTGTCTCCCCGGAGACTTTGACCTGCATCCTACCAATTTTGAACTGTCCCCAACTTTCAGCGGTAATCAGAGGAGTGTGACACCCACTGAGCTACCCGCCATTCAGACAAAGCCTCTGTGTGTTCCCGGGTTCCACACCCAGTGTCTGTCTCTCTCTCTCCTCTCGGACTCAGTCACAACCGTGTTCTGGCTGGTAGTGACCTATATGTACACTCTGTTCTCTGCTTAAAGGACTGGACTTTATCCACGTTGCTGGGTTAAAAGTCACTCTTCAGAAGACACGCTTCTTCTGTTCAACTTTCTGGCTCCAAACCATGGATTGATTGTACTACCCCTTGTAATTTTACCATTAGAAAAGCAAAGAGTGGACACAGGGTAGCAACAAGCAAGGATTCTAGCAAAAGGAGAGATTCAGAATAAGAATGTATTGTTATATGTTAAAGAAAACCCAAGCTAAATAGTAATTAAAGTGTTAAAACCAGAATTTACTCAGGAACTGTTGCAGTGGGAGAAAAGAGACCACAGTATAAAACTGGGCTCAACTCCAAATACAATGAGGACAAGTGGGGATTAATACCAAAGAAGCAGATTGGAGGAGTTGATGGATGGAAGACTACCATCAGAGATGAGGAGGGGATTTCTAACTAAATTGACCTGACAGGATTCTGGTTAAAATCGCAAGCTGTAACGGGCCACTGCAGGGTCCCAGATAACATGTCACACAGCGCTTCTATATATAAAACCCGTGGTTTCCAAACACTGCAGGAATCCCTTCTATGTACAGCAGGCTCTCAGGGTGTCATGGAATAGTTAAAATGTCAAGAAAAACTCAACAATACTGGACCTCTGTCTGACATCCATGGACCAACAGCTTGAGATAATTCACCATTTCAGTAGTACATTGAACTGTGTTTTTCATTTTGCTTGGTATTTTGGCCGCACTGCAAGGCTTACGGGATTCTAGTCCCCTGACCAGAGATGGAATCCTCACCTCCCGCAATGGAAGCGTGGAGTCCTAACCACTGGACTGCCAGGAGATTCCCTGTACTGAGTTGTATTAGACGATATCATATTCTTTATAAGGGTAGATTTTTAGATGTTCGCTTGATAAAAAGCAAGTATTTCAAGAGAATCATGAGGAACAGGACCCGAGAATGGCATTGTCACAACTCAATTTCTGCATGCAGCCCCGTTAGTAGGTACTTGTAATTTCTAAGAATAAAAATATTAAAAATATTATTGTTTTTTTGTTCCTTCTCTTTTAAATTTTTTTTTTTTTTTTTTTTTTGTCTTCAGCATAGCTTGTGAGATCTTAGTTCCTTGACCAGGGATTGAACTCAGGCTCTCGGCAGTGAAAGCATGGGGTCCTAATCACTGGGAAGTCCTGTTTTTTTCAGTTTCTGTGTGTTTTTATATTACTGCTTAGTTCTGAGAACATAAATTCTAATGAATTTATTTGGGTCTAACTGCCCCATGAAAAGGACTGTTAGGGATTTCTTTTGGCCTATGGGTGCTGTGAAAAAAATTACAGCAACCCTAAAAGCTCCAGTCCATGGGGTCGCTAAGAGTCGGACAGGACTGAGCGACTTCACTTTCACTTTTCACTTTCATGCGTTGGAGAGGGAAATGGCAACCCACTCCAGTATTCTTGCCTGGAGAATCCCAGGGACAGGGGAGCCTGGTGAGCTTCCGTCTATGGGGTCACACAGAGTCGGACACGACTGAAGCGACTAAGCAGCAGCAGCAGCAAAAGCTCCTTGAACTGAGAGGCTCAAGAATTTCTGATATAAAATGACTGAGGCGTGCCACAAGAAGATTGTCTTTCTCTTACTAGAAAAATGTGTGCGATCTGCAGAGGCTCTGCAGTGACTCTGAAGAGCCCTGGGTTTCATCCCAGAGCAACAGTAGGAGAAACACAACAGAATAGCGGCATATACGTGTGTCAGCCCCAGCCGCCCAGCTCACTCCATGCTCCGGTCCCTGCTTGGTGTCCATGCAGCTGTTCTCTGCATCTGTGTCTCTATTCCTGCCTTTCAAATGGCTTCATCTGTACCGTTTTTCTAGATTCCACATATATGCATGAATACACAGTATTTGTTTTTCTCTTTCTGGCTTACTTCACTCTGCATTTTCTCTCTTTTAAAATAGTTCACCCCCCCAAAAGAATCAAATGTCCTTTTTTATCAAAAGTCTGTCTTTTCGAACATTTCTTTCTCTTTGGCTGTGTCGGGTCTCAGATGGGGTGTGTGGGATCCTCACCGTGGCATCTTGTGTCGCGGTGGGCGGCTCAGTTGCCCTGCAGCATGTGGGATCCTAGTTCCCATCCCAGGGCTTGAACCCGCATCCTCTACATTCGAAGGGAGATTCTTTACCACTGGGCGGCCAGGGAAGTGCCTCAAAAGTCTGTCTTCAGAGGTTCTGGCTGGCTCCCTTACTTCAGGATTGGTTCTCGTTGATCTTGGGAACATGTCTGTAGTAGGTTGGATCTGCCTGGCTGTGTACAAGGGATGTGGCCAGGCCAAGTCAGTGGAAACAGCGGGAAGTCATCACTGATGGGACGATGGTGATATAATGTATGGAGTAAGAAGTGCCTATTCTTACTGGCTTGGGAATGGGATTCTTCGAGACTGCAGCCTGACAGAAATGGTGAAAGTGAAAGTAGCTTAATCGTGTCCAACTCTTTGTGATCCTGTGGACTATACAGTTCGTGGAATTCAGGCCAGAATGGTGGGGTGGGTAGCCTTTCCCTTCTCCAGGGGATCTTCCCAACACAGGTCTCCCACATTGCAGGCAGATTCTTTACCCAGCTGAGCCAGAAGGGAAGCCCAGAAAGTGAGATGTTAGCCAAAGCAGCTTCCTCCTTCCACCAAGCTTCACAGGCAGCTCAAGCTGGGTGCCATGCCTCACAGGAGAACTCACACCGCCATGGGCCTGGGCAGGCCTAGTTTATGTCTCTCTTCCCTGTGTCCCTTCTGGTTTATCATTTGTCTGCATTTTTTATTTTGCCATAAAGTATTCTCTTTAATCACTATCTTGGAATAAGCCAGGATGAGTTCAGTAGGCCTCTACCATGTACGTCTGCTTCTGCCATGACCTCTTCTTCTGGCGGAGTGTGAGACAGGTGTGCAGTGAAAGGGACTCTCACTTAGACGTGCTAAAGTCTGAAAGATGACCCCAGATAACCAGCTCTCTTTCCAAACACAGCAGCTTAGCTAATGCCTCCCTGTCGAGAACAGCATTCAGGACGCTTGGTAAAATTATAGTGAGCTGGGACACCAGCTGGGGCCAGTCAATTCCTCCTTGTCTCAGATGGTGAGAGAAGTACCCCAAGCTGCTGCCTCTGCTGGGGACTTGAGTACCAGCCAGATGCACAGTGACAAAGAACAGTCTGATGGTTTTTGCTGCAGTGCTTTTTAAATTTCTTTGTATGATATAAAGCTACAACTGTTTAATTATTTGGCAGTGGTTTTTGCATTTTGCAATAAAGTTTTTGATGACCAAGAGCTCAGATAGATGAAAGCCATGGTTTAATAGAAAACTGTGTTGAATCTCAGTTTCTCCAGAGAGTTGGTGACGAATGTGTAGCTTGCACCAAAGTTGTACAAGTATTTACATGCCGCGGTGGACTCTGATGATGTCAGTGACCCTCCCACACTCCCTCCCAAAAAGAGAGAAATCTTTCGTGGACATGAGAAATATCTTTGTGGATGTGAGAAAGCAACAGCGTCCACTTCAAAAGAATGTTAAGAAGGAGACGCATCCCACAATGGCAGGCAGTTTGACAGGTGCAGCTGCTGGATGTGCAATTACAGAGCACGCCGTGACGTGAAGCTCAGTTTACACCATATGATGGCCCCTTCCCCCCCCCCAATATTTATTTATTTGACTGTGTCAAGTCTTAGTTGTGCTATGCAGGATCTTTAGTTGTGTGAGTTCTTGGTTGCGGCAAGTGGGATCTAGTTCCCTGACCAGGTATTGAACCCAGGCCCCCTGCACTGGGAACATGGCATCTTGGCCACTGGATCACCAGGCAGGTCCCAAATGACTGCCCTTTTAAGTGTCTTTTTTTTTTTTTTTTGAAATTTGCTGCTAAGCATCAGATTTTAGGAAAGGTTGAGCCTTTGAAAAACTACTTCATAAACCAAACTAAATGTCCCTAATCGCTTTTGTAAATGAATTTGAACTCCATTAAAATACTCCAAGGATGGAGCACCAGAAACTTCAGTGTTTGAAGTTTCAGGAAATCACAATTATCATTAAACCTAAGAAACTTGCTAATTCTCCCCACCCCATCATCCTTCTTGAGACACTGTGCTCTATTTTTATCTGATTTGGCTGCACTGAGTCTTAGTCGGGGCCCGAGGGATGGGTTGTTTTGTTTTTTTAGCCGTGGCATGCGACCTCTCAGTTGCAGCATGTGAGACCTAGTTCCGCGACCAGGTATCGAACCTGGGCCCCTTGCACTGGGAGCCTCCGCCACTGAAGCACCAGAGACCCCAGGATACTCTGTGTTCTCTGCTGCCTCCAAGCGCCCAGTGGCTGAGCCCCATGCCCCTTCCCTACACGTGGGGGCCTCCTGCCATCACCTCCCTGGTAACTTACTTGGGCGTCCTTGTGCCTGGGTCTGCTCCTGCTGGGACCCGATCTAAGGCTAGACCACAGGACAGTCTTCCCGTGAGTCGTGCCCTTTTTTCCTTCATCTAACGGGGCCCTCATCGAACTTGGGGGTCTGTGTCTACCGTGTAAGAGAAGTCACGTTTCCCCAGCCTAGCCCCAGGTTATCCTGAAGTTTGGCGTGGTTTAGCCAAGCGTTTGCTGTCAAATCAGATGCCTTGTTCCTAAGAGAGCTTCTGTTCTAACAAGTCCATTAACATTTGCTGAAACCCGGGACATCTCTGTATGAAAGGGTTAACCCAGCCACTCAACTGTTATTTGCTTCAAGAAATACTCTTTTTTAAAAAATAATATAAGCAGATTGCACCAATTTGTACAAATACTATAAAATTATATTTGGTGTCTACCAAATATTTGGAGGCCCTTTTCCTTATTTTTTTTCCTGCTGGGCACACCAGCCTCACCAGGGCAGCCGCTCCAACAAACAGACACACACATTTAGACAAACACATGCACACACCCTCCCAAAGGCCTGTGGGTGAGCAGAGGGCAACCAGAGACAGTAGACACCTCTTCCAGCGTCGGGGCCTCTGATCTTCAGCCTGGACTTTCTGCTTCCTTGAGTGTGGAGTCCAACCAGAGAACCAGGCAAGGGAAAGAACGAGCTGGGGGGCGCAGGCCAGGCTCTGGAAGGACAGGAGGGAAGTTCTAGGGTCAGTTTATCATCATGGAGCTCTCCTCTCTATCCCTTTTTTCCTGGATATAGAACATGAAAAACTCAGCCTTTTGCAGTGGTCACTGGGGGTTCCCATGTGGACAGAGGGGCTGTCATCAAGGAGCCCAAATCCCACTGCAGGGACTGGACTGGAGAGGGTGGCACTGCTCCCAACATACTGATTAAACACAAATTCCAGAAAGTAGATGTGGACTAAAGAAGCTGGCCCATATTGCTCGCAAGTCATTGCCAGTAGGAAAACTTAAATTTTAAAAGGGCAATAAAAAAACCTCTTTAAAATATAGTAAATCCAAGCAGAGCAGAAAGGGCCCAAAGTTCCCAAATCCCTGTGGGTCCTACCTCAGCCCGCCTGAGAGTCTGACCATCTGGGGCCTGAGAGCTTGGGCAGTTGGCCGGAGAGGTTCACTGGGGCGAGGCAGGCAGCGTGCCTGCTTACAGAGCCCAACACCTGGGAGGCAAGCTGGCCCCACACACCCCGGAGGGCTGGGCCACTCAAGTTTGACTTCGGCTTCTGACCCACGTAACTAGGTCCATCTGAAAGGCTGAGATAGACACCGCCCACCCTCCCAGGAAGCGAACCCTGCCCCCAGCAGCTGTTTCCAAATGACACCAGGGACCCTCCCACTCTCTGCTTCGGGTCCCCAGAAACAGCAGGGCTGAGGGGAGGTCTGAAAAGCAGTGGAGCGTTTTCATGGGCGAGTGGGACTCGAGGTCAGAGAAGAGTGCCCATGGAGGTCCTGTGTCTCAGCTGCGTCCCCACAGTGAGCTGAAGACAAAGGAAAAAACGAGGGAGCGTTGAATCATGTACTTTCTAAACAGTGGCGTAGAGAGGCTTAGGCCTCTGTTCATTAAGTACTTAAAAAACAAACAAACAAACAAACTTTCAGTTTTATCACTTTAAATTATACCAATAACTTTACATTTGCCTTTTAAAAAAAAAAAGCAAAACTCCAAATTCAAGTTCTCTTTAATACTACTCCAAACCCCAGGGTCCTTCTTAATTCTAACTGCTACAGGGCAGACCTCCAATCCGTTCCTTACACTTTTAGATCTGTATGCTTGTTTGTTAATACCCATGAGCTATTTCCTCCTAACAGGGGTCGGCATGAATATCCTCATGCACTTTGAGCTTTGTCAGCAGTGTTTTCAGGATCTATTCAGAAGTACAGGCATGTGAATTCCTTTTAACTGCTGGGTGTCCTGTGGTATCATCTATGATTCTGCCTTTGTCCTATGGGTGGACATGAAAGGTCCCCCCAAGTTCCTCTGTTATAAACAACGCTGCAATAATGCTTTACCCTGCACCAGCTCGAGCTGGAGGGCTGTATAGCAGCAGTCGGGAATAATGGGAAGAAGTAGTTTATCAAGGACTTTCAGAATTTCTTTCTCTTGCAGGCTTTAAGTGAGATGACTTTAAAGTCTGCACCACGCACTCTTATCGCCAGGGAACAGACTGCTGCCCACCTCTCTACCTCCGCCATCACGTGCCTCCTATTTCCTGGTAAGTACCAGAAAAACATAATCACATTTAATTTCCATGAATGTTGCCAAATGTTCGTTGCAAACTTTCTTTTTTTCATCAGCCTTTAAGACAACTGTACCTTGGATTTTCTTCATTCTCCCTCCCCTGACCTCCTGAGACTCCTACGGAGTTTCTCCCCCTCTACCTGGCCCTGGGAGCTCACTCCTCTCAGATCTCATCCAGTTGCCTGGCTCCATATTTATGTCAATGAACCCAGCCCCTCTCTGATGCCCTGTCCACACAGCGCACCTCTTCCTGTGAATCTTGGCTGGACCCAGGTTATCTGTTCACAAACGATTCATCTCTCCAGTTGGCCTGGGCACACCCCTTCTCCCCTGCACACCCCGACTTCCTTCACCCCTGCCTCTCCATCTCAGTTAAGGGCAGGGGAACAGCCAAGTACTAGGATGTCTTTCCAGTCCCTCCCCCATCAGAATGACTAGTCTGTCACATATATTCATACTTGTTTATAGCTTTAAAAAAAAAGTCAGCCATTCTCCACACTAAGAGCCACCCCTAGCCCAGGTCGTGTTCCCCAGGCCCCCACCTAGGTCACCCACACAATCTCCGGCCAGCTTCCAGTCCCTGACTTGCCTGGGAATTATGTCTTTGCCCCCAGTGTCCCCAGAACGTCCCTCCACACCACACATCTGATGGCACCCCTCGGCTCTCTTCTTTCGGCCATGCAGGCCTCACGATGTTGCCTCTATACTTTTTGATCCAGGGGTGTCTCTCTCCGCCCGTTCCTCTCCTTCTAAGGTCCAGCAGCACACTAGGCAACCAGAAAGGCTTTCAAAGTCAGGACCTTTTCCAGGCAGCTCTCCAGGACATCATGCCGCCCTTATCCTCAGCATAGGACACCCTAAGACCATTTTCCTTTGTCAGTTTTCAGCCCTCCTAAACCCTACCTCCTCTAGGCAGCCCACCCAGTATCAGCACCCACCCCACCAAGGGGAGAAGATTAAAGACCGAATCCAGAGTCACTGGGGGCCTCTGGGGGCTGGATGTAGGCCTTGGGGGTTGGCTGGAGCCTATGGAGATTGGCTGGGGCCCTTGTTGATTGGCTGGGGATGTTGTTGACTTCCTGGGGCCGTTGGGGATTGGCTGAGGTCGTTGGGCGTTGGCTGGGGGCCGTTGGGGATTGGCTGGAGCTGTTGGGGGTTGGCTGGAGCCGTTGGGGGTTGGCTGGGACCCTTGGGGATTGGCTGGGACCATTTTTTATTTGCTGGGACCGTTGGGGGTTGGCTGGGCCGTTGGAGATTGGCTGGAGCTGTTAGAGGTTGGCTGGAGCCCTTGGTGATTGGCTGGGGCCATTTTTTTAACTTGCTGGAGCCATTGAGGGTTGGCTGGGGCCGTTGGGCGTTGGCTGGGGCCGTTGGAGTAACAGTTACCAGAGAGGTTCTGCCTGAGTCCAGGGTTGGAGCTGAGGCCAATGGAACCAGGAGTTGGGGCCTAATGTCAAGGAGCCTGGCGACACCCTCCCACCAGTGCCAGGACCTGAGGTCGGGGAATCCAACCGAGTCTGCCAGCCTGCCAGCCACAGAGGGCCAAGCCCAGGCAATAAGCAACAGCCAGGGTGCCCCTGAGCATCCGCCCTGCCATCTGCAAGCAGCAGGACAAGGGCGCCCCCCGCCGCCCCCAGCGAAGAGCAGGACTGTTGTGTGCAGGAGACCGAGGCCCCTGCACGTCCCTGGGAGAGTCGGGCCCGCAGTGGGCTCAGCTGGCCCCCAAGTCCGGGGCCGCGCCTGCTGAGAGCCGGGAGACCCCTGCCACCTCAGCCCTATGCCCGCAGAAGCCGCGAGGGATCCTGGACTGGACCCAGTGCCTCGTCTTACTGTGGCTCTTCCCAGATCATTTTGAGCACAGGCTCCAGTTTTAGAGGAGGAGGAGTGGGGCAGGGGGCTTCCAGCCTAAAGGCTCCCAGAGCTCTTTCTCCACTCATTCACTCCAGAGGAGCTGTCCGCACTCTTTGCTCCTGAAGGCAGGGCCGAGATCCCCTGCCTCACCCGGTCTTGGGAACCTCATATTTATTTTTACTTTTATATGAGTTGTTGCCTTTTGTTTCTTCTCATTTCTCCATGAGGTAGACTTCAGGGCCTATGTTTGCCCATGCCCATCCACACTCTCGGGGAACTCTCTCACGTCTTGAGGCTGGGCTTGGATAGGTGATTTATTTTGGCCAAAAAGATACCAAAAGTGTTTCAAGAGGAAACTTGAGAATCGTTTGTTACTCCCGGAACCTGCCTGGGTGTGCACAAATCCTGACTGTTCTGACAGATGATTGTGGCCCAGAAGCCTCAAAGTGCCGCTGAGCGGCCACCTTGAATCATCCGGCCCACGGGCCCCGCCCCCAGACGCGTGAGTAAATTCATCCCCAGGTCGGCTGAGACTATGAAAAGAAGCCCCCAACACTAAACGTGTTGTTGATTTGAGATAGGGTACAGAGCAACAGATGACTTACATGCTATACTCAAAGCCCTTTGTTCTCTCGTTCCCCACCCGTCCCCGCCTTTCTTTTCCTGACCTTGTCACTCTTAGACAGCAAGCCTGGAGGAACCTCACTAGGGTTTCTAAAGAAGTGTTTTCCAAACACTTTTACAGAGATCCCTTGCCTCAGACTCACTTGGAGAATCTCTTGGAAATAGTCCTGGTAATCTTTGAGAGTGCAAGGTGGGAATCTCCAACTTGGCAAGTCCCTCTGTCCTGCAGAAGGAAATGGCAAGGCACTCCAGTGATCTTGCCTAGAAAATCCCATTGACAGAGGAGCCTGGCGGGCTAAGTCCACAGGTTCGCAGTCAGATGCGACTGAGCGCATTGGCCCACTGGACACATTTCAACAGTTCTGTTCCCACATCTATGGTTGCAACGTCCTTCCTTCCCCAGTCCCTGTGTAACAGGGAGAAACCTTTGTATTCTGTACAAGTTAATTGGCAAACAGATGTTGCCTATAAACTTGGGCATTCTGGCCCTTCTCTGGGAACCCTGCCTCCCAGATAACAAGCATTAAGCTAAAATTCCTTTGTTTAGCACACAGGATCTGTCTTGACCAGATCCATCTATGAATGACTGCAGGTGGGAAGAAAGTAACACACCCTCTGTGAAGGCTGACAGGAACCAAGAAACATTTGATTAATTCCCTGTCAATTAAAGGAAGCCTGAGTTCCAACTCAGGACACAAGTCCACCATCTTCGTGGGGTGCTGGCTTTCCTACTAAAGTCACCATTCCTCGCCCCGACAGCCTGTCTCTCAACTTATGGCCTGTCCTACGGACAGCAGCACAAGCTTGTACTTGGAACCAGCTGGTGACTAGCTGGCCCTGGTTGGGGATTTTCAGGTAAGGCCCTGGCAGCTGCAGGAACCACTTGTCCTGAGGATCTTCCCTTCAAAATTCCCAAAAGCAGCATCGGCTGCCCCAGCACTTGGCAAGTGGAGCAAGGAGTCGACATCCGGGAGCCAGCGGGCTCGATTCAATAGGTAAGTGGCTCCAGTGATTACAGCTGGGAACTGTATTTACTGTTTCTGGCATTTTCTCTGGAATAGTCAAGTTGGGGGCCCTGTTGGAGGCAGGGAAGGATTGTTGGACTTCTACCCAATCTGTGAGCCAGCTCTGTCGTTTGTTTGGATGCTAGCATTTGTGTTTTGTCTTGAATTTCTGACTTTAAATATGGTGAGTGCTTCAGCTATTCCTAAACTGCGAGAGGAAGATGATGCTTTATTGCACCCATGTGTGGTCACAGCGTCCGTTGGGATCTCCACGAGGGGTTTAGGCAGGATTACCTTGGGGCCCTGTGCGCTGTTTTCATTGGGATATGCAAAACCCCGAGACCAAACTTGAAGGTTTCTTTAGGATTCCGTCTATCCTTTGGATTTTTCATTTCATTTGGTACTTTCTTCAATTGCATTGTCCCCCTGGTTGGTTGACACCAAGGCAAAAAGGCATCCTTTTAATGGTTAGAGGTGACCTCTATGTGCAAGTGCCTGAGTTGTGACATCAGGGAAAATATGGAAGGGAACGAGAGTGAGGATACGTTGCTCCATACTTTCACTCCTCCAGCTGAGCCGGCGGTCTGAGCTGCTCTGGCCACTGCGCCAGTATAACTACCACTTCTGTTCCCATCCAGCCCCAGTTCCCAACACTGGAACTCGGGAGTGCCTCTCCATACAGGCGTCATTTTAGAAACCCCGTGTCATCTGCTGGAGTCCCGGGACTCGGTCTGGCCTCACCTCAACCTTGAAGGGCCCCCAACTCGGTCCAGGAGCCGCTCCCAGGACAGGTGGTTTCCTCTGCTGCCGCCTCACGTGGGGGGTTATGCACATGACCAGTCAGCTGGCTTTCTCAGACTGACTCCTGTAACTAGAGACCGCACTCCTCTGTACAGGGAAGATTTCTGTACCTGAAGCCCACTTGGCAGTACACAAAGCTGAACCGAATCGTGACCCCAGTGAGAGAGGAATGCCCTTATTAGATGACTGCGTGTTAGCGCATCTTGGCAGAATCTCAGTTCCCTGACCAGGGATGTGACCCTGGGTCCTTGGAGGGAGAGCAGAGTCCTAACCACTGGACCGCCAGGGAATCCCACTTGTAGGTGTTATCTTATTCACATAGTTCATTGAGATTACTGAAGGGGAGGCTGGCAAAGAGATCTGGTTACTTATTCTTGATTTCTTAGGCCAGGTGTTGTGAGATTTGAAAGGTGTGCTTGGAGCGTGCAGATTCCTGACTTAGAAGCTCCAGTAGAGCTTTGCTAAAGGGACAGGAAAAGGGACTGTTGAGGGTGGTTTCCTGTAAACAGCTGCTTACAAGTCTACTGCTCACTGCTTTCACTCAACATGAGCTCTCTGCACCAGTGGCTAAGGGTGAGTGCTCCAAAGGCCTTGCTTACTGCTCAGCCAGTCCTTGCCCACAGGCAGTGTGCTTACGGCTAGAACACCATGTGACCTCAGTGACTTGGAATGAAGGGATGACATGAGCCTCTGAGGGCCCTGAGATGTCCTAAGCCCCCAAACCTAACTCCTAGGCAAGGTTTCTCAAGGTCAGTCTGATATTAGCTAGACATGACCACTTTTACCAAAAGCTTTTCCAACAAAGACCTGGACAGACAAGTGGCCTTCTGCTACTAAGAAATGGTCACCATGGAGGTACAAGGCAGTTTCTTAAACCCACACTGTTAAAATAGACAAATGCATAAAAATAAGCAAGGAAGATAAAATCATGAAGGCCTGGTTGTGACGGCCACTTGAAATCCCCCATATATGGCCCCAAACCAACTGCCTTAATCCTACCAGTCCCAGGCCTGTTTCCGGATGACGAAAGAATTTGCTACCTGATTCCTTCAAGTTACAGGTTTTTTTTTCCTTTGAATATTAAGTATCCCACAAAGTGACTTGGTCTTGCAATGTCTTTCTTCTAATGATGACTTGGACTTGAGATTTCTTTGGTGTTTGAAGGTATTTGGTAGTATTTAAGGGACAGTTATCCAGACAGATGCCCTTCTTCAGTTTCATTGGACTCTCTGAGCTCACAAAAGGGACCACAAGAGGAATCTGGGGGTGTGAAATGCGAACTCTAACTGCATCGTTCCTGTTCCTTGAGAAGGAAGAAGACAAAAGGAGCCATTGTAGGCCCATCATAAGCCGTCCACTGTGGTCGGTCCTTTATCTGAACAATCTCAAGTGCTTACAGCAATTAACTGGAATAACTAGCTGGACAGTCCTTGCACCTGTGAGGACAAGCACAGGAAATGCTTCTCTTTCTCTGAGACAATTGCCAATGTGTACCAGTGGGGTTAAGTGATTTTAGTTAAACTGCTTCAGACTAGTTCTTGATCTTCAACTTGGAACAGCCCCTGGATTCTACCCAGGTTTTAGCTGTCCTGCTAGGGAGGGGCAGAGGTTGACCAAAAGGAAAAAGGTTAAAAAAAAAAAAAAAAAATGGGAAACTTGCTAGTGACTTTTTTCCTGTAGGGGATCTATTCCCCTCAAGGACCTTTGCTTTAGCTTTCTCTTCAGTATCCTGCAGCAAGCTTTTTTTCTTTTCATTGAAATAGTTTCAATATCAATTTAGATTCAGGTGTATAGCAGTCAACCAGTTATACATGAATTTCTGTTCCTTTACTGATTTTTTTCCTTTATAGTAGTTCTCCTATGCTATACAGGAGGTCCTTTTTATCAATTTTATATGTATCTGTGTATCTGTTACACCCAGACCCTGATTTATTCTTTCCCCTAGGATAACCGGAAGTTTGTGCTTTAATTCTACAAGTGAGTTTCTCCTTAGTATGCTAGTTCATTACTACCAATGATCAGATCTCACTTATAAATGGTACCCTATGAGCTGGTCTTCCTGACTCAGCTCACTTACTGTGATCCTCCAGATCCATCCAGGGTGCTGCCAGTGCCATTACTTCACTCTCCTTTCTGCCTGAGCAACATGCCATCGTGTCTAGGTCCCATTCTTCTGTTCATGGACACAGTGGTTGCTTCCCTCTTTTGGCTTGTGTAAATTAGTGCTGCGCTGAGTGGAGAGTTGCGTGTCTCTCTCTGAATTCTGGCTTTCTCCCTGTAGACACCCAGGAGTGGAGCGGCTAGGTCCCAGGGCAGCTCTATCCTGAGAGCTCTCGTGTTCTCTGTGGACTCTCAGGCTTACATTCCCAGAACAGTGGAGGAGCCTTCCTTCCCCCACATCCGCTCTAGCATTCAGTGCTTCCCGGTGGCTTTTGGCTGCGCTGGGTCCTCATTGTGGTGCACGGGCTTTGCTCTAGGTGCAGAGTGGGGGCTGCCCTCTAGTTGTGGCGCACGGCCTCTCACTGCTGTGACTTCTCTGGTGGAGCACAGGCCCTCGGGCATGCGGGCCTCAGTAGGTGTGGCTCGCAAGCTCTACAGAGCATAGGCCCAGCTGTATAGGCTTAGTTGGCTCTGTAGCGTATAGAATCTTCATGGACCAGGAATTGAACCGGTGTCCCCCTGTACTGGCAGGTGGATTCTTATCCACTGCACCACCAGGGAAGTCCTGTTTGTACACAGTTTGATGATGGCCCTTCTGACTGGCAAGAGGTGATTCCTGATTGCAGTTTCGATTTGCATGTCCCTGATATTAATAATTACTGATGTGGAGCCCCTTTTCATATGCTTCTTCTAAAAGCAGAGATAGAAAATGAACTTATGGCTGCCAGGGGGAAGAATGGGGGTAAGGGATAGTTACAGTTTGGAATGGCCATGTATTACTTGCTGTATTTGAAATGGATAACCAACAAGGAGGTACTGTATAGCACAGGGAACTCTGTTCAGTGTTATGTTGCAGCCTGAATGGTTGGTTGTGGGAGCATGGATACATGTATATGTATGGCTGAGTCCCTTCACGTTTTACCTCAAACTGTAACACTGTTAATCAGTTATATCCCAATAAAAAGTCAAGTTAAATAAAAAATAAAAAGTGAGAGGGAAACTTCCCTGTTGAAACGGGCTTCCTGACACTGTGCCCCATCTGAGTTTTTTCTTTTCCCACTTTTCTGATCAAAAGGGCAGGTGTCATTTACAGCCCTGGAAGCCCTGTGAATATGAAGAATCCAGGGTACAGGTTTTAAGTCACTGCTGTCCAAAACAGCCACAAGGGGGCAGGATTTCTCCCTAGCCTCAGCTGGTTACTTTAGAGACCAGTATAAGCCATATTCCTAAGCAGAAAGGAAATACCCCAAACCTTGTCTCATTATTACCATTTAAATGGAGTTGTCACTTTATGGTGTTGGTTGTATATGTACACCATCTTGTCCGTTTATACATATTATCACTTCCTTTTCAGGTTCCCTCCCCACGTAGGTTGAGTGTTGAGTCAAGCTCCCTATGGTACACAGGTTCCTAGTATCAATATGTATTGTTTTTGTTCAGTTGCTAAATTATGTCCAACTCTTTGCAGCCCATAGACTGTAGCACTCCAGGCTTGTGTATGTTAATCCTAAACTCCTGATTTACTCTGTGGTAACCAAGTTTGTGTTTCCGTATTTTCCTTACTACCACTGTTCAGATCCTACTTATACCTTTTGATCCTCCTGTCTCAGCTCACTCACTGTGATCCTCTCTAGGTCCATCCAGGGTGCTGCCAATGGCATATTTCACTCTAATATCCCAGTGTATCTGGGTACCGTTTCTTACCCTTCTTCTGTCCAAGGACACTGTGGCTGCTTCCCCCCTTTGGCTTATATAAATAGTGTTGCACTGAATGGTGGGACCCGTCTCTTTCCGTTCTCTGTAAACACCCAGATTGGGGTGAACTGAAGCCTCTGCAGTGTTATATACAGATGTTATCAGTTTACATTCCCACCAGTAGCACAGCGGCATTCTGTCCACATCCTAGAACATGTGTGTGTGGGTCTTTTGCTGTACCCTTAAGAGGGTGTCGGGCTTCCCTTGTGGCTCAGCTGGTAAAGAATCTCCCTGCAATGCAGGAGGCCTGGGTTGGGACGATCCCCTGGAGAAGGGAACAGCTACCCACTCCAGTATTCTGGCCTAGAGAATTCCATGGACTCTGTAGTCCATGGGGTTGTAAAGAGTTAGACATGACTGACTTTCACGCTTTTCACTTTAAGAGGGTGTTAGGGATGGTTACTAAATAATGCCATGATGTATCAATTTAGCTTCCCAGGTGGCGCTAGTGCTAAAGAATCCACCTGCCAATACAGGAAATACCAGGGACAGGTTCAATGTTTGTCAGGAAGATCCCCTGGAGGAAGGCATGGCAACCCATCAGTACTCTTGCCTGCGAAATCCCACAGCCAGAGAAGCCTGGAGGGCTACTGTCCATGGGGTTAGAGTTGGACACAACTGAGCACACAGAGTCTGCTGACCAGCTAGCCAGTGGACAGTTCTTGATAGTAAGTATGGTTACCAAAATCTTTATGGTATTTCTTCTTTATGGTATGTTTGTAAAACACCTTTAATCCTACCCAACCCTTTTCTGTTAGCTTTTCAAGGATACAGTGCTTTCTCCTTCAGATGCACAGGCATAGCTGCGTGCCTTGGTCACGTGAACCGTCTGGCTGAGTGCACCGCAGCTCAGACAGAGCGCCCTACTGTGCCAGCAGAACTGTTCTTCCACTTCTGCTACAGGCTGCGTAGATTTACCTCAAGTTGCTTTTTCTCACGGGACTTTGCTGAGAAACGGACACCTCAGACATTAATTACATCTAATAATTTCTCAGCTTACACCCAGCTCACACTCCAGGCACCTGTTAGTATGAAGAAGGGAGAATGGACGCTGGTGACCACAGCTTCCTTCTGGCCTGACACTATTTACCTTGGGTTTTTTTAAAGAAAGCTAGTGTCCTAACTCTTGGGTAACAGAGCAGTATGGACCATTTCTTCTTCTTATTCTATTGTGTTCTAGCTGTCACTGTTGTCAGCAGCCAGTCCTTCTTCTCCTTGGTGGTGGTCTAGAACACTTCGTGTTTGGCTGTTTTCATGAGTCAACAGTGAGGATAGGTTTTAAAAATAAACTGATTACACTTGGTACACACTGGAATTCCTCAATTTGTGAAGTCATAAGAAATTAAGAAAATTCTCAAGCCTTTTTCTTTGATGCTGATTTTACTCCTCCATGTATTAACTGCTCTTTCCTAAGTTCTGTCCCGGTGTCAATTCTTCATGTGTTTTTCCAGTTCAATTTCCTCTCCAACAGTCTTTTTCCTCTACTCTGTTATAGTAAGCTATGTTTTATTAGTAAATTGCAAAAGCAATCATTATAATATTAATCTTTAGACATTGTTTCAAAAATTATTTATAATAGATTTCTATATGAAAACACTAATACAAGGAAACAATCTTCCCAAAGGGATTTTGAAACAAGTATCACAGCAGCTTGAGGCCCTTGTGCAGAATCCTTAGGTTGGCATTAGGTGCTGGTACAGAGATGTAGAGAACAGGGTGCTGAGAAGGTGGAGAGGACTCCCAGCTGGGGCATGGTAGTGCCACTTCAGCAGTGAGTGCACCTCAAGCCACTGTCTGTCAGTGAGGGGCAGATATGGGCAAAGTGGGATACACGTCTTTATGGTTATAGGCTCTCTCTCCCGGTCCCTAATGCATTTTCAGCAGTCGAGAACTGCTGGACAGTGGATGTAGGTCCTCTTCACACAGCCTGTGCTCCAAGGGCCTCCACGGCCCCTGATAAAGGGTCCCAAGTTCCCAGGAGAACTTCTCCCAGCTCAAGTTGGTGAGATTGCTCCCCTGAGAACATTTTTAAGATTCTTGATTCTCCCAAATGAGTCTCTCCCTCCTATAGCCTGATGCTGGTGTTTTAGACAAACCTTCGTTTCCATCCTCACTTCTGATACAGTAAAGAATGGTATGCTAGATTTGTTAATTGCTGAATTACCTTGAGAGGCAGAACAGGCTAATTCTCAGGTTTCCTAAGCGAAGCCTACTGAACTCAGCACAGGTAGGTGTTTAGAAGGTTCTCCATTAGTAATTGGGCTCAATGTTTGGCATGCAGCTTTGCAACATATTTTTCATGGATGGAATTTGATAATATAGCTAGCCCTTACCTTGTGCAGAAAGTGTGGCTTGCTCAGGCAGGGTCAGAAACACCATGGCCACAGTGCCACTCAGCACTCCTATCTGTGCTACTTAAATTAGGGATCTAATAGAATGACTACTTGTGAAAGACTGTAATTTAAAATATCCCAAGAATGTAGGAATATATTTACCAAAGATATACAAACCTCTTTGAAAAAGATAATACTGAAAAACTCTTAATGCTGTGAAGCAATTCTGTGCTAAATTACAATGCAATCCCATTTGGCTATATGATGCAACTGTGCCAGGTTAAAATGTGTAGGATAATGTAGTAGACTCAGTAATTAATAACCTAGACAGTAGAAAAGAGGACTGTCCTACCTGGTGCCACAGTGGAGCAGAAACCCTAGTAAAGAGGACAGACAGGGCGGTGCTGGCCTCAACAGACACGAAGAGCAGTGGGAAGAGGAGGCCAAATCAGACCCGGCATTTTTGAGGCAGCAGTTTGAGCTGTGAAGAAAGGATAGCGCTTTCTATACAAAGTGCTGAAGACTGTGGCTGTGTTTTCAGAGGATTTCTATTGGTGACTGTGAACCTAGAGTGAGAAAATTTCTGTACACCCAGATCTGTAAAAAATGTTCAAAGTAGCTCTGCTGGTAATGGCCGGAACATGGAAACAAGCAAGCCACAGCAAATGATTCCATTTATACGCTGCTCAAAACAAACTGAAGAATTTTGATTGATTTAACCACTTTACCTTTTTCAGAGGATGGCAGGAGTGGAGCTCATGACTTTACGAACCAGCAGAGAAAAATATAGACTTGCCCAATCTTGGCACCTTCTACTTGGTAACCTGTTCAATTGGCTTCAGAGGCTTCTTGACCTTTATTCTCCAAGAATACACAGGTATGTCTATTAGATCAACTACATGCATGATGTATTTTACTATTTAAAACTATTTTAAAATTACACACTAAGGAACGACAAAGTGATAGAATAAGCGAAGGAAATGGCAACCCACTCCAGTTTTCTTGCCTGGAGGATCCCAGGGGCAGGAGAGTCTGGTGGGCTGACGTCTATGGGGTCACGCAGAGTCGGACACGACTGAAGTGACTTAGCAGCAGCAGCAGCACATGCCCAGACTCAGGACCAGCTGCTCTGAATCACAGCCCCATGAGTATTATCCTCTGCTGAGGACACCTGGGCCCAGAGCCACGCACTAGGCTGAGCAAGGCTTTCATACCAGGTTGTCTGTCCCACAGACCGAAATGAATGAAAAAAATTTTTAGGAAACAGTTTATTTTCCATCAACCAAATTTCCATTTTGGTGGAAGTTGGTGGAAGTTCTACAAGTGTTTGGAAGTTCAGCTTACGACCACTCGGTGGTGGTTCCTACCCATTCCGTGGCCTGGGCGGTGGGGGCTGCAGACCAGTCTTCAGTGGAAGGCTGAGCACTCCAGTCTTCTGTTGAGAAAATACAAGGAGGTCATCAGCCACATTCCCAGATTACTTTTGTAACCCCGCCCCACCAATCTGCTTGTATTCCTACAGACACTGGACCCTGATACGTACCAGTGGGGAACTGCTGAATGGGCACGGAAGGCACCTGCACGCCTTCAGACCAGTCTGCCACCTCAGGCTGAGCAGCCGTGAACTCTGGAGCTGGAGCGGTCCATTCACCCTGAAACTCCTCTTTGGTCACAGCCTTCTCAGCTGCTGCCTGCTCTTCCTTTTCAATCTAGTTTAGGAAAATATTTTTTAGTTTATATGCAATGACAGATTAGTTTCTGTTCTTGGCAGTAAAAAGTATCCATGTACTTATGTGAGTGAGAACAAGCCCCTGTGGACGAAGCTCACCTCCTCAGGATCTCTGTAGAAGTAGAGGTCCGGCATGACCTCCCACGGGTGCTCTCGGGAGATGGTGCCACGCATGCGCAGGACTTCCCGGGCGAGCATCCACCACATGAGACCCACTGAGTGCGCCCCCTGCAAGAGTGCCAGGTTAGAGGGACGCTCGGCAAACCCCGAACAGTAAGCACCCCCCACTCCACCTAACCTGTCCCCTCATCATCTGGGTCCCTTGGTACCACGAGAGCAGACATGTCTGTCAGTCTGAAAGTGTTTGTAACACAGCAGAAACTAACACAACACTTAAAATTGTACTCCAATTAAAACAAAAATGAAAGTTTATACCAAGATTGTTCTCTCTCTCTGGTTCTTAATCTTGTCTGCCACTGGAATTTAACCTGAATATTGGTAGAAATAAAACCTCTGCCCCATTCTTATGTGTAGTCAAGTTTGAGATCAGCGACAAATGACCAATTTGAACCATAGGTTACCCACCTTTTTAGGATCTCAGAGCAGGATACATGAACTGAGAAAACAGAAAAGTCAAGTACTGTCTGAAGAGTTAGGAATATTGAACGAGAGAGAAAAAAAAGGCTATCTTTAAAATGTTTTCACCTCTCCTTAAAATCAAACTTTTGTAGCAAGTATTACTATCCAACTCCACTCATTGGGCCAGAGACCCTTGTGGTGGTAGCGAAAACTTGCCCCTCGTGTAGCACACTACCTACACTTGAGAGCTCACCGGCCAGCGGCCTGGACTCCAAGCTCTAACAATGTGCAGAGGCGGCCCGGGGGCGGAGCACTTAGCGGCCGGCGCCAGTCCAGTCAGACTGTTACCTTGTTGTTGCACGGGATGGCGATGTCCACATAGCGCAGAGGAGAGTCCGTGTTGCACAGGGCAATGGTTGGCAGGTTCACGTAAGAGGCTTCCGTGAGGGGCTGGTGGTCAGCCCTGGGATCGGTGACCACCAGAAGCCTTGGCTCCCTGAACGCAGCCTGGATCTGGTTGGTGAAGGTTCCTGGAGTGAAGCGGCCAGCGATAGGAGTGGCCCCGGTGGCAGCAGCAAACTTCAGCACAGCTCGCTGGAGAAGCAACAGAGAGAGGTAACAAGCGTTCTGGAGACGGTGCCACCGGAGCCCTGCAATGGTGAATGGACCACCACCCCCTCCTGTAATGTCACCAAGCAAGCTCTCTAGCAGCAAACTCCCCCAAAGCCTTGCTCTAAACATCTAGTAGTTAATCGTTCTATGAAAAATCAAAGTGTTAGTCACACAGTCATGCCTGACTCTCTGCGACCCTATGGCCTACAGCCTGCTATGCTGCTCTGTCTGTGCTCCTGTCTCCAGGCAAGAATACTGAGTGAGTTGCCACCCCCTTCTCCCGGGGATCTTCCTGAACCAGGGATCAACCCCAGGTCTCCTGCATTGCAGGCAGATTGTTCTCCATTTTCCACTTATTGCCTGGAAACACAGTATCAGGACAAAAAGAAAAACGCAAAGCATAGCCCCACACCCAGGCCCTCTGCTGGGGACACTCTTCCCTCAGGTTAGCTGATGCTCACCACACCCTCACTTCTGCTGGTTCCACAGCAAAACAGCCTAGTTCAAGTACCACTTACGAGTAATGGGCTACTGACTCCTGTATGTCCAAATTCCTCATAAGACTAAAAAGTGACACAAAATGCAAACACACCACGTGGAATCTGACCACCAGAGCACTTCTGTAATCTAGGTAGTAAATTTTCCCTGATGGAAGCACAGACTGGTCACTGAGCTCACTACAGCAGTAATTAAAAACATCAACCATGTATCTCACCAAAGAATTTCAGTGATTAAGCCAGCCACAAGGGGAATAAAACCCAGGTAAAACACCTCTTGCAAGGAGGCCTAATCAGGACAACTGAGTACAATGAGAATTGAGAAGAATTCACCCCCTTCCACCAACACTGTTAAGATATTTGCATATATGTATAAATGTACATTTGTAGGTATAACAGCACACCTAGGAACAACTCAAAGGGCAACAAAAGAGCTCCACAGAACAGGGCTGAAGGAGACAAAAAAGAGGAAGTGGGCGGATTCCCAGGAGTCCTCTTGGGAGGTTGCTGAAAACAAGGAAATGTCACTGCTACCCTGAACATTCCCTCACTGGCAGGGGTATTAATTGGAACAAAAAGGGAGGTTCCGAAGCTGAGTACAAAGATGACTGGTTTGTGCTCGGTAGGACAGAAACCCACGCAGACGGTCCGTGCCACCGCCCTACACACTGCAGCCTGAGGCGTGTGTCTGTGAGGCCAGGTGAGCGGGGAGTGCTGCCTCAGAGGAAACCAGGCGAGAAGCCTGGTGGGGGGGCAGGGCAAACACGCTCAAGGGGACGGAGAGCAGTCCCGCTGCAGATGGAGTGCTGTTGTGCAGTGGCACGAGAAGAGGCGAGGTCGCCAGGGCAGCCTCTGCCTTTACTCACTAGCTCCAGCTGCAACCTTGGCCTCCCCGAACCCAGAGGCAGACACCACCAGGTTGCCGTGCAACAGAGAGGACTGAAACTACAGCTGAGGCCTAGGACCAAAGCCACAGTTTGGGATTAACATATACACTAATATATGTAAAACCAACAGGTGACGAGACCTACCATACAGCACAGGGAGCGTTCCCCACGCTGTATAGGAGGCCTCACTGCCTACCAGTTTTATATCTATTCGTATGTATGTTAATCCCATGGAAACAGGTCTGAAGATGGTGACACACATAACTGGACACGACCTTGCACACCTACAACAAGCACAGCATTGGAAATCAACTTTATTCCAATAAAAATAAAACTCAGAAACTTCCCTGATCAAGGGACTGGATCCCACATGCTACATCTAAGATACCCCATGGTGCAACAAGGGTCAAAGACCCTGGGGATTGCAAGAGAGAACCAGGGCAATGCAACCAAACAAATGAACACAGAAACATTAAAAACAAAACTTAGAAAATAAAAAACAAGCTGTAATGTGAAAGGAGATTTGCAGCGTTTCTTCTGGCACTTCCACAAAATCCTGCCACCATGTGGCCATTTCAGACCAACAGCGACCTTGAAACCAGGCCCTGCAGGGCTGTAAATGACAGCTGCCTCAGGAAGTGTCTGGGGTGAGTGACTGGGGAAAAAAGCAGCAGAGTCTCAGGAGGCCAGTTTCAACAGTTTAATCTCCCTCACACCGTGTTTAAAAGAAACACGAAAAGAGGCTCAATACTGCTAATTTGTAGAGACATGCAAATCAAAGCTACACTGAGAAATCAGTCAGAATGGCCACCACCTACATCTACAGACAATAAATGTTGGACAGGGAGTGGATTAAAGTTTGTGGTTGTAAACCGAGGGTTCCTTAGGAAAGCAGAAACAGAGCTGCCACCCGACTCCTGGGTGTCTTACCAGGAAGAAACCAGAATTCAAAGACACATGCACGCCCAAGTTCACTGCAGCGCTATTTACACAAGCCGAAAGAGGGAAGCAGCCAAAATGCCACCCACAGCAGAAAGGTAAAGGAGAAAGAAATGGTAGCCAGGGACAATGGAATATTTATTACTCAGCCATAAACGAGAATTTAATAAATGCCACTGGCAGCAAGCCTGGATGAACCTAGTGAGGATCATACTAAATGAACGAGTCAGACACAAAAGGCCAACATCATCTTGTTACTGGATCACAAGCCTGTTTGCCCAACGCCAAGTGAGACCAATCACACTATTTAGTTTGGAACAGAGAAAGGCTTATTACAGGTTCATACAAGGCGATGGATGGCGCATGCCCTAAGAGCACCTAAGGTTACTGAAAGCTTTCAGCGAAAGCAAACGGTGAGGGAGGGGCATGGTTAGTTGCTGCAATCAGATCCTTTGTTTTTGAGGTCTGGCCACGGTCAGGTAACAATGTTCCTGTGAATCTCTACCAAATGAATGTTATTCTTTGTCTCGACAAGAAAGGGCAAGGTGCCATTCTGGCTAAGAGGTGGCAAATCTCAGTTGGCAGCTCCTTCAGGGCCAGGTCTCCACATCCTGCCCAACTGTCATCCCCGAGGGAGCCAGGCACCCAATCCAACTGGCCCTCAGTCTCCTCAGGCCACACCAAAGCTGAGGGAGGTCTAGGTCCCACAGACTGCAACCCAGGCAGGTGGCCGCTGCCATTAGGGATGAGGGAGAGGTCACCGCTGCCTCAAGGCCAGGGCCAAAGCTAGCGGAAGGCCTTAGTGAAGGCTCTGGAGCCCTGCAGGACGTAGGCCCCAGTCTGTCCCCTGGGCCCTCCCCGCTCACTCGCTGGCCCAAGGCTGGGTGAGTCAGAGGGGCTCCATCAGAAGGCCTCAATCTGCCTCATGGTGAACACACTACTCACCCTTGGCTGAACTGCTTCCCTAATGGTCCCCCATTGACAGTTGCTTGTAGGCAGGGCCCACTGAGGTACCCACCAAAGGCTGAGTGAGACCCGTTGCTTAGTAACCAGGATGTGGGGTAATGAGGCACAGCAATGGCTGCCTGCTAACAGCTGTGCTCATCCTGCTGTTACAATGACTTATAGGTGGAACCTCAAAGTTGGTAGCACAAGTTTACCAGGGACAAACTCCCTTGCAGAATTAAAAGCCAAACTTATGCTTACCATCGGGGAAAGGATAAATTAGGAGTTTGGGATCAACAGATTCACACTAATACAACACCTACAGCAAACACTGCACTGCACATCAACTTGACTTCATGGTTCAAGACGGCGGAATAGAAGGACATGTGCTCATCTCCTCCTGCAAGAGCACCAAAATCACAAGTAGCTGTTGCAGAACCAGCAACAGGAGGATGCTGGAACCTTCCAAAAAGATACCCCACATCCAAAGACAAAGAAGCCGCAGCGAGATGGTAGATGGTAGGAGGGGCACAATCATGATAAAACCAAATCCCACACCAGCTGGTGGGTGACTCAGACTAGAGAACAATTAATACCAAAGGAGTTCTCCCACTGTTGTAAAAGTTCTGAACCTCACATCAGGCTTCCCAGCCTGGGTATCCAACAAAGGGACTGGCAATCCCCAGACAATCTGACCTTGCAGACCAGTGGGATTTGATTATAGGACATCCACACGATTGGGGAAACAGAGACTCCAGTCTTGGAGGGCAGAAACCAAATCCTGCATGCACAAGACTCAAGGGAAAGGTGCAGTGACCCCACAGGAGACGGAACCAGAACTGCTCGCTCACGTTGGAGGGCCTCCTGTGGAGGTGTGGGCCCACAGAGGCTCGCAGGGATGGGGCACCAGTCTGGGAAGCTCCTTCCTTGACGTAAAGCCTCTAGTAGGTTGCCACTAACCTGACCACTGAGCCTGCAACCCAAGGCTGGGTGTTCTCAGGCCAAACTACCAGGGGGGAGCACAATCCCCAGCAGCACCCATCAGCAGATAACTGGATTAAACTTTACTGACCAAGGCCCTGCCACCAGAGCAAGACCTAGTCTTTCCCACCACCAGTCCCTTCCACCAGGAAGTTTACAGAGGTCACAGCCTCCTCCAGAGGGCAGATAGAGAAGCAAGCACAGGCCCACAGGGAGTAAAACAAAACTACATTATAGAAAGTTAGTCAGCAGGAAAAAGCAGATGGTTATGTCCCAGATGAACAGACAACATAAAACCCCAGAAAAACAAGTAAATGAAGTGGAGACAGGCAACTTTCCAGAAAAAGAATTCAAAATGATACTGAAGATGATGATACAGGATCTTGGAAAAAGAATGGAAGCAAAGATTGGAAAGATGCAAGAACTGTTTACTAAAGACCTAAAACAGACAGATAAACAATACACTGGAAGGAATCAACAGCAGAAGAGGCAAAAGAACAGGTAAATGACCTGGAGGACAGAACGGTGGAAATCACTGCCACAGAACAGAATGCAGCGGGAAAAAAGACTGAAAAGAAAGGAAGACAGCCCAAGTGCCCCAAGTGCCAACATTAAACACACCAACGTTCCCGTTACAGGGGTCCTGAGGAAGTATGTGAAGAGATAATAGCTGAAAACTCCCCTAAAATGGAGAAGGAAATAGTCAATCAAGTCCAGGAAATAGAGAGTCCCAGGTAGGATAAACCCAAGGAGGACATACAAAGACACACAGTAATTCAACTGGCAAACCTTAAACAGAGAAGATATTAAAATCAACAAGGGAAAACAACAAATAACATGGCAAGGGAATGCCCATCAGACCACCACCTGATTTCTCAATGGAAGTGACAAGCCAGCAGGGAATGGCATGAGAGAGAAATCAAAAGCTTTCCAGATAAGCAACAAGTTAAAGAGAATTCAGCACCATCAAACCAGCTTTACAACAGATGCTAAAGAACTTCTCCAGACAGGAAACACAAGACAAGGAAAGACCTACAGAAAATAAACCTGAAACAATTAAAATGGTAATAGGATCATACATTACCTGAAATATAAATGGATTAAATGCACCAAAAGATCTAGACTGGCTGGGTGGATGAAAACACCTGCTTGAATGCACTTCCACTTACCACTCTACTTGACGAACCCCACCCTTGACCAAATTGTATGTCATTATTTTATGTTAAGTTAATCATATTCCCATTATGGTTTATAATTCTTTTATTTTTTGATTGTGAAAACAGATAAAACATCCTTTACTACTGCAATTATGTAGCTATTACTCACCTAATACCACTGTATCATGACTGGCCAACAGAAAAGTAATAGAATTCTGTACCACCAAAACTACCACTTAAGAGAAAAACCTGTAATCACTTAAAATCCAGATGCAAATCAGAATTATTGTGAGTACAAATGCCCAGGTACTGCTTTGTTTGCCAGTGCTCCAGATGTGTGTCTAATGTTTAGAAACAACTGGACTCTATGTAAGATTTCTATTATCTCATTTGTTTCACTGTTTCTATTTCATATTCAGTGTTCCCATTTAGTTTATGCTTTCCAATTTCACCATCTCTTTTTAGCTTAATGTTCTTTCTCAAGCATTTATGAAGTGTAGTAGTAAAGCTTTTGTATATATAAATAATATGCTTAATATGTTTTACAAGACTTATGAATTTCTGCCTAAAACAAAGTATGACATTTTAATTTCACTTGACTTAGAGAATAGATATGCGAGCAGCAACAAAGCCTACTGCAGAGCACAGGGAACTAAAGTCAGCATCTTGTAATAACCCATTATGGGAAACAACTTGAAAAATAATGTGTATATGAATAACTGAAACACAAAGAGTTCTACTTTTTGAAACTTAGTAATGTTTATCTTTTAGCCAGTTTTTCCAAATAATCTGTGGACGTCTAATAGAAACATGTAAAATACAAAATTTTAAATAAATTTTACGATATAAAATTACTATAACAATATAAATCTATTCTAATTATTAATGAATCATTCAAGATGCTCCAATTTTTGTTTTTTTCTGCACTTGATAAAATATTCTCAGAAATATTCATGTCTCACTATATGATTACCCCCCTTTTTTTTTAAGTTTTGCCTTCTTTGTTAGGCGTCTAATGGTTTATGATGTCTATCTTCTTTGTGAATAGCACCTCTTAACACTGATCACTTTTCATTTTGAAAATACGGTAAAAAATTAAATAAGTTATTAAGAAAAACTTTATTTCTATAAAGAATAAAAAGTACATTAGAAAAAAATAAAGCCTAAGGCTTTGGGTGCTCATTCTGTCAACCACCACTTTCATTTTCAACCCAGGACAGGAGTGGAAATCCTGTCACCTTGTGGCCAGCAGCAACCCACAAACCAGGGCCCCGGGCACTACCAGTGCCAGTGCCTACAGGGCTGTAAATGACAGAGACTGCCCCAGGGAATGCCTGGGGGAATTATTAGGCGGGAGGTGGAATCGTCTCACTCAGAATGCCAATTTTGATGGGTAAATCTCCCTCACACCGTATTTAGAAGCAGCACACGGAAAAGGAGGCTCGATACGCTCATTTCTAGAGACGTGCAAATCAAAACTACACTGAGGCATCAGTCCAAAAAGCCTTTTAGTCACTCAGTTGTGTCTGATTCTTTGGGACCCCATGGACTGTAGCCCACCAGGCTCCACTGTCCATAGAATTCTCCAGGCAAGAATACTGGAGTGGGGAGTCATACCCTTCTTCAGGAGATATTCCCAACCCAGGGATTTAACTGAGTCTCCTACACTGCAGGCAGATTCTTTACCATCTGAGCCACCAGGGAAGCCCGAGGAATCAAGATAGCACCTGTCAGAATAGCCATCACCAAAACATCTACAAACAATAAATGCTGGACAGGGTGTGAAGAAAATAAATACTCATTCCTATTCTACTGGTGGGAATGTAAATTGGAAACAGCCACAAGGGGGGTTCTTTAATAAGGTAAAAACAGAGCTCCCCACTCTCGGTTGTCTACCAGGAAGAAACCAGAATTCACAAAGACACATGGAGCCCAAAGCTCACCGGAACGCTGCTATTTATACAAGCCCAAAGCGGCAAGGAGCCAATATGCCCGTCCGCACAAGAACCGGTAAACAAAAAATGGTAGTTAGGGACAATGGAATATTACACAGCCAGAAAAGGTGAATTTACTAAATGCCATTGGCAGTAAGCAGGGATGAAACCAGGGAGGATCATGCTAAGTAAACTGAGTCAGAGACTCAAAAGGCCATTACATGACTTACAGGTGGAACCACATACTAAAGTCATCAATCAACAACCTCCTTGAATAGCACAGGAGCTCTACTCAACACTCTTACCCCCTATACCGGAAGAGAACTGCAGAGGCAAGCATACACGTTAACTGGACAAGATGCTGTACACCCACACCCAGCACCAAAGTGTAAATCCACCTGACTCCAATAAAAATAAAACTAACAACAGACACGCTTTTGAGCGTTTCTTCTGGCATTTTTAATTTTCAACCCAGGAAAAGGACTTACAGTAAGGCCCTGGTTGCCTGAGTAAACCAACCAATCCTGCCACCTTGTGGCCATTTCCCCGCAATAGCAACTTTCAAACCACTGCCGCAGGCACTAAGCCTTCAAGAGCCTGCAGGGCTGTAAATAAACACCCGCCATCAGCAAATGTCTTGAGGAGGATAACAGAAAATAAACTCATTTAAGGCAGAAATTTCAGCTTGCCAATACCAACTGGTAAATTTCCCTCATACCGAGGAACTGGTTCTCACTATTCAAAATGGCCATCATCAGAATGTGTACAAACAACGCTGGACGGGGTGTGGAGAAAAGATGGCAGGTGTCAGTGGGAATGGACTGGTGTCCTAGAGCAAGTTTCAAATAATGAAGAGAAAAAAAGACAATGTTTATTAAGCTATTTTTATTCACTTAATCTGGCAAATATTCTTACTCTTGCTGATGTGATAGTGTGGTGATATCCTCTTAACAGAAGCCCTTCCTTAAAAACTGGCATTTAATTCTCACTTTTCAACTCATTATTTCAGTTTTTAAAGAAACGAAACCTGAATGTAGTTACACTTTGGGCGCAGTGTCTTCCTTGGTGCACATGGGCTTTCTCTACTTGTGGTGGCTTCGCCTGCTGTGGAGCAGAGACCCTAGAGGGTGGGGGTTCAGTACTTGGTGGTGAGTGGGCTTACTGCCCTGGGGCATGTGGAATCTGCCAGGACCAAGGATTGAAGCCATGTCCCCTGCATTACCAGGCAGATTCTTACCACTGGACCACCAGGAAGTCCAATATTTCACTTAAAACCTTCAAAGCTCACTGCTGAAAATGGCAGTGAGCCACTTTTTCATTTCTTGAAATTCAGCGGCTCAGGAAAATACACAATGATACAACACGAATTTTAACAGTGTCAGATGTGAAGTGATGAATACGGTGACAATCTTTAATTTTGGGAATTCCTCTAACTCAGCCCAGTTTCAAATGTTTTTTGGATAAATTCTGGGGTTTGTTACTGCTTTTCTATACATCCCCAAACATCTGTAAGCTTTGTAGCAAAAACCAAGCACACTGTTCCACAAACCTGGCCAGTGTTCCTGGAGGATATGACGCTGACATCAGCCGGGTTTTCGATGGCGACAATGGCCCGAGCGGCCAACAGCAGCTTCTCCCAGGTCCTCTTCAGATTTATGATGTAGATGCCTAGGCGGGGACACACAGTTTTCTTAAGAGCAAACCAAGTTTTGTAAGGTAATATTCTTCTAAAAACATGAAGTCATGTGGCAGCGAGTACTATCAAACTCCAGTCATAGAGGCAAGCTCTACTGGTGTTAGCGAAAATCCTGCCATTAATATAGCACACTTCCGACACTCAGCAGTTCATTGGCCAAGACTGGCCTCCACTCTGAGCTTTAATAATGTGCACAATGCATCTTTTCATTTCCTGTCCTCATGTGTTAACCCACTCTCAAGCCTTCCATGCAGAATCCAAACTCCTCTTATTTGTGGCCTACCATTATTTTCCTCTTGTCATCTACCATGTCAAACTCATCACGAACTCCTTTAAACCTCGCCACACACAGGTGTAAATCCTTCAGTGCTTCTATCTCAGCTGAACTTAATGCATTCCAGTCTCATCAAAAGCTACCTTTTCCTGATACATAAATGAAAACCAAAATGCTTGTTCCCAATTCAGAAATCAGCTTTACAAACCTGAGAGATAAATTAGAAACTAAGCTATGGTAGCTGCGATTCGTGGGGTCGCAGAGTCAGACATGACTGAGCGACTGAACTGAACTGAAGCTATGGTAAAGCGTCCACCTACAATGCGGGAGACCCAGGTTCGGTTCCTGGGTTGGGAAGATCTTCTGGAGAAGAAAATGGAAACCCACTATAGTACTCTTGCCTGGAAAATCCCATGGACGGAGAAGCATGGTAGGCTACAGTCCATGGGGTCGCAGAGTTGGACATGACTGAGAGACTTCACTTCATGCTATTAAATTTTCTCCTTATCTTTACACTGTGCTTATTCAAGGCCCAACCCACGACACATAACCTACCAGTTTTCACTCTTCCACTGGAGTTCAGAATTTTTCCTTTAAAAACAACCAGATCACTTAATACTTTTAAAGCTTCTTACCAATCTAAATATCTATTTTCATCAGTTAGTTAGTGAGAGCCCTCTAAGGCTCAAATTTCACAAAGCACTTCAACTCAGTACCAGAACAGCAGTGTCAAAACTTGTTCTTACAGCTGGAATAACCAAGCAAAGAGCACTAAAGCAATGACCCACCATCACTTTTCCTTTTGTAGATGTACTGTTCCATTTGGAAGTCAAGGTTAGTGCCACCTAAGTGGGTTCCTGCTGCAAGGAATTTGAGGACATCCTCCTCCTTCATTTGCAGGACATCAAGGGCTCCGGACATTGTGAAAGCTTCCCTTTAAGTTACGACGGAAATCTGAAAAACAATAGTTAATCAAAGTCCTTTAAACTCCAGGGACTCAAGCTGGGCGATACATTCTACTCTTGGGAGTCAGTTGAGTTAATGTTTAAATCTTAACCATAGAGCGCACCTCCTACAGTGTCAGGCAGTGGGGCCAGCCTAGTGGATAGGACAGAGCATTAACAGATCTATGTAACACCGTGGAAAATCAAATCCTGCTAAAAGAGTGGTGTTGGAGACAGACTAAACACCCACGTAACTAAATGGAAACAGTGAATTGAGACTTTTTAACACTCAAGATACAGAGGAGTTAGATGTGAAAGAGCAGCCATGTCTGAGAATATTCAGAAGGTGAGCAACGGTGATGTTGTAAATAGGCGTTATTTTCAAGCAGATTCAAGGTGGTACCTTCAGTTACTTCTGAGATTATTAGTTTTCCTTGAAAGGATAAAAACAAGGCCAGATCAAGGACAATCTCCTCAAACGCAGATAATCAAGCAACTCCCACCCCTTTTTTCTGCACTTACTGTGACCATAAAGCGTCAAATACGGCGTTTACAACACGAACGTAAATTAGATTTTGATTAAAGCTGGTCACACCTGAATAGGAAACCCTGCCCACAAATCCACAGGGCCTGGTCGAGCATACTAGCGGCAGGTGA
Source organism: Tragelaphus eurycerus (assembly GCA_935064755.1). Taxonomy (NCBI): domain Eukaryota; kingdom Metazoa; phylum Chordata; class Mammalia; order Artiodactyla; family Bovidae; genus Tragelaphus; species Tragelaphus eurycerus. The sequence continues at coordinate 27,926,388 of CAKXYN010000001.1, read as the reverse complement.
CTGCTCTTCAACCTCTCGGGAAGGGCGCTCAGAGAGGAAAATGGCTCTTAAAGAGCATGTGCGGTGTCTTCCAGAACCAGGTGCAATCAAGATCCCATCCAATTTCAACAAAGTGTACTTCGCCCCTAATCAAGAAACCTCTCATAGAAACCACCCATTAGAGAAATCAAAGTGAAATGGGGTGGGGGGGGGGGGGGGGTGTGGGTGTGTGTGTGTGTGTGTGTGTGTGTGTGTGTGTGTGTGTGTGTGTCTGAAAAGCTTCGGGGTGTGTGTGTGTGTGTGTGTGTGTGTGTGTGTGTGTGTGTGTGTGTGTCTGAAAAGCTCTCGGTGCGCTCGCTCCTCACCTGCTTTCTTCCCGAGTGCACTTTCGCGTCTATTTCGTCACTAAATTTCTTTCTCTCTACACCTCACTCTGCTATGACTTTTTTTGCATTCCTTGTCCAAGTTATTTTGAACCGAGAGAATAGAAACGTGACGTTTTATCTTTCCGGTAACAAAAACCTCCTCACGAACCTTAACTCCTGAACACCATGAACAAGGAAGAGACCAACTCAAGTAGACGGAGAAAACCGGAGCATAAACCTTGGGATTTACAACCGAGCATCGGGATTTGACTCTTGAACTAGCGCGCAGCGTAAGGTGGTCTCTCTGCACCCTCGGCCACCCGCACCGCGCGCGGCCCGGGGCCTCCGCGGCGGAAGCGCAACCTCTGCCCGCTCCCGAGGCCTAGTGGGAACGTCCCGGCCCGAGCCCGGGCACGTGTGGGTCGCCAGTTCGAGCGATAGAGCGCCTAGTCAGAGACTAACGCACTCCGTCTGCGGGCTCTCACCCCATGTCCTCCCCACACCTCGTTTAGACAGGAAGCTTGTCCTTTTGACCCTGGGAGCCACTGGCACCCCAAGAGCAACTCACTCAGGACAACGCCGTATGGACCCCTCTCTGGGTAGCGCCGAAAGGCCGGGCGGGCGGAAATGACGTCCTTATATAGTCTGCATCCAGCCAATAACAACGAAAGCTCAGCGGAAGCGCAATGAAGGCTTGCATCTTGGGGGCGGGCCTTCCTCCGGAAGACGGACTATGGCGCTAGCGCGGACGCCAGCGAATGGCGGAAGTTGGAGGGTTGATTGGTGCACTCAGGTTTCGCAGAGGGTTGCGGTCCGGAAAGGCCAGTAAAGGATTGGCGCTCTCACCCAGCCTTTTGTACAATGCGCTTGAGCTGGTTCCTTATTTAAACTGCGTTTTTCTTTCGTGGGAAAGCACTGAACAAACCTCTGTTGGATGAACAAAAACTGGAGAAGTTACTTTGCGGTTTTTGGAGGACAAGTTAGCGGTGTCTAATTCAGATTTTTAAAGAGTTCTGTTAATGGGAAGTTTCCCGTTTAAAAAAAAAAAAGACTACACGGATGGAACGCATGAGAATTTTTTTCGTAGAAAAATTGCGATAGCAATTATTAGTTAATATACATTCCGCCCAATACCATGCAGCCATTAAAAAGAATTAAAATACGTTCTATGGTTCAAAAAGGAGTTACAGGATGAGGGCGATCATTTTGAAAATTTGAAGCCCTAGGTATTAAACGACTGTAAAGAAATAACCAGTAGCCAGATTTTTAATTCGGAGAAGGCAATGGCACCTCACTCCAGTACTCTGGCCTGGAAAATCCCATGGACGGAGGAGCCTGGTAGGCTGCAGTCCATGGGGTCGCTGAGAGTCAGACAGGACTGAGCAACTTCACTTTCACTCTTCATTTTCATGCATTGGAGAAGGAAATGGCAACCCACTCCAGTGTTCTTGCCTGGAGAATCCCAGGGACGGGGGAGCCTGGTGGGCTGCCGTCCATGGGGTCACACAGAGTCGGACACGACTGAAGTGACTTAGCAGCAGCAGCAGCAGATTGTTAATTATACAGTAGGTTTGAAGTCTGGTTGCATTTAGAATCGCTTGGAGAGGTTTTAAACATATGCCCAACGCTAAACCGAAAGAATTTAGATAATTTTAACGTGCATCCAGGGTGGGAACTACGGATATACAAGTAGAGAAGTGGGTAGTTTCTTGGCCTCTTTGAGTATTTTTTGAAATTTTCTTTGAGGAACGCAGGTTTTTAAATTGAAATAAAACAAACTCCGCATTTAAATGAAGAGCTGACATGCAAGCAAAGGAATAAACTTAATTGTGGCTTTAAGCATCCTTAGAAACTGGTGCAAGTATCTGTAGACAAAAAGGGGGAAAACTTAGGCTGGCTTTTAGGGACAGTTTTCAGTCACTGCAGGACTTTACTGGAGGGTGTTCTAGGACACTCCCAGACTATCTCAGCTCCCTCCCCAGTGCACCATAGAATCTCCAAAATACTTCCATTCTAACAACTGGGAAATTGTGCTGTAATTAGGTTTTGTTTCCCCACAAAATACTTTTTTTTTCCCCCACAAAACAACTCTGTCTTTGAGAAGTGCTAAGCATGATGAAAATTTTCGGCAAGGAAGTGAGTTATCTTCAAAGGTGAAAATGTACTATAGTGATAGTAAGCCAGAGTGAGGAGCCCACAGCCTAGGGGGCGCTTGTCAAACTGCCTTAGCTCCCCAGCTAAGTGTCCTCCTTCCCACCTCAGCCTCCTGGTCTTCTGCACAAGTTTCTCCAGTAGTTTTTATTCATACACATTTAAAATAAAAATCTCAGCCTTGCTTTTACAAACTTTGGTTCCTTGAGTCTGTATTTAAAAAATAATAAAAACTGGGCTTCAAATTTTTTTTTTTTCAAATATAAAATTGTGCCAGGGACTATTTGGTGGGGGGGTGGGGGGATGGTTATATTTCACATGGCATTGGATGGCTAGGAGATTCTGTACTGATTTGAAGCTGAGAGAATTATGGGGTAGTTAGCTGGCCCCAGGCATCAAGTTCATCTTGGGCCACCCACCTTTGTAACCAGAATTCCTCCTTTCTCTTTATCTATTTGTCTGGTACCAAGTTGTCCTACAGTTCTCTCCATGACCCTAACTTGCCTGTAGTGGTCTGAGCAGGGTTCCAAAATAACTTTTCCCTCTGTTGTCCCAAAGCCCTCATTCCATCAATTTAATGGTAATGGAATGGTCCCTTCCATCCGTCAAAAGCATTCTGCCTTAAAACTTTTCTCTGTCATTTGGCATTTCATCTCTTATATTATTCATGCACTGAAATCCCAGCTTCACTACATGCTGTGATTCTGAACAACCTAACCTCTCCCAGGAAATAACAGCTGTTGATATTTCAGCTGATGCTGCCTCCCTGAAACAAGCCTCTGTGCCTAGAAGTCCTGCAAAACCCAAGTGAATAGAAAAGGCTCACCAGATGGTCATGTTTTATGAACCAGAGACATTTTAATGCTCTATACAAAACCAAAGCTACATATCAAGTATCAGAACACAAATGCTTAAAAATTAAATCACATATATTTATACTTTAGAAATCACATTACCTAAAATGGACACAATGATTTCTGAAATGGAGATAGGCCTGGAGATTCCAGATTGCTTCAGTTCATTTGGCTCTCAATCCTCACCTGCATTCTCACTAACCACCTGCATAAGGCCCAACAGTCTTATGCAACTGCCAGCTTGAACCCTTAGGTTCGGCAACAGTCCTACCTACAGGGTGTTCAGAAGCAAGTTCACGAAGCAGTCCAAGTTCACTGAAGTCCAGGGGAGTGAGTTCTCAGGGTCTGCTGAGCCAAACTTCCTTTCATACAGATGAGGAAACCGAGGTCCAGAAGCAGTCCAGAGTTAAAAGTCCGAATACAAAAATTCATGCTCAGTCCACAGCTTGTTATTCTAAAATCATTAGTCTGCATACAGTTTTCTTTACTGTGGGATGGGACCCAAGTTGCTCCCTGAAGAATACACAGTAGAAGGGAAGCACATAGAACGGAAGGGCATTTCAGACCAAAAGGGGAGACTGAACTCCAATACGGTGACACATCCAGGAGAGTTCATCCACGTCCACTAATCCATAAGCCCGATTCTGTGAGACAGGATTATTAATGGAGGGCGAATTACCAGGGCAAACAGGCAGGACATGAGTAGTGTAGACTAAGCCTGACGGAGAAAGACTTGCAATATTCTCCTAGGGGACTTGGGGGTATATCCTGCAGGCAGTGGGGAGTCAAAGGATTATGAACAATGGGATGGGTTTTATGAAAGGATTTCGGGGAAATTCAGATTAACTTCCAACTTGTTGAGTAAAAGCAGCCATGAGACAGACATGTGTGTACATGGGGATGAATGGCAGGTGGCTAGATATGCAAGAGGCTAGGTCTGCGGAACTGGTAAAATAATTAAAACACAGAGATCAGTCACTTACTAAAGTTCACTGCATGGCCTCTCTGTGTCCTAAGGCGCGGACGGAAGCTAGGATACAGCCATGAGTGAGACACACAGCCTCTGCCTCTTGGAGCTCATGACTAAACTAGAGAGACAAAACAGGCACTAGAGAGTCATTTCAATGCTACAGAAGGGGAGCAGAGAGTCTCTAAGCACTTAGAAGAGGCTGATCTGGCATGGGAGCGATGGAAAGCCTCCCTGTGTTAAGTGAGGCTTGAACCAAATTCTACAGGATGGCAAGGACTTACCTGTGTGGGGTGGAGTAGAGGGTTCCAAGTGGAGAAGACAGCAGCTCAGAGGTGCAAGGAGCAAGGAGGAAGGTGGGAAGCGGGTGCAAAGCAAACGCATGAAGGCATCAAGGCCCAGAGCGATCCAGGTTAAGACCTGAGAATGGCTTACGGATCCAAGAGATCACACTGGCTACAGACAAGTCTGGGGAAATAAGGCACAACAGAGGACGAGACTACACCCAGAAATCCTTGACTAAACCAAGAAAATAAGCCTTAACACCAGCACCAAACTGAAGGCGCAGAGGGCGGGTAATCAGCAAGAGAAATGCAGGATAAAACCAGTACACAAGTGGAGCTGGACGTCCGTGTTTTGATAACATTTCAGGAAAGTGTTTTTTCAGAAAACAGTGATCTTAAAAAAAGAAAAAAAAAGACTTACAAGTATCAAGTAGGCAGACTTAAATCTTAGAAAAATTATATATATATATACAAAACAAACTGAAGAAACATCAGTGACAAGAATAATGCAAAATGGTAACCATTAGTACAATGCTACAAATGCTCATGGCTCTTCACAAACTGTGTTGCAAAGCAGTCCTTACTTTTTGAATCATCCTTGTGTCAAAAGTATACAAATTTTGTTAAAGTTGACTCCATTACCAGCGATACTTTGATTGGTTTGTTATACAGATTAAAGTCGCGGTGCACCACTTTGTTATTCACCTGTAAGATAAAAGAACAAACTGTCCAAAAGAACTGTAAAGCCCTCAAAAGCCTCTTAGTAAAGCCCACAGAAGGTGAAGGCAGAATTCTCTGACTGCACCAGGAAAAGCAAAGGTCACCCACATCCCACCGAAGGCAGCACTGTGGCTGGAAAGAGCACTGAAGTGTGCACAGCGTGCTCAGTCGCTTCAGTCGTGTCCCACACTTTGCAACTCCATGGGCTGTGGCCCGCCAGGCTCCTCTGTCCATGGGATTCTCCAGGCAAGAATACGGGAGTGGGTTGCCAGGCCCTTCTCCAGGAGATCTTCCTGACCCAAGGTTAGAACACTTGCCTCTCACGTCCTCTGCATTGGCAGGTGGGTTCTTTACCTGCCACCCAGGTAGCCCAGGAAGCCCAAGTGTGCAAGACCTGGGTTCAAGTCTCAGCTTGCCCCGGTAACATCGGGCAAGACAGTAATCTTCTCTGCGCCTTGGTAACTTACGGTACACTGAAAGGACTGGGATATGTGATGTCCAAAGCATTCAATAGCTCGATGAATTCCAGGGCTGGTTGTAGGCTCACCTATCATCTGCTGCCTCATGAAGCTGTAAGGGCCTTTAACGCAAAGGTCACATCACATTCGTTTTTGGACTTTCTTGCCAGTGTCTACTCAGCAAGGACTTTAAAAATGAAAAGTGTTCATACCATATGACCCAGCAATTCCACTTCTGGGTATATATTGAATAAAGGCAAAAACACTAATTTGAAAAGATATATGCACCCCAATGCTCATAGTAACATTATTTACAATTGCCAAGGTATGGAAGCAACCTAAATGTCTATCATCAGATGAAGGATAAAGAAGATGAGGTATGTACACACGCACACACATGCATACACACACACAGAGACAGAAATACTACTCAGCCATAAAAAAGTGACACTTTGCCTTTTGCAGCAACATGAATAAACCTGGAGGGTATTATGCTAAGTGAAATAAATCAGACAGAGAAAGATAAATGCTGTATAGCACCACTTTTAAGTGAAATCTAAAAAATACAACAAACTGGTGAATTTGAAAAAAAAACAAAGAGGGAATTCCCTGGCAGTCCAGTGAGTAAGACTCTGTGCTTCCACTACAGAAGACATGGGTTCAATCCCTAGTCGGGGAATTAAAAGCCTGCATGCCGAGTGGCCAGAAGCAGACTCACAGCTATAGAGAATAAACTCGTGGTTACCAGTGGGGACAGGAAAGTGGGGAGGGGCAAGATAGGGCTAGGGGTCAAAAAGAGTTCTGGAATTGAAGACGTGTGTGAAATGAAGAGTTATAGAAATGAAGACGTGTGTGAAACATTTGAAAATTGTAAAGCACTATAGAATTTAAAGAATCTTTCATTCAATTGAAAAAATCAGCTTTCAATTAAAAAATAAATGCTGTTCAAAAAAGACTTAATGAACACCATTTGGCAAAACAATTTTTCAGTTAGCCTAACTAAAATGGATTTCTACTTAGGTTAAATCTGTCTTTATTATTATATTCTTGAAACGCTGAGAAGAAACTATTTTCTTAAGAGAGAAATTGAATAATATAAGAGATTTGGGAATATGGTTGGAATGACTGTCAAAATCCTATTTCTTCCCTTTAACATTCCCCCCTCGCCAAAAGCTTACCTCAAAATGAGGTGAAAAAGAATTTTGAAAGCTCTTAAGCATCATATGTAAAGCATTAACATTATATTTTTTTAAAGAAATAAAAATTGTTACCGTACCTTGGGAGATAAGAAGTAAGTTTGTTTGTTTAGTAACTAAGTTGTGTCTGACTCTTTGGGACCCTGCAGACTGTACCCCTCCAGGCTTCTCTGTCCCTGGAATTTCCCAGACAAGAATACTGGAGTGGGTTGCCATTTCCTTCTCCAGGGAATCTTCCTGACCCAGGGATCGAACCTTCTTCTCCTGTGTCTCCTGCTTTGGCAGGTGGATTCTTTACCACTGAGCCACCAGGGAAGCTCCTAAGGAGTAATACTGCATGATTGTGATTAAGGCGTGAGCTCTAAAAGCACTTTGTCTGGACTAGAAAGCCCAGGCTGCCACTTTCCTAGCTCTGCATTTGTAACAGGGGATGGGAATCAAAGCAGCTGCCAGAGGGCTGTTGAAAAACTTAATGTATTAATATCTGTCAATTGCAAGGAACAGTAACTGACACAGAGTGAGCTGTTCAGAAGGTACGAGTACTGCTGTTACTGTGCTCATTTACAACCTTTTCTAGTTAGCTCTCTTCAGAGATAGAACTCCCAGATTAAGAAGAAAATAACTCTTTAATCCTGATATGGTAAACCACTGTCATCAGGCCCTCCTCCAAACTACAGTGTGTATATAAATCTGCTATAATTCCTGGCCCCTCATTCATTCACTGAACATTCAGTATTGGCTACAAGCTGGGCAGACAAATGTAAGATAGTGTTGGTCCTCAAAGAAGCCCCCCGGTTCTCCCCTCTTCCTAGGGGAGATAAATCAGGCTGGCAGGACCACAGTGCAGGCAGAGCTTCCAAGCTCGCTAATAGCCAACTCACTCGTGTTCCACTGAATGAAGTGTCACTGTCCGTTCTCCACTGGCGCCTGGCTCAGCCGTGACTTCTGCCACAGCCCTCTAAACTCAGCAGCCCACTGTTTACAGGCCACTTCTGAACCTCCCTCATGCTTTCATGGCTGAAGGCAATCTTCTCATGAACATGTTTTCATCAAGCGCATTAGCTTTAGACTGGATGGAGCGCGTGTTCACTTGGAACCTACTCACTATGGTAAAGAAGTCGGCGAGGTGCCACTTATTCCCGTGCTGCTTAAAGACTTCAGTCATCTCCTTGATCATCACAGAGCCAGTGCGGGGATCCCGTAAAGCAACATGATCTATAAAGGAAAACAAAACCCACTTCATCCATTTTCCCCCTCTACTTGCAGCAAACTTGTTCTTTGCTCCATAGTTAAAACCTAGAAAATGGCTTTGAACTAATAATACAGAAAGATTGGCATTATGGAAAAGAATCTAAAAAAGAATATATGTGTGTGCTAAGTCACTCAGTTGTGTCCGATTCTTTATGACCCCATGGACTGTAGATCGCCAGGCTCTTCTGTCCATGGGGATTTTCCAGGCAAGAATACTGGAGTGGGTTGCCATGCCCTCCTCCAGGGGTTCTTCCCAACCCAGGGATCGAACCCAGGTCTCCCTCATTGCAGGTGGATTCTTCCCCATATGAGCCACCAAGGAAGCCCAAAAAAGAATATATAAAAACCACTTTGCTGTACACCTGAAGCTAACACAACACTGTAAAGCAAATATACTTCAATAAACACTTTAAAAAAGAAACACTGCATTAAGACGGAGAATCCCCATGGGCAGAGGAGTCTGATGGGCTAAAGTCCATGGGGTCGCAAAAGTTGGACACAACTAAGCGACTAAGCAGACACAGAAGACTTGTGTGACCAACTGCATACAACCTCTCAAGAGGAAACTTTTAAATATGCATTTCTTATCTAGCTTCAAAGTTTCCAAATATACACAAAAGTGGGAAGCAAAGTTGAATGACACCCCGAATAATCATCCCTCAGATCAGAGTTGTCAGTTTTGGTCATATTTGCTTTATTTATCCCCTTTCTGGGCTTCCTAGGTGGCAGTGGTGGTAAAGAACGCCTGCCAATGCAGGAGACATAAGAGATGTAGGTTCAGTCCCCGGGTCAGGAAGATCCCCTGGAGGAGGGCGTGGCAACCCACTTCAGTGCTCTTGCCTGGAGAATCCCATGGACAGAGGAACCCGGCGGGCTACAGTCCACGCGTTGAAAAGAGCTGGACACAACTGAGTGACTTAGCATGCACGTACACACCCCCTTTCTACCTTTTTATTGCTGACTTTTACTCTAGCATTTTAAGCTAACCCTAAATATATCCATATGGAATTTATTTGGCGGTATTCAAGGGTTTGACTACTGAAATTATGCTTATTATTCGATTGAAAAACACAAAATATGTCTGTATAGTGTGGAAGGAATGTGAAAATGGCACCCTCTCATAGTAAACCTGGGTTGGAACACAAAAAAACACAGGACATGCTTGCAACATCAGGGTATGCAAAGGTTTCTTACAAAGGGCATAAGCCATAAAACAAAAAAAATAAACTGGAGTAAAAACATAAAACGCTTGCTTTGCAGCAGGCAAGAATTCTACTACTGAACCACCACTGAATGCTTATAAAACTTTTGCTTTTTGCAGGACATCTTTAAGAAAAGGAAAAGTCAGTCACAAAGTGGGAGAGAATATTTGTAACTTGTACCAGAGAAAGGACTAGTATTCAGAATATACGTAACTTAATAAGAAAACAACCCAGTGCAATACCGGGCAACAGGAGATGTGTGAATGGCCAACAGGCACATGAACAGATGGTCCAAAAAAGGCCATACAAATAGAAAGAAAAATATTCTTATTTATTTTTTTTTATTTTTGATCATGCCACCGGGCTTGTGGGATCTTAGTCCCCAAACCAGGGATTGAACCTGTGCCCTCAGCAGTGAGAGCACAGAGTCTTAACCACTGGACCGCCAGGCAGGTCCCTCATTCTTAAATAACCAGTTATTACCAGGCTGTGTGTCCTTGTTGGGCACTGCATGACTTCTCAACTTAGGACACCACAATGGTGCTTGCTCTTTCTCCCATGCATATCAATCTATAAAGCACAGATAATTTTTTTTAAGAAAGATTTCTGGGAATGCCCTGGTGGTCCTGTGGTTAAGACTTTGTGATTCCACTGCCAAGGGCCCAGGTTCAATCCAGGGTCGAGGAACTAAGATCCTACAAGCCTCGCAGAGAGGCAAAAAAAAAGGATTTTCAAAAATCAGTAGGAATAACCTACAGCCTCTGGATGAATGTGTATCTTCAAGCCTCACTATCCTACCTGCTTGGGTGGGATATACGATGAAATAATCACTGAATGTAGGCAGCCTCTTCTTCTCTGATCCATCATCCAAGTCCATGGGTTCATCATCTGTTTCAACACCACTGTCTATTCTCTCTGTTTTTTGAGGAATGAAAATACAAACTCCAATAATATACCACTGACATGAATAACCTTTAATAAAAGTCACAAAAAGCTTGTATCTCAACAAGAGAAACAATTAAAACCAGAAATTAGTCCCACAAGCCATCTAGAATCACATGAATGATGGGACATCCCCCAGAAAATTGTCCATCTCTCCCCTAGAATTTGAGGCTCTCAGATACACCTTATAATTTTAATGCCTTAGACCTTCCTCAGACTAAATTAACCATCCTAACCCAGGTAAGCTGTCACTCCATCCCTTTCTCCGAGCTCAAAGTCCCTAGTATGCTATATAACGTAAGATACATCAGCTAAGAGTCTGATGTGTCTTCAGTTATACAATTTAATATAATTATTAAAAAATAATTTTTTTAAACTCACTTTTCTTTCCTCAATCATCAACATGAGAATTTCTTGGAAAGAGAATGATACAAAGACATCTCCACTTACCTCCTCTGCAGGCCTGGATTATAAAGATTTTTGGTTTCTCTTGAAGTGCTGGACAATTTTTATTGTTAAACATTTCAAAAATGTCTTCCAGGCTGACTTTTCCACCGTCTTTCATTTTGATAAAACCTTCTTCTCCATGGGACATAAGAGTAACAAGGCAACAGGCAACGTCATCTTTAATTTCATTTAATCCATCACGAAATGATGTTATTTTTCCAAGTAAGTCCTGTAAAATAGGATAACATATTAAAAAAGAACTGGAAGTAGAAAAATCCAGAAATCTCAGAGATGGCTTTCTTTACAAGAGGGGATGAATCAATGAATCAATGATGAATCAATGTCATCCCAATGAATCAATGGGATGACAAATATGAAAATACCTATATCTCTCGTAGTGTCAATATGACGTATTATTTCCCTTTTGGTTGCTTTCAGACTTTGTATGATTTATTCTTTTACCAATGGTGGTTCTTGTTTGACAAAATTATGGCACTTCTGATTCTCTACCACAAAACATAACAAAACTACAGTTCCCCAAAGAATTAATGTATTTAAATGCTACATTATTAATTTATTGATTTATTTTTAATTAATTTATTTTAATTGGAGGCTAATTACTTTACAATATTGTAGTGGTTTCTGTCATACATTGACATGAATCAGCCATGGGTGTACATGTGTTTAATTTATTTTAATATACAAATTATTTTATAAAATTAATACCCTCAGTAAGCTAGAAATGGCAAGGAATGGAGGAGTCTACCCAATCATATCCACTTGCCAGAATCTATCAAGAGGAATCAGTAGAATCAATTCTCCTATAAAGACAAGCAAAACAGGAATGGCTGCTCTCACCATGTTGTAACAAAGATCCTGGCCATTTCAATACAGTAGAGCAAAAATTAAATGAAGTGTAAATACTGGAAACAAAGACTCATTGCTGCTAAGTCACTTCAGTTGTGTCCGACCCTGTGTGACCCCATAGTTGGCAGCCCACCAGGCTCCCCCGTGCGTGGGATAATCCAGGCAAGAACACAAGAGTGGGTTGCCATTTCCTTCTCCAATGCATGAAAGTGAAAAGTGAAAGTGAAGTCGCTCAGCCATGTTAGACCCTCAGCCACCCTATGGACTGCAGCCTTCCAGGCTCTTCCATCCATGGGATTTTCCAGGCAAGAGTACTGGAGTGGGGTGCCAAAGACTCATTACTTACAGATAATATGACTTTCTAAAAATATATTCAATTAAAACCTACTAAAAGTAGAGATCTGCAAGTTGACCAGATACAAACTTAATTTACAAAGATCTCAGTTCAGATCAGTCGCTCAGTTGTGTCCGACTCTTTGCGACCCCATGAATCACAGCACGCCAGGCCTCCCTGTCCATCACCAATTCCCAGAATTCACTCAGACTCACGTCCATCGAGGCAGTGATGCCATCCAGCCATCTCATCCTCTCTCGTCCCCTTCTGCTCCTGCCCCCAATCGCTCCCAGCATCAGAGTCTTTTCTAATGAGTCAACTCTTCGCATGAAGTGGTCAAAGTACTGGAGTTTCAGCTTCAGCATCATTCCTTCCAAATCCCAGGGCTGATCTCCTTCAGAATGGACTGGTTGGATCTCCTTGCAGTCCAAGGGACTCTCAAGAGTCTTCTCCAACACCACAGTTCAAAAGCATCAATTCTTCCGTGCTCAGCCTTCTTCACAGTCCAACTCTCACATCCATACATGACCACAGGAAAAACCATAGCCTTGACTAGACGGACCTTTGTTGGCAAAGTAATGTCTCTGCTTTTGAATATGTTATAGAGGCTGGACATAACTTTCCTTCCAAGGAGTAAGCATCTTTTAATTTCATGGCTGCAGTCACCATCTGCAGTGATTTTGGAGCCCCCCCAAAAAAGTCTGACACTGTTTCCACTGTTTCCCCATCTATTTCCCATGAAGTGATGGGACCGGATGCCATGATCTTCGTTTTCTGAATGTTGAGCTTTAAGCCAACTTTTTCACTCTCCACTTTCACCTTCATCAAGAGGCTTTTTGGTTCCTCTTCACTTTCTGCCATAAGGCTGGTGTCATCTGCATATCTGAGGTTATTGATATTTCTCCCAGCAATCTTGATTCCAACTTGTGTTTCTTCGAGTCCAGCGTTTCTCATGATGTACTCTGCATATATTTCTCCGCTGATCTCCAGTAGCATATTGGGCACCTAATGACCTGGGGAGTTTCTCTTTCAGAATCCTATCATTTTCCCTTTTCATACTGCTCATGGGGTTCTCAAGGCAAGAATACTGAAGTGGTTTGCCATTCCCTTCTCCAGTGGACCACATCCTGTCAGGGATGGAGCCAAAGCAAAAAGAATATCCAGCTGTGAATGTGACTGGTGATAGAAGCAAGGTCTGATGCTGTAAAGAACAATATTGCATAGGAACCTAGAATGTCAGGTCCATGAATCAAGGCAAATTGGAAGTGGTCAAACAAGAGATGCCAAGAGTGAACGTTGACATTCTAGGAATCAGCGAACTAAAACGGACTGGAATGGATGAATTTAACTCAGATGACGATTATATCTACTACTGCGGGCAGGAATCCCTCAGAAGAAATGGAGTGGCCATCATGGTGAACAAAAGAGTCCAAAATGCAGTACTTGGATGCAATCTCAAAAAAGACAGAATGCTCTCTGTTCGTTTCCAAGGCAAACCATTCAATATCACAGTAATCCAAGTCTATGCCCCAACCAGCAACGCTGAAGAAGCTGAAGTTGAACGGTTCTAGGAAGACCTATAAGACCTTTTAGAACTAACACCCAAAAAAGATGTCCTTTTCATTATGGGGGACTGGAATGCAAAAGTATGAAGTCAAGAAACACCTGGAGTAACAGGCAAATTTGGCCCTGGAGTACGGAATGAAGGAGGGCAAAAGCTAGTAGAGTTTTGCCAAGAGAACGCACTGATCATAGCAAACACCCTCTTCCAACAACACAAGAGAAGAGTCTACACATGGACATCACCAGACGGTCAACAGCGAAATCAGATTGATTATATTCTTTGCAGCCAAAGATGGAGAAGCTCTATACAGTCAGCAAAAACAAGACCGGGAGCCGACAGTGGCTCACATCATGAGCTCCTTATTGCCAAATTCAGACTTAAATTGAAGAAAGTAGGGAAAACCACTAGGCCATTCAGGTATGACCTAAATCAAATCCCTTATGATTATACAGTAGAAGTGAGAAATAGATTTAAGGGACTAGATCTGATAGACAGTTCCTAATGAACTATGGACAGAGGTTTGTGACATTGTACAGGAGACAGGGATCAAGAACATCCCCATGGAAAAGAAATGCAAAAAAGCAAAAGGGCTGTCTGGGGAGGCCTTACAAATAGCTGTGAAAAGAAGAGAAGTGAAAAGCAAAGGACAAAAGGAAAGATATAAGCATCTGAATGCAGAGTTCCAAAGAATAGCAAGGAGAGATAAGAAAGCCTTCCTCAGAGATCAATGCAAAGAAACAGAGGAAAACAACAGAACAGGAAAGACTAGGGATCTCTTCAAGAAAAATCAGAGATACCAAAGGAACATTTCATGCAAAGATGGGCTCAATAAAGGACAGAAATGGTATGGACCTAACAGAAGCAGAAGATATTGAGAAGAGATGGCAAGAATACACAAAAGAACTGTACAAAAAAGATCTTCACGACCCAGATAATCACGATGGTGTGATCACTGACCTGGAGCCAGACATCCTGGAATGTGAAGTCAAGTGGGCCTTAGAAAGCATCACTATGGACAAAGCTAGTGGAGGTGATGGAATTCCAGTTGAGCTATTTCAAATCCTGAAAGATGATGCTGTGAAAGTGCTGCACTCAATATGCCAGCAAATTTGGAAAACTCAGCAGTGGCCACAGGACTGGAAAAGGTCAGTTTTTATTCCAATCCCAAAGAAAGGCAATGCCAAAGAATGCTCAAACTACCACACAATTGCACTCATCTCACACGCTAGGAAAGTAATGCTCAAAATTCTCAAGCTAGGCTTCAGCAATATGTGAACCTTGAACTTCCTGATGTTCAAGCTGGTTTTAGAAAAGGCAGAGGAACCAGAGATCAAATTGCCAACATCCGCTGGATCATGGAAAAAGCAAGAGTTCCAGAAAAACATCTATTTCTGCTTTCTTGACTATGCCAAAGCCTTTGACTGTGTGGATCACAATCAACTGTGGAAAATTCTGAAAGAGAAGGGAATACCAGACACCTGATCTGCCTCTTGAGAAATTTGAATGCAGGTCAGGAAGCAAAAGTTAGAACTGGACATGGAACAACAGACTGGTTCCAAATAGGAAAAGGAGTACATCAAGGCTGTATACTGTCACCCTGTTTATTTAATTTATATGCAGAGTACATCATGAGAAACACTGGACTCGAAGAAACACAAGTTGGAATCAAGATTGCTGGGAGAAATATCAATAACTTCAGATATGCAGATGACATCACCCTTATGGCAGAAAGTGAAGAGAAACCAAAAAGCCTCTTGATGAAGGTGAAAGTGGAGAGTGAAAAAGTTGGCTTAAAGCTCAACATTCAGAAAACGAAGATCATGGCATCCGGTCCCATCATTTCATGGGAAATAGATGGGGAAACAGTGGAAACAGTGTCAGACTTTATTTTTTTGGGCTCCAAAATCACTGCAGAGGTGACTGCAGCCATGAAATTAAAAGATGCTTGCTCCTTGGAAGAAAAGTTATGAAGAACCTAGATAGCATATTCAAAAGCAGAGACATTACTTTGCCAACAAAGGTTCATCTAGTCAAGGCTATGGTTTTTCCTGTGGTCATGTATGGATGTGAGAGGTGGACTGTGAAGAAGGCTGAGCGCCGAAGAATTGATGCTTTTGAACTGTGGTGTTGGAGAAGACTCTTGAGAGTCCCTTGGACTGCAAGGAGATCCAACCAGTCCATTCTGAAGGAGATCAGCCCTGGGATTTCTTTGGAAGGGAATGATGCTGAAGCTGAAACTCCAGTACTTTGGCCACCTCATGCAAAGAGTTGACTCATTGGAGAAGACTCTGATGCTGGGCGGGATTGGGGGCAAGAGGAGAAGGGGACAAGAGAGGATGAGATGGCTGGATGGCATCACTGACTCGATGGACGTGAGTCTGAGTGAACTCCACGAGTTTGTGATGGGCAGGGAGTCCTGGCGTGCTGCGATTCATGGGGTCGGAAAGAGTCAGACACGACTGAGTGACTGATCTATCTCTGATACTGCATATAAGTTAAATGAGCAGGGTGACAATATACAGTCTTGATGTACTCCTTTTCCTATTTGGAACCAGTCTGTTGTTCCATGTCCAGTTCTAATTGTTGCTTCCTGACCTGCATACAAATTTCTCAAGAGGCAGGTCAGGTGGTCTGGTATTCCCATCTCTTTCAGAATTTTCCACAGTTTATTGTGATCCACACAGTCAAAGGCTTTGGCATAGTCAAGAAAGCAGAAATAGATGTTTTTCTAGAACTCACTTGCTTTTTCCATGATCCAGCGGACGTTGGCAATTTGATTTCTGGTCCTCTGCCTTTTCTAAAACCAGCTTGAACATCGGGTAGTTCAAGGTTCACATATTGCTGAAGCCTGGCTTGAGAAGTTTGAGCATTACTTTACTAGCGTGTGAGATGAGTGCAATTGTGTGGTAGTTTAAGCATTCTTTGGCATTGCCTTTCTTTGGGATTGGAATGAAAACTGACATTTTCCAGTCCTGTGGCCACTGCTGAGTTTTCCAAATTTGCTGGCATATTGAGTGCAGCTCTTTCACAGCATCATCTTTCAGGATTTGAAATAGCTCAACTGGAATTCCATCACCTCCACTAGCTTTGTCCATAGTGATGCTTTCTAAGGCCCACTTGACTTCACATTCCAGGATGTCTGGCTCCAGGTCAGTGATCACACCATCGTGATTATCTGGGTCGTGAAGATCTTTTTTGTACAGTTCTTTTGTGTATTCTTGCCACCTCTTCTTGATATCTTTTGCTTCTGTTAGGTCCATACCATTTCTGTCCTTTATCGAGCCCATCTTTGCATGAAATGTTCCCTTGGTATCTCTGATTTTCTTGAAGAGATCCCTAGTCTTTCCCGTTCTGTTGTTTTCCTCTGTTTCTTTGCACTGATCTCTGAGGAAGGCTTTCTTATCTCTTCTTGCTATTCTTTGGAACTCTGCATTCAGATGCTTATATCTTTCCTTTTCTCCTTTGCTTTTTGCTTCTCTTCTTTTCACAGCTATTTATTTGCAAGGCCTCCCCAGACAGCCATTTTGCTTTTTTGCATTTCTTTTCCATGGGGATGGTCTTGATCCTTGTCTCCTGTACAATTTCACGAACCTCAGTCCATAGTTCATCAGGCACTCTATCTATCAGATCTAGTCCCTTAAATCTATTTCTCACTTACACTGTATAATCATAAGGGATTTGATTTAGGTCATACTTGAATGGTCTAGTGGTTTTCCCTACTTTTTTCAATTTAAGTCTGAATTTGGTAATAAGGAGTTCATGATCTGAGCCACAGTCAGCTCCTGGTCTTGTTACAAAGATCTAGAGTTCCCTAATTACCCAGGAATAAAACATTTAAACAGGATAGTGGAAAAGGGATCCTCTGAAGGTCATAACAAAAGTAAAACCTTACCTAGGAATAAACCTAACAAGTAATGAACATTATCTAAGTGAAGAAAATTATTTAAAAAATCTTCAGTGAAGAGGCAACATAAAATATGACAGCCTGAAGTTTCTGATCGAGATAACTCAATACTATTAATTTGTCAATTAACTCCAAATTAATCTCTAGCCAATGTCATATGAGTTAAAACCTCAAGGGATTTCTGTGACACTGGATGCTTCTCAAGGTCACAGAAAACAGATGCTAAGGAATAGCAAGGTACTCAAGAATAGCAAAGAACATTCAGAAGTAAAAAACAAAGGCAAACAAATAAAAACATAAAAAAAACAATGAATGAGAGATAGATCATCTCAGTTGTCCAAAAGCACTATAAAATCAGGGTGAACAAAACACGGATATAGCAGCATCCTGCTGCTGCTGCTGCTGCTAAGTTGCTTGTCTTGTCCAACTCTGTGCGACCCCATAGAGAGCAGCCCACCAGGCTCTGCCATCCCTGGGGTTCTCCAGGAAAGAACACTGGAGCAGGTTGCCATTTCCTTTTCCAGTGCATGAAAGTGAAAAGTAAAAGGGAAGTCGCTCAGTTGTGTCCGACTGTTTGCAACTTCATGGACTGCAGCCTACCTGGCTCCTCCATCACCAGCATAAGTATAAACAAATATATGAATAGATATTTTAGAACCCAGAAATCAATCCAAATACACATACAGGGATTTAATATATGACAAGAATGGAATTTCACGTATGTGGTGAAAGGATGTACCACCAACAAATGAGAACTGGCTTGGAAATAAAGGTAGACCTCCTACCTCACTGTTTTAGTGAGCAGAAGGCTAACCTTAACTATAAAGATACTATAGAAAAATAATTTAAAAAAATTTTAACTGGGGGGCTTCCCTCTTGGCTCAGTGGTAAAGAATACGCCTGCCAATGCAAGAGATCAGGGTCTGACACCTGATCTGGGAACCCACATGCCAAGGAGCAACTACACCCATCTGCCACAACTACTGGGCCTGTGCTCCAGAGCCCGGGAGCCCCAGCACTGAAACCCGCACGCCCTAGAGCCTGTGCTCTGCAACAAGAGAAGGCATAGCAGGGAGAAGTCCAAGCCTTGCAACCAGAAGTAGCCCCGTTCACTGCAACTAGAGAAAGCCTGCACAGCAACAAAGACCCAGGGCAGCCAAAAATAAATAATAAATTTTAAGCTGGGAAATCATGGGGTTCAATCAAGACAGAAAAACCAAGAAGCTGACAAAAAGAAAGACTGAAGAGTTTACAGCAAAAACTTCCATATGACTTGAGACAACAAAAAGTCAAAAGGCAAGTAACAAGGCAGGAGAAAAATATCTGCAGTCTATTTTGTCTAAAATTCGGGAAAAAGAACTACAGAATAATAAAAGAAAATCTGGTAAGAAAAAAGGGCAAAGGATATAAACAGGTAATTCACAGAAGGGAAAATAATGACCAAAAGATGTTCAACCACGCTACTATAGTCAAGAAAATGAAAGTGAAATAATTTTACCAGTAAGATTGTTAATTATTTACAAATAAATGTTGACAGGATGTAGAGAAAGAAGTCGCTTCTGGATCTTTGGGAGAATAAACCAGAAAAACATTGGCAATTATCTGTCACCTGAATGGAAAAGATGGATTTTTTAAAAAATCACATAACAGAAGAAATTCTGGTACAATCCATGGAAAACATGAAGGATTCTGCTTTTAACTGTGAAATAAAATCTAAATTTATCGAGTACTTACTATAGGCCAGCTATTATCCTGAGAACTTTAACATAAAGCAGTTCATTTCATCCTCACCCCAGATCAGATCAGATCAGTCGCTCAGTCGTGTCCGACTCTTTGCGACCCCATGAATCACAGCACGCCAGGACTCCCTGTCCGTCACCAACTCCTGGAGTTCACGCAGACTCACATCCATCGAGTCAGTGATGCCATCCAGCCATCTCATCCTCTGTCGTCCCCTTCTCCTCTTGCCCCCAGTCCCGCCCAGCATCAGAGTCTTCTTCTCCAATGAGTCAACTCTTCGCATGAGGTGGCCAAAGTACTGGAGTTTCAGCTTTAGCATCATTCCTTCCAAAGAAATCCCAGGGCTGATCTTCTTCAGAATGGACTGGTTGGATCTCCGTGCAGTCCAAGGGACTCTCAAGAGTCTTCTCCAACACCATAGTTCAAAAGCATCAATTCTTCAGCGCTCAGCCTTCTTCACAGTCCAGCTCTCACAACCATACACGACCACTGGAAAAACCATAGCCTTGACTAGACGAACCTTTGTTGGCCAAGGAATGTCTCTGCTTTTGAATATGCTATCTAGGTTGGTCATAACTTTCCTTCCAAGGAGTAAGCGTCTTTTAATTTCATGGCTGCAGTCACCATCTGCAGTGATTTTGGAGCCCAGAAAAACAAAGTCTGACACTGTTTCCACTGTTTCCCCATCTATTTCCCATGAAGTGATGGGGCTAGATGCCATGATCTTCGTTTTCTGAATGTTGAGCTTTAAGTCAACCTTTTCACTCTCCACTTTGACTTTCATCAAGAGGCTTTTTAGTCCCTCTTCACTTTCTGCCATAAGAGTCGTGTCATCTGCATATCTGAGGTTATTGATATTTCTCCCGGCAATCTTGATTCCAACTTGTGTTTCTTCCAGTCCAGCATTTCTCATGATGTACTCTGCATATAAATTAAATAAACAGGGTGACAACATACAGCCTTGATGTACTCCTTTTCCTATTTGGAACCAGTCTGTTGGTCCATGTCCAGTTCTAACTGTTGCTTCCTGACCTGCATACAAATTTCTCAAGAGGCAGATCAGGTGGTCTGGTATTCCCATCTCTTTCAGAATTTTCCACAGTTGATTGTGATTCACACAGTCAAAGGCTTTGGCATAGTCAATAAAGCAGAAATAGAAGTTTTTCTGGAACTCTCTTGCTTTTTCCATGATCCAGCGGATGTTGGCAATTTGATCTCTGGTTCCTCTGCCTTTTCTAAAACCAGCTTGAACATCAGGAAGTTCAAGGTTCACATATTGCTGAAGCCTGGCTTGGAGAATTTTGAGCATTACTTTAATAGCGTGTGAGATGAGTGCAATCCTCACCCCAGCCCTACATAATAAATTACTATAACCTCCCCATTTTAGAGAGAAGAAAGCCGTCCATTAATTTCAGGCAGAATTTCTAGACAATTACCCGACTATTGACATTCTGTGTCAGGAACTCTTTGCCTTGGGGGCTGTCCTGTGCATCCTCATATGTTCAGCAGCACCTTCGGTTCTACCTTGGCACCTACACTAATGCCAACAGCACCCTCCAATGATGAAAAACAAAAACGTCTCTGTGCACTGGCATGAGTACATGCCGAGTCATGTCCCACTCTTTGTGATCACATGGACTGTGGTCCGCCAGGCTCCTCTGTCAATGGGACTCTCCAGGCGAGAATACTGGAGTGGGTTGCCATTTCCTTTTCCAGGGGATCTTTCCAACCCAGGGATCGAACCCGCATCTCTTGTGTCTCCTGCATTGGCAGGTGGGTTCTTTAGATCAGATCAGATCAGTCGCTCAGTCGTGTCCGACTCTTTGAGACCCCATGAACCGCAGCACGCCAGGCCTCCCTGTCCATCACCAGCTCCCGGAGGACACTCAGACTCACACCCATCAAGTCAATGATGCCATCCAGCCATCTCATCCTCTGTCGTCCCCTTCTCCTCCTGCCCTCAATCCCTCCCAGCGTCAGAGTCTTCTCCAATGAGTCAACTCTTCTCATGAGGTGGCCAAAATACTGGAGTTTCAGCTTTAGCATCATTCCTTCCAAAGAAATTCCAGGATTGATCTCCTTCAGAATGGACTGGTTGGATCTTCTTGCAGTCCAAGGGACTCTCAAGAGTCTTCTCCAACACCACAGTTCAAAAGCATCAATTCTTCCGCGCTCAGCCTTCTTCACAGTCCAGCTCTCACATCCATACATGACCACAGGAAAGACCATAGCCTTGACTAGACGGACCTTTGTTGGCAGAGTAATGTCTCTGCTTTTGAATATGCTATCTAGGTTGGTCATAACTTTCCTTCCAAGGAGTAAGCGTCTTTTAATTTCATGGCTACAGTCACCATCCGCAGTGATTTTGGAGCCCAGAAAAATAAATTCTGACACTGTTTCCACTGTTTCTCCATCTATTTCCCATGTAGTGATGGGACCAGATGCCATGATCTTCGTTTTCTGAATGTTGAGCTTTAAGCCAACCTTTTCACTCTCCACTTTCACCTTCATCAAGAGGCTTTTTAGCCCTTCTTCACTCTCTGCCATAAGAGTGGTGTCATCTGCATATCTGAGGTTATTGATATTTCTCCCAGCAATCTTGATTCCAACTTCTGTTTCTTCCAGTCCAGCATTTCTCATGATGTACTCTGCATATAAGTTAAATAAACATGGTGACAATATGCAGCCTTGACGTACTCCTTTTCCTATTTGGAACCAGTCTGTTGTTCCATGACCAGTTCTAACTGTTGCTTCCTGACCTGCATACAGATTTCTCAAGAGGTGGGTTCTTTACTGCTGTGCTATCTGGGAAGCCCAAAAATGTCTCCAGTGTCAGAAGTAGCCTCCGGGGTGGGGGGGTGACAAAGTCACCCCAAGTTGAGGATTAGACTAACAACTGGTAAGAGATAGAACTCCACCTCTGTTGGGGTGTGCTGTTTTCCTGGCCCTCCTGCTATGCTGTTCCTTCATATTCACTAGCAATGACTCCTGGGGCCTATGAAGGACTCTCCTCTGTTATTAATCCAAAACATGGGCAGGGCTAGACCTGGACTCAGCTGGGGTCAGAGAGGTCACAATGAAGCTCCCACCCATCCACCACTGCTCTTCCCCTTCATCTTCTTCTCTGTCATCTAGTTTAAATCACAATGCAGTTTTGCCCAGGGTTCTCAGTAATCCCTCTCCATACCTGCTTAATGCAGACTTCCAAAGAAAAGCAAGGAGAGATAAGAAAGCCTTCCTCAGTGATCAATACAAAGAAACAGAGGAAAACAACAGAATGGGAAAGACTAGAGAGCTCTTCAAGAAAATTGGAGACACTAAGGGAATAGTTCATGCAAAGATGGGCACAATAAAGGACAGAAACGGTATGGACCTAACAGAAGCAGAAGATATTAAGAGGAGGTCGCAAGAATACACAGAAGAACTGTACAAAAAAGATCTTCATGACCCAGATAATCACAATGGTGTGATCACTCAACTAGAGCCAGATCTCCTTGAATGTGAAGTCAAGTGGGCCTTAAAAGCATCACTACGAACAAAGCTAGTGGAGGTGATGGAATTCCAGTTGAGCTATTCCAAATCCTGAAAGATGATGCTTTAAAATGCTGCACTCAATATGCCAGCAAATTTCGAAAACTCAGCAGTAGCCACAGGACTGGAAAAGGTCAGTTTTCATTCTAATCCCAAAGAAAGGCAATGCCAAAAAATATTCAAAAAACTGCACAATTGCACTCATCTCACAGGCTAGCAAAGTAATGTTCAAAATTCTCCAAGCCAGGCTTCAACAGTATGTGAACTGAAAACTTCCAGATGTTCAAGCTGGATTTAGAAAAGGCAGAGGAACCAGAAATCAAATTGCCAACATCTGATGGATCATCGAAAAAGCAAGAGAGTTCCAGAAAAACATCTGCTTTATTAACTATGCCAAAGCCTTTGACTGTGTGGATCACAACAAACTGTGGAAAAATTCTTAAAGAAATGGGACTACCAGACCACCTTACATGCCTCCTGAGAAATCTGTATCCATGTCAAGAAGCAACAGTTTGAACCACACATGGAACAGCAGACTGGTTCCAAATTGGGAAAGGAGTACATCAAGGCTGTATATTGTCATCCTGCTTATTTAACTTATATGCAGAGTACATCATGTGAAATGCCAGGCTAGATGAAGCACAAGCTGTAATCAAGATTGCCGGGAGAAATATCAATAACTTCAGATATGCAGATGACACCACCTTATGGCAGAAAGTGAATAAAAACTAAAGAGCCTCTTGATGAAAGTGAAAAAGGAGAATGAAAAAGCTGGCTTAAAATTTAACATTCAAAAAATGGAGATCCTGGCATCCGGTCCCATCACTTTATGGCAAACAGATCGGGAAACAATAACAGACTTTATTTTCTTGGACTCCAAAATCACTGTGTGCGCCCCTCGGCACTCGGCGGCAGCCACAGCGCAGATTCGACTTCACTTGCTCGCAGTTTGCTCCGCGCCCTCTGCAACCATGTCTGAGAAACCCGATATGGCTGAGATTGAGAAGTTCGATAAGTCGAAATTGAAGAAAATGGAAACGCAAGAGAAAAATCCACTGCCTTCGAAAGAAACAATTGAACAGAAGCAAGCAGGCGAGTCGTAATGAAGCGTGCGCCGCCAGTATGCACTGTACATCCCACAAGCATTGCCTTCTTATTTTACTTCTTTTAGCTGTTTAAATTTGTAAGATGCAAAGAGGTTGGATCGAGTTTAAATGACTGTGCTACCCCTTTTCACATCAAAGAATGGAGAACTACTGACAACGTAGGCCGCGTCTGCCTCTCCCATCTGCCTGTGTGGCTGGCAGGGAAGGAAAAGAACTTGCATGTTGGTGAAGGAGGAAGCTGGGTGGGACGACAGTGAAATCTAGGGTTAAAAAGCTGGTCCAAGGTGTTCTGCAGGCTGTAAAATGCAGTTTAATCAGAGTGCCATTTTTTTTGGTCAAATAATTTTAATTATTGGAATGCACAATTTTTTTAATATGCAAAAAAAAAGTTTTAAAACCTGAAAAGAAAAAAAAAAAACAAAATCACTGTGGATGGTGACTACAGCTATGAAATTAAAAGACACTAGATCCTTGGAAGGAAAGTTATGACCAACCTAGACAGCATATTAAAAAGTAGAGACATTTACTTTGCCAACAAAAGTCCATCTAGTCAAAGCTACGTTTTTTCCAGTTGCCATGAATGGATGTGAGAGTTGGACTATAAAGAAAGCTGAGAGGGGAAGAATTGATGCTTTTAACTGTGGTGTTGGAGAAGACTCTTGTAAGTCCCTTGGACAGCAAGGAGATCAAACCAGTCAATCCTAAAGGAAATCAATCTTGAATATTCACTGGAAGGACTGATGCTGAAGCTGAAACTCCAATACTTTGGCCACCTGATGCAAAGAGCCAACTCATTGGAAAAGACCCTGATGCTGGGAAAGATTGAAGGCAAGAGGAGAAGAGGACGAGAGAGGATGAGATGGTTGGATGGTATCACCAACTCAATGGACATGAGTTTGAGCAAGCTCCAGGAGTTGGTGATGGACAAGGAAGTCTGGCATGCTGCAGTCCATGGGGTCGCAAAGAGTTGGACACGACTGAGCGACTGAACTGAACGGAACATGACAAAAGCTCCTATATCCATAAGGGAAGCCCGGTTAGATTTCATCAGGACATTCAGGTCCATCACTCAGCAGGCCCTGGTTCTAAGCAGGTAATAAAACTCAATTTTTTCTAAAGAAGAAAGGAAGATTATAATATCCAAGCTACAAATTTTCCTTTTTTTTTTTTGCCATGTCATAGGACATGTGGGATCTTAGTTCCCTGACCAGGGATCGAACCCGAGCCCCCTGCAGTGGAAGCACAGAGTCTTAACCACTGGACCACCAGGAAAGTCCCAAGCTACAAATTTTTACTTTTGTTTTTAACTTGGTACCATTTTGTCAGGATCGATGCACAATGTCGGTTCGAACTTGCACTCCTTAAGCCAGTCCTTCATCAGTAGGACATCCTGGTGAGCTCCTGGCCTGTCCTTCTTCACACACATGAGGAAGGCCTTCCGCCTGCCGCTTAGGTCGTAACGGTATTGCTTGCAAGGAAAGCCAAGAAACAACGTTAAAACCAAACTGAATCCAAATGTGCCTTATATGTGAAACGAGTTTAACACTGACTTCCTCTCTCGTCATGACTTCCTTTATAATTCTTTCAAATACCTTTGTCAAATTTGGACCAACAGGCCAATCTCATCTCTAAACTCCTATACATAGCCATAACTACGTTTAAGGAAAGTGGCAAATGGTAAATGACATAACTACACGGTATAAGGAAAACTCAGTTATGGAAATCCAGAAGGTGGGATATTCTACAGGACAAATAACCTGGCTTCGTCAACACACAAGAGAAGAGGTTAAAGGGAAAGGTATCGTAAATTAAGAGTGTTAAAAGACAGACCTTCAAATGTATTTGTTTGAATCAGCGCCTAATTCAAAACAATCCAACTGTAGAAGGCACTGGAAGCAGCCAAGGACATCTGTAGGCTAACTGCATCTCTACCGAGATGAAGGAATTTGTTTCTAGACTTGCTAAATACATACTCAAGTATTGTATGTATGAAAGTGATAAGATATCCAGGTGTGGGAGAGGGTTGCTTTAAAATAACAGGGTCGGGGGAGCAAATGAAACAAGATTGGCTACAATGCTAGTTGTTGAAGTAGGGCTCTAGGTAAGCGGGGCTGGAGTTTGGGGATTCATTTTTCTCTTCTACTTTAGCTTATGTTTGAAATATTCATAACAAAACAAACAGAAAAGAGTCAGAAGCCAGCAATTTATGTAGTTGCGCAAGGCCATACAACCCGCGGTGCCCTGATGTGTAAAATGGAGATACTAATCATACTTACCTAATTTGGTTCATGCATGCAAAGTGGTTTTAACTGGCAAATATTTTGCTTTTTATATTTATAACAGAAAGCAGAAAGATGTGACTACTTGAGACAACCACACAGGTGTTCATTTTCAGCCCAACAGAAGCAGCACGAAAACCATTCAAATGGTGTCTAAATACTATCTGAACTGATTAAGTGTGTGCGTGCACTAAGTTGCTCAGTCGTGTCCAACTCTCTGCAATCTGATGAACTGTATGGCCTGTCAGACTCCACTGTCCACGGGGATTCTCCAGGCAAGAATACTGGAGTGGGTTGCCATTTCGTACTCCCGGGGATCTTCCCCGCTCAAGGATCTAACCCACGTCTCTTGCATTTCCTGCACTGCAGACAGATTCTTTACCACTTGAGCCGGCAGGGAAGCCAGCTAACATGCAGCATTAGAATAAAAGTCCAGATACTTACCAATTCACCGTCCACACAGTCATAGTTTCTCTTTAGAATCTTTCGTGGAATCACTGAATGAATTTTTGTGAAAAGACAAAACAGAAAAGAGCATTTTTTTTTTCATTTTTCTCTTTTTTAATTATGATCTGTAGTGGTTCCTGTTAACAGAAAGCAACTCCTAAGAAAACCAATTGTCTCTTTCGTTTTGGGGCCCAGCAGGCTTCAGTCTCGTTTCAGAACAGATTTCCAGGATCATGAAAACCCTCTCCCAAACTCATGAGAATGGAAACTTAACAGAACTCCGTTAGGCCTCAGTCAGGTTCAGAGGCAGGGAGAGGTAAGCCAGAGATGAAAAGGATAAGGATCAATGAGCATTACTGAACATGAACCTCCAGAAAAGGAGACCAAGACTCTGATAAAGAGACAAATGAAGTTAAAGACCCCATTTGATGTTTTAATTAAACAAACTCAAGTATTTTGGAGGCATCTACAGTGTGGAGTCATGATATTGTGTAGTTTGGTTGGTTCTGAAAAACCAAAAAAAAAAAAAAACCCCACCCACTTTACCAAGTGCAAGAGATTCACAGTCTAAAGCATGATTGCTAAGCATGGAGAGACAGTGTAAGAGCTGTGCAGATGCAGTCAAGGGAGAATCAAAGGCTTCCGGGGCCAGTATTCTACCCACAGGCCATGTTTTGTGGTGGTTTACGGTGGTCACCCCTGACAAATTCAAATGTCAGCAAAGCAACATACTTGGAAACTCAATCAGATCGTAAGTATGGGAGAATAGACCCCAGCCATAGTATATTTTGGTGTGTACCTCAACACACCCAATCTAAGTGCTGCTTTCTCTTTCTCCTTCTCTCACTCTCTCTTTCATCTCTCTACATAGGTATACACAAACTGCCTCATATATTATACACACATACAGTTATTAAATTTACCAGGGGAAACCCTAACCTCCCCCAGCTTGTTACGTTTCTTGCTCCTAAACCACATCTTTCCAGATTTATGACAAATGTTCTAACGGTGTATTCCAACACTGAGTTTCTCACTGCATCATCTAAAAACCTCCATCATAACCACCCGGAGGTAACTGTTCAAAATGCACCTCAGTCTTGCTGAGTCAATCTGGATTTCTCAGCCCGTCCCAGAATGGTAAACCTTGATGGCTGCTTTGGACTGATCACTTGGATTCCGTGCCTGGGAACGATCTCTCTTCTTCCCGCTGACTCCCGGGCTCCCACCCTCCGCCGCGGGTTCTATCCGTCCCTCGAGGCCCTGGTCCTTGCTCCGCCTCCCCCAATGTCCCTCACTGATACTCGGTCCCCCGCCGCTCACCTGGGGTCCGGGGCCAAACCCGGCCCTCACCTAGGGCCCTCCCTTCGCCAGTCTCCCCCTCCCTAGGCCAGTACCCACCCCACCCCCACCCCCTGCCCCAATCCGGGAATCCCCGGGCGGCGAGGGCCAAACCCCGCGATCACGAGCACCCCCTCCTCCGGGAATCCCCCGCGCACTCACCAGGGCAGTCGGTGGGGGCGCTCTGCCAGCGCGGCAGCAGGTCTGCGCGGGGTAGCAGCTCCAGCACCTGGACAAGGACGCGCTTGGCGACGGTCGCTGGGTAGTAGTGCTTGGCAAGAAGCTTGGCCAGCCCCGACGAGCCGTGGCCCTCCAGCTCCAGCTTCACCTGGCTCACGGGCGGCTCCACTTTCTTAAGGTGGTCGCGGAAGCTGCGCAGCTCCTGCGGGGAAAGCAAGTCCAGGGTCTCCTGCAAGCGGCTCTGCAGCTCCTCTGTGGCCGGCGAGATCTTCGGAGGCGCCGGCTGACCGTCTGACCCCGAGCGCCGGGCGCTTCCCAGGCTCCCCTCCATTGCCCCCCAGCGATGCTGAAGCGCCCGGGCAGAAGAGACCTATCTAAACCCTGCGCGCCACACACGCCTCCCGCTTCTCCTTTGTTTTGAAAACTGGAGGCGTTTCCGCTGGCCCAGCGAGCCTGACCGGGGCGGCCTGGAAGCTCCCGCCTTCCCCGCTTTGGCCCAGGCCCCGCCCCCGACCCGGAGCCACGCCCCTCCCCGCCCACAAGAGCTTGTACACGATTTAACCCTTGGAGCCTGGGGTGGGAAAGCTGAGTGGTACCCGCCCTGCAGGGCTCCTACATGGTTCTCTGCCTTGGCAGTACGTTAGAGTCTCTAGGGAAACTTTTGACACTACTCACGCCCAGGCCACAACCTAACCTGATTACACTAGACCCTCTGGGTGGCCGACCCAGGTACTAGTGGTTTTTAAAGCTTCCCGGATGATTCCAACCTGCGGCCAAGTTTGAGAACCACCGATCTTAGAGCGTCTATCAGCTACCTAAGCCAGTCCCCAAGGAGCAGGGGAAAACTTGGAAACTGAAAAAACACTTACAGATTATGGAATCGAGCCAGCTTTTTTAGAGGGCTTGGTGACAAAACTAGTTTTTTTAGAGGACCTGGTGACAAAAACTAGTAATTTGAAGGCAATAAGATGTCGGAAATGCACTGTTCAGCCTGAGGGGTGTGAAAGGAGCACTGCCTTGGGGAGCACTTTGCAGCTTTGCAACCGCCCTCTTCCTCCTATTCCTCTGTTCCCTGACTTGACAGGGCTCTCAGGAAATGATGACTCATTTAAACCATGGTCTGCCTCAAAATTACTTACCCTTTCAAACAGTTGGTGAAAGAATCTCAGGACTTAACCTGAATCGTGACTCAATTAAACCAACTGTAAACAATCATTTTGGAGACCATCAGAGAAACTGTGAATATGGGCTGGGTACCGAATGATAAGCAAAAAAACTGTTAACTGTTTTTCTGGTGGGGTAATAACATGGTACTTACTGAAGAAAAATGTCATTGAATTTTAGAGATGCAGATTGAAATGTGGAAGAGTGAAATGGTATGACTCTGGGGTCTGCTTTTAAAAGCTTCATGGCAGAACAAAGGAAGCAGTGGGGAGAGGGGAGAGACAAGCAGTAGTGAGTAAACTCTGATGACTGTTCCATTTGAATGATGTTGATGAGGGGCAGTGTACTGTTTACTTTTTTGATTGATTGAGCTATTTTGTAATACACTCTTGGAAACAGTATAACGCAGCTTGAAAGCTTGGCTTCAGTCCTTTTTGCCTCCTGCCTTACTAGGCCTTATCTCTAGCTGCCAGATGACTGTGTACTCCCACAAAGCCCCGCCCCAAAATAATTTGCTTTAACTCTGGGGCAGTTAAGAACAAATCAATTTTTTTAATTAAAAAAAAAAAAAAAAAAGAGTGGGGGTGGGCACTGGGCAGTGTTTCCAAAGTCAGCTGAAGCTCACTACGCACTTCCTGCCTGAACCTCAATACTTGTGGGAGAGGAAAAAAAATTCTTGGAGCCTGGGATATGCAGACCCCAGGGGCCTTCACTCTTAGAGTCAGATTTCGTAAAGACGAATTTCAGTTTTACCCCAGTTTTAGAGAAAATGAAATGATTTCTCCAAATTTTAAGATGATATGTCCCCAAAAGAAAAAATGAGGAGCGGGGAAGGGGACTCTGGTAGCTGAAATTCATCAGTGTGTATAAGATGAGCAAATTTGTACTGAATGAAGCCTGCACCTCTGGGCCTCATCTCTGCTCCTCCCCTCCCAAGTAAGTCCCTGGCAGGGCCTTCACCAGCTCTAGGCTCCCAGAGCCCAAGATGAGGGTTGGTCTAGGGAGACCGAAGAGGCCAAGAAACCTGAACATTTTGCCTCAGAGGCTAAGTAAGTCCTTAGGCAGCAGACGCCCCATCCATCATCTGGGTTAAGCTGCCTGCCCCGCATCCTGCCCCAAGTCCACCACTGCCGGCTCTAAGTGCTTCCCGCTTGCCCCAGCACGTAGCCTCACGCACACAGCGTGCCAAGTACTGGTGGCTTAGGTACCACTAGACTAGGATCCCACTTTTCCTCTCCTGTACTCCTCCACATAGTATAACTGTGCATAGGACATTCTAACCTTAAAATATAAAGTATAAACTTAAACTCGGAAATCCAGAGATACATGTGGGAGAAAGCATTGTGAAGAC
This sequence comes from Tragelaphus eurycerus, assembly GCA_935064755.1. Taxonomy (NCBI): domain Eukaryota; kingdom Metazoa; phylum Chordata; class Mammalia; order Artiodactyla; family Bovidae; genus Tragelaphus; species Tragelaphus eurycerus. The sequence continues at coordinate 27,895,767 of CAKXYN010000001.1, read as the reverse complement.
AGACAGAGATTGGAGTGATGAAAGCCAAGCACTGCCAGCAACCACCAGAAACCATAAGAGTAATACCCCCAGTAACACCACTCCGAGGCATGTACACGAGGGAAATGAAAATATATATCCACACAAATGATCCACACGGGAATGTTCATAGTAGCGTTATTCCTAAGTGCCAAAAAGTGTTCACAATTCATATATTCATCAACTGATGAATGGATAAATAGGCACACAATAGATTATTTGGCCATAAAAAAGAATAAAGTATTGAAGATGCCACATCATAGATGAACTTCCAAAATGTTATGCTAAGTGAAAGAAGCCAGACACAAGAGACCACGTAAGAAAGACTACATGAGACTCCGTTGTACTAGTCCCCTTATAGGAGGTGCATAGAAGAGGCAGATTTATGGACAGAAAGTAGATCAGTGGCTGCTGGGCTTGGAATGAGGGTTCATTGTAAATAAGAGCTCTTACTGGAGGTGTGAATGTGTTCTAAAACTGATTTATGCTGATGGCTGCAGCAGACAGTAAAGTTACTTAAAAAAATCATAGAATTGTGTATTTGGAATGTGCAGATCACATAACATATAAAATAAAGCTATTTTAAACAATTTTAAGCTTGAGGACCTATATAGATCAAGTGTTAGCCACCTAATTTTGTTACTGTAGGATGGACTCACTGAGGTTTTCCAGTGATAAAGTGCTTCATTTTATTTATCCCAACTTTAGCTGCAGAAAAATGCCAGATCAACTTGGGAGTTGAAACCGTGCAGGGGCTGAGACCAAAAAATATAACTTGGACACTTAGAGGCTAGGAAGCTACTTCCCTTCTCTGCTTCCCTGGAGCCTCTTAGAAATTAACAAGGAATCAGTTAAGTCATGACATCTTTTCTTCTTCATCCTAACATCACCTCAGAGGGAGACTTCAGCCCGATGAGTGTGACTCCTTGCTTGGCAGATCCAGTCTCACCGATGGAACTCCTCAGACACGAGGGACAGCTCACAGCATCTGTAGCGTTGTGATTTCTTGCCCAAGAGCAGATCCAAGGAGGCAGCATGGTGTAGTGGATGGCTGAGCAGGACCACCGACAGCACTCTCTCTGGAAATGCCCCTTCACGTGGCCTTGCAGGGTATGCAGACCCTTTTCCTGACTCCCCACCGTGCTCTATCAGGGACTCCTCTTCTGGGAGGTTCAGAAGGTTTAAGTCAGGCCCACCTATTTGAGTTGGGCCCACCTATTCTCTTCTTGAACCGAGTAACTGAAGGAGATGTGTCTGCCAGGCTCTCCTGCTAGGACTTCATCCGACTCCAGCGTGGTGAGATGAAGCGCCCTTGGCAGAAACCAAGCTGGACAACAGGTCCCGTCTTTGCCTGGTCCCCGCTGGGTCAGGACTTCAGGCCCATCTTGGCCATCATCTCTTCGTAGACTGTCCACGCCATGGCTGCCATCAGGGTTCTGCGGAGGGCCCGGGGGACACTGCCTTGGAAGAAGCCACGCAGCCCATAGTCCTAGGAGGGAAAATGGAAGCCCAAACGCTGGAATTAAAGCAGCAATACAGTTACACACTGCCACGAGAGTGAGGATGTCCCTCTGCGTTACTCCCTTTCTAAGCGTTACTTTATAGACTTTTACAAACATCATTAAAACTATGAATACTGGGTCCAAAGGGACGAACTAAAAAAAAAAAAAATTTGTTTGGCTTTGTTCCTAAGCTTTATATGTTTTAGGCGAGCTCTATCCAGGGGACTTTCTCAGATGAAAATCTTCTGGAGGCTTACTCTATATAGTGTGCAACTTGTACAGTACACAGAAGCCAGAAGCCCTGAGCAGCAGCTGAAATGCACACCAAAGTCTCTCTGCCAAGCCCTGGGCCCCAACTCCAGGCTGAAGGAAAAGGTACCTTCTTGGCAATCTGTCTGCCTGGAGGGAGAACCCTTTTTTTATTTTTTAAACTCACTAGATGTTCCTGGTGGCCCTAAATAAGAATTAAAGACAAAACACCTCATCATCTGGATTGTTCTTTCCTACTGTTATCATTCCTTCCATTTTCACATGGAAGATATACAGAAACTCTATTTTCAAACTTCATGGCTTCAGGTATCATGAATAAGCAAGCAAGCAACCTACGCAGTGTGAGAAATATGATCAGATTCACAAACATTGCTTCTACTAGGGTAAGACAGATAAGTGTGGGCAGATGCTAACATGTTTCCTCTGCTACGAGGAAAAACTGAGAAGTACAGAAAAATCTAAAGATCTAGGTGACAGATTTACCTTGAAAGAGAATATCTGATAATAGAACATGTTCCCAAAGGGCCAACTCAGTGGCTTTTAAATAGCATTTTAGTGTACTTGATATCTACTTTACTTTTTATCCTCAGTACATCTGTACATTTGTATCAGCACAAACTCCTAGAAACAAAACGATGTGTCTGTGGTTTGTTTCTGATTACATTTCCTCCTAGGTCCTTGATTCAGAGAAGGAAATGGCAACCCACTCCAGTATTCTTGCCTGGAGAATCCTGTGGACAGAGGAGCCTTGTGCGCTTGTGTCCATGGGGTCGCACAGAGTCGGACACGACTAAAGTGACTTAGCATGCATGCATGCATCAGAGAAGGCAATGGCAACCCACTCCAGTGTTCTTGCCTGGAGAATCCCAGGGATGGAGGAGCCTGGTGGGCTACCGTCTATGGGGTCGCACAGAGTTGGACATGACTGAAGCAACTTAGCAGCAGCAGCAGCAGCAGGTCCTTGATTAGGTTAATGAGTCCTCCCAGAACTCCTGACTCATGAGGTGTGGGGTACAGCCCAACAATATTCACGTTTAATAAATATCACAGGTTGTCCTAATGTTGGGCCCCCTCCCTAAACAAACAAAACCCAAAAAACCAAAGACCCCTACAACCATAGTTTTTTAGCAGTGACTGTCAACCTTGGCAACACATCAGAATCACTAGGGAACTTAAAATACTGATGCCAGGGTTTCATATCTTCCAGAGACTCTAATATGATGAGCTCAGGTTATGCTCTGGGAATGGGGAGTTTTAAAAGCTCCCCAGGTGATCTGCCAGTAAAGGAAAGAGCTACTGCCTTAGAGAGAGAGAGAGCTTTAACCACAACAATATGAACCAATATGTATTCTAAAGCCTCACTTTTTTTTTTTCGGTTGTGCCACAAGGCATGGGAGATCTTAGTTCACTGACCAGGGATCAAACCCATGTCCCCTGCAGTAAAAGTGCAGAGTGCTAACCACTGGACCACTGGGGAATCCCCTAAAGCCTTACTTTGAAAATGAGCGTAACTGACTGGCCAATCCACCGAAATCTCACTGGGGAGAGCTGCATATGAGTTTTGATGACATCTGCAGGTTGAGTTACCAGCGAGGCCAGAATCCCAGCAAATATCCCACAGCTGAAATTCACAACAGGAACAAGGACTGCATCCAGCTGGTCTGAAAGAGGACAAAGGCAACCTTCAGTTACAAATAAATCTCATATCTACCAGATAAATATCAGTGCCAAGTTGCCACTAATTCTTCCTGAAAGCCAGACGGATCTGGATATTCAAACAAAGCTAGGAATTCAAAATCTAAACTAATCAATGTAAACAGAAAACTGGAACTAAAAGTTTACCTTTTTACAATCACCAGCATAATGATTAATTCAGGCAAAAGTCATTGACTGATGCTAAAATACATGGATGAAGTAACAGGACGTTTTACACAGATTCAAAGTATGGCCCCACAGAGATTCTTAGAGATGACAAAAGAACAACTGAGTTTTCACTGGAGACATTCTTTTTATCCAAGTGATAAAGAGTTAATATCACCCACAGCAGGTCAAAAGGTGACATGAGCTTCCTGACATCACACAATGAAGACACAACCTGTTATATGCTTCTTTTGCTGAAAAGGTAGAGTATAAATGAATCTAGTTACAAAGAATCATCAGATAAACCCAGGCTGAGGTTATATAATTGGCTTATACACTTGAAAATAAAAAATAAAAATGGTCACAAAATACATTATTGGAAAAATTGGAGACATTAAGACTATAGATTGGATTACAGACACAAGAAGTGTATCTGTGTAAAATTTCCTAAATATAAGATGGTTATTAAGAATGCTTTTATCCTCAGGAAATGCACACTGATGTATTTAAGAGTAAAGAGTTGCATCATGCCTCAACTTACTCCTAAATGGTTTGGAGAAAATAATTATACATATAGAAAGAGAATAATACAGGGCTATGGAGTTATATGTACTATTCTTGTGGCTTTTTGTTAAGTGTAGAATGATTTCTAAATACCAAATTAAAAAAATTTTTTTAGGATGAATGAAGAAGTTAAAAACATACATCCAAGCTCCCTTATTGCCTTAACCTTCTACTTCAAAGTAAGGCTGTGACCTGCAATGTCACAACTCCTGGTACTTGGGATTACATAGCAAATCTCCTCGGGGAAGGCAATGGCACCCCACCCCAGTACTTTTGCCTGGAAAATCCCATGGACGGAGGATCCTGGTAGGCTCCAGTCCATGGGGTCGCTAAGAGTCGGACACGACTGAGTGACTTCACTTTCACTTTTCATTTTCATGCATTGGGGAAGGAAATGGCAACCCACTCCAGTATTCTTGCCTGGAGAATCCCAGGGACGAGGGAGCCTGGTGGGCTTCCGTCTATGGGGTCGCACAGAGTCGGACATGACTGAAGCGACTTAGCAGCAGCAGCAAATCTCCTAAAGCACCCCAACTGACAACATGGTCATGAGGGTGGCATTCTGGCCTTCCCAATTAAATGACCTCGATTGCAATTCCTGCTCAGATTATCCACAGACACCTGACAGAACGCTGGTTCACTCTACAGGATGTGTTCCTATCAGTGTGTGACTCTGCCTGGGCGGACATTTACTGATTGTTGACTTTGCCCAAGTCTTGCAACACGAGCTTACTAGAAGGGTGGGCCTGCTAGAACTTGGAAGGTTTGGCAGCCTTCTCTCCACCCAGAGGGCTCTCATCGTTAACTGAGAGCACAGCAGGTAAGTGAAAATAAAGTTTTTCTTCTAGCTCTGAACCCACTAGGTTTCCCAAATTTGTCTATGAAAAATCATAAGTGCTTCTTGAAAAATAGTTTCCCAGTTCTTACCCCAAAGCTTCTGATTTAAGACTCCTTGGGAAGGACCCAGAAATCTGAAGATCAGGCAAATGTGGGAAGTATTGTTGCATGGCCTACGCAGAACGTGGCTTATTCCACCCCCACCCCCGATTCAGGAATTACATACTATCAGTACTCTTCCTTAAGAAGCTGTAAACTCAAAAGGGCAGGGACTGTAACTGCATGTCAGCACGGGGCCCCACGCCTGACACAGTGCAGATATGGCTCAGTTTTTAGAACTAGGCTAAGAGTCCAGAGCCGCCAAGAACAACAAATAGTCTCCTATCTCAGAGAAAGTGGTGGGGATGTGATCCCTTGAGGGATCTCTCTTCCCACCACACCTTCCCTTACCTGTACCGTGAAGCACAACGTTTTTGGTCTGGCTATAAAACATCAGGTAGATTCCAGAAAAGGGGGCGTCACGAAGAAGTGTTGCTGTCAGGCCACTGAAGAGGCCCCGGAACCCCTCGCTGTGACAGATGCTCCTCAAGGCGGCATAGATGCTCTCGTAGCCATACCGCCCACTCTGCAAAGGAAGCACAGAACCCGTGGCTGCCTCGGTGGCCCTGGGGCTGCGCACTGAACCGAGCCATCCTCAGGCTGCACGGCCGGGGCCCTGGGGGCCCTGGTTCCCACGTGCTTGGCCTGACTACACAGATGGGTTCTCCGACCACACTGACCTCTGTGTTGGGTTATAACTCAGGAGGTGGCATCAGTGGCCACTTGATGCAAGAGCCCAGTGCCCGTTTGCCCTCTCCCAGGCCCTGAGGCTGTCCAACTCACCTCGTACCGTGTCTTGATCACAGTGATGGGTGACATGCAGACCCCTGCAATGGAGCGGGAGCCCGCCCCCAGTATGACGGACTCCAGGGCGGTGGGGGGATGGCCCCGCAGGAAGTATTGCTTCAGAGAGTAGAGGGTGCCAAAGTAGATGCCAACACCTGGGACACACCTCACGATGGACTGCAGGAAGAGTCGGAGGGAGGACAGGGATCAAAGACCACCACGAGTGGAGTTCCCCAAAGGAGACCCAGGACTGGCATGCGAGGAGTTGACTTAAGGTGTGGAGGGAACATCAATGGGAGAGTGGGCACGTGAGACGGGAGAGAAGGTGGCCAACAAAGGGCATGTCGTCTCATCAGTGTTCACCATGGGCAATGGAATCCCTCCGGGGAACTCTCGGAATCAGCGTGGACGAGCCTCGGGTACCCCGCTACCTGAGGAGGGAAGGGGGCTTCTAAACACAGGTCTCGTCTTTCACTGGTTAAGAGCTGCTTTGAGGTTGAGGTGAGCATGAATTCCCTGGCTTTTCCAGCAAAATGACTTCTGAAGGCCAGAAAGCCTTCCAGATAGGGAAATGCAGGTAGGAGGCATGGGAGGAAGGGGCGGGGAGTGGGGGGAGGACCTGCTGACAGTGGGGCGCCGGCTGCCTCTGCTCTAGGACTTGATGCTGCTAAGAAGCCGTGCCCAGGGCACACACGGGCAATGTCCCCCAGGGCCCCCAAGTGGAAGCCAGGGAGAGTGATGGGCAGGGAGACACACAGGCCTGCTCTCAGTCTCCAACCCTCATGTACTCTTAAAAGCGAGGATGTGTGAGGTGGATGAGAAACGTTTGGTGAGTAAAGGAAAGGGTGCAAGACCCAAAAGGCAGCTTACGGGAGACATCCCTTTCCAGAGGCCCAACAGACTCTCCGTGCGAACCACGTTCAGGAGCAGAGCCAACATGCCAACACGTCTGGACCTGAAGGCAGACAAGATAGAGAGAAGGAAGGAAAGATCACTGAGACTACGTCCTTGTGAAAGGACCCCCGCTCAAAGACTTCTGAATGGCCTCTTTCTGCAACACTTCACAATCTCTGCTAGGCATCTGGGAGTTACTCTGAGTTGCTAAGCATTCAGTGTGGCAGGTCCGTGATTCTTTGTTCATTCAGGCTGCAAGCAATGGGATAACTACTCATTTTCCATACATTTCACAAACTTCCCACAGTGCTGAGCCCAATAAGGGGGCTCACAAGAGGCACTCAATACTCCCCTTATTTCCAGAAAACCAGCCCCTGCTTGCGCCAGGCAGCAAAGTCATGACATTACAGACCAGCACAGTAGAATGCAAATGTCACCAAGGCAGATGCCAGGGGGCAGCTGAGCAAAGGACCCCATTTAATTAAGAGAAACGTCAAACACAAAACAGTATACACAAAACACAGGAGAGCTGGGCCTGGTCTGTGTTTCTCTTTGATCATCCCACAGAATGGAAGTTGACTGAACACAGTAAAGATGCTCCCGCTGAAACCAGCTCCTCAGTGAAATGGGGGTGGCGGGGTGGGCGGCAGGCCTTACCCATGGGCTGAGGGCTGGAGGGTCTGCAGGCGGGTTTTGAGGAGATCCAGGGGTTGGAAGAGGAGGGCAGAGCAGGTCCCACTGATGGAGCCACACAAGAAAGCTTTGACCACTGGCTGCAACTGCAGGGCAAGAGAACACAGCGTCATCAGCCTTGTCCCACCATTCACCACACCTGGGCCAGTCAGTTCTTCCTAAGGATTTCTTAGAAACTCACCTGGCGGTGCCCTGTATTAGTAATAGCTTCTGACTTCAGAGAAGGGCAAAATGTAGTCAGGGATGAACAGGGTTAGAATGCTGTTGAGAACATTGTACACTCCAAGAAAGTAGCTCTCTTGTCTTACTGCTAACAACTTTAGTAACCACTGATAAAAACTTATGGATAGGGCTTTTCTGGTGGCTCAGTGGTAAAGAATCTGCCTGCCAATGCAGGAGACATGCACTCAATCCCTGACCCTGGAAGATCCCACATCCATAGGAGCAAGTAAGCCCATGTGCCACAACTATGGAGCCTGTGTTCTAGAGCCTGGTTACCAACTACGGAGCCCACGTGCAGCAACTGCTGAAGCCCAAACACCCTAGAGAGAACCCATGGCAATGAGAAGCCTTCACACCACAAGTGGAGACGGCCTCCACTTGCTGAAACTATAGAAGAGTCCCCAGTGGAGCAACAAAGACCAGCACAACCAAAATTTAACAAAGTATAAAAAAAATTAGGGATAACTTCTCTCCTACTAAGCAACATGGCTATTTCCATCTGTGAATTATGCCACTGACCACACCTCCCTAATTTGTCCTGAACATAATAAGTTACTGGCCAACTTCTTCTCATGACAAAAGCAAAATCAATTGAGCAGTGTGTTTTAACCCTGGACTGCTGGTTTCAAGTTCCCTGGGTTGTGGAAGCGGTAGATTGTTTACAGGAGTAAGATAAAGGAAGTGAAACCATAAGTGAGCTGATGCACTGTGAAACATATGTGCCACTTCTGTAAAAGTCATGCATTTCCTTAATCTAAAACTTTCCCCCTGTTGTACACCCATTCATCTCACTGGGACCGAAGCAGACCGCAGGTGCACCACAGGCTGGCAGCCACTCCTGGGTTTGCTGGCAGTCCTATGTACTGGGACAGTCACAGTTCATTTCAGTTGCTCAGTCCTGTCCAACTCTTTGCAGATCCATGGACTGCAGCATGCCAGGCTTCCCTGTCCATCACCAACTCTCAGAGCGTGCTCAGACTCACTTCCACTGAGTTGGTGATACCATCCAACCCTCTCATCCTCTGCCGTCCCCTTCTCCCCCTGCCTTCAATCTTTCCCAGCATGAGTCAGTTCTTCGCATCAGGTGGTCAAAGTATTGGAGCTTCACTTTCACCATCATCCTTCCAAGGAATATTCAGGACTAATTTCCTTTAGGATGGACTAGCTGGATCTCCTTACAGTCTAAGGGACTCTCAAGAGTCTTCTCCAACAGCACAGTTCAAAAGCATCAATTCTTCGCTCAGCTTTCTTTATAGTCCAACTCTCACATCCATACATGACCACTGGAAAAACTATAGCTTTGACTAGACAAACCTTGGTTGGCAAAGTAATGTCTCTGTTTTTTAATATTCTGTCTAGGTTGGTCATAACTTTTCTTCCAAGGAGCAAGTATCACTGTTTCCATTGTTTCCCCATCTATTTGCCATGAAGTGATGGGACCGGATGCCATGATCTTCTCTATTTTGAATGCTGAAGTTTTAAGCCAGCTTTTTCACTCTCTTTCACTTTCATCAGGAGGCTCTTTAGTTTTTCTTCACTTTCTGCCATAAGTGTGGTGTCTTCTGCATATCTGAGGTTATTGATATTTCTCCCAGCAATCTTGATTCCAGCTTGTGCTTCATCCAGCCTGGCATTTCACATGATGTACTCTGCATATGTTAGGGGAAGCACACTGACTGAAACCGCCCACCCTGGCCAGGCCCTTTAGTAACCATTCGTATGAGTTGTTTTATGACAGGAGATCCTGGTAAGGAATACGGAACTAATAAGCCACCACCAAAGGAAGAGTTCGGGAAAAGTTGAAAGGAGACACCGCGTGTCCGTCCACTTCCCAGAATCCCTCTCGCCAGCATCCACCTTGGCTGGGCGATGAAAGACTCTGAATTAGAATGATTGGCCGAAGACCACCCAGAAACTAATCCCATCACCGTAAAACCCGAGACTGCGAGCCACGTGGCAGAGCAGTTCTCCTGGGTTCCCTTACCCTACTGCTCTCCACCCGGGTGCCCTTTCCCAGTAAAGCTCTTGCTTTGTCAGCACACGTGTCTCCTTGGACAATTTATTTCCAAGGGTTAGACAAGAGCCCAGTTTTGGGCCCTGGAAGGGGTCCCCTTTCCTGCAACAAATGGCGACTCTGGTGGGGACTCTTCTTCACTGAGACTGACATCCTGACCACTCGGGGTACTCAGGGGCCAGCTTGCCTGCCAATGGATCAGATCCAGCGGCTGCAACTGGGACCCTTTTGTCCCCGTCTCCTCCTGATGTGGACAACTGGCCAGAGTGCCCTGACCGGTAAGGAACAAGAGACTTTATTGACCTCTCTCCCCTTCCCTCTCTCTTCCCTCTCCTTAACCCTTCCTATCCTTCACCGTTTTTCTAGTCCCCCAGTCCTGGACGCAAGAATCTGGACAAAGGGCCTCAGCCTGAGCTGAGGATTGGAGACAGACCACTTCCTCTTGGCAGAAAACTCGAATTATTTCTGGTAGGGCCTAGTTCCAGTCCTCCCTTCTCTGGAGGCCCAGGGTAAAGTCCCATAACGCCTGGATATCTGCAGGTGGCAGGAGACGTCTGTAAAGCCACCCCTTTTGCCCCCTTCTCCCACCTCCTCCTTCTTCTTTCAACCTGGCTCCTTTTCCTCCCTTTGAAATCTTTCAAGACCTGAGATATTTCCCTTTATTCTCTTAGTACTTGGATCTGAAGTTCTGTGTCTCTACAGGTTTTCTGAGAGACTGTATTCTTGTATTTAAGGGCGTGTCTGATGAGGACTGCCAGGTTTATACGTGTGTGTTTTAACTCTGTGTTCTGTGTTGTGATTTTTGATGGCCATTTTGCTTTGTCTGGCCCCATCTGGTTTAGACCTGCCGCCATTTTGTCAGAACTTGATTTTCTCTCCCTGTGCCTTGAGACCAGGGCTCTCAGGAACACTTACCTAGACCACCTCTAACTCCTGACACTGAGGAAAAATGGGGAAAAGCCTTCAAATTTTTTATTTCAACTGTTTTTTATAAACTAGTAAATTTTATATTGTAATATCTAATTCATGACTAAACTTTGAAAATGAAGCTAGATCTTGCACTGTGTCTGTCTAAATATGTCTTGGTATGTCTTTGCCTCTGGGTAATATTTTTGAGGTTACTTTGTAAATGAGCTCTATTTAATTATATTCAACACATATAAGTTGAATAAGCAGGGTGACAATGTACAGCCTTGACATACTCTTTTCCCAATCTGGAATCAGTCTGTTGTTCCATGTCCGATTGTAACTATTGTCTTTTGACCTGCATACAGACTTCTCAGGAGGCAGGTAAGGTGGTTTAATGGTATTCCCATCTCTTTCAGAATTTTCCACAGTTTGTTGTGATCTATACAGTCAAAGGTTTTGGCATAGTCAATAAAGCAGATGTTATTCTGGAACTCCCTTGCTTTTTTGATGAATCAGCGGATGTTGGCAATTTGATCTCTGGTTCCTCTGCCTTTTCTAAATCCAGCTTGAACATCTGGAATTTCACAGTTCTGGGAGAGTCATGCACACTGGCTCATCTACAGGCAGTGCTCAGACGGGCAGGACTGCTTGGTAGACTAACCGCACCTTCCCCAAGCACACCCCAGGGCCTCACAGCATGCCCTGGAATCCAGACACACTCAAATGGTTGTGTAAACACACTTTTAAAAATCCAAGCAGGAGACAAAAGTCGTCTTTTCCAAAGGAGACACTGGGCAAACTCCATCCAAAGACCTTCCCTCTCCTCCTTAAATGGCATTTGCAGTATTTTGTAATACATGGCATACTGTCATCCCAAAATGCTATAAGATGAAGTTGCTTGTTACCTACATTACATAACTACCTACCTAGAACCAAAACGTTTGTAATCTGTGGTATTTGTTTCACAGAGAAAAGAGGTAATTCCATGTTCCACCAAACTAGCAATTATCAAGTAATAACTGGAATTCCTTAAAGGTCTAAGTAAGTTCAGATAATAAATACTGGCGCTTACAGCCACATTCAAATAGCTTTCTAAGCAAAGGTCAGACCATAAGCACAGCCAAGTCACATGGGCGCTCCATCAGCTGTGTGTGCAGAGTCTTGCTCCTCCTGCTAACCTGCACTCCCAACAGCTTTGTTTCTCAGGCTCATCCGAGACTTTGGGCTCGCAGTGAGGGCCTCCTGCCTGCACACTCAGCCTCTTCCGCTGACTCCTTTGCCTGGAACAAGCTTGAACGCCCCCATCTTTCCAGCCTGGGGCCACGTCATCTCCACTCCCTCTTCACCAGTCACCCCTCACATCCCCCCAGTTTGCCATCCGGCTAAAGCCCCCTCTGCTGAAGCTGCCTCACTGAGGACCCAAGCAGCCCAGGGCCCTTTCCCGTGCCCTTCTCTTACCTGGCCTCTCTGGTGCATTTGGAACACCTGCTGATGGCCGCCCCTCTCTGGCTTCTCTCTCCTCTTCTGGGTGCCCTTCTTAGCCTCCTTTCCCCAGCGCACAGATATCGCTGTTCCTCTTATCTCCCCGTAGCTGCCGCCTCTCGGGGCACCCTTATCCCCACACCACACCTCGCTTCACAGGCACATGCCGGCAACGCCCACATCTCCAGCCCAGTTCAGCCCACAGCCCCTGTATCTCCCCTCAAACTCAACATCCCCAAATGGAAACTCAGTCTACAGTTCTTCACATGCCTGCCTCTCCTTCAGTCCACACTGAGATGTTCCAGCAGGACATTCAGGAGACGAGGAAGACGCCTTGGTCTACCTACCATTTCATGACCAACTCCTGCCGCTGACCCCTCTTTCCTCCCACAGCCGGCCCCCCGCTGATCCAAGTAACCTCCCTGTGAGTCTCCAACCTCAGCAGTGTCAAGCCCACTGAGCAGCCTGGGGTGAGGCACCCATATGCACCACCTCGGAATCTCACAGCGCTCTTCTGAGCTAGCTGTTCAAACCCACGGTGGTCCCCTCAGGACTGACTGCAGAGCCTGGCCCGCATCAGGGGCTCGACAGTCAACAAGGAAGGACTCACGTCATCTAACAGGAAATCTGCACGTGGCTCTCCCTTGACCACAATCCCACACGATAAAGCTTAGTGGGCCCTGCAGGCCCCACTGGGGGAAGGCAATGGCACCCCACCCCAGTACTCTTGCCTGGAAAATCCCATGGACGGAGGAGCCTGGTAGGCTCAGCAGCAGCAGCAGCAGCAGGCCCTATCCCTGGGCAGTGGGATGGCCCCAGGCACCCTCCAGCCCTTTGCTCCAGTAAGGCTGTAGGACCGACCTGCAGTTACCACTTCTAAGCAGTTCTCTTTGGAGCTGCTTCCCCAGTGTTCTCACAGGTATTGTCTGGAACTACCCCTCCCCTCTGGGCTTCCCAGGTGGCTCAGTGGTAAATAATCTGCCTGCCAATGAAGGAAATACAGGAGACTCTGGTTGGATCCCTGGGTCAGGAAGAACCCCTGGAGGACGAAATGGTAACCCACTCCAGTATTCCTGCCTGGAGAATTCCATGGACACAGGAGCCTGGCAGGCTACAGTCCATGGGGTAGCAGAGTTGGACACGACTGAGCACACTCAACATATCTCATAGCACATTTCTTAGACATTTTACTGACTCAATAAATATTTGTTGAATACATCCATACATAGAGCCCATAACCTTTTTAACTGTAACTTTCCAGGTCTATTAGCATAGCTGCTGCTAAGTCACTTCAGTCGTGTCTGACTCTGTGTGACCCCATAGATGGCAGCCCACCACGCTCCACAGAGCAGATGATAAATATATATCAGCAGTATTGATTAAACTCCAGTTAAAAAAAAAAGCAACAAAATTGTTTTTAAAAAACAAAATTTACACTTTTGTTTTTGAAAGATATTATCAATAGCACATTCTTTAAGGCACACTTGACTTTCTTCTAAGTAGCCCAAATTTATTCAAAGTAAATACAGCCTTCTTCAGCAATCAATGCAAAGAAATAGAGAAAAACAACAAAATGGGAAAGACTAGAGATCTCTTCAAGAAAATCAGAGATACCAAAGGAACATTTCATGCAAAGATGGGCTCAATAAAGGACAGAAATGGTATGGACCTAACAGAAGCAGAAGATATCAAGAACAGGTGGCAAGAATACACAGAAGAACTGTACAGGAAGGATCTTCACGATCCAGATAATCACGATGGTGTGATCACTCACCTAGAGCCAGACATCCTGTAATGTGAAGTCAAGTGGGCCTAAGAAAGCATCATTACGAGCAAAGCTAGTGAAGGTGATGGAATTCCAGTGGAGCTATTCCAAGTCCTGAAAGATGATGCTGTGAAAGTGCTGTACTCAATATGCCAGCAAATTTGGAAAACTCAGCAGTGGCCACAGGACCGGAAAACGTCAGTTTTCATTCCAATCCCAAAGAAAGGCAATGCCAAAGAATGCTCAAACTACCGCACAATTGCACTCATCTCACACGCTAGGAAAGTAATGCTCAAAATTCTCCAAGCCAGGCTTCAGCAATATGTGAACCGTGAACTTCCTGATGTTCAAGATGGTTTTAGAAAAGGCAGAGGAACCAGAGATCAAATCGCCAACATCCGCTGGATCATGGAAAAAGCAAGAGAGTTCCAGAAAAACATCTATTTCTGCTTTCTTGACTATGCCAAAGCCTTTGACTGTGTGAATCACAAGAAACTGTGCAAAATTCTGAAAGAGATGGGAATACCAGACCACCTGATCTGCCTCTTGAGAAATTTGTATGCAGGTCAGGAAGCAACAGTTAGAACTGGACATGGAACAACAGACTGGTTCCAAATAGGAAAAGGAGTACATCAAGGCTGTATATTGTCACCCTGTTTATTTACCCATGTACTCTTCTATGCAGAGTACATCATGAGAAACGCTGGACTGGAAGAAACACAAGCTGGAATCAAGATTGCTGGGAGAAATATCAATAACCTCAGATATGCAGATGACACCACTCTTATGGCAGAAAGTGAAGAGGAACTAAAAGGCCTCTTGATGAAAGTGAAAGAGGAGAGTGGAAAAGTTGGCTTAAAGCTCAACATTCGGAAAACGAAGATCATGGCATCCAGTCCCATCACTTCATGGCAAATAGATGGGGAAACAGTGGAAACAGTGTCAGACTTTATTTTTCTGCGCTCCAAAATCACTGCAGATGGTGACTGCAGCCATGAAATTAAAAGATGCTTACTCCTTGGAAGGAAAGTTATGACCAACCTAGATAGCATATTCAAAAGCAGAGACATTACTTTGCCAGCAAAGGTCCGTCTAGTCAAGGCTATGGTTTTTCCTGTATGGATGTGAGAGTTGGTCTGTGAAGAAGGCTGAGCGCCGAAGAATTGATGCTTTTGAACTATGGTGTTGGAGAAGACTCTTGAGAGTCCCTTGGACTGCACGGAGATCCAACCAGTCCATTCTGAAGAAGATCAGCCCTGGGATTTCTTTGGAAGGAATGATGCTGAAGCTGAAACTCCAGTACTTTGGCCACCTCATGCAAAAAGTTGACTCATTGGAAAAGACACTGATACTGGGAGGGATTGAGGGCAAGAGGACAAGGGGACGACAGAGGATGAGATGGCTGGATGGCATCACTGACTCCATGGACGTGAGTCTGAGTGAACTCCGGGAGTTGGTGATGGACAGGGAAGCCTGGCGTGCTGCGATTCATGGGGTCGCAAAGAGTCCGACACAACTGAGCGACTGAACTGATCTGAAATACTGATAACAACCAAACAATAATACAAAGATACATAAAGGCAATAAACAGCACTTGAATTGTTGGCAAACAAGTTCCACAAACAACTCCTACTTCCCTTGACAAAATTAAATCCTAAAAAATTAATCAGATCTGCAGGCCAGAGGTGGAGGACCCAGAAAGAAATCGGTAAGCACGTGATTAAAGATGTAAACTTAAAGCGGCCCCCGACTCCGCCTTTGTTAAAGATTAAAAACAAAAAACTTAAAAAAAAAAAAAGTGCCCACAACCCCGCCCAGCGCCTGCGGCAGGTGGACCGTACCCTTTATCTCCGGAGAAGGCGGCTTGCCACCGGCCCTCGCGAACTAAAGGAAGCCACATTCCCGCCTCCATCCACGTCTAGTAGCGACTTTGCCAGATAGTCCTCCTCCGCCCGCCTTCCCAGCCCCGCCTCCACCAATGGCAGGTCCGCGGACGGACACGGCAGCCAATCCAGACGCAGGTGGCGTGGCCTCGTGGCGATGCAACTCACACCAGTTTCCCAGCGAGTCCCTTTGGCCCAGCCCGCAGGTCCCGCGTGGTTCTAATCTACCTTGCTTGAGCAAGGATCGCATTTCAGGCTTAGCTTCATTGCCGGGCTTTGCAACGGTCCAAATATCTACCCAGCTGCCCTCTCATCTTTCAATCTAGGAAAACAACTCAAAGGAACTTCCCATAGCGCTCGCACGTCGTTCCCTGCCGCAGGAGGACATTCCCCATATGGCCCCCAAGGCCGCAGCAATCCCGCCTGCTACTGCTGCTGCTAAGTCACTTCAGTCGTGTCAGACTCTGTGCGACCCCAGAGACGGCAGCCCTCCAGGTTCCCCCGTCCCTGGGATTCTCCAGGCAAGAACACTGGAGTGGGTTGCCATTTCCTTCTCCAATGAATGAAAGTGAAAAGTCAAAGTGAAGTCGCTCAGTCGTGTCCAGCTACCCCATGTTCTGCAGCCTTCCAGGCTCCTCCATCCATGGGATTTTCCAGGCAAGAGTACTGGAGTGGGGTGCCATTGCCTTCTCCGAATCCCGCCTACCTAGATACTAGCAGAGAAATGAGGCCTTTGCTTGCCTGCCCAAGAGTTGCGCTGCCACTCCTCTCCTTCCTCCCTACCCTCCTTTTAATCCCTTAGTCAAACTCCCATCTCTGCCGCCAAGTCCCCAACCCGTTATGAGCGCACCCCGGGTGCAAAAAGCGGCCCCCCAGAGCTGCTGACCCTCGGCAACCTTCCGAATTGCCCTTCCCGAGCCTGCGACTCCGGAATCCCTATCTTCCCTTTCCTGCCGTTTACCATAAGCGTTTCCACCCGGTCTCCGACATCTTGATGCTGCAGCAGCGCCGGGCGTGACTTCTGAATCATTGGAGGGGAGGCCTGTGAATGTACTGGGCCCCGGGTGCCGTTGGTAGGAGGGCAGGCCCGGCCCTGGTGATCCTGGAGGAAGACGACGCGACGGCAGTAGCCGGGAGACGCTTTCTACGGCCGGGCCGACTCTGCAGTCTCCGCCGGTCGGGACCTGCGTGTCCACCCCCACCTCCGAGCGCCGCTTTTCACTTGCGCCGTAGACTCTTCGGCTCTGCTCCCCGGCCCATCCTGCCCAGTCACGGGCTTCAGGACTTGAGGATGGTAGGGTGTGCCAGGGGTGAAGAAAGCCGGAAGAACTAGCTAGAATGCCGGGATTTAGCTTCCGGGGTTGGATGCGCTTCGCGGGCTGGCGAGGATGTGCTCCTTAGTGCCACCTCGTGGAGAAGTCCGGGACTGCAGGATCGCCGGCTTCCCTGCGCCCGGAGCTTCGAGGGCCGTCTGCAGTGCTGGATGCTCTCTGGATGCTCTCGGGTGCCACGTCTGTGCATAGTTACAGTCCAGACTTTGCCCAGAGCAGTAGCCAGTAGCCAACGGGGGCTACTGAGCACTCGAGAAGTGGCTAGTGTGACTGAAGCCCAGAATTTTAAACTTTACTTAATTGTAATTCATTTGCATTAAAAACTGAAGCAGTGTGGAATATTCTTCTGTAAACATGACTTTATTGTTTTGGCATTTCCACATTTCCCTTTAAAAAATGCTGAAATCTTGATGTCAGAAATGTGCTGTAAGTCACCCACACACCGTACTTCTGACATGGCAATAAGATAAAATAATTTTATAAACAATTTTTACCTGTTGAAATTATTTTTTTGGATGTATTAGGTACTGCTGCTACTGCTGCTAAGTCACTTCAGTCGTGTCCGACTCTGTGCGATCCCATAGATGGCAGCCCACCAGGCTCCCCTGTCCCTGGGATTCTCCAGGCAAGAACAGTGGAGTGGGTTGCCATTTCCTTCTCCAATGCATGAAAGTGAAAAGTGAAAGTGAAGTTGCTCAGTTGTGTCCAACCCTCAGCGACCCCATGGACTGCAGCCTACCAGGCTCCTCTGCCCATGGGATTTTCCAGGCAAGAGTACTGGAGTGGGGTGCCATTGCCTTAATTATTAAAATTAATTTTACCTCTTTTGTTTTTTTAATATGGCTACTAGAATACTTAAGATTACACTTGTTATCCTGTGATAAACCATAATAGAAAAGAATATATGTGTGTGTGTGTATAACTGAGTCACTTTGCTGTACAGCAGAAATTAACAACATTGTAGATCAACTATACTTCAATTAAAAATTTTTTTTTAATTACACTTGGGGCTTGAACTACTTTTCTATTGGACAGCACTGATCTAGATGGTTAAGATTATGATTCTTACCTCTTATCTGGACCTGATCAGTAACCTTCATTTTGGTCTCTCAACTTCCCATTATTCCTATCTGGCTGATTGGTGGAAAACTATCACTGCTAGAATCCTGACACTCTTTTTGGAAAAGGCAGGCATACATCTTCAGGAGTCCTGATTATCTGCAGAATGAAGTCCAGACTTTTCATAGAGGCAGCCTTCCCTACTTCCCACCATCCATTCTTCACGCAGGAAATCTAGGTCAGAGAAGAAACTAATGATTCAGGGAGCAAGATGCTGTTTTTTTAAGGCTTAAATTCTTGTACTTCTGAGGCACAAGGAACAGGCAAGAAAGTGTGGGCTTTTTATCATCAGAGGGGATTAAGGAAAGAGTAAGTATAAAAAATACGTAGGCAAACCTGCCGGGTTCCTGCTGTATACTTTGCCATCTCTTGTTCTAAGCTGCAAGGCTTATTTTCCTTGTGCGATGCTGAACTAGGCTGAAACTTGTCTTTAAAGGAAGACCTACTTTTCTGTCCTCACAGGGCAAGAATTCCTACTTATGAGAAATAATCGACTGGTGTGTTTTAGAGGCTATTCTTGGCCACTCTGAGAATGGGGTAGAGGTGGGACCCAGAATGAAAGCCTGCTGCCCACTGCCCCACCCTCAGCAGGTACTGGCTTGGCTCTGGGCTCAGATAAAATGGGCTGGTTTTCAAGGATGGTTGGTGCCGGCCTGAGTTTTCCTCCTGTGTATCTGGTTCTGCTACACTCACAACTCTGGAGCCCAAAGTCCCCCCACCTCCTCAATCCTCCCCCGACATCTGAGAGGGTGCAGAGATATATAAGATCATGTAAAAGGAGTATTACCCATCAGCAGATGAGTGAAGGTTTTAGGGCAGTACTTCATGGTAGAATTTAGAGGAGTGAATTAAAAAATGAAAGGAAAAAGCAAACCAAAAAAAGAAAAGGAAAAATACCTGGTGAAAACCTTGTGTGTGACTTCAATTCAAAACAAGATCATTAATTAACATTGGGCAAGGCTCCCTTGACTTGTCTGTAGCCGGTGGAACGTGACATTCCTTCTGTGACCTTACTCCCTTCTGCAGTTACACGTTGGGTCCCTCAAACCCAGTGTGGCCCTTTTTCTGTTTTCTGAGTTGGGTGTTAATGTCACATGATGCTTTCCTATCCCACTGACCATAGCCATCTCTATGCAGAAAGAAATGCACGAATGTCCATTTGGATACATGATCTCCCTTTTCAAAGTTTATTCATAACAAGCTCTGACAGCTGGAGGAGTTTTCACCATGCAAGGAGGAAAGGGCTGGAGTAAACGCTGGAAGCTGGAGATGGGTGGAGAGACAGACTCTGCTCCAGAGGCAGTTTTGGTTTCCTGCCCTCCGGGCCAGGAGGAGATGAGCCTACGGTGCCATGCACCTGTATCACTTCATTTGGAAGAAGACGGCTGGAATGGTGAAGAACACAGAGATAAGTGGCTCTCAGGTTTTGCTTTCAGGAAAAACCAGTTCAGGGAGACCTTTCCTGTCTGCCTGGAGCCAGAGCTGCTACTGGAAATATCTAAATTCCCTCTGTTGTCAAAGCAATGAGCCTGCTTTTGCCTTTTGGAAGCCAGGAGGGGGCCAGGAGGGGAGGTAGCATACACACTCTGCTGCCACAGCCCCCTCCCCTCCATCCTCATAATCCCCTTTCTGACTGGTAGTCTCCCAGGGAGGTGAGTGGGAGTGTTATGATGGCCTCTATCCTATAACTTATAGAGGCTCCTCTCCATGTGAGCATCCCGTCCGACCCCAAACACACACCTGTAAGAGTCTCCCAGGGCAGGTGATGCCCCCAGCAGTGGGGGCAGCCACCCTCTGTGCCTGTCACAGGGATGGGCAACAACAGCAGGGAGAAAGAGCTCTCATGGCCTTACCAGAAGCTTCAGCAAAGAGGATGGTCCTGTCGCTGCTTTGGGCTTCGCAAGAGAGAAACACCTTTCTTCCTTCCACGCCAGTGATGTTTGCCTCCAGCCTCACCACTGAGCTGAGGGTGATCGGGCTAGGAGAGGGCAGTGGGGGTGAGTGGCTGGTAGCCTGGTCTCTGAGAAAGGTGGGGGGTGACCCTACAGGGGTTGGAGGCTACCAGAGTCAGGGTCCCAGGCGTCTACTCCAAGGGCCAAGATGTCAGGGCCTTTGTGTATGTCGCCTGCTAGCTGTGTCTTTGCTTCAGCTTCTTCATTCGTCAAGCTAGAGACAATGGTACCAACCTCCCAGGATTATAGTAAAGACTGAACAAAATAACGTGTGCGAGTTTAACAACAAGTTAATCACGTGTCAGGAATTATCATTTCAGTAGCAGCCCAATAATTATTTGTGGACTGAGTTAACTAATTACAGGCACACGGGTTGGCTTTCTTTAAATCAGAGGTGGCCAGAAGTAGTTTATTACTGTCCTGTGTAGTGTATTTTTATGTCGGAACACATAACCCATGCTCAAGCTCATCACCTTGAACTTGGATGAAAAGGGAACATCTAACAAGTTTAGGTTGGTCCCTGAGAAAAACAAAAGTCGAAACTCCTCTTTGTACTCAGGATTGCTACACTCAGGATTGTTCTTATCTTCCATCATAACACCTGGAATAACCCTGTGTCAGCTTACTCCTAGCTGGAACCCAGGGAAGGAGACAGACCTCTTGAAGGTGATGGTCATGGTCCCGGTGAAGACTGCATTGGCACTGCAGTAGGCCGTCATGAACAGCGTGGTGTCTATCATGGTCCCCAGCGCGCCCCCATGGATAATCCTGCAGGGCCAGACAAGGGGAGACAGGGAAGGAAAGAGTCACCCAGGATTCCACTCTGCATGGCCAATCTCCGGTGAGGCGACGTGCTGAAGGGTGTCCTGCAATGCAGGACCAGATCCTTCGATCGATCCGTTTAGAGCAGAGATGTGAGTGCAGAGCAAGGTGCAGGGGAAGCAAACGCTGCTGTCTAAAGTGAGTCACACCAGTTTAGAAGAGAATGAACTAGAAGCAGGAGAAGCCCCAACCACAAATTCTGATGAACCTTGTATTCCCTTCTGGGCTGGTGTTGGGGGAACTAGAATGGTCCCATGAAAAAAGCATGGGCTTCACAGGCAGAGAGCCCTCACTCTAAATCTCACGATTCTAGCCGTGTGACCTCAGTCACAGAACCACTTGGGCGATCTGCGCCTTGATCTGTAAGAGAGGAATATCTCCTAGGAATTTTTGTGAGTATGAAATTAATACAGCCAAAGCTTCATGTAAAGGGTCTGACATATACTAGCACTTGGCAGCAGCAGCAGCACCAAGTAAGAATAGTTTTCCCCCTTCTCGTTTCTAACTTCCATTGCTTACTCCACTGCTATTTAGGAGGTTAAGGAAGTCCTTAACAGGGAGAGGCCACACCTTGGGTGGATCACTGAGGGAATGGGAGAGGCTCGCTGCCCAGGGAGCCAGTAGAATAAGGCTGAGGTAACCAAGAATCTAGGGCTCTCCTGGTGGCTCAATTGGTGAAGAATCCACCTGCCAGTGCAGGAGACCCAGGTTCGATCCCTGGGTCAGGAAGATGTCCTAGAGAAGGAAATGACAACCTACTCCAGTATTCTTGCCTGGAAAATTCCATGGACGGAGGAGCCTGGCAGACTACTGTCTACGGGGTTGCAAGAGTCAGACATGACTTAGTGACTAAACTACCACCCACCAACCAAGAACCTGCTGAAGGCAACCAGGGACCCCCGGCTGGGCTCTCACCCACCACCTTCTCTTGGACCGAGATAAAGCCCATTTGAGCTGCTGGCTGGGACAAGCCTGCATGCCTCACCCAGGCAGCCCCTCCAGGAGGGGCCCAGGCTGGAACAAGCAGACACACTTCTTCTCAGAGTCATTGTGGAAGATGACATACTCAAAGCCGAGTCTCTCCATCTCTGTGATCCGGAGAAAGAGGCGGGCATCTTCTACCATTTGGACTGGAGGGAAGAATAGATTTGAGAAGAAAGACCTCAGGCATAAGTCTGATCCTCAGGGCAGTGTGGTCTCCGGGGCAGAAAGCACCAGACCAGAGGAGGTCCCAGGAAACCCACCCCCCTCAGCTTCCCATGGGCACGCCACCCGGGGCATGGTCCCATAAACTTCTGACGGAGAAGAGCAGCTTTCAAGGGGAGGATGAGGTCAGCGGTGTGAAGGGCAGTGAGGAGCCAACTGCCTGTATTCAGGACACAACTGTTCCCATCAGCTGAAAAACAAACGCTAATCCGAATGCATCGACTGTGGCAGATCTAGGAGAAAGCAGGCGACGGTCCTTTTGTAGAGCACGTATAGGTGTCTCCTCTCACTGCCACGGGCCTGGACTTTCAGTGGGATTTGTTTATACTGTATGACTTCCGAGGGAAAGGGGGATAATTTAGAGGCCCTAATTAGAGGTTAAGCCTCCAATATCCAACGCTTAAGGACTTCCCTGAAGTTCAAAGGGTAAAGAATCTGCCTGTGATACAGGAGACTAGGGTTCGATCCATGGGTCAGGAAGATCCTCTGCAGAAGGGAATGGCAATCCACTCCAGTATTCTTGCCTGGAGAATTCCTCAGACAGAGAAGCCTGGCAGGCTATACAGATCGTGGGTTTGCAAAGAGTTGGACACGACTGAATGACTAACACAGCACATCCAATACTTATCAAACACCTTTTTTGCCAAGAATCTCAAAGCAGAATTTCTTTCTCTCTCTCTCTTTTTTTTTTTTTTGGTAGCATGGCTTATGAGATCTTAGTTCCCTGACCAGGGATTGAACCCATGCCTTTGTCAGTGAAAAGGCAGAATCCCAGTCACTGGGCCACCAGGGAATTCCCCTCAAAGAAGAATTCTGAATGACAGCTTAGGTATATAAAATTATATACTATAAACATAGTATATAAGTATGCTGCTAAGTCGCTTCAGTCGCGTCCGACTCTGTGTGACCCCAGAGACGGCAGCCCACCAGGCTCCCCCGTCCCTGGGATTCTCCAGGCAAGAACACTGGAGTGGGTTGCCATTTCCTTCTCCAATGCAGGAAAGTGAAAAGTGAAAGTGAAGTTGCTCAGTCGTGTCCGACCCTCAGTGACCCCATGGACTGCAGTCTACCAGGTTCCTCCATCCATGGGATTTTTCAGGCAAGAGTACTGGAGTGAGGTGCCATTGGCTTCTCCAGTATATAAGTATAGATTATAAATAAAAGACTTCCGGCTGGTTCCTCCTGTCTCGAACCATCTCTTCCTTCATCTTTTGTTTTCCATCCGATGTCCTTCACTGACTGGTTCAAGAGCTCAGCTCAGCTGACCACTAGAGGGAGCGCGAGTTCTGTCTCCAGCAGATTCTGGCTCCTGGCCCCAGATACCAGTAAGATCCTGCCCCCTGTAGCATCACTGAGCTGCCAATACTGGGTGTACCAGGCACTGGCCCCTAATCCCAGGCATTGCCTCTTCCCAATTCCTCACTGACATTGCACCTGTCTGGTCTACAGGAGATGGTGGGGCTGGCAGGTGGAAGAAGACGCCCCCGGTGACTGCAGACAGGGGTGGAGAGAGCGCTAACCCGGGAGCCAGGAATCCCTGACTCTAGTCCTGTCTCTACCAAAAATTCGCTTTGTTTCCCCTCCAGACCTGTTTTCTGAGTTGTAAAATGAACGGGTTGAACTAGATGGCCTCCACGTTCCTTTTCTAGCCTGACAATGGATCGAGGATCACCATGTCCAGACTGCCTCATACCTGACTCCCAGGCTAATGCAGGCCACACGGGAGGTGTGGGAACTGGGCTGGAGCGCGGAGCTCCCCGAGGAAAATGCACACACAGAAGCAAAGTTTTCCCAACAGTCCTGCACTCTCCAGAGCCCTCCTCCAGCCCGGGTGAAGCACTCCTAAGACAGGGGTGTGAACGTACCAGGGACAACTTTAGCGATCCTAGCTAGGTCCCCCTCTTTAAGGAACTGCCAAGAGTGACAGTAACCGGGAAGTCGCGTCCACGTCCCGTCCACAGTCTTCTCCATGAGTTCATTGTACAGCCTCACCATGATGGGGCTCCAGCCGGAGTTTGGGAGGGAATAATCCTTTGAATCGGAATGGAGGTGACTTCTTGAGACCTGGGAAGTTCAAAAGGTAGCTGACTGTATCTGCTCCTACAGGGCCGGCACAGCTGAAAGAAAATTTGGGGAGGGGGAGGACTCAGGCCCGGGACCCGCGCAGCCAGAAGTGACCTTGGGGAGTCAGGGGTGGGGGGAGGGGGAATCAAGCCCAAGACCCAGGAGGCCAGAGGGGACCCTGAGGGGTGGGGGTTCAGACCTGTGGCCACAGCAGACTTGCTGGCGCCAAAGTAGTCAGGGAAAATGCTGGTCACGTTTTCTTACGATCCTCCAGTCCTTCGAAGGTCCCTTTCTGTTCTGCTGATCCCCTTGCCATGCCATGAGTAGGCCCCATCCAAACACGGGAACCTATCCCCTACCCCAGCCCCCATGAGGGGCATCCCGCCTCCGCTTTTCTTGCTTTCCTCCTTCCCTTCCACATTCTACCCGTCGTCTGGGGATTCCTCTCATCTCCTTAGGTGTCCAAGGACCCCCACCAACGCCCAGTAGGTGTTCCTACTTATAAGCAGGCACGAACTCCTTGTCCTCCTACTCCATCATCTTAACTCTTACCCAAAATTTTTTTAGTTTCGCCTCTTTTTTGCCCAGAAAATGTTATGTTAAACAGTAACCACTGCTTTCCCTTGAGTCACCACTAATCAGATTCTCTTTTTCTGATTCTGCTCACTTGTTCATGCTGGGGCTCGGCAACCCCACTTAACCATATGGGAAAGTTTCAGCAGGGTCAGTAAGGCTGGAGGGGCCTCCAGATATTGTCACTAAGTTCCCAGTCTGAGGGTGCACCCCTCCATACAGGATGAAACGGCCAAGTGGCATAAGCATCTTCTAGGAATCAGGAGTCCTGGCTCCGAGTTCTCATCTGTTAAAGGAGCCTAAGGTCCCTCGTAGCTCCCTTGACCTGAGACTCTGACCACACTCACAGCGGCCCGCATCTGGATGCAATGTGGGTACTCACGGTGATGAGTGGGGCTGGCACCCAGGCTGACCAGAGTATCCGGGGCTGGCCAGCCAGGGCTGGGAGAAGGCGTGCTGCCTGTCGGAGCCTCACCAGCCACGTGAGACCTCTCTGCAGCATGATGTCCAGCTGAGATGTGCCAACTGAACCTTCTGCCAAAGGCAAGCCTTTCTCCTGGTAGTTGAGCACAGACCTGAGGCTCGGACTCAGCCAATTGGAGCCTGTGTGGGTCCTCTGAGGGCCAGGCTGTCCCACGTCCCTCTCCTGCATCAGGCCAAGCAGTGGGGAGGGGAACTAGAAAGGACGTTAGGCAATTGTAGGTTAGTAAATGACACATGTATTTGATCTTGGCAGTTGCCAGGTGTATTTCTGGCTGCGTGCCTGGAACAGCTCAGTCAATCAGAATGTTTTGCAGGCCACGTTCCCTGGTGGACAAACAATGACCAGAAGCCAGAGTGGATAATCTGTCTCTGTGTGTAAGAACAGAAGGCTTTGATACCTCACCTTGGTTCTTAACTGTGTCTTGCTTCAGAGGCCAGTTCATTTATTCATCTGACAAATGGTAATTAGGTGCATATTATGTGCCAGGAAATGTTCCAGACTCTGGGGGCACAGGAGTGAATAAAACAGATGAAGTCGATGATCTCATGGGGTTTATGTCCTAAGTAGGTAGTTAACAAGTAACGCTAATTATTGCACTTTCTACCCCCAGCTGCTGTGCTACCTGTTTCTCTGTTTTATCAATTTTAATACTTAATGTTATCTCATGCTGCTAAGTCACTTCAGTCATGTCCGACTCTGTGTGACCCCATAGATGGCAGCCCACCAGGCTCCCCTGTCCCTGGGATTCTCCAGGCGAGGAACACTGGAGTGGGTTGCCATTTCCTTCTCCAATGCATGAAAGTGAAAAGTGCAAGGGAAGTCGCTCAGTCATGCCCGACTCTTAGTGACCCCATGGACTGCAGCCTACCAGGCTTCTCCGTCCATGGGATTTTTCCAGGCAAGAGTACTGGAGTGGGGTGCCATTGCCTTCTCCAATGTTATCTCATAAACAGCCCAAATTAAAAGTTCACCAATCATCCCCAAACTGTCTTTCAGAGCATTCCCCCTCCACCAAGCCAGAATCCAATTTAAGATCATATATTTCAGTTAATTGTCACGTCTTTAGCCTCCTTTAATCTTGAACAGTTTTTCAGCCTTTCCTTGACACAGTCTTAACATACCACACGCACACACACTGGATCCAGGCAGGAATGAGCTCCCATTCTCTCCACCCTGCTCTAGGGGACTCCTGTTACTCCCAGTGAGTGAACGGTAGGTGGCGGTAGAGCACAGCTTCATAACCTGGCATAACTGTCACAGAAATCAGAGGGATGCATTAGTGCTATTAATATCTGCATTTACATACAAAGACACTGACGCACAGAACAGTTAAAGTACCTCGCCCAAAACTGCACAGCTAGTAAAATGTTATATGCTGTGTATTTTTATTATAGTAATAACAAACTTTTATGTGTACAAAGATATTTATAGGCCATAGGTGGGACATCGGGTAGGTCTATGGAGGAGGCAAGACAGAAAGCACCATCATCACCATCTTCAACCTTATCTTACACGTGTCTGCCTTGACATGCAGAGATGCTACCTCAGGCCAGCTTGTAAGTGAGGAGCAGGGTCCAGGACAGGAAATCCAAGATGTCCCTTGCAATGTCCTGAGCAAGGCCACCATGTTCAAGATCCGAGGCACTTCCCACGTCACAAGTGTTGTGGGTCAGTATCTCTCATGAACACAGATACAAAAAAACCAAGAGAATCCAATTGTTTATTGTTAAAATGATCGTAAACATGAGGTCATTTTTTCTAGGGAAAACATGAGTTGATTTAAAATAAGAAAACCTATCAATATAGTTCACAAAATTAACAGAATAATAGAGGAAAACTACATGATCACCTCCATAGATAAGGAGAAAGCATTTGATAAAATTTAAGCTGGTATTTGATAAAGATACTCCAAAACCTAGGGGAGGAAAATCCCTATAGCTAACACAGTGAAACATATGAACCATTTTTAGAAAACAGTGACAAAGTCTTTGAAAGTTGAGAGGGTTGACTTGCAATAGTAGTAATTCACTGAATATCATGAAAGAAGTCTTGTGTCTGTAGCCAGCTTTCTAAGAGTCTCCCTTCAATGTAGCCTCCAAGTCCAGTGTGAATCGTTTCTGTTTCAAGGAGGCAGATGATGGAGGCAGAGGGATGCTCTGTCCTGCACAGACTCACAGAATGTAGTCTATGGTGGAGGAGCGAGTGGAGTGCTGATTCGAGGATGATTTGTCTAAGACCTCCCTAGAGACCTGTCTCCCTATGTAGACGAAGATGTGGCTGCAACTCTTCCTAAAAAGTTCTGATAGGTGTTTCTTGAACTTCTCACCCATGAATGCATAGATAATAGGGTTCACGCAGCAGTGGGTGAAGGAAATGGTTTCTGTGACATGTGTGGCGTAGATCAGCTGCTGGCTCATGACACATCCATCCAAGACGTGCATGTCGTGCAGGGAAGTGAGGAAGAGGACCATGTTGAAAGGGACCCAGAAGAGTAGAGAGGCAACCACCACGATGAGCACGAGCTTGATGGCCTTGGTCTTGTTGTGGTTCTGGCAGCTCTTCAGCTGGTGCAGGATGCGGATATAGCAGAACATCAGGATGCTGAACGGGATCAGCAGGCCTAAGATGTTCACTTCAAAGTGGATGAAGATCTTCCACTTGAGTGTCTGCTGATTGTAATACGAGTAACACTGCAGGATGCCATTTTCGGAGGCCACTTGGTAAAACACTAGTAACGGGCTGGTGGCCATGAGGGCGATCAGCCACACCACCAGACTCAGGGCCGTGCCTGTGCTGATCGTCCTCACTTTCAAGGCATATACGGCATGGACAACCGCCAGGTACCTGTCCATACTCATGAGGGTTATAAAGAACATGCTGCTGAAGAAGCCGACGTAATAAAAGCCAGAGACCATCTTGCACATTATGGTCCCGAATACCCACTGGTCCAGCTGATAGTGGGTCTGAAAGGGGAAGGAGAAGACAAAAAGCAGGTCAGACAGGGCCAGGTTCAAGAGGTATACGTCCGTGACGCTCCTCAGTTTCTTGCAGGCGACAAGGACTAGGATGACCAGGCTGTTGCCCAGAAGACCAAATACAAACAGGATGCAGTAGAAGACGGCAAGAAGCAGCTTGCTCTCTCTCCCCTCCCCATTGCAGGGGCTCGAGTCCATGTCAGGATAGTAGAAGTCAGTTACTGTTGTCAAATTGGGCTCAAGTGTGTAATCCATCAAGGCAGGAGGAAGCCAGCCACAGAGGCACCTAAGAGACATTCATTCATTAGTGATATTTTTTATTTAAAAATACAAACTGAATTGTGCCCCACCGCTCCCCACCAAGTTCATATGTTGACGCCCTAAAGCCCTGTTGTGGACTAAATGTGTCCTTCCAAACTTTGTGTGTTGAAACCTTACCCCCATTGTGATGGTATCAGGAGGTGGAGCCTTTGGAAAGTGATCGAATTAAGTGAGGTCAGTAGGGTGCAGGGCTTCCCAGGCGGGGCCAGTGTAAAGAACCCACCAGCTAATACAGGTAGATGTAAGAGACACAGGTTTCATCCCTGGATTGGGAAGATCCTCTGGAGGAGGGCATGGCAACCCACTCCAGTATTCTTGCCTGGAGAGTCCCTTGGACAGAGGAGCCTGGTGAGCTATAGTCCATAGGGTGGCAAAGAGTCAGACACAACTGAAGCAACTTATCATGCACACACGCGTGAGGGCTCCACCCTCATGAATGGGATGAACGCCCTTATGAGAAGAACAGGAGAGCTTGCTTCCTCTCTCTGCTCTAGAGTGTGTGAGGATACAGTGAGAATTTGGCAGTTAGCTACCTGGAAGAGGGCTCTCACTAGAACCTGACTGCTTGGGTACCTTGATCTTGCATTTCACAGAAGTGTGATAAATAAATTTTGTTGTCAGCCACCCAGTCTATGGCATTCTGTTTACAGGAGCCCAAACTGACCAAGACACCCCAAGCGTCACTCAACTTGGAGACAGTCCAATAAAGAGGCAACGTAGGTGAAAGGAGATCACCAGATGGGGCCCTGATCCAACTGGACTGGTGTCCTTGTAAGACGACAACCAAGTGTGAAGGCAGGCCTAAAGGCTGTCACCAGAAATCCAATTTGTCAGCATCTTGCTCTTGGATTTCTAGCCCCAGAACTGTGAGAAAATAAGCTCCTGTCATTTAAGCCACCTGGCATTTTGTGATGGCAGCTTAAACAGAATAATAATACAGGGGCTATATGGAACCTCTCTGGGGCTTCCCTGGTGGCTCATTTGGTAAAGAATCTGCCTGCAATGCAGGTGACCTGGGTTCGATCCCTGGGTCAGGAAGATCCCCTGGAGAAGAGAATGGCAGCTCACTCCAGTATTCTTGCCCGGAAAATCCCATGGAAAGAGGAGCCTGGTGGGCTATATAGTCCACGGGGGTCGCAAAAAGTCGGACAGAACTTAGTGACTAAACCACCCGCACCACCTCCACCATGGGACCTCTCTGCCTTTTCTATGCAAATTTTCTGTAAACTTAAAACTTCTCTAGAAAGTAAAGCCTATTTGCATTTTTAAAAGTTGAAAACTTCCCAGGCTAACTAATACAGAGGGATTCGGTGAGATAAGAAAAGTCAAAATTTGCCAAGAAAACTTAAATATCTATAGTTCTACCTCTCAGAATTAGCAAGTGCCAGCATATTGCCATATTTGCTTTTGATTCTTCTCCTTTTCCTCCCTTCCTTGCTTCTGTAACAGCGATAAACAACGTGAAGGGAAGATTCAACATTTAAAACATGATCATTCTCCTCAAACTGACATTTACATTCAAGGCAATTTTGATGTAGACTTAACGATTTTTCCAAGGCACTTGATTATTGGACACTCGGATATCCCTCTCCACCATGCCACATTTCTATAATTTGAAATGCGAATCAAGTTAGCCATTTTTAAACATATTAATTTCACCTAAGTATATACACAAAATAGATTTTAAGACAGTTTCTGAAGTGTGGAGGTGGGTCTCTTTTTTATGTGGCTAGCATCTTTCAAAACAGGAGTCTCCCCTCCTACATCTTCCTCCCCACTTGTCTTTTACAGTGACTTTAAAAAACAATTTTCAGTTGATGGTCCTTCTGTTCTGCTCTCCTAATATCCGGGGATAAGAGGAAGTCTTCAACTC
The DNA here is from genome assembly GCA_935064755.1 of Tragelaphus eurycerus. Lineage (NCBI taxonomy): Eukaryota > Metazoa > Chordata > Mammalia > Artiodactyla > Bovidae > Tragelaphus > Tragelaphus eurycerus. Next base: position 27,865,249 of record CAKXYN010000001.1, on the reverse strand, counting down.
ATTTTCTTCCCTAGATCCTTCCTATCCACTCCACATTCCCCGCCATGTTCTTTCCTCATTAAAATCTGTGGAAAGTATTAGTGAGCCCTACCATTTATCACAGCACACCAAGAATTTTACACGCGTCACATTTATTCCTCTTGCATCCCTGTGAAGCAGGCACTAACATCTCCTTTCTCTTTCTGGATTTACAATCATACCTGAACCTCAGCTTTTGTCCAGTACCTGAATTACACAAAGGGTGAGGCAACAGAGCCAGGACTCAAAAACTGCATCTGTCTTCTCCAAATCCTTGTTCTTTTCTGTACTTCACTGTGGGTTAAAAAAAAAAAAAAAAGTAAAAAAGCTACAATCTTTTAGAATCTAGACTATCTAACTTCCAAGTTCTAGATTACTTTGTAGCAGAGTAAACTCGGACTTGCTTTTCAAACTGAAAAGGAGGCTTTTCAGCTTGTGAGAAGGAGGTCAAGAAGGCTTTTCAGGGTTTGGTGGGATGTGAAATGGCAGCCCACTCCAGTGTTCTTGCCTGGAGAATCCCAGGGGCAGCGGAGCCTGGTGGGCTGCCGTCTAGGGGGTCGCAGAGTTGGACACGACTGAAGTGACTTAGCAGCAGCAGCAGCAGCCTGTGGTCATTTAAGTTAGCATCTTGTCAGGGATGAAATTTGCTTGCCAGCTTTGTTCCTTGAGAACAATACCTACGTTCCTTCCTATCATTGATGCAATGCACACAGTGTAAGGACAGATTCTTCCCCAGATGCCTGGGGAGTAGGCAGAATCTTCTGCCATCCACCTTCCCACTCTTGAAGGAGCCTTGACACCCTCCTAGCATCCTGCAGAGAAATGGCATGGCTTGCTTTTCTCCACTAGCCCGCTATGGACAGGCACTGAGACATAAGCAGCGTTTGTAAACACTGGGGATATGCAAAGAAAAGTGTCACCTCTTGTGCCAGATTTCTGAAATCCTGGCCTCTTCCCCAAGGACATAAACTATCCTTGCTTCTTATGTCTTTCTTTCCCAAGGATGCTTATTAATACCTACCTTAATTAGCGCCTTCCTTCTGGAGGTTTTCAGTGTTGCTAATTTCTTTGTCTCAGAGGCTGCACTGCTGTGTGTCCGTAGCTCAGTGGAGAACAGCTCCTCTGCACTTATCTTATCTATCTGTGGTTGGTGGCAAAATAGGGGTGGGTCTACTGCTGCTCTCTACAATGATTTTTAAAGTTAAAAAAAAATTGATCTCATTTAGAGAACATACTAGTGGTTACCAGTGGGGAGGAACTATTAGGTATCAAATAAGCTGCTGCTGCTGCTAAGTCGCTTCAGTCATGTCCAACTTTGTGAGACCCCATAGACGGCAGCCCACCAGGCTCCCCCATCCCTGGGATTCTCCAGGCAAGAACACTGGAGTGGGTTGCTCCCTACAATGATTTTTAAAGTTAAAAAAAAAAATTGATCTCATTTAGAGAACATACTAGTGGTTACCAGTGGGGAGGAACTATTAGGTATCAAATAAGCTGCTGCTGCTGCTAAGTCACTTCAGTCATGTCTGACTTTGTGAGATCCCATAGACGGCAGCCCACCAGGCTCCCCCGTCCCTGGGATTCTCCAGGCAAGAACACTGGAGTGGGTTGCCATTTCCTTCTGCAATGCATGAAAGTGAAAAGGCAAAGTGAAGTCGCTCAGTCGTGTCCGACTCTTAGCGACCCCATGAACTGCAGCCTACCAGGCTCTTCCGCCCATGGGATTTTCCAGCAAGAGTGCTGGAGTGGGTTGCCATTTCCTTCTCTGATAAAATAAGCTATAAGGATATATTAATAATAAGGGAACAAGGGCAATATTTTGTAATAACTATAACTGTAGTCTAACTTCTAAAAATTGTGAATCACTTTAGTGTACACCCGTGATATGTAATATTGTACATATGTAATATTGAACATCAACTATACTTCTATTTTTTTATGCTTAAAAATCATATATAGTGACAATGCTATAACACTATAACAAAAAAATCCCAAAATTTCAAAAATAGATCTCACCAAAGAACACATACAGATGGAAGATTAGCATATGAAAAAACATGAGGGAACTGCATATTAAAGCAGCAGTAAATTATCATTACACACTTGTTAGAATGGCTAAAATCAAAACACCAAATACTGGAGAGGAAGAAGATTAAGGAACTTCCCTGGTGGTCCAGTGCCTAAGACTCCATGGTCCCAGGGCAAGGGCCTGGGTTCAACCCCTGGTCAGGGAACTAGATCCCACATGTGGCAGCTAAGAGTTCACACACCACAACCAAAGATCCCGCACGCTGCAGCAAAGATTGAAGATCCTGCATGCTGCAACTAAAAGCTGGTGCAGCCAAATAAATAAAAACAAATATTTTAAAGATTAACAAGAGAAAAGCATATCAATTAATTTTTTACAAAAAGAAGATTAAGAGGCGCTCTCATTTATTGCTGGTGGAAATGCAAACTGGTACAACCACTATGGGAGACAGTTTGGTAATTTCTTATAAAGCTAGAATAGGCTTACCATATAATCCAGTAATCATGTTCCTGATTTCTACCCAAATGAGTTGAAAACATATCCACACAAAAATCTGAGCACAAATATGTATAGCAACGTCATTTATAATTACCAAAAAATGAGAATCCACCAAGATGTCCTTTGATAGATGAATGGATAAAAAGGACTGTGGTAATGTACACAGAGACATGTTTTTCAGTGATCTTTAAAAAAAACAGCTATCAAGCCACAAACAGAAGCCTTAAAGTGTGTATTGCTAACTGAAAGGAGCCTGTCTGAAAAGGCTACAGGCTGTATGACTCCAAGTACAGGAGAATGTTTTGGAAAAGGCAAAATGACAGAGACAGCACACAATCAGTGGTTGCCTTGGGGTTCAGTGGAATGGGGGGCTAATTCTTCCAATCCAAGGGGAGGAGATATTTTTCCATTTCTTTGAATCATCTTTAATTTCCTTCATCAATATTTTCTAGTTTTCAGAGTATACATCTTTTACCTTCTTGGTTAAGCTTATTCTTAGGGCTTTCTTTACCGTGATTTTTAAAAATTTTATTTTACTTATTAATTTTTTTGGCTGTGCCACATGGCATATGGGATCCTAGTTCCCTGACCAGGGATCAGACCTGCACCCCCAGCAGTGGAAGCGTGAAGTCTTAACCACTGGATGGCCAGGGAAATCCCTATGCAATCTTAAGTGGGACTTTTCTGTAAACTTGCTCTTTCTGATATTTCATTTTTAGTGTGTAGAAATGTGGCAGAGTCTTCCTTATGGTGTCGAGAACAGGCACTTCAGGAACAGAATTGTGAAGTGATGAACTCATGGTTTATTTCTGCTTGTGAGACTAGGTCGCTGGGATAAGTTCAGTCATCCGCATAGAGGGCAGTCTCCTCCCTCCGTATCAAGAAGCAGGGACATAACCCGGCAAAACCAGACCAACTCGGTCACCTCACCACGAAGGTCTACAGCCACGGGCAACTTTACTGTGGAGTTCGGGCTGTCCTAAAAAGGTAACAGAGAAAGGGGCCCATTCCTCTAGCTTTTGTGGTCCAACGGATACAAGTGACAAAATTTCCCCACCTGCTAGTCGTAGGAACTCATCAGCACCACCACCACCTCCACCCCAACCCCACCACCTTCGTCAGGAAGAGAGGTGGAACCAGAGCTGTCTTTTCCGTTACTGCTCCCCCTTCTGGAGGGATGTGGAAGTTCCTCGTGGAAACACGGAGCGAGCTAAGAATTCCCCCACGCAGATGACATCCATTTCACGGCTACACTTCAACTTCTTTCCTTAGATGCAATTTAGAATGGCTATGTGTTCCTCTATGTCTCGTTTCATGACCTCTAAACCCATTCTCCTTTGTCTGCAATTTCATCTCACGTAAATAACCGCTGGTGTCCGAGTTCATATCTAGGTAATTCCCCTCACCCACATTATTCGTAGGCTGACGTAGTTGGGGGGAAAACCTCAGATCTTTTACAAGAGTTTTGTCAGTGATAAGCAAAGATCAATGGTTCACAGACAGGGAGACTCGGGGGCTCACCGTTACTGCTGATTCACATCACAAGGGCGGAAACTATGATACCTGCTTTACCTGAAGTTGTGGAAGGGACCATGGACCTCGCCCCGTCTGGGCCACGCAGGCCTCAGGGACTGGGTGGAATTCCCCCAAGATCAGCTTCCAGGTAGGGCTAGAATGATGGCACAGGCCTTGGCGCAGACATCCTTGCTTTATGCAGGGTAACTGAGCAGGGGCCAAGGGGCGTTGGGGAGTGGGCTGGCCTCCGTCCTGCCTGTTCCCTCCACTCCACAAAGCCGGGCCACTTGGTCGAGGTCAAGTTCGACTGAGCAACCTCACTTGGGCAGAGGCAAGCCCGGTCAGCAGAGGTGTTTCTGCTGCTGATTTATACTCCCAGGCATCCTTACTGTGAGTTCCTTGAAATCCTGCTATTTACTGTTCCTTCTCCTGGTGGACTGAAGCTTTCCAATAAGCTAAATGGTGTATGAGGCACTATGAGGATGAGGGAGTCAGGTGAAGCACTGCGGAGAGGACCACACAGCCTGGACCAAGGACCGCCTCTTGCTGCAGTGCCAGGGCCATCACAGGGAGCTGGTCTGGGCCCCTGTAGACCTGTGTCTGCCCTTGCCACGTATCCAAGTTTACTGAGGTTGCTATAAAAAAAAAATTACCGCAGTCTTGGTGGCTTGAAACATTAAAATTTATTCTCTCACACTTTTGGAGTTCGGACGACTGAGCTCTCTCCAGGATCTTGAGGGAGAATCCTTCCTTGGCTTTTCTGGCTCCTGGTGGCAGCCCCAGCAGTCCTAGGCTTGGGGTTACATCACACCAATCTCTGCCTTTGTCTTTACATCGCTGTCTCCTCTGTGAGCTATGTGAACTCTCCCTCTGCTTCCATCTTATAAAGACTCTTGAGACCGCATTTAGGTTCCATCTCAATAATTCACGATAATCTCTCTATGGTAAGATCCTTGACCTAACCACATCTGCAAAGACCCTTTTTCTAAATAAGGTTACATTTACAAATTGCAGGGATTAGGACTTGATATCTTTGGTTGGGGGCTTCCCTGGTAGCTCAGCTGGTAAAGAATCCACCTGCAATGCAGGAGACCCCAGTTCCATCCGTGGGTTGGGAAGATCCCCTAGAAGAGGATCTCCCAGTATTCTTGCCTGGAGAATTCCCATGGACAGAGGAGCCTGGTGGGCTACAGTCCATGGGGTTGCAAAGAGCTGAACATGACGGAGCGACTCAGCACAGCACAGCACAGCATCCTTAACTGGCTTTTATCCAAGCTACTATTGCTATTGGTAAGTCACTTCAGTCGTGTCCCACTCTTTGCGACCCCAGAGACGGCAGCACAGCAGGCTCCCCCGTCCCTGGGATTCTCCAGGCAAGAACACTGGGGTGGGTTGCCATTTCCTTCTCCAATACATGAAAGTGAAAAGAGAAAGTGAAGTCGCTCAGTCGTGTCCAACTCCTAGCGACCCCATGGACTGCAGCACACCAGGCTCCTCCATCCATGAGATTTTCTAGGCAAGTGTACTGGAGTGGGGTGCCATTGCCTTCTCCGCCAAGCTACTATACCCGGGCTCTAAAGATCTAGACTGTGATGGAGTTAAAGAGAAGCCTCCATTCCTCATTTTTGGACACAAGGCAGGGATCCCAGCATCCTAGAAGAAAGCAGCCAGAACCAGACTACACAGCCAAGGTCATGCAGGGCTCAAGAATCAATGCTTTCTCCAGGTCCATCTTCTGTTGCACAGAAACATTCACTAGATCCTGAAAGGAATACCCTCAGGACAGACTTTATTTTTTTTAAGAAAACCTCTTGACAAAGATATAAAATGCAATTTAGAATGGCTTTGTATCCTCTACATCTTGCTTCATGACTTCTAAATCCATTCCCCTTTGTCTGCAATCTCATCTCCTAGAAATATTTGCTGGTGCCTGAGTTCATATCTAGAGAAGAAAATGGCAACCCACCCCCGTACGAGTTCATATCTAGAGAAGAAAATGGCAAACCACCCCTGTACTCTTGCCTAGAGAATTCTGTGGACAGAGGAGCCTGGTGGGCTGCTGTCCATGGGGTTGCACAGAGCTGGACGTGACTGAGGAGACTTAGCGTGCATGCATGCATTGCAGAAGGAAATGGCAACCCACTCCAGTATTCTTGCTTGGAGAATCCCAGGGACAGAGGAGCGGATGGGCTGCCATCTATGGGGTCACACAGAGTCAGATACAACTGAAGGAACTTAGCAGCAGCAGCAGCAGAGTTCATATCTAGGTAATTCTCTAGGACACAGAAGTGCTGGACTGCCTCTATCAGAGACAGTTCAGTTCAGTTCAGTCGCTCAGTTGTGTCTGACTTTGCGACCCCATGGACTGCAGAACGCCAGGCCTTCCTGTCCATCACCAACTCCCTGAGTTTACTCAAACTCATGTCCATTGAGTCGGTGATGCCATCCAACCATCTTATCCTCTGTCATCCCCTTCTCCTCCTGCCTTCAATCTTTCCCAGCATCAGGGTCTTTTCAAATGAGTCAGTACGTCGCATCAGGTGGCTGAAGTATTGGAGTTTCAGCTTCAACATCAGTCCTTCCAATGAACACCCAGGACTGATCTCCTTTAGGATGGACTGGTTGGATCTCTTTGCAGCCCAAGGGACTCTCTCAAGAGTCTTCTCCAACATCACAATTTAAAAGCATCAATTCTTCGGTGCTCAGCTTTCTTCACAGTCCAACTCTCACATCCATACATGACTACTGGAAAATACACAGCTTTAACCAGATGGACCTTTGTCCACAAAGTAATGTCTCTGCTTTTGAATATGCTGTCTAGGTTGGTCATAACTTTCCTTCCAAAGAGTAAGCGTCTTTTAATTTCATGGCTGCGATCACCATCTGCAGTGATTTTGGAGCCCCCAAAATAGTCTGCCACTGTTTCCACCATTTCCCCATCTATTTGACATGAAGTGATGGGACCGGATGTCATGATCTTAGTTTTCTGAATGTTGAGCTTTAAGCCAACTTTTCACTCTCCTCTTTCACTTTCATCAAAAGGCTCTGTAGTTCTTCTTCACTTTCTGCCATAAAGGTGGTGTCATCTGCATATTTGAGGTTATTGATATTTCTCCTGGCAATCTTGATTCCAGCTTGTGCTTCATCCAGCCCAGCATTTCTCATGATGTACTCTGCATATAAGTTAAATAAGCAGGGTGACAATATACAGCCTTGACGTACTCCTTTTCCTATTTGGAACCAGTCTGTTGTTCCATGTCCTGTTCTAACTGTTACTTCCTGACCTGCATATAGGTTTCTCAAGAGGCAGATCAGGTGGTCTGGTATTCCCATCCCTTTCAGAATTTTCCACAGTTTATTGTGATCCACACAATCAAAGGCTTTGGCACAGTCAATAAAGCAGAAATAGATGTTTTTCTGGAACTCTCTTGCTTTTTCCATGATCCAGCAGATGTTGGTAATTTGATCTCTGGTTCCTCTGCCTTTTCTAAAATGAGCTTGAGCATCTGGAAGTTCACGGTTCACGTATTGCTGAAGCCTGGCTTGGAGGATTTTAAGCATTACTTTGCTAGCATGTGAGATGAGTACAATTGTGCGGTAGTTTGAGCATTCTTTGGCATTGCCTTTCTTTGGGATCGGAATGAAAACTGACCTTTTCCAGTCCTGTGGCCACTGCTGAGTTTTCCAAATTTGCTGGCATATTCAGTGCAGCATTTTTACAGCATCATCTTTTAGGATTTGAAATAGCTCAACTGGAATTCCATCACCTCCACTAGCTTTGTTCATAGTGATGCTTCCTAAGGCCTACTTGATTTTGCATTCCAGGATGTCTGGCTCTAGGTGAGTGATCACACCATTGTGGTTATCTGGGTCATTAAGATCTTTTTTGTATAGTTCTTCTGTGTATTCTTGCCACCTCTTCTTAATATCTTCTGCTTCTGTTAGGTCCATACCATTTCTATCCTTTATTAAGCCCATCTTCAATGAAATGCTCCCTTGGTATCTCTAATTTTCTTGAATAGATCTCTAGTCTTTCCCATTCTGTTGTTGTCCTCTATTTCTTTGTATTGATCACTGAGGAAGGCTTTCTTATCTCTCCTTGCTATTCTTTGGAACTCTGCATTCAAATGGGTATATCTTTCCTTTTCTCCTTTGCCATTTGTTTCTCTTCTTTTCACAGCTATGTAAGGCCTCCTCAACCATTTTGCTTTTCTGCATTTCTTTTTCTTGGGCATGGTCTTGATCACTGCCTCCTGTATGATGTCACGAACCTCCATCCACAGTTCTTTAGGCACTCTATCAGATCTAATCCCTGGAACCTATTTCTCACTTCCACTGTATAATTGTAAGGGATTTGATTTAGGTCATACTTAAATATAGATTCACATAGATTACCTCCCCACAAAGCTACAATAAACAGACTTTTTTTGTTACTGTTAAATATTTATTTCCTGTATAAGAGTGGTCAGGAACATCGCCTGCATACAATCAAAGATATGACCACAATATTGCTCTGAAGGGTTGAACATGGAGAAAAATGTGTGGTTTATAGTATAATATTCGTATTTTTAGCTGTATTTTCTGGAAACTTATGCTGTATTGTATGCAAGAAGAACTGATAAGAACTCTTAGTCTTTTACGTGGTTCTTTATTCCTAGAATTTGTCTTCTACTAACATTTTTTTCCCAAGGCTGCAAACACTGAGAACTAAGCATATTCCCAGCACTGCTCTAGTTATTAGAAGAGATAAAAAGATGAAATTATATATTATACTCCCCTTTAAGGAGTTTAACAAGCCATGGCACTTTCATCACAGAAGGCCTAGGAGGTAAATGGCTCTCTGAAGAATGATGAATAACGAAAGGAAGAACTCATATGAAAACTATGTAGAAACCCAGAAAAACCTTTATGATGAGAAAAGCAGATTAAGGTGGTATATATGGTACAACTGTCAAGACACGGATGCATGGGATCACATTCTGGAATGGAACAGGCAGAAATTCAAAGTCAGATATTAGACTGTTCCTCTTTATTTTGAAAGTTTTTGAAAGTTTTCTTTAATAATGATATGGTATCTTTTCAAAAATAAGTTTTTAGCCATTTAGAAAACGGCTATCACTGATCAATGCAGAGAGGTTTCCATTTTGTAAATAACTTACTAACTAAATTATAGATTAAATTACTAATCCACTGGGAATTCTCTCCCAGTGACAAAAAGCATCTACATGACAAAAAGTGGTGTACAAGGGAAGTCTGAGTTTATCATTATTAAGCATTTGTTGAGGAGAAAACTGTTTTCCTCTAGTTTCTTAACTCAGTAACTGAGGATCTGTGAATTAAACTAACAAAGGCAGATTAAGAGAAACGACATATTTTTTATTCAGAATATGTTTAGGTGCACAGGTGTTCATATAAAAGGAGTGAAACTCCAAAAAGCAGTTAGGCTTGGAGGCTTATGTACCATTTCAAGGAAGGAAAGGAAGTTTGGGCTTCCAGGGATGATAAACGATGATGAAGTGTCACGGAAATATGTGAGTGAACTAAAGGAAGATAAGAGCTATTTTAATAAGTTCTGTTTGTGCACACTAAACTTCGTGTCAGCGTCTCATCTTTGGTAATAAGAGTCACTTGTTCTGGTACAGGGCGGGCACCTTTCTCAGAGGGAAATGTATGCTCCGCTTTTGGTACCCAGGGGAAGGGCAAAGAACTCTTCCTCTGTTCGCTGATTCTCAGGTGCCTGTAGCTGAAAATAATCCTTACACCAAAGTGGCATATTCGACTTCACATAGGAATGATATCTCCATTCTGTGAGCACCCCTCAGGGGCCAGCCATAGCTTATACGTTTGGCCCTGGTTGGGGTTATGAGAGTACCCCGAGCTCCTTTTTTAAGTGTCAGTGGCCTGAGGTTGAGTCTGCCCCAGAACTGAGTACTAGCCCTCAGGCAGTGGGCATTTTCACTGCTGGTGAAACTTGAGCTCACGCTGTGTTGTCTTATGGTGGGCGCCTTTGCATCTCTGCTCCTATGGTTACTGTCTATTCTATTGATTCCAGCTTCTGCAGGAGGAGCCTAGGGACTGAGATGTTTGCCAAAGACAGGATGTTTTGGCAGTCACGGGCATATGTGGAACTCTTAAGGGGAAGCCAGGAAGACTTCTTCCCCTGCCCCAGGAAAAGCACTCCTGAGTTAAGGGTGAAGGTAGACTGTTAAGATGCTTCTCTCTTTCTCTCCTGATACCATTCATCCCTTTTCCCTGCATAGAAGAAGAGTTTACAAAACAATGCATTATTCCTCTTATTTTTTTCCCCCACATTAAAGTTTGATTCAGCATATCCATTTTGGAGGGGACACCTCTATTTTAGTTTCTTGATGAGCAAAGACACGGTAACATCAATATGATCTCCCCCAACCTCTGTCTTCTTTTTAGCTACTCCTAGGTCCCCAGAGGCCACAGCTCCTAAAAGAGGCCCCGAATCTGCCACACCAGCATTTCACTTATACTAAATCCGATTCTCAGATCAACCCTACAGGTATTTTGGACAACTTTCCCAAGATCCACATGGCTCCTAAGAGGCAGCACTGGTCCCAGTCCAGGTTACACCATCCAGGTGGACACCAGTGCCCCTTCTCTTACCTCCATCATTCTTCTTCAGAAACAGAGTGAGCTACCCAAAATCATCAGGGCAGTCAGAATCAACTTCCTTCCCCTCTGGGCTGCCAGAAACCCTCGTTTCTCACTGTAGATCTTGTCCATGTCCACCCTTGTGTTCTTTGGACTTTACACACAACTTTCCTTTTTTTAGGGGCGGGTCTCTACTCACTACATCCAAGGCAGTGCCTGGAAAGAAGAGGTAGTTCTCAGAAAAGGCCAGATGAATTAAGACCCAACAGCTTATAACCAAGAAGACATAAATGCCACCTTCTCTTCTGATCAGTTTTTGTCAGGGTCACATCCCAGGGAATTTGTGGCACCTGAAGGCTTTCACACAGACCCGAGTGAATCCCAACCCTGCTGCTTCTTTGCTGGGTGACCTTGAATGTTTTATTTCACCTCTGTAGCCTTCATCTTTCTCATCTGCACATGTGGCGTGATGATCCCTTTCTTAAAGGGTTAAGAAGATAAGCGATTTCCTCTGAAGACATCTAGCGCCAAGAACATGTTAATAATGACACTCTATATTCTAACCACCAAGATGATCCTTATCATTTACCTTTGTGGTTTTCCATTTGCTAGATAAGAAAGCATTTTTTTTAAACTTATTGTTTTGAAATAATATCCAGAAAAGAAAGGTTGCAAGAATATAGAAAAAACTGCTATATTCTTCTCCAAGATTCACCAACTGTTAACATTTTGACACACTTGTGCACTCTGTCTATATATATATATATACACACACACATATATTTGTGATATATAGATATTTTTTTCTAAATCAGCTGAAAACTTTGGCATCACATTCCTTTATGCATGAACCCTTCAGTGTGAATTTCTAAAAAACAAGGACATTCTCTTATGTCACCTTGGCACCATTATCAAGATCAAGAAATTTAACAGTAACACAGTATTACTCTCTAAGAAGTCTCTTTTGGGATCTCACCAGTTTTCAGATGATGTCAGGTGACAACGATGTCAGATGATGACCTTTATAATACTTTTCATCCCTTCGTTCAGGATACAATCCTGGGTGGTGCACGGATTGTACTGTCAAGTCCTTTTGCTCATCTTTGATCAGAAACTGTACCTCTTCTTCTGGTTTTTAAGACACTGACATTTTTTAGAAGAACACAGACCAGTTATTTTTCACAATGTCCCTCAGTTTGGATTTGTCTGATAGTTCTCTGTGATTAGGTCCAGGTTAAATATTTTCAGCAGAAACGCTACAGAAATGATGAGTCCTTCTCAGGGAACACATGATGTCCATTAGTCCCAGCACTGGAGATATTAATCTTGTTCATTTCATTCAACTGTCTGCCAGTAGGAAGGTTGCTATTTTTCCCTTTGTTGTTAATAAGCCATTTATGAGAGATATTTTGAGACCATGTGGATATCTCATTTCCCATCAGACTCTCAGGGCTGCTGTTCTGGAAGCTTTTGTGGACAAACTTCTCTCAAAGATGAAACACTGAAGGTCTGTACTGCCTTGGTGGAAGAGGCATGAATACCAGTTTCCTGTGAGGGAGCCTTGTGGTTAATAACTCGGGGAGGGGGTGGGTGAGCCGGAGTCTTGTGGTCCAGGAGCTCTCCACCCTGCAGCAGCACCAGCAAGAGGGTGGGGATGGGAGAGGAGCCCCCCACTGCAAAGTGGAGGCGAGAGAGAGACAACCCAAGCCTATAGGGTAGAGTGGGCCTCAGGTTCACAAAGGCAGAGGTTTTCTTCCTCTGCCCCTACAACAGTGCTCTCCACCCATTCCTTCTGAGGATGTGAGACTCATCTAGTCTGGGGGTCTCAGCAGAGAGGCACACATCACTGAAGATTCTCAGGAGGGTTACTGTGAGAGCCTTGTTTCATTCCTCTGACTGGGGAACGCCTGAGCTAAGCTCTTGTCGTGTGAACAAGGAGGAAATCAAATTTGCAGTTTTCCAAACAGTATGGGAGAAACTGGGAGTCGAAAATTGTTAGAAATGGAGGGTGTCAAGAGTTTATCTTAGCATTCATAGTCTTTCAGGGAACTGGCATCATTACTCCAAGAGTTCTAGACCAGAGCAGCAGTATAGATTTGCTGTAACTGGAAGCTGGATCTCCAGTTCTGGTTTGACTCTGACCCTGCTGTGCAGTCGTCTAAATACACCTAGTTCTTTGGGGCCATTTTCTTTCATTTTGTGATAAAAAAAAAAAAAAAGTGATTAGAGCAACCTCCCCTCTCAAATATAAGCCAACCCCACTAATGAAGACTGAGGTGAAAACTCTACAAAAACCATAGCACACGAAATCAAGCAACATACAATTTGTACATCTTGACCAAGTTGGATTTATCCCAGGAAAGAGAGGTTCCTTTTTCACGAGGAAAAATGAGAAGTGTAATTCACCACATTAACAGATTAATGGGGAAAAAAATCTTATGAGCACATGGTCATCTCAAAAGATGCAGGAAAACTGATAAAATTCAGCATGTATATGGAACAAATGAAACTCTCCAACTCTGCTGGTGGGAGTGGAAACTGTTGCAACCACTTTGGAAAATAATGTGGCATTTTTCTACTAAAGTGAAACATGCACATTTTCAATGGTTTACCAATACTACTCTGAGGTATGTATCTAACACAAAAGTATATTTCACTAAAGACATGTATTAGTATACTCATAGCAGTACTATTCGGGAGAAGGCAATGGCACCCCACTCCAGTACTCTTGCCTGGAAAATCCCATGGATGGAGGAGCCTGGAAGGCTGCAGTCCATGGGGTCGCTGAGGGTCAGACACGACTGAAGTGACTTAGCAGCACTTTTCACTTTTATGCATTGGAGAAGGAAATGGCAACCCACTCCAGTGTTCTTGCTGGAGAATCCCAGGGACGGGGAGCCTGGTGGGCTGCCGTCTATGGGGTTGCACAGAGTCGGGCACGACTGAAGTGACTTAGCAGCAGCAGTAGCAGTACTATTCATAAGGAAAGTTATGACCAACCTAGATAGCATATTCAAAAGCAGAGGCATTACCTTGCCAACAAAGGTCCGTCTAGTCAAGGCTATGGTTTTGCCAGTAGTCATGTATGGATGTGAGAGTTGGACTGTGAAGAAAGCTGAGCACCAAAGAATTGATGCTTTTGAACTGTGATGTTGGAGAAGATTCTTGAGAGTCCCTTGGACTGCAAGGAGATCCAACCAGTCCATCCTAAAGGAGATCAGTCCTGGTTGTTCTCGGGAAGGAATGATGCTAAAGCTGAAACTCCAGTACTTTGGCCACCACATGCAAAGAGCTGACTCATTGGAGAAGACTCTGATGCTGGGAGGGACTGGGGACAAGAGGAGAAGGGGACGACAGGATGAGATGGCTGGATGGCATCGCTGACTCGATGGACGTGAGTTTGAGTTCAGTTCAGTTGCTCAGTCGTGTCTGACTCTTTGCGACCCCATGAATCACAGCACGCCAGGCCTCCCTGTCCATCACCAACTCCCGGAGTTCACTCAAACTCATGTGGTTAAGAATTCACTTTGCAATGCGGTGGACACTGGTTTGATCCCTGGTCCAGGAAGATCCCATATGCCATGGAGCAATTAAGCCCACAAGCCTCAGCTACTGGGCCCACGTGCAGCAACTGCTGAAGCCCACGTGCTCAAGAGCCTGAACTCACAGTACGAGAAGCCACTGCAATGAGAAGCCTGCGCACCGCAACTAGAGCGTCGCCCCCTGCTGGCTGCAACTAGGGAAAGCCCGAGGGCAGCAATGAAGACCCACTGCAGCCAATAATGCTGCTACTGCTGTCGCTGCGTCGTGCCCGCTCTGTGCGACCCCTGCGGGCCCACCAGGCTCCCCGTCCCTGGGATTCTCCGGCAGAACCTGGAGGGGGTGCCTTTCCTTCTCCATGCATGAATGAAGTGGAGTGGTCGCTCAGCCGACTGGGTCCCCCTCTAATAAATAAATAATTATTTAGAGAAACAAAAGAAGCCAGTCACAAAGGCAGTACTACGACTACACTTACATAAGAGACTAAAACACAGGTAAAACTAGACTATGGTGTCGGAAGATTGGGTACCATTGTGGGTTGAGTAATAAGGTGGAAAGGCGCATCTCAGGATCTGGTGATAAGCTGTCTCTGGGTCTAGGTGGTGGTCACACAGATGGGTTCAGTGTGTAGAACTGCATACATTTATGTTATAGGCATTTCCCACATGTGGACTACAGTTCATTTTTAAGGGGGAAAAAAAACAACAACATCTCTTCATTAAAAAATTCTTCAATATGGGGCTTCTTTAACCTGAAACTACAAAACCAAATCAAAGAACAATGACGAAATGTCAAAACAGATCTCTCTAAAATTAGGAATAAGAAAACTATGCCTTCTCTGCCACCACTTCTACTCGGTACTAGACATATTCACCTGTGCAATAAGTCAAGGGAAAGAAATAAATGGCATAAGGACTGGGACAGAAGACAAGATATCATAATTTACTAGAGATGGGAAGGGAAAGCCCAAACCCATTCTTTTGGAAATCCAAAAGAGTCTACAGGTAAGATACTAAAGTTAGCAGCAAAATTACATAACAGTGCTGAACAAAAAGCTGATAACACAATTCCATGGCATTTCTGTCTCTGCAACAACATAAAACTACAAAAAAATGTAGTTTTAAAAATGATTTTTTATTGTAACATCAATAAATATGAAGTGTTGATATATAAATGAGGAAGAATCTTTATAGAAAAATTATAAATCTTTGTTAAAAGACATAAAAGAATTTATAAAAGTTGTAGAGAAATATCCTATTTATGCTTTAGAAGGCTAAATATCAAAAGATGTGAGTTCTCCCCCAAACTGACTTAAAGGTTCCATATAATTATAAAAAAATTCTCACAATACTTTTTTGTGATTAACAAACTAGTTCTAAAATTTATTTAGAAACACAAATGCCTATAAACAACCAAGCTACTGCTAAAGAAGAAGAATATGGGGTCTCATCATGTCAGATATGAGTAATTATTATAAAGCTTTTGTAATTAGATCACATAGTTTTACACTGAAAATAATAGGTAGATCAAAGAATCAAAGACGGAACCCAGAAGCAAACCTATTCATAGACAGAATTTTTTTAAAGAACAAGTTGGCACTGCAGCTTAGTGAGAAAAGGAAAACTTTTTCAACAAATCTTGAGTCAAAATTGATTATCTATATGAAAAAGTTACTTAGCCTCCTACCTCAAACCTTACAAAAGAAAACATTTCCAGATTGTTTAAAGATGTAAAGACTTTCCCGGTGGTTCAGTGGTTTAGACCCCATGTTTCCACCGCAAGGGGGCTGGGTTCTATTCCTAGTCAGGGAACTAAGACCCTGCATGCTGGAGGCACAGCCAAAAAAATTAAGTAAGAAAAAAGCATAAAATCTTTGATGTTCTGTTTCTTGATTTGGAATGGTGACTATATTGGTATTCATTTTATTATTATTTTTCAAATTGCATATCATATCTGTATTTTCATGTTATAATATTTAATGTATCTTATGATAAAAAAATTTTAAAGCCAATCTACAAAAAGCAGGCAGGAGAAAAAATGAGGGAGTTGGACAGGACAATATTTATGGACTTTTTTATGCTCTTATTCATTCATACAAGAAACATTTTGGCTATATTATGCAAGGTCCTAGGGATTCCAAGAACAGGAAATAAGCTGGTCCAGACAGTCACTATGTGGTTCCAGGGCCCGCTGAGAGCTCACGACACTCTGGCACCGGCCAGTTCCCAGCTTCACTATGTCATTCCAAGACTCCACTTTGTGTAAAACACCGCCCATTCACACTGTCTACCAAAAACAAAACAACCCCCCCAAAGCAATCCATTCCCACCAAGAATTTACAAACATTACTGTGCCTCTTCCTCCAAGGCTCTGGCACGCTCCTCCTCTTTTCTCCTCCTAATTTCTCTGCCCACCTTTGTCTTTGTTCTCAGGATCAACACAAATTCCTCCTTTTGCACAGCAGTTTGTTTCCTTTGCTCCCCCTTTGCTCAAGTAGGGCAACCAAAGTGATATATGGAGCTCTTCCAGACAAATCCGGTGGTTGCCCTGAGAAGATGCTTGATGGTTTGATTTTCTCTCCTCTGTTACAAGGCTCAGCGCCTCTACCTCTGTGACAGAGGAGCCCATCAAGGGCTTCAGGAGCAAAAGCAGGGGCACCCGACTCAGCTTCAGTCTTCAGCATGAGAACGTGGATGTCACCCGGGAGCTGACTGAGAGCATGTATGTGACTACTTTAGGTCAGCTAAAGTGCAGAGAGTGTAGCAACGCTGTCAGAAAAGCACTTCTCTGGGAGGCCTGGAGCCTGGGTTTTCACCCCAGGTGAGCCATCATGCTGTCCTGGAATGCTGGGAGAGCCACTATCCTTTAGTCCAGCACTTCCACTCTTTAATGTGCACACAGATCACCTGTGAAAGTGAAAAGTCGCTCAGTCGTGTCCAACTCTTTTCTATCTAATGGACTACACAGTGGGTAGCCTTTCCCATCTCCAAGGGATCTTCCCAACCCAGGGATCAAACCCAGGTCCCCCGCATTGCAGGCAGATTGTTTACCAGCTGAGCCAGAAGGGAAGCCCTCACAGATCACCCGGGAATCATCTTAAATGGCAGGTCATGACTCAGCAGGTCTGAGCCCAAGATTCTGCATGTCAAACTGGCTCCCAAGCAATGCCAATGGTGTCAGCTTGCAGATCACATTTTGACAAGGGGTTAGGATCTTCATCTATAAAATTGGCACAAAGTCTCCATGCAGATGTTGTGATTTAATGAGATAATAGGTATGAATGTGCTTGGGAAATTTTCTAGCCCTTATGAATATGATGGGTTGTTATTATTGAAGAGCTGGGATGTTCCAAGGCTTGTCCAATAAACTGGTGGTAGGACCTCCCCCCATATTTCCACTGCTTGATAACCTGAAAAACTACCCATACTCAGCCAATTTGGCAGCTGAGCCCTTCAGAAGTGTCAACTGTGCCAAGAAGACACACCAGCCCTCAATAAAGAGGTCCCTGGAGAAGAAGGGACCAACATTTGCTGGATCATTGAAAAAGCAAGAGAGTTCCAGAAAAACATCTATTTCTGCTTTCTTGACTATGCCAAAGCCTTTGACTGTGTGGATCACAATAAACTGTGGAAAATTCTGAAAGAGATGGGAATACCAGACCACCTGATCTACCTCTTTAGAAACCTATATGCAGGTCAGGAAGCAACAGCTAGAACTGGACATGGAACAACAGACTGGTTCCAAATAGGAAAAGGAGTACGTCAAGGCTGTATATTGTCACCCTGCTTATTTAACTTATATGCAGACTACATCATGAGAAATGCTGGGCTGGATGAAGCCCAAGCTGGAATCAAGATTGCCAGGAGAAATATCAATAACTTCAGATATGCAGATGACACCACCTTTATGGCAGAAAGTGAAGAACTAAAGAGCCTCGTGATGAAAGTGAAAGAGAAGAGTGAAAAAGTTGGCTTAAAGCTCAACATTCAGAAAATGAAGATCATGGCATCTGGTCCCATCACTTCATGACAAATAGATGGGGAAACAGTGGAAACAGAGAGAGACTTTTGGCGGGGGAGGGGTGCTCCAAAATCACTGCAGATCATGATTGCAGCCATGAAATTAAAAGACACTTACTCCTTGGAAGGAAAGTTATGACCAACCTAGACAGAATATTAAAAAGCAGAGACATTACTTTGCCAACAAAGGTCCGTCTAGTCAAGGCTATGGTTTTTCCAGTAGTCATGTATGGATGTGAGAGTTGGACCATAAAGAAAGCTGAGCACAGAAGAATTGATGCTTTTGAACTGTGGTGCTGGAGAAGACTCTTGAGAGTCCCTTGGACTGCAAGGAGATGCAACCAGTCCATTCTAAAGGAGATCAGTCCTGGGTGTTCATTGGAAGGTCTGAGGTTGAGACTGAAACTCCAATACTTTGGCCACCTGATGCTGACTCATGATGTTGACTCAAATGAGCCGACTCATTTGAAAAGACCCTGATGTTGGGAAAAATTGAGGGCAGGAGGAGAAGGGGATGACAGAGGATGAGATGGTTGGATGGCATCACCGACTCAATGGACATGAGTTTGGGTAGGCTCCGGGAGTTGATGCTAGACAGGGAGGCCTGGTGTGCTGTGGTTCACGGGGTCACAAAAAGTGACTGAACTGAACTGAACTGGAGAAGAAGGAGAGAGCAAATCAAGGATGTGATGTGGCAGCTGACAGATTTGCACAAGTGCCCAGCCACTTCCAGAGTTAATGGGGTGGTCAAAGAGTCTGCAGAAACAGGAAATCCTGCAAGAGAGCAAGGAGACACACATTTACACACACACACACACACACACACACACATTATCCAAACCAGAGAGGGACTCTTGGGTTAGTATCACATTTTCTTTAAAGGTCAGAAGCTAGTTAACCCTTGGCAGATCCACAGAGAGCTGAGAACACAGCCCAGTAAAGATTAGGGCAGGCGCATGGAGGGGCAGATGGTGAGATGGGGCAGGTGAGCTCAGGACCACTTTGGTGCTGGAACTCAGGACCAGAGATGCTCCACAGCCCCATGAACCTTCTTACCTGCCGGGCCCTGGGTTCCACTGCCCACACTGGCATGCTGCTCTCAGATGCTGCTCATTTTTGAGCAGGCAGCAGAGTGAGTCACTGGATGGAAGGTTTTTAAGTGGTTTGCCAAAGTCACAGTGGAGTTACTGGCAGAGCTGACTCCCAAGTCTCCAGCTCCAGGCTGTCCATCAGAAATGCAAGGGTAGGTTATCTGGGTGGCTCCGCTAAGGGATTATCAGAAATTGTCAGCACCTGAAGTGAGGAAGGATGTAAAAAGGACTAGTATTTGTTCAGCACCTACAGTGGATCAGGTACAGGCTATATGCTAATTTATCCTCACAGCTTCATGAAGATGATATTTCTGTTAATCAAATAACATCTATAAAGGTTCTAATATGGAGTATCGTGCAGAAGAAAGTTTCTGCAAAATGTTTGGTTATTTGTCCTGTTGCCCCAAGTTACAAACAATGCAACCCAAGAAGGTATAAGCAACTTAACCAAAAGCCAGCTCTCTAAGTGGAGATTTGACCTCAGGTCCCCCAGGCTCTATGTTCTGCATGCTCTCCATTATGCTGTGCTGGAAATGGAACAGGCTGGGCTCTGGTGTAAAACAAAGAACTCCTGTTTGCAAGGGGATTTGGGCAAGGTATTTCTCACATGGACCTGTGATGGCCTTAGGAATCTTCCCATCTTTAGGTAAGAAGAGTGTACTGTGTTGGAGAGCATCCTGCCCCCAAGTTCATGCTCTTCCCAGAGTCCTAGGATGTGATCTTATCTAGAAATCAGATCATTGCAGATGATATTCATTACAATGAGGTCATACTTGAGTAGGGTGGGCCTTTAATCCAATATGACTGATGTCCTTAGAAGTGAACAGACACAGGGAGGATTCCAGAGGGTGACAGAGGCAAAGATTGAACACCAAGACTTGCCACCAACCACAGGAAACTAAGACATGCAATGGATTCTCCCTGAAAGGTTTCAGAGAGAACGTGGCCCTGCCTACATCTTGATTTTGGACTTTGGCCCCCAGAACCGTGAGAAAATGCATTTCTACCGTTTAAGTCACTGAGTTTTTGGTAACTTGTCATGCAATCCTGGGAAATTAATACAAAAATCACTTAAGAAATTTACAGAGTGACTAGTCTCAAAGCACTGCCATCATCACCTTGAGTCAAATTAATAAAAAGGACAAAACTACTTTTAAACTGTGAGACTTGAGGGAGGAAGGGACATTTTGGTCGACACTGAATTTCCATCATGTGCATAAATGTCTCTCGAGCATACGCAATCACACGTACCCTCCCTCCCCTTCTTTCTGCACAGACAATTCGGAGTGCCCACAATCCACTCAATGGGGCTGTTCTAGCCTTTCTAGATGAGGTTAGGGTGGCGATTTTATCAGCAGCCATTTCCTGCACTGGTGTGACATACTAGGGTTCAGGTGGGGTGACTCTTCCTAGGTGTTTTCAACCTCACCTGGATTTAGAAGAATCATCCTTTGTCTGTGTTGGCATTAACTCCTTAACCACATTTATCTTCCATACATAAATAACAGTTACAGAATAAATAAGTGCCATGATTCTTATTATAAGTCTATTTCTCAATCTTAGCTGTTTATAAAATTGTGTCGTTGTTCACTTGCAAAGATAGGTCCAACTCTTTGTGACTCTGTGGACTGTAGCCCACCAGGCTCCTCTGTCCATGGGATTTCCCAGGCAAGAATATTGGAGTGAAAAAAAAAAAAAAAAAAAGAATATTGGAATGGGCTACCATTTCCTCCCCCAGGGGATCTTTCTGACCCAGGGATTGAATCCACGTCTTCTGTGGTTCCTGCATTGACAAGTGGATTCTTTACCACTGAGCCATCAGGGAAGCCCTTATAGAATTATAGGGGAATTTTAAAAACATCAGCATCAGGATCCCACTCCAGACCAATGAAATCTGAATCTGACTCTTTTTCAAATTCCCCAGTGTGATTCTCATGTGCAGCTAAAGTGGAGAACCACTGTTCTGGATCATTGCTATTGTAAATGTAGTCCACGCACCAAAGCGCTGACACAACTTGGGAGCTCGTTAGAAATGCATGCTGCTGCTGCTGCTGCTAAGTCGCTTCAGTCGTGTCCGACTCTGTGCGATCCCATAGACGGCAGCCCACCAGGCTCCTCTGTCCCTGGGATTCTCCAGGCAAGAATCCTGGAGTGGGTTGCCATTTCCTTCTCCAATGCATGAAAGTGAAAAGTGAAAGTGAAGTCGCTCAGTCGTATCCGACTCTTAGCGACCCCATGGACTGCAGCCTACCAGGCTCCTCCATCCATTGGATTTTCCAGGCAAGAGCCCTGCCCTAATCCAGATCTGACTCTGCATTCTGACAAGGACCCAGGGGATCTGTGTGCACACTATATTCAAAAGCCCTGAGCAAGACTGACCCTTCCTTATATCACCTTGGATGAGAAGGAGAATTCCTTTGGCATCCAACACGGAGCCATCAGCAAACACAAGAGGTCCAGCTTTCCTCAGAGATGATGTTCAAGCTATTTAATAACAATGCTGGCCACTGAGAGCTGGGATTGCAGCAACGCTGAACTCTGGCTGAATGTCAATTCCAGTATTACTATTAATATTCTGGTTCTTAGACTTTCCTGTCTTGGCTACTGTGATTGCATCTCAACCTCTAGGGCCTCTCTGGCAGGGGAGAGGTGGGGGAGGGGTGCAGCAGTCACGACTGGGGTGGCTTCTTAGCTCCCAACTGTTCTGTTGCTTTTGGAAACAATGTCATTCTGGGGGTGGGGGATGTCAATTAACCACATCTCTCTTCCAGGTTCTGAACAAATTCTAGAAATACAGACAGAATTTAAAAATAATGCCATTTTAGCACATTTGGGCAAAGCTAGAATGGAGGACAAGGGTTTATTGAATGGATGAACCCAGGAGGACAGTAGCTGAAAATGACATTTTTCTCTCCAACTGCTGTCTCTGCCAACTGTACTGCTGAATGCTGACTCATCCATCCTTACACAGATAACTGTTCAGACCCCACATCTTTCTGAGTCATACTTGGGTGTTAACAATTTTTTTTACAGGTATTTTTAAAAGTCCAGTCCAATAAAATATCAAAGCATTGATCTCTTATCCACCTGACGTTCCCTGGGCCTCCTGCCAATGAAACTGGCCTGGGGGAGGTGGGAGAGGGTGGCTTCTCCTCCTTGTTCTTCCCTTCTTCTCCCTCCCTTCTCACTCTGCTGCCCTTCCTCCGCCAGGGCTGGGCTGGGCAGGCAGGGTTGGGAGCAGAAAAGGCATAACACGGCTGCTCTGGGAACAGCCTGGCACTGAGGTCCTCTGTGTAACAGTGCCCGAGGCTGCCTCTTTCCCGTGGAGCATCTTTGTGGGTTTTTTGAGGAACTTCCGTCACCGATCTGGGTGATACATTCTAAGCCTGGCTGCTACCCCCGCATTTCCCATGGACTTCCCTGCTGGTTGTCTTCTCGTGTAGGATGCGCCCAAGACAGTGAAACTCTGGCTCCCGTGGTTGGGGTTCATTTCTGGCCCTGAGAAGCTCAGGCCCCCCTTCTGGGAAGGGCAGGTCTTTCCCAGGTGGCTGGCCCACCTCTTGCTCTACTGCAGATGGACCTCACCTCAAGGACTACATAAGGTGGCTACCACGAGGTATGAGAAGACTACCAGTCCTGGCATCTCCAGATTCCGAAGACACAGCCTAGTTCTCCAAATGATTCTCTTGAACGTTTCCTTCACTGACTTCAGAGGTCACAGAAGCAGAAGAGGGTGGGCCCCGGAGAGAGGAGGGAACCCGACTCTATTTCTAAACACATTCTCTCCGTCCACTGCAGGGGCTATGGACACCCAGGCCTGTGTGCCTTCAGCAGACCTCTGAGGTTCCTGCAGGACCAGCTCTTCCTCCCTCTGACTGCCTCAGGGCCGCAAGTGCTGAGATTTAACAACCCAGGGGAAATGCTCAATCAATGAAGGATGGGGTCAGCGACAAGATCCCTGGCTCCCAGTTGTGGATGGAACAATTGTGAGGTTAGTTCTGCACAGTCTCTCAGAGCAGAGCAAGGACTAGGACAAGGTAAGAGAGGCTCCAGGGTGCAAGACTTAAGATGCCATCTACCAGGGTTGTGCAAGAGTGGGTCCCTCTTTAATGTGGCACCCCAAGTGCCTCACCCTAGTCCTGGCCCCATCTCAGAGGGTCCCCAGTGGGACTGGGCCCTGGGTGCTCATAGCAGATGCTACTCAGTAACATCTGGGTCAGGTTCCTCTCTTCAGACCTGAGGTAGGAGATGCACAGGCCCCCGGCTGAGCAACTGCAGCTGGTCTCCTGCTGATGCTTCAAGATGGGAGGCCAGCAGGTGCACTGGGCCCAGACAGGGTGCATTCTTGTGGGGTTTCCTAGCTCAGCACACACCCAGAGAAGGCCTTCAGTTGAGAGGAAGGACAAAAGGAGGGAGAAGAGGTCAGCTGAAATCCATCTTGGCTGAGAGATGCGTGCCCATACCGGTACCAGATATAAAGATGACTGGTCAGAAAACAAAAGAAAACAAACCTGATTTAAGCAACCTAAGCTAGCCCTGTTGCACATAACCCATTGAGTTCAGCTGCGTGCTCTTTTACATGTATTCTGCTTCTTTTTATAAACACCTTTATCTTTTCACAATCTTGGTCTCTGCTGAATTCTTCCTTCAAAGAAGACAAGAACAAAGGTCCTTCCTTCTAGTTTTTCACCACCGGAAACAGAACCACCTCCCAATAAACTACTTGTACCCTGGTCTCAGGCTTGCTTCTTGGGAATCCAAGACCCTTTCCTGTCTCTCCGTATCAACTGTCAGCCTCATCTCCATCCGCCACTGAGGCGGTGTGGACGAAGTTCCCAGGACTGGGTGTTTTAGTCACTCCTGCCTGTAGGCTTCAGTCTCCCTGACCATAAACCTCCTCCTCCCTGGCAGTAGCCCCTCCTTCCCTCTGGTTCTGAGCCTGTCAGGCTGCCAGCAGCACCAACAAACTCAAGAGACGGGACAGTCCTGGCGACACTGGGACCCTGTTTCCAGCTGGGAACAGCATGAAGTCATAAGTGGTCTTCTTCAGGCTTTTTAGGGCTTTTCTCGTAGCTCAGCTGGTGAAGACTCTGCCTGCAACGCCGGAGACCTGGGTTCAACCCGGGGTTGGGAAGATCCCCTGGAGAAGAGAAAGGCTACCTACTCCAGTATTCTGGCCTGGAGAATTCCACGGACTGTATAGTCCATGGGGTCGCAAAGGGTCGAACACAACTGAGCGACTTTCGCTTCAGGTTTTTAAATAATTGATGAGTGGATTTTGGTTGCACGGGCTTTTCTCTACTTGCGGCAATCGCGGGCTACTCTCCAGCTACAGTGTGAGGCTTTCTCATTGCAGTGGCCTCGCTTGTTTCACGGCCCGGGCACTAGGGGGCGCGAATTTCAGTGGCTGCGGCACGCCGACTCAGTAGTCGTGGCTCCCAGACTCTAGCGCGCAGGTAGCTGTAGCACAAGGGCTTAGCTGCTCTGTGGCAAGTGGGATGTTCCTGGACCAGGGATCCATCCTGTGTCTCCTGGCAGGCAGATTCTTTACCATTGAGCCACCAGGGAAGCCCTTCCTTCAGCTTGAAGAAAGAAAAGCCCACAAACCCCCTCCCCCCGAAATTAACCTTAACAATTGGAAACACTCCAAATGACCAATAGTAGAAGGTTAAATTACAGTATATCTGTACAGTGGAATATACACAGGCATTCAAAATGATGTGAAAGGCGCTCAGTCATGTACGACTCTTTGTGACTCCACTGTAGCCCATTAGGCTCTCTGTCCATGGGATTCTCCAGGCAAGAATACTGGAGTGCATTACCATTTCCTTCTCCAGGGGATCTCAACCCAGGGATCTAACCCGGATCTCCTGCATTACTGGCAGATTCTTTATGTCCGAGCCACCAAGGAAGCCCTTCAAAATGATATTGTACCTCTATTCTTACTGATGCTGATGAATTTTCATAACATATTAAATGATACAAAGATTTTTTTTTTAAAGGAAGAAGCCCACAATGGAGAGGAGGGTAGACACCGAGAGGAGAGTTTTCACTCAGATTTCAGGGCTCTCTGCCTTTCCTCCTTCCTGGCATTTCTGCCCCCACTTTCCAGTTGCTCTGGCAGCCTCAAGTTCTGACCTGCCCAGAATACGACATGGCAGCGTGACAGAAGTAGGCACATTCCCCCGTGTCCTCATGTTGACTTACGAAACAGGGCCATGGTCCGGAGGCCAGGGGAGCAGAGGAGAAAGTGTGGGAACAACTTACACTTGAGGAAGGAGGTGGGCTTGGGGCCTAGAAGGTGACACCTTGTTAGGGAAATTAAATAGTCTTGTTTAGGCTTCACAGACGAAGCAGAGCAGGCCTCTGACCTTGCTTCTAACCTGCCTGGACACAGCCCTGACTGTGAGTGACTGCTTGATGTGAGTGGAAGCCTTGCAAACACCATAGATAGAGGATGAATCTTGAGACTGTTGAGCCCCTGGAGGTGCCCTGGCCAACCAAGTCCCAGGCTTAACAACATTCCAAGTTTTATAAGACAAAGCAAACAGCATTAACAGGAAACCAGAGCTGCTATTTGCTCACAGATTAATGATATCAGTTTGCATCCTGGGATTAAAAGTGGGAACCCTGAGGTGCAGTCTTTGAAGTTTCACCCACAGAGTGGATGCGATGCCTGGATCCTTTTTCCCAACTGGGACTCCAGATGTCCTGTGTCACGGGGACTTCCCAGTGCTGTTTGAGTCTGGATGCTGGTCAAAACCCAATTTGGTGATGTGTCCTCTCAGTTCAGTTCAGTTCAGTCGTTCAATCGTGTCTGACTCTGCGACCCCACGGACTGCAGCACACCAGGCCTCCCTGTCCATAACCAACTCCCAGAGCCTGCTCAAACTCATGCCCATCAAGTCAGTGATGCCATCCAACCATCTCATCCTCTGTCGTCCCCTTCTCCTGCCTTCAGTCTTTGCCAGCATCAGGGTCTTTTCCAATGAATTGGCTCTTCACTTCTGGTGGCCAAAGTACTGGAGTTTCAGCTTCAGCATCCGTCCTTCCAGTGAATATTTAGGACTGGTTTCCTTTAGGATTGACTAGTTTGATCTCCTTGCATATGTATCCTCTGTTGTGTCTATTTATCTTTTCTTTTAATGTTAATATATTGAAAGTAAGCTAGATAATCTTCTAACAAACATTTGTATTACTTATTTGTATAGAACGAGTGGCTTATTTTGTTAACAAATCCTTTGAACCTGAGATGAAAGTGAAAACACAAAATCACAAAACTTATGATTTTGTAGAATAGGAGGAATCCAGGGAAGGGGTCATTTTAGAGTTTGGGTGTGGTGTTCGTGCTATGCCAAGAAAACCAATTTCACCTTAGTGTCTGCTTTCTTGGGTCACTACCGGCCTCAACTGTTGCAAGTTGGGTCCCCCAGAAGAATCTCTGAGTGGGAGATGAGGGTGATTACTTTGATTAAGGGGTGCCTTTGAGGTCAACATCTGTGGGAGGGAGAGGAGGGAGGCAAGAATTGAGGAGATAGAGAGGTGAAGCTGTGAAAACCTCAGCTCACTCCCCGCTCAACTCCCCCAGGAGCTCTGTTACTGGAATGATCCTTCTGAGACACCTCAACTTGGGTTGAGAAAGTCAGGCCTTTATAACCTGGTATAGACCAGTCACTGGACGCAGGCTGGACATTATAAACCATTCCGGAGATGGCCGACAGCAGGGGGCCCCCTGCCCACAGCAATCCCAGAAGCTGGGGGAATAAGTCCTTCAGTCTGAAGGGAGACTAGGACACATCCCAGCTGAGTCCTTTGGACCTGGGTCCATCTCCTCCACCAGACAAGCTCCTTATGGAACACAGCAGAGGGGACAGCTCAGGGACCACCTTTGCCTCTCACAACAGGCCTAACAGTAATCACACCTTGGGCCAAACTTATTGATGGGTGGACAAGCTGCTTCCTCCAACTTCAAGGACCCTGCATTCTAAGAAAATCAGCTCTGGTGCTGGCACGCAGGTAGGAGTCTTTGTCAAACAGAGAAAGTCACTATTACTGTGCCCTTTTGAAGTGCTGGTTCCACTTCTGGC
This sequence comes from Tragelaphus eurycerus, assembly GCA_935064755.1. Lineage (NCBI taxonomy): Eukaryota > Metazoa > Chordata > Mammalia > Artiodactyla > Bovidae > Tragelaphus > Tragelaphus eurycerus. Next base: position 27,837,831 of record CAKXYN010000001.1, on the reverse strand, counting down.
TGAGCTGACTTGTGGGCCTGGTTTTCTCAGGATGAGAAATTGAAGGAGGCGTCAGGGGAGAAAGAGGAGGAGGATAGCTGAGGCCCAGAGAGGTGGAGGGCAGGAAGGTAGATGGGAGCAAAGAGACCAGGAAGGCACCAGTAAAAACAAGACCAGCAGCAGAAACAGGACCAAGGTCTGGGGAGTAGGAAGGAGGCTGATTCAGGGACCCTACTGCCATTTCTCTCTCACACACACTTGCCTAACCGAACCTCAGCACTCCTAAGCCCACCTGTCTGTTCCACATAGTAGCTCCTGGTTGAGGTATGTATTATCTCCTGCGTGGGGCTTCTCATGTGGCTCAGTGGTAAGAATCCACATGCCAGTGCAGGAGACACAGGTTTGAACCCTGGGTTGGGAAGATCCCCTGGAGGAGGAAATAGCACCTCACTCCAGTATTTCTTGTCAGGAGGATCTCATGGACAGTGGAGCCTGGTGGGCTGCAGTCCATGGGGTTGCGAAGAGTCGGACACGACTGAGCACCCATATGAGCACCTGGTTAGTTGCACTTAGCTCCTGATGACAAGACTCAAGCAGACTTTCCTCATTACCAGGCTATTATACTCAATGTCCCCCATACACTCAGCCTCCAAAACAACCATTTCACCCCACACTCTGTCCTCATTCTCAGCCAACTGCCTTGCTTCTTGGCTTCCCCTGTGGCTCAGCGGTAAAGAATTTGCCTACAATGCAGGAGACACAGGAGATGCCAGTTGGGATCTGATTCCTGGGTTGGGAAGATCCCCGGGAGGAGGGCATGGCAACCCACTCCAGTATTCTTGCCTAGAGAATCCCATGGACAGAGGATCCTGGCAGGCTACAGTCCACGAAGTCTCAAAGAGTCGGACATGACTGTGCAACTGAGCATGCCCTGTACACCCTTATTTCACTGAAAAACCAGGATCAATCTAAACAGCTGTTTCGGCAGCGGGGCCTGGGCAGCCAGAGCAGCGCAGACCTCAACTCTGGGCTCCAGGCACCATGTGAGGGGGCTTGGGGGCTGAGGGGAGCTGGTGCCCCCGGGGGAGGTGTGACCCCACACCCCTGCCCCCTGGGCCATCTGCAGGACACTGGCCTCTGCCCCACAGCAGTCGCCAGAGAGAGATGAGTACCAGCAAGCAGCAGTGGTCAGCAGTGCTCGTGACCCTCTTTGCTCTCATCACCACCCTCATCCTCGGTACCTCCAGCAGCGCCAGTGAGGCCTCTCGTTACAGCTCCCTGTGGGGCCGGATCCTCCAGCTGGTCAGCCTCAAGAAGTGGGGCATCCCCAACGGCTACATCCCCATTCTCGCCCACAAGACACTGCCCTCCCGGTGCCACCAATGTGATCGTCACCAGCTCCAGCCACCTGCTCGGAACCAAACTGGGCCCTGGGGTCAAGCAGGCCGAGTCCACAATCCGCATGAACGACACCCCCACCACGGCCACTCAGACCACCTTGTGGGTAACAAGGCCACCTTCTGCGTAGCGGCCCATTCCAGTGTATTCCGTGTGCTGCAGAGACTCTATGAGTTCATCAACCAGACCTCCGAAAACCTGTTCATCTTCTGGGGTCTCCCAAACAAGATGCAGACACCCCAGGACAGCCTGGTGTGTGTCATCCAGTAGACAGGCCTGGCGTTCCCCAACATGGACGCTTACGCCATCTCTCCTGGCTGCATGAGCCAGTCTGATGACCTCTTCTGGAGTGAGACAGGCAAGGACAGGGAAGAGTCCTACTCGTGGTTGAGCACAGGCTGGTTCACCATGGTGACTGCGGTGGAGTAGTGTGACCACATGCACATCTATGGCATGGCGCCCCCCAATTACTGCAGCAGCCCCGCCTACAGCGCATGCCCACCACTGCTACGAGCCTCAGGCGCTGGACCAGTGTGTCACCGACATTCAGAATGAGAAGGGCAACCACCACCACTTCATCAGGAGGAAGAGGGTCTTCTCTTCCTGGGCCCAGCTGTACAGAATCACCTTCTCCTACCCCTCCTGGACCTAGGCCACCCTGCCTGTGGGGCCCTCACGAGGGACAAAGGAGAAATGGGAGTCCACGCAGGCCATCTCCTGACCAATCATGGCTTCCAAGAGTATCTTCCGACCCGTCAGACCTTGAGGAGGGTGCATCCTCCAGCCATTCAGGGCCTGGGGGAATCTCTTGGCCAAACAGGGATTTGGGCTTCTACGTGGTTAATGGGTGTCAAGGGTATTTCCTGTCCATTCAGGGTCTGAGCACAGTCAATCAGAGTAATCGAGGCTAAGGTTATGTCTTTTCCTATGAGGCCTTGGTTCAGAGCCCCAGGGTGGACCCCAAATCACTTCCTATTGGCTGGACGGTGGGGTCCTGTCCCGGGAAGCTGAGAACTTTGGTTGCCCCCTCACTTTCCAGAGCTAACGAGAGGTTGTGTGGGGGCAGGAGGCCAGGCTGGGGCATTTGTGGGGTTGAGGAATCTCCAGGGGTGAGAGACTGGTGAGACTGGTGACTGGTGTCTTGGTCCTCCTCCTGGGATTCGTCTCTGGACAAATGACATCTGCATCTCCCGTACTCAAGTAAAAAACAGAATCTATTTTCTCTGCAAATGACCCTATTTCGTTCCTTTTAGGGGTGGAGTAATATTCTATGGGGGGGAGTGATGGGAGGGAGACCCCAGAGGGAGGGCCTATATGTATACATATGGCTGATTCACTTCACTGTGCAGCAGAAACTAACATAGATTGTAAAGCAATTGTAGTCCGTAAAAACAAGACAAAAAGAATCATAATCCATTAACTCCTCTCTTTGCCTCACCCTGTACCTCCAACCCACTAGCATATCTTGTTGTTTCAACCTTCAAAATATATCTGACTCCACAGCATGTCCCAGTAGAACTACAGTAACAGCTTCGCCGCTCTCTCCAGTCACTCGTTCCTTGAACAATCCCCACTCTGGTGACACTGTCCATTTTCTGGTCCATCCTGCACAAGCTGTTTTCCTGGGAGAAGAAGAGTAAGGCAGAGGTGAAGGGACACACACTGGAGCAACAGCCTGCTTCAAAACCCTTCCTACGGGCTTCCTTGGTGGCTCAGTGGTAAACATTCTGCCTGCCAAGGTAGGAGACAAGGGTTCGATCCCTGCTCGGGGAAGATCCGCCATGCCGTGGAGCAGCTGAGCCCGAGCAGTACAACTACTGAGCGTGTGCTCCAGAGCCCGGGAGCCAGAACCACTGAGCCCAGCTGCAAGGCCTGAAGGCCGCGGGGTCTAGGGCCCGTGCTCTGCAATGAGAGAAGCCACCACAGTGAGAAGCCCACACACCGAAACTAGAGAGTCGCCTCCACTCAGCACGACCAGAGAAAAGCCTGTGGAGCAATGAAGGCCCGGCACGGCTGAAAATAAATACATAAACAAATATTTTTAAAAACCTATCTACGATTAGCCACAGGCCCTGGGGAAAAATTATGCAACCCCCTCTTTCCTCACATTTCTTACTTGTAAAGTAGGAATAACAAATATGGATTTGCCTTATAGAACTCTTCTGAGGGTTAAAGGGAGTCCTCTCCCCTAACAGCCGCTCTCATTTACTAAGCACCTGTGAGGGTCCAGGCTTCCTGCTCGGTCCAGTACACATTCTTGTTTTTTAAATTGGACACACACATATCTGGAGACAAGTGACCGTGGGCCAGGGGCACTCTAAGCCACAAGGTAAATGTTAAAAAAAAAAATCTTGAATACGGTCGACAATGGGGAAAGACAGTCCCATGAAAAGAGACCGTTTATGTAATGATGTGGGAGGAATAACAGCAAGGACTTAATGAATACTTACTGTATCAGGCATTGTTCTAGGAGCCTTACAAATACCAATTTCCTCAATTTTCTAGCAGCTCTATGAAGCAAGTCTGGTATTATGCCCATTTTATAAGTGAAGAATAAAAAGAAGAAGTTGAGTAACATGCTGAGGTCACCTGGCTAATCCAGACAGGATTTGGAATGCGGCAGCGTGGCTCCAGCGTGGGTCCCTCTGATTTCCACCTTCCACTGTCTCGCTCTGAAACAGCTGCCAAGGGACAGGCCTTGAAAGGACGCAGGTTTCACCAGAAATGAGTGACTGGAAAGAGACAAGTGGAAAAGAAGAGATGGCAATTAACAATGGTAGCTTTGGGTGCCCTTAACCTGGGCTTGAATCCCAACTCAGCCACATCCCACCTGTGGAACTTGGACCCAGTACACAGGTTCCTTATCTGTAAAATGAGTTCACAGCTATATCTTTAGGCAGTTGGGTACATAAAAAGCACCCACTGCTTATTAACCATCCTTCTCCTTTAGAATCTTCTTCCTGTTATTATGGGCTTCCGTGTGGCTCAGCTGGTAAAGAATGGGCCTGCAACGCAGGAGACCTGGGTTGGGAAGATCCCCTGGAGAAGGGGAAGGCTACCCACTCCAGTATTCTGGCCTGGAGAATTCCATGGACTGTATAGCCCATGGGGTCACAAAGAGTTGGACATGACTGACTTTCACTTCACACCTCCTGTTACTATAAAAGAGTTGAGCTCTCCTAGGTCCTAATTTACTATGATACTATGATAAAAGGGTCAATCCACCAAGAAGACATAGCATCTGTAAATGTGTATGTGCCAGTCTACAGAGCTGAAAAACATATAAAGCAAAACCTGATAGAACTAAAGGAGAAAAAGACACATCAACAGTGAGAATTGTGGGGCCTCCCTGGGGGCTCAGCAGTAAAGAATTCGCCTGCCAATGCAGGAGACACAGGTTGGATCTCCAGCTCGAAAGATCCCATACGTTTTGGAGCTAAGCCCATGTGCCCTAATCATTGAACCTGTGCTCTAGAGCCTGAGAACCACAATCACTGAGCCCACGAGCCACAGCTAAAGAAACCCATACGCCCTAGAGCCTGTGCTCCGCAGCAAGAGAAGCCACCGCGATGAGAAGCCGGTGCACCGCAACTGCAGGTGAGGCCTCGCTCTCAGCAAGTGGATTGAAAAGCCTGTGCAGCAACGAAGACCCAGCACAGCCAAAAATAATAAATAAATCTTTTAAAAAGACAACAATGATAATTGCGGGCTTTAACAACCCTCCCTCAACAATAGATAAAGCAACTAGAATGAAATCACAACTTCCCTGGTGGCTCAGACGGTAAAGCGCCTGTCTACGATGCGGGAGACCCGGGTTCGATCCCTGGGTTGGGAAGATCCCTTGGAGAAGGAAATGGCAATCCACTCCAGTACTATTGCCTGGAAAATCCCATGGACAGAGGAGCCTGGTAGGCTACAGTCCATGGGGTCGCAAAGAGTCGGACACGACTGAGCAACTTCACGTCACGTCAGACAGAAAATCAGGATCTATAAGAGCTCAACTCCACCACCAACTAACAGACACTCATTGAAATTTATAGAACACCCAACAATAGCAGGATACACATTCTTTTTAAAAGTTTAGAGATCAAATACTAACAGAGGCTATATCCTGGTGAATAAAATGACGTGACGTGAAGTCGCTCAGTCGTGTCCGACTCTTTGCAACCCCATGGACTGTAGCCTACCAGGCTCCTCTGTCCATAGGATTTTCTAGGCAATAGTACTGGAGTGGATTGCCATTTCCTTCTCCAAGGGATCTTACCAACCCAGGGATCGAACCCGGGTCTCCCGCATCGTAGACAGGCACTTTACAGTCTGAGCCACCAGGGAAGTTGTGAATAAAATAAACCTCAACAAATTAAAAAGAATTTAAATCGTATACAGTGTACTCTCTGACCATAATGGAACTTAACTAGAAATCAGTAAAAGAAAAATTTCCAAATACTTAGAAAGGAAACAACACACTTCTGATTAACCCATGGATCAGAGAAAGTCTCAAGAAAAATCAAATATACACAAATACACACATACTGCATTGAGTTATTCTTAGTACCATCTATGCTAACTTATGGCTTGCAGTGAACATTGCTGTTAAATCTAATGAACTGACCACTCCACATCACTACACTACATACATGGGCACATACAGTATCCCATTTAATTCCCACCAAAACTCTAAGAAAGGGAGTTTCTATTATTATCCCCATTTTGTTAATGCGGCAACAGAAGCTCACATCAGCTAAATAGCTTATCTGAGGTCTCAGAGCTAATAAATGACAAAATCACCTAAATTGAGGCACCAGAACTCTGTGAAAATGTCAGGTTTCAGGGAATACCCGGGAACCTGCCACAGATGACAACCCTACCTAACCAACCCCTTTATAACTAAGTCATATCTCCACACCCTTACCAAACCCTGCCCACCATCTTGTGTGAAATGGCTTTCTCTCCAGCCCCTGATAACTGCCAGGAGGTGGGAAATTCAAAGGGAGAGAAGGACCACAAAGCCCTTTGCATGAGCAGGAGAGATGTAGAAATCTGAGGTCATAAATGCTAATAATACCTCTCTTGGTATGAGTCAGAGGGTTCATTGAGAACATCAAAATAGTTTTATTTCCAGATAAACATCAGAACAGAAATAAAAATAGTTATTTGACCTATGAAATATGGAAAAGTTCATATGCTTTTTTCTAGGGTGGGGTGGGAAGAGTGGTATGCAAGAGATTTTAAAATTGTACTTAATTTTTATTTTTAGCTCTCTCTGTGTATGAGTGTGTGTGCGCACACACACCAAGTCATGTCTCACGCTTTGAGACCCCATGGACTGTAACCTGCCAGGCTCTTCTGTCCATGGAATTTTCCAAGCCAGGGTACTGGAGTGGGTTGCCGTTTTCTACTCTAGGGGATCTTCCTGACTCAGGGACTGAACCTGCGTTTCTTGTGTCTCCTGCATCGCAGGAGGATTCTTTACCACTACACCACCTGGGAAGCCCCTTTAGCTCTGTAATAATGCCAAAAATGTAAACAATATTCAAAATTTATAACAAAATATAGCTGTCCCTTGTCCCCAACCCACATACTAGCCCCACACTCCAGAAAAAGATCACAAAAATACTTTTAGTTCCTTTCCCCCTCTGGTATTTCCTTCAAAATTTCTAAATAGTAGGCTTATCCTGGGGCTTCCCGGGTGGCTCAGATAGTAAAGAATCTGCCTGCAACGTGGGAGACCCAGGTTTGATCCCTGGGTCAGGATGGTCCTGTGGAGAAGGAACCGGCAACCCACGCCAGTATTCTTGACTGGAAAATCCCATGGACAGAGGAACCTGGTGGGCTATAGTCCATGGGGTCACAAAGGCTTATCCTACCATTTCTCAATTTATAACTTTTATTTTCTGTTGATCTGCTGTTGAGAAGGTTGAAGATTTGGTCCTCTTCCCCTCCTGACTCCTTTAACTTCACATAACATTTCAGAAAGATGGCTCCTAGGTCCTCATAGTTGACAACGCACTGTATGTAGTAGACTTCTAAGTCCGAGGGTTTTTTTTTCATCCCATTGAAAATTTCCTCTTAACTGCCACTTAATGCATAATACCTCATCATACAGAAGTCTATAATTTTTTTTTCAACTGCTTCCTTATTTTGGAATTTGGGTTGATTTCAACTTTTTTCTACTATAAATAGTGTTAAAAAAAAACCACTTGAACATGCATTTTAAAAACATGTTTAAACATCTCCTAAGGGTTCTTAGATGATCAATTAATAAATCAAAATATATGTTGTCAACTGTGAGGGGAAAATGGCCACAGAAAATACACTGGATCGCGTAAGAGCAAATACAGAATAAAAATAGAGAGTTAATCCTCCTTGTCGCAAAGAAGGGAAAATACTTTTCTCCCCTCTCCCTTTTTGTTCCAGAATTTCTCTGTCCTACTCAAATGTGCATACATCTTTATAATGACCTCATAAGTGAGGATCATTTCCTGAGGACCTGGGAGCCGTCTTTCTAAAGAGCAAACTGTATGCCAGTTTGCATGGAAGGATGAGAGCCTAACTGGTGGCCTCTTGACTGTGCTATGAGAAGCTTGCTTCTCCTCTGATTAAGGCCAACACGAGGGGTTTCCCCAAGTACGTGGGTAAATGTGGCGCCAACTACGTGTGACGCAAGGTGCTGCTGAGTCCTCTTACCTGGGGAGTTACTGTTCACCTCAAGAATGTGTATGTAAGGGGCTGTATTTGCATGGCTAATAAGGGGGTGCGATTACATTCAGTCTTTGCCATCTCTGAGCAGACTGCCTGCGATGCAATCACATTCTGGTTTAATATAGTATATATATAGCATAAATGCACATTCTGGTTTAATATAGTGTGTATATTCAATAATAAAAAGTGTTTTCTTTCTCTGCTGCCTTTGTGGAGAGGTCCTCTGGGCTGGGAGAAGATTTCGCTTTTTTAAACAATATTCTTTCTGTAACCAAGCAGGACCCTGTGGGGCCTTTCCAGGACAGACCCCTCCCCCAAGTCCTCTGCTATAGTTACCCTCTGAAGTACCTAGATAACAGTATCTGCTGCAAGTTTCCTGAGTTGTTTTACAGATGCTTAAACCTCCACCAAATGGAAAAAGTTAACTGCTTGACGACCATGAACATGTAGCCCCCAGACTTTCTGGAGCCTGAGGATTGATAAGGTTAGCCCCTGTGACACTGCCCTGTTACCTCACCATCAGCCAATCAGAAAACTGTGCAAGAGCTGAACACATGCACTTCAATTCCCTTCCCTCATCTGGCCTATAAAAACACCCTCTCTGAAACCCATCATGGAGTTCAGTGGGGTTTTTTTAGCATTAGCTTACCCAGACTCCTTGTCTGGCACCTTAAAATAAACTCTGCAGTTTCCTTCACCACAACTCAGTGTCAGTAGACGGGCAAGCAGACCCAAGTTTGGTTCCATAAGATCTCAACAGTGGCACTCTGCCATCGTGGTATTAACATTTGCCATCCCTGGATGGAGTGGAATCCCAGCTGTTAGTAAAGTGTCAACTCATCATTACATTAGTTTTTCATACCAGAGAGTGAAAGTTTGTGTGTGCGCCTAGCCTTGGAAACCTCAGGCCTAGCACTGCGTCCTGTTGCTCTTCAGACCCTATTTCAGAGGATGACCTTTTTGTCCTTTTCAATCACTTGCTCATGGCTCCTAAACATTCTACAGATAGCCCTGGACATCTTACCCACGTCCTGTGCTGTCCTCTCCCCACTGAGAACCAGCTACCATCACATCTTTACATTGAGGCTATTTTCACCTTCTCCTGTCCTTGAACTCCTGTCAACCACAGACTGTGACAAGTTTCCAAGATGCACCATCCTCTGTTCCTGACAAGACCCTGTGAGTAAAGAGCCTATTGAGAATCTGCTAGCAAGAAGACAATCAAACGTGATGTAATTCACAGAAATGATACGCCATCACCTTGATCATGTCTGCATTCCATGGTTAGAATCGAGTTGCAGGTCCTGCCCAGTTCAAGAGGAGGGGATCATTGGGCCATCCTTGAGTTTACCCATCACAGTCTTCTGAGACTTTGGTTAGACACAGGCTCATGCCTCCTCATCCTGCGGTCCCTGCCTCCTGACCTTCCTTAATTTTTTTCTACCCTCTTGTCTTGCAGTGCATTCTGGTAGTATCTTCAGAGCTTTCTTAAAGTGCACAAATTCTTCTCCTGCTGCTGCTGCTAAGTCCCTTCAGTCGTGTCCGACACTGTGCAACCCCATAGACGGCAGCCCACTAGGCTCCTCTGTCCCTGGGATTCTCCAGGCAAGAACACTGGAGCGGGTTGCCTGAGTTTAACCTTAATTCATCTGTTGCATTTTGCACTTTTAGTCATTTTGTATTTCTTATTTCCAGAATATCTACTGCTTTTTATATCACACAAACTAATTTCCACAGCCTTGTTATTTCATCACATTCCACTATTTTTATTTTTTGAAATACATTAGTTTTAGTCTTTATTTACAATTTCTGTATCCAAAGTCCTCATGGGTTTGGTCTCGGCCGTTTGATGTTTTTGGTTAATTCTGATCATTGCTAGCTCAGTTCCCTGTATGTTTTGACTTTCCATTTGTTTGGATTTTGGATTGTGAACTCACACTACTTGGAATCTTACCTAAAATTCTACCTTTTCCACCCTGCTCTGCCTATTTGGATCTATTTTTACCACATCAGGTACGTAGCCCTCTGTATCCCTTCCTGTGACGTTGCCTCAGCTTGATTAGGGTTCTCCCAGCAAGATCCCTAATCTGCTGTACCCGACTCTCTGCTTCCAGTTCTGGAAGCTTCTTCTTCCCTTGGTCCTTTTAAGCCTAAAAGCGGTAGCAGTTCATTTTGCCATGATGTTGTGGGGAAGAGGTTGCTGCTGCATTAGTCCCTGTGGAGCTGCTATTTGCCCGTATGTTTGTAAATAGCCCCACCTTTTAAAAAAATTTTTGGTGGCACCAGATCTTCGTTGGGGCACACGGGACCTTTAGTTGAGGCACATGGGATCTAGTTCTCTGACCAGGGATCCAAGCTGGGCCCCTTGTGTTGGGAGCGTGGAGTCTTAGCCACTGGACCACCAGGGAAGTCCCTAAATAGCCCTTTATAAATCAACTACCTGATTCGATAGAGATTCCATACGTGACCCAGCTTATGTGCCTTCCCAGACTGCTCAGCCCTGCTGGCCTTCCAAACACTGACTGCTTCCCAGCTGGAGTGTCCCAGTGTGTGAACATCCCTAGGGATTAGGTGATGGCTGTGGGGCAGCCTCTGTCATGCCCACGGCACCTGCAGAGGCGACAGCTGTGCTTCTAGGTCTGACCTGCCTGTGCCCACGGAGCCTCTGGCTGCCCAGAGAGCCCAGGTTACACAACCCAGAAATGCAGGGAAGTGAGCGCCCCAGGGGCGAAACGTGGACCAGAGAGACTCCAGAGAAAGAGAGGAGTAAACTGCTTGCCCTTGGCCCCTGGGGGTGACTCTTCTAAGAGGCAGTGGCTGCCCGTGTCTCTGGGAGAGGTCCCACGTGACTTAGAGACCAGGGCACTCACTCATGAAGCTGTGGCCAGCTCCGGAATAAACCTCTGTGTACTGTTCTTCCTCTCCCAGCCTCACTCCCCTTTTCCCTTCACTTTGTTCCCTTGACTCACACATCCCAGTATGGCAATTACTACACAGGCGTTTTGCGTCAGCCTCTGCTTTCTAGGGATGGAGCTAAGACAGGCATTGAGGGGGCTGTCCTTGGAGGAATCTGGCTCTGCGTGGGCCTCAGACAGACTCTGGCCTTCCCAGCCCAGCCTTTGTCTCCTTGTCTCCTCACAGCACACGAAGACCAGGCTCCCGACCTGTGGGACCCCAGGGCGCCCAGCATGATGCAGGCTCCGGTTTTCCTCACTTTTCTGAATTTGCATCCCAGGCTCTAAGATCTTTCTGTGCTTTTCTGCTGCATCAGTCATTTATTTTAAAAGGTGTTTTAAAATAATCACCCCATTTCTCAGGTCGTCTGAACCAGAAGGGTGCCCCTAGACTGTCTCATTGACTATATTGCCTGGAAACCCTCTTTCTATTTTGTATTTTTTCTCTACCTTTTTCTTTCTTTTCCTCAGCCCACTGTCTTTCATCCCTTCCAGGATTTGATGTAGGCATAGTCTCTGGAAGGCAGAGACTCCAGACTGAATCTTTGGGATTCAAAGTTCTGCACCCCTGTCCTACCCCCAGCCTCAGCTCACGGCTCCATAAATCTGCTAGAACAGGCGAAAAGCAGGCAAGCACACTCCGTGTACAGCCTGGAGAGGCCCTAGGGAGGATGTGGACTCGCCATTTCATCATGCTGAGTGGGAAACGGTCACACACGTGTGGGCTCCGCCCTCCAGCCACCCCTGCTTCTCACACACAGAGGCAGGACTGAAAGAATGACTCAAAAGCATTTCGAAAATAGCTATCCATGGCCCCCGACGGTCAACTTATGTATGGCTCTGACTCACTGAGCAGGAAGCACACAGCGAGGTCCCAGATGACATCATCCGTGAGATGTAGCATCAGCCCGTGCACCCCTGACGTGTTGTACAGAATTGGTCACCCAGCAAATGAAGGGTCAGTGGAAAAGCAGCTGCCAATAGCCACAGAGAAGAATGGGCAGTTTCACGAACGCTGTGTGTGCCAGCTGCCTGCCTTTCTGAAGGTCTGCCTGACTATTCCCCCAGACCAGGTGTTACCTGAGCAGAAACCTTTCTGAGCTCTGGTCACCCGCAGTGTGGTGTCTCCAAAGACCACCCTGGCAATGGGGGGCCCAGGTGCACAGCTGAATTCGAGGAACTCTTGAAGTGAACCAGGCAGCGTTTCCATGGTGGCCTCCAGGGAAAAATCCATTCAGTTATAGGATTGAGACCTGCCCCCCTTGTCCAGAGGCTTTGGCCCTTGCCCTGAATGTGGGTGACCTCTGGATGTTCCCCAGGGCCCCGGAGACTGGCCTGGCAGGCCTCATGACCTCATCCTTCTCCTCCCCACCTTTTAACTTCTTTGTCCCTCCTCTCTCATCCGATCTCCGCTCCCCTCCCTCCCCCCACCACCCCCGCCCCACGGCCGTGTCTTCAGCAAATTTCTTGTTCACGCTTGTGCTTTTCCATTTTCCTTGTTTTTGGTAAACTTGGTGAGTCAACGTCACCGTCGTTTCTGTGTGTTTTGGTGTGAAGCAGAAGCCTAGCTAAGCAGGCCTTGAGGTGTGCATCCGTCAGGGTAAAAGAGGCGCATGGCTCAGGTCTGTCTGCAAAAGGCTTCTGAGCGTGGGGGGCAGGGGGTGCTCAGTGCATACATTACCTGTTCTCCTGCACGCTCCCTCAGACCATCCTTTTCAATCTTTCAAGCCAAGCGTTCTCTCCTGATGCTGGGCTTTCTCTCCCTTCTCATTCCCGCCCGGCACACTTACTTTCTGCCAGCCTGTCTGTCTGTGTATCTGTCTCCGCACCCGTCTCCACTCTCCCCACTGACTCCTTCTCCCTGAGAAGAGGGGGAGGTGACTGGGGACTCAGAACAGGGTGCAGCCCCCGCGGCTCGGCCTGGAGAGGAGGGACGGTGACGTCTGCTGGGTGACTGCTGAGTCCGCCTGGCCCTGCCTGGTTTGTGGACCTTTCCGGGCAGAACCGCTTCCGCTCATACTCTTCCATCTAGGGGGAAGGAGCCCCGAGGCGGAGTTCCCTGCACCCAGTGCCTGCGCCCACCAGCCATCTGGCCCCTTCCATCATTTCCCCTTCACCCTGTGGGGAGGTCCCCAAGACCAGCACAAATACTCTGAGATTTTTAGGGCTTGGGTACTGTTTCCTGAGAAGCCTGGGATCTCCCAAAGAAGAGGGCTGAGCTGGGCTTGACTGGGTGACCACAGCCCCTCTGAGACAGACCCTGGAAGGGGGGCCAGCCCTCGGTGAGGAGGAAGGCCCCAGGTGTGGGGGCTCTCCAGGCCCAGCCTCTGCCCGCTGAGGCCCTCACCATCTGGTGGCTGTGGGCGGTGGCGGCCCTTCCAAGCCGGCCTCGTGACTGTGGCGCCCTCTGGCGGCGGCCGCCGCAGGAAGTAAAGGTGCCCCTGTCGGCACAGGTCAGGACACAAAGTTCCTATAAACCTCCAACCAGACAAATGTTACTTTCTGTTCTGCAACTTTTTACCTCTATCGGAATGGCAAAGTGTTATGTCTTTAAGGTCAGAACCTTGAGAATGGGCTCTCCTGCGTATTTCAGGCTATAGGCAGCATTCTTTTTTTTTTTTTAATTAAATTTTATTTTGCTTAACTTTACAATATTGTATTGCTTTTGCCATACAACGAGATGGATCTGCCACAAGTATACACGTGCTCCCCATCCTGAACCCTCCTCCCACCTCCCTCCCCATACCATTCCTCTGGATCGTCCCAGTGCACCAGCCCCAGGCATCCGTTGTCAGGCATCGTACCTAGACTGGCGACTCGTTTCAGATATGATATTATACATATTTCAATGCTATTCTCCCAAATCATCCCACCCTCTCCCGTTCCCAGAGTCCAAAAGTCTGTTCTATACATCAGTGTCTCTTTTGCTGTCTCATAAACAGGATTATTGTTACCATCTTTCTAAATTCCATATATATGCATTAGTATACTGTATTTGTGTTTTTCTTTCTGGCTTACTTCACTCTGTATAATAGGCTCCAGTTCCATCCACCTCATTAGGACTGATTCAAATGTATTCTTTTTAATGGCTGAGTAATACTCCGTTGTGTATATGTACCACAGCTTTCTTATCCATTCATCTGTGGATGGACATCTAGGTTGCTTCCAAGTCCTGGCTATTGTAAACAGTGCTGCTATGAACACTGGTGTACACGTGTCTCTTTCAATTCTGGTTTTCTCAGTGTGTATGCCCAGCAGTGGGATTGCTGGATCATAAGGCAGTTCTATTCCCAGTTTTTTGAGGAATCTCCATACTGTTCTCCATAGTGGCTGTACTAGTTTTCATGCCCACCAACAGTATAAGAGGGTTCCCTTTTCTCCACACCCTCTCCAGCATTTATTGCTTGTGGACTTTTGGATTGCAGCCATTCTGACTGGCGTGAAATGGTACCTCATAGTGGTTTTGATTTGCATTTCTCTGATAACAGAGATCAAATTGCCAACATCTGCTGGATCATGGAAAAAGCAAGAGAGTTCCAGAAAAACATCTATTTCTGCTTTCTTGACTATGCCAAAGCCTTTGACTGTGTAGATCACAATAAACTATGGAAAATTCTGAAAGAGATGGGAATACCAGACCACCTGATCTGCCTCTTGAGAAATCTGTATGCAGGTCAGGAAGCAACAGTTAGAACTGGTCATGGAACAACAGACTGGTTCCAAATAGGAAAAGGAGTACATCAAGGCTGCATATTGTCACCATGTTTATTTAACTTATATGCAGAGTACATCATGAGAAATGCTGGACTGGAAGAAACACAAGTTGGAATCAAGATTGCTGGGAGAAATATCAATAACCTCAGATATGCAGATGACACCACCTTTATGGCAGAAAGTGAAGAGGGGCTAAAAAGCCTCTTGATGAAAGTGAAAGTGGAGAGTGAAAAGGTTGGCTTAAAGCTCAACATTCAGAAAACAAAGATCATGGCATCTGGTCCCATCACTACATGGGAAATAGATGGAAAAACAGTGGAAACGGTGTCAGACTTTATTTTTCTGGGCTCCAAAATCACTGCAGATGGTGACTGCAGCCATGAAATTAAAAGACGCTTACTCCTTGGAAGGAAAGTTATGGCCAACCTAGATAGCATATTCAAAAGCAGAGACATTACTTTGCCAACAAAGGTTCGCCTAGTCAAGGCTATGGTCTTTCCTGTGGTCATGTATGGATGTGAGAGCTGGACTGTGAAGAAGACTGAGCACTGAAGAATTGATGCTTTTGAACTGTGGTGTTGGAGAAGACTCTTGAGAGTCCCTTGGACTGCAAGGAGATCCAACCGGTCCATTCTGAAGGAGATCAGCCCTGGGATTTCTTTGGAGGGAATGATGCTAAAGCTGAAACTCCAGTATTTTGGCCACCTCATGCGAAGAGTTGACTCATTGGAGAAGACTCTGATGCTGGGAGGGATTGAGGGCAGGAGGAGAAGGGGACGACAGAGGATGAGATGGCTGGATGGCATCACTGACTTGATGGGTGTGAGTCTGAGTGAACTCCGGGAGCTGGTGATGGACAGGGAGGCCTGGAGTGCTGCGGTTCATGGGGTCGCAAAGAGTCGGACATGACTGAGTGACTGATCTTATCTGATCTGATCTGATAATGAGTGATGTTGAGCATCTCTTCATGTGTTTGTTAGCCATCTGTATGTCTTCTTTGGAGAAATGTCTATTTAGTTCTTTGGCCCATTTTTTGATTGGGTCATTTATTTTTCTGGAATTGAGCTGTAGGAGTTGCTTGTATATTTTTGAGATTAGTTGTTTGTCTGTTGCTTCATTTGCTATTATTTTCTCCCATTCTGAAGGCTGTCCTTTCACCTTGCTTATAGTTTCCTTTGTTGTGCAGAAGCTTTTTAAGTTTAATTAGGTCCCATTTGTTTATTTTTGATTTTATTTTCAATATTCTGGGAGGTGGGTCATAGAGGATCCTGCTGTGATGGATGTCAGAGAGGGTTTTGCCTATGTTTTCCTCTAGGAGTTTTATGGTTTCTGGTCTTACATTTAGCTCTTTAATCCATTTTGAGTTTATTTTTGTGTATGGTGTTAGAAAGTGCTCTAGTTTCATTCTTCTACAAGTGGTTGACCAGTTTTCCCAGCACCACTTGTTAAAGAGATTGTCTTTAATCCATTGTATATTCTTGCCTCCTTTGTCAAAGATAAGGTGTCCATATGTGCGTGGGTTTATCTTTGGGCTTTCTATTTTGTTCCATTGATCTATATTTCTGTCTTTGTGCCAGTACCATACTGTCTTGATGACTGTGGCTTTGTAGTAGAGCCTGAAGTCAGCAGGTTGATTCCTCCAGCTCCATTCTTCTTTCTCCAGATAGCTTTGGCTATTCGAGGTTTTTTGTATTTCCATACAAATTGAGAAATTATTTGTTCTAGCTCTGTGAAGAATACCGTTGGTAGCTTGATGGGGATTGCGTTGAATCTATAAATTGCTTTGGGTAGTATACTCATTTTCACTATATTGATTCTACCAATCCATGAACGTGGTATATTTCTCCATCTATTAGTGTCCTCTTTGATTTCTTTCACTAGTGTTTTATAGTTTTCTGTATATAGGTCTTTAGTTTCTTTAGGAAGATATATTCCTAAGTATTTTATTCTTTTCATTGCAATGGTGAATGGAATTGTTTCCTTAATTTCTCTTTCTATTTTCTCATTATTAGTGTACAGGAATGCAAGGGATTTCTGTGTGTTGATTTTATATCCTGCAACTTTACTATATTCATTGATTAGTTCTAGTAATTTTCTGGTGGAATCTTTAGGGTTTTCTACATAAAGGATCATGTCATCTGCAAATAGTGAGAGTTTTACTTCTTCTTTTCCAATTTGGATTCCTTTTATTTCTTTTTCTGCTCTGATTGCTGTGGCCAAAACTTCCAAGACTATGTTGAATAGTAATGGTGAAAGTGGGCATCCTTGTCTTGTTCCTGACTTCAGAGAAAATGCTTTCAATTTTTCACCATTGAGGATAATGTTTGCTGTGGGTTTGTCATATATAGCTTTTATTATGTTGAGGTATGTTCCTTCTATTCCTGCTTTCTGGAGAGTTTTTATCATAAATGGATGTTGAACTTTGTCAAAGGCTTTCTCTGCATCTATTGAGATAATCATATGGTTTTTATTTTTCAATTTGTTAATGTGGTGTATTACATTGATTGATTTGTGGATATTGAAGAATCCTTGCATTCCTGGGATAAAGCCCACTTGGTCATGGTGTATGATCTTTTTAATGTGTTGTTGGATTCTGATTGCTAGAATTTTGTTAAGGATTTTTGCATCTATGTTCATCAGTGATATTGGCCTGTACTTTTCTTTTTTTGTGGCATCTTTGTCAGGTTTTGGTATTAGGGTGATGGTGGCCTCATAGAATGAGTTTGGAAGTTTGCCTTCCTCTGCAATTTTCTGGAACAGTTTGAGTAGGATAGGTGTTAGCTTTTCTCTGAATTTTTGGTAGAATTCAGCTGTGAAGCCATCTGGGCCTGGGCTTTTGTTTGCTGGAAGATTTCTGATTACAGTTTCAATTTCCGTGCTTGTGATGGGTCTGTTAAGATTTTCTATTTCTTCCTGATCCAGTTTTGGAAAGTTGTACTTTTCTAAGAATTTGTCCATTTCTTCCACGTTGTCCATTTTATTGCCATATAATTGCTGATAGTAGTCTCTTATGATCCTTTGTATTTCTGTGTTGTCTGTTGTGATCTCTTCATTTTCATTTCTAATTTTATTGATTTGATTTTTCTCCCTTCGTTTCTTGATGAGTCTCGCTAATGGTTTGTCAATTTTATTTACCCTTTCAAAGAACCAGCTTTTGGCTTTGTTGATTTTTTGCTATGGTCTCTTTTGTTTCTTTTGCATTTATTTCTGCCCTAATTTTTAAGATTTCTTTCCTTCTACTAACCTTGGGGTGCTTCATTTCTTCCTTTTCCAGTTGCTTTAGGTGTAGAGTTAGGTTATTTATTTGGCTTTTTTCTTGTTTCTTGAGGTATGCCTGTATTGCTATGAACTTTCCCCTTAGGACTGCTTTTACAGTGTCCCACAGGTTTTGGGTTGTTGTGTTTTCATTTTCATTCGTTTCTATGCAGATTTTGATTTCTTTTTTGATTTCTTCTGTGATTTGTTGGTTATTCAGGAGCATGTTGTTCAGCCTCCATATGTTGGAATTTTTAATAGTTTTTCTCCTGTTATTGAGATCTAATCTTACTGCATTGTGGTCAGAAAAGATGCTTGGAATGATTTCAATTTTTCTGAACTTACCAAGGCTAGATTTATGGCCCAGGATGTGGTCTATCCTGGAGAAGGTTCCGTGTGCGCTTGAGAAAAAGGTGAAATTCATTGTTTTGGGATGAAATGTCTTATAGATATCAACTAGGTCTAACTGATCTATTGTATCGTTTAAAGTTTGTGTTTCCTTGTTAATTTTCTGTTTAGTTGATCTATCCATTGGTGTGAGTGGAGTATTAAAGTCTCCCACTATTATTGTGTTACTGTTGATTTCTCCTTTCATACTTGTTAGTATTTGTCTTACATATTGAGGTGCTCCTATGTTGGGTGCATATATATTTATAATTGTTATATCTTCTTCTTGGATTGATCCTTTGATCATTATGTAGTGACCTTCTTTGTCTCTTTTCACAGCCTTTGTTTTAAAGTCTATTTTATCTGATATGAGTATTGCTACTCCTGCTTTCTTTTGGTCCCTATTTGCATGGAAAATCTTTTTCCAGCCCTTCACTTTCAGTCTGTATGTGTCCCCTGTTTTGAGGTGGGTCTCTTGTAGACAACATATGTAGAGGTCTTGTTTTTGTATCCATTCGGCCAGTCTCTGTCTTTTGGTTGGGGCATTCACCCCATTTACATTTAAGGTAATTATTGATAAGTATGATCCCGTTGCCATTTACTTTATTGTTTTGGGTTCGAATTTATATACCCTTTTTGTGTTTCCTGTTAGAGAATGTCCTTTAGTATTTGTTGGAGAGCTGGTTTGGTGGTGCTGAATTCTCTTAGCTTTTGCTTGTCTGTAAAGGTTTTGATTCCTCCTTCATATTTGAATGAGATCCTTGCTGGGTACAATAATCTGGGCTGTAGGTTCTTTTCTTTCATCACTTTAAGTATGTCTTGCCATTCCCTCCTGGCTTGGAGAGTTTCTATTGAAAGATCAGCTGTTATCCTTATGGGAATTCCCTTGTGTGTTATTTGTTGTTCTTCCCTTACTGCTTTTAATATTTGTTCTTTGTGTTTGATCTTTGTTAATTTGATTAATATGTGTCTTGGGGTGTTTCGCCTTGGGTTTATCCTGTTTGGGACTCTCTGGGTTTCTTGGACTTGAGTGATTATTTCCTTCCCCATTTTAGGAAAGTTTTCAACTATTATCTCCTCTAGTATTTTCTCATGGTCTTTCTTTTTGTCTTCTTCTTCTGGGACTCCTATGATTCGAATGTTGTAACGTTTAATATTGTCCTGGAGGTCTCTGAGATTGTCCTCATTTCTTTTAATTCGTTTTCCTTTTTTCTCCTCTGATTCATTTATTTCTACCATTCTATCTTCTAATTCACTAATTCTATCTTCTGCCTCTGTTATTCTACTACTTGTTGCCTCCAGAGTGTTTTGGATCTCATTTATTGTATTATTCATTATATATTGACTCTTTTTTATTTCTTCTAGGTCCTTGTTAAACCTTTCTTGCATCTTCTCAATGCTTTTCTCCAGGTTATTTATCTGTGATTCCATTTTGATTTCCAGATTTTGGATTAATTTCACTATCATTATTCGGAATTCTTTATCAGGTAGATTCGCTATTTCTTCCTCTTTTGTTTGGTTTGGTGGGCATTTATCCTGTTCCTTTACCTGCTGGGTATTATTCTGTCTCTTCATCTTGTGTAAATTGCTGAGTTTGGGGTGTCCTTACTGTATTCTGGCAGTCCGTGGAGTTCTCTTTATTGTGGCGTTTCCTCACTATATGTGGGTTTGTACAGGTGGCTTGTCAAAGTTTCTTGGTTAGAGAAGCTTGTGTCGGTGTTCTGGTGGATGGAGCTGGATTTCTTCTCTTTGGAGTGCAATGGAGTGTCTAGTAATGAGTTATGAGATGTCTATGATTTGGGGGTCACTTTGGGTAGCCTGTATATTGGAGCTCAGGGCTGTGTTCCTGTGTTTCTGAGAATTTGCTTGGTATGTCTTGCCATGGAACTTGTTGGCCTTTGTGTGATGCTTGGTTTCAGTGTAGGTATGGAGGCATTTGATGAGCCCCTGTCAATTAATGTTCCGTGGGATCAGGGTTTGGACTTAAGCCTCCTGCTTCCAGTTATCAGTCTTATTTTTACAGTAGTCTCAAAAACTTCTCCTTCTATACTGCACTCTACAACTGGACCACTCAGAGATGTTCACGGAGCTATACAGAGAAGAAAAGAGGGAGGAAGGAGACAGAGGTGGTCAGGAGGATAAAAGGAGGGAATGAAAAGGAGAGAAACAAATCCAGTCAGTAATCAGTTCCCTAAGTGTTTTCCTTTATTTGGAACACTCAGAAATTCACAGAGTTGGATAGAGTAGAGAGGGGTTAGGGAGGAGACACAGGCGAACTGGTGGAGAAAAAGGAGAGTCCAGAGGTGGAGAGAACTGTCAAGCCAGTAATCTCACTCCCTAGTAAAAAGTGGGTGCTGAAGATTAGGTTCTTAAAGGTACAGAATTGGTAACAAATACCTAAAAGCAAAAATTACAAATCTAGAGTAGAGTTTGGAGATTCAAAAATAGAGTGTTAAAGAAAAGAAGAAGGAAAAGAAAGAAAAAGAAAAAGGAAAAAAAAAAAAGCAGTCACAAAAGTTATGAAGAAAATATAGGTACAAAATGATAACCAATTTTAAAAAGCAAAAGTTAAAAATGTAGAGTAGAGTTTGGAGTTTCAAAAATACAATGTTAAAGACAAGAAAAAAGGAAAGAAAAAAAGAAAAGACAAAAAGAAAAAAGAAAAAAAAAAGGGTCGCCAAAGTTATAAAAAATATATGTGAAGTGTTTTTTTTTTCCCTTTAAAAGGGAGGCTCTTTTATTTATTTATTTATTTTTATTTATTATTATTTTTTTTACAAAGTAATAATAGGTTCTAAAAGTGGAAATTAAAGGAGTACTTGAGGATAAAAACAAAAAAAATTTTTTTAATTTGTTTTTTTTTAATAAAAAATATATTAAAAAAAAAAGAAAGAAATAATGATGGCAAAAATAGTAACAATATATATAAGACTTTCTCTGTTATTGTTGTGGGTATTGTGGGTTCAGTTCATTTTTGGCTAGTTCCTTGTTCCGGCTTAAATTTCTCAAGATCTATAGGCCCCTTTCTCTGTAGTTGGTACTAACCACGGGGTTTTAGTTTATTGTCTGTTGCTTCCACGGCGGTTCCCTCTGTTATAGCTTCTTCTGTTTGCTGGTCTCTTCAGTGTCTGATTTCCACCCTGATACAAGGGGGGCGGTGGTGGACACCCTTTTTTTTTTTTTTTTTTAGGCTCACTTGTTCAGTCACCCTGCGGGGAGGGAGGGACGCTGCAAATAAATACCACTGGCGTGTGCTCCCAGTGGCTCAGCCACACTGGGTCTGCCCCCGCTCACGGCACGAGTAGCCTCCCTGCCCACTCTGCTTAGGCTCTCTGTTTCCCCGCCAGAACCATCCGCGACCGGCCCTGGGCTGCTTGCCCCTCCCAGGTCTAAGCCACTCAAGTTCAGGCACTCGAGTGGTCCTCAGAGGCCCAGGCTCGGTTGGGCCTGCGTTTTGTGCCCTTTGCAGAATCCAGCAGCGCAGGTAATGAGGTGTTTAGCAAGCTCGGCTTCTGCGACTTATTGCCTCCCCGCCACTCGGTTTTCTAAGTGTACTGCTGGCGCACTTTCTTAGGCGGATGTTAGCCGACCAGAGCCCTAAGAAGTCTTAGTTAGCAAAGAAGCCTGCATACAGTTTTGTGGATAATGTCTCTCTGGGGCTGCGATTGCCTCCCTCCGGCTCTGGCTGCCTGTCACCGGAGGGGAATGGATTGCAGCCAGCTATCTCTGTACATGGTCTTTCCTGTGGTCATGTATGGATGTGAGAGCTGGACTGTGAAGAAGGCTGAGCGCCGTGATGCTTTTGAACTGTGGTGTTGGAGAAGACTCTTGAGGTCCCTTGACTGCGGTCCACCAGTCCTTCTGGGATCATCCTGAATTTCGGGGATCGCTGCTCAGTTGCCACCTCTCGGGTTGCTCGGAGACTCTGATGCTGGGAGGGATGGGGCAGGAGGAGGGGGACGACGAGGATGAGATGGCTGGATGGCATCACTGACTCGATGGATGCGGTCTGGTGACCTCCGGGAGCTGGTGATGGACAGGGAGGCCTGGCGTGCTGCGGTTCATGGGGTCGCAGGTCGGACACGACTGAGCGCTGATCTGATCTGATCTCTGTACAGTCCTTTGTTCTGTGCGCGGGCCTGGCGGTGTCTTGGGTTAGGGCTGGCTTTTCGTGTGGTAGGTATCCCACAGTCTGGTTTGCCAGCACAAATTATTCTGCTCAGGTAGCGCTCGGGATATTCAGGCCAATGCAGCCCGCGAAGAAGCAGCCCACGGTGCCTACCTGCCCAGCAGCCCGCAAAGCAGCCCGCGAAGAGGTTCTCAAAGAAGCGGCTGACGGCGCCTCCCTGCCTAGCCCTCGCTTGCTAATGGCGGATGCGGGCGTTTGTGCTGTTTCTCCGCTGGGGAAGTTATCGTGGGGCTCGTAGTCTGTGGGTTTTAATTGTTTATTTATTTTCCTCCCTGTTATGATGGCTTCTGTGCTTCCCAGGTTCGGCACAGACTCAGCAGTGAGAGTGTTTCCTGGTGTTTGGAAACTTCTCTTTTTTTAAGACTCCCTTCCCCGGACAGAGGTCCATCCCTCCCTCTTTGTCTCTTTTTGGTCTTTTATATTTTTTCCTACCTCCTTTAGAAGGCAATGAGTTGCTTTTCTGGGTGTCTGATGTCCTCTGCCGGCATTCTGAAGTTGTTTTGTGGAATTTACTCGGCGTTTAGATGTTCTTTTGATGAATTTGTGGAGGAGAAAGTGTTTTCCAGGTCCTATTCCTCCGCCATCTTAGCTCCTCCCCATAGGCAGCATTCTTAACTGGAAGCAAAGGCAAGAGAACACAAAGATTAGGCAAAACAGATCTGATACGGAGTCAGATTTGTTCTTCCCTATTACAAGGGGACCATGCTGGCACCGGGACACAGCAGTAGATAAGCACAGTCCCGGCCCTCGTGACGCCTCTGTTTAATGAGGAGACAGACATCAAACACGCTCCACATTCTAGAGGGTGCTGGTAACGTGAGACCAGTCCTCTGAAGACAAAATCAAGGACTGAACTGACGGGGTGGAGCGTCTAGAACAGCTGAGAGGACTGGGAAGACCTCTTTGTGGGACCCACTTGCCATCTAAAGAGATGGCCAAGGAAGGAGAGGAGGGGAGCAAGGAGAGGGGAGAGAGGAGCGGGGGAGGAGTGGAAGGAAAGGGCCAAGACCAGAAAAGGCTTGGAGCCTGAGGAACTGAAGTGAATTCATGGCTGCTGAAGTGTAGCATAGCAGGAGTTTAAACCAAGGGATCCTGGCCAAAGTAAGAAGTGTGGTTCACACAGAAAATGGGCTGCTCTTCTGTCTCCCTGTCACCAGGCTGCAGAAACTCTTCCGTGTGCCCATTCGGCAGAGAGACAAAGCCGTGAGGTCACCTCTCCCTCCCTCCCATTCCACCACTGGCCGTCTCCAAAACCTCGCGGAGAGTCGGACGAGCGGGCCGCACTGTGGGACAGCTCCGAGGGGTGTCTGGCTTCCACTGTATGTCGTGAGGGACCAAAAGCTTTAGATCAGTGCCTTCCAGGAGTGTCCAACAGCAATAGCCACCTACATAATTTCCTAGTCGTGATTTTAAAAGGAGAAACAGGTAAAATCACTGCTATTAAAACATTTTATTAAACCCCATACCTCTAAAATATTATCATTTGAACATGCAATTAATATACAAATTATGAATGAGATAGGGAACATTCTTCGTTTTCTTTCATGCTAAGTGTTCAAAAGCCTGGTAAACATTTCATACTTACATGCCAGTGCAATTAGGACGAGCCGCATCTCCAGTGGTCCATAGCCACATGTGGCCCATGACCACTGCCCTGGACAGTGCAGCTCCAGACACTGCAATTTTGAAACCACAACTCCCAGGAGAGACTGAGCCACCGGCACAGGCTTCTGCCACCTGCCAGAGAAGCTTTAGAAGAATCCTCAGGACATGCAGTCAGGCCAAGTTGTGAGCTTGGCCTGGAGTGAAGCCTTGACCTTCACGTCTGGCGATGCACCCATCAAACACCATCCTCAGGACCTTGAATCTGCCCTCATTCATCTTGCCGACATTTTTTTCTCCCCAAAGAACTGAGTGTAACTGGTCTTTTCTTAAGTTTCCAAGTGTATTATCACCTGCAGATGCTGAAAGAGGACATCAAAGCCAGTGTGGTGCAGAAGAAACAACACTGCACAGGGCGTCAGAGAAGAGAGAATCCTGTTCCTGCTCATCTTTCGCCAGACCTGCGGCCCAAAGAGAGCCACGAGTCAGTGCAGGGTGCTAAGCGAGCGCTCGGAGTCCAAAGTCAGACTGCAGCCCTGGGTCCTGAGCTGTGCCCTTTTCTGGGCCTTTGCATCCTTCTCTGTAAAATGGGAACAGAACCTGCTCTTTGCATGCAGACAAGGTAACCACCACAAAGCACTCAGCGCAGGGTGCACATTAATAATGAGGAGGATGATGATGATGTCTCACCTGTTATGATCTCTGCACCTCTGCTTCCTTGGTTGGAAAGTGGGGATAAGCGTGCCTCATGAACCTGCTTTCTGGGGTTCTGTGAGGCCTACAAGAGACAGTGTGAAAGCACTTTATGAAAATAGAAAGCCCTTTATCAAGTCCAAAAATGACTCCTCAGTTTCACAGCCTATCCGGTGGTTTGACTGTAAACAGCCCTTACAAATTCATAATCGGGAAGGGGAGTCTGTGCTGTACCCGCAGCTCCATGACTGGGCAAGGCCTAAATGCCCAGCTTCAACACTCTTTTCCTGGGTAAACTCTGACTTCAGCTCTGTTTTATCATCTATATGATGGGCTGAGTACACACAGCTCTCAGGTCAATGGGCTGAGCATCAAATGAGCTCCTGACTATGATGTGCCTGGCAGAGGGCCTGCCTGACTCAAGAGCCCCAGAGGAGACCTTGCTGCCCACACATGCCTCAGCCAGGCTGGGGCCAGCAGTTCACGTGACAACCACAAAGTGGAGCCCCAAGGCTTTCGTTTAGGAAATGATTCACCAACCTCCCCAGGAGGTGTTAATGGTAAAGAATCCGCTTGCCAATGCAGGAGACCCAGGTTCGACCCCTGGATCAGGAAGATCCCTTAGAGTAGGAAATGGCGTCTCATTCCTGTATTCTTGCCTGGAAAATTTCAATAGGAGCCTGGTGGGCTACAGTCCATGGGGCTGCAAAGAGCTGGACATGACTGAGCCATCGAGCACACAATTCACCAACCCGCTCCTCCCCACCCCATCAACAACCTCTCCATTTTCCATTCCCCCCTCACCTGCTGTTCTCTCAAGGCCAGGAAGAAAGCCCTTTAGGAAGGAGTGATGGTTCTCCACTCTGAGTCTGCCCAGAGGTGCCACTTTGGGTTTGGTAATCTGCAGAGAAACAGTCAAGACACTGCATGTATGTAAATTTCTGACCTGGGGTGGACTTCCTGTCTACTACCCCTCAACATACCAGCTGAATGCCTGCAGTTACTCTAACCTCTGTGGATTTCAGTTCCAGCCCTGAAAGGGAATTCCTGTGGAAGAGCTTTGTAAACCGAGGCCTGAGCTGCACATGCAGTCATGGCCATTCTTCTCATTGTCCCCATTCTGTGGGTTCCACCATATTGGATTCCCTAATACAAGAGGGGAAGCTCCCCTGTTGGCTGCCTGAATGTTAAGTTCTCACCTGAACATCAAAGCTGCTCAGACAGGGTCACTCCAAAATAACAAAAAGACTAGCCCCAGATCAGATCAGATCAGATCAGATCAGTTACTCAGTCGTGTCCGACTCTTTGCGACCCCATGAATTGCAGCACGCCAGGCCTCCCTGTCCATCACCAACTCCCGGAGTTCACTCAGACTCACATCCATCGAGTCAGTGATGCCATCCAGCCATCTCATCCTCTGTCGTCCCCTTCTCCTCTTGCCCCCAATCCCTCCCAGCATCAGAGTCTTCTCCAATGAGTCAGCTCTTCGCATGAGGTGGCCAAAGTACTGGAGTTTCAGCTTTAGCATCATTCCTTCCAAAGAAATCCCAGGGCTGATCTCCTTCAGAATGGACTGGTTGGATCTCCTTGCAGTCCAAGGGACTCTCAAGAGTCTTCTCCAACACCACAGTTCAAAAGCATCAATTCTTCAGTGCTCAGTCTTCTTCACAGTCCAGCTCTCACATCCATACATGACCACAGGAAAAACCATAGCCTTGACTAGGCAAATCTTTGTTGGCAAAGTAATGTCTCTGCTTTTGAATATGCTATCTAGGTTGGTCATAACTTTCCTTCCAAGGAGTAAGCGTCTTTTAATTTCATGGCTGCAGTCACCATCTGTAGTGATTTTGGAGCCCAGAAAGATAAAGTCTGACACTGTTTCCATTGTTTCCCCATCTATTTCCCACGAGGTGATGGGACCAGATGCCATGATCTTCATTTTCTGAATGTTGAGCTTTAAGCCAACTTTTTCACTCTCCTTTTTCACCTTCATCAAGAGGCTTTTGAGTTCCTCTTCACTTTCTGCCATAAGGGTGGTGTCATCTGCATATCTGAGGTTATTGATATTTCTCCCAGCAATCTTGATTCCAACTTGTGTTTTTTCCAGTCCAGCGTTTCTCATGATGTACTCTGCATATAAGTTAAATAAACAGGGTGACAACATACAGCCTTGACGTACTCCTTTTCCTATTTGGAACCAGTCTGTTGTTCCATGTCCAGTTCTAACTGTTGCTTCCTGACCTACATACACATTTCTCAAGAGGCAGATCAGGTGCTCTGGTATTCCCATCTCTTTCAGAATTTTCCACAGTTTATTGTGATCCACACAAAGGCTTTGGCATAGTCAAGAAAGCAGAAATAGATGTTTTTCTGGAACTCTCTTGCTTTTTCCATGATCCAGTGGATGTTGGCAATTTGATCTCTGGTTCCTCTGCCTTTTCTAAAACCAGCTTGAACAACAGGAAGTTCACGGTTCACATATTGCTGAAGCCTGCTTCCCACATATACCTCTGGACCAATGTTGGTGATTGTTGTCCCGTTACCAGGGACAACTCTAGCCCATTTCCATACTCCCAAGTCCCAGGTAAAATTTATTAGATTCCAAATCATGGAATTCCCCTGCTTCTTCGCAGCAGCCAATCCAGAACTGGCTCTGTCTCCTGGATCCCTGCACAGACTCAACCAGCCCAGGCCCGGATCCTGTAAGTCCCTCCCAACCCACTCTCACTCAAGAATCCTTATCAAGGGAGCAGCTGGGATGGAACAGGATGACAGGCAGTGAAGAGAGGATTGCCAGTTTTAAGGGGATAGGCATTAGTGTTCAAAGTCCCAGAGACCCCAAGAGAAGGTGGCACATTGAGTGACCCCCCAGTATGTGAGGCCCATCATCCACTCTCTTGACTCTATACAACTTGGTCCTTCTGGCCTGTCCTCCCGGCCTGTCCTCCCAGGGGAAAGCTTCCACCAGAACCTCTTAGAAAGAGAATGTTCCTTCCTCCATGAGTCCCCTGAATGCTGATTTTTTATTACCCTGTTTGGGACCTTCTTGCTTTGAATAGTCATTCTTCATTTCCTGAGGGCCCACAATGTTCCAAGCACCATATGACATGCTTTAGATATGTCATTGCTAATCCTCACACTATCTTTGACTTATGGGTAATTAGCCTAATTTTTCACAATAAGGAAACTCAGGCTCAGAGAAATAACTTTACCAAGGTCAGACAGCTTGAGTGGCAGGGTCAGGATCTGAACTAGGACAGTGTAACTCCCATCACTGTGGGTCTGCAAGCTCTTTACCAAACTGTAACTTAAGGGCTTGCCAGTTTCACCTGTACATACCACTCCCTCCCAAGAATGCAGCTACTACAGATTTCTTTGGTTATCAAAGCCATGCTCTTTGAGTAAAACTGAGAGGTATCCCACAGCCAGAGATTGCCTGATGGGCTGGGCTGTGTGTGCTGACTGGCTGTCCAGCTTGAAGCTCTGGGCCTCGGGGAGTGCTGGGGAGTGGTGGAGACACCAGGAGGGGGAAGACAGCACTAGGTGGACAGAGACAAGAAGACCACTCCCCTGTCCTCCGGAAAATGACTGATCACTCAGTGTTCCCAGAGTGGTCTCTTTGCAACCTTGAAGTGTGGAAGGCAAACCCAGACCAAGACCATGGAGAGATCAGGTAGTGACCCCACCCTGTCCACGTTTATGTTACAAACAGCCAGCCCTGTGCACAGGGTATGGCATGCAAGATGTGGCTTAATAAGTAACCGAGGGACTCTCTGGTGGTCCAGTGGTTAAGAATTTGCCTCCCAAAGCAGAGGACACAGGTTTGATCCCTGGTCCAGGAAGATCCCACGTGCCGCGGAACAGCAAAGCCCGTGCACCACAGCTAGTGAAGCCTCTGAGCCCTAGAGCCTGTGCTCCAAAACTAGAGAGCAGCCTGAGTCCAGCAACAAAAACCCAACACTGTGCAAAAAAAAAAAAAAAACAAAACCTTAATTAATAAATAAAGACCTAATAAATCAGTGCACAAACAAGTGAGTCAGGCTGGTACAAAAACTACAATAGCGGTGGTTACCAAACACTAGTTAAGAATTAGCCTGCAAATGAAAACTCATTTTGGAATAAAGGGACGCTTGTGCTTCAATTTGCAAATGAACCTGTAGAACTTCTGCCTGATTCTGCTGAGGTTTAGAAATATTTCAACCCAAAGGAGACTCCTAGAGAATGACAGACACGTTTTCTTTTTGCTTAAAATTTTTTTCCCAATATTTATTTCCAGCTTTATTGGATGTAACTGACATATAATATTACACAAGTTTAAGTGTTAATGTGTAAGTTACTCTTACTATGTGATGATTTGATGCATGTATAGACTGTAAAATATTTACCACAATAACGTTAGCTGAAGCTTCCTTTACCCTGTTCCTGAGCCTAAGTTTATACTGCTCCCCACATGAAAGTGAAAAAAAAAGTGAAAGTGTTAGTCACTCAGTCATGTTCAACTCTTTGTGACCCCATAGACTGTAGCCTCTGTCCATGGGATTCTCCAGGCAAGAATACTGGAGTGGGCTGCCGTTCCCTTCTTGGGGATCTTCCCAACTCAGGGTAGACCTCAGTCTCTGGCATTACAGGCAGATTCTTTACCATCTGAGTCACCAGGGAAGCCCACACCCCACATGAAAGGCCAATAAATTGAGAGATGAGGTGTGGAGACAAGGAATAATGGCTTGATTTGGAAAGCCAGCAGACCAAGAAGATGGGTGACCAGTGTCCCAAAGAACCTTCTTACCTGAGTGAGAACTCAAGAGTCCTTTTATACTAAAAGCAGATGGAGTGTGGCTGGTTATTGCAGACTTCTTGGTGCTGGCCAGACCCTGTAAGGGAAGTGATAATCCTTTGTTCTTCCAGCTGGCCAGATAGGTCTTGTCACAATGTTCCTCCAAGACAACTGTTATTCTCTGTCCTGCATCTTTTTATCTCTGTATGAATGGAAAAGTGTTACACCTTTAAAGGTCAAGCCTGAGAGGCAGAGCCTTGAGAACGGGCTACTATATATATTTCTGGCTGTAGGCATGGTTCTTTTACAAGGTGCTGCTGCTGCTGCTAAGTCGCTTCAGTCGTGTCTGACTCCGTGCGACCCCATAGGCGGAAGCCCACCAGGCTCCCCCATCCCTGGGATTCTCCATGCAAGAACACTGGAGTGGGTTGCCATTTCCTTCTCCAATGCATGAAAGTGAAAAGCGAAAGTGAAGTCGCTCAGTCGTGTCCGACCCTCAGCGACCCCACGGACTGGAGCCCACCAGGCTCCTCCGTCCATGGGATTTTCCAGGCAAAAGTACTGGGGTGGGGTGCCATTGCCTGAGCCAGCAGAACTAAGCGCAGCAAACAGTACAGCGCTGAGAGCTAGAGGGCTAGGTCCAGTATGGCGCCAGGCGTGTTCCCTGTTCCAGCTCGCCTCTGTCAGTGTCCATTCCACAATCCTGCAGGAGAAGGGGTGAGCATCATTCTGGCTACCTCCTACCAAGCAGGTATGAAGACGGGGTGGTCGTGTCATGCAAATGGTCAACTTGGGGCTGGAAGTATTCCCGAGTCCCAGGCTGGGCATGAACAGTTTGAATCGTGGGGATGTGGATACCCTTTTCATAGCCCGGTCACAACACTTAGACAAGCCCTTGAACATACACACAAACTTGGAATAAGGCTGCTCATGATGCTCTGCCTATGATCTTTATATCTTCAAAAAAAGAGGGTTATTTTCCCCCCTTTTGCCACCCTTGAGATAGCTTTATTAAAGCATTTCCTTGCCAACAAGTGGCTGTCACCAGTGCAGTGAAACCAAAGAGAAGAGCAAGAGTTATCAATTATCTGGCAAGAGGCTTGATTCCAAACAGCAACTTAATGTTGCCTGACGTCTCACAAGGCCAAGCCTGCTTTTCTTAATCCCGTCCAGTCTCTGGAGGAGTGAGTTCTACTCAGGTGTGGGGAATCCATGGCCTTATCCTGACTGATTTATCAGAGGAGTAAGTGTTCTGCAGCACCTTGTATGGTCCTGTCCACTTAGCAGCAAGTCGATGCCCAGGCCCTTGTTCTCTCCAGGTTTCAAGGAGGACTCGATCCCCAGGCTTGAGGGGGTGCCGTACCATCTTAGTTGGGTAGGTTGATGTATTGGAAGCAAACTCACGAACAGAAGTTCATACAGTACCCAAATCTTAACACAGTTGGTGACTGCTAGGTCCTTTAAGACCTCTACAGATTCTCCTGCCCAGGGAGACACCTAGAACAGCCTACCACACAATATTCCTGAGGGCTTACTTCTGGGAGCCACTCTAATCCATCGCAGGGCAACTGGCAAGGCCTTAGTCCAAGTTAGTCTCCTGACTTATTTCAGCAGCAGTCACTTTCAATATATGATTCATTTTCTCAGTTGTTCCTGTTGATTGTAGTCTTCAGGATGAATACAGTTGCCAACAATACGCAATGCTTTTAGATCCCTGGTGGGTTATACTGGAGACAGAGCAGGCTAATCGTCACTTTGAAGGGTGTAGGCAATCCAACTTGGATAAAGAGTTCCTTAAGGAGAGTTTTCTTGAAGAGATCCCTAGTCTTTCCCATTCTGTTGTTTTCCTCTATTTCTTTGCATTGATCGCTGAAGAAGGCTTTCTTATCTCTTCTTCCTATTCTTTGGAACTCTGCATTCAGATGCTTATATCTTTCCTTTTCTCCTTTGCTTTTTGCTTCTCTTCTTTTCACAGCTATTTGTAAGGGCTCCCCAGACAGCCATTTTGCTTTTTTGCATTTCTTTTCCATGCGGATTGTCTTGATCCCTGTCTCCTGTACAATGTCACGAACCTCATTCCATAGTTCATCAGGCACTCTATCTATCAGATCTAGGCCCTTAAATCTATTTCTCATTTCCACTGTATAATCATAAGGGATTTGATTTAGGTCATACATGAATGGTCTAGTGGGTTTCCCTACTTTCTTCAATTTCAGTCTGAATCTGGCAATAAGGAGTTCATGGTCTGAGCCACAGTCAGCTCGTGGTCTTGTTTTTGCTGACTGTATAGAGCTTCTCCATCTTTGGCTGCAAAGAATATAATCGATCTGATTTCGGTGTTGACCATCTGGTGATGTCCATGTGTAGAGTCTTCTCTTGTGTTGTTGGAAGAGGGTGTTTGTTATGACTAGTGCATTTTCTTGGCGAAACTCTATTAGTCTTTGCCCTGCTTCATTCCGTATTCCAAGGCCAAATTTGCCTGTTACTCCAGGTGTTTCTTGACTTCCTACTTTTGCATTCCAGTCCCCTATAATGAAAAGGACATCTTTTTTGGGTGTTAGTTCTAAAAGGTCTTGTAGGTCTTCATAGAACTGTTCAACTTCAGCTTCTTCAGTGCTACTGGTTGGGGCATAGACTTGAATTACTGTGACATTGAATGGTTTGCCTTGGAAACAAAGAGAGATCATTCTGTCATTTTTGAGATCGCATCCAACTACTGCAGTTCGGACTCTTTTGTTGACCATGATGGTGACTCCATTTCTTCTGAGGGATTCCTGCCCGCAGTAGTAGATATAATGGTCATCTGAGTTAAACTCACCCATTCCAGTCCATTT
Source organism: Tragelaphus eurycerus (assembly GCA_935064755.1). NCBI lineage: Eukaryota > Metazoa > Chordata > Mammalia > Artiodactyla > Bovidae > Tragelaphus > Tragelaphus eurycerus. Next base: position 27,805,350 of record CAKXYN010000001.1, on the reverse strand, counting down.
GAGTTCGCTGATTCCTAGAATGTCGACATTCACTCTGGCCATCTCTTGTTTGACCACTTCCAATTTGCCTTGATTCATGGACCTGACATTCCAGGTTCCTATGCAATATTGCTCTTTACAGCATTGGACCTTGCTTCTATCACCAGACACATCCACAGCTGGGTATTCTTTTTGCTTTGGCTCCATCCCTTCATTCTTTCTGGAGTTATTTCTCCACTGATCTCCAGTAGCATATTGGGCTCCTTCTGCCCTGGGGAGTTTCTCTTTCAGTATCCTATCATTTTGCCTTTTCATGCTGTTCATGGGGTTCTCAAGGAAAGAATACTAAAGTGGTTTGCCATTCCTTTCTCCAGCGGACCACATCCTGTCAGATCTTTCCACCATGACCTCGATAAAGGATAGAAATGATATGGACCTAACAGAAGCAGAAGATATGAGGAAGAGGTGGCAAGAATACACAGAAGAACTGTACAAAAAAGAGCTTCACGACCCAGATAATCATGATGGTGTGATCACTCACCTAGAGCCAGACATCCTGGAATGTGAAGTCAAGTGGGCCTTAGAAAGCATCACTACGAACAAAGCTAGTGGAGGTGATGGAATTCCAGTTGAGCTATTCCAAATCCTGAAAGATGATGCTTTAAAATGCTGCACTCAATATGCCAGCAAATTTGGAAAACTCAGCAGTGGCCACAGGACTGGAAAATGTCAGTTTTCATTCCAACCCCAAAGAAAGGCAATGCCAAAGAATGCTCAAACTATCGCACAATTGCACTCATCTCACACACTAGTAAAGTAATGCTCAAAATTCTCCAAGCCAGGCTTCAGCAATATGTGAACCATGAACTTCCTGATGTTCAAGCTGGTTTTAGAAAAGGCAGAGGAACCAGAGATCAAATTGCCAACATCCACTGGATCATGGAAAAAGCAAGAGAGTTCCAGAAAAACATCTATTTCTGCTTTCTTGACTATGCCAAAGCCTTTGACTGTGTGGATCACAATAAACTGTGGAAAATTCTGAAAGAGATGGGAATACCAGACCACCTGATTTGCCTCTTGAGAAATGTGTATGCAGGTCAGGAAACAACAGTTAGAACTGGACATGGAACAACAGACTGGTTCCAAATAGGAAAAGGAGTATGTCAAGGCTGTATATTGTCACCCTGTTTATTTAACTTATATGCAGAGTACATCATGAGAAAGGCTGGACTGGAATAAACACAAGCTGGAATCAAGATTGCTGGGAGAAATATCAATAACCTCAGATATGCAGATGACACAACCCTTATGGCAGAAAGTGAAGAGGAACTCAAAAGCCTCTTGATGAAAGTGAAAGAGGAGAGTGAAAAAGTTGGCTTAAAGCTCAACATTCAGAAAACGAAGATCATGGCATCTGGTCCCATCACTGCATGGGAAATAGATGGGGAAACAGTGGAAACAGTGTCAGACTTTATTTTGGTGGGCTCCAAAATCACTGCAGATGGTGACTGCAGGCATGAAATTAAAAGACGCTTACTCCTTGGAAGGAAAGTTATGACCAACCTAGATCACATATTCAAAAGCAGAGACATCACTTTGCCAACAAAGGTTCATCTAGTCAAGGCTATGGTCTTTCCTGTGGTCATGTATGGATGTGACAGCTGGACTGTGAAGAAGGCTGAGCGCTGAAGAATTGATGCTTTTGAACTGTGGTGTTGGAGAAGACTCTTGAGAGTCCCTTGGACTGCAAGGAGATCGAACCAGTCCATTCTGAAGGAGATCAGCCCTGGGATTTCTTTGGAAGGAATGATGCTAAAGCTGAAACTCCAGTACTTTGGCCACCTCATGCGAAGAGTTGACTCATTGGAAAAAACTCTGATGCTGGGAGGGATTGAGGGCAAGAGGAGAAGGGGATGACAGAGGATGAGATGGCTGGATGGCATCACTGACTCGATGGATGTGAGTCTGAGTGAACTCCAGGAGTTGGTGATGGACAGGGAGGCCTGGCGTGCTGCGATTCATGGGGTCGCAAAGAGTCGGACACGACTGAGCGACTGATCTGATCTGATCTGATCTGATCTGAAGGAGGGTTTTAACTACTTGATAGGTTTTCTCTGTCTGGGTGGAATAGGCTTCCACGCATTCTGAAAAGGTGTCCATAGGGAATTTCCTAGTGGTACAGTGGTTAGGACTCCATGCTTCTACTGTTGGGGACCTGGGTTCAATCCCTAGTCAGGGAACTAATATCCTGCCTGCTGTGTGTGGTGTGGCCAACAATCAGAAAAGAAAAAGTGTCCACAAACACTAACAAGTATCCGAAGTTTCCTGCAGCTTGAGGCATTTGAGTGAAGTCTATCTGCCAGTCCTCAGTGGGGCCAGCTCCTCTATATTGCGTTCCCACCTGGGGGTGTCTAGCAGCAGTATTTGGATTATTTTGGGCACACATTTCAGCCTGGCCAAAGGCAGGGAAAGGTGGCCTGAGACTGAGGCCAGGGAGAGACTGAGAAAGGAAACAGGGCAACGGACTTCCTCAAACACCAGCTGGTCACCCAGCCTGTGGTACTGCAGTCCCACCACAGCTGGTTCTGGATGAGGAGAAGGCGAGGTGGAAGCTGACAGAGTAACCCCACCCTACGGAGACCACGGGAGACCCAGGGGCGTGCTGGGCGCAGGCTGTGAGAACAGTGGGCAGCCAGGGAAGGCCTTGGGGAGGGCGGGGGTCGTGTCACTGACCACTCAATGAACATGTGTGCTGAAGGCCCACTGGAGCCAGAACCTGGTCAGATCCTGGGATAAAGACAGACCAGAAGAAGGCTTGGCCTAAAACATGACTTAGGCAAGTAAGGAAGTAGTGGGAAGGCAGTGCAACTGAGGTGACTGAGATTAAGTCAGAGAAGCAGCTGGCCAGGGCGGGGAGCAGAAGCACGGCCCAGACATCAGGGCCTGGCCAGGTACCACATCCCGCAGGAGCAGCCTGGGCCATTACTCTTCAGATACAGAGCTTGGGCTTGACTGCAGGGCACAGGGAACCACCAAGTGCCCTGAGGGAGGTGAGGGGAACCATAATTATTAAGCATCCACCAGGAGCCAGGCACTAAGTAGGTGCTTTCTGTATCAATGCCTCTCAGATTCATTGTGTTTATATCAAACTCCTAAAAATTTCATTAAAGTGCAGTCTCTATGTTTCATATCTTATAATAACCTATAATGGAAAAAAATCTGAAAAAGAATATATATGTGTATATATGGATGTATGCATAACTGAGGAGAAGGCAATGGCACCCCACTCCAGCACTCTTGCCTGGAAAATCCCATGAATGGAGGAGCCTGGTAGGCTGTTGTCTATGGGGTCGCTAAGAGTCGGACACGACTGAGTGACTTCCTTTTCACTTTTCACTTTCATTCATTGGAGAAGGAAATGGCAACCCACTCCAGTGTGCTTGCCTGGAGAAACCCAGGGACGGGGGAGCCTGGTGGGCTTCCGTCTCTGGGGTCACACAGAGTCGGACATGACTGAAGTGACTTAGCAGCAGCAGCGGCATGCATAACTGAATCACTTTGCTGTATACCTGAAACGCTGTAAGTCAAATACACTTTGATAGAAAAAAAAAAATTTTTTTTTGAAATAAAACAATGTAAGCATACCTTAGAAATATTGTGAGTTTGGTCCCAGACCATTATAATAAAGTAGATTCACAATAAAGTGAGTCACATGAAAAAAATACAAAAAATACAGATACCTAGAGATGACTTTTCTTTATTGCAAATAAAAGCTTAGAAGGCATCAAAAAAAAAAAAAAATGCAGAGTTTGATTCAAGAGGTCTGGGGTGGCGGCGCCCTGAGGTGCTGCATCTCTGAGAAGCTCCCAGCTGGGATCACGCTTTGAGAAGAAAAACTGTAGCTCATTTAATCTGCACCCCAGTGCTGTCCGGTGGGTATTATGGGCTCCCTTTTATTAGCAGGAAGACCGAGGCTCAGTTTCTGGGCCTCCTGAAGGCACATCGTTAAAGAGAGCTACTCTGTTCCCTGCCCACACCCCGTGACAGGGGTAACACAGCCTCCAAGTAAACACAGTCCCTCCTAGGCCCTCTGGGTCTGCCCCAGGCTCTTCCGAGTCTCTGATTTCAGACCCTCCCATTTCAGCTGGCCTCCAGCCTGGAGCTTCTGAGCCTGCAGCGGCATCTAAAGATAGTTTGTCTCACAGGAAACCAGATACTATTGGCTAACTTTGCAAACAAAGATGCCCTCAGAGGAGAGGGAGATACTCTCTGACAGACTGTGCGTGGGACAGGAAGGCTGACGGGCACATCGCCACCTCTCGAGGTTCCCTCCCCAGACCCAGCCCAGGTAGGAGCGGAGGGCTCGTTTCACACCTGTGGGCGCCCTGGGTGAGGCACTGTGGTCAGAGGTCAAAGTGGGCTAATGAGGCTGGTTTGCTTTACTTGCCAACAAGGGAGACTATTTTCCAGAGGATCTTACAGCCTAAATGTACTAGGGGGCTTGGTAGGGGAAGACAGTGACTAATTAGATCACTTATGATGTGCTCAACATGGTGAAATACGATTAGAAGTATTAGTAATTATGTTTCAGGGGCATGGAGAAATGCTCATTAAAAAAGCATCATTTAAAATTGCATCTGCAAGCTATTATATATAGGGTGGATAAAAATCAAGGTTCTACACTACAGCCAAGGGAACTATATTCAATATCCTATAATAAATCATAATGGAAAAGAATATATACATATATGAATCACTGTTCTATAGCAGAATTAACACATTATGAATCAACTACGATGAAAGAAAAAATTAAAAGGTAAGATTGTATATGGATGATATTGAGGAATTACTGTTAACTTTCTAAGGTAAGAAACAGCATCAAAGTTATTATTATCATCATCATTTTTTTTTTTTCTGGCCGTACTGCAAGCGTTGCGAGATCTTAGTTCCCTAACCAGGGATTCAACACAGCCAGGGCAATACAGTCGCGGAGTCCCAGCAACTAGGACCACCGGGGAACTCCCATTATTATTATTATTATTATTATTATTGTTAATTTCCACGTCTGTTTTATGCTCCTTCTCTATGTATTCCTAGAAAGACTTTTTTTTAAATAGGAGCAATAAGAATCCACTGTAGAGTCTGAAGCATATACATACAATTTGTATTTTTAGGAAAAAAATAAGTAACATGGACAGTAAGCCCTTTTATGATATTTCCTTCTGGTACTACCTTATTCTTGACTTTCTGTTCAAAAGTGACATGTCTTTTCCTTGTCTAGGTCTTAATTTTTTATCCTATAATTTAAAAAATATATATTTTTTCTTTCTTTCTTGAGTTTTTTCTTTCCTTTTTCTTCCATGCTTTTTTGCACCATCTGCACTTTTTATAATGAGCATCTACTGTGTTTATAATGAAAACCATTTTAGTAATAAATTGCTGACAGTCTTTGATGTTCAACATTGATGTATGCCTTTATAATCACTGTGAGGGCATTCGGGCTCAGAAGGTTTGTGTCATTGGAAAACATCATCTTCAGAAAGAAAGTATGAGTGGACATACAGGTGGGTGAATTGTGACTCTTGGTAGGGAAGAAAACCTATACAACATCTCTTCAAATATGTTCCTGTGCCCTTTTGTCTTTTCCCTAAAACTATGTTCATTTGAAAACATAATACACTCAAAGGACAGTGTGCAGGTCAACAACTCATAAACTGATCTCCCATCTAACCATCATCCAGGCAGCAGCAGAGAACCTGACCAGCCCCCAGCAGCCTCCATCAGGTCTCTCCAGATCACCACCCCTGCCCTCCCAGAAATCACCCCAATCCTCACCTTTATGGTCATTGATTCTCTCCTTGTCCTTGTAGCTTTACAAGGATTTTAAAGCTTTACATGGATCATCCTTGCATGTTTCTCACCTTCACATGTGTGAATTCATACAGTAGATCTATTTTTTGGTTTGCATTTTAAAAATGCCTTCATACTGGGACTTCCCTGGTGGCTCAGTGTTTAAGACTCCATGTTCCCAATGAAGGTTGCATGGAATCAATCCATGGTCAGGAAACTCAGGTCCCACATGTTGCATCAGTTCAGTCGCTCAGTCGTGTCCGACTCTTTGCAACTCCACGAATCACGGCATGCCAGGCCTCCCTGTCCATCACCAACTCTCGGAGTTCACCCAAACTTATGTCCACCCAAACTTATTGAGTCGGTGATGCCATCCAGCCATCTCATCCTCTGTCGTCCCCTTCTCCTCCTGCCCCCAATCCCTCCCAGCATCAGGGTCTTTTCCAATGAGTCAACTCTTTGCATGAGGTGGCCAAAGTACTGGAGTTTCAGCCTCAGCATCAATCCTTCCAGTGAACACCCAGGACTGGTCTCCTTTAGGATGGACTGGTTGGATCTCCTTGCAGTCCAAGGGACTCTCAAGAGTCTTCTCCAACACCACAGTTCAAAAGCATCAATTCTTCAGCGCTCAGCCTTCTTCACAGTCCAACTCTCACATCCATACATGACCACAGGAAAAACCATAGCCTTGACTAGGCGAACCTTTGTTGGCAAAGTGATGTCTCTGCTTTTGAATATGTGATCTAGGTTGGTCATAACTTTCCTTCCAAGGAGTAAGTGTCTTTTAATTTCATGGCTGCAGTCACCATCTGCAGTGATTTTGGAGCCCCCAAAATAAAGTCTGACACTGTTTCCAGTGTTTCCCCATCTATTTCCCATGAGGTGATGGGCCATGATCTTTGTTTTCTGAATGTTGAGCTTTAAGCCAACCTTTTCACTCTCCACTTTCACTTTCATGAAGAGGCTTTTGAGTTCCTCTTCACTTTCTGCCATAAGGGTGGTGTAATCTGCATATCTGAGGTTATTGATATTTCTCCCGGCAATCTTGATTCCAACTTGTGCTTCTTCCAGCCCAGTGTTTCTCATGATGTACTCTGCATATAAGTTAAATAAGCAGTGTGACAATATACAGCCTTGACGTACTCCTTTTCCTAGTCAAAAAAAAAAAAAAAAAAGCGTTCATACTATAGGGGATGTAGATGTATGCACAAAAATGTTTATGACAGCACTGTTCACCAAGGTCTCAAACTGAAAGCCACCAGAGTGCACCAGCACAAAACAGATGATGACCGTGGGACACTCACACGGTGCAATCCTATTCAGCAGTGACAATAAACAGACCACAGCCACCACAATAACATGCATGAAATACAACCAGAAACGCTTAGATGAATTTATAGATAAATGCAAAATTGGCCCATATTCACAGGGCACTTATCAAATACACCCCATCACTTTTCTTACACTCTTGTTATGAAACAATAATAAAAAATTCACAGAGACTGTATCTTAGACATTTTTACCTCCACAGAAACAAGCACAGTACCTATTGTTGGGGAAACAGAATGAAAAGCAAAATATCTGACCCAGAAAATCCTCTCCATGAAGATAGTAGAGAAAGAAATTTGTAGTTATTTTTTGTTTGTTTTAATTGGAGGCTAATTACTTTACAATATTGTGGTGGTTTTGCCATACATTCATAGGAATCAGCCATGGGTGTACATGTGTCCCCCATCCTGAACCCCTCCTCCCACCTCCCTCCCCATCCCATCCCTCAGGGTCATCCCAGTGCACCAGCCCCGAGCACCCTACCTCATGCATCGAACCTGGATTGGCCATCTATTTCACATATGGTAATATACATGTCTCAATGCTATTCTCTCAAATCATCCCCCCTCACCCTCTCACACAGAGTCCAAAAGTCTGTTCTTTACATCTGTGTCTCTTTTGCTGTCTTTCATATAGGGTCATCATTACCATCTTTCTAAATTCCATATATATGCATTAATATACTGTATTGTGTTTTTCTTTCTGACTTACTTCACTCTGTATAATAGGCTCCAGTTTCATCCACCTCATTAGAACTGATTTAAATGTATTCTTTTTAATATGTATTCTTTTAATATGTATTTAAATGTATTCTTTTTAATGGCTGTGTAATACTCTATTGTGTATATGTACCACAGCTTTCTTATCCATTTGTCTGCTGATGAATATCTAGGTTGCCTCCATGTCCTGGCTATTATAAACAGTGCTGCAGTGAACATTGGGGGTACATGTGTCTCTTTCAATTCTGGTTTCCTAGATGTGATATCCAGCAGTGGGATTGCTGGGTCGTATGGCAGTTCTATTTCCAGTTTTTTAAGGCATCTCCACACTGTTCTCCATAGTGTCTGTACTAGTTTGCATTCCCACCAACAGTGTAAGAGGATTCCTTTTTCTCCGCACCCTCTCCAGCATTTATTGTTTATAGACTTTTTGACAGCAGCCATTCTGACCGGTGTGAGATGGTACCACACTGTGATTTTGATTTGCATTCCTCTGATAATGAGTGATGTTTAGCATTTTTTCATGTGTTTGTTAGCCATTTGTATGTCTTCTTTGGAGAAATGTCTGTTTAGAAGAACTCTGTCATTACTGAATAAGAATTAAACATCATATGCTTCACAGGCAAACCGCTACGCGGTAGTAAAGAGACACAAAAAATCTCACTTCAGACACAACCCCTTAGATACTCAAGACATTCAGCAACTAGAGCTCAAGTCAGGGAACCTGACAGTCACAAACAGTTCATCCCAAGTTCAGCATGGTCATCTATATTAGCTGGCTTCATCCGTCCAGAGGAGAAATAAGCTTCTCATCTGTTTATCATCAGAAGTAGTTGTGTAACTTGGAGCCAGGTTCCTGCCCAGGTCAGGCTCCTCTCCTCCCCCTGGCATTGGGAGTCTGGCCACCAACATGTGCATTTCAAAGAGATGGCTCCCAGCTCGAAAGCTGCAGAGGAAATGATCACATGTCCAAGAGGGGAGAAGGGACTCACAACTATACGTCTTCTAAAGTTAAATGCTCTAAAAAAAAAAGAGACAAGGGGACTCTTCTCCCTTATTTTCAACAAGGAGAATTAAGCCTCTTATTTTTAATTTTTACTTGTCCTTATGCCAGTGTATGGTAAAGGTACTTAATAGATATTGACTTAATCCACAATTAATCAATAAGCGAGTCCATGTCTTCTTCAGTTATTAAGAAAGGAAAATCATAAAGCATTTCTTTTCTAGATTTCACAGTTTACTTTGACAGAGATAAATACCAGTAAGGATGCTGCAGAGGTAAGCAGAGGGAGGCGTGGCTCAGAACAAAGGTGGGATCTGTGCAGGGGCAGCTCCCCCACATATGGTCTTCTCCTGTTACTGGTCTTGGCTTGGGGTGTGCATTTGGCTTGTATAAAATGCTGGTGGGTGGTCATGCCAAGTTCTTCTAGGTTGATGACTTGCTGCAAGAATAGAGTCACTCAATTTACTGCATGGAGGATGCGGTGTAAGTTGTAAAATGTGGCCACTTCCCCTCAGCATGGAATTCAAGGCCCCTCCATCTGCCTGTTTTTTGCCTTCTCCTCAGCCTTAGCTCTCTCTGAATCCTAAGGAAAGGCCTCTTATAAAAATAACTATGATTGTCAACTGGAAAACCACCAGGTTCTGAAAACGCAGGGTCTCAAAGAGCCAGGGGAGTGGACTTGGGGTCAGACTGAAAACCTTCCATGGTGAACTCCAGATCTGTCAGAACCCAAAGTTAACTGATTCAGCTCTGTCTCCAGGCAGAAGCTCATCTGAATGCTGGGTGCCTGTGAGCCCAGAAGCTTCGCAGGCGGCTGGGCAGTCACTCTGTGGACACGAGGCCGCACTTCCCCGACCCAGGACTCATGCTGCTCTTTTAGGACTGTTTCCTTCTGTTCGGTCCTTGAATAATGATTATCCAGAGCTGACCGGGCTCTCAGAGATGGTCCAGTCCAGGGTTTGCATTACCCACATCAAGGCACTGAGGCACAGCTGGGAGGGAGATGCTCAGGGTCTGCCAGCTGATCTTGGGGCTTGTGGACCCCTATGAAGTATGCAGCTCTGAAGAGCAACTCTGTGTATTTGAAGGCAGGAAAGAAGCTGATCCTTTAGCTTTCAACCTTTTCTTCTCCAGAGAAAAGGATCTAAATTTTCTCACCACATTACTGAGAGTTAGATTCTGAGGGTCTGGCAGTGAGGACCACCACCTGGTCACGGCTGGAGAGGCAAATAATATCTCCTCCCCCTCCATTCCCCACCTATCTCACTGCGGGTCAGCCTTCTGGGTCCTGAGTCTAAACCCAGGAACAGTGCTCAGGGTCACATCATGAATTTTATCCTTTAAAGCGGGGGTGGGGGAGGGGTCACCTCTACTATTTTCCAGCTTTTGTTCTAGAGATGTGGCCTGCAGTAACCTGCAGAATTTCCCTCCAAGAGGAAAAACCCAATGCAGGGCAGGAAGCATGGCTTTGTGAAGAGATGCATCTGGCTTAAAATCCTGGCTCTGCTGCTCCCTTGATAAGTTACTCAAGTCTCTCTGCTTGTAGTGGTTATTTCGGAGTCATTTCCCATGAGGTGCTGTGGCAAGAATTAAATAGGGTCCTATGTCTGTAGCATGACACTTAGCGGGTCCCCAGGTACGGCAGCCTTCTCTCCTTCTAAACCGGGGCTTTCAGAGGATAACCTCAGGTTCTGGAATGTCAAGAGACAGTGACACCCACATGGGGAAAGTCGGGATCCAGGATCAAGCAATTCCTGAGTTTTGTTTCGTCCAAAGGAAAAATATTAAGCCTAATAATTGGCATTAGACTGAACCTCAAACTCAAACCCTTCTGTACTCAAGGGCCTGAAAGGCCATAAAAAGAGAGCAAGGGAGGTAAATAAACAAGGCACACTGGATCTAGAAAACAGTAAGCAGGACGTGAAGCCAAAAGACAGGGGGAAGCAACAAAAAAAAGACGTTGGGGAGAAGAAAGGGGATGGAGGCCACCTTATGAGAAGGAAGTATAGAAAAGGGAAGCTGATTGGAAAAAGTGGGTAATGATGACCAAAAAAAAAAAGGTTAAAAAATAAGTGAGCAGGCCAAAGAAAAGGAAGTGACTGGAGGAAGTAGGACAGGATCAGCAGTAGAGCTGGCTGGGTGTTTTTTAAAGCAGGTTCTACAAAATTCATTTTTATGTGACTAAGACAGCCATGTGTACTCAAACCTCAGCTTCTAAGTTCAGCCCAGACTCTCCCAGCTCAGCATCATTTAGTAAAGCATTGACTTAACAGAGCAGAGGGTGAGGAGGCCCAAGTATAGTTGGGGGATGTTTGTGGTACAGCCTAGGTTGGTGCGGTGGGACCCATGCTAATGCTTCATTCCAGCACCCATCCTTCCCCTTGCAACCCCATCTATGTGGACGTCACTCACTCCATGCTGCAAGGGCTCATTGCACTGGATTCTTGCACTTGATTTCTGGTCCCTCAGGGGCCGGGAGGCCAGTGTCCAGCCTGAGTGAAAGTCAAGTAGATCCCTGACAGCCCTCTGACCCCTGGGCATTGGCCCCACTCTCATCTGCTGCCAAGAGTCCTATCTTCAGGTTCCTGGCCCAGGGCTGGAACATCTCAGGGGGCCTAGAAATAAAAGGTCCTGCTTGGGCTCACCTTTCCTGAAAAGGTGCCTGGATAAAACTATCAAGTTCTAGACACTTGGTGTTATTTAAGCCTTACTACAGTTAGTTCTGAAAGGAAAGTTCTGTATTTCTGGGGATATTTGTGATGAGAGGTCAGGGGAGGTGCAGCGAGAGCTCGGGAGAGCCCAGGATGTCTGAAACAAACAAGCGCCGGGGGCAAGGAGGCGCCCGGTCCTCCTCTCCTTGCTGGGCGCCTGGCTCAGGGCTGCCATGTGTGTGCCTGTGCCCTTCTCGCCTGTCTCCTTGCTCTTCAGTGATCCAGAGACACCTTCCTGAAGATGAGTAGGAGGTCCCTGTATACAAGACACAGTGCCAAGAGAACATCAAACCCAGCACGTGTGTATTTGGCAAAAATCAAGTCAATCTCAGACTAGGGTGTGTGAAGAGCTCCAGACGGCAAGTCTTAGGACAGACAGATAGAATCACTGACTGACTGTGAAAGACTTCCCATGCGCCCCCTTGCCCTGCAGATGTCCCCAACCCACCACTCTCCACTCAGCCCCCAAGTGTGGAAGGACAGGGGCAGGAAGGGTGGTGATGGGGAACAAATGTGAGACAGGAATCACGGAGATCCCACTGTGTCCTCGTGTGGCCCCTCCCTATCTCTGGCACCAAGGTGCCCTTGCCTCGCTGGGGCTGCCCTTGACCTGTGGGTATTTGCCAGGTGCCCGCCCTGGGAGCAATGCTGCAGGGTCACAGGGTGGAGGGCACTCTAGCCAGGTAGGAATGAGGGGGTGAGAATTAGGAGAAGGGGCAGCATCATCCTGCCAGACGTCTTTCCTTTTCTGTGGTTACAGAGAACCAGGGCTTTTTATTATTGTTATTATAATTATTATTGAGAAGAGGAAACCTAGCCCTGGCAGAGGGGCCTTCTCTGCTCTCAGGTTTTACTCCTGGCACTGGCTGTGATACTTGGAATTTTGAGGTTCAGGGAATTCAGAGAACTTGGTCTCACAGTGTATTGGGAGAAAGGGAAAATTCCTGGGTGACAGTTGGGTCACTCCAGGGGACATGTCTCTAGAAGTGGGTGAGCGGATTTGACTGAGAAAGTCTTGGGCTCTCACAGCAATGGTGGGAAAGAAAGATTCATTTTGTGGCTGCACTTTTATTAACAATTCTCTCCCCCGAAAGGAAGGACTGTGGTAAAGAAATGAAAATAATTAGAAGTGAAAAGTCAAAAGAAAGAATTAAACAATGTTGAATTTCCAAATGATTCCAAGGTGTGGCTTTTCCATCATCTTTTCCTCCTGAGACCATCCCTCCCACCTGCTTTGCAATAGCAGTTTAATAAACAGGCTGTGAAACAAATCTTAAGTACTAACACAGGCTTCAAAAACTATGCTCTGAGGATGAAGTAGCTTCTAATTTGTGGGAAAAGGATTAAATATTTCTGTTTTCTGAAAAGAGTTTATTTTGTATTTTGTTTTCTATTAAAATGTGTTAAGTTTCCAAAAAAAAAAAAAAAAATCAAGTCAATCTAAAAACACCAAGTTCCTGGGCTTTAGGACTGAATACAGGCCCCAGAGAGACATAAAATGGTTTTTATTGCCCTTGGACTCCTCTCTAGGTCAACATTGCCAGCTCCTGACACTGGGGGGAGGAGGAGGAAGAGGGGAACTAGCCCCAGCATCCCCAACAAGGACTTGACTGTTTGCTATCCTACAAGCTGCAAGTCCAGGAAGACGGGCTCCAGCTGCAAGCCACCTACACCACGCGGCTGCTCCCTGCCTCCCCACATTTCAGCTGAGCCATCTGACATTTCTGTCACTTAAAAATGGTTGAACATCTGCCACTTTATACGGTTCAACTTAAGTTTTATTGATTAAGGTCATGGCTAGAGGATCCTCTCTGAGAAAAGGGCATTGTAGCCAAGAGCAAAGAGAGCACACACTTTCCTGGGGCTGAGGACTCCATCCCAGCCTGAGATGGCCCAGGTCAGAAGGTCTTGCCACTTTGCCAGCAGGCTGGGTGAGACAGAGAAGTGGACCAGGATGCCAATCTGAGGCTGGGAAGGGAGAAGCAAAGGGTGGGTCCTCACTGTGGCAGAGACACCATCTTGGTACAACCAGCATGAAAAGGGTGTAGCGAGGTGTGGAAACTCCCTTGGTTAGAGAAGTGTGAGCTTTGGTTTGAGCCGTGCTGGGAGAAGGCAGTGACAAGCAGGAGGTGTGTGCTGAGGTTTCTGAGAGCCTGTCTCGTGCTATCACAAGGAAGAGGAGGGGCCCCAGAGGTCCATGGCGAAAGGACTCCCCTTGCAGACTCTGGAGTGAGTCCTGGCTGGGAGAAGGGAGGATGGGCATGTGTCACTTGCCAACCTGAGCAGAAATGTCTTGCCTTTCCATTCCTGCCCAGAAAGAAACAGAAAAAGAACAGTGGGGGAGGGTAGGCCGCAGTGAAGTGCAGGACTGGCCACAGGCTGACTGAGCCCGCCCTCCATCTGGGATCCGTTGGCCCCTTCGTGACTGCAGAGGCCTGGATGATGCTGGCACACCCTCTGCACTGGTAGGATGGCTGACCATCCCAGTTGGCTTAGAACGTGGGAGTTTCCAAAATGAGAGACTTTCAGTGCTAAAACCAGAAGAGTCCTGGGCAAATCAAGGCAAGGTAATCACCCTAGAGTGTCTGACTCTAGGATTATTCCTTAAGGAAGGAATAATAATCCTTAAGGATTATTCATTAAGGAAGAGAAAGACTTGGTTCATAGAGGAAGAGGAAAAGAAATGGCTTGCGAAAACAAAGACAGGTCTCTGGGTGCAGCTCTGCCAAGGGCTCTGTGACAATCTGAGACCCCTCTCTAGTCTTCAAGAGGAGAGTCCAGAGGGTAGAGAGGTGGAAGAAAGGAAGCGGGTGGAGAATGGCCCTGGGGAAGTTTGAAATGGAAGTGTGAATTATGGCATGAGCTCAGCTGGTAAAGAATCTGCCTGCAATGCAGGAGACCCCAGTTTGATTCCTGGGTTGGAAAGATCCCCTGAAAAAGGGTTAGGCTACCCATGCCAGTATTCCTGGGCTTCCCTGGTGGCTCAGTTGTTAAAGAATCTGCCTGCAATGCGAGAGACCTGGGTTTGATCCCTGGGTTGGGAAGAACCCCTGGAGGAGGGCATGGCAACCCACTCCAGTATTCTTGCCTGGAGAATCCCCATGGACAGAGGATATATGGCAGGCTATAGTCTATGGGGTCGCAAAGAGCAGGACACGACTGAGCAACTAATACACACAACATCCCATCCCTCTCCTCCCTGCTCACTCACGGTCCTCTCTCACCCATCCACAGCCTGGTTAAGCTGGCTACCTTTCAGATAGACTTTTGAAAATCAAAGAAAAAATATCTGTCTCAAGCTTCAAAAGACTGACATTCAAATGCTAACTGAGCCATTTACTGTGTCATTTCTGGCAAGTCACTGAGCATCTCGGAGCTTGGTTTCCTCTCTGCCAGAGGGGTCTGTTATAGCCTCCATCACAGAGATTAAATAAGACCGGACACAGGACACTGGGAAATGTACTGGTCAGACACCCAGCCAAAAGTTTGTTTCTTCGTCTGCCTTTGTACGTAAGGAGCGGAATTCCAACATTTCTCTGAGAACTCATGCCATTACTTGTCTTCCTTTCTCATCCAGGTGCTCACCATGCACACCACCCTCCCTGAATCAACTTCAGAAAATTGGGAGTATTATGACCTTGCAGAAGCCTGTGATATGGGGGACATCGTGGCCTTGGGAACTGTCTTCGTGGTCATATTCTACTCCCTCGTCTTTGCCTTTGGCCTGGTGGGAAATTTGCTGGTGGTGTTTGCCCTCATCAACAGCCAGAGGTCCAAAAGTATTACCGACATTTACCTCCTGAACCTGGCCTTGTCCGATCTGCTCTTTGTAGTCACCTTGCCCTTCTGGACTCACTATGTGATAAATGAGCAAGGCCTTCACCATGCCACGTGCAAACTCACCACTGCCTTCTTTTTCATTGGGTTTTTTGGAGGCATATTCTTCATCACCGTTATCAGCGTCGACAGGTTCCTGGCCATTGTGCTGGCTGCCAACTCCATGAACAACAGGACCGTGCAGCATGGCGTCACCATCAGCCTCGGCGTCTGGGCAGCTGCCATCTTGGTGGCCACACCACAGTTCATGTTCACCAAAGAGAAAGATAACGAATGCTTTGGCAACTACCCTGAGATCCTGCAGGAAATCTGGCCTGTGATCCTCAACACGGAAATAAATTTTCTTGGCTTCCTGCTCCCCCTGCTCATTATGAGTTACTGTTACTTCAGAATCATGCGGACATTGTTTTCCTGCAAGAACCACAAGAAAGCTAAAGCCATCAGGCTGATCTTTCTGGTGGTCGTCATTTTCTTCCTCTTCTGGACACCCTACAATGTCATGATTTTCTTACAGACACTCAATCTCTATGACTTCTTTCCCAAGTGTGACGTGAAGAGGGATCTGAAGTTGGCCATCAATGTGACGGAGACAATTGCATTTAGCCACTGTTGCCTCAATCCCCTTATCTATGCATTTGCTGGAGAGAAGTTCAGACGATACCTTTACC
Source organism: Tragelaphus eurycerus (assembly GCA_935064755.1). Lineage (NCBI taxonomy): Eukaryota > Metazoa > Chordata > Mammalia > Artiodactyla > Bovidae > Tragelaphus > Tragelaphus eurycerus. Next base: position 27,789,254 of record CAKXYN010000001.1, on the reverse strand, counting down.
GTCTGTACAGGAAATGCCTGGCTGTCCTGTGTTGCCGTCCTGTCCACCTCAGTTTCTCTTCGTCCCTGTCCGAGTCACAAAGGAGCAGGCGGGAAAGTGTTCTGAGCAGCAATTTTACTCATTACACCAGTGATGGAGATGCATCCATCATTCTCTGAAGGGATCCCAAAGCTGCGTCCCTCCAGCAAGGCTGGAGTTTCTGGGTTGACACTGAATAATGAGGACAGATTTTAAAACTTCTTACATGCAAGAAACAATGAATCCAAAGCTCCCAAAACAATCCTAAAGTATTTTCGAGACTTGTGCTCAAAATTTGAATAATAAAGAGTAGACATGGCTCTTACTGCCAATGTTAGGACTTCAGACTAACTTAGCCTGCAAAGAGGCAGTAACGTTCACCTTGTAGCATAGGCAATGGGTGGTGAGTCCTCAGTGAGAGAAAACTAGAGACTGAATCTAGCTAGCATGTCCTCTGACTCTCAGTTCTCTGAGTGGTAAGAGAGATCCCAGACGCACGTAACACATCTTTGTCATCCGAGAGGGAGTGAGACCCATCCCCCTCTGAGGCCAAGGTCGAAATCCCCAGGGAAGGGCTCTGATTGACCAAGTTTGTATCAGATCTTCATCCCTGGACCACGAGGTGGTATCCACAGGGAAGAAGTAGACAAGATGGCAGCTTCCATTCCAATATTGTGGTTGGAGATGCAGGAAGATGTATTTCCAAAGAGCTGAAGGTGTGGGTGCTTCTTTGATCAGACCAACCAAGAGTTGCCCACAAACTGTACTGGGTGTCTGGCCCAGCCTCCCTCCTGATCACACTGGCCAGCATACACAGCCAGACTCTTCATTAAACCCTCTCTGTCATATCCCCAAACCTACAAAGGTTCCCCTAACGTACATTGTATCAAGTCAAAACTCAAATGCCTGTCCTCCAAGATGTTCCATCATGCAGTCCCAATAAAAGATTCCCCAGTGCCTTCTTTTCTCAAAGGACTCCAACTCCCACCTCAGGCAGGTCTCTTCCATCTGGTTGCATGCATCACCATCTGATCCAGAACCCAGGGGAATAAACAGAATAAAACACTGGCCCTAACTGAGAAGGCATGGTTTCTAATCTCAACTCTATCACTTATCCACTGGATAACTGGGGGCCAACTGAGCTTCCTCATCTGTAGAATGGAAATTATAGCTCTTTTCATGTAGGAAGCATGCAGCATGAGGAGCCGGCCTCCAGCTCTCACAGATTCCAACCCTCCTGCCAGGTTCGCAGACTTCAGCCTTTCCCCCACCTGGCGCCATGCTTAAGTGGTGCTGTTGACAGAGCCTGGAAGGGCCTCACAGGCTCTGCTTGTGATGCAGCCCTTGACATGGAGGAGGCTGGCTCCCATGGTGGTGCTCAATGGACACTCCTAGATATAGAGATTGATAGGCTTTCCTGACTCAGTCCTCCCAGGCTGCCTGGACCATTTCCTCCCAATCAACTGGTGACAACCCTATCTGGAGAGAACCTCATCATTCGTGCCACTGCCAACCTGAACACCCCGAGTCCCAGGAACAGGTTTCCCTTTCTCAGTTAACGTTTGAGATGGTCTGAAACTTTAAAGCTTGAAAAACAATTGTGATGATGCTGAAGAAAATATCACCTATAATCTAATCACGCCTATAATCTTCATGTGCCCACTGGACCTTGTTCACAGCCTCACATGTTTCAAGTTGCAATCATAGTGTACAGACAGTTTCATAACCTACTTTTTTTCCTCTCTCTTAACATTAGGCCACAGATGACGCTCTGTTTCTACACAGTTTTGTGATGATCATTTTAGAAGACTCTGCCACGTTGTGTACTCAGTGAAGGCATCTGACTCATTACTCTATTTCTTGTTCCTTGGAAGTCAATGTATTTGTTTACCCAATGACAGAATGAATTATATTCCATTAAGATCATGTACTGCAACTTATAATTACTCTGTTAATAAGCACTTCATGTGTCTCTAATATTTAGCATATTTTATAGCACTTTTCTGTGTAATTTCCTTTCTCCCCTTCACTTACTTCCTTTGGATAAATTCCTTGCCATGGGGCTAACGGGGCCAAAGGGGATGGGTACTTTTTAGCTTTTGACACATACATATGAAACTAATAAACTGCAAAACCTTTATTGAGTATGTATTATATATAACATGTGAGCTCAGATCCAGAGCTGTTCCAAAGATGAGTGTGATAACGCCTCTGCCCTCAATGCTTAAGAGGCGTTTAACGTTTAAATGCAGAACTCAGAAGTTTTAAAAAATAAAAAAGAAAAAGCACACCCTTACATTATTTGGTAACACAAGAACAAGGACACCTGACCTGAGTAGTTAAGGATCTTAAGACCCTAACCTTAGAACATCTTACCTGAGTCTTAAGATCTTGGGGTTTTAAGAGAAAAGTCTGAGAACAGTGAAGGCACTGGGAACAGAGTATGTGGTGGGACACTGCTGGAGCTCTGGCTCAGACAACCAATGGAAGAGGCTGTTCTCAGGGTGTTCACAGTTTCCTCTCTTATCACCTGATCCTTGTCCCAACTGTTGAATCATGAAATTTTTCATTAAAAATTTAACTTCTTAGTGGACTTCTAAGAAAAGAGGAAAAAAATTCTTTTGTCTTCAGAAACAAAGAAGAGAGACAAACAGTTTTATTTCTAGAAGACAATTAGATTTGTATCATAAGAAACGTTCATTCATTTTGCTAAGACACAATAGGGAGAAAATAAGGAAGATTGTTGAAAAGCCCTAAATAGCTGTGATGCTGGTGTCTAAGGAAAGGAAGGCACATCTGAAGAGGACAGTTGATCCTACGAACACGGCTGAATCAGATCCACCATGGCTGCTGGGCTCTGGGCTTCCCCAAAGCAGAAGGGAACTCCAAATACAGATAGACGTCTGTGACTGCGTCCCAGCAGACTGACTCTGTGACCTTGGGCAAGGTATTTGACATCTCTAAGGTTCGGTTTCCTCAGCTGGCAAATAATAGAAACAGTGCCCACTTCCTGGAAAGATGATGAGGATTTAGTAAGGTTACTTTCCAAAAGCTCACAACCCAGGCTTGGAAAGCAAGGTCAGACAAATGGTGGCAACTACTTTTTTTTTATTATTTATTATTATTATTAGATTGAATCTTTCCCAGTGAGGAAACTCACACTATGTTGCCCATGCCATCTTGCTTTTTCCCAGAATCACAGAATGGTGGGTGGTCAGAAATAGTTGAGTACAAACCCACACTTTGCAGGTTAGAGAAGGGATGTCCAGAGAGGGCCAGAGACTGGCCCAAGACCAAACAGCGAGTTAATGAAAGAGGTAGATCCCTTAACTCTCAGTTTGCTGACTTCCTCCTCCTAATAAAAATGTAGGGCAATCCTATGGTGACCACAGTTAACAATACTGTGCTGTATATTTGAAAGTTGCTAAAATAGTTGATTTTAATATTTAAGAAACTTTTTCTTCTTTCTTTATTTTATGTCTTAGACCAGGCTGTGCATGGCATACAGGATCTTAGCTCCCTGACCAGGGATCTAACCCGTGCCCCCTGCATTGGGAGCGCAGCGTCTTAACCAAGGGACTGTCAGGGAAGTTCCTAAGAGAGTAGATTTTAAACATTCTCACCACACACAAAAAAATAGTTAACTATGTGAAGTGATAGATGTGTTAATTAACCTTATTTCATAATCACTTTACAATATATACATATATAAGTATACATAGAAAACCATAAAGATTTCATCAAAAAACTGTGAGAATTAATAAACAAATTCAGTAAAATTGCAGGACACAAAATCGAAACACAGAAATCTGTTGTAATTCTTTCCACGAATGATAAACTATCTGGAAGAGAAATTAAGAAAATAATTCCATCAATAATTCCATCAAAAAGAATATAATACCTAGGAATAAATTTACAAAAGCCCAGATATGAAGGGGATGACAGAGGATGAGATGGTTAGATGGCATAATTGACTCACGCACATGAGCTTGAGTGAGCTCTGGAGACAGTGAAGGAAAGGAAAGCCTGGGGTGCTTCTGTCCATGCAGTCAGAGAGTCAGACACGACCTAGCGGCTGAAAAGCAACATGCTCACTAAATGACCATCTGAGGAAGAAGGTGGCTTCCCAGGAGCTTTGCCACCAAGACAGATGGAGAACACATGCTTTTGGTTACTGAGAGGAGCTATCATCTCTTATAATCCACTGAATCTGGAGGGCTTTCCATAATCTGTCTCCCTGCAACACTGCCCCTGAGCGTCCAGGGGGAGAATTCTCTTCTGGCCTCAAAAGGCCAACAACCACACCTGGAAACCTGGCAACCCAACTCTGAAAGGTCCACCTTGGGTGCCACTTCACCCCTAGATAAAGTCCCAATAGTGCCCTCAAAATTGGGGCAGTCTGTCCCAACTCAGAAGGAAAAAGCAAATTATCTTTTGTACCTGCATCTCATTCTCCCGGCCCATGAGGACCACTTCAGTTTCAACATGACTGTAATATTGTTTGCTTAACTTGCTGAGTTGGCAACCACATTCTGAGCTACCAAGACCAAGTGAGAGGAGGAGGTGTTCACACATGTGGAAATAGCCCGTCTCTCTTCAAGAGGCCCTCTGTCTTGAGGAGGGTTGAGATGTTTTCTTGAGGATGCATGGTGCCACGTTTGTTTCTGCTATGTGACACATGCCGCTGGGCAACAGCCAAAGTTCCTCCCAGAGGACATCCTAGACATCTCTAGAAACTGCAAACCACACTCAGCAGAAGAATGACTCTTTTACCCCATATTTTCTCATTTATTTAGGCAGATCCAAAAAAATTTTTAATTCACATTTCTTTGACTAATGAGAAAGGCTGTTCTATTTTTAATGTGCTTGCTTTATACTCTTTGTCTTCTCCTGATTATCAAAGAGATGGACACTCAGAAAATACAAAGAATAAAGAGGTGTAAACAATTTTTACATTACACAACATTCCCACCTCCTATAGATAGAACATTGTTTAACCCTGAGGTAGGTTCTACCATGTCCTTCTCTGCAGATACAATTTTTTAAATAAAAGCTTTGAGACCATAACATACATACAGTTTTAGATATTTTTCCACTTAACATTATAGCATAAACATTTTCCCACGTATTAAACTCAATCATGATTTTAATGATTGCGCAGAAGTCCATATAGACTTTACCTAGGCAAGCCTCTACTGATGGGCATGAATGTATAAAGGAAAAGCATGGAGTCTTCCTCCTCCTGTGTAGGAAAAATCCAGCTCTTTCCCACTGTGCTTCTCTCCTGTGCGTCTCCTCTAGTACTTACACAGAACACTTCATTTTTGACACTTCTGATCACCAAATATATGTGGTGTTTTCTCCACATCTCTGTGACACCAACTGGGTATCTTGCAATTTACTGAATAACTTAATTCTGACACTATTTACCTAGAGATCCCACAGGTTAAGCGCTCAGTCCCACAAGACCTCTCCACTCCACTTCAGAGGCCGATCACAGGTGGTAGGTCTCCAGGTTACCCACAACTTCTGTCTCAGTTGACTGTGAATCAGAGGTTCCCACAAACCCTCCTCAGGTTGGATTAATTTGCAGAGTAGCTCACAGAACTCAGAAAACACTTCTTTACATTTACCAGTTTATTAAAGAATGTGATGAAGGATACAGAGGAACAGTCAGATGAAGACGTACACAGGGCAAGGGCCTAAGAGGGTCCCTAGTGCAGGAGTTTCTGTTTCTGTGGAGGTGGGCTGTGTCACCCTTCTGGATATGGATGCGCTCACCAATCCAGAAGCTCCCTAAACCCCATATTCCTGGGAATTTGTGGAAGCTTCTTTACTTTGCGTGATCAATTATTAACTCCATTTCTTTTCCAGTCCCCTTCCTCTCTCTGGAGGATAGGAGGTAGAGTTGAAAATTTCAAGCACCAAAACAAGCAAGTTCTAAGGCTGGTCTTCAATGACCACCCAGGAGCCACCCAGCAGCCCACTCAAGAGTGTCTCACTAAATAAAAGATGCTCCTAGTGTTCTTATTCGGGGAAGGCAATGGCACCCCACCCCGGTACTTTTGCCTGGAAAATCCCATGGACGGAGGAACCTGGTAGGCTACAGTCCATGGGGTCACTAAGAGTCAAGCACGACTGAGTGACTTCACTTACACTTTTCACTTTCATGCATTGGAGAAGGAAATGGCAACCCACTCCAGTGTTCTTGCCTGGAGAATCCCAGGGACGGGGGAGCCTGGTGGGCTTCCGTCTATGGGGTCGCACAGAGTCGGACACGACTGAAGCGACTTAGCAGCAGCAGCAGCAACAGCAGCAGTGTTCTTATTACTTAGGAAATTTTAAAGAGTTCAGAGCTCTGTGCCAAACCTAGATAGTATATTCAAAAGCAGAGACATTACTTTGCCAACAAAGGTCCGTCTAGTCAAGGCTATGGTTTTTCCTGTAGTCATGTATGGATGTGAGAGTTGGACTATAAAGAAAGCTGAGTGCCGAAGAATTGATGCTTTTAAACTGTGGTGTTGGAGAAGACTCTTGAGAGTCCCTTAGACTGCAAGGAGATCCAACCAGTCCATCCTAAAGGAGATCAGCCCTGGGTGTTCATTGGAAGGACTAATGCTGAAGCTGAAGCTCCAATATTTTGGCCACCTGATGCAAGGAATTGACTAATTAGAAGAGACCCTGATTCTGGGAAAGACTGAAGGCAGGAAGAGAAGGAGATGACAGAGGATGAGATGGTTGGATGGCATCACTGACTCAATGGACGAGTTTGAGTAAACCCCAGGAGTTGGTGATGGACAGGGAGGCCTGGTGTGCTGCAGTCTGTGGTGTTGCAAAGAGTCAGATACGACTGAGCGACTGAACTGAACTGAATCAAACTCCCAAGACAATAGAAATAAAAGTATAAGTAAGAAAATGGAACCTAATCAAATGTATAAGCTTTTGCACAGTAAAGGAACCCACAAAAGAAAGACTGCTTATAGGATGGGAGAAAGTATTGGCAAATGATGTGACCAACAAGGGCTTAATTAATTTCTGAAATATACAAACAGCTTACACAATTCAACAACAAAGCAAACAACCCAGCTGAAAAATGGGCAGAAGACCTCAACAGACCTAACTGCTCAACATTGCCAATTATTAGAGAAATGCAAATGAGAAATGTAAATAAAAAATACAATGAGGTATCATGTCACACTGGTCAGAATGGCCATCAGTGAAATCTCTTTAAATAACAAATGCTAGAGAGGGTGTGGAGAAAAGGGAACCCTTCTACACTGTTAGTAGGAATGTAAGTTAGTAGAGCCACCATGGAAAACAGTGTGGAGGTTCTTCACAAAACCAAAAGCAGAGCTGCCATATGGTCCAGCATGGAGTAGGTAATGGCAACCCATGCCAGTCTTCTTGCCAGGAAAATTCCAGACAGAGGAGCCTGGCAGGCTACAGTCCATTGGGCTGTAAAGAGGAGGAGCCCCAACAGCTAAGCACACACACACACACACACATGATCCAGCAATCCCATTCTTGGGCACATAGCCAGAGAACATTCTAATCCAAAAAGATACATGCACCCCTCCCTATGTTCATTACAGCATTATTCACAATAGTCAAGACATGGAGACAACACAACTGTCCATCAACAGAGGAAGAGATAGACAATGGAATACTACTCAGCCATTCAGATCAGATCAGATCAGATCAGATCAGTCGCTCAGTCGTGTCCGACTCTTTGCGACCCCATGAACCGCAGCACGCCAGGCCTCCCTGTCCATCATCAACTCCCGGAGGTCACTCAGACTCACATCCATCAAGTCAGTGATGCCATCCAGCCATCTCATCCTCTGTCGTCCCCTTCTTCTCCTGCCCCCAATCCCTCCCAGCATCAGAGTCTTCTCCAATGAGTCAACTCTTCGCATGAGGTGGCCAAAATACTGGAGTTTCAGCTTTAGCATCATTCCTTCCAAAGAAATCCCAGGGCTGATCTCCTTCAGAATGGACTGGTTGGATCTCCTTGCAGTCCAAGGGACTCTCAAGAGTCTTCTCCAACACCACAGTTCAAAAGCATCAATTCTTCGGCGCTCAGCCTTCTTCACAGTCCAGCTCTCACATCCATACATGATCACAGGAAAGACCACAGCCTTGACTAGGCGAACCTTTGTTGGCAAAGTAATGTCTCTGCTTTTGAATATGCCATCTAGGTTGGTCATAACTTTCCTTCCAAGGAGTAAGCGTCTTTTAATTTCATGGCTGCAGTCACTATCTGCAGTGATTTTGGAGCCCAGAAAAATAAATTCTGACACTGTTTCCACTGTTTTTCCATCTATTTCCCATGAGGTGATGGGACCAGATGCCATGATCTTCGTTTTCTGAATGTTGAGCTTTAAGCCAACCTTTTCACTCTCCACTTTCACTTTCATCAAGAGGCTTTTTAGCCCCTCTTCACTTTCTGCCATAAGGGTGGTGTCATCTGCATATCTGAGGTTATTGATACTTCTCCCAGCAATCTTGATTCCAACTCAGCCATTAGAAAGAATGAAATCACGCCATGTGCAGCAACAGGGATGCAACCGTGAACTTCCTGATGTTCAAGCTGGTTTTAGAAAATGCAGAGGAACCAGAGATCAAATTGCCAAGATCCACTGGATCATGGAAAAAGCAAGAGAGTTCCAGAAAAACATCTATTTCTGCTTTCTTGACTATGCCAAAGCCTTTGACTGTGTGGATCACAATAAACTGTGGACAATTCTGAAAGAGATGGGAATACCAGACCACCTGATCTGCCTCTTGAGAAATCTGTATGCAGGTCAGGAAGCAACAGTTAGAACTGGACATGGAACAATAGACTGGTTCCAAATAGGAAAAGGAGTATATCAAGGCTGTATATTGTCACCATGTTTATTTAACTTATATGCAGAGTACATCATGAGAAAGGCTGGACTGGAATAAATACAAGCTGGAATCAAGATTGCTGGGAGAAATATCAATAACTTTAGATATGCAGATGACACCACCCTTATGGCAGAAAGTGAAGAGGAACTGAAGAGCCTCTTCATGAAAGTGAAAGAGAAGAGTGAAAAGGTTGGCTTAAAGCTCAACATTCAGAAAACGAAGATCATGGCATCTGGTCCCATCACCTCATGGGAAATAGATGGGGAAACACTGGAAACAGTGTCAGACATTATTTTTTTGGGCTCCAAAATCACTGCAGATGGTGACTGCAGCCATGATATTAAAATACACTTACTCCTTGGAAGGAAAGTTATGACCAACCTAGATAGCATATTCAAAAGCAGAGACATTACTTTGCCAACAAAGGTTCGTCTAATCAAGGCTATGGTTTTTCCTGTGGTTAAGTATGGATGTGAGATTTGGACTGTGAAGAAGGCTGAGCGCCGAAGAATTGATGCTTTTGAACTGTGGTGTTGGAGAAGACTCTTGAGAGTCCCTTGGACTGCAAGGAGATCCAACCAGTCCATTCTGAAGGAGATCAGCCCTGGGATTTCTTTGGAAGGAATGATGCTGAAGCTGAAACTCCAGTACTGTGGCCACCTCATGTGAAGAGCTGACTCACTGGAAAAGACTCTGATGCTGGGAGGGATTGGGGGCAGGAGGAGAGGGAGACTACAGAGGATGAGATGGCTGGATGGCATCACTGACTCGATGGACGTGAGTCTGAGTGAACTCTGGGAGTTGATGATGGACAGGGAGGCCTGGCGTGCTGCGATTCATGGGGTCGCAAAGGGTCAGACACGACTGAGCGACTGAACTGAACTGAAGGAGAGTAAATTAGAAAGAGAAAGACAAATACCATGTCATATCACTTATACATGGAATCTAAAATATGGCACAAATGAACCTGTCTATGAAACAGAAACAGAACCAGGGACACAGAGGACAGGCTGGTGGTTGCCGGGGGGGTGGAGGCTGCAAGGAGACGGACTGGGAGACTGGGTCAGCAGATGCACGCCATCACACACAGAAGGGCAAACAGCAATGCCTCACCGCATAGCACAGAGAACTCTGTTCACTATTCCAAGATGAACCATAATGGAAACACATATTTAAAAAAGAATGTGTACATAGGTACAACTGAATCACTTTGCTGTAGAGCAGATTCACACAACATTGTAAATCAACTATTCTTTAATTAAAAGCCAAATACACAAAAGTGACTCGTAACATCACAAAAGAAGTCATTTTAAGGAAACAGAGATGACTTAGCATTTGAGTTAAGGAGAGGCCATCTGAGACATCCAAAGTCTACCAGAAGGGGTCCTAGGAAGTTATTGCTGAATGGGTATAGAGTCTCAGTGTTGCAAGAGTTATGGGGAGGGATGGTGGGGATAGTGTATAACCCATATGAGTGTATTTAATATTTCTGATTTGTACACCTAAAATTTAAGATAGTAAATTTTATGTATATTTTGCCACAATTTTAAAATTAGGGGGGCGGAAATCCCAACAAAATCTAGGAAGAGAAGGTAATGACACTCTAAGAAGGGAAGGGTGTCTTGGAGGGAGAAGAAATAGAGATGAACTGGGTACCCCTGAAGTCCTTCTGTAATTTGAATGCTTAAAATATTGACTTCTATATGAAGTATAAACAATCTGCAAGAGGCAACAAAGAAAGAATTAATTCAAGGTTTAGCACAGTTGGTTGCAGGAAGGTTGACTTTCAATGCATCCACCATCATTTTGGATACACTGGGATGCAGCCATCTCAATATAATGTAGAGCTCAGTACTTGCAAAATGAAAGAAAGAAAAAAAAAAAAACATAAGCAACCTTATTTAAATCTTCATGTGTATACCTGTGGCTGTTTCTTGTTGATGTTTGACAAAAAACAACAAAATTCTGTAAGGCAATTATCCTTCAACTAAAAAATAATTAAATTGGAAAAGGAAAAAAAATTCTCCAATGAATTCTTTCTGGGTTGGATCTCACAAATTATTTATATCTTATATGGCAGTTAATTGATTAGAAATCCACACCACAATAACTTGCAGCCCATCTGCATCTGGGCTTTGGCTAGCAGAGGTGGTGGTCCAATCAGTCAGGGAGCAGAGGTGGTGGTCCAATCAGTCAGGGGGCAGAGGTGGTGGTCCAATCAGTCAGGGAGCTCCATTAGTACAGCCCTAAGGACTCCTTGGCCTATCCAGGCACCACTGTTTGGGGGCAAGAGGATGCCCAGCTGCCAAGGTGAGAAGCCTAATAACAAAAGGCTAATTAACACTTCCATCGTTTAAAGTGCCTATCTCAAAAGTGCCTATTACTCCACTGAGAAATAGAAAAGAGTTTCCACAGGTTCCCACGACCACATCTTCCCACTGACCTGCAGATGTGCCCATGTACTCTTCCTTTCCCTGCAGGTAACATGGAAGAATCATCCCTGCCCTTATCTAAAGCCAAACTCTTCACTTGTGTAAGAGATTCCTTCCCTCCTGCTTCCCCAAGGAGTGTCTTCCCGCATTTGTCTTGTTTCTCCCGCACAGTGAATCTCTTCTCTCTGCTCGATAATACCAGGAGGCCAGATACCTCTCACTTTTAGAGCCCTCCTCTTGATTCCATATCTCCTCCAGCTCTTGTCTCAAATCTCTTCTCCACTCAGAGATAGTTAAGAGTTGTTTCCTGTTCCCTGGACCTTATTCTGTCCTTACCTTTCTTCTTCCCACCCCTTCAGACACACGCTTGTCAAAATCACCAATGCTCTCCATGTGGCTCAATCCTATGGGCCACAGTCAGGCCCCACCTTATCAACCCACCAGAGCATTTGACAACACAGATCGCTTTCTCCTCCATTTGGCACTGCAGATACCATTTTCTCTGACCACCTCACTGCCTTTTCTTTCACAGTCTCCTTCACTGGTTCTTTCCACCTCCCTGGCCTCAAAACATCAAGGTCCCCAAGGTTAGGTCCCCGGATCTCTTCTGTTCTCTATCTACATTCATTCCCCTGGAGATCTAAGATCGTCGCAAAGCTTTAGACACCATCTCTCCACACTGACAACGCTCAAACATTTTTCTCCAGCCCAGACTCCTCCCGAGGCCAGACGTGAACATTCAGTTCCTTAACAGCTTCCCTTGGACAACAGTATCTTTCAGCATCACTGCAAAGCCATGCACGCTCCACTGTCTCAGTAAAAGACAACTCCCTTCTTCCAGTTGCTCTGGTCAGAAAGCTCAGAGTCGTCCTGGATGCCCCTCTTTCCAACACACCAGCAAGTCCCAGACAGACAGCACCTTCTGCAAAACCGATGCTGCAGATTTCTCCCCATCACTTCCCCCACTGTCCTCCATCCAACGTATTACTTTCCTTCTCCCAGACAACTCCACACTCCTCTCTCTGCTTCCACTCCATGGTCCATTCCTTACACCACATCCTGGGGAGTCTTCTTAATATCCAGTCAGATTATGTCCCTTCTCCTCTCGAGGCTACCCAGTGGCTCCCATCTCCCTGCCACCTCCCTTATAATGAGCCCAAACTATCTACTGGGAGGTTATTAAAAGACATAGAATATAGTGCCTTGTGCTACACGGTAGGTTCTTGTTGTTTACCTATTTCATATATAGTATAATACATAGCCAGATGTTTTTTAACTTGCAAATCAAGAAAATGACTTTTAGCTACAATATATTTATAAAGGTCATTAATGTAAATTGCTCAGAGGGAGCAGAAATGACACTGCATTAATCCATCATTACTCAAAGATAACAGACAGATGCTCACAGGCTGGGGAAAATCATAGGCAGCTGATGCCAAGGCCAATTCTTTGGAGTTTTTACCACATTTGACTTGGCTACTTCCTAAAGGCATCCAGGTATATTACCCAAAGAGGTATGAACCAGTAAGACGGTACCAGATCCTTAGAGGAGGAGGATTTTTGAAATGCTTGGTCTGGAGATGGTACAATGGCCGCAGTGAAGAACACGGATGGTGTCTGAAATCTCCCGTGCCTTCACCAGCAAAAGAGGAGAGCTGAAAACACTGTGTACAGACTCCAGATACGACACCAGAGCAAATTCAGGAGGCATAAGGAGCCCAGGACATTAAGCTTGGTCTTTCGGGAAAGTTCTATCTGTCGCCCTGGTCACTTGGTCACTCCAGGCTAACAGAACACCCGCCACACAGACTCCCCCTCCTTCCAAGTATTACAGATGTCCAGTCACAGGGCCTGGCGTCTCCAGCTTCACGCAGTCTCCAATGATGCCAGAAGGATGCCAAAGCCATCTTGCTACTCTCTTGTCTGTGAAGATCCACCCTCCTCCCCCATGAACCTGGACTTGGAGGTTAGGCACTTTCTATTCTGAGAGTGTTGGTTTTTGGATATTACTTAACTGCTTTGGGCCTTAGTTTATTCATCAAAAAAATGGGGTGGTGATAGCTATATTTAGAGGAGAAAAGAGACCATGGTAAAAGTAGCTGTGATGGTGTCTAGCACAAGGCAGGGCCTCAACCCAGGCTCACAACCCTTGTCCTCTGCTGCCCCGAAGTTTATTTACCCGTTTACTTAACTTTTGGCTGTGCTGGGTCTTCGCTGCTGTGCAGGCTTCTCTCGTTGCGACAAGCAGGGGCTGCTCTCTAGTTGAGGTGCAAAGGCTTCTCTTGTGGAGCATGGGTTCTAGGGTGCTCAGGCTTCAGTCATTGTGGCTCCTGGGTTCTAGCGCACAGGCTCAATAGTTGCAGTGCATGGGTTTAGTTGCTCCATGGCATGTGGGATCTTCCCAGATCAGGGATGGAACCCGGGTCTCCTGCACTGGCAGATGGATTCTTTACCACTGAGCCACCAGGGAAGCCCTGCCCCAAAGTTTAAAGTCCCCTTCTCCCAAACCCCACTGGCCTTAACGTCACTGTCTAGAAACTTGCTCATGTGCCCCTCAGTTCTCTTCCCTCTTCATTAGTGGAGAGGGGTGAAGATGCACTACCTTGAGACCTCACATGCACAGGTATTCCAAGAAACCCATGGTGATTTCCAAAGTGCCAGAGCCACATATGCAGGTTTAGACCCACCATGGGACCTACATGGGACCTGAAATTTTACATGCATCTTCATGAATCCAGTTTTGTTTATCAAAATATGAAGGATGGAGAGGGTGAGGATGCAAGAGATATTATTCTGCCTTGTAGTTAACATGAGCGAATCCTTGGAAATATATGACTTCTGTGTTCAGTGACATATGCTGCATGATGTCAGCAGCTGCTATTCAGAATGTAAAAAATATTAATAAAGTAGGAAAGGTTTATGGGCTTCTCTGGTGACTCAGACGGTAAAGAATCCATCTGCAATGCAGGAGATGGATTCCATCCCTGGGCTGGGAAGATGCCGTGGAGGAGGGTATGGCAACCCAATCCAGTATTCTTGCCTGGAGAATCCCTAAGAACGAGGAGCCTGGTGGGCTATGATCCATGGGGTCACAAAGAGTCGGACATGATTGAGTGACAAAGCATAGCATAGCACATAGGAAAGGTTTACTGTGGTAAAATGAATAGAGCAAGAAAAATAGTGATTAACTGGTTAAAAAATGGGCAAAGGACCTGAACAGACATTGTTCCTAAGAAGACATACAAATGGCCAAGTACATGAAAAGTTCATCATCAGGGAAATGCAAATCAAAATCACAATGAGATATCACTGGACATATGTTAAAATGGTTATTGTCAATAGACAAGAGATTAGGTGCTAGCAAGGATATGGAGAAAAGGGAACATTTTTGTATTGTTGATGGTAAAATAAAAAGGTATGAAGGTTCCTCAAAAAATTAACAATAGAACCACCATATGATCCAGCAATTCCACTTTTGGATATATATGCAAAAGAAATCAGTATCTTGAAGAAATATGTGCCCCTCCATGCTCACTGCAGCCTTATCTACAACAGCCAAGGCGGGAAGCAACCAAGAGACCATAGTCAGATGAAGGTATAAAGAAGATGTGGCATGTGTGTTCAATGGAATATTCTTTCACCTTAAAAAAGAAGGAAATCCAACATCTGCAACAATACGGATGGACCTTGAAGATATTATGCCAAGTGAAGTAAGTCAGACCAGAGGAAGACAAGTACTGTGTGATCTCAGCTGTATGTAGAATCTTAAAAGGCTGAACTCATGGGAACAGAGAGTAGAATGGTGGCTGCCATGGCCTGATGGGCAGGGAAAAGGGGGAGACGCTGGCAAAAGTGCACAAGCTTCCGGCTATGAGTAAGTTCTAAGGATCTAAGGCACAGCCTGCTGATAAGAGTGAACACACTGCATTGTATACTGGAGAGCTACCAAGAGAACAGACCTTAAACGTTCTCACCACAAATGCAAAGGTAATTATGTGAGGTGATGGATGGGTTAACCAACCTTACTGTGGTAATCATTTTGCAAATATACATGGGTATCAAATTATGCTGAATACTGTAAACTTGCACAATGTTATATGTAGATTATATCTCAATAAAGCTAGGGGATAAAAGAAAAACAGTGACCAAGTTCCCACTGACAAACGATTGACATGTGGCTGACCAGGAGGCAACGTGAAGTTGTGTGTGTGTGTGTGTGTGTGTGTGTGTGTGTGTGTGTGTGTGTGTGGTGCTAAGTTGCTTCAGTTGTGGAAGTAGCTACAGTTAGTTTGATACTGTGTACTATATTTAAACATATCTAAAGAAGCATATGCAGTTTATATTTGACTCATTTTTTTTGAGGATGGACCACTTGCATGAATTAAATTTATTTCTTAAATCAAAAATCACAATTTGCTACCTTTTTCTTCCCTGGTAACAGGAGGGTGAAGAAGGACGGCATGACCTATCAGTGAGCTGCCTCTGTGCAGAGGTTCCTGGGCCCTGAGGTATGAAAGGTGTGGAGAAGGAAAAACAGGCATCAGGCCCCAGTGCTTCCGGAGAACCTGCCAAGCCCTCTCAGGAGCAAGACCATTTGCCCAGATCCTGAAGCAAGCAAGGCTGGTCTGTGTGAAGCCTCAGAGCTCATTCCTGACAACCCCTGGAAGACATGGATGCCCGGAAGTGGTTGATGATGTCTGGCTGACATGGGGAATGCCATCAGAGAGCAGTCTTGTCCCTGACACCTGGGAGATGCCCCCGTGACTCCAGAAAGCCATAGGAAGATGCCACCCTCCCCCGGGCACCTGGGACACCAGACCACTGAGGGTTGGTGTCGTTATTTCTCATGTGTTCCCTAGGGCCTCTGGGCCACGCTAGCCAAGTGACCGTGAGTTCATCTCTGAACGAGACTCGGGATCGGCTGCTCTGTGAGTGAGATGGTAACAGAGCAGTGTGGTGGTTTAGCGGGTGGGTTCGAGTCTCAGCTCTGCCACATACTAGCTGCAAAACTTGAAGCAATTCACTGTACCTTTCTGTATCTTGGTTTTCTGGGGTGTAAAATAAACATAACACTAGTACTTAGTGTTAGGGTTTTCTGCTATTAATAGCTAAGGGGGTCACAGAAGCAGATGCCAAGACGGGAAGGAACTGGACAGGAGAGCTGTGTGTTAGAGGAAATGGCTGTAAGGGAGGTGGGGGAGCCAGGGGGGCTGAGAGAGCCTTCAGACCATCACATAGTGTGGCCCCTCGGTTGGAGAGAGGAAATGATTTTGGCAAGGGCACTGCGGTGTTGTGATGCCAAAGTCATTGTCAGAGGAGCCCCCCTCTGCTGGAGGTGGACCTGCCCAATGTCCATGCCACATTCATCACCTGAGCAGGGAGCTGCCTCGGAGCACAGCAGTCAATTATACCCCCACAGTTGGAGGTTTTGGGGTACCTTCTCATGCCACAATCACTGTTGTAAGAGTTTAAGAATTTGCTTGATTCTGGTGGAAGTGCTTCTAATAGACCTGGGTTGAGCCTCCACAAACGCCCCCAGCTTCCCACCCTCTGGGACCACTTTCCTTCTCCCCACTCTCCGTGCTCCGTCTACTTGAACGGCCCTCCTGGTTTTATTCTTTTCCCCCTCTTTGTCCTTTCCCTTTTCTCTTTCCAGTTCTGCCCTCCAGCCACAAGCCCAGCCAGAAAAGCTGCAGAGTAAGGGGAGAGGCATGGCAGGAAGGGCTTGGAGGGCCCTAATGTGAGGAGGAAAGCCTTGGACCAGCTGCTCCATGCCCCCTCCTCCCCAGGCTGGACCTCTGGTGCAATGTGGTCCATGCAGGAGGCTGCCCCCTGAATCATGGCCATATACTGCCCCCACCCACAGGACTTGTGCCTGGCTTGCTTCACAGGGAGACTTTGCCAGTCAGCATCCTGCCTACACCTGCCAGCCAAGAAGCAGGGGGAGCTGGGTGCCCTCACTGCCCTCCCGGCATGATGGAGATCTATTTTAGTTCCCACTGCCTGTTAGTCATCAGTGCGGTGGAGGGACATTAATCTCCACTGTCAGGGGGAAGCTGAGGAAGCTAATACTTCTCCTTTAGGGTGTGAGTTGCAAAACCCTTCCTCAATCCCCAGCATTATAAATCCTGTATTTATTTTCACAGCTATGAGCAAAATCCAAATAGCATCTTTCTAACACTGGACAAAAGATGCCATGACTTATCCTGAAAGCAGTCCAAGGTCCTGGGAGGAGAGGCTAAGAGAGGCTACTCCAGCAGGGGCCCCTCTCTGCTTGGCCACGAGCCTTTCACTCTGCAGGACGGGCTGACTTCCTCCCTGTGCTTCTCATTTCAGGAACCGGCCGAGGTAGAGCAGTCTGGGAAACATTTACACCCCAAAGAGTGGCATCCTCCCACCAAGGGAAGTGCCAGCACCATAGCACAAATCGACTGAGAGAACCACCATTGCGTGTGTGTCTGCTGTGCCGAGGCACTGAGCTAGGGGATGGTGGCAAGGCAGTCTGCAGCCCTCCACACCACTGGCCTGGCTGGCACTCACCACAAGGCCCTGAAAGCCTGAGAGATCACTCACAGTGTCCGTCCGAGTCAGAGTCACACCACTGTGCTGGCTGCTACCTGCAAAAGGCCTTACAGGCTTTGAGGCACAGCTTCAGGTTGACAAAGTCAAGTGCATGATCTTTCTCAAGCTCGCTTCCCCCCTTCCCTGAGAGGATCTGTGACTGGTTCCTGCCCCAGGGAGCCTTTCTAGCTGAGCTGATGTGAAATCCACTATGGGTGCCTCTTCCACTACCCATGGAAAAGGTGAGAGTCTGGCCGAGAGGTGCGCAGGCCCTCGGGTTTTCACAAGGAGGAGGATGTTCAGACACATGCCCACAATGGGATGGTTGGCCCCCCGGAACTTGCTGGTTGATGCACCTGCCACCCAGAACTTACTAAGATGGAATTTCACCTTGTTCTTTATAAAGGAGCTTCCATTTTGCGGACTGAGGTTGGTTCCCCTGCAGACACCACCCCTAGAATGGCCCAGTCAAAAGGGTAACCCCATGATTAACCTGCTGTTTGCTCTGCTGAGGGTATTAAAGGTTCACATGCACACGGACCAGTCCCTCCTCAAAACTAAACCACTGGCCAGCTGCCTTTTGCAGTAACTCTTCTCCGAAGGCTATGTCTGAAAGATCATACCATGTAATAGTGACAAGAGGGAGCTTCAGAGGGTCACAGCCCAGTGCAACTATCATCTCTTTCACCTACCAGATGTAAGATCTGGGGCAAGCTCTCAACGCTGTTAGGCTCAATTTATTGCTCTATAAAGTGAGTGTGACAATAATTGTTCACCTCATAATTAACTGAATGACATGAATGAATTAAAGAAATTAATATGCATTCATAGCTATAAAGTTCTTAGATCTGGTCCTGGCACATAACTGGCGCTCCATAAATATTCATTGTGGTGGAGGTGGTGGTGATCATTATTGGCTGCATCCCACGAGCAGAAGGGCTTCCCAGGTGGCGCTAGTCATAAAGAACCCACCTGCCAATGAAGGAGACATAAGAGACTCGAGTTTGATCCCTAGGTCAGGAAGATTCCCTGAAGAAGGGAACAGCAACCCACTGAAGTATTCTTGCCTGGAAAATTCCATGGACAGAGGAGCCTGGCGGGCTAAAGTCCATAGGGTTGCAAAGAGACATGACTGAACAACTTAGCATGCACACACGAGCAGAAAATGGCCAGGCTGGGAAATGAACATGGAACCATGTTACTCAGCCACCCTCTTTCCAGGAGGTTGCTTTTAATTTGGGAACTTCCATCCTTTAAAGTAAAAAGAGGGTACGTTCTCTCTTGAGTTATTAGCAAGTAATTGGATGTTTTAAAGTTATGACAGCCTTCTCTTTCAACCTGCTGGTTGTCGTTGTTTGGGCTTTACCCAGGTTGAAAACACCCAGCTGTCCCTGTCTCAGACAAGAACTGTTGTTCTTCCTACAGAAATAGGAAGAGGAACTCTGGGGAAATTCAATTCAAATTTTTTCACCTTCAGATTTTGAAAAAGCCAGAATATTTAACTAGATTAAGAACTAAAATTAAGAAAGTTTCTTTCACTTGTTTCCCCCAACTCTTTATTTTGAAAACTTTCAAAGCTAAGAAGTTAAATGAGTACTACAATAAACATCATATAACCTTTACCGGGATTGACCCATTTTAACCACCTGCTGCATTTGTTTGATCTCTATGGAGACAAAGAGGTTGAGAGAGGTGCCTTTGGGATGCCTAAGTGGGACTGCCAATGTCCATTTTTCTAAGTCACCGGGCCAGTGTTTTTCCTATCAATATGTGTGCTCTTTATACTAAGACTATGAACCACGATTGGCAAATACTTTTGTCCCATTTTCTGTTTTCACTTTTGTTTATCATGAATGTTGACATCCAAACTCCTAATTTTCAGTTAGGTAAACCTATAACCTACTACCTTTGTGAATTCTTTTATGTCAGAAAGTCAGAAATGACTTTGATATACTCTAGGCTGTGGGGGACACATCATATTCCACACCTCTGGCCCCAAAGATTGGTCATGAGAAAACATCTAAGATGGCCCAGTAAGAGTCAATTTCAGGACACTGTGGTCACTGCTGGAAGCAGGTGTCCCCTCTCTCTCAGAGCTTCAGTTGGCGGGTTGGAAATGTAGATACGGTCATTGCTATCTTGTTACCATTAGGAAGAATCTGCTGGACAATAAAGCCAGCACAAAAAAAAGCAGAACCCACTGATGCTGAAACACAAACACTCCTGATGACACAGCTCAGGAACCCAGATCCCATCACACCCAAACTTCTGGCCTTTTCATTACACAAGGCAGTAAATTCCCTTTCTATTTACTTCAATTTGATTTAAGTTTCCATCACTTGCAACTTTAAGAATTGGGCAATGGGGACTTAGCTGGTGGTTAATCTCTGGTCAGAGAACTAAGACCCCAGATACCATGGAGCATAGCCAAAAGTGGAAAAAAAAAAAAAAAAAAAGGCAATGAAGAAAATGAGACGTAATCTCACCCTGAAAGGAGAACTTTCCCACCACGTCTGCCTCCAAGGCCTACGTCCAGGCTGCATACACACACCCTGTAGAGGGTCTCTGCCTGCTTTGGATGCTGTTACTGTCCAGCTCAGCGTGGCTCTCCAGTGGTCTCCAGATGACAGCTATTTGCAGGGGAGCCAAGAATGACAGCATGACAGAGAATGACGGGACAGAAGGATCTGGAGGGTAAAGAGCCCATTTCTCCTGCCCACACTTTGGACTCATCTCAGCTCTAACTCCATGTGGTGGTTCTGCATCCAGACATGTCTGCCTTTGGACATCTGTTTTTCCTATGACCTGGGCAGATTTCTTAATCTCTCTCTGTCCTTTCAGCATTCTCAAAAGAAAATGCACAATGAAGCCAACAATACCTACTTCTGAGAGAATGTTGTGAACATTAAATAAGAAGATTATGTTATGTGAAAGCATACTCTGGCTTTCATCTTAAGAGTTCTCCGGAGAGAACCAGACAGGAGATATACATACATATCCTATTAGTTATATATATACACACACACACATATATGAGACTTAAGACATTGGTTCATGTGATTACAGGAACTGGCAAGTCTGAAATCTGCAGTTCAGTCTGGAGACAAAATTCCCTCTTCTTCAGCAGAAGTCTGTGTTCTTGTTAAAGGCCTTCAAATGACTGGATGAGACCCACTCACATTATGGAGAGTAATCTACTTTACTCAAAACCCACTGACTTAAATGTTAATAACAACTTAAAAGGGGCTTCCCTGGTGGCTCAGCAGTAAAGAATCCACCTGCCAATGCAAGAGACACAGGTTCAATCCCTGAGTTGGGAATATCCCCTGGAAAAGGGCCTGGGAACCCACTCCAGTATTCTTGTCTGGGAAATCCCATGGACAGGAGCCTGGCAGGCTACAGTCCATGGAGTTGCAAAGAATTGGACAGGACTTAGCGACTAAACAACAAGGATATCATCTTAAAAAAATACCTTTATAGCAACATTTAAACTGGTGTTTGACCAAACTGGATACCACAGCCTGGCCAAGTTGACATATAAAATTAACCATTACAGGACCCAGTTCAATGTAGACATTCTAATACAGGTTGGTTGATTTGAAGTGAATTCAGTTTCTCCAAACAAACTCAGCAGCAGTCTTAGGGTATGCTTTGAAGGGTACCTTAACCATTATTTGGTAATTAACAACAGAGCACTTTACAGGTGGTAGAGCCCTTTCTTGTATAGGATTCCTTTGCAGGAGACTGGGTGCCAGGGTGTGGCAGGAGGGATTACTGGCCTCTTTACAGAGGAAAAACATGAGGTTTAGTGAGAAGCAAACCCATTAACAGCTCACTATAGTCTCCTGTGACAGGTGCATGGATAGGAAGGCAAAGGGAGGACAGAGGGCCCTGTGTTCCTGCTTTGGTTCCAGTAAAGAAGTTTCAATGTCTGGTGTCCATCCCTTTATTACCTGTGTCTTGGACTATTTTACCAACTATCTCACATCTACAGATTAGTTACTTAATTTTAGTTTTCCTATTAGATAAGGAGTACCCTTTTTATTTTACCCTGGGGGCCTTGATATGCCTCAGGTGGTCCCCAAAGCCCAGGAATTTAGACTTCTTCCTGCGCAGTTTGCTTATCTGACCTACTAGCCACTAAAGCAGGAGTCACAGACCCAAGTGCTGACAAAGGCCAGGTAAGTGACTTAACAGGAGTGAGGAAGCTGGTAGGGCAATGGGGGTCTTCAGCAAACTGGGGCAAGCATATCCCATCATAAGACAATAGCTACAGTGCATTTCCAAGACACACTGACTTTGGGTAGCTTAGGACTTTTAATATGTAGAAATAGGGATTTTAAATGAAATAGCCTGATTTAAATTGGCAGTCAATTCAAATTGTTTTTTAAAAACACTACAAGGGGGCTTCCTGGGGGCACAGTGGATAACAATCCACCTGCCAATGCAGGAGACATGGGTTCCACCCTGGTCCGGGAAGATCCCACATACTGTGGAACAACTAAGCCTGTGAGCCACAACTACTGAGCCTGTGCTCCAGGGCCTGGGGGCTGCAACCACTGAAGCCCCACGCCCTAGAGCCTGTGTTCTACAACAAGAGAAGCCACCGCAACGAGAATCCTGAGCACCACAACTAGAGGGCAGCCCCCGCTCGCCGCAACTAGAGAAAAATAATGAAGACCCAGCACAGCCAAATACATATATATATATATATATATATATATATATAAAACACTGTGAGAGCCAGATAAAATTCATCTTCAGATAATCATTCCTGCCTGGTGGTTAAAAGAGAAAATAAAGTGTGCTTTTGCATGACTAGCTTGGCACATATACCATCTATCCACTCATAAATGAAGGAGGCAAGAATTACTATATTTGCCTATTTCTTAGTGCAAGATTAGAGGAGGATCTTGCCTGGAAGAAAATGGGGACCTGGCTTCCCAACATTTCCAGCAGGCTCTCCACGGAAGACACTGCTTAAGTGTTGTCAACTCCCTTGCAATGTCTAACAAGAACAGCCTTAAATGTCGTTTCTCTAATCAATCAGTCACTACAGATGCCTTTTCTCCTAGGTTGTGGAAGCTCCCCCAGGAAGGTACATCTGTCACCATCACTTGAGCTGGAGTCCTTTCAGCTAAGAGCCTCTGCATCTAGAACAAGGATGATTCACCGGGTCAGCTGCACTAACCCAGGAGGGGAGGAGCGAGCACTGCCCTGGAGAGTTCTCAGCATGGGGTGTGTTCTTCTCACTTCTCAGCTGAAGACACCCACTTGTTGCTGGAGTCTCTCTGGACTGTGTACACAGTCCGGGGCAGGAAGTAGAACCACTCCCTCCCTCGGCCCCTTTACAGGGAAATGTAAACCCAGACTCTTCAAGGTGGAGGACACTGCCCTGCAGTATCACTGAGTTCTCTCTCAGTACCTCCTAAGGTTAACAGTTTTCCCCAATTTTTTTTTTTTTTTTGGCTCATTTTTCTCCAGCACAAGTTCTGTGGTCCTCACATGCCCTTCACTTACTTAACTGACACGAGTCACATTTCCTGCCAGGAGAGAGAAGGAAACTCTGAGAATGCAGGTGTCCAGCTGCCGCCCCCCAGAGCCCCCTCATCTCAGAGCATGCTCTGCTCCTTCTCCAAATCCTGGACCAGAGTTCCCTGCCTCCTTGATCTGAGATGCCCCTGGATGGGGAGGAACAGGCATACAGATTACAAAATCATTTCCAAGGATCCCATGCAGTTTGACTGAGGACTGGAGGCAGGGCTAGTGAAAGACCCTGCCTTCGATGAGCTCACCATCTACTAGGGGAAACTAACATGAAAAATGAACTTATATCTGGAAGGCCCCTAGTCTCTCTCCCGTTGGTGTGGATGAGTGAACCGGAGTGGGGAAGGGGTTTCTGCCAGGCAACACTAAGGGATAGTAACAGAAGGGATTTGTTAGGTAAACCAAAGTGGCTGCAGTGTAAAATCTCTTAGCATAAAGTCAAAAAATTATACTAGCCAGGGATTATCAAGCATGTTTGAATCTTTTTCAGACATCATAACAGAAGATCAATCCAAGTAGTGAAAGATGCCCACCTTTTAAAGAAAAAAGGTAGAACTGCAGAAAAGGAAAACCAGGACTTCCCTGGCAGTCCAACAGTTAAGACTCTGCACTTTCAGTGCAGTGGTACAGGTTTGATCCCTGGTTCAGGAACTAGGATCCTGCAGGTTGCATGGTTTGGCCAAAAGAAAGAAAGAAAAGGAAAGACTTCCTCCCTTTCCTCAACACGGAAAGCCTCTCCCTGCATCCACTTTCCAATGGTCTAGGGAGGGACAGGGGAGAATGGAGACTAGTCAAAGACTAAACAATTTCCAAAGATGGAGGAGTCTGAAGGCTTGCAATTTCTAGGAGCAGAGTCATGACCCAGGTAAGGAGGAAATATGGGTACACTGGAGGCTCTAGAGTTTGACCTTTCTAAGGTTGAAATAAGTCCTCCCTCCAATCCCCATGCCCCATGGTGTTGGTAGAGACCACATGGGCGCCTGGACATTTACTCCCACCAGGAGGCAGCAAGGCCCGCCTCCACCTCCCCACTGCAGTGATGTTCCATGGAAGCCTGTCAGACAGTCAGGACTTGTACCACTATCTAGTGATAACGAGGCCACTCGCTCTCTGCTGTGTCAGTGGCGGTCACATGGGGTGCAGTAACAAGGCCGTTCTACCTCTTCCCTCCTTCTGGACAAGGAGGTATCAGCAAAGGCTGGGTGGGAGCCAAAAACTTCACATACACACATCAGTAACAGGGAGTTTCCTTCCTCAGGTGTCGAAAAGTGGGGAACCTGAACGCCTTCCTTCACCAGCAGTAAGGAGGCAACACCACTCCTTCTCCTGCTTGAGTGATGTCAAAGCAAGTCAGCCAAAATAGAAGGTTTGAATAAGATCCAGAGTCTTACAGTATCTGAAATGTCCAGGTTTCAACTAAAAATCATTCATCAGGGGTCTTCCCTGGTGGTCCAGCAGCTAAGACTCCATGCTCCAAATGCAGGGGACCTAGGTTGGATCCATGGTCAGGAAACTAGATCCCACATGCCACAACTAAGACCCAGTGCAGCCAAATAAATTTTTAAAAAATATTTTACCATATCAAGAACCAGGAAAATCTCAAACTGCGTTAAAAAATTATCAGTGGATGCCAACAGATGTCAAAGATGTTAGACATCTTTGATGATGATTTAAAGCAACCATCATAAAAATGCTGGAACAAACAATTTCAAGCAAGCTTGAAACAAATGAAAAAAAACAGAAGTCCTCAGCAAGGAAATATGAAGTCTCAGCAAATACGTTACAATTATAAAGAAGAAACAAATGGAAATTTTAGAACTGAAAAATACAATAGCCAAAAACAAGACTTAGCAGATGAGTTAAACTGAAGAATGGAAGGGACAATAGAAAGAATCAGTGGATATGAAGAGTAAACAACAGAGAAAAAATTAATGGAAAAAAAATAGAGCTCTAGGGACATTCAAGAATATAAGAGATCTAACGTTCAGGTCTTCTTCCTCAGAAGGAAAGGAAAAAGAGAGCAAGTCTGAAAAGTATTTGAATGGCTGAAAGCTTCCCAAGTTTGGCAAAAGATACTAACCTACAGATTCAAGAAGTCAAGTAAACTCCAGATGGGAGAACCAAAGAAATTCATGTCAACACGTAATAGTCAAACTTCTAAAAACTACAAGCAAAGAAAAAAAAATCTCAAAAGCTGCAAAAAGAGAAATGACAACTTTCAGATGAGAGAAACAATTCAAATGACAGTGGATTTCTGATTGTCTCCACCAGACACCAAAGGCCAGAAGGAAAGTGCTGAAAGAAAAGAACTCAACCCAGAATCCTACACTGAATGAAAACATCCTTCAGAGATGAATAGGAAATCAAGACGTTGTCAACTGAAGATAACCTAAGACCACGTTGCTTGCACACCCAACCTGAACAATGGCTAAAGGAAGTTCTCTAAATGGAAAAGAAGCACAAAAGAAAAATCTTTGGAACATCAAAATGGAAGAAAAAACACAGCAAGCAAAAATAGGGGTAAATATAATACATTTTTCTTATCCTCTTTGAGTTTTCTAAATTAGGTGTGATAACCAAAACAAAAATTATAACACTGTCTCATGTGGTTCTAAATGGATGTCGAAAAAATATTTAAAGCAATTATATTATAAATGGGGGGAGGACAAAAGGATGTAAAGGAAGACAAAGTTTCTATATTTCACTCAAACTGGTGAATGTCAACATTAGTTGACTGTGAAAAATTAGATACACAAGGCAACACCCAAAGAAACCACTAAAAAGGCTTTGCCAAACCATAAACTCAAAACATTATAAACAAATCAAAATTGATTTCTAAAGTGTTAAGTGAACAATTTCCACAGGAAGACGGTAAACAGAAACCAAAAAAAAGAGAGAGAGAAAGAGAAAGAAAACAAAAGATACAAGAGCAGACCTAAGTCCTGACATATCAATAATTACATTAAATGAAAACGGACTAAAAATACGAATTAAAAGATGATTGGCAGAGGAGATTTTAAAACATGACTAAACCATATTTCATCTACAAGAAATTCACTTCAAATATAACCTAAGTCTTACATCTTACGCAAAAATTAGCTCAAAACAGATCACAAATTTAAATGTAAAGCATGAAACCATAAGATTTTTAGGAAAAAAAGCCTAGGATAGTATCTTTAGGATCTAGGGTTAAGCAAAGAGTTCTCAGATTTGATACCAAATGTACAATCCATAGAATGAAAAATCAATCCTACACACTGAACATCATCATATATAACATTTTTGCTCTGTAAAAGACTCTGTGAGGTGGGAATTTGCTGTATGACTCAGGGAACTCAAACCAGGGTTCTGTGACAACCTAGACGGGTGGGATGGGGTGGGAGGTGGGAGGGAGGTTCAAGAGGGAGGAGATATATGTATACCTACAGATAATTCATGTTGATGTATGGCAGAAATCAACACAGTACTGTAAACCAAATATCCTTCTATTAAAAGTATATATATATAAAGTCTCTGTGAAGATAAGACAAGCTACACGGAGGGAGAAAATATTTGCACACAGCATATTCAACAAAGGACTAACATTAATATAATGTTTTAAATTCTAAAATACTTAGCAGCAAAAAAGGAAACAATTCAATTAGAAAATGGGCAGAATATATGAAAAGACACTTCACTAAAGACACATAGAAAGCAAACAAGCACATGAAAAAGTGTTTTACATCATCAGGCAGTAGGAAAATGTGAATTAAAACCACAATGAGGTACTATGATACATCTACCAGAATGGCTAAAGTAAGAAACATCCCCAAATGCTTGCAAGGATATGGCTAAGTTAGACTACCCATACATTTCTGGTGGTGCAGACATTCTGGAAAGCAGTCTGCAACTTCTTTAAAAACTAAATATGCAACTACCATATGGCCCAGCAATTGTACTCCTGGGAATTTATCCCAGAGAAATGAAAATTTATGTTACAAAATATCTGTATACAAATGTTCAAAGCAGCTGTATTTGTGGTAGCTCCCAAACTGGAAACAATCCAGGTGTTTTTCCACAGATGAATGATTAAACCAACTGTGGCACTTCAGTGCCAAGGACTACTACTCAGTGGTAGAAAGAAAAGAAGTATTGATACTTGCAGCAACTGGGAAGAATCCCCAGGGAATTATGCCTAGTGAAAATGGCGTGCTGCGATTCATGGGGCCGCAAAGAGTCAGACACGACTGAGCGACTGATCTGACCCCACAAGTCTATGATTCTACCATATACTACTATTCTGGAAATAACAAAATTATAGAAATGAGAGGGGGATAAACTAGGAGTCTGGGATTAAAATATACACACTGCTATATATAAAAAATCGGAGAAGCCAATGGCACCCCACTCCAGTACTCTTGCTTGGAGAATCCCACGGATGAAGGAGCCTGGTGGGCTGCAGTCTGTGGGGTCGCTGGGAGTTGGACATGACTGAGCGACTTCACTTTCTCTTTTCACTTTCATGCATTGGAGAAGGAAATGGCAACCCACTCCAGTGTTCTTGCCTGGAGAATCTCAGGGAAGCAGGAGAGCCTGGTGGGTTGCCGTCTATGGGGTTGCACAGAGTCGGACACAACTGAAGTGACTTAGCAGCAGCAGCAGCAGCAGCAGCAGAGTAGCTATACATAAAATAGACAACCAACAAAAACCTACTGCACTGCACAAGAACTATACTCAGTGTCTTATAATAAGCTATAAAGGAAGAGAATGCCAAAAAGAATATGTTTCTATATAGCCATGAACAACTGAAGCACTTTGCTATATACATGAAACCTACACAACACTGTAAATCAACTATATTTCAACTAAAAAAATTTTTTTAAATTACAGAAATGGATAACAGGTTAGCGGCTGCTGTGGTTAAGGAGAGGGTGTGGCCCTTAAGGACAACATCAGGGATCCTTGTGGTGATGGAAATGCTCTGTATCCTGTACCTGTCAACGTCACTCTCCTAGTCTGAACCATGGTTTGTAAGATGCTGCCATTTGTGGAAACCAGGTAGAAGGTTAGATAGGATCTCTCTGTGCTATTTCTTACAACTGCACATGAATCTACTATTAACTTCAAATAAAAACGTCAATTTAAAAAAAAACTGGCAGAAAAATAAGTTGTGAAGCCTTAATTTAAAAAAAACAACTCTTGGGAATTCCCTGGTGGTTCAGTGGTTAGGACTCTGTGCTTTCACTGCTGGGGGCCTAGGTTCAATTCCCGGTCAAGGAACTAAGATCCTGTAAGCTGCACGATGAAGCCAAAAATAAATTAAAAAAAAAAAAAAAATTAAAAGTGCCTCTTGATACCACTTCCCCTTCTGTAACACAGAAATTCCATTTCTCTGTTCTCCTTCACAGAAAAACCTTTTTAAAAAACAATTTTCTTCTCCACAGAAAAACTCTTTTTAAAAAACAGTTTTCTTCTCTACTTAATTCCTCTCTTTCCATTTTCTCTGAAATGTACTCCAATCAAACTTCTGTGCACATAATGTCACCAAAATAGCTGTGGCCAAATTTACTGACAACACTGTTAACTCCCATGGTCAAGCCTCAGTTCTCATCTTAACCTATAGTCCGCATTTGACACAACTGATCTTTCTGCTCCTAGACTCACTCTTTTAGCTTGCTTCCAGAACTGCTCATTTTCTTAGTTTTTTCCTTATCTCACTGGATGTTCTTTCTCCGTTTCCTTTTCTGTCTCCACAATTTCCTAATGTTTTGACATCCCAAAGCTCTGTCCTGATCTTTCTATAATCTGTCTGTATTTAGGTGCTTATTCAGCTTCATGGATTTAAACATTCTCCATCTGCTGATGACTCTGAAATTTGTATTCTCAGCCTGGATATCTCTCCCAAACTGCAGATCTGTATGTCCTGTTGTTTCCCCAACCTCTCCCCCTGCTTATGTATTAATAAATTTCCTGAAGTATTGTGAATAAAACTAACTTCCTGACTTCCACTCAAAACCTGCTCCTTCTCAGGATTCCCCTTTTTGGCTTACAGCATATTGATCCTTCTACTCACCCAGGCCCCAAGTCCAGACCATCTTAGGACGCCTCTCCTCTTTCTGAGTGAAACAGGAGTCCTCACAGGTGCTCATGACGTTATAGATTTAGATATTAACATGGAACCAGATGAGGATAACTTTATTTAAATACATTTCATGTATCATATAATTCATTGTTTTATAGCATATTCACTGAGTTGTGCAACCATTAACACTGGCAATTTTAGAACATTTCATCACCTCAAAAATAAACCCATTTCCCTTTAGACATCACTCTCCAATCTTCTCATCAACCTCCACCTTAGGCCTAAATAACCACTAATCCACTTTCTGTCTCTGTATAGTTGCCTGTTGTTGTTCAGTCGCTAAGTTGTGTGTGACTCTTTGCAACTCCATGGACCGCAGCACCGCCAGGTTCCCCTGTCTGCCACTATCTCCTGGAGTTTGCTCAAATTCATGTCCACTGAGTTGGTGATGCCATCTAACCATCTCATCGTTTGTCACTCCACCCCCTTCTTTTGCCTTCAATCTTTCCCAGCATCAGTGTCTTTTCCAATGATTTGGCTCTTTCCATCAGGTGGCCAAAGTATTGGAGTTTATTTGCCTATGCTAGAAATTTCATATAAATGAGATCTTATCTGTGTTCTTGACAATCTTCTTTCACTTAATCTTATGTTTTCAAGATTGATCCATGTTGCAGCATGCAGTATCAGTTGTTGTTGTTGAGACTCTACAGTCTCATGACTGCAGCACGCCAGGCCTCCCTATCCTTCACCATCTCCCAGAGCTCGCTCAAACTCATGTCCCTTGAGTCAGTGATGCCATCCAATCACCGTGTCCTCTGTTGCCCCCTTCTCCTCCTGCCCTCAATCTTCCCCAGCATCAGGGTCTTTTCTAAGGAGTCAACTCTTCGCATCAGGTGGCCAAAGTATTGGAGCTTCAGCTTCAGCATTAGTCCTTCCAATGAATATTCAGGACTGATTTCCTTTAGAATGGACTGGTTGGATCTCCTTGCAGTGCAAGGGACTCTCAAGAGTCTTTTCCAACACCACAGTTTGAAAGCATCAGTTTTTCGGCGCTCAGCTTTCTTTATGGTCCAACTCTCACATCCATACGTGACCATTGGAGAAACCATAGCTTTGACTATACAGACCTGTGTTGGCAAAGTAATGTCTCTGCATTTTAATATGCTGTCTAGGTTTGTGATAGGTTTTCTTCCAAGAATGAAGCATTATCAGTACGTCTTTCCTTTTTATGACCAGATAATTTTCCATTCTATGGACTGACTACATTTTGTTTATCTATTCATCAGTTAACGGACTTTGGGGTTGTTTCCACTTTCTGACTATTATTAATAATGCTGTGAACATTCATATACAAACTTCCATATATATATAGTTCTTTCCTCTTGGGTACTCCTGGGTGCATACCTAGGAATGGAATTGCTGGATCAAATGGTAACTTTATGTTTCACTTTTTATGGAACTGCCAGACTGTTTTCCCAAATGGCTACACCATTTTACATACCCAGTGGCAATGTGGAACCCAATGAGAGTTCTTACTTCACATTCTTGTTAATACTTATTGTCTTATTTTGATTCTAGTCATCATGGTGGGTGTGTTGTTATTTCACTGTGGCTTTCATTTACATTTCCCTTAGGTTGTCCGTTTTTTTTTTTTTTTTTTTGGCCACACCGCACAGCATGTGGAGTCTTAGTTCCCAGACCAGGGGTAGAACCTGCACCCTCAGCAGTGAAGTGCAGTCTTAACCCCTGGATTGTCATGGAAGTCCCCAGGTTGTCTTAACCCCTGGATTGTCATGGAAGTCCCCAGGCAGTCTTAACCCCTGGATTGTCATGGAAGTCCCCAGGTTGTCTTCTTCTTATTGGTTGTAAGCATTATTTACACATCCTAGATTTGCAAATTTTCTCCCATTCTGTGGGTTGTTTTTGCTCCTTTGATAGTGTCTTTTGAAGCAGAAGAATTCTTTAATTTTCATGAAGTCCAATTGATCTTTTTCTTTTGATGCTTTTGTTTTTGGTGTCATAGCAAAGAATCCATTGTCAAATCTAAGGTAATGGAAATATACACCTATGTTTTATGAGTTTGGAATTATGGCTTTTATGTTTAGGTCTTTGAGCCATTTTTATTTAATTTTTAAAAATATGTATTTATTTGGATGTGTGGGGTCTTAGTTGCAGCACATGGGATCTTTCATTGTGGCGCACAGCCGGGACTCTCTAGTTGCAGTGTGCAGGCTTAGCTGCTCTGCTCCGGGGCATGTAGGATCTTAATTACCCAACCAGGGATCAAACATGCATCCCTTGCATTGCAAGGCTGATTCTTACCCACTGGATCACCAGGGAAGTCTCCATTTTTATTTAATTTTTATATGTGATGTGAGGTAGGAGATCCAGCTACCTCTTTTACACGTTGCTATCTGGTTGTCTTAATATCATATGTTGAAAAGACTATTCTTTTCCCACTGAATGGCCTCAGCATCCTTGTCAAAAATCAATTAACTGTAGAAACACGGATTTACTTATGAACTCCTGATGCTACTCCATGGATCTACATGTCTCTCTCTATGCCAGTACTACAGTCTTGCTTATTGTACCCTTGAAAGTTTTGAAATTGCAAAGTATGAGTCTTCCAACTTTTTCTTCTTTTCCAAGGTTGTTTTGGCTATTCTGGGTTTCTTGTGTTTCCAGATTAATTTTAGATCAGTTTATTAATTTGTACAAAGAAGCCAGATGGGATGCAGTCTAGTAGGGACTGCATTAAGTCCACAGGCCAATTTGGGGAATACTGCTACCTTAACAATATTCAGTTTCTGATCTACAAACAGAGGGTGTTTTTCCATTTTTGAAGATCTTCTTTAATTTCTTTCAACAATGTTTGGTAGTTTTCAGAATATAAGTTTTGCACTTGCTTTGTTAAATCTATTCCTAAGCATTTATTCATGTTGATGCTATTATAAATGAAATTATTTTCTTAATTTCATTTTTGGATTGTTCATTGCAAGTACATAGAAAGGCAAATTGATTTTTATAGATTGATTTCATATCCTGTAACCTCACTGAAATCATTAATTAGTTCTAACAGTTTTTAAAGATTTCCTAGAAGTTCGTATATACAAGATCATTGCATTCAGAAGTAGAGACAGTTTTTCTTTTCCAATCTCAATGCCTTATCCTTCACTTCTTGCCTGATTTATGTTTGAACAAACTTCTCTGACTGCCTTACTGAGAACAAGTCAGATGAGGGTCAAGAGTGGAGAAGAGTCAGATATGAAAGGATTGTGCCTTGGACTCGGTGGGAGCAAAAAAAAAAGTCACAAAGTACTTCAGGGTGTTTCTCTTTCGTCTTTCTCGCCTTAATTTTTTCTACTTTGTCTTACTGACCATCGTGGTGATTTTTTTTGCCTCAACCAACCACAAAGCCAGTATGCCAACTTTTTAAAAATCTTGTGATTTAAAAAAAAAAGAAATCCACATGAAGGAAGCAGGCACTAGACAGGAGACTAAAAAACCCCAATCCTACATGTCCCATTTCTGCAAGAGCAGACCATACAAGACTGGTTGGACGGAAGGATTATTTTTATGAGGAGAAAAAAAGAGAAGTATCCGTCACCGGGTCTTAGAAAGGCTGCAGCCCTCAGCAACCAACTAAAGATAACCCAGGCAAGGAACTTTGTGCCAGACCTGGAGGCCAGCAGTGCTCTGAGTATACAGGATAACTTGGGCTTCTCCAGCGAGTGACCATCCCAAGCTACCAGACTCTTCACCTTGGGGAAATTTGCTTCACCAGCCTTCCCCAGGAACTTACTTCTCCCTGAAGGTGGCAATACAGGAAAACTTCCCAGGAAGTCCCCCTACCCAATCCCACCGGGCCAAACAGGACCTCTCTCCCCTGGTGAGCAGGAACTTAGTGTTGTGTTCTAAAATGGGCTGAGCCCTGGGCACTTAGCTGATGTGGGGAGTGAGTCACAGAGTCACCTCAGTTCTTTCAGTCGTGTCTGCCTCTTTGCAGCACTATGAACTGTAGCCCGCCAGGCTCCTCTGCCATGGGATTTTTCAGGCAAGAATACTGGAGTGGGTTACTGTGCCTTCCTCCAAGGGATCCTCCCAACCCAGGGATCAAACCCACGCCTCCTGAGTCTTCTGTATTGCAGGTGAATTCTTTACCTACTGAGCCACCGAGGAAGTTCCCTTAAATTGTGCACCCAAGGCCCTTTCCTTACCTCTCCCTAGTGCCAGCTCTGGTTCTACTCAGCTCTGCCACTGACAGGCCATGTCCACAAGGACAATCCCTTGGCCTCTCTGGGCCTTAGTTTATTCATTTGAGAAGCTGAGTGCTGGATTTAGAATAGTGTTTCCCCATAATGACCTGTGAACCCAAACTGATCCTTAATTTTCCAATTCACACAGCCTTTTCCAAAGTCCCCATTTCTTAAAATCTATAAACCAATTAAAAAAAAAAAAAAAAACTGCCCTATGAGATCTTCAGGTTTCTCTGGCTGCTCAGACTGTAAAAAATCCCCTGCGATGCAGGAGACCTCGGTTCAATCCCTGGGTTGGGAAGATCCCCTTGAGGAGGCATGGCTATCCACTCCAGTATTCTTACCTGGAGAATCCCATGGACAGAGGAGCCTGATGAGCTACAGTCCATGGGGTCACAAAGAGTCAGACATGACTGAGTGACTAAGCCCAGCACGTGAGAACTTCATGTATGACTACAGAATATAAGTGGTATGTTCTCCATATGACCCAATTCTCTTAAAGAAACTTTCATCTTACATATAGCCCTGTAGAGACCTCCCCAGGAACTACTGTAACTGTGCTTTCCATCCTGACCAAAAGTAACTGGACCAGAGGCAGACCCCAGACCCAAGATGAGCCAGCTATTGTCTGGATGGAGATAAGCCGATTATTCCTCTCAAAACCTGGGCGTTGTAGACACTCTATAGCTAGTAAAGGTACACAGCCCAGTGGTCAACTCAGACACAGGCTGGTGGCCATGGGGCCCACACGCAGGGCCCACACTCGAGAAGCAGCTGGAAAGCAGGAGGCAGTGAAGAGAAGCAGCAGGACAAGTAAGTCCTGTGGCTCATCCAAGATGAGAAACGACTCAGCTCTTGAGAGACGGAGAAGGTCTCATTCTTTACTTTCCCGTACTGCTGCCAACGTGAAGCGTGAACTGTCCTTGTATTCTTGTGTGTGCCCTTACACAAACCACCGTCAAAGGAACTGTGACTCCAGCTGAGGAAAGGGCAGGTGATTCTTCAATAAATATAATTAACTGCTATGCTCGGGAGAAGACCAAACAAGATTCTGCCTCATGCTGTAAAGAAAATTTTTCAGAAGGAATTTTAAAAAATGATGTTTAAGAGAGAACATTTAGGACTTCCCTGGTGGTTCAGTAGTAAAGAATCTGCTTGCCAGTGCAGGAGATGTGTGTTCAATCGCTGCTCCAGGAAGATCCCCTGTGCCATGGAGCAACTGCGCACAGTTAGCCCGTGTGCCACAACCACCGAGCCTGCGCTCTAGAGCCCAGGAGACTCACCGCCGAGCCCGTGTGCCACAACCACCGAGCCTGCGCTCTAGGGCCCAGGAGACTCACCGCCGAGCCCGTGTGCCACAACCACCGAGCCTGCGCTCTAGGGCCCAGGAGACTCACCGCCGAGCCCGTGTGCCACAACCACCGAGCCTGCGCTCTAGGGCCCAGGAGACTCACCGCCGAGCCCGTGTGCCACAACCACCGAGCCTGCGCTCTAGGGCCCAGGAGACACACCGCCGAGCCCGTGTGCCACAACCACCGAGCCTGCCTCTAGGGCCCAGGAGACTCACCGCCGAGCCCGTGTGCCACAACCACCGAGCCTGCGCTCTAGAGCCCAGGAGACTCACCGCCGAGCCCGTGTGCCACAACCACCGAGCCTGCGCTCTAGAGCCCAGGAGACTCACCGCCGAGCCCGTGTGCCACAACCACCGAGCCTGCGCTCTAGAGCCCAGGAGACTCACCGCCGAGCCCGTGTGCCACAACCACCGAGCCTGCGCTCTAGAGCCCAGGAGACTCACCGCCGAGCCCGTGTGCCACAACCACCGAGCCTCGCTCTAGAGCCCAGGAGACTCACCGCTGAGCCCGTGTGCCAGAACCACTGAAGCCTGCACACCCGAGAGCCTGTGCTCCGCAGTAAGAGAAGCCACTGCAGTGAGAAGCCCACACACCGCAACCAGAGAGCAGCCCACACAGCAACAAAAACCCAGCAGAGCAAAAATAAATAAGTAATTATTTTTTAAAAAGAGAGAACTTAAAAAAAAAAAAAAAGGATATTCCTTCCTTCCATCCCGAATAAGTTAGTTTTCTCTTCTTTTCCCTTCCCTCGCCTTTCCTCCCCATCCCTTTCCTCCATTTCTCCTGGGGGTGGCAGTGACCACAAAGGTGGCAGCAAAGGACTGTGGGCGCCAAGGACGTGAGCAGCACAGTAGAGAAGTTACTCACAGAATGGGAGATCGAGCACATAAACAACGATACCGAAAATAATGAAAGAAGGTTTTCTTGTTCACAGAGAAGCGAGTCACATATAAGGAAAGGAGAAAGGCTAAAAATAACCTTGAGATATTGATGGAATGGAGGTACTAGGGCAAATTCATGAACCTTTAAAATACAAACAGATATAGAAATAGTTGTAGTAGTAGTCAGGGTACACATATACACACACACACACACACACACACATACACGTTTACATGTATATATGTTCCACCTTTATACACGAGAAGGCCTGCAATTGATGACAGCCAGAAGCAATAAACAATGAAATATTCAGATTTTAGTTTTCAAATATCACTCTCCTCTCTAGAAGTCCTTAAAGACACAGCTAGTTTCCCAGGCTGAGGCAGGAAAATTACAAGATGAGCCAGGAACGTTTTCTTGTGCCAGAAAGCAAAGAATTGCTCAAAAAATTACAGGGACATAGCTAAAGCTCAAAGGGGCTAATTTTGGCTTTCTTTTTTTTTTTTTTTTTTAACATTTTTTGGAAGCACAATTGATTTACAAGGATTCAGTGGTACAGCAAAGTAATTCAGTTATGTTTTTTTCAGGTGTTTTTCCATTATAGATTATTACAAGATATTGAATATAGTTCCCTGTGCTATACAGTAGGTTTTTGTTGTTTCTCTATTTTATATATAGTCGTGTGTATCTGTTAATCCCAAATTCCCAAGTTATCCCTTCCCCACAACAGGAGTCAACTTTGGCGAGGCTCTCCTGCTAGCCAAATCTAGAATGATTTTATATAAATAATGATAATAATGGATTAAATTCACTGAATAAAACAGGAATCCATGGGCCCATAATGATATAAACAAATGAGAGAAAAAAAGACATTTCTTCCTTATATAGAATGCCAACTAATAAACACAGCAGGAGTGACGGTAACAGAAAATAGCCATTTGGTAACCACTATAATTGCGATCGGGGAAGGCAATGGCACCCCACCCCAGTACTTTTGCCTGGAAATCCCATGGACAGAGGATCCTGGTAGGCTCCAGTCCATGGGGTCGCTAAGAGTCTGACACGACTGAGCGACTTCACTTTCACTTTTCACTTTCATGCATTGGAGAAGGAAATGGCAACCCACTCCAGTATTCTTGCCTGGAGAATCCCAGGGACGGGGGAGCCTGGTGAGCTTCTGTCTATGGGGTCGCACAGAGTCGGACACGACTGAAGCGACTTAGCATAGCATAGCATAGCATAGCATAGCATAATTGCGATTAATTTAGGCAAAAATCATCAATGTTCACTAAGTCAGATGGGCTTCCCTGGTGGTTCAGATGGTAAAGAATCTGCCTGCGATGTGGGAGACCCTTGTTTGAGAGACCCTTGTTTGACCCCTGGGTCAGGAAGATTCTCTGGAGACAGGCATGGTAACCCACTCCAGTATTCTTGCCTGGAGAATTTCATGGACAGAGAAGCCTGGTGGGCTACAGTCCATGGGGTCTCAAAGAGTCAGACATGACTGAGCAACTAACACACACACCAAATCAAATGAATGGGGTTTAATGAAATGCAGCATATTGTCATAGTTTGAGAGCATCTTTCGACAAAATACTTATTATGAAGAGGAAAATAATGACTTAACATGGAGAAACCTGAACACACCAAACTGACCGAGAGATGGAGATTGGTATTACCAGCAGTATCACCGGCCAACGTCCTGAGCCTCCTGATGCAATGCAGTGAGGAGAGGACAGCATCACCTCTGTATATTTCTCCCAAGAACACACGTCTGAGTCCCATCCTGAGGCAACATTGATGAAACCAGGCTGAGCTCTAGCCTACAGAGTGAAAAGCCTGTACTCCTTTGAACTATAACGTTGTGAACACAGGGAAAGACTAAGCATCTATTCCAGGCTGAAGGAGACTAAAGAGACACAATTATTAAGTGCAAAGTGTGATCCCAGGCCAAACAGAAAAGGGACTTGGTTGGGATAATTGGTGAAATTTGACTGAAACATTTGGGTCGGGTATCAGTGTCACACCAATGCTGATTTCTGATTTCCTGATCTGGAGGGTTGTATGCTGGTTATGCAGGACTGTCCTTGGTTTGGAAAGATACACAAAGAAGATCTGGGGAGTTTGGAACATCTGCTGCAAATATATATATATATATATATATATATTTAAATAATATATAAACAAATTTTATTTATCATGAGTATCCCCAGAGAGAGATTTTGCAATTTTATCTCTCAGTCCTATTATAGACTTTTCAGTTTAACTAATATTTGTAATTTCCTAGAATTCTTTTCTGCAACTTTTTCTATGACCATCTGTTCTCGTTTTACCAACAAAATATGCTCTCTCAATCCTTCCTTCAGTGCTGGACATTGCTAATTGAGCATTTCATGGGTACCTCAACATCAGCCTGCTCAAAATCAACTCTCCATCTCTGTTCACAAAAGCCTGTGGACCCTGCAAACAATAGGCCACTGAAAGCAATAGCTTTTCTGAGTAGTATGAGGAGTCACTGAAGGGTTCTGAGCAGAGACGTCACATTATAAACTTTGCCTTTCAAAAGGATCACCCTAGATCCACTGGGAATACACTGTAGGGAGGCCATGGAAGAAACAGCCTACGTAGGAGCAGAGTGAAAAACTATCCTGGTTTACCGCAGGGCTGGGGAATTTCCTGAGATAGGACTGCAAAAACTGAAAACCAAAAAGTGGAAAAGTACCAAGGAAGCCAGATATTCTAGTTAGGAGGTTATTCCAGAAAGCCCAGGTGTGAAATAAACATAGCAAGAGCCAGGAGGAGGTGATTATCAGACGTCATATTCTAGACAGGTAATGGATATATAATATAGAATGTATGAGATCTATCATGTGAGGAAAAGAGGATTCGTCTGTCCTTGGAATACTAGAGGATCTGAATTATCATTTACTAGGGAAGGAGGGGGACTATGGGAAGAGCCATTTGGAGGGGGGGATGGGAATCAGGAGCTCAATTTTGGACTTGCTAAGCATTGGGTGTCTATCTGACATCCAAAAGGAGATGTTAGATGGGTATTTAAATACACACATCTAGAGATCAGAGGAGAGAAGTCAGGGATGTAGATATTGTATATTGTCTACAGATGGCCTCTAAAAAAATAAAAGAAATTCATGAAGAGTGTAGATTAAAAAGAGAAGCTCAAGGACTGAGTCCTGAAGACAAGATTTGTTTCGGTAAAATGATGAGGGCAAAACTGTGATAAAGAAAGGAAGGGAGATAAAGAAATGGGGGCAACAAGTGTAGACAAGATTTTCAAGAAGGTTATCTACACAGGGAGGGGAAGGAGCTGGGCTCAGCTAAGAGTAGGGACAGTTACTCCATATACAATAGGAAGGAAGACAGAATGTGCAAGCTACGGTTCAGGTAACTGGGTAGTTTGGGTAGTGGAAAGTTATGAGAATTCTCATCTAAATCTTCTAATTCTCAGGTAAGCCAAGGTAATCAGCTGAGGCAGAAGGTGAGGGAGACCAACTCAAGGTCCAAAAAGAGAGGAAGAGACAAAAAAATCATCCAGGGGAGGAAGGGCATGAGTGGGAGAGAGAAAAGGATGATCTCTGACCAGCATTCACTTGGGGTTTCAGTATGCACATGGACTGAGAGGAGAACAGTCAGCACTTTCAGTTCCCTGAATTATATCTGGATTTTCTTCCCCTTGTTTGTTCATCTTTGTCCTTCTTAATTTTGCTGTTGATTTTGCAGAAACATCTGCAAAATGTTGTCTGTTCATACTTGAAATGAGGGGCTGAGTTAATTAATGGTGGGGACTGAAGACACCCCTCTTCCAATGGAAAGCATTCTCCAGAGCTAACTTGACTAAATGAAAAAAGGTCCACAACCAGGCCCTTCTCGTGGTCACATTTCAGAACCATGAATGAAGAGACTCTGGTATGAAAAAACAAACAGTAACAGCAGTCAAAGTTGTCACCTGCAAAGGAAACAGAATCAGAAAGTCATCAGCAACCCCAAGGGCTAGAAGACAAAAACTGAACTTTCAAAGTTCCAAAATTCCTCACCCAGCCCAATTACCAATGCAGCATGAGGGTAGAATAAATACACCCTTCACTATACTTAGAATGTATTCCAACAAAATAAGGGAATAAGCAGAGAAGGTTCTAGGACAGAGGTTTACTTATTTTTGTTTCCTTTTGGCTGCCCCTCTCCGCTCGAAGGATCTCAATTCTCTGACCAGGGACTGAACCCAGGGCCAAGGCAGGGAAAGTCTACAATCTTAACCATTAGGCCATCAGGGAACTCCCATAAGGCATACTTTTAATTACTCCTAGTTGTACACCTTTCTTTAGGTCTGAGTGTCTTTGTGCGTTTATCACTCTTAAAATTCTTTTTGTATAAACAACTACTTACTGTTTGCCTCTCAAATCATCAAACTTCCAAACACTGAAACTTCTCCCCTTTCTTTTCCCACAAGGCTTCATGTGTTGGAAAAATAAGTATGCTTACTTTCATATTCTTTTTTTTCACACCAAACCTCTCCCTTTTTCAAACTATCAAAAGCATTTAGACTTCACTATTTATAACCAGTTTCATTGTTCATCACTGTTCCATACATAAATGCCTCTTTATTGTAGATGCTTGCCTCATTTTGTTTTTCACTGGGCTGATTTATATGGTATAATTTCCAAAGTTGCACGTTTTCTGCATCCTAGCTCTAAAACAATGCTCAGCTGACTTCTATTATTAAATTAAAAGAGGGTGAATCTATCCTGGCTGTTTAGTACAGTCCATACGAATGCACACCCCGGGAACTTAAATGTCACTGGCCACGTAGGATTCTAAGAGCTACACTCCATCAGAGCACTAATCTTAACTCTAACCGTAAATATCCTAACACAGAATACTGAACACTGAAGCCTCAACCCCAGTTGTATTTGCAACTCCAATCCTAGACTCAAAGAAACAAAGTGCTACCACTCACCCTAAGCCCAAGGGCCTGATGTAACCTAAATCTTCCCTGAAGCCTTAATCCCAATGCTGAACCTTTAAAACATGAGATCTGGGTACTCAGGCAGGGGTTTATCAAAACAGTGGGCAGACGTATCATTTTTATTCTGGTACAAATATTTTCAAACTTTCCTTGTTATGGTTTCTTAGATACACTCATCATTTAAAAGTGCACATTTAATTTTCTAAACACATGAGTTTAAGTATCCTTGATATTAATTTCTCTTTTAAATATTTCCTTCTCTGCAATCACTTTCTGTGCTTTTTTCAGTATTTTAACATTATCGAGGCTTTCGATGGCTATGTCAAAGATCTCTCTTGGTAAAAGTAAAGCATGTTAGACTTGAAAATATGTGGATTATTTTCAAATATCTTTTGATATTGATTCCTAACATAATTCCACAGTGACAGGAGAACAGATTCTGTATAATTCTAATACCTTTAGACCATGAAATTTTGGCATCTTGTTTTACGTCCCCGGATATGGTCTACTGTCTAATGGTTTTTAGGCTATGCGAACTTAAAAATGATTTGTATCCTGCTGCTATGTGAAAATTGTACAAATCTTAATTATGCTGAATTGGCTCATTATGCTTTTCAGGTCTACTATATCCTTCTACTTTTCTATTCATTCTATTAATTTTTGAGAGTTTGATATTAAAACTCCAACTAAAAATTTATCTACTTAAAAAATTGTAATATAGAGTAGAACTGTATGTAACTTTGTTCTGTATTTTCTAAGTCTCCTGTAAATGTGTTGTTGCACTTACATAATTTAAAGATTAAAAAAAGAAAAAAAAATAGTGAGTAAAGGAGGAATCTCCTTCACTCTCCCTGCTGCCCACCCTGGTCCAGCGCCCGCCTCCCACTGTCCCCTCGTTTCTTTCAGGTCTTTACTCAGATGTCACGTCTGTAAAGCTTTTAGGACCTACTGTACAGTTAGAACAGTACCCCAAAACAGCACCCTCGCTTCTGACAACTCCAAGTTCAGGGTCACCCCCAAACCACCTCAATAATTTGCTAGAAGGACTCACAGTACTCAGAGAAAGCAGATATAATCATGGTTAGGGTTTATTACAGTGCTTCCCTGGTAGCTCAGCTGGTAAAGAATCCGTCGGCAATGTCAGAGTACTGGGTTCGATTCCTGGGTGGGGAAGATCCCTGGAGAAGGGAGAGGCCACCCACTCCAGTATTCTTGGGCTTCCCTGGTAGCCCAGCTGGTAAAGAATCCGCCTGCAATGTGGGAGACCTGGGTTCAATGCCTGGGTTGGGGAGTTCCCACAGAGAAGGGTTTATCACAGGAAAGGGATCCAGATGAAATCAGCCAAGGGGAGTGCACAAGCCCACGAGGATTCCAAAGAGATGCTCCTCGTTCCGTCTGTGGAGCCGTGGGCGATGTGTGACCTCGTCCCAGCCACAGAATGTGACAACATGCAGAGCACTGCTGCCCAGAGTACTAACAGGGCTTGGGTCACTTGCTAGCCGCGTTGCTGACCTGCAGCCCCAGCCCCTCTCAGAGGGAAGCTAATACCTTTAGGCTCCAGCTCCTCTGGAGGCAGAACTGTCAGCATGACCCAAAGTCCCCATCACAAGTCACACTGCTAAGACTGCCCAGCAGCCAAATGTCCCAGGCAAACAAAGACACCAACCAGGACGCGAGGTAAAGGCCAGAGTCACCTTTGGTGAGGTTAATTCTTTTTTAAAAAATTTATTTCATTGAAGGCTAATTACAATATTGTAGTGGTTTTTGCCATACATTGACATGAATCAGCCATGGGTGTACATGTGTTCCCCATCCTGAAGCCCCACTTCCACCTTCCTCCTGCTGCTGCTGCTGCTAAGTCGCTTCAGTCGTGTCCGACTCTGTGCGATCCCATAGACAGCAGCCTACCAGGCTCCTCTGTCCTCGGGATTCTCCAGGCAAGAATACTGGAGTGGGTTGCCATTTCCTTCTCCAATGCATGAAAGTGAAAAGTAAAAGTGAAGTCGCTCAGTTGTGTCAGACTCTTAGCGACCCCATGGACTGGA
Organism: Tragelaphus eurycerus; assembly: GCA_935064755.1. Classification (NCBI taxonomy): domain Eukaryota; kingdom Metazoa; phylum Chordata; class Mammalia; order Artiodactyla; family Bovidae; genus Tragelaphus; species Tragelaphus eurycerus. Next base: position 27,746,230 of record CAKXYN010000001.1, on the reverse strand, counting down.
GCCTACCAGGCTCCTCCATCCACGGGATTTTCCAGGCAAGAGTACTGGGGTGGGGTGCCATTGCCTTCCCCCACCTTCCTCCTAGTGAGGTTAATTCTTCACCACACACTTCTCTCACTGTGATCTTCCCCAATTTAAACACGCAACTTCTGCCCCGAGAATCCACATCACCACTTATCACCATCAGGCATGAAATGTATCTCACCTGACTATTTTATTGTCTCTCCTCTCCATTAAGAATGTAAGGGGGCAATCTGGTCTGCTTTATTCACCGCTGCATCACCTGCTTCTAGAACTGCGCCCTCCAACACAGGAACCACTGGCCGCACATGGCAAGTGAGCACCTGCCTAGCCACTGCTGCTGCTGCTGCTGCTAAGTCGCTTCAGTCGTGTCCAACTCTTAGCGACCCCATGGACTGCAGCCTACCAGGCTCCTCTGTCCATGGGATTTTCCAGGCAAGAACACTGGAGTGGGGTGCCATTGCCTTCTCCAACCTGACTAGCCACTAGTCCAGATTAAGGGTAAACTACACATTGACTTTTAAAGCCATCGTATTTTAAAAAGCATGGAAAGAATTTCACGGATACTTTATTATGTTGGTTCTAAGTTGAAATATATTTGGGACATACTGGATTACATAAAATATACTATTAAAATTTATTTCACCTGTTTTTATTTTGTAAACTTATTTAATGTAGCTAGAAAACTTACAGAATTATATATGTGGCTGCAATCTGAGTCTCATTTTGTGTGTGTACATATACAGAGAGAGACAGAAAAGAGAGGAGGAAGAATAAATTTTATTATTTGATATATTTATTTATATAGATATAGAAGACACATCAGCCAATATTTTTTTGTAAAGTATCAAGTAGTAAATATTCTAGGCTTTGTGGCTATATGGTCTCTGTTCAGCTCTGCCACAGTAGCAAAAATGTAGCAATAGATAACATTTAAACAAATACATGAGGCTGTGTTTCAACAAAACTTTTTATAGAAATAAACAGCTGCATAATTTGGGCTGTAGGCCATAGTTTGCACACCCCTGATTTAGAACATTGTTTAGTCCATAGTAAATATTCAATAGATACTTGTTGGCTGGGTAAACACAAAGAACGCTATAGTGACAGCATGTTGAGCCCGAGAGCATGGTTAATGTCAGAGGTTCCTGGTGGCCAGGAAATCCGGGGCATATTGCACATGAATTGTAAGTTACTGGAGGGATTTAAGCAGGGCAGTGATCACATCTGACACAGCTTTTACTAAAGGTCTCTGTGATAGATGGCATCCAGTCCCACCCCTTCACCCCTTTCAGAACTCATTCACCCAACTGTCAAGGATGCTGGTGGCTGAAAGCTCTCAGGTGAGTATTCCTTTAAGGATTGCTCAGGGCTGAAGAAAACCACCTTGCCCAAGGTGCCACCCTCTTCCTGGAGCCAACCACATCCAACGACTCACCAATGTAGGAGCGTAAAGACCCCTCTTGCCCCACGTGCAGACAACTCGGAAAAGCCACCCCAGCTCCAGCACACCGTACAGGACTGGCAGCTGTGACCCATGCAGTGGCTGCAGCCTGGGCACCGATTCGGTGGCGCCCAGCCTAACTGCAGGGCAACTCACTCTAGCATTCTTGTCTGGAGAACTGGAGTGACAGTGAAAATGAATGGGGCTGTGGGAGCCATTGAAGCATCAGAAAACAAAACAATGCCAAAGGTGAACACCAGAGGGCAGCACACCGAAATCTCATATTCTGTATCTAGAGGGCAGAAACGGAGAAGGCAATGGCACCCCACTCCAGCACCCTTGCCTGGAGAATCCCAGGGACGGGGGAGCCTGGTGGGCTGCTGTCTATGGGGTCACACAGAGTCAGACACGACTTAAGTAACTTAGCAGAGGGCAGAAAAGGCTGGAGGGCCAGTCGACAGGGAAAACAGAAAGCAGGCCTTTGAATCAATCCAGACCAGGGAAGGAGCTGGCTTGACCCAGGATGCCAGTGGCAGAATTGGGAAGTGGTCAATCTTGGCTGTATTTTGAAAATAAAACCAACATAATTTGCTTGGTGTTTGCATTCATTTCCTATTGCTTGTATAACAAATCAACACAAATTTACTGACTTAACACAGATTTCTTTCCTTACAGGTCTGAAGGTCAGAGGTCTGAAAAGAGTCTCTGGGTGCTGAAGTCCAGATGCTGTGAGGCCTCTTCCTTCTGGAGGCACTGCGTGCGAGTCTGTTCCCTGGCCTCTTTCAGCTCCGAGAGGCTGCCTGGGTTCTCTGGCTTGTGGCCCCTTCCTCCATCTTCAAAGCATATCACTCCAACTTCTCCCAAGCTCACATCTCCCTTGTCTGACTTTGATCCTCCTGGTGTTATACTGGAACCATTTCAATAATCTAGGATTATCCCCCTGCCTCAGAATCCTTACTTCAATCACATCTGCAAAGTCCCTTTTGCCATGTAAGGGAACATGTTGACAAGTTCCAGGATTATGACATGGACATCTTCAGAGGGCCACTGTTAAGCCTACCACAGGGTAGGACATGGTGGGTGCCAGAAAAAGAAAAGTGGAGAATGACCTCAATGTTTGGGGGCTGGAGTATCTGGAAGAATGGGTGGTCAGGACCCGAGATCAGCAAGACACAGGCTCAGAGATTAGTTGGTTCTTTGGAAGTTGAATCCTGATTTCTCCCCACAAAGGCTTCCCTGTGTTAAAAAATACTTTTCAGAAGAAGGCAAAACCATGACTCTCTTAACAGAAGTAAAAATGAACGTGTAATGAGGAATTCATTTTACTCATATGATCTGAGAAAACCAGGCAGATGTTATAACCGAAACCAAGGAAAGCTCAACACAGCACAAATTTATATGGTAAAGGAATGTTGAGATGAATTGCAAATGGGGACAAAGCTGAACAGGGCTAGAACCTGAAGGCCCAGAAAGGTGTACTGTAGATACACCTATACTCTGTATGCAGAGTTATCTACTGAAATACAGAATTTTTTCTACACATGACTCTTCTATCTGAGCACTCAACAGGTGAGTCCCAGGGAGAGTGGGTTGAGTTTCTGGCAGGAGCAGAATGAGAAGGTGGGTTTGATGCTATCAAGAGTCAACCAAAGACAGCAGGAAGAAAACCAGAAATGACACACTGCATCACAAACACTTGGCACTGGATTCATTAGAATACTTTTTGACTGGTTAGTTTTTCTTTGTAGAGAAGTTGTTACACTCTAATATTCGTGTCTCCCCAAATTTGTATGTTGAAGACCTAACCCCAACGTGATGGTATCCGGAGGTGATAAGGTTTAGAAGAGGTCATGAGGATAGGACCCTTGTAAACCTGTTGATAGGATTAGTGTTCCTATAAGAAGAGGTGGGGAGACCCGAGCTCGCTCTCTCTCCCCCTCACCAAGTGAGGACACGGTGAGAAGGCTGACAACTCTCTCACCTACGTCTGCAACCTAGGAAGCAGCTTTCACCAAAGAACCAAATCAGCAGGCTCCTTATTCTTGGACTTCCAGCCTCGGGAACCTAGAGAAATGAATTCTTGTTGTCTAAATCCGGTCCCATCACTTCATGGGAAATAGATGGAGAAACAGTGGAAACAGTGTCAGACTTTATTTTTTTGGGCTCCAAAATCACTGCAGATGGTGACTGCAGCCATGAAATTAAAAGACACTTACTCCTTGGAAGGAAAGTTATGACCAAGCTAGATAGCATATTCAAATCAGAGACATTACTTTGCCAACAAAGGTCCGTCTAGTCAAGGCTATGGTTTTTCCTGTGGTCATGTATGGATGTGAGGTTGGACTGTGAAGAAGGCTGAGCGCCAAAGAATTGATGCTTTTGAACTGTGGTGTTGGAGAAGACTCCTGAGAGTCCCTTGGACTGCAAGGAGATCCAACCAGTCCATTCTGAAGGAGATCAGCCCTGGGATTTCTTTGGAGGGAATGATGCTAAAGCTCAAACTCCAGTATTTTGGCCACCTCATGCGAAGAGCTGACTCATTGGAGAAGACTCTGATGCTGGGAGAGATTGCGGGCAGGAGGAGAAGGGGATGACAGAGGATGAGATGGCTGGATGGCCTCACTGACTCGATGGATGTGAGTCTGAGTGAACTCCGGGAGTTTGTGATGGACAGGGAGGCCTGGCAGGCTGCGATTCATGGGGTCGCAAAGAGTTGGACACGACTGAGTGACTGAACTGAACTGAACTGAAATCATCTGGTCCATGGTATTTCATTGTGGCAGCCCAGCTAACACAGAAGATGGTGATTTTTTTTGGGGGGGGTGGGGGTGGGGTCCAAAAAAAATGTGGGTGGGTACTCAGCCACATAGTAACATTTTACATCCCAGTCAAATGCAATTACACAGGACTGAATGAAAACAGCGTCATTCACCCACTCTCCTGGCCATTACTCCTTTGGCACCAAGAAAGCATCCCTTTTGTGTGGCTGTTCCCAAAACACATCAGCCCTTTACTGTAGATGACTAAACCAGAAGTACAGTGATTTCTACTGATAAGTAATAAATTTAGCAGTATCCTCTCTTTTATGTTCCCTTTTTCCCATCCCTTCTTTTAATCCAATTAACACACATGAGAGAGAGGGGAGTGAACCCTGTGCTACACATTGAGACTGGCTGAGCGGGAGGACACCTTTCAGGACCAGGGAGGAAATCTCCGACTGGCACGCATACTCCTGTCGTCCAAAGAAGCGTGTGCTGTTGGGGAACCTCCTGGTAGTTCAGAGGTTAGGACTTCACTGCAGTTTCACTGCCGAGGGCTCAGGTTCGATCCCTTCTTGGGGATCTAAGATCCCACAAGCTGTAAGATGCAGCAAAAAAGAAAAAAAAAAAAAAAAAAAGGAGGGTAGGGAGAAGAATGTGTCAGGAGGAAAAAATTTCCTCCCCCAACCTACCAGGCTAGGTTCAGTGGTTGGAGGCCTGTGAGTTAACTAACAACAGACAAATTAATAGGAGAGAAGACAAAGCTTGTCTACCAAGGAGGCTTCAGATGAATTGGATCCCTGGACAACCAAAGATAAAGGTTTATCTGCGTACTTAAGGAGGAGAAAGGGTCTCTGTGGAAGAATAAATGGAAGGCAGGACAGTCCCAGATCAAGCTTGTTTAAGCACTCGCTCATCTCTGTGATAGTGGTTAGTCTCCCTTCTGGCTGTAAACCTGCCAGAGAGGATTTGTAGCAACTGTATTTTCTAGGTCCTGCTTAAATCTACAAAAGAAGTTGAGATAAAGTTTATCCCTGTGGCGGCTGCTTGTTCAGATGTTTTTAGCTTAAGCTAAAATTATAGATAAAATAAATGAGTATAATATATAAATACAATATAAATAAAATAATATAAACATAATAAAATAAAAGATTATTTTAGAATAATCTTCATTGTGACTGAGGTGCATTTTGAATCTCTACAGGTGCAAAACTATTCTTCATGTAATAGAATTTTTCAAAGGGCATTTTCTATCTCACAGATTTTGGGCAACGCACCGGAGGCAAGAAAAACAAGTGCCCCACAGTCAGGAGTGAAGTGTACGATGTGCAGAAGAATGGCAACCAAACTGGTTCCTGACCTTTAGCCCATCACCTGCTACCAGGCAGGGACCTGGGACCAGGAGTGAAACTGGAAAGATGGTTTCTTAAAGGAAAGGGTTTTTCCTTCTCCTGCCTCAAGTCTGACAGGGGGGCTTCAAGGAAGCATGACCTGAGCTCGCTGGAGCTGACTGGGGTGCATGTGTGAGGCGGCCACTCAGGCCCACTGCGAGCCCCGCCGCTGGCAGGGCAGAGGGGAGGTGTCACAAAGGCCCACCTGAGGTCACGTGGCCCTGGTCAGGGCGTGGTGCGCCCTCAGGTGGCGACTCCAATGCTGAGCCACCCGCAGGAGGAAAAGGCAGCATCTGGGCATCTCACAGCCCACCAGAGGGCACCACCCACACCCTCTCTGCCCCTTCATCTCTCCTCCCTCTCCTCCCCTCACCCTAAATGAGGCTGGGGGTGGCATCACGAGTGGGTGAAGGGTAAAGAGGACTGAAAGCAAGGGGAGGGAATAGTGAAGAAGCCAGCCACACTTCCCTTTCCACTGAGTTTCCACACTGAGCCAGGGCAGCCTGCCGGGGCCCCCCACTTCACTTCCCTGCCTGCCCAGCAAGCGTTCTGATCCTTCCAGACGAAGTTCAGAAGCAAGGCAGGAGAAGAGATACAGGTGGAAGCTGGATTGTCTTTTATGACCCAGCCTGAGAAGTCACAATGTACCCTTCCACTAGGGGATGACACAGAGACTGCTTCTCACCTGGAGGAATGCCACACTCACAGTATAAGGAGTTCACACGGGAGGAGGAACAATGGACCAACCGTCTTTGGAAAATATGTTCAATCTGTCCCATGAGTAAGTAAACACATCCCGGAGTGGAGGACCCAGTATATGAACTCAAGTTCTACTCAGTACCTGGTGTTCAAAGAGGAAGGAATATATGTCACACATTCTAGAAAGTTAATCCTGCAACTTGGAGAACATAAAGCTTTGTTGATAAAGACAGATGATCAGTTATCAGGATAATTCACTTATCTGTGTAATGTGACTCTTTAACTAAAATGCAGGCTCTGTGAGATCATCTACATAGATATATTCTTCAGTGTTAGCCCAGAACCCAGTACATAGCAGTTGTGGGGGAAAAAAATTCTTGCAGAATAAATAAATGAAATGATGAAATGTAGGGCTTGGACGTGTGAAATGAACTGTCACTTGGTGAGGTGCTGCCACCTTCTGGTCACTGCAGGTATTGATAACCATTTACAGCGTTCCAATTCCCCACATGCCTTTGGAAGAAATCACCCATACCTCAGTTTACAGGACGCTTTCGTGATGGCTGATTGGTTTGGGTTTTAACAGCAGCCCTGACTCCTATATTGATGCCCATCTGACCAGTAAGATCCGTGAGGACTGGGGGAATTATTTACCAGAATCCTCTCTCCCTGGTCTAGACATGCTCAGCCCTCCAAAGCCTAGCGGGGCTTCCTCCCAGCATGGGGGCTGCTCTGATCAAAGTCCTCAAGGGCCCCCTTGTGGACCCCAGCAGCCCCTTCCCTTCCTTTTCACACTCTGCAGCACTGGACACGGTCATTCTCTTCCCTCCTCTAAGTACTTTCTTCCCTCAACATCTCCCATGACTCACGCCTGTCTGGACTTGCCCCTGCCTCCCTGGCTGCTGCTTCTCCTCTGCTGCCGCTCCGCAGTCCGTCTTCCCCACGGCTGCCCTGAGCCCGCTTCTCCTCACAGAGCCCCGGGAGGTCGCCTCCCTTGCAACCTCAGTTTTCACCTGCACACAAATGGCCCATCGGGTCTGTCGCCAGCCCAGTCTTCTCTCCCAGCTCCTCACCAGATCATCCAGGCCCTGAAGATGGGCTCTGTCTGGAGACCCTGCAGCTCAAGCTCATCTTGTCCAAAGTCAACTGTGGCCTCCGCGCTCTGCCCACCACCCCGTCCTTCCCTCCTCACTCCCATGGCCCAGCTTGGCACCCCCACTCACTCACTTCCCCGAGCCAGACGTCTGGGGTCAACCCCTGAGTGCTTCCGTTCCTCACGGCTGAGTTCACTGAACGGCTGTCAGTCTGTTCCCGCAAACCATGCAGGCGCTCGGGCATCTTTCAGATCTTTTAGGTCTTGTCTACGCTACACCCTCAGTGTCCCTCAGACCAGCCCCTCCCCACTGCAACCACCGAGAACTTTGCCATTCAGAACCTGGGTTGCCATGACAGGCCTTTGTCACCAGCCTCCAGAGATACAAACTGCTCTGGCGAAAACCCCGTGCCTTAGGGCCCAAACTTGCCTGGCACCTACAACTCGGCCCCATCTGCCATCCGAGACCAGCCTCCACCCTCCGCCCGCTTTCTTCCTCTACCTCAAATACTCTTCTCTCAATTGTCTGTGTCTGAAGCACCCCACCCCCACTGAACAGACAGGGAAACTGAGACACAGAGCATCGGCAGAACTTGTCCGAGGTTACAGAGCCGGCAAGTGGTGGAGCTGGGCTTCCAAAGGGCTGTGAGACCGTCTCCTTTCGCTTTACAGCATCAGGCTCTGCTGAAAGTCCCCACGTGTAACATGGGAGGAAGGAAAGACTAGGCGCCCTTCCTGCTCTGATTTTTCCCTCAGCAGGATTTCTTGATTCAGAGATGCTGGGAGGCTCTCTGGCAGCAACCTGGGGGCTGAGCACAGATGCCCAGGATCCCCTAGCCGGCCACTTGGTAGAGCGTGTTTGGGCCAAGCTCTGGGCTGACAGGGCAATGCTACAAGTAAACAGATATGGTCTCCAGCCCTTGCTCCCTCATCTGCTCCAGTTTCCATTGTCTCTTAGCTTTCTGTAGCCGTGTAGCAAAATATAACAAACTATGGCTTAAACAACACCCATTCGTTAGCCTACAATTCTGGAGGTCAGAAGTCTGCCACAGGAGGGCTGGCCTCTCTGCTCAGGGAACCCTAAGGCTGAAACTAGTCTCCATCTGGAAACTTCTGTTTCCAAATCAAACTTCTGCTCCAGGCTCATGTGGGTTGGTGACAGACTCAAAATTTAAAACTTCTGCTGTGTGACAGACAATGTCAAGAGAGTCGGAAGACAAGCCACAGTCTGGGAGAAAACATTTGCAAAAGGCATAACAGATAAAGACTGTTTGCATAAAAATATGCAAAGAACTCTTAAAACTCAACAGTAAGAAAACAAACAACCCCATTTTAAAAATGAGTCAAAGACCTTGACACTCATCTCATCAAAGAAGCAGATGGCAAATGAGCATGTGAAACGGTGATCTACGTCATCTACGTCATGTGTCACCAGGAAAATGCAAATTAAAACAACATCGCGATATCACTGCATGCCTCCTAAAACGGCCAAAATCCAGAAGACTGACAACACCAAGTGTTGGCAAAGATGCAGAGCAACACGAGCTCTCACTCACTGCTGCTGGGAGGCAAAACTGGTCAGCCACTTCGGAAGACAGTTGGGCTGCATCTTAAAACACTAAACACACTCTTACCACTCTATCCACCAGGTACACTCCATGGTACTTACCCAGGGGAGCTAAAAACTTATATGCACACAAAAACCTACACACAGATGTTTATTGCAACTGTATTCATAACTGCGGAAACTTCAAAGCAACCAAGACATCCTTCAGTAGGTGAATCAATAAAACTGTGGTACCTCCAGACAATGAATTATTATTTAACTCTGAAAACAAATGAGTTATCAAGCCCTGAAAAGTCATGGAAGAACCTTAAGTGCATATTACTAAGTGAAAGAAGACAATTCAAAAAGGCTATGTACTATATGCGTCTAACTATACGCCATTTTTAAAAAGGTAAAACTATGCAAACAGTAAAATGATAGTTGGTTGCCAGTAGTTAGAGAGGAGGAAGGGAGGAATAGGAAGAGCAAGCATAGAGGACTTTTAGGACAGTGAAGTAACACTGAATGATTCCATAATGATGGATACACGTCATTATATATTTGTCCAAGCCCACAGAATGTCCAATACCGAGAATGAACCCTAACATAAACTATGAACTTTGAGTGACAATGACGTGTCAATGCAGGTTCATTGACTGTAACAAATGTACCATCTGGTGGGGGATCCTGATAGTGGAGGAGGCTGTGCATTTATTTAGAGGCAAAGGGTGTATCAGAACTCTACTTTCTGCTCAATTTCAATGCAAACCTAAAGCAAAGTTTCCAAAAAAAGTCTGTTTAAAAGAAAAAAATACACACTGGATTTTGAATACTCTATTCAAAATAAAGAATGTAAAAGTGTCTCTAACAATTTTATTGATATATGCACATATAATATTTTAGAAACTTGAGTGAAATAAGATATATTTTTAAAATTAATGTCACTTTTTGCTTATGTGGCTACCAGAACATTTTAAATGTCCTGTGGGGCTTACACTGTTTTTCTCCTGGATGTATACATACATATAACTGTTCTTGTGTTCAGCTATGTCTGACTCTGTGGCCCCATGGACTGTAGACCTCCAGGCTCCTCTGTCCATGGGATTTCCCAGGCAAGAATACTGGAGTTGCCATTTCCTCCTCCAGGGGATCTTCCCAACCCAGGGATTGAGCCAGTGTGCCTGGCATCTCCTGCGGCAGGAGGATTCTATCATCAGCACCACCTGGGAAGCCGTTCCACTGGACAGTATACTGATCTAAATCTTCAAAACAGCCCTATGACATAGATGCTCATCTCACAGGTGGGAGAAGTTAATGCAGCCGATGTTGCCAGTGCCCCTGGATCCCTCACGCCTCCCTGGGGTCACCAGCAGCCTTAGTGGGCAGTCCCCGTACAGGCTCACTGGGTCCTAGCCTCAATCACTTGGATCTCTCTGCCTGAGGGGGAGACAGGGAATCTGCGGGAGCCAGTGCTTCCGAGACCAATCCTCATCCAGGGGGGTGAAGAGGGTGGATGAATACCCTAGCTCCCTTTCCCCGCCTGGGTGAGGCATGTTCCACACCAGCTCCCAAAGTCTCCAGTGGGATCCAGCCCCAGCTGTCCACAGAAATAATCTGCTTTCCTTCTCCTCCTCACTTCTTTAGCCCCTCACCCCCTTCCTCCCCTCCCAGTGAAACCACTTGAACCCAAATGCTCTCTGCTCTTGGAAGATCCCAAACGAATACAGAAAGCAGGCAGACTCTCAGAGGTCATAGAAATAGGAAGACAGGCTGGTGAGAGCAGTCTGACACCAGGGCCCACATAACCCTCGCAGCACAGCCACCAGACTCCCACAGAAGGAGGCGGACACTCTCCCCTCAAATCTGCCCACTTTGAGCTGCCCCCAAGCAGTGCAGAAAGTCGCTTCTGCAGGTTCAGAGGATTTTGTCAACAGGCTGAGCTGACCTGTCCTACAGCCCTGGAACAGACACACCCAGGCCGGCCCAGAGCTGTCCCTTGACACCCGTGTCTGCTTCCCAGCTGGAGGGAGGCCAGGACTGCCAGCCAGGGCTTTGAAGGACACTCGCCTTCAGACCCAGAGCATACACTGGGATCTGGGACCAAGGAAAGTTGCTGGTGGTGGGGATCCAGGGGAGAACGTATTGAGCTTACACATCAGTTTAGTTTACATATGCTGGGCATTGTACCAAATGTGGTGTGTGTGTGTGTGTAACAGATGTATGTTCCTCCCAGCAACGTTTTGAGATATACACTATTATTATGTCCAAGTTATAGATGAGGGAACTGACAAACAGATAGGTGAGTAACTTGCCAACGTCACACAGCTAGTAAGTGTCACAGACAGGATTCAAACTCAGGTAGGCAGCCTGGCTCTGAACCTTTCCTGCGTCCTGCCTCTCCTGAAACATCAGGTGAGTCTACTGCCAGCTGCTCACTCTGAGCTCTGCCAGAGTACCCGTTTTCCTGGGAGACAGGCACGGGCTTCTGACTAATCTCCAACTTCAGTAGAGCCCCACTGAAGAAGGATGGACTGACAGAGGGATGTGCCCTCAAGACCAGGAAACACTAAATTCCAGAAGTGGTGGGGGGCGGGGCAGGTTGTAATCACTGGAAAACGACGCCTTCCCTCTCCACTCCCTCCCAGCCCTTCTGCCTTCTGACAGATCAATTAACCAGCACAGCCATTCGACCTCAGGATAGCCATTTACTCTCAGCCTCCTTCCCAAAATGATGTGAGGGGGCTTTTAAAAAGATAACTGCCCAGCATTCCCACCACCAAAGATACTCTGATAAATAATGCCTGACCACTGCCTTAATGGCCTTATCACTGACACCTTGATGTGATTTTGTTAGATTACACAAAGGGTGACCAGCTCAGCCTGTTTTTCTTCGAACTTTCCCAGTTTTAAAACTGAAAGTCCCTTGTTCTGGGAAACCCCTCAGAGACAGGCAACAGGGACAGTTGTTTACCCTCTTGACACAGGATGCAACCCACAGCGTCTACCTGCTGAAAGTCTAAACATTTAGCTCAGAGTGTCCTTGGAGCCAAGGCAAAGAAGGAAACACCATCCTGGATGAGATTTTCAGTGTCTATGATAGTGCTATCAGAGACCTTTCCACAGTGATGGAAACATTTTGTACTGTGCTCCACGGAGCACTTAAAATGTGGCTAACGGGATGCAGGAACACAATTTTTCATTTTGTTTCATTTTAACCTATTTAAATAATCTCATGTGGTTAGTGGAAGTTGTATCGGACAGTACAATTGTATTAGATAAAAACAAACCAGGCCTGAGAAGTTTCTACCATGAGTTTATCATAGTTGCAGTGAGTACAAAAGTGGATTCCACCCAGGCACGTTCCTTTTCTTATGTATGTAATAATCTGTATATCAGGCCCTTGTATAACACGGGCCGTGTGCTAAGCACTCTCACAAAACCCTCTAATATGTGAATTCATTCAAGTCTCAAAACCACTCCAGAGGGTAGGCACTAAGCCTCCTCTTCCCTTGCCCCAAGAGGATGGGTATCTTCCTGCCTTCCCAGGGAGACAGGATCTGGGAAATAGGTGCTAAGGCAGGAAAGGGCAAAAAGGCGGGAATCAGAGAGGAGGCCAGGGAGGAGGGCTCCCCGATGCCCCTCTTCTCACCGCAGGCCAATGCTGCCTGCCTGATGCTGACTCAATGGAAAGAGTGAGCAGTGCCTGGCATCACTTCCTGGCACCAGAGGGCACCCAGGATGTCAGAAGAAAGACCCTGTTCTGCCAGGTAGCAGAACACTTCAACAAGGAACCCAGGCAAAATGCCTCAGTTGTTTGTGCTCTGCGTGGTCTCCTGATGCCCCTCGCCACACTGCCCTTCCCGGCCTAAATGCCAGGATCTCTGGAGCCTACTAAGCCCCTTGGGCTCTGGGCAGCCAAGGAGGGGCAGCCGTGACCCCCACACACAAACATACACACATACTCCTTCTGTGACTGGAAGCTGATGACTCTGGGTCAGAAATAACCCCAGAGTCAGCTCCCCGTGTGCTGCCCCTCCCCTCCCCTCCGTTCCCAGAAAGCCTGGGCCCTGAGTCACAGGCGAGGGCCTGAAAGTAAACAACGACCCAGATAATCTGCTGTGAACACCACAGACCATGCTGTAGAATCCTCCGACAAACCTGGACCCCGTGAAGAACCGGGGCCTGGAATCACAGATGTCTTCCCCCAAACTCAGCCGTGTGCACTCAGGGCTGTATATACCTGTGCGGTGGGATGCAGGGAGGGATGCAAGAGACAGGGGAAAGGTCTAGCACAGGAGTGGGGAGAAGAAGGGCCTTAGTCTCAGGGGTATCCGGGCTGGGGACCGAGGAGCAAGGGCCTAGGCCTGCCCTCAGGGGGCCTCATTCTCCTGGCAGGATGGGCACACGCCACACATCAGACATAGTCAGAGGCTGGGGTAGGGACATGGGGGCTCACAGGATGGGGGGCCAAGTTGACCAGGTGTCAGATGCTCCTCCTTATTCATTCCCTCAGAATAGTCTGGGATGTCCGCACCCCACACCATAGCTGAGTCACTGACCCCAGTCCTCAGAGGAGACTTGGATGAATGAAGCTCTCCCCCGCTCACTACTCTTCCCCTCCCTAGCACAAAGGACATGTAACTGATGCCCGAGATGGAGTAACTTCCAGAGCCCTAAAAATAACTGAACCACTTCATACTCTGACCTTAGCCTCCCCCACCGCCCCCACCTCGGCCCACCCCCTAACCAGCCAGATAAAGGCAGCTGCTGAGGCTGGCAGGGGACACAGACCCCGAGCCAGGGCAGCGAGAAGGCGTCCGACGGAGCCAGCAGAGCGAGAGCAGCCCCAACAGGACAACGACAAAGCCGTGGGCCTCACCTGCCGAAGACCCCAAACCCCAACAGCCAGGCAGAACCCACAGGTGAGTAACCCACTCCTTTTCTCTCTACAACAACGGGGCTGGTTCTCCAGGCCGGGATGCCCTCTGGCCCCTCTCAGGGCAGCGTGTATTAGTGGAAGCTCTGAGTGAGGGGAAGAAGGTGGGGCCACACACCTGGAGCAGGTGAGTGGAGGGGTCTGATATAAAGATTCCACAAGGAAGTTGCCAGAGAGTTACCGTGAGCCCCATGGTAGCGCTGAGTGGCTGCCACAGGCCTGAGGCCTACAGAGGGGCAGGTTCCAGCCAGTCTGGCGTAATCCAGAAACAGCCTGGAGGAGGTGGCCTGGAATTGTGATTTTTAAAATCAGGTATGGAGCTCCTCAGGCTTCAGGCTTTCTTTCCAAGGAGCCCCAGCTAGGCCCAGTGTCTGGACAGAAGAGGCGGGGGAGGGCACGGGGACTGACTATGCTGCCAGGACCAGCCCCGTGCCCAGCTGCTGTGGGTAGCAGTCCTGGCATAGCTGGCTCAGGAATGTCTCCCCAGGGCTGGCCTGAGCCCGGCGCCCCGCATGGCCTAGGGCCTGGGTGTGATGTGGGCCATCAACTTGCCCAGTAGGAAAGCCCTTAAGGAAGATCTGGGGGGTAAAGGTGGGGTGACCAGGTCTGAATGCTAGAGTATACTGCCCAAGTATAGAGATGTGTGAAGGGGTCTGGGCCAAGAAAGAACAAACTTGGAGGCAAAAGCAGGGGTCAACCAGAGAGGCTGGCCCAGTTATGGGAGGCCAAGCTCAGGGGCACCCCTAGGGTTCGGGCCTTACCCAAAGTCTGGCACCAGTTCTGAATTTGGCCTTCACCCCGCCTGGTCCCCATCCTTGAGAAACGAGGTGGGAAGGCCTTTGTAACCGCCTGGTGGAGCCGCCAGGGTCAGCTCCTTCCCCTCTGGGGGCTGGTTTCCCCTTCCGAACAATGAGGGGATTGGGCTCAGTGACCTCGGCAGGTCCTCAGCTCTGCCCCCTCTGGACTCTGATTCTGATCACATGTGACCACAGCAGGGATTCTGGAGATTCCTGGGGGAAGCGGTGGAGGTGGGGTGGAGCTGGTGGCCCGTACCTGCCATTTGCTCAGGCCACACTGGTGACAGGACAGGGAGGACGTGGGGACCATCTAGGTTTGCCTTTGGCAGGGGGTCCTCATGAGAACTCAGGCTAAAGGAAGCACCTAGAGCGTGTGATGAGACTTGGACTGACTTTAGAGGTCATACTCCTTGGATGTCTTCAGAGGACAGGCTGGGGTGTGGGTGGGATAAGCAGGGCTTAGTCTCCCCACTTCTGAGGTAGTCGAGAGACGGAAGCCCTTCCCCCACCCCCAGGTCCCTGTGGCCAGAAGACATTTCTAGCACTGGTCATCTGCAGCCAGGGGCCAAATGCCAGCTCAGGAGGCAGGATCAGGGAGCCCAGGGCAGAGAAGGAGCCGAGGCGGGTCAGGCTCCCAGGGTCCCACTGGCTGAGCCTTACCTCTCCCCGGCCCAGGGCTGCTGTGAGGAGGCCAGGACCTCAGCTATATTTAGCACTGAGCGTGGAGCAGAGCTGTGGGTCAGGGGCAGTGAGGGGGGACATGCTTCTCATTCTTTCCCTACTGGCCTCTGGGGACTGTTAGCACACCTGTCACGAGACAGATAAGACAGTGAGGACAGAGGCCAGAGAAGGGCCAGGGGCGTGGGGGGCAGTGCCTTGGCGGAAGCTGATGGGCACGAAGAGGGAGAAAGAAGGCGTGCACAGGAGGTTCGTGCTGCACACAGTTGCGCACAGGGGTCCGTGAGCAAGAGGTGAGGCTATCGCCGCAGGAAGGCCCTCAGTCTCACCGCCTCCCCTCCTGCGGTGTCTGCTGGGAAACAGAGGGCCACCACAGCCACTGAGAAAGCTTCACACTTCCTACCTAAAGTGTTTAGAAGCCCCGATCCAGCACTGCTTGCACCTCATTAGCTGAGATCTGACTCTGGACCTGTTTCCTCATCTTTAATCAAAAGTGGTTGGGCCAGAAGATCCTAGAGGTCCCCCTAGCTCAGAAAACCCCTAGTTAGGATTCAGAATTGGGTTCTGCCTAACTGCGAGACAACTGGTGAACACTCTCTCAGCCTTACTGCTTCTGCTGCAGCAAGAGCTGCCGGCCCCTGCTTTGCCTCCCTGGCCTGAGAAAGGAGAGCCAAGAGCTAAAGGAGGGACAGCCCCCCAGTGAAAGGGACAAGTGCGCCCTCTGGTGGTGAAAAAGGAAACATGACTGATAACTATTTTTCTCCATGAGAAATAGTCATCAGTTTCTGTGCTAGTCATTTAGTCGTGCCCATGTCCAAACCTTTGCCATCCCATGGACTGTAGCACGCCAGGCTCCGCTGTCCATGGGATGCTCCAGGCAAGAATACTGGAGTGGGTTGCCAAGCCCTCCTCCAGGGGATCTTCCTAACCCAGGGATCAAACCTAGGCCTCCCTCATTGCAAGCAGATTTTTTAACATCTGAGCCAAAAGGGAAGCCCAGTCACCAGTTTAGGGACCTGCTTCTCCCTGGCTGGGATCCCTTAAATCAGAATTCCCCCAGGCCACTCACCTGGGAGTCTACTAGGGAAAAACTGATTTTGGCAAAAGCAGGCAAGGATGGGACAGGACAGCAACAGTTTTCCCACTGCCGGGTTGGGTACCCCTTAACTGGAAGATGGAGTTTCAAAGCCTGTAGTGCCCTGCTGGCTCTGTGACAATCCAGGTGATTCTGGGGAGCAGGGGCCCACCTTATGGATGGCTCCATATGCCTTAAATTCAAGACTAGTCACACAGCAACCACTCAGGTAGCAGGGTGAGACCCCGGGGAGGTCTGGAAAGGGTGAGGGGTGGTCTCTAAGCACATGCCACCTAGGGCTACTCTGCAACCAGTCCCAGAAACCAACCCCCATCCCACCGAAATCCCCTAACCCCATCCTCATCTCTGCCCCCTCTCTTCAGAAGGATGGCCAATGCCCAGACGCAGGTGGCCCCCACCCCAACCATTCCAATGGCAGCTACAGAGGACCTGCCCCTCCCTCCACCACCTGCCCTGGAGGATCTACCACCGCCGCCACCCAAGGAGTCCTTCTCCAAGTTCCACCAGCAGCGGCAAGCCAGCGAGCTCCGCCGCCTCTACAAGCACATTCACCCCGAGCTCCGCAAGAATCTGGCCGAGGCCGTGGCCGAAGACTTGGCTGAGGTCCTGGGTTCCGAGGAGCCCACCGAGGGTGATGTCCAGTGCATGCGCTGGATCTTTGAGAACTGGCGGCTGGATGCCATTGGGGACCATGAGAAGCCACCTGCCAAGGAGTCCGTGCCCGGTGGCAACGTCCAGGCCACCTCCCGCAAGTTTGAGGAAGGCTCCTTTGCTAACAGCGTAAACCAGGAGCCGGCTGGACCTCGGCCATCCGGAGGGGACGTGCGTGCAGCCCGCCAGCTGTTTGAGACGAAGCCGCTGGATGCACTGACGGTTCGTGCTGAAGCATCAGAGGCTACAGTGAGGGAGCCTGCAGCCAGCGGAGACGTCCAGGGTACCAGGAGGCTCTTTGAGACACGGCCACTGGACCGCCTTGGCTCCCGCCCCTCCACCCAGGAGCAGAGCCCCTTGGAGCTGCGCTCAGAGATCCAGGAGCTGAAAGGCGATGTGAAGAAGACGGTGAAGCTGTTCCAAACAGAGCCACTGTGTGCCATTCAGGACTCAGAGGGCGCCATCCACGAGGTCAAGGCCGCCTACCGGGAGGAGATCCAAAGCAACGCAGTGAGGTCTGGCCGTTGGCTCTTCGAGACCAAGCCTCTGGACGCCATCAACCGGGACCCCAGCCAGGTGCGGGTGATCCGGGGGATCTCCCTGGAGGAGGCAGCCCGGCCCGATGTCAGCGCGACTCGCTGGATCTTTGAGACACAGCCCCTGGATGCCATCCGGGAGATCTTAGTGGATGAGCAGGACTTCCAGCCATCCCCGGACCTTATCCCTCCTGGTCCGGATGTTCAGCAGCAGCGGCGTCTGTTTGAGACCCGAGCATTAGACACTCTCAAGGGGGAAGAGGAGGCCGGAGCAGAGGCCCCACCCAAAGAGGCAGTGGTCCCTGGTGACGTCCGCTCCACCCTGTGGCTATTTGAGACGAAGCCCCTGGACACACTCAGAGACAATGTCCAAGTGTGTCACCTGCAGCGGGTGGGTCCCCAGGAGGGTGAGAGGTTCACAAATGAGCGTCTATCCACTGCTGACCTCTCAGCACCAACCCTCTCTCAGGGTGCCCCCCAGAGGGATGGGGTGAAGGGAGATGTGAAGACCTTCAAGAACCTTTTTGAGACCCTTCCCCTGGACTGTATCGGGCAGGGGGAAGCTTTGGCCCCTGGGAGCATATGCAGAGCAGAAGGAACTGATTCTACCGGGCAGTCCCAGGACACAGGGTCCCCAGTGTACGCCATGCAGGATGGCAAAGGTCACCTCCATGCCCTGACCTCCGTCAGCAGAGAACAGGTAGTCGGAGGTGACGTGCAGGGTTACAAGTGGATGTTTGAGACACAGCCCCTAGACCGACTAGGCCGAAGCCCCAGTACCGTCGATGTGGTACGGGGCATCACCCGGCAGGAAGTGGTGGCTGGAGACGTGGGCACTGCCCGGTGGCTCTTTGAGACACAGCCCCTGGAGGTAATCCACCAACGGGAGCAGCAGGAACGAGAGGAAGAAGAAGGAAAGCCTCAGGGAGGCCCTCAGCCCGAAGCACCCCACAAGGGTGACGTGCAGACCATCCGCTGGTTGTTCGAGACGTGCCCGATGAGTGAGCTGGCCGAGAGGCAGGGGTCCGAGGTCACAGACCCCACAAGCAAGGCACGGTCGTGCACCTGGATGTTCGCACCCCAATCCCTGGACGGGCCAGAAGGCTCCAAGGAGCAGCACCTTGAAGTGAGCCAGGTCCAGGCTGGGGAAAGACAGACAGACAGACACGTCTTTGAGACTGAGCCTCTGCAGGCCTCGGGCCACCCCTGTGGAAGGCGGCCTGTGCGGTACTGCAGCAGAGTGGACATCCCCTCGGGGCAGGTGTCTCGTCAGAAGGAGGTTTTCCAGGCTCTGGAGGCAGGCAAGAGAGAAGACCAGGGACCCAGAGAAATCCCTGAGCCCATCCCAGCAGGCTCAGTGCACAAGTTCACCTGGCTCTTTGAGAACTGCCCCATGGGCTCCCTGGCAGCTGAGAGCATCCGAGGGGGCAACCTCCAGGAAGAGCAGCCCGTGGGTCCCTCGGGCAAGGGGGTGCTGGAGAGGCAAGAGACTGCAGCCGAGGGGACCCTGCGGATGCTGCACGCCACGCCTGGCGTCCTGCACCACGGAGGCATCCTCATGGAGGCCCGAGGGCCAGGGGAGCTCTGCCTCGCCAGGTACGTGCTCCCATGCCCAGGGCAGGGCAGCCCCCACGTTCGGAAGGAGGAGCTGGTATCTGGCGAACTTCCCAGGATCGTCCGCCAAGTGCTGCGCCGGGCAGACGTGGACCAGCAGGGGCTGCTGGTGGAGGAGGACCCCGCGGGCCAGCTTCACCTCAAGCCGCTGAAGCTGCCAGCGCCAGGCAGCAGCGGGAGCATCGAAGACATGGACCCTGAGTTTCAGCAGTTGCTGGCTTGTGGCCTCGGGACCTCAGTGGGGAGGACGGGGCTGGTGATGCAGGAGACAGAGCAGGGCCTGGTAGCGCTGACCGCCTACTCCCTGCAACCTTGGCTAGCCAGCAGGGCCCCCGAAAGGGAGCAGTGTGCAGCTGCTGGCCGGCTGCATAAACAAAGGAGACCTGAGTGGCCTGCACAGTCTGCGGTGGGAGCCACCGGCTGACTCAAGTTCAGTGCCGGCCAGCGAGGGGGCCCAGAAGCTGCCCCCCGCCGAAAGCATCATCCACGTTCCCCCACTGGACCCTGGCAAGGGGATGGGGCATCTGAGAGGGCCGGGGGCCACCCCCTGCGCCCCACAGGCCACTGGAAAGGCAGCCTCTCTGGCTGGAGAAGTAAAGCAGGAAAGCAGCTGCACTGGGCAGAAAGGGACCGCTGCTTTAGGAAAGTCAGAGGGAGCCATGACTATGCCCCCAGGACCTAGGTTTCCAGCCCTCCAGGTCACTATGCAGAGTCGAAGGACGCCGCCAACAGCCGAAGCCCAAAGCCTGCAGCAGCAAGCTCAGAGCAAGCACAAGCCAGGCCCCACCCCTGGGGCCGTCTCTCTGCCCACCCAGGATTGGCTTCCGCAAGCACCGGCCACAGGGACTGCCCAGAGCAACAGCAAGCCTCTGGCGGGAGGCAACCCCAGGATCCCAGCAGCCCCCAGCAAGGTCAGTGGGGAACAGAAAGCACTGCCTGGAGGGCTATCTGGGGGGTGGGTGACTATTCAGGATGGCATCTACACTGCTCATCCTGCCAGGACCTTCGACCTACCCGGGGCTGTCTGGCCATCTGGGCAAGGACCCTTTCCACTCCTGGAAGGCCCCGGTCAGAGTCTTGGACCTGGGCAAGAGGAGCTGGGGGGCCACACACAGAAGGCCTGGGGGCCTCCAGAGAAGGTGATGGCAGGACTCGGCCCAGGGGGCCTCCAAGCTGCAGAGACCACCCTGAAGGCTGCCTCTTTAGCCCACCACACTCGGGCCTCTGAGCCTCGGGCGGCAGGTGCCAGTCTGCACTCTCGTAACGCCTCTGTTCCTCCTCCTCCTCCTCCTCCCAGCTTCTGTGACGGGACCGGACTTCCCAGCCCAACCCAGGCATGATGAGAATTCCATCCGGCAGACTTCCAAGCCCACGCACAACCCCCTTCTCCACTCCCACAACAGCCCTACTGGCCAGAAAAGCCCTGGGGAGTCACAGACAAAGACCCTGAAACCGGAGCCTCCCACACACCTGAGAAAGAAGCCCCAGCTGCCCCCCAAACCTGCACACCTAAGCCAGCTCCCCCTTCCTCGCTGGCTGTCCAAGCCCCCAGCCCCGGCTCACAGCGCCGCTGAGGATGGGGGGCAAGGAAAATACAAACAAGGTGAGACTGCTACAGCCGACCACAACCCTCGGCCAAACAAAGTCTCCGTCGCTGCAGACCAGGGCCGAGTATCTCTGCCCCAGGGCCCTGCTGGACAGAGCCAGCCCAGCCCCAAGCACGGCCCCGGCACCATGGCCCCCAGCCCCACCAAGAGCCAGACGATGGGCAGCAACAACCACAGCCCTGACCCCCTCGGGCTCTCAGCTCTCAGCAGCCACCCCATCTCACTGCAGCAGGGCCCTAGCCTCCCAGGAGAGAAGTGCTCAGACAGTTCCCAGCAAGGGGCCCCCAAGAGCCCTGAGATTCTGCAGGGAGGCCAGCAAGAGCTCCAGGGCCTCCTGAGCCAGGTGCAAGCTCTGGAGAAGGAGGCCGAAAGCACTGTGGACGTGCGGGCGCTGCGGAGGCTCTTTGAGGCTGTGCCCCAGCTGCCAGGAGCCCCTCCAGCTCCCGCTACCCCCCGGAAGCCTGAGGCCTCGGTGGAGCAGGCCTTTGGGGAGCTGACGAGGGTTAGCACGGAAGTGGCCCGGCTGAAGGAACAGACTCTGGCTAGGCTGCTAGACATTGAGGAGGCCGTGCACAAGGCGCTCAGCTCCATGTCTAGCCTCCAGCCTGGGACTAACACCAGGGGGCGTTCCCAGGGACCCCCAAAGGAACACAGTGCCCACGAGATCAGTGTCACAGACAGCGGGAGAGTCAGGCCCAACTGCTCAGGCCAGGAGGTCAAAAGTCAAACTCTAGTCAAGAGCCAAACTGAGGTTACAAGCCATACTGAGGTCCAGAGTCAAGCCAAGGTCAGACATCACTCAGAGGCCGGAAGCCAAGCAGCCCTGGCCACCCCTTCCACCAGAAAGCTGGAGACCTTGAGAGAAGACTCACACCTTCCCCAAGCGTTACCTCTCAGCAGAGAGTCACCCTCCTCTCCAACCTTTATCTCCATGGAGTCTGCCACAAGGAAGCTTCCGGAGGAGGCCAGCCCCAGGGGCAACCCTGAGATCTCTGAGAAGAGGGCACATTTCACCCAGGATGAATGCCAGACTCAGCCCCACCAGAAAGGTATCTGGCACAAGGCTGGAGAGAAAGAGGCCCCCCAGCTCTCTGGACCGCCACCACCTGGCCCTGCTGCAGCCAGTGCCCTGCCCACCAGGCAGAAGAGTGCTCTGGAGCTGCAGACAGCGCCGGATGGCTCCCGGCACTATGGAGCCGCAGGAGCAGGGACTGAGAGGGTGGACCAGTGCAGGACCACAGCGCTCATGTCCCCCACCACAGTCACTGAGCCCGCCGAGCCACCCAGGGGCCCAGGCCCCCACCTCGGGCACCACACTTCCCCCTTGATGAGGCAGTTTCTACACAGCCAGACTGGGCTCAGCACAGGCCTGGCAGAAGCTGAGATGCTGCGTGTGCCCTGTGGCCACCCCACACCAGCTGCGCAGTGAGCCCCTCCGTCTGCCACCACAGTCTTCCACCCACCTCCAGGGACCCAGGACGGAGGTGGCTGCTCACCTCCTGCACGCATGGGGAAAGAACCAAAAAGAAAGGGCATGTTCTGAGATCCAGGGGCAGTTTCCCTTTCATCAGTAGCATCCATGGGCCAGGTTCTTGCAAAAGGCAGTGGGGGATGGTAGGGAAGAAGCCAGCTCTCCGGAGTAGCCCAAGCCCAGCAACAGAATGGGGGCTTGTGGCTGCTTATGGAGCATATAATGTGTACAGAAAGACACGCTTCTCACACAGGTCTGGCCCGCACACCAACACAAGTGAGTATGCACGCCACTGCCTGAGACTGAGCCCCCTGAGCAACCTTCCACTTTTTCAGTCTTTATTTCTTTAATACGAGTCAAATGTTCTCAGCCTTCTGCTCTTTAATTCCTAGAGAAGACAGGGCCAGCCGGATTGGTCTCTGTTACATGTTGACTAGGGTCCCAGAAGGACCCCGTCATCAGCATCTCCCTCATTTAGCGGGTCATCCTGGCAGCACAAATTTCACACAAAGTCTACGATCACCAACGTCCCTAGAAGCCAAAGATTCTCTCCACCCCCACAGCCTCTTACTTTGTACCCCAAAGAGGAAGGAAGGATACAGTCTAATAAACCAAAGTTTTATTCCCTTCTCTCTGCGTCTGTCTGTACACAGAGTCTGGGTTCTCACTCTAGGGGAAAAGCAGCCACATCTCTAGCTGCCCTGTTTTCTTGCAAGCAGCAGTGTTGGAAGGCTCTGAAAAGCCACCCGCTTCTTCTACCATCTTGGCTGGGAACCAGCAAGGCCCGCCCATCCCCCACTCTCCTTACTCCCCATGCCCCCACACATACATACACTGCTGGCCCCACACCTCTGGCTTCCCCACCTAGAGGTTCCTGGACATCTCCCTGGAGTGGAATCTGCCGAGAGTGGAAGAATGGCCCAGTCAGGCCCAGGAAGGAGGGAGGGCCACAAGCCAGGAGAACTCCAATGGCCAAGACTGCTGGGCCACTTCCTCCGGGTCAGACCAGGCACAATGTGCAGAGGTTCCTGGGAAGGGGCGGGCACAGATCCCAGCCTGCAGAGCCAGGATGATTTGGTAAAGGACCCTTTCTATACTTTCAAAAAGCACTGAGCAATCACTGCATGCCAGACCTGTTCTGGGCAGCATGGACCCAGAGGTAAGGCCTAATGGGATCATCAGACTCCATCACATTCAAGGAACTGACTCTCTAGAATGAGAAGGCAGGGAGACTATGAATAAATAGGAAAT
Source organism: Tragelaphus eurycerus (assembly GCA_935064755.1). NCBI lineage: Eukaryota > Metazoa > Chordata > Mammalia > Artiodactyla > Bovidae > Tragelaphus > Tragelaphus eurycerus. The sequence goes on along the minus strand of CAKXYN010000001.1, from coordinate 27,722,640 downwards.
ATCAGATGAGGAATAAGGGTGATGCACCTGACTAGGCCACTCTCCCACTGTGGGGTAGGAATTATAAAACACGTCATTGACAGTGACAGGTGACTGCCTTAGAGAATGTGGCCAAGACAGGTCTCCCCAAGGGGGAAAAGAGAGTTTTCAACTGAGATCTTAGTAACGAAAAGCCAATTGCTGGGCAATGGGCAGGGGTGGGGAGTACCAGTCAGGCGGATAAGCACACGCAAAAACCCAGAGGTGGGAGTGAATATAATTTCTGCATTTCCTAAATACCCTTTGGTATATTGTTGTTCAGTTGCTCAGTTGTGTCCAACTCTCTGTGACTCCATGGATTGCAGCATGCCAGGTTTTCCTGCCCTTCACTATCTCCCAGAGTTTGCTCAAATTCATGGCCGCTGAGTCAGTGATGCTTTCTAACCATCTCATCCTCTGCCGTCCCCTTCTCCACCTGCCTTCAGTCTTTCCCAGGATCAGGGTCTTTTCCAATGAGTCAGCTCTTCGCATCAGGTGGCCAGAATGTTGGGGTTTCAATTTCAGCATCTGTTCTTCCAATGAATATTCAGGGTAGATTTCCTCTAGAATTGACTGGTTTGATCTCCCCACACCACAGTTCAAAAGCATCAATTTTTCAGCACTCAGCCTTCTTTGTGGTCCAACTCTCACATCCGTACATGACTACTGGAAAAACCATAGCTTTGGCTGTACGGACCTTTATTGGCAAAGTGATATTCCTGCTTTTTAATACAGTGTCCAGGTTTGTCATAGCTTTTGTTTCAAGAGGGAAGTGTTTTTTAATTTCGTGCCTGCAGTCACAGTCTGTAGTGATTTTGGAGCCCAGGAAAACAAAATCTGTCACTGCTTCCACTTTTCCCCCTTCTATTTACCATGAAGTTATGGGACTAGATGCCATGATCTTAGTTTTTCGAATATTGAGTTTACCCTTCTGAACAGAAAGGGGCTTTATCAACAATTGCCCACCCCTACATACAGACATAAACACACACACACACATCCTGCCCCCAACAAGGTTAGGTAGGAACTTGTCCACAGTTTGCTTTATTGAACAGGTGGGCTGTCATCTTACCACCCAGGGCTCAGTCCTCCACACCCCTCCCAGATTCATCACTGCCTGCCCCACTGACAGGTGTTCCCCTGAGGCAGCAGAGCTCTGAGCTGGAAGCAGCCTGCCCCCTGGAAGACTGGTGTATGTGAGCAATTAAGACAGCAACTCTACCTACTTGGGCTGGCTACACATCTTACTATAACCCCCCTTTACCACGTGTTCTCCTCCATTGCCCTCTGTTGGTCTCACTTGATTACAGGGCCCAGCAGCTTAAGGCATGCCTGTTCTCATTTGTTAAGTGGGGATGATTATAGTGCCTACTATTGTGAAGATTTGGAGAAGGAAATGGCAACCCACTCCAGTGTTCTTGCCTGGAGAATTCCAGGGACGGGGGAGCCTGGTGGGCTTCCGTCTATGGGGTCGCACAGAGTCGGACACGACTGAAGCGACTTAGCAGCAGCAGCATTGTGAAGATTAAGTGAATTAATATGCATAAAGTGCTTGGAGATAGGCCCAGTGTCTGGAACTCAAGGAAGTTCACTTTTCATATTATAATTATTCGTTTTAATCTATCTCTTTTTCTCACCTCCAGGTGGAGTCCCTGTCTTGTTTATTTCAGTATCCTTACTGCTTATCACCAGTGCCTAGAAGGCACTGCACAAATGTTGAATAAATGCACCCATGTGTGAGATGAAATGATTGAGCGAATTCACTGACTCAGCCAACTTAACATTTATTGAGCACCTACTTCATGCCAGATTCCTTCCAGGGAATACAGATGAACATGGCAGAATTTATCCCTGACCTTATGGGAAGACATATTACAAACAGAGAAGGTAATTTTAGAAGGGAGCAAAGGAAATAAAACAAGTAGCCCACAAGAAGGTTGGCAGTTACTTTAGCTTGGGTGGTTGGGGAAGGCATCTCTGAGGAAGCGACCTGAATGACATGAAGAGCCAGTCCTAACAGCTAAAGGGGGCGGCCTACGGGCAAGAGACAGGAGAGGTTGGTAGGTAGGTGGTGCGCACACCGGTGGCAGCGCACACCAAGAAAACCAGCAGCTACTCCTTGAGGCCTCGCTCAGGGCACACGTCCCATCCCACCGGCCGCTGAGCCCGAAGTACCACCTTCCCTTCCTGCTCGAGAGGGGGCGGGGCTCTGAAGCGGAGCGTGGGTGCCCAGATCCCGCCCCGTGCCTGGAGGGGGCGTGTTCCCATCCGCTGTCTCCAAGGTGACGATGACGTCACCGGGCCGCTGGGTTCGGAACGTTTTGGGTGGCTGTAGCCGTTGCTGGGAAACACCCGGCAGGCAGGCGCGTAGCCAGGGGCAGGCTCCGCGCGGCAGACGCCGGACGCCAGTACGCGCCGTCCTGGCCGGCCCCAGCTCAGAGCCTCCCTCCCAGATTCCAGAAGGATGCGGGTTCCGGTCCTCACCCACGTCGCGGCCCCGCCCGGGACCTTCCTGCCGGCTGGGCGCCTCCTCCCTTCTCATAACTCTGTCACTGCCTCTGTTCCGAGTTTACCCAACAGTCCTCATCTTCACCGCTATCATCCTGTCCCAGGCCACCATCCATCCCCCCTTTACTGGACCACTGCCATTAGCCTCCCAAGTGGTCTTCCCTTTGCCCTGTCTTTACAGACTGTCATCTACCTGGCACCTAAAGCCCTTATCAAGAATTTACCAGACCAAGTCACTCCTGTATAATACCCTCTGCAAGCTTTCAGCTCGCTCAGTCTGAAATCTAACTCTTCTCAGTGGCCTCTAAGACCAGAATGACTTGCTTCTCAAGCTTCCTCTCCAACTTCTTTGCCCCACACTCCTCCTCACCCACATCTCCCTAGTTACACTGGCCTTCCTGGGTTTCACAGAACACACCAAGCTGATTCCTGCCTCAGGGCCTTTGCACCTGCTGTATCCTCTGCCCAGAAGTCTCTTCTCCCAGATCTTTAGTGGTTGGGCTCTTTCTCATTCACATTCCAGTTCAAATGTCTCTCCAAAAAGACCTTTCTTGATCTATACCTCCCTTGCCTCCCCCACTTATCCCACCCCCTTTCCCCATCTATAGAGGCCTTCCTCCAAGTTAACACGCTGAGTTAGTTTTGTTTTCCTGAGGACCTATTACAATATAAAATTATCTTTGTTCACATATTTGCTTGTTTAATGTCAGTGTTGTGGATACTATTCCTGCATAGCAAACCACCCCAAGTTTAGTGGTCTAAAAAACCATTTTATGATGTTCATGAATTCTGTGGGTCAGCAATTTGGATAGAACACACTGGACATGGCTTGTCTCTCTGCTATGATGTGTGGGGCCTTAACTTAGCCTCAGTCTAAGGCTGGGGGTAATTGGACAGTTAGGGTCTGAAAACTTTCTCACTCAAATGCCTGGCAATTGATGCTGGCTACTTGGCTGGGACCTCAGCTGGGATGTCAGACAAACCACATATGCATGGCCTCTCCATGTGGCCTGGGCCTCCTCAAAGTATGGCATTTTGAGCGGCTGGGTTTCCTGCATTTTATTTCAAGTTTCCAAAGGCATGTGTCCCAACTAACAAGGTAGAAGTTGCATCACCTTTTATGATCTGGCCACAGAAGTCACAGAAAATCACTTGGGCTGCATTCTGTTAGTTACAGATGAGTCACCAGTCTGCGTAGACTGAATAGAAGGGCTATTAGTACCTTTTGATGAGGAAGAGGTAACGTTCTATGTGATCGTCTTTGGAAAGTGCCATCTCCACAGCCAAGTCTTCCTCCACTGGAATATCATCTCCATGCCAACCACTTCTTCTTTGCATATTTTTGTATCTCCAGTATCTAGAATGGTACAAAAGCACATAGTAGGAGCTCAATCCATGGTTTATGGTGAATAAATGAAGACTTGTCTTTCAATGAATCATTAGAGCCCAGCTCTTCTCCCTTATAGTTCCTGTCCCAGCCCCTGATTTTGGCCTGGCCTGCTCTGGAGGAAGCCCAGTGTTTGCATTGGAAGGTGGGAGTCAAGCATAGCTTTTGGTTTGTTTTTTGTTTTCTGGCAGAGAGTGGAGGGTGGGGGAGAAAGGGCAGTTATTGGGGACTGAGAAACATGTAGCCAAACGAGATTCTGGAACAGTGATCCACTGTAGGGGTGTTGAAAACCCAGTCTGTTTTTTCTCATTCTGAACTCTGGAAATGCCCAGGTGAGGACTGTGGTTTTGTCCTCTGGCCCATGGGGAGCAGGAAAACAGCCCAATGGGAATGGAGCTTTGGAGAGGTGCCTTGCGCAGGAAGAGAGGGGAATGGAATAGCTAGTAGGAACCACCACAGAGATCTGGGCAAGAGGTGGCCCTGAAGCCCCCTAAACATCTATTAAGGTAGGCAAACTCTCCCTGCTTTGTGATTGGTGAAGGACCTTTCATCTTTCCAAAGTCCTGGAACCAGTACAGTTTCTCCTTTTGCTTTCTCCTTTCCATGAGGGATGACCCAAAGAAGTCAGCCCAGGCTTCTCCAGGTCCCAGCCCCCTCACATCAATCTGTGGCTTCCCCTTCCGGTCCCTTCCATCTCAACTGTGGCTCAGCAAAAGTTTGGATGTCATTAAGGCAACAGCCAGCCCACCTCCAGTCCTATCCCGGGGTCAACCCTCCAGTCAGGCCCAGCAGTGGCTCCTCACCACCTCCACCATAAAATCCACACTCCTCAGGTCATTCAAGGCCCTTCTTGTGCAGCTGCCACCTGTGTTTATAGCCTCTCTCATTCCCCCAAGAGAATCAGACCTTCCAGGTCCTTTAATATTCTATCCAGGCTTTGTCATGCTGCCCGGCCTTTGTCCAGGGCCAGCTTACCCACTGGGCACAGCAGGCATGGATGGAGCCTCAGGTCCACAATACTTGAGGGGGTCCATGAAAATATTCTAACTTCTTTCAAAATCAGAAGGAATAAAACAACTTTGAAGTTATAGAGAACAGTTTAATATATAACATTAGTATCTTCATCTTTAACCACCACAGTTGTAAAATATATTCTAAAAAAAAAAAAAATTTTTTTTTAACGGAAGAGAAGCAACCCCTTCATTTTGACCTCCTGTCATTTCTGGATAGCTTTATATTGAAGACTCAGCTCTGAGGCAACACCTTCAAGGAAACAAAAGCCATGAAGGTTGTCCCTCTCTGACCTCTCAACCTTATGCAGTTTTGTAGCTTGGAAAACGCCACTGTAAACTTTCGATTTGTTGCGTTTTCCGTACCCCGCCCCCACTGGTACCTGCCAGTCAATGACACACACACTATTTTTTCTCCCATGAAGTTACCCGCTCCCCACCTGTGGCAGAGCTGCCAAGTAAGACGTTGACCTAACTTCGGAAGAAAACTGGCAGAGGCTCAGCTTGGGGCCCCGGGTCCCAAACCTGTAGCGACAGGCGCCGGGATCCACGTCCCGTGGGAGGCGCGCACGCCCATCTGGGCGCGGGAATGAGAGGCAGGGGGCGGGGCCTCAGGTCTCGCCCGCGGCAGCCCTGCGGCACGCCGCCGCCAGCCCCACCCACCCCCGACCGGAAGGAGGAAGAGGCCTCTGCGCGGCTCCCTCCCTCCTTCCCCCGGAGCTCCGGCGTCCCTCCCCGGACGCACCCCCTTCCTCCTCCCTCGTTAGTTTTCTAACGAAAAAGTGCTGCTGAGAATTCCCAGAAGGTCCCGGATGTGAAGTCACCGCCGTGAGGTCACCGAGCCTAGTTCCAGGAATCTGAATGTTGTGGGGGAGGAAGGAAAGCGCCGAAAACAGAGGAGCCAGGGGAGTGAGTGGAGCCGTGGGTGTTGTCGGCGGGGCCGCCTGGCTCCGCTGAGTCCCGCTCTTGTCTCCAGCTGGGTCTTCTGACCCCAGGCGTTGTTCCAAGGAAAAAGATGCTTCACTTCTCCCGTAGTAAAGAAATGGCAACTGAAACCAGTATACTGATCCAAAAGGAGTATTTATCCACTGTTGGGGGTGGGGGGCGGGGGTGGAAGGACGGGAGAGAAGTGGAGAACAACCTGGCAATCGGATCAGAATTTTAAATGAAAATGTCCTTCGACCTAACAGCTGCGCGTACCGTAGCTCTGTCACCTACTGACTTACCTTGGAAATCGTACAGTATCACTTCTTCCACAATTTGCTCATGACAGGTCATTAAAACCGGCCCATATTAGAGGCGAGAGGTATTACATTCCTTCTTTTGATAAGTGCGAAAGAATCTGCAGCCATGTTTTTAAACCATCACAGATGTTACTCTTGTGGCCCTTAGTATACTTGTGTTTTCCAGTAAATTATCTCACGTCATATCTATCAACTCCACGTGGGAGGGCAGAGATTCACTGGATTCATTAAGATCCCGCCCCCTCCGCTCCTCAATGAACCTAAGGCCCTGCTTCACTGCAGATCTCCGTAGACGGTACAGAAATGAATTTCCTCTTGCAGGAGCTGGCCCTGGGTACAGAAATGAATTTCCTCTTGCAGGAGCTGGCCCTGGACGTTGTGCTCCAGTTCCATCGGATGGCATCCCTGTTGGCCCTACAGAAACCACCATGAACACATGTGAGAATTGTGTGAGGGGGATATGAGTGGCGCATGGCAGGGTCTGCTACACAGACAATCAGTTTTGTTCCCATACATTTCATAAATGTGAGGTCAGTGATCATTTCCACAGAAATCCCATTATCTTTATAGTCATCATCATGGTCTTGGAGGAGCACTAGAAGCTCCTGTACCACTAGAAGCGAGTCGGCCAGTTCAGCTCAGTGCATAGTAAAGAGAATGCCATTGACTCTAGTTCAGCTTGGTTAAAAGACTTTCACATCTTTTATGCGTGATTGTTTTCATGTGTTATATTTCCATTTTACTGTTACTATTATATGGTAGTATATCCCCAAATCATAAAAATGGATCAGTAGTTTAAAGGAGGTTCACTAAAGCATAAAAATAGTATTGAAAATAGCAACAAAAATACTGCAGTATAAGTTATGACCACATATACCAGGGTAAATGAGTGTGTAGGACGAGATAATTTTATACAAACAGAAAAAAAGAAGAAGTGTGACTCAGATATGGTAACGAATACCTGAAAATGGAATTTTGTTAGTTGGTAATCATCTCCTTCAGCCCCAGAGGCATCATCTCTTATGAAACTTTGTCAAATAGTGGCAGGAAGCCCACTGAAACTTTTCGCATCCTCTTCACATCAGATTCTGTAAGCTAGATAGAAAACGAATCAAGTCTTTCCCTAATATGGGTAAAATGTCCAGTGTAGTAAGGATACATTTTGTCACTAAAGACAGAAAAAAGATGAAACCCTGAGAGGCATCATTCAAGTTGTCTACCTTACAGTGGAAACTAACACAATTCAAACCATGACTTGTAAACTGAATCGTAGGCTACTGAGGAAAAGCAGAGCGAGCTCCTGGCAAAGTTACTTATCAAACAACGTTTTTGGATGTCACATAAAATCAATGGCACATAGAGTGAAAGAGCAATGGCTGTCCGGAGTGAGTGCTGGCAGACAATGGGCTTTATTGTTGAATACAAACCACTTGTGGCAAGCTTTGTTCATTGTTGATCCAGAAATGTATTCCATCCCTTCTTTCCTAATAACAGATTCCTGATTTTGATCCATGCACCAAGGTCTCCAGTCTCAGGCAATTAAGTACAAGTGGTCTAAATCAATCATGACCAGCCCATTTTCCACTCTCCCAGTCTCCTTTGCTGTTTGTTACATGAGATCCGGTTCTAGTCAATGAAATATGATGACAAGTCTGCTGAGGGTATTTCTATAAAAAGTTTTGGTTTTGTTTTTTCAGAAAATGGATATACATGCTGGTATCCCCTGCCTTCTCCCTTCTTCCTAACTTAATCATGGTCATGATGCTTGGGCAGCCGTCTTGCAGATATGAAGCAACCAGCAGAAGGTAAAAGCTGAGAGAATTCTAGAGACACCAGTACTGACATTATGTCAGTGGCTGCTGCTGCTACTGCTGCTAAGTTGCTTCAGTCGTGTCCAACTCTGTGTGACCCTACAGACGGCAGCCCACCAGGCTCCCCAGTCCCTGGGATTCTCCAGGCAAGAACACTGGAGTGGGTTGCCATTTCCTTCTCCAATGCATGAAAGTGAAAAGTGAAAGTGGAGTCGCTCAGTCCTGTCTGACTCTTAGCAACTCCATGGACTGCAGCCTACCAGGCTCCTCCCCCCATGGGACTTTCCAGGCAAGAGTACTGGAGTGGGGTGCCATTGCCTTCTCCACCTTCCAGCCTTCCCACTACAATACACAAGTAAATGGTACTGGATTATTGATCATTGAAAGCATTCCTATTGGGTGCAGTACTAATGTGTCAGGCTCGCCACATATTTTCCAAAAACACAGGAGGGAAATGTACCTGCTGACTTTTTGTTCTATTTCTCACTGAATTCCTTTGCAAGATTAAATGACTGAGCTTCTGGCTTCCAGTTGGGTTCAGCCATGGTGAGGCCCAGCAGAGAAAGGAGAGGGAAGAGAAAGAGATCAAGGCATTTAGTCCTTTGGTTTCCTGCCTGTGAGTCTCTGTGGGTTGGATGTATCCTCTAGTGGGGGCCACTGGTCTTCCCAAGGCAGCCAGCCTACCCAGTTCTCTCCCTTATGGTAACCCCCTGGACCCCACCTTCAGGCCTATTTGTAGTAACAGCTCTGCTGCTGCTCATCCAGGTTACTTGCACCATCCCTTGGGGTGCTCCTATACCCACATGTTTGTAAGCAGTCCCTTTGTAAATAAGCTTTCCTAAAATGATACTGTTTTGAGTGTGCCACTATCTCTTGGTACACTAACTGATGAGATTTAAAAGAAAACACACACACACAACTTGCATCTGAACACCAACCACACACGACTATATTCACAAAGACCAGCTGTCAGGCAACAATCTGGCTCCTGATCTCGATATGTGCAGAAACAAATAGCAAGAAGAGTCAATGCCCTCCATTCATGCCTCTCCAACTATGCCTTTTCAGAAGACTGCGGAGACATGGACAGAAAGTAAAAGACACTGTTCAACTAAGTATGCTGGTTGTTGAGGGTAAGATATTCACATGAGGTTTTGAAATAAGAGATGAGATACAGCATCCCTTTGTGGCGCCGATAGCTCTTTGCTGTAGGTGGCTGGCTCACTCAAGAAGCATCTCAGTGGCACATTCAGATCTTGATTATCCTGAACCTTTGGCTTCAGGGTGAGACTATAACCATTTTTCATGTTGAGAATATTAAGAATTTTGTTTTGTTTTTTGTTTGTTTCTAGGGATATCAAGAATTCGAAGACAGAAGTATGGTGGCAAGGCTCAGCCCTTTGAGAATATGACTCTTTCCCTACATTTGAAGGTTTTCTTCTCTTGGCAGAGAAATAAATCAATATAATATAAAGGCAAGCAGTGGAAAAATTAAAAACAGACTATAAACCTTCAAATCATCAGACCAAAATACAAACACATGTGTGCTCACACACACACACACACACATCAAACAAAAAAAAAATACACATGTAAAACATAAAAAGCAGAGGAAACATTAAAATAGGAAAGACAGCAGAAGATAACATAAGTAAGCATGATACATGTTATATCAAGAAATGTAAATAAGGATAAACCCATCCTTTAAAAAAAAGATTCTCTCATCAGATCATAAAACAGCATTCTATAGAAGAGAGACGTCTTTACCAAAGTAACTCAGAGAAGTTAAAATATAAACCCAAGGTATACAAGAAAATACTGAGCTGCAATTACAGCATGACCATCACGCACGTGTGCTCAGTGGCTCAGTCGTGTCTGACTCTTTGCAGCCCCATGGACTGCAACCTGCCTGACTCCTCTGTCCATGGGACTTCCCAGGCAAGAATACGGCAGTGGGTTGCCATTTCTTCCTCCAGAGGAACAGTTACCATCAGTCAAGGTCAGATTCAAAACAAAATTGCTAAATGAGAGAAAAGGAAGTTAAACATGAGAGACATTATGAATCTAGTTTTTGGAACTCTCTAGGCACCAAATAGCATAGCTTCAAAATCAGGAATCGGATATGAGTTGAGAATAACAATATACATACAGCAAATGCAAACAAATTTGGATAAGACACAAGTACATTTTAATCGACTTCATCAGCTCATGACCTAGTAAGAAACAAAAGATAAAGAGAAATGTGGGGAATCTGAATAGTAACTAGTAATTAAATATGATAGAACATGAGGTACAAAAATCTCAGATAAAATACTACCAAATATAAATTAACAATACCTTCAAAGAATCATCCATTGTATCCAAGTAAGTTCATTCTAGTAGTGCAGGTGGTTCAATATTAGGGAATCTGTAATAAAATTGACCATATTAACAGATCAAAGAATGGGCTTCCCTGGTGGCTCACTGGTAAAGAATCCGCCTGCCAATGCAGGAGACACAGGTTCAGACCCTAATCTGGGAAGACCTCACATGCCGCAGAGCAACTGAGCCCATGCACCACAATTACTGAGCCTCTGCACTAGAGCCCAGGGAGCCACAGCTACTGAAGCCTGAGTGCCCTGGAGCCCGCGCTCAGCAAAAGGAGAAGCCGCCACAAACAGAAGCCCACACACCGCAACTAAAGCGTAGTCCCCACTTGCTGCAGCTAGAGAAAAGCCTGTGTAGCAACAAAGACCCAGCATAGCCAAAAATAAATAAAATTATAAAAATAATAAAAAGGCTATTAAGTGTTAACCACTATTATGAAAAAAAAATACATCAAAGGAAAACTGCATAACATCTCAATATGTGCCAAAAAAGGCATTTGAAAAATGTCCCATATCAATTCCTGCTTAAAACAAACAAAACCTTGGGAATTCCCTGGTGGTCTAGTGGTTAGGACTCCATGCTTTCACTGCTGCACCTGGGTTCAATTCCTCAGGGAGATAAGATCCCACAAGTCACACGATGTGGCCAAACAAAAAAATAACAAAACCATAACCGAATAGCTAAATTACATACAGATGATGTGACTGAAAAATGTACTACTGTTACAGACAAGAGAATTCAGGGTGATAGCAGTTTACAAAGGTTAATATACAAAACTCAGTAGCCTTTCTTTACATACATTAAAAAAAATACAACTTATCAGAAAATAGAAATTGCAGTTACAACGGCAATCAAAAAGATAAAATATTCAGAACAATATTTAAAAGACATATAAGGGCCTTTATGAATATTATGCGGGGAACATTCTATACTGAGCTTTGGAATAGCAAAACCCAATGTTATAAAAATTTCAGTGTTCAATTACTGTATCAATTCAATGTGATTCTAACTAAAATACAAGACTTTTTTTAGGGGCGAGCTTATCCAAAAATGATATGAAACTCAAATGAGGAATTAAATAAGGAGCCTGGAAAGCCCTGAAAAAGAAATGTAATACGATGGGGCTATATCTATCACATGATAAAACACACTCTGAAATTATAATTTGTAAAGCAATTTGGTACCCAAAGATGAAACAGACAACCCAGTGGACCAGAGCAGAGAACCAGAAACTGACTCCAGAACATATGATAATTCAATTTCTGTTTAAGGTGATATTTATATTAAAAGAAAAAGGTAGTAGGAAAATTTATCAATTGGGGGAAAAGGAAACCTTATACAATTCCTTAAAGTAGATTCCAAAAAGATAAAGGATGTATAAATTTAAAATAAGATCATAAAACTCTAGAGAAAAAAATGGGTGAATTTATCTGTAATATTATGACAAGGGAATGTAATACACAAACACCAGGATGCCTAAAGTAAATAAGAAATGCGACTACATAAAAATGTAAAACTTCTGTATGATAAAATATACTGTCAACCCAGTTAAAAAGCAAACCAGGATTAAGTGCCACATGTGTGATAGACAGAAGGGCTTCTTTCCCTAATCCTCAAAGACATAAAACAACAATAAAAGTAAAGAATATAAAACCGTGATTTAGAGGGAAACACAAATGGCTTATAAGAACCTCAATTTCACTCATAATTAGAGCAATGCAATTAAAACAGTAAGATCTCTTCTTGGTTTCTCTCATCAGATTGGCAGAGATCAATAAGTTTGATAACACTCAGTGCCAGGGAGGGTGTTGGGAAACAGGCATGCTCAAATACTATTGGTTGAGAGTAAAATTGGTGCAACTCTGGGGAGGGTGATTTGGCAGCATCTGTTGAAACTCTCTGACCCAGAACTCAACTGCTCAGATTTTCAATCCACAGATCTAAACCAAAAAGTCTTCCTGTTTAAATAAACAAGAATGTTGGAGAAATGTGCTTGAAGACAGTCCCCTTTACCTGGGTTTCACTTTCTACAACCTTAGCTCAGTGGGTCTCAATCTTTGATGTGCATCAGAATCAATGGAGGGCTTGTTAGAACATAGATTGCTGGGTCCCCGCTGCCCGAGTTTCTGATGCAGTGGGTCTGGGGAGGACCCAGGAATCTGCATTCTTGACAAGTTCTCAGGTGATGCTGGTGGCTGCTGGCCTGGGAGTCACACCTTTAGCCTGTTACTCCTGAAGGTAATGTTATCTACCTCTGTGCTTTCATTCTGCCTGGTTCTTAACTTCCCATAAATAAATGGCATCATAGTTATTCTTCTTTGTGCTTGGTTTCTTTTACTCGACATACTGTTTTTAAGATTCATCCCTATCATTATATGAGGCCATTGCTTGATTCATTGTTGTGTACTATTTCATTGTATGAGAAATTGTCATTGTTTTTACTCACCTACTGGACATTTGTGTTGTTTCCAATTTCAAGCTGTTATGGATAAAGCTGCTGTAACACTCTTGTGTCTTTCAGTGGACAGAAGTGCTTTTTTCTCTTGGGAATATATGGAGCAGTAGAATTACAAAATCATATAATTTAGTCTTAGTAGGTATTGCCAAATTATTTTCCAAACTGATTGTATCAATTCACTGTCACACCAATGAGGCATGGCAAATCTGGTGAAATTCTCAATCTTCCTACATTTGATACTTGAAAAAAAAATTATCTTTTTTTTGAGTGACTAACGCTTTCATAATATTATTAAGACTTAACAAAGCTGTTGATAGCTTATGGTGAATGATGTCGGATCTGTGGTCTCCAAAGAAGAAGATTTAGCTTCAGGATCAGGGACAAGGCTTGATCACACAGAGCTTTTGTGTGGCAGAAGTTTTATTACAGTGAAAAAGGACACAGAAAGCTTCTAACATAGACATCGGAAGGGGGACAGGGAGTGCCTACACTATCAAACATTATCATTTTAATCTTCATCTTTCCGATGGAAATGAATCAATTTTTTATTTTAAAAAATATTTAAGATGAGGTTGTTTTTTATTTACCTAAAATTGGGTGGTCTGTGGATGCTGAATGTTTGAGAAACTCGTGGGACTCCCCTAAGTATTCAGAAATTCCCTGAGGATGTGTGGGTATGTTTCTGCCTATGCATGTGCCATAGTCACAAATGGGTGCTGCTGCAGACCCCACCCTCCTTGCCTTGGAACAGACCCTTCATTTCCCTACCAACAGGAAGAACTTACTTGTGATCCCAGAGGAAGATGTTTCTCATCATCAGCAAACATCTGGGGAACATCTGGTGAGCCCATCCCAGGACAGGGAGATGCTTTTCTAGAGAAAACACATCACTTATTTGATTCGTTTTATTCTCCTATATTTTCCCTTATTTTTTCTTTCTCTTCCTGCCTCCCAAATCCTATTGACCATTGGGCTCCCTGCTCTAAGCCCTGACTCCAGCCCTTGCGGACTCCCTGCCCTGGTCTCTGTTCTGTCTGGTCTCCCTCATACACAGCCCAGCAGATGCAAACTGAGATAGCCAGAGACCCTCATTAACTCTAGGGCTCAACCCTGCCCAGTTCCCTGATCAGCAGGCAGCATCTTCTAGACACTAACTCAAGGAATGTTGAAGGTGATGGCGTTCTCAGGTCTAATGCCCCCACTTTACAAACTGAAGACTTGAGAGAGAGAGAGACAGATAGACACACACAGGAAAGGAGAACTCCTGGAAGAAACGATTCCTTGGGACCAGCAAGGTCTACAACCTAGCAGACGTAGGAGATAGTGCAGCTAAATATTTGAGGGGGGTGGGAGTGGGTGGGTGGCCACCTGCCTAGTAGCCCTAAGGGCTGAGTCACCTCCAGCAAAGGACACTCAGCTCTGTAGCTTTTCAACTCCCTCCAGGGCTGTCTCAGCCACACTGAGAGCTTCAACTTGCGGGTGTTTTCCCTCCCCACTTCCAGCCTTGACTTCTCCTTGAGCCCGAGCTCTTGATAGACATTTACCCCATAGACAATTTATTCAATACCTTTTTTGTTCTTAAGCAGCACAAGCAGAAAGGATAGTCAGGTATGGTCCCTGCCCTCCCAGTGCTCACAGACAACTCACATGGAAATGCATAAAGAAGCCATATATCTAAGTGGGTGCAAACCAGGCTGGAGATTAGCATCTTTGGAAGTTTAAATCAGGATGAGCAGGACACACCCCAAGAACTGACTGCTGGCAATCAGGGCTGGAGTGCGATTATCAAGGGCGTGGGTTGGGAGTGCAGAGGTAAGGGCAGAACAAACCTAAGAAGGTATAGAACAGAACACTGCGTGTGTAAATTAAAACTACTGTGCGGTTGTACCGATTTTACAAATAAAAAGACAGACTGACACACGTCAAAGACATGAAAATGGAGGCGCAGGGAAGGGAGTGGGGGGGTTGGAGTTTGAAGAGAAAGAGGTGAGGCTGCAAAGGTGGGGCAAAGGCCTGCTTATTCCAGCTTTGTAGGCCCCGCGGAGTTAAGACTTCATCCAGAAGGCGCTGGGAAGTCACTGGAGGGTGGGCTCCAGCCATCCAGACATTTCCCCCTGCAAGCCCCCCAGGTAGGCACATTCAAGACATCCAGGAAGAAAGGGGCCGCAGCTTCCCCCAAACTCCATTCTTTCTTGGCAAGGTAAAGGGCGGGCAGACCCCTCCTGACCCCCTCTACATTCACATCTGTGGCTACAGGGGCCCTACCATCATCTCTATCTGAGACGCCATGCAGGCTGCACAGGCCACCCCCACCCCCCACCCCCCACCTGCAGTTAGGTAGAAAGGAATCCTGAGGGCTGGGCTAGTCCCAGACAACATTCATCTAGGACAGTCAGAGAAGAACCCAGAATGCAGCGGGAGCCGGACTGGGAGGGGGAGGGTCAGGTTCCCACAGAAGGCTCCCTGGAGGAGGCAGTTCGAGCTGAGAGACCTTAAAGGAGATGGGATTCTGGTAAGCAGCAAGAGGGCCGGAAGGCGTTCCAGGCGAGAACAACACCTGCAGCAAAGGTGCGAGGGGAGAGACGCTCAGGGCACGCGTGGTGGGTAGGGTCTGACCACAGCGGGTGGCCTCTGGCCCAGAACTGCTGCTCGGGCATGCACACACTTTCCCCGGTGCAGTAATACTGCGAGAGTTGGCCCCAAGTCAGGAAAGGCCTTGGCGGGAGCAGAGCAGGCAGTGGGCCATTTTAAGTGGCCAGGGTCTGGCTCCGAAGAAACTAGAGTTTTTTGGGGTTTTTTTTTCAAGAAAGGGATCTGGTAGCGGTGCGGATAGTGTAGGCTGGTTCCAGAAACCCCTAGCTCAGGGCTTCTGCAGAGTCTCTGGCTCCTGAGCAGAGGTGAAGGTCAGGACCAAGGATGACCTTCTCCCCCACTCCATTATTTCTACTCACCCACCTCACCCACCTCTGGTTCTTCTCCAGATTATACTTTCCAGGCGGATCTGAGGGGAGCGGGGGTAGGGGGAGGTGGTAGGAAGGAGGGTGAAGAAGGAACTTTTGACGGGATTACAGTCAACTGCCTCGGGCGAGGTTAGGGTCAGGGCGTGTAAGGGCCCTGGGGCTCTGCCACCGTCCGGTGGCCTGACAGACGCTGCGCGCCGTTCTGGGCCTCAGTCTACCGATCTGTAAACGGGGGCCGTAGGGAAAGGTATGGACCTTCCCGATCCTGCTCCGCCGGCAGGGAGCGTCGGCGACTCTCGGAACCTTCGCGGGAGAGGGCCAGGAGGCGGGCAGCGGAAGGGGCTGGGGGCCGAGAGCATCCGCGGCGCCGGTACAGGGTCAGAGTCCGCAGGGCGACCGGCGACCGCTGCGCCGGCTCGGGCAGGAGCGGGGAGGGGCGGGGCCGGGCGAGGCGGGGCGGGGCCGGGCGAGGGCGGGGCGGGGCGGGGCGGGGCGGCGGGCGGGAGGCCCGGCGTGCGTCAGCGCCGTGAGTCCCGGAGTTTTCCACTGACGAGGAGGGCGGAGCGGCGGGCGGGGCCGGGCTCAGCCAGTCTCCCGCCGCCGCCGCCGCTGCCGGACGCGCAGAGTGAGGGGCAGCTGGGCCGAGTGCTGCCCGCCGAAGGAGCTAGCGAGAGAGCGAGCGAGCGAGCGAGCGCGGGGTCGCGGCGCAGGGGGCGTTCCCGACCAGGACGTGGGTCGCGGCGTTGCCCTTGCCCAGCGTCCGGACCTCAGGTCAGTACCGGGGGCTCCGGGCCGGTGGGCCGGGACTTTGGGGAGGGGGCGTCCCGTATGGAGGGCACTGCCCCCCAGCCCCTGACGTTTCTCCCTCGCCACTTAGAGAGGGCGCTGGCGCGGGGACAGCCCGGTCCCGGACGGCGCGCCGCGGCCGGAGTCCGGAGCCCGGAGCCCGGGAGACGGCAGTCCAGGTTTTCTGCTGCCCTCCCCCCGCCCCGTCGCCGGGACCCCAGGAGGTCCCGGCGCCCCGACCGCCGGGCGGGTGGCGGCCGAGCCGGAGTTGCGCGCGGGTGGCGGGGTGGCGGCGGGCGCGCGTCCGCGGGTGAGTTCCCTTTTGACCCAGTTGCCTGAGAACTTTTCAGAAGTTCCTCGCGTGGCCGGAGCAGGTGACATTTGTCGCCTTCCTCCTCGGGCTCCCCCCCGGGGGCGGGTGCCAGGGCTGCGGCGAGTGCCCGGCGCCCGTCAGGGAGGGAGTTGGAGGGATGATCGAGGAATGAGGCTCCGTGAGTCACGGACCCCGGCAGGGGGGAGGGGGAGGAGGAGGGATTGTGTCGTACGCTCACCTGTTCGTCAGTCACCGTCACACGCAGAGGCCACCGCTGTGAGTCACGGGCGCAGCTAGCCGCGGGCACCCTCTGACACACGTAGGCTTCTCCCACGCAAGTCTCCCTCCCCAGCACCTGCTTCCTCCTGGTCCTCAGTTTCCCCTCCCTGGGGGCCCTTCCACTGGCAGGACACTGTTGAGATGCCCACACCACGGCAGCCGTCACACACTTAGTCACTCCGGCTCCCCAGCGCGTCACACACACAGCCTACACTCCTGACACAAGAGGGTCCTTCCCTGGCTCCACTGCCCACCCGACACCTCCACTCAGATGTCTCACAGCCCTCTCGAGCAGAACTCATCCCTTACCCCCCAAGTCCTCAACATCACTGCCTTTTTTGGTCCCCACCTCCAGAAGTCACCAGATTCCCTTCCCCTTTCTCCTAAGCCTTTGGCATGTCATCTCTCACCCACCTCTGGCATCTCTGTCCAACCCGTCACACCCCCTCCTGTCCCACCCCCTCCTGTCCCGTGCTGAGCCATCTTTTTAAAATGCAAATCTGCTATTGTCACTCCCTACTTCAACCCTCCAGTGGCTTCCTGTGCCCTTAGGCTAAAGTCTGCCCTGTCAGCCCTGGCTCCCAAAGTCCCCTCCCAGCCAGCCCTTTCCCCTCCATCTCTCTGCCTCTTGCTCCTCAAGTCCCTCAGGGTTCCTGTGCCCCCCTCTCTCTGGAACTTTTACTCCATCCTACCCTTTCCTCCGAGAGACCTGTCTTCACTCCCAGCTGTACCCCTTCCCGGCCTCCATTCCAGCACTCAACAGGGTTCGTAACTCATTTTTCTGTTCCCTAGTAAACTCAAAGCTTCCAGGGGGGCAGTGTTGTCTGTGTCTTGCTCCCTGTATTCCCAGTGCGTGACACAGTGCTTGGCATGTCATAGGCACTCAATAAATATTTGTTGAAAGAATGAATGAATGAATGGCAGTGAAGGGGGCCTTGCTTAGGTGGAGGAAGCAGTCTCAGTTTCCCTTCTGCAGGAGCAGTTGCCTCCTGTAGCCAGCAAACGTTTGGCACGACCTCCCCAGTGCCAGGCCCTGGAGGCCAAGGCTGAGGAACTGTCCCCTCCCCCTGGGGGATGGGTTGGGAGGGGTGGGGATGTACCGGGCCTTCTGCTTGCTCTCTCTGGGCTGCCGTGGCTGTTCTTCTAGCCAATACCCATGGGGGTGTGAGGTGCTCAAAGGTGTCCTCGCCTTCTCCCAGGAAGTACTTCCTGGGGGCCTGGGGTCATGTGACCCCAGGTATTGGGGAGAGCTGGCCTGGCCAAGGCCTGGGGCTCTGAGGTTAAAAGACACATTCTTCAGATTCCTGACAGAGGGTGGAGGCAGCTGAAGGTGCCCCTTTTCCAATACCAGCTCTGACTTGGGACTGGAGCATTGGGACTGCTGAGGTCGAAGAGGAGTTGGTGTGACTTTTCAGAGGCCTGGGGATTCCCGCCCCTTAAACAGCCTTTGTTTGCTTGGTATCCAGGGTGAGGTGGCCTTCCCTCAGTTCACACAGTGTGGCCTGAGTGTGTAGATAATTGTGGCGAGGAGGGAGGGAGGCACCCCCCCACCCCCCACCCCGTCCTGGACTGTCAGCTCCTGTGAGTGGTGACGGCAGGGAGGGCCTGATTCTCAGGGCCCAGACAGATCCCGGAAGAAGCCTGGTTCTCTTTGATTCAAGGCCTGTCTCCGGGGCTCCTTGGGGGTGTGGTATTTCTGTCTGGGCCAGCTCCTGGGAATTGCTTTTCCTTCCTCCAGGACCCTCGGAGGGGGCTGTGCTCACCCTGGGAACAGTGCCATGGGCGGTAGGGATCTTGATTCCTGGGTAGCTGTGGAGGGCCCCTCCCCCACCCTCTGACTCACTGTCTGACACTTTTCTTGGACTCTTCCACTATCTTTCATTCCTTTTCTGCCTTGGCCTCTCCTTGTCTCTGGCTGAGTCTTTTGGTCTCATCTGCCTCTGCCTCTCTCAGCCTTTGGATTCTCAGGTGGGGCCCCGAGCACAAGATCCAGGGGCTCCTCCTCGCCACCACCCCTGCCACCTCGGGTCAGGGAGGACGTGAGTCCCCATTTCCAGGTCTGCAGATTTCACTAGGTGCTCCTCACTAGGAGGTGCATCATGGCTATGGCTCCCCTGTGTCCCTGTCTGTGTCCCTGGAGTTTACAACCCTCTCCCCTTAAGCTCCCTATC
Source organism: Tragelaphus eurycerus (assembly GCA_935064755.1). Taxonomy (NCBI): domain Eukaryota; kingdom Metazoa; phylum Chordata; class Mammalia; order Artiodactyla; family Bovidae; genus Tragelaphus; species Tragelaphus eurycerus. Next base: position 27,703,328 of record CAKXYN010000001.1, on the reverse strand, counting down.
TATAGACATCCCTGAGACACAGCCAGGGTGTCTGGCTTGAACGGGCTTCCCTAACACTCTTTCTACTTGTTTACTATTGGGGAACCTCCTGAGATGTCTGTGTTGGCACTTGCTGGCAGCAGGAGTTTCCTTTTCCTGCCCTCGGAGCTACCCCCTCCTGGGTGCTATTCTTGCTCAAACCCTCAGGCGCAGGCTGGGGGATGGGCATGTCTGCCCTTATCCCTGCCCCAACTAACTGTGACCCGAGCAGGAGGAGGGCACACTGACCAGTGGCCCCCAGAAACCCCATGTGCCTAAATGGTCCCTCTGTGTATACTGCAGCGCCAGCCTGCCTACCTCTGATGGTCCTCAGGAGCCTTCTCTGTGCCAGACTATTCCAGGCACAGTGCCGACCAGCAGAGAGGCCTTCAGCCCGGCACGAGGGAGATGAGCAGTGAGGCGGTCACGGGAAGGAGCCATAAGGGCTGTGATGGGGGAATCCCGTGGTTCACGGAGGCCCAGATAGGCATGTACTGGGGAGGAGGAAGGGTGTCAGGGAGGCCCTCTGGGAGATGACTTCTAAAGGGGAGTGAGGCTGGGTTCCAACTTGTGCAAAGGCCAGGAGTGAGAAGGTCATGCCTTTTGGGGCAACTGCAAGTTCAGCTGGAGTATAAAGTGAGGGGGTGGGAAGAGTCTTGCATGAGTCTGGGGGCTAGGCATACTTCAACCTTTTGGAATTGCAGACTTGATCCTAAGGGTACGCCCCTTAGGGAATGATTCTGTGCATGGAGATGGTGGGCAGACACTTGGTTTAATAAGATCATTCTAGCCCCAGGGTAAAGAGTGGCTGCAAGGAGAGGGCAGGAGACGGGGACAGTATCAGTGGAACAGAGACATAAGGGTAACAGACTTTCAGAATTGAAGGTGACGTGTATAAAATGCACACAGTAGATGAATCTTATGTGTGCAGTGAGATGTTTTAGACACCCATGGAACCGCCACCCAGACAACACAGAACACTTCCAGACACTACTACTCCCTCCCGGCCCTGGGAAAATTCCCTCATGCCTGTCTCCAGTACATGCCCTTTTCCACTCCCTGGGTAATCACAATTCTGACTTGTATCATCACCAGTTGGGTTTGCCTTTTCTTCAACTTCATTCACATGTAATCTTGTGTCTGGCTTCTGTCACTCACCATGCTATCAGTGAGAACCATCTGTGTCGTGTGTATCCAGGAGCTCGTGTTTTTTTTTCCCCCTCTCGGTGTAGAATGACACATTCAGCAAGCATTTACCACTGTTCTAAGAACCTGACATGGATTGATTCACGTAAACGTCCCAACTCTATTCCGTTGTAAGACAAATTGAAAACCCAGAGAAGTTAAGGAACTTGCCCAACATCACCCAGCCAACTGATAGCCACTCCAGGGTTCAAATGTGAGCAGTATGGTTCTGGAGCCGAGGTTCTCTTCACACTCTGCTGGGCAGCCTCTGTGATACTTTCCATGTTGGTGCCTGGTCTTGTGTGGATCGAATGAGCTAATGTGTACTTGCAGGACTGGGTGACTGGATGTGGATGGAGGGTGACAGGAAGGAGTTGAGGATGACTGCAGGTTTCTGGCTTGAGTAAGTGGGTGGGTGGCAGTGCTGTTACTAAGATAGGGAACGCAGGAAGAGGAACAGATGGCATGGGGAGGTGGGGAACAGAGACAAGGGGTTCGATATGGGGCCTGCAGAATTTTATGTTTCTAAGGAGTGGCCAGGCAGAGACCAAGTGAGCATTTGGTTTGAGGGAGTCTTTGGCTTAGGTGTGTGACTAGGAAGACATTCAGCACCCTTTAGGTAGCATTTGGAGTTGGGGAAGAGATGGGATCTCACAGTGGGATTGTGGTAAGGACAAGATCCTTGGGTGTGGTTTGTCACGTGTGTTTCTGTGTCTGGGTGCCTCTGGGTTCTGCGTGTGCACTAGCGTGTGTGTGTGTGTGCACGTGTGCACACTCAAGCGCGTGCACATGGATCTACCTCTGGGCCATGAGTTCCCCCATCTCCTGGGAGAGTCTTCAGGTCAGCTGAGAGCTGGGTTGTTTTTGTTTGTGGTTTGACCCTGGGAGAGGTGGAGGAGGGTGCCAGGCCTGAGAAACTATCTGCTGAGAAGCCCCCGGAAACACCTGTGCGTCCTCTTCCCCTGGGCTCAGCATTGTTGGAGGGTTGGCAAGTCGCGGAGCTTCTCTTGCTGCTCTGGTGCCTGTGAGGAGAGGCTGTCCCTGGGATGAATTTTACCCAGTAAGTTGGTTTGACAGCACACTACCTAAGTCTGGGATCCAGGGACTTCGTGGGAGGCTAGGCCAAGGGGTGTTTCGAAAGGACACCTGAGCAGGGGAGATTGCCAGCCTTCTGGTTGGCTTTTCCTGTTCGCTGTCGTTTCCTGTGCTGCAGTGGGGGAGGGGCTCCCAGCACTGGGGCCTCTGCGCCGTTTCCCCTTCCTCCTGGTGGCCTCCTGGGGCCCAGCCCTGAGTGTTCGGGGTAGCTGGGCTCAGCCCTAAGGACCGTGTCCTTTGGGGATTCTCGAACAGTGGAAGTGGCTGTTAGGAGGAGGAACCCCAAGTCCCCTTCCCTCGCGTGAGGCCAGCCAGGCTGTGAGAACCTCTGGCTGCTCTACTGAGGAGGGCTGAGACCCTTAAAGGGGAGACACAGCCAGCAGTGTGTCCTGGGGTGCTCCAGGTCACCCGACTGCAGACAGGAGGAGCATGGAGCCTCAGCGTGGCCGGTCAGTTGCACTCCAAGAGGGTTTTTGTTTTTTAAGGGGAGAGCATACTTTCCCTTGAAAGTTAATTCAAACAGGGTTAGAAATTGGAGTGGAAGGCAAGATGAAGGTGAATTTTGAAGATCAAACAGGAGATATTAAAGAGCCAGGAAGCCCAGGAGGTTCTGGTCCCACAGTCAGGCCTGGAGGCAGGGGACTTCTCCCAAGGGCGGGGGTTTCTAAGGGAAAGTCTGAGCAGCTCCCTTATGGGAAAGTTGTGTGTTGGAAGTCAGGGGTGGTGTCCAAGCCAGCCTGTTCCCTGGAGTGCCCTGGTCGGCCTGGCCCTGAGCAAGGGCCTGTCACCAGTGTGTGCAGGGCGGCGTGTCTGTGGGTGTGCTGGGAGGGAGGAGGGGGAAGCAGCCACTGTACGAGGGCCGTGCAGGCTGTCGGCATGCACCCGGCCTCACACACACAAAGGCACACAGATGCAGCCGTGTGAATCACCCAGCCAGTGAGTCAGCCCCCGGGATTCCTGCGGGGGAATGAGCGAGGCCAGGCTGAGGTCTGTTGGCCCATCTGTTGGTCTGGTGTGTGAGTGTGTAGGTGGGTTACAGTAGGTAGTAAAGGGGAAAACTTCGGTGGTGCAAGTCTGCAAGCGCCAGGGTGAGCGTTTGAACCTCAGGGCTCCATCCAGTGCAAGGCAGCCTCCTGGAGTCCTGGGCATCCTTGGGGGGTGGTGGGAGAGGTGATGACCGGGCCTGGGTGCCCACCTCCTGCCCTCAGGCCTGCACCTAGAGCTCTCCCGTTCTCATTCCAGGCCGGCTGTGCCCGGGCCCCAGAGCACCCTCGCCACCATGACCGGGCTGCTGAAGCGGAAGTTTGACCAGCTGGATGAGGACTCGTCCTCGCTCTGCTCATCCTCCTCCTCGTCCTCCTCGGGCCACCGCTCCCCCTCCTGCTCCCCAAGCTCCTCGGTCTCCCCTGCCTGGGACTCAGATGAGGAGAGCCCTTGGGATCAGCTGCCCTTGCCTGACCGTGACTTCTGTGGTCCCCGAAGTTTCACTCGTGAGTCTCTTTGCCCTGGGAACCCCATCGCACCCCTCTCTCCCTCCTCAAGATGAAATTGGGGGGGGCTCTGATGAAGTCATCCTGGCCTCTGGAGGTTGTGTCCCCCCCGGCTTCAGCTTTCCTGCCTGCTCCCCAGCTCGTCCACTTCCTGTCCTACAGAGGTCACTCAGGAATGCCGGCTCCAGCGGCATGCACCTTTGACCTTGGGACTCTCCAGCTTGGAGTCATCACGTTCAGGGCAGGGCTCCTTGGTGGCCCCAGGGCCTTCCCGCCCAGCTCTGGCCCTCAGTTCCAGTTTCGTTTCTCCCAACTGGCTCCCTGTCCTCTACCAGCTGCCCTGCCCAAGTCCCACACCCCATGCTTCTGTGCTGCGGGGCCTGTCAGGCCGGTCCCTCACCTGGCAAAATGCTGTTTGGCTTTGCTTGAATGCAGTGAGGTTTTTTTCCCCCAGTTAGTTTTTTAAGTTTACATGATTCTGATTTCAAACTGACAAAGAGGCCCTAGAGTGTTTCTCCACCTTATTTTTCATTATTGCACCCCCTCAACACCAAGAAGCACATGGAGACATTTTTTCTCTGAAGATCCCCACCATGATATCTTAATACCACAGATATGTCTATTTATGGACTATATGCAGAGCTGTACATTATAAATGAAAATATAATTTTTAGCAGATACAATCTAATAGTATATTAACTGACTAAAGTACTATGGGTTTACTGTAGAAATACAAGGATGGTTTAATACTGTAAAATCTAATCATATAAATTTACCAAATGACTGTGTCAGAGGAGGAAAAATATGAGAGCTGCTGTTTGATATCATGTAATATTCCTTCTGGCAAAAGGAGAAGAGGATAGCAGAGGATGAGATGGTTAGATAGCATCACTGAGTCAGTAGACATGAATTTGAGCAAACTCCAGGAGATAGAGAAGAGCAGGGAAGCTTGGTGTATTGCAGTCCACGGAGTCGCAAAGAGCTGGACACGGCTTAGTGACTGAACAACAACTACAATATTTCTTCTAGATAAAACCCTTAGTATGATAAGAATAAGTAAATTCTGCCCTAAATGATAAAAAAAAAAACATGTTTCAACCCAAAACCTGGTATTAGGATTGACGAGGAAACAATGGAAACAGCCCCCACTAAGTCAGGAACCAGCTGGGGGCACTGTCTGTCACCACCGGTTGTTAACATCATTCAGGAAGTGCTAGCCAATTCAGTTAGCAAAGAAAATGAGAATTAAATACACTAGATTAGAACAGGCAAAATGGCCATGATTTGCAGGTGGTCGACTACATGATAAACCTATTAGGAGGGAATTCCCTCAGGTAGCTGGGTACAAAATTAATATATTAAGTCTAAATATACAGCATCGCCAAGGTTTGATTATTTTATGGTAACTTCTTATGGTTCAAACTAATAAAATCAGTAGTATACAAATATATGTATCGAATATGCCAATACATAGCTTACTAATTGACATACTTAATAACTTATAAAGGGTAGTAGACCTTTCTGAGCTTGTTGCAAAATGCAAAAGTGATAAGGGAAAAGCTCAATATACTTTTGATTTCATAAACCATAGAAATTATTTTGTAAAACCCCTAAAGCAAAAATAACTAAAATATTTGTACAGATAGGTTAGACTGGTTCAGTTCAGTCACTCAGTCGTGTCCGAGTCCTTGCGACCCCATGAATTGCAGCACCCCCAGGCCTCCCTGTCCATCACCAACTCCCGGAGCTCACTCAGACTCACGTCCATCGAGTCAGTGATGCCGTCCAGCCATCTCATCCTCTGTCGTCCCCTTCTCCTCCTGCCCCCAATCGCTCTCAGCATCAGTCTTTTCCAATGAGTCAACTCTTCGCATGAGGTGGCCAGAGTACTGGAGTTTCAGCTTTAGCATCATTCCCTTCAAAGAAATTCCAGGGCTGATCTCCTTCAGAATGGACTGGTTGGATCTCCTTGCAGTCCAAGGGACTTTCAAGAGTCTTCTCCAACACCACAGTTCAAAAGCATCAATTCAGAAAGCGCTCAGCCTTCTTCACAGTCCAACTCTCACATCCATACATGACCACAGGAAAAACCATAGTCTTGACTAGATGGACCTTTGTTGGCAAAGTAATGTCTCTGCTTTTGAATATGCTATCTAGGTTGGTCATAATTTTCCTTCCAAGGAGTAAGCGTCTTTTAATTTCATGGCTTCAGTCACCATCTGCAGTGATTTTGGAGCACCCCCAAATAAAGTCTGACACTGTTTCCACTGTTTCCCCGTCTATTTGCCATGAAGTGATGGGCCCGAATGCCATGATCTTCATTTTCTGAATGTTGAACTTTAGCCAACTTTTTCACTCTTTTCTTTCACTTTTAAGAGGCTTTTTAGTCTTGATTCCAGCTTGTGCTTCTTCCAGTCCAGTGTTTCTCATGATGTACTCTGCATATAAGTTAAATAAACAGGGTGACAATATACAGCCTTGATGTACTCCTTTTCCTATTTGGAACCAGTGTGTTGTTCCATGTCCAGTTCTAACTGTTGCTTCCTGACCTGCATACAGATTTCTCAAGAGGCAGGTCAGGTGGTCTGGTATTCCCATCTCTTTCAGAATTTTCCACAGTTTATTGTGATCCACACAGTCAAAGGTTTTGGTATGGTCAAGAAAGCAGAAATAGATGTTTTTCTGGAACTCTCTTGCTTTTTCCATGATCCAGTGGATGTTGGCAATTTGATCTCTGGTTCCTCTACCTTTTCTAAAACCAGCTTGAACATCGGGAAGTTCACGGTTCATGGTGATTAATGTCTAATATATATACAAAGCTCTTACAAATCAATACTTTAAGAACTATAGAGGGACTTCTGTGGTGGTCCAGTGGTAAAAACTCTGAGCTTCTACTGCAGGGGCACACGTTCAATTCCTGGTCTGAGACTAAGATCCTGCATGCCTTGCAGCACAGCAACCCCCACACCCCCCAAAAAAAGAATTTTAGAAAACAACTAAGGGAACCTGTAAATGGCTTCTATAGACAGGAAAGACATTTAATCTTAACACATGCTCTCATTTGGACTACTAAATAAAAATAACAATGAGCCAGTGTCGACACAGGGTGATGTTGGACTCTCACCAGCACCAGTGTCAGCCAGGCTGGCTCCTAAACTCAGATCCATTTCTCTTCTGGGTGGGGTGGGAGGGTTGTGAGCACAGATGGTTCAGGATCACTTCCTAGGGGTTAGGCCCTGCTTCATGGAGAACTAACGCTTGCCCCTCCCCTGCCTGTCTTCCAGCCCTGTCCATTCTGAAGCGGGCTCCCCGGAAGCGCCGAGGCCGAGTGGCCTTCGATGGCATCACCGTCTTCTACTTCCCGCGATGCCAGGGCTTCACCAGCGTGCCCAGCCGTGGCGGCTGCACCCTTGGTATGGCCTCTCGCCACAGTGCCTGCCGCCGCTTCTCCCTGGCTGAGTTTACCCAGGAGCAAGCCCGGGCACGGCAAGAGAAGCTGCGCCTACGCTTGAAGGAGGAGAAGCTGGAGGCACTGAGATGGAAGGTGGGGAGACCCTCTCCATGGCCTTCGCCCTCGGGCTACTCTAAAGTCCTAGCCTTGTGGGGGATAAGGGTCATGGCGGTTGCCATATTGCTTCTTCTGTATTCGGGAGGCCCATGGGGCTGACTGATTTGATGAGAGTCTGCTGCCGGTTTTCTGTAGGCAGATGGGTATAGAAGGGCTCCTATTGCAGGCCCAGGGGGCATGGTACCTCAATCTGCCTGACCTTACTGGGGAGGGGGAGTAGATGGGACATAGGGGTGTCAATGTATCTGTCTGTCTCGGGGAAGGGGTTTGTCCATGAAGTGGGGAATGAGGCAAATAGGAAACGTCTTTCTGAATGCCCGGAGGGCGTGTTCTTGGCTGTCCCATTCACTACAGCATCCACAATGCCCAGCCCAGAATAAACACTCGGGGGGCATTTATTAAGTGACTAAAGCTGTGGGGTCATGTCAGCCTCTCACGTCCCTCCTCATTCCCTGGACACAGCTTTCGGAGACTGGGGTGCCCAAGACGGAGGCCGGCCTGCCACTCACCGTGGACGCTATTGATGACGCCTCTGTGGAGGAGGACTTGGCACTGGCCGTGGCAGGCGGCCGGTTGGAGGAAATGACCTTCCTCCAGCCCTTCCCGGCCCGGAAGCGACGGGCTCTGCTGCGGGCCTCCGGTGTGCGGAGGATCGACCGTGAGGAGAAGCGAGAGCTGCAGGCCCTGCGCCAGTCCCGGGAGGACTGCGGCTGTCGCTGCGACAGGGTGTGTGATCCTGAGACCTGCAGCTGCAGCCTGGCAGGCATCAAGTGCCAGGTACTGGGGCTCGCCGGGGCTGGGAAGGCAAGCCTGGCTCAGGGACTTACCCGGGCTCCACCGGATCCTCACTGGCACCTCTGTTTTCTTTACAGATGGATCACACAGCGTTCCCCTGTGGTTGCTGCAGGGACGGCTGTGAGAATCCGAAGGGCCGTGTGGAATTTAATCAGGCTCGAGTTCAGACCCATTTCATTCACACGCTCACCCGCCTGCAGCTGGAGCAGGGGGCCGAGAGCCTCGGGGAGCTGGAGGCCCCAGCCCAGGGTGGCACTCCCAGCCCTGGCGAGCAGGTCCTGGCCTCTGTGTTCCCCCTAGCCAAGCCCCCTGTGAGCAGCGAATTGGGAGACAACAGCTGCAGCAGCGACATGACCGATTCATCCACAGCCTCAGGCACCAGCGAGGCCCTGGATGGCCCTGCCCGCCTGGCCCTGCCCGACCCTGGCTTCCAGCCTGGCATGGATGATGATGGCCTGGCTCGTATCCTGAGCTTCAGTGATTCTGAACTAGGTGGACACGAGGAAGAGGAGGAGGATGGGGGTGTGGGCGGCCTGGACAATCTCAGCTGCTTCCACCCAGCTGACATCTTTGGTACTGGTGACCTCACTGGCCTGGCCAGCTGGACCCATAGCTATTCCAGTTCCAGCCTCACGTCAGGCATCCTGGATGAAAACGCCAACCTGGATGCCAGCTGCTTCCTCAATAGCGGCCTTGAAGGCTTGGGCGAGGGCAGCCTCCCTGGCCCCTTGGTGCCAGCCAGCACGGACGCTGGCCAGAGCAGCTCAGTGGACCTCAGCTTGTCCTCCTGCGACTCCTTCGAGCTGCTCCAGGCCCTGCCAGACTATAGTCTGGGGCCCCACTACACCTCCCGGAAGGTGTCTGATAGCCTGGACCACCTTGAGGTGCCCCACTTCACCTTGCCTGGCTTCTCTCCCCCTGCGGATACCAGCACTTGCTTCCTGGAGTCCATCATGGGCTTGACTGAGCCTGCTGCCGAGGCCCTGGCTCCCTTTGTGGATGGCCAGTTGTTTGAGGACACCACCCCGGCGTCGCTGGTGGAACCTGTGCCTGTGTGAGGGTTAGGGTCCCTTTTCCCGACCCCAAGAACCCTGTTGCTGCTTTGTTGTAATTTGGGGGCTCCCCAAGGTCTGTATGTAATGGTCCCCCGTTGGCTGGCTCCCATGTGGGCACTCCTATTAATTTTCATGCAATACTCTGGATTGATTTATTTATTTTTGTAACTTTCTATGCTGAAGTGGGGAGAGGGTGGCGTTCCCCTTTCAGTTGCCTGGCCCCCGTATGCCCGCCCACACCTTCTCTTCCACATCCATGGCACATGCCAGCAGTGGGAAGAAATGTGGCTTCCCTGGAGCTTTGCAGACTCCATGTCCATCTTGTATGATGTTCCTAAGCCAGAAGACAGCCACATGAGGCTGAAATCAGCCACCTCTTAACGGTTTCTTCTGCCACCCTGAGCCCTAGACTCATGGGTGACTGGATCCTCTGGACTGTGAAGACTATAATTTATTTCCCATAATTTATTTGGAGACTCGGTGGCTGGCGAGCAATGCTGGGGTCGGGGTGGGGCACAGGACCCTCCCCGCCACCCGCCAAGTCCCTCTGCCTGATAGTCCTGCGACCCTGTCCTTGCTGGGCTCCGGGTAGACCGGGCGTGGGTTTGCGCCCTCTGTCTAACGTGCAGCAGCCCTGCTCTGGATGGCTGAGCAAGTAGGGGCAGGGGCTGGGCTGGGCTGACCAACCGTGACCAAAACCCTCTTCTGCTCCACACATCCCCTTTCCTTCCTGTTCTCTGCCCATCTCTCCCTCTACCCCTGCAAAGGCCACAGCTTTTATTCCAAGGCCATAAATGTAAGAGGGGGAAGCAGGAGGCCCAGAGAGGGTAAGAGGCTGCCTCAGGGCCCACAGTAGGCCCTGGACCACTCAGGGCTTTCCGGGCACTGCACCCCAGCCTGGTCCACCTGCCCGCACCCTAAGGCCAGTTGGCCAGGGGCGAGGGGGGCTCTTTATGGCTTTCCTGCCCTTTGTTTGCTGATGTTGGATTTTGTATCATAATTTCTGTATCGTCCCTGAGTATTAGAACTATAATTTATTCATTTTTCCTCTGTGTCTGTGCCAAGAAGCCCAGGCTCTGGGCCTGCCCTCCTGCCCAGGAGGTCTTGCCAGCCTGCGAGCTTGTGGGAACACCTTGTACCTGAGCTTATAGGTACCAATAAAGAGGCTCTATTTTTAACAGTGTGGTCTGCATTTGTGGAGCTGGGAGCACAGGTACACAGGAGGTGGTGAGGTGGGAGAGGGAACAGGAGACAGGCCCTGCAGGGCAGTATGGACATGGAGGCTGCATTGGGGATAGACATGGGGGACACAGGCCCTCTTTCTAGGCCAGCCAGTCAACTCAGAGACGGAAAGCCAGCTAGAAGAGGCTGGCCAGGCAGATGAAACCGTCTGAGCGGTCACCTGGGTGGTGGTGGGAGCAGCAGCAGAGCAGTCTTTTGGGACCGGGCTGTCTGCTTGGGACAGACACTCACCCACACCGGGCTGCGCCCAGGCCCTGAAGGTGAAGTCATCCCCTCTAGGTGAGGGCGGGCAGTGGGATGTGGCTGGTGCAGGCCCTGTGTGGGACTGAGTGGCAGACGTCCCCAGGGACTTGAGCACCGGAAGCTGCAAAACATTCATCTGCACCAGCCAGACCTGTCTGACCTGTCCCTGGAAGCCCGGGCCAAAGGCCAGATGAGCAGGCTGCACCCTGCCCCAAGGAGCCCCACTCTGGGGGCTGGAGGAGCAAGGCTGACCTCAGCTCTAGGAATAATGATGATTTATACAAATGCTGGACAGAGGAGCCTGGCATGCTGCAGTCCATGGGGCCACAGAGAGGTGGACACGACTTAGCGACCGAACAACATTAAGTGCTAAGAAGGGGGCACCAAAGAGGCCTGACTTGGTTTCCTTTTTCTTGTTCTCATCCTCTGCCTCTGGCCTGTGTTGGGCTCCCCCTATTTCCTCTCTATGGCTTACAGGTTAAGAGTATGGGCCCTGAATGCCAGGGTTTGAAGCCCTGCTGTTATACTAACTAGTGAGGTGACTTACGCAAATTACTTCCTGTCTGTGTGCCTGGATATCTCCCAAACTGTCTAAATAATAACGTTACTCACCTCACAAGCTTGTTGAGTTCATACATAAACCAGCACTCACGGGAGTGCCTGGAACTTGCAGGCCTATGGTGCATATCTGTGACTTCCCATTCTGTTTTCAAGTGTCTGCCTCTCCTTCTGTAGGTTTTATCCTCTTTTGCCAGTTCTGTGACCCTCTAGGTATGTATCTCTTGCCTCAGGATGTGTGGACATGGTCACGCAGTCCTATCGTGAGTGGAGTGGCCATTAGAGAACTCATAGTTTGGAGTCTGGCCTGTAGTGGGGCCGCCTGTCTCCAGAACCAGCTTAGGCAGGGACAGCCAGGTCTGAGGCATCTCAGGGTGGAGTACCCTAGTTCATTAAGTTGCCTTGTGTACCCTGGAAGCCCGACACGCTTGTGACTGCTCCAGTGTGCATGATCCAAAGCCTGGGTCTCTCCAAGGGTGCTGAGGCTGTGCTTGGGCCAGCCTGGGGGTCTGGGTGGCAGCTCCCCACAGCTCCAATACTTTGGTTCGAAGTCCCTGCAGGTTTCTATCCCATGGCCACAGCCCATGGTTGGACTAAGCCGCCCATTCCCCAGCTAGGGCCACAGGGTTACCTCTCAACATAATCCACCTCTAGAAACTAGCTTGTAAAACAGATCATAATAAAGGCAGCTGGCTTCCCATAGGAATGATGGTGGTAATAGGAATGATGGTGGTAACCTGGGGAAGATGTTCCAGATCATTGACTCATACCAAAAGGCCATGCACGTGATCATCAGTATGTTATAAAAACAAGGCTCGCAGTCATGAGGGATGACTTAGGCTGTTCTAGAAGGGACCCTAACCTGTTCACTGTTCCCAAACCTTAGTCACTGGACAACTTGAAAACTCTGCCCTATCTGTGTTCTACTCAAACTAAGTATATTTTGTTGTTTAGTCACTCAGTCAGGTCCGACTCTTTGCAACCCTATGGACTGCGCTGTCCATGGGATTTCCCCGGCAAGAGCACTGCAGTGGGTTGCCATTTCCTCCTCCAGGGGATCTTCCCGACCCAGGGATTGAACCTGTGTCTCCTGCATTGGCAGGTGGATTCTTCCACTGAGCCACCAGGGAAGCCCATGAATTATTTTACTTTTTATCGATTATATCAATATGCTTAAAAGTGAGAAGTATTCCATGTAACAGCATTCACAAATTCATGAGTTTGTGTGCTATTTTTCTCTATTATATAAGGATGATATTTAAACACATAGTTATGAAACTTTCAGATGTTTGCTGTATATCGTTGGCAGGGATCTGTACCGTAATTTGAGAACATAGAGATCTAGTCTAATTTCCTGCCACAGATGGGGACACATACCCAGAGGGAAAGGTCACACGGGGAGATTCTAGGCCTCCTGACTCCCAGTTCAGAGCTCCTTCCCCTGTGGTGAGCCTGGCCCATTACTGCCATCCTGAAAAACAGGAAGAGAGGTACTGGGAACACAGCAAAGGTGACCTCTGTCACCCTCTTGTCAGTTACAGTTAACATTATTCATCTACAAAGAGACCCCTGCTTTTGTGCCCTTGGGTGTTAAAGGGCTCCTGGAAGATGAATTAGTGGGCCACTGTCTTTCACTGAAGCTGAAGCGCAGAGCTAGTTTTTCTTGGGATGTATTTTTCCTGCCCGAAGCAAGTGTGATGAGGTCTGTCCCAAACTCCCAAACTGGTAAGGACCAGGAGAGGCCTGCTGAAGCCTTGAGGAGGAGGCAGAATGTATGGACAGAGGGGGCCTGTGTGGGCCCCCTGCCAGTGGGTGGCTTGGTAGGGAGGAGCCGTTGCTTCTGTAATTCAGGACTCTGGGGACCACAGAGGAGAGGGGAGGCTGGTATGGGCTGACCGAAAAATATTAAAGGAGCTGTAGGGTATTTTTTGAACCACCTCTTTGTTCCCTTTTAGCCCCTGAGAGTCTGGGATAAAAGTGGGGTCCATTAGAAGTTGCCCAGTGAACCCAGGGGAAGCTAAGCTGATTGACATCTTTCTCCCCCAGAGTCAAATTGCTCCTTGCACCTTAAAAACCTAAAGCTTTGGGATGTCCTTTAGACCAGATTAGGCTTGATTCAAATCAACCACACACACACAGAGAAATGGGGAAGAATATGTTATTTTCTGACTCTCTTCTCCACTGACCCACTTCCCCACCCCTCTTCCATGAAACTTCTGTAGGTTGAGAGTTTCCACCCTCCCTGGTTCCCACTGACCACAGCTAGGGCCTCAGAGACCCTTGGGCCTTTTCCAGAATTTCTTCTCTGATTTTAGGGTAGTTGGGGTGCTCCCTGAGGACCTGGGACAGAGAAAGAAAGGGTATGAGACACCAGACAGGGGCCCTGGCCACTGCACCAACCCCCCCACATCCCACCACTGTCAGGGGCTTACATCATGGCAGACTTCAATGGCTTCCACGAATCTCTTGTCTTTCAAGTAGTTGAAAGAGAGCCTGAAGCCTGTCCAGGCGTAGGGAGGATAAAGACAATGGGTGGCACTGTGATAACCCGAGAACCCCTCTGGTTCCCCACCACAAACAGATCACAGGCCCTGTGCTGTGGGGTCAGGAGGGTGGTCCCCGGCCCTGGCCCCCCTCCATGCACGTGTGCCTGCCCGACGGCTGTACCGATGGCAGGGTTGGTGTGATGGCTGTACTTCCAGGCCAGCTCGTAGTTGGCGGCCGCGTCCTTGTATGACTGCTCCCTCTCCATGATGAAGCCCATGTACTCGTAGGCCTTACAGCAGGACTGCAGGGAAAACCGGTCAGAGCAACGCGGGACCCGGCAGGCGCAAGGGCTGGGTGGGGGTGCAGTAACCCAGACCACTCAGGGACTCGGCAGTACCTCCTGCCTTGACAAGAGGGTGAACTGGGTGCCCTCTTCAAAGCTATTCCTACACTGAAATGACCCTTGCCCTCGCAGCCCTCCCGCTCTGACCTCCCAAGGCCCCCCCGGACCCAACTAAACCCTCCTTACATGCCACCCTTCCATTTCCTGAGCCCTTCTCATCTCTCCTCCCCGTTCTGCATCCCTGTTGCAGGCGGGTGGACCCTGTTCGCTTCCTCTTGCCTTGCTTTCCCGTTCTGCTCTGTGGTCCACAGGACCCCTTCCTGTCCTGCCTGTTCTCATCTCATTGCTATCCCTGCATCCCTGCCCGCAGAGCCCCAGTGCCTCTCTCACACACACCACCCCCCGCAACAACCCCAGCGGCGGTGCTCCCCTCGCCTTGTTGTATTTCACGCAGCGCTGCAGCAGCTCCGAGGCCAGGTCAAACTTGCCACCCTGGCAGTAGATATCGGCCAGCAGGAGCCAGCTCCTCTCCAGGTCATCGGCCTCAGCCAGTGCCCACGGGGCCTTGGCCAGGCGCTTCAGCTGCGTGCGCGCCTTGGGGATCTGCTTCAGCAGGGAGCAGGCCTGTGCCATGGCCAGCAGGGTGGGGACGCTGTCCTTCTGTGCAGGCGGGAAGCAGGCATCTTGGCACCCGGCCTTCCGCCTCGACATGCCGCCCGCCCGCCCGCCCATCCCGGGAGCCAGCGCACCTCAGCCTGGGCCATCTCAACGAAGGTGCTCAGCGCCACCTCCACGTTGGCCTTCTCCCTGGTCGCCAGCAGGCACAGACTCTGCAGCAGCCGCAGCTGGTTACGGCCCCCGGCCGAGTGTGGGTAGAACTCCCGCAGCAGCTTCTCGGCAGTGCGCACGCCATGTTGCTCCAACTCCTTCCTGCTGCTGAAGCTGCGGGCACTGAGGCTGAGCAGGAGGGCGCTGGCCTGGCCTGCCCACGAGGCCCTCGCCAGACCTCAATCCAGAGGCCGAGGCCTCTCCCTGCCTTCCCTCCCCGCCCCAAGCCAGCTGGGCCCTCACTTGCTCTCGGTCACCAGGTTCTCGAAAGCCTCTCCACCCACGATCTCGTTGTCTGGATTCAGACAGATCTGTACCATGTGGTAGGTGGCGCTCTGGCCCCAAGCGCTGTCCTTGCGCGCTTTGTTCAGGAACTTCAGGGCTTCGTTGGGCTGTCCTATGTGCCTGCAGCGGAGAAGAGTAACCCCAAGAATCAGATAAGGACGCTGAGGCCCGGGGAGAACAGGAACACTCAGGGGTCACTCCGAGAATCTGTGCAAAGCAAGGGCAGGATCTCTGGTCTCCCCACTTCCCGATGTGGAAGCTGAGCTTCGGCTTCCCTGGCAAAGCCTAGCACGTCTGTTGGGGAGAGCCTCCTATACTCTAGTGGATCAGATGGTAGAAAATCTGTCTGCAATGCAGCAGACCTGGGTTCGATCCCTGGGTCAGGAAGATCCCCTGGAGAAGGGAATGGCAACCCGTTCTAGTATTCCTGCCTGGAGAATCACAGGGAGAGAGGAGCCTGGTGGGCTACAGTCCATAGGGTTGCAGAGTCAGACACAAGTGAGTGACTAAACACACCTACACACACCTGCCAAGACACCCCCCCAACCCACCAGCAGTAGACGCCTCTGCAGTAGTTGAACCCTGGCTCCAAAGGCACTCGGCTGGACATCTTCTCAGCCAATTCAAAGACAGCAGGGGCGTCCTCAAGTTTGCCACTTCTTCGTAGCAGATCGATTAGTTTGTTCAATACAGGAAAATTGTCTAAAATAAGAGAGCAGAAACCTCCAGGCTGTGACAACCAGTAGCTGAGTCAGGTAGGGGGAAGCAGAGAGGACCAGGAGACACTAGAGGACTGGGCTGAACATGGGCATCCCACGCCTCCACTGAGACACCATGAAGTGGTCACTCTTACTGCTCCCATTTTATAGATGAGAAGACTGAGGCACAAAGAATTTGAGTAATCTGCCAAAGGTTACACATCAGGTAAGTGGAAGACCAGAATTCAGACCTAGAAGGTCTGGCTCCAAGACCTGCATTCCTAATAGCTGTGATCTGCTGGGCCTGACATGGGGCTGGCTGGAGCTCAAGCCTAAGCCTCTTATTCATGTCTGGCCCCTTCCCCAGCAGGACAGGGTGGTTTTATGCTACAGTGAGTAGGAAGAGAGCTACATGTCAGGGGAGAATTTCTAGCCACCTCCAGGAGGCTGTGACCTCCCAAGGGGAACTTAGGTTGAGCCACAGTGTCTGGGGTTTGGGGACAGACAGGCAGGACCAAGCACTGCCCTGCCTGAGACCAGGAACTGGCCCCTTGGACTGGGAAAGGGCCAGCACGTTCCATTAGGACTTTATCAGTTTCCTGCCTCTCTGGGAACAATCAGAGAGGAAGGGGCTTCCTCTGCCTGGTCAGGAAGGAGGGGAGAGGGCCCACCCTTCTGGGCGAGAGCAGACCTTGCTGGGTGGGAACTGCCAGCGGCAGTCATGGTGGGCAGGCCTGATGTAGTGTTAGTTACCTGGTGCTTTCTCCAGGACTTGGTGGTAGAGGTCGATGGCAGCTTCATATTTCTGTCTTCTGAACATCAGGTCGGCCATCACCTGTCAGAATACACATGATGCTGGGATAGCAGCTTGCATGGGCGCAGCGGGGAGGCTGTGGTGGGAAGGGGGACAGGGGAGCGAAGGTAGGAGAGAACTTCCTAGGGAGCATCTCTGGGCACTGGGAGAAGGTCCCACAGGAGGTGGGACAGCCTGGGGAGAGGGGTGGGGGTGAGGATGGAAGGAAGCAGGAAAAGCTGAGGGTGGACACTGTGGAGCCAGCCTCTCCACCCATGTCTGAGAACTGCCAGATGCAGGCAGCAGGGTGGAATGAGGGCTACCCACCTCTGCTGGAGACAGCCCTGGAGGTGGTCTGGGTGACAGGGCAGAGAGGGGTAGGACTGGGGAGGGCTGTTTCCCCACAATTCCCGAAGCCCGAGGAACCTGTCCTCGCCTGGCCTTTACCAGTGGGTGTGGTTTCCCCTGGAGTGAATCAGCCTCACCCTCTCCCCTCGGATGTGGCCCAGGAGGGAGGGCGCTGCTGCCCCCTGCTGCCAGCCCACCCCTCCCGTCCGGGGTGACGGATCCAGTGCTGAGTCCCCTGCTGCCCCACGGCCCAGCAGCCCGCCCTGTGGTCGTGGGGCTCCAGGCCCGCAGCCTCTCACCACGGAGGCTGCCTCGTGGTTCTTCTCAGTCTGCAGGAGGTCGGCACAGTGCTGCTCACACAGGTCCAGGTGTCCCTGCAGCAGGTAGAGCCTCGCCAGCTCCAGCACCACCTGGACAGACCCCGAGACAGTGAGCAACCAATGCGCGTCATGGGAAAGCTTGGGCACCCAGGCCTCGTCCTCACATGCCCACGTTCTGTCAGCTCTGCCTTCAAAGCATGAAAGCATGTCTCTGATCCTCTGGGATGATGTCTCTGGCTATATCGTACTATATGGTCATGACTTTTCCTAACTGACCGCTGAGAGGCAGGGCCCACTGAGTGCATATTGATCCTTCGGCTTCAGCTCTGACCTCATCTCCTCTGGGAAGCCCTCTGTGCCCCAGGCTCCAGGACAGATACCCCTCATCTGAGTTCGCAAGTGTCCTGACCCCACTGTGGGTATCACATGCTGTTAGAACTGCTATGTACTTGTCTGTACCCAGCGCCCGGGGCAGGGACCTTGTCTTGCCCCACTGCATCTCCAAGCCCTGGCCCAGTACCTAGCTTGCACATATTGGGAATTTGTTAAATGAGAACACGTTAAATACATGAATGGGTCTGTCACTAAGCTCTTCATCTCCTCTCCTCAAGTGAACTCCAACCACCATTTCCTACCTGGAGCCATGCCTCTCACATGACCCTAAACCTTCTTGGAAGCTTAGCCTGGGCTTTATGCCCAGAAAAGCCCCTGGCAGCCACAGTGTCCTCTCCCCACCTGCAAGGGGGACCTGAAAATGCTACACTTGCCACCGAGGGCTGCAGTGGGTGAGGGCCCTGGGATCAGCAGGCCTGCCTACACCAGGGGTCTGTGCCCCTTGCAGGGAACCACAGAGAAGGAACCAGCTTCTGTCCATAGTCAGGGAGCTCTGCAAGGCTTTGTGTCCCAAGGCAAGGACAAGGATCTTGCTCCAAGGACCCCACCTTATTGTTAGTAGGCGTGTAGGAGAGGGCATCTTTATAAGACTGCACTGCCTTGGCATACTCCTTCTCTGCCAGGTAGTATTCCCCAAACTGGATGCAGATGGAGGCTGCCAGTTGCTTCTGGGAGGGGATCATTTCCGGTTGCTCCAGGGGAACACGCTTCAGGATCCGAGACTGGAGATCCATGGCCTAGGGAAACCAGGAAACTCTGTGTGAGCAACCCAGAGCCCGATGTTCCAGGTCTCAGGCCAATTCACAGCAAGCCTCCAAGCTCTCATCTCAGAGCTAGCTGTCTAAGCAAGGGCATCTCAGGTCCCCTTGAGCAAATCTGGGTCGCTCTGGACAGGCAAGGCTGCTGGCTGAGTACCCAGGAGGCAAACTGGCACTGCCGCGGGGGCAGGAGCAGAAGCAAAGGCTCTCAAGCAACAAAACACTCCATTGTACTCAGCTCATTTACCTGTTTCCATCACACCTGGCACTCACTGTGTCTGATCTACCTCAGCTGTCCAATAGGCTAGAACAAGCACACAGTAGGTGTTCAGCACAGGCTGTGTTTTGTTGGGTGCATTTGTTTTGAATAGTGTCCTGCTGGGAATCTGAGGCAGCCCCCACAAATAGCCACGACGTAACAGTGATTAAGTGAGTAGCCAGAGAGCATTGGGGCAAGAGGAACCACGAGGCCAGGGTTAAATTTTGGGTAGTGGGCACAGATCAGCCCTGGGTTCCCCGAAGGCCAGACTGAGGAATGGAAATCCAGTGGGAAACCCCAAGGATAAGTCATGTCAAGCAGTCAGAGATGGTCTACAACCACAGGCACACCCTTGGGTACAAACAGTGAAGAGGAAGGGAAAAAATGGGCAGGAGTCTCCTAGCAGGGGCTTCTCAGTGGCGCTAGTGGTAAAGAACCTGCCTGCCAGTGCAGGAGACGCAAGAGAGGCAGGTTCAATCCCTATGTTGAGAAGATCCCCTGGAGGAGGGCATGCAACCCACTCCACTGTCGTTGCCTAGAAAATCCCATGGACAGAGGAGCCTGGTGGGCTATGGTCCAGAGGGTCGCAAAGAGGCAGACGCGAATGAAGCGACTTGGCAAGCACACAGCACTCCCAGCAGGAGACTATGGGTTGGGACAGGCCAAAGCTGGTTCAAATCTCAGCTCCACCACTTACTAGCAGTGTGACTTTGGGTACATTTCTTGACCTCTTTGAGCCTTATCTGTTAAACAGGAATGTTACAGTGCTTAGCTCAAAGGGCTACTGTGAGAATTAAATAAGGCAAAAAGCCTAGTACAGAACTCAGCACAGAGCATTCAATGCGTGAGAGCTGCTGGCATTGTCTATTAATAACAGCACAAGCATCCCTGAGGACAAAGGCACTGTCTTCCTCCCTGCCTTCTCCAGTCCAGCCCAGGTGGGTTTCGAGCACTTCCGTGCACAATCAATAAGAGAGCAAGGGTAGGGGGATAAATGGAAGGTGGATGTCAGAGGTGTAACCCAGATCCTCTCTAGAGGACCAGGCCTGGAGCCTTCCAGACCTGCAGTCCTATCTCCAGCTTCCATCAGGAAATGGCAGATAGACAGCTTAGGTCTACTTGTCAATTACCTCGTTCAGAGTTTCCGTCACATCTTCTTTTTTATGACTCTTGTAAACCTTGGCCAGCAAAAGTAAGCACTTGACATCATTCATCATGGATGGGATGTCTTTGACTGCAAAATGGAAACTTAAAGTAGTGTTTCCTGGCCCCTGGGGAGGCGGGGGTTGGGGGAGGATGAGGGCTGGGTTCAGAGCCCCAGCCAGTGCCTGTCCTCTGCCCCATCCTGCAGGAGAAAAGGGAGTGTGTCTGCTCGAAGGCAGGCTAGGGAAGACAGTTAGGGCGCACTCACCAAAGTCATGATCCAGTGCCTGCTTCAAAACTTTTTCTGCTTTGTTGAACTTCTTTAACTTCAGGAGCAGTTCGGCCAGATCGCAGCACACAAGGTCCTGTCCGCTAATCTTCTGGGAGGCCTCATAATAATTAATTGCCTTTGTGCACACAGGAAATATGGGCAGCGGGTCTGGTTTTGCACATGGGCACCTCACACTGTGCCCCTCCCCACAACCCTGCAATCACCATGCCTGTGTACCCCTCCAGAACACAGAAGCCTCAGATGCAATGGCCTCCTGCCTGGCACAGGGCTCGAGCCTCAGCCTCAGCAGGTGTTAGGGGGTGGTGGGGAGTTGCTGAGCCCTCTCCTTGGCACCCTGTTCAGGGGGGTCTCCCCTCGCATCCAGCCTCCCACCCAAGCACCCTCCTCCATCTTCCCTGCTGGGCTGGCCCTCCCCACCCCTTCCTACCCCATTATGGCCCGACCTTGGTGTACTGGTGGGTCTTCACATAAGCCTGCCCGATCCGGCTTATCAGGGACGCGTCGTGTGGGTTCTTTCTGTAGGCCTCGTCATAGACCTCCAGGGCCTTCTCTGGCTGGTGGGGAAAGGGTCTGCCATCTCTCTCTTCTCCCTTACTGGAGAAGCAAGACTGGGCAGGGTGGGTGCGGGGTGCAGCCACTTAGTGTGGTCACGAGACCTTCACTCACCTCCTGAATGTTCATGAAAGCATCACCCAGCAGCAAACTGGTGTGGGGGCCAGGCAGATGTTCACAGAGCTCCCTGCAAAAGTAACCAAAACCTTAGCTCAGCCCTGTGCATCCTTCCTATTCCTGGATCCATCTCTTCTCTTTCTCACTCATTCTGTCTGCCACCCGGGCACTCACTCATTTATTCATCACCCAACGCTTCTCAGCTCAGATGGGACGCGGTGCTAGCTCCCTTAGTTCAGGCTCTCCTCATCTGTTATCTGGACCATGGCTGGGACTTCCACCCACTTCTCTGGCCTCCACCCCAAATGCCTAGCACCTTCTTCATGAGGCAGCCTGTTTCTTTCTTTTTTTTTCCAGCCAAGCCTCACATGCCATGTGGGATCTTAGTTCCCTGACCAGGGATTGAACCCAGGGCCCCTGCATTAGAAGCACTGAGTCTTTACCACTGAACCACCAGGGAAGTCCCAGGCTGCTTTTTCTAAACCTTCAATGAGACCATGTCATCTCACTATTGGTTTCCCACTGCTCATGGCATCACCTGCCCTTCCTCCAGAATTGCCTAGATGGAGTTTTGCCTGAAGAAGGGGACAGGAAAGGTATCCTTGAGGTCCCAATGTCAAATTGTAGAGAAAATTGCTGAGGGCTCCCAATCCTGGCTCTCCATCCTCCTTCACTCACGTTGGTTACATACAAGCCACTGAACATTTCCCCAAGGACAGGCCACGCCAGGGGCTGGGGCAGAACCATGGTTCCCACCAGGACGTGAACCATAATGAGGGGCAAGCAGAACTCAGGGAAGATTCACTCCTGGTCCTTACAACTCAGCAGCAGGTTGGCCTGACTGACCGACCGATCACACTCAGATTCTCACCAGGGGAAACTCCCTACTTTTGTCAAACACACCCCGAGAACACGTTCTGAAGCCCAGGGGCAAAGACGACGATCTGGAGAAAACACTCCTGACACGCCACTGGGACCGGGGCGGTCAGTGTGCCGCCCGGGGCTCACCGGTAGCACCCGATATAGAGGCGGGCGTCCTTGCGGGTCTGCAGGTAGATGCTGGCCATCTTCTCCTTGGCTTCCATGTAGCAGGGCTGCTTGGGCGTGATGCTCTGCAGCACGCTCAGCGCCAGGTCCACGTTGCCCTTGTTCAGGGCCAAGTCCACATTGGCGATGGTGATGCGCATCTCCTCCGGCGTGCCGCTGAACTCGTTGATGGCGTCCTGCATGACCTTGGTGGCCTCGTGCTAAGACAAGGAAACCCAACAGACCCTCCATTTGCTGTCACCCACCACACTTGGAAGCCAGGGAGAGGATGGCCCATCCCCACTTTAGAGTGGCAGGAAGGAGCCAGAGAGAGAGAGAGACTCTCGGGGTTGAGGGCCACTGTTCCTGGAGGGCAGGGCCAGCTGGGGGACATGAAATCCCTGTGAGAACTTGTTCCTGAGCGCCTCAAAGTCTGAAGGTGATTTCTTCCTACGAGAGACCTACGGACGCATCTCCTTATACTTTCCTGCTTTCAGTCAAAGGTATTTTTATGTTATGGTTAGTTAGTGTTAGCCACTCAGTTGCGTCCGACTCTTTGCGACCCCATGGTCTGTAGCCTGCCAGGCTCCTCTATCCATGGAATTGGGCACATAAAGGTATATTTGAGTTGTATCTTCATTGCATTTGTACTCTTGATTATTCTAACAAAGTTACTCTCTTTGCCCATTTTGGTCCTTTGAGCCTTTGCCCAGCCAGACCTTCTGAGGTCCCAGGGCCGCCCCATACAGTTGAGCAGGTTGCACACTGCAAAACTCCAAGGTGATGTAAGCGGCATCCACTGGAGAGGTGCACTGCCCAACTGCACAACCACGTGTGGTGGCTCTGGTGGGCCTTGTGCTCTGCCTCCCTGACAGCCTTCTGGAGACAGTGAGGTCGGCAGTGGACAGATCATGCAGGACTCAGGAGGGTTTGGAGTTTATCTTGAGGGTGTGGGAGCCACTGAAGCCTTTAAAGTAGGGGAGAGGGATACTCCCAAATGAATAAAAGCTAAACTGAAGTGCAAGGAAACACCAGCCAGAATCAAAGAGCCTGGTTCCCAGGTCTACCATGGCCCTCCAGCACGCGCTAGCAGCAAGAGAACAGAGCAGGGCATTTCTCACCAGCTCTCCGTTCATCCGGAGGGCATCTGCCAGCTCCAGTAAGATGGACACCCGCTCGCTGGGGTGCACACAGGATCCACGGAACTTCTTGTTCTCTTCCGTCCTCAGAGTTGGTAATTTTATGATCATCTTCAGTGCCTTTATGGCTTCTGGATAGTCCCCAGACTTATTGAGGGCCTTGGCCTTGATGAAGTGGTAAAGGGGGTGGTCTCGGACCTAGAGGAGCGTCAGCAGAGTGTGGGGTTTCAGCTCCCAAAGGGGAGAAAGCCACAGGATCCCACGGAGCCAGACCCTGCCTTTGGGCCAGCAGAAGGGGCTGAGGGATTCTGGCCGCTCCTGGGGCTACTCTCCCAAGGCGAGTAGGGGCTGAAGCTAGTGGGGCTGTGGGATGCTGAGCAGCGACAGGGCACTGGGGACCCCCACCTGGAAGTTGTGGCTGATGCCCAGCTCCAAGGAGTGGGAGCACATGGCAAAGTTGCCCTGAGCCAGATGGATCTGAGCCATGAGGAGGTGGGCGTCCACGGAGGTGGGGTCCAGCTCCAGGCAACGCTGCAGGGTGCTCTGGGCATGCTCTAACTCCCCTAGAAACAGGAAACAAACCCCTACATCCAGGGATCCTTGGGCACTCTCAGGACCCACCACGTAAAGGCAGAAGGAATTTTACATGTCATGTTTCCCAGAAATATCCAAGCTGGGCATTTTATCCGTGTCTGTTCAGCTTGACTCAGAGGTCTCTTCCTAAAATTAGAACTACTGTTAGTTTTTGCCTTGACCCAGACAACAGCCAGGAGACTCAAACCTTGGTGTGACACCTCCCTTCCTTCTGTACCCTCAGGGAGACGGCTAAGTCACTTCACTGCTCCATCTGGAGGCTCAGGGGAACACTGAAGTCTCAATTTCCATACCTAAGAGCAGAACAAAGCCTAATAATAACAGCAACCGTGACAGCCACAACTTGAGGAGCACCCGCTCTGTGCCAACACAGGCAAAGTACTTGAGAAAGGCTGGTTTAATGTCTGCCTACCCCCACCGAGTTGGTATTATCATGCCTGTCTTCCAGATGTAGCACTGGAACTTTAGTGATGTAAGTCACTCAGCTCCAAAGGGACTAAGTCAGTATTTATGTCCAGGGCCATGGGCTCCTGAGACTGCGCTCTGAAGACCTTGGCACACTGGGGCCCAGAGGCCTTCCTGTGCCAGGCTGACCCTAAGTGGGAGGCAGTGGCAACTCAGGGCCAGGGTACAGTGAGCTGGTGGGAGGCCCTCCTTCCTCTGCTGCCAGGTCCCTCAACAGCTCCTGCTTGGGGTCCATCACCCAGTGGGTAGAGAGCACTTGCTTCTGGGTCCCAAACTCCCTGCACCTTCAGTTGTGCTGCAGAAATGTGAAGGTGTCACCATGACAACCTGAGCAGCTGGAGACCTTGCTTTGTCCCTAAAGCGCTGGTATCTGCCAGCATCCCTGTGTGTGTGCGTCTGGCAGGGGAGGGAGGGCCTGCCCTCACCTTGTACCCAGGAGACCTTGGAGCAGTGGGTAAACCTGAGGATGAAGACCAGGCACTCTAGGCAGAGTGCAACCCATACAGTGCAGAGCACAGATGTGCCGGGGCATTCTGAAGCCTCTGGACACCAGAGATCAGCTTGGCTTTCAAGCAGATGGGGGTGAAAGGTCATGGGGAGCAAACACTTCAGAGAGCACAACAGGCTCCACTGAGGGTTCTCCCCATCCTTCCCTCTTTCTCCAGGATCCAGGCCTTGAGATAGGAGAGGCTGGATGGGGACCGTTCTAGCCCATGAGGCTCTGCTAGTCTAATGGAACAGGGTCCCCCTCCCTCGGGGCCTTCCTGACTGCCTTTTAAAAACTGCCACCCCTATATCCTCTCCCCGGCTTTCATTTTCTCCATCGCACGGTCATGTCCTAACAATAACACTGCGCTTTATGTCCACGTACCCCTACTAGAACACAAACTCCAGGGTGGAGCTTTTCTTGTTCTAAGCACGGCTGTCCCCTAGGATCAGAGCAGTGCTGGTGCATCATCGAGTTCAGTGACTGTCAGCTGGTACAGATCAAGCAAGCAATCAGCAAAAGGGAGGGTGGGAGAGACCCCTGCTGGTGAGGAGGCAGGGGTGTTGGAGGCTGGGAACAGTGGACGCACCTGGTGACTGAGGGTGAGGGTGTGTGTGTGGAGTATCCCAGGCAGGGAGCCTGCAGACAGTCACCCAGGGCTCCCCCAGCCACACGGACTCACTGGCTCACCTGAGAGATACTTGACCTGGGCCATCACATACAGTGGCTCAATCAGGGCTGGTGCCACCTTGACTACAGGATTCAAGATCGCAGCGACTTGCTTAAGAAGAGGAGACACAATCTGGCCTGGAGACCGGGGCTGTAGGAACACAAGGGTCTGGCTGTGCGGTTTGCCCTATTCTAAGAAAAAGACTCCTGGAGTGCTTAGAAAACACTCTCAGTGGAGGGATTTTATTCCACACATGTTTTATTTTATCCTATTTTATTTTTAGTTACTTTAGTCACTTTGTTCATTTTTATTTACTTTATTTTACCCTGGTAGCTCAGATGGTAAAGAATCTGCTTGTAATGCAGGAGATCCAGGTTCAATTTCCTGGGTCAGGAAGATCCCCTGGAGAAGAGAATGGCAACTCATTCCAGTATTCTTGCCAGGAGAATCCCATAGACAGAGGAGCCTGGTGGGCTACAGTCCATGGGGTAGCAAAGGGTCAGACATGACTGAGTGACTAACACTTTCAGGCTTCACACACATATTTACCATCCACTCTGTACTACTTTGTCCAAGAGCATAAGCTCCTGAGAATGCGGACTTTATTTGTTCACCTTTGAGTCCCCCCTATCAAGCATGGCATCTGGCACACGGTGATGCCCTTAATAGATATTTGTGGGATGGCATTATGAGGCTGCTATTGCTAAGACACTTCAGTCGTGTCTGATTCTGTGCAACCCCATAGACAGCAGCCCACCAGGCTCCCTGGTCCCTGGGATTCTCCAGGCAAGAACCCTGGAGTGGGTTGCCATTTCCTTCTCCGATGCATGAAAGTGAAAAGTGAAAGTGAAGTCACTCAGTCGTGTCTGACCCTCAGTGACCCCATGGCCTGCAGCCTTCCAGGCTCCTCTGTCCATGGGATTTTCCAGACAAGAGTACTGGAGTGGGGTGCCAGGCACTTGGGGGATATTAGGGCATGTAAGATACGATCATTGCCCACAGAGACTCTCAATTGTCTGGGAAGGCTAGACAAACAAGTAAAGGCCAAAATACTTCTTAGAAGACATTGGGAGAAAAGGGAGCCCAGTTCCTCCCTAGGATGAACAGAGGCCAGTGTCCTGCTCCTCACGTGCAGTCCCTGGACCAGCAGCATCAGCATCGCCTGGGAGATGCAGGGCTTGCGCCCCACTTCCTGGGTGATTGGCATGTTGCACGTGCAAATGTGAAAAGCACTGGGCTCCCTGACTGCCCAAGGCTTAAGCAACCTAGTGACTGGCCACGTAGGTCCTGCCTCTGCCCAGACCTGTTCACCAGTCCAACCCCCGCTCCCCGCCCTATGAAGAAGCACCTTCCTCTAACCTGCTTGGGGCAGAAGACCAGGTACTCCTTGGCGATGCAGACCAGGAAGATGGGGTCGAGCCGTTCCAAGTATTCGGAGCTCATGGGGAGGGCCTGCATGCTGGAGAAGTGCAGCTCGGCGGCCTCCTTTAGCAGCGTCGTGGCCTCCTGTTCCCCGCTATGCTTCTTGGATGCCAGGAGGGCTTGGAGGAAAACCAGCACCTGTGGGGAGCAGGCCTGGGTCTTGGAGGCAACGCTCACTAGGCAGAGCCAGCAGGTCAAGGAGAAGCAGAAGTCTAAGGGGCAACTGGGGATGGGAAGAGGGAGGGGGTGTGGCGGGGGCGGAATCCCAGGGCAACCTCGGCCCCCACAGAGCTCTGACCTCGGACTTCCCCAGGGACTGCTGCACCTCCTTCAGGAATTCCAGCTGGTGTTCGGCTTCCTCCAGGTGGCCGTCTAAGATCTGGCACCAGATGATCCCTGGGAGGGGACAGAACTGGGATGAACAGCCGGCTCTGTGGCAGAGCCAGCAGGCCAAGGGACAGTGGACGGCAGGGACCCTTCCCCACGTCTTCATCAACTCAGAGAGTGGTATGTGCTCATAGGGAAGCGTTCAAATCACAGAGCAAGGAAAACATCCCCAGCTCACGTTCTGCTTTCAGCGTGTCTTTCTCTAGAGAGAATCAATATGAACAGATTGGAGTGTATTTCTTCAAACATCTTGCAAAGCTTCTGCATGTTATTAGTGTATAGTGTATCTTCCCATCCGTTCATAAAATTACCTGATTCTCTTCAATGGTGACATAATATTTCACTGCCGACGTAACCATTTATTTAACTACTGCACTATTGAAGGACTTGTTTCACATTTCGTTGGTTTTCAGTGTTTAAATATTACAATGCCATGGTCAACATTTTTGTGTGTTCTAACTCCTTTTGAACTGTGGTGTTGGAGAAGACTCTTGAGAGTCCCTTGGACTGCAAGGAGATCCAACCAGTCCATCCTAAAGGAGATCAGTCCTGGGTGTTCATTGGAAGGACTGATGCTGAAGCTCTAACTCCAGTACTTTGGCCACCTCATGCGAAGAGTTGACTCATTGGAAAAGACTCTGATGCTGGGAGGGATTGGGGGCAGGAGAAGAAGGGGACAACAGAGGAGGAGATGGCTGGATGGCATCACTGACTCGATGGATGTGAGTCTGGGTGGTCTCCAGGAGTTGGTGATGGACAGGGAGGCCCGGGGGTGCTGCAATTAATTCATGGGGTCGCAAAGAGTCAGACACGACTGAGCCACTGAACTGAACTGAAATGAACTGAACTCCTTCTATAGAGATGATGGGTCAAAGGGCATGTACATCTAAAAACCTTGATAGATAAGGCCAGCTTGCCCTCCAAGGATATTTGAATTAATATTACTGTCAAGAATTTGAAGTGTTTTTTTCTTTCCCCATGACCTCACAAACATGCTTTACTCTTTACCATGCTAAAGAGTAAATAACTTGTTTTAATTCACTTAAAAAAATTTTTTTTAGGGAGCATGGACATCTTTTTATATATTTAGTGGCCTTTTCTACTGTAACTTTCGTGTTTATAGCTTTTTCCTGTTTTTCTTTGGATGGATTTTTACATCTCTCTATTCTCTTTATATATATACCTTGTTACAAACATTTTCCATTAGTTTGCCTTTTACCTTTTAACTATTTTTCCTCTGCCTTTTTGCCATCCAGTAGTTTTAAATTTTTACATAAATTGGTCAAATATTTTCCTTTAGAACTTCTGAGTTTGTAGTTATGCTTAGAATTCCCTGGGCAACCCAAGTCCAATTTAACTTTCATGTTTAAATATCTAAGTCATCTAGAATTTATTTTTGAGGATAATGTGAAATGGGCATTTACCTTTATTTTTTTTTCATAAAGAATACTCAGGTATCCGACTACGAGTTATTAAAACTCTATCGGTTTGAAATGTCATTTTTATCATAAGGCCTGTTTCTCTCCTGTTGATCTATTTGTGTATTCCAGGATTGGCCTCAAACGGATGTCTCTTTTTTAAAAAAATAATTTTTTTTGGCTGTTCTGTGTCTTTGCTGCTGTGTGGGATTTTCTACAGTTGCGGTGCACTGGTTTCTCACTGTGGTGGCTTCTCTTGTTGCAGAGCACGGGCTCCACGGCACACAGGCTTCAGGAGCTGTGGCTCCCAGGCTCTAGAGCCAGGCCCAAGGTTGGTGCACAAGCTGAGTTGCTCCGAGACACGCAGGATCTTCCCAGATCAGGGATCGAACCCATGTCTCCTACTTTGGCAGGCGGATTATTTACCACTGAGTCACCAAGGAAATCCTTAACTACTCTTGTTTTTATGTGTTTTGATGTTGGGAGGACAAATCCCTTCTGTTTCTACTATTCTTTTACAATTTATTCCTCGACCATTTCGGTACGTTTATTTCTGACTGTCTTCCTCACCACCATCTTGGTTTTCAGTCATATCCGTCCCACTATTTGGCTCATCTATGGACATTTTTACTTTGCAAAAATCATATTTTAAATTTTCAGCAACTCTATTTTTGTTATCTGTATTTTTTTCCTAGTGGCATGTTCTTTACTCATGGACCTAATAGACTCTAGACTCAGCCAACACAGGAGGTGTTTTGGGGACAAAGTCTTTTCTGTATCAGGCCTTAACTTTGTTCCTCAGAGGGCCACTGCTTTGCATGTTCCACTTGGCCCCTCTTTCAAACTGCTAGCAGATTTATAAATGGACTAAAGTGATGACTATTAGCAACCAGGGCAGATTTCTCAAATTGCTAAGGCCCCTAATTTTCCCAGACGGACCAGGTAAGACGGATGAGTCAAGGACACATATGTGTGGACTCAGGCTTGGCTGGAGTTTGTGGACTTCCCTTTTGGCTGACCAGCAGGGACTCTCCCTTGAATTGAGGAAGTGGGCAAGGACTCAGCCTGGTGGAGGAACGTTTCAGGGGATTTTGCCTATGTGTTGGGCATTCAAGCTTTTTGCCCTTCATGTCCCTGCTGGTGGTGGGACATCATGGGGGGCTTTGTTCTGCTCTGTCCTGTCCCAACACCTGGTAAGAGTCTCCTTGATGCCATTCTTGGGCTTCCAATAACCCTCCTGTTATCTTGATGATGACCCCATGACATATTTTGCTCCCAGCCTCTGGGGACCCCAAGCTTTTTTTTTTTTTTTAATTTTTCTTTTTCCTGGAGCCCTCTGGGGAAAGCTGATCTACTCATTTCTTTAGCTGCCCTGTCTCTGCCCATGTTGGCTTATAGGTTTCTAGACTTGTTCAGAGATTCCAGATTGAATGCAATCTGCTTACTATCTTCTAGAAATGCGAAGTTCTTCAGAGTTCCTGGTCTACCAAAGGCACCTTACCCTGTTTCTGGGGCTGCTACGGGGCCTCACCATCTTTTTAAAATGTTGCCCATGACTTTGGGGGGGCTTTGGGGAGGGAGGAGAAAGCGATGACCAAGGAGTCAGCCTGATGCATTGAACCAGAAATCAAGACCAACCACTTGGACTGCTTTTTTGACTGTGCCGCACAGATGCACCTGGAGTTTAGCGAGAAGTGACTTTGCCTGGAAAAGACACATCTCCTCGGAGCCAAGGCAGGAAGCCGGCTTGCCTGGGGCATTGATCACGAGGCTGCCTCCACTAAAATCAAATACCTCTGTCTCAGGATTCGCTAGAGACCACAGATTTGAGAGCTTTGTGTAAAAATGAAAACTGGGCTTTGGAAAATTCACTTGACATTTGTATAAAGTGGGAGGGAAGCCCTGGGACACATGGGGAAGCAAAACTCTCAAAACTACTCACTCTGGGGGCCTTTCAGCACGGGGGCCTGAAGAGGGAGGGTCTACAGAGGTGAAGTGAGTGGCTGTGGGGCAGGGGGGCGCTGGCCTGGTGGGGCCTGAGAGGAGGCAGGGCTGACCCAGCATGTCAGGCAGAGTGTGGCTATCAGAGGTCTGAAGGAGATGAGAATGGCTTTGACTGCTTTCGAGAACTCCTGTGCCTCTTACGTCTATGCGTGTAGATGCCTCGAAAGGCACCCCATCCTACAATGTACCCCCAAACTCACACACCCTCTGGGAAGAATGCTTGCCAACCCCTCTCTTCTGGATTCATGGAGGTCACCCTGCTTGGCTCCCACCCCCCAGCCTGCCACCCCTCTCCCTGCCCAGCCTGCTCAGACCTGTCAAGGCAGCCACGCTGCTCTCGTCCAGCTTCATGGCCTTCGAGTACCACAGAGACGCCTCCTTTACTTGGTCCTGCAGGATGAAGAGGTAGCCCAGCTCGGTGGCCATGTGGGCATCGGAGGATGTGGCCATGAAGGTTCGTTCAATGAAGCTACACACCAGCTGCAGAATCCCCTGGTGCCTCCCACACTGAAAGGAACAGACACGGGGAAGGGGAAACCAGTCACACTCCAACCTGCCTCAACAAGGCCATGTTGCAAATGGGGGACACTTTGGCAGGACTCGGGGGTGCTCAGGAGAGCCCCAGAAGTACCACGTGTCCAGGTAGCTGTCCAGCTTGCAAAGAATCCCCCCACCCCGCTGGCCGAACCGCCTCCAGGCATGGAGCCCTCAGAGGGACCCAGCCCTGTGTCTGGCCACAGTCACTGGTCCAACAAGTCACCAGGAGGTTTTTCACAAACTGAAAGTGCATGAGGGGAACTCTTGGTGTCACACTGATGGGAAGTGGCCCTGAGGGCTGTGAGCAGCCACATTCCCTGCTGTGCGTGGAGAATGAGCAGAGAGAATCAGACACAGAGGTGGAGGGAGAGAGGGTATCCCAGTGGAATTCAACTCCCCAGAGCTGCCCCTGCTCTTATGACAATTCCGTATGGTAAATCTTTCCTCTTTTTACTTGGGGCACACGGGATCTCTAGCTGTGGCATGTGAACTCTTAGTTCCAGCATGTGAGATATAGTTCCCTGACCAGGGATGGAACCCAGGCCTCCTGCATTGGGAGAGTGGAGTCTTAGCCACGGGAGCACCTGGGAAGTCCCCCTTCTAGTAAATTTTGCTCTGGGGCTGAAGGTTGTGACAGAGACAGGCTGTTTGGCAGCTGTTTGCACCGTGCCTGGCGTCAGAGATGGTTAGGCAGGGGGCCTCCCTGGGTCTTTCACAAAAAGAATGCAGGAGTCGGGGGCTCCAGCACCCTGCTGTTCCACAGCTGTGTTGCTGCCCTCTTTCCCCAAATAGGGCACCTCCCACTCTGAAAGTACTTCCAGATCTCACTTCTGTGGTCTTCACAGTATCTCTGAAGGGCACGTGGGCACAGGAGACAGAGGCCACCGGATACAGTGATAGGAAAGAGGAGGCAGGGGCCCCAGGGCCTGGGCCACTAGACTGAGAGATCAAGTTTAAGCCAGAGAGGGGTGGGGTGGGGTCCTGAGGGAGCTTCTGGGGGACTACAGATCTCCCCTGGGAACAAGACAAGATGCGCTAGTTCAGAAACCAGGGAGGAGCTTTCTTACCAGTCTGCTCACCACAAGGATTTTTTTAAGATGGAGGCTTGGATTTTGGGGCTCTCTTGTTTCCAGTGCCTTAATCAGATTCCTAACGTGCTCGGTGGCCTGCAAGAACAAAACACAATGTCAAAGGCAGTAGGTAAAAGGGTAGTGGGGCAAAGGTTTTCCAGGGTGGCTGCCCAGAGCACCAGCTGAGAGATCTTAAACACACTCGGGCCTCCGCACCAACGCCAGGGATTCAGAGTTAACTGGCCTTGGGTGTCCCCAGGCTTCAGTATCACTTTGGGGCCCTGCAGGGGCTTTTCCCCCTGAGCCGGCACTGCACCTTTATTCATGAATCCAGGAAGAACAGCTGCCCTTTGAGATACCCCCAAACAGTGCCAGAAGCCAGCTGTACAGTGCACACACAGCAGTCCCCCCAGCCAGTGGCAAACCACCTGGGCTGGCCCAGGAGTCAGGGTGGGTCCCTGGACCCAAACTTCTGTTCCATTTTGACCCGAGTCACCACATTGATGCCTCTCTGTCATTCCAGTGAATCCTCCCAGGGACAGTGTAACTGAATTTTCCAGTCTAGCAGATGAAGGGTCAGAAAAGTTAAGGTCATTTGACCAAGGTTACAGCCATCTAGATGGCTGACTGAGTCCAAAGTCTGTGTTCTTTTGTGGACTCTTCTGCCCATTCACTATGTGGGGCAGGGAATTCTTAGTCCACAGCTGCAAAGAAGTACCAAGAGAGAATATGGGGTGGGGTGGATCTTCTCTGCAAGCTTAGGACTGTGCAGCCTGGGCTGGGGTGAGGGGCAGATCCCAGCGTTTGAGATGTGGGCAAAGGAGAGGCATTAAATGCTAACTGCCCTTGGGCCTAACCATGAGGCCAGGCCCTTGGAATGCTTGCTCAGGGCCCCAGGTTCTCAGGGAGCTGAGGACAGGCCTACTCCCTTGCTTCTACCCAGAGACAGGGCTAGGGCCCTTTTCAAGGGTTCCTACCAAATACCAACCCTGCCCTCTGCCTCACCCCACCCCACAACTTCCACAACCTCAGAGCTGGGCAAAAGGAACCAGAAACTTCCTTTTCTTGCCATGACCCCTTAGGGCCTCCTGACTGGTCACACTCTCCACAGAGGTAATGTCTTTATTCAGAAGGCAGGGTTTTCACTGAAGACACAAACTGTTTTTGAAAATAAGAACGTGTCTGGGCATGGAGGTTTTCATTAGGAATTCGAGGTGCTTCTGACTGCATCTGAGGACTCTTTGGGGTTTCTCTGGAAAACAAGTCTTAGGAGCAAGTTTACAGCCAGGTGCATGCTAAGTTGCTCATTGTGTCTGACTCTTTGTGACCCCACAGACTGTAGTCTGCCAGGCTCCTC
The DNA here is from genome assembly GCA_935064755.1 of Tragelaphus eurycerus. Lineage (NCBI taxonomy): Eukaryota > Metazoa > Chordata > Mammalia > Artiodactyla > Bovidae > Tragelaphus > Tragelaphus eurycerus. The sequence goes on along the minus strand of CAKXYN010000001.1, from coordinate 27,669,887 downwards.
TGTCCATATGATTCTCATACTGGAGTGGGTTGCCATTTACTCCCCCAGGGAACCTTCCTGACCCAGGGGATCTAGAGACCAAACCCACATCTCCTGCACTGACAGGTGGAATCTTTACCACTGAGCAACCTGGGAAGTCCATGGGGCCAGGTACTGCCTGGTCAATATCTGAACAATTCTAACCATTCCCTTAAAAAAAGGCATTTCCCGAAACATGAACACAACCATGGGAATTCCTTGGAGGTCCAGTGGTTAGGACTCAATACTTTCACTGCTGTGGGCTTGGGTTCAATCCGTGGTCACAGAACTAAGATCCCACAAGCCATGCAGTGTGGCAACATCAAAACAAAACCAAAACCAAAACCAGCAACAAAGCACAATCATAACTTCTTTCAGTTGAATGGAGCAAGTTACTGTGGGGCACTGGGCACTGTTCCCAGTCATCCTACGTGTCCTGTAATTGGACCTTATAACAACCACACGGAGTGGGTGGAATTATCTCCATTTTCACAGATGAGCATCTTGGGGCTCATCCAGGTGGAGACACCTGCCCAGGTCACACAGGGAACATGAGGCAGAACCAGAGCAGCGTGTCAACCTCACTGCCGGCCTTTGGAACTGTGTAGCTCAAAGACCAAACCAGAGCCCTGAGTGTGTGGATGGGCATAGGGAGCTGAGTCCCGGGCAGCTCCCTCCAAGGCCTTGGGGGTGGAGGTGATGTGAAGGGTCCCTCCTTGGCTGGGTTGGTTTCAAGGTTCAACTTCTGAGTCTTGAAAGAACTTACTACGGTCATGTTTCCTTCTCTTGCGAGCTCATGCACAGCTAGAATTTGGCAGGCATCGATATTGCTTTTGTCTTTTTCGAGGATTCTGAAACAGGAAGAGGAGCCATGTGAATTGAAAGCATTTAGAAGCAAGGTTAGGATGGTGTGGTGGTATCTTGTGATTGTCTCCTAACATCTATCCTCCCCTTCTTTTAATAGAACCTGCTGAACTGCTGGGGCATGTGGCTACTGCAATATAGACTACATTTCCCAGCTTCCCTCTGCAGCTCATGTGTGACCATGTGATTAAGTTCTGACCAATAGGATGCAAGTGAAAGTGCCCAGGGTATATCCAGTGGTATCCCTACAGCATGCCTTCCATTTCTTCTCTTTCCTCCTTCTTGTTGGCTAGAATGTGGGCCATGTGAGCAAGATCCTAGGAATAGGACAGCAGGGAGAGGGGGCCTGGGACCCTAGAGAGTTAAGCTGTCATCCTAGTCTTGGCCCACCACCCAAACTTTTCCCTGGGAGAGGAATAGCCTTTTATGTTAAGTCCCTTATTTGTGGATGTCTTCATGACAGAAACCTATTTATATCCCAAATTACACAGGTATGACTATGGTACCAAGGTCAGGGGGCAGGGGGTCAGACTGCAGCTGTAAGATGGAAAGGAAATTGTGGTTTCCATCATGTGTCACTGGGAAGACGCGGCTCCTAATCACACCACAGAGTTTTCTTTTTTTTTTAATTATGTATTTATTTTTGACTGTGCTAGGTCTTTGTTGCCACGGGGGCTTTGCCCTAGTTGTGGTGAGCACAGGCTACTCTCTAGTTATGGTGTGTGGGCTTCTCATCGTGGTGGCTTCTTTTGTTGCAGAGCATGGGCTCTGGAGCACTTGGGCTTCAGTAGTTGGGGTTTGTGAGCTCTAGAGCACAGGCTCAGAGGGTGTGGTGCACGGGCTTAGCTGCTGTGGGGCATGTGGAATCTTCCTGGACCAGGGATCGAACCCATGTCTCCTGCATTGGCTGGCAGATTCTTTACCACTGAGCCACCAGGGAATTCCCTAGAATTTTCAATATTTTGTTTCTTTATAGGAAATTTCATATTTTTCAGCCAGGTCAGGGAACGGTCCTTCTGCTTAACAATTATTCTAATGGACATATCAACTTTCAACACAACTAGGAACAGTCAACATTCAAAGAGTTCTAGGCACTTCTGATGATTTTGAAGGCACTGTGAATTTCATAATTTAGAAATTAAAAAAAAACTTTTAAAATGACGTATGGACTAAAAATGAATCAGAACCAATGTTAGAGAAGTCGCAGAACCAAATGATACTGAAGATACTACTGAAATATCCAGATGTGTAGACACTGTTAAATGGTACTTCAAGGGATGTCCACAGACTTACATGCTTATCTTCTAGAAGATTTAGAATGGCCAGGCATCCAACTCAAGAGTTAGACAATGACAACAGAGAACCTCCACAGAAGGTAGTTCGCAGGAAATAATAAAAAGCAGAAATTAATCAATTAGAAAACAAGCCCAGGAAAGAGTGCTGGAGTGGATTGCCATTTCCTTCTCCAGGGGATCTTCCCGACCCACGGATCGAACCCAGGTCTCCCGCATTGTGGGTAGACATTTTACCAACTGAGCCATCAGGGAAGCTCAATAAACAGCAGAAATTAATCAATTAGAAAACAAGGATATCATAGCATCAACAAAACTCAAAGCTGGTTCTTTAACAAGACTAATGGAAGAAACAAATTATTTTAACATTGGTGGAGAGAACTAAAAGAGAAGGAAAAAAATAGGGCTGAAAAGAGAAACACATCTACAGAGAGCAGAAATTTAAAGAGCTATAAGGGAGGGACTGCCCTGGTGTCCGGTGGTTAGAACTCTGTAATTCATTCTAATGTTGACACTATAAACTACATGAAACCAATGAAACATATGGGCTTCCAGGTATTCTGCAGGCCCAAGGCAGAGCCTCCAAAGCAAGCTCTTGATCCAGGAGCTCCTGCCTGGAACACCAGCCAGCTGTGAGAGAGGCTGCGGAGGGCCCGCCCAGGCCTGGCACAGGCCAGAGTCACTTCTAGTTTCCTACCAGGGCCTCTGTATGACACTCCGATTCCAGTTAGCATCCTTCCATAGGGAAGGAAGAGGTATGTTTGTATTCCACCCCCTCACACAAACACACAATTTGGACTGCAAGGAGATCCAACCAGTCCATCCTAAAGGAAATCAGTCCTGAATTTTCATTGGAAGGACTGATGCTGAAGCTGAAACTCCTAATACTCTGGCCACCTGATGCGAACAATGGACTCATTGGAAAAGATCCTGATGCTGGGCAAGACTGAAGGCAGGAGGAGAAGGGGACAACAGACGATGAGATGGTTGGATGGCATCACTGACTTGATGGACATGAGTTTGAGCAAGCTCCGGGAGTTGGTGATGGACAGGGAGGCCTGGCATGCTGCAGTGAGGGGGTCGCAAAGAGTCAGACACGACTGGGCAACTGAATTAAACTGAACTATACTGGTAACTTGGAGAAGGCAATGGCACCCCACTCCAGTACTCTTGCCTGGAAAATCCCACGGACGGAGGAGCCTGGTAGGCTGCAGTCCATGGGGTCGCTAAGAGTCGGACATGACTGAGCGACTTCACTTTCTCTTTTCACTTTCATGCATTGGAGAAGGAAATGGCAACCCACTCCAGTGTTCTTGCCTGGAGAATCCCAGGGACGGGGAGGCCTGGTGGGCTGCCGTCTATGGGGTCACAGAGTCGGACACGACTGAAGTGACTTAGCATAGCATACTGGTGACTCATGATCACTCAGGAAAAAACAGTCCATGAACTCTTTTTAGGAAGAAAATTAGTACTATATGTTTTATGATTACTGTGATAAAAATGATTAAAGCGGTAGAGTTTAAAGAGATAAGCTTTAGTTATCTAGAAAATTCCATTTTCAAAAACCCTCCATCAAACATCCCTGCCCTGAAGCCATCTTTATCTCTGTTCACAGTGAAAGTGCTTCAGGATCACCCTGTACCTGGAACTGGGCTTCCACGAGTCCCCATAACTCCTGAATCCTCCCTCTGCTGTCTTCCTGGTGCACTCAGCTTGTTACTAAAGTCTTCTCTCAGGCAATGGCCTTTGTCACCCACAGTTTTTATGAACGTGTATTACACCCACAGTTTTAAAAATTACATACTACAATAGTCCCTTTCTGCCTTTATTCTTCCCTCCCTGCCTCCTCCTCAGACACAACTGCTGTTTACCTCTAACTCTTATTGCCTTGGGTTCCTTTGGTAGTTCTGTCTCTCTCCTAAACACTATGCTTAGATCACTTGATAGGGCTATTTCTTTTCCAATATTTTTTAAAAGATTTTTTTTGATGTAGACCGTTTTTAATGTCTTTATTGAATCTGCTACAGTACTGATCTGTTCCATATTTTTTGGTTTCTTGGCCACAAGGCATGTGGGATCTAGTTCCCTGACCAGGGATCGAACCCGCACACGCTGCACTGAAAAGCAAAGTCTTAACCCGAGGACCACCAGGGAGGTCCCAAGAGGCCTATTTCTTGATTTTCCCACCACAGGCCTCCACTTCAGGCTTCCTGCTATGACAAGTGAGGGCTTAGTTCACATCCAACCTCCCTCTGCTCCCCAACCCCCAATGTGACCATATCACTATTCATAACTCCCACTGACAATGTTGACTTTTATGGCTTGTTCCATCAAACACACAGTATCTCCCATCCTGCCACTGTGTAAGAGGGTACCAATTAGTCCCCTCCACTGGCAAAGGAAGTCTAGTGAAGGCTGTGGTTTTTCCAGTAGTCATGGATGGATGTGAGAGTTGGACTATAAAGAAAGCTGAGTGCAGAAGAATTGATGTTTTTGAACTGTGGTGTTGGAGAAGACTCTTGAGAGCCCCTTGGACTACAAGGAGATCGAACCAGTCCATCCTAAAGGAGATTGGTCCTGAATATTCATTGGAAGGACTGATGCTGAAGTTGAAACTCCAATACTTTGGCCACCTGATGCGAAGAGCTGACTCATTTGGAAAGACTCTGATGCTGGGAAAGATTGAAGGTGGGAGGAGAAGGGGATGACAGAGGATGAGATGGTTGGAAGGCATCACTGACTCAATGGACATGGGTTTAGGTGGACTCCGGGAGTTGGTGATGGACAGGGAGGCCTGGAGTGTTGCGGTTCATGGGGTCGCAAAGAATCGGACACGACTGAGCGACTGAACTGAGCTGAACTGGCAAAGGAAGGAAGCATCAGGTCAGCCCCGCCCCTCACCTGTGTCCCATTTCTACCGTCTGCTCCCAGTCCTGCCGGGCCAGGAACAGCTGCATCTTTAGGACCAAGGCAGGCAGGAAGCTCCCGCAGGTGGCGGTGATCTGGTTCACCACCTCAAGGGCCCCTGAGTAGTTCTGCAGCATCATGAAGTACATCACCTGTTGAAAGCCAAACAGAAGAGCCCTCATCAGTGCCCACCAAAAATGAGCAGTGGGTGTCAGCGTCCCCACCAAGACAGCAGCAGAGTCTGACACGTGGGCAGGAGCCAACATTCAGAGTGACAAATCGGGTCCACAGCAGTCTTGGGGTTTTCGACAGGCAAGGCAGGGGAATGGAATTCCAGCTGAGTTATTTCAAATCCTAAAAGATGATGCTGTTAAAGTTCTGCACTCAATATGCCAGCAAATTTGGAAAAGTCAGCAGTGGCCACACAACTTGAAAAGGTCAGTTTTCAATTCCAAAGAAGAGCAATGCCAAAAAATGTTCAAACTACTGCACAATTGCATTCATTTCACATGCTAGCAAAGTAATGCTCAAAATCCTCCAAACTAGGTTTCAATAGTATGGGAATCGAGAACTTCCAGTTGCACAAGCTAGATTTAGAAAAGGCAGAGGAACCAGAGATCAAATTGTCAACATCCACTGGATCATAGAAAAAGCTAGAGAATTCCAGAAAAAACATCTACTTCTGCTTCACTGGCTGTGCTAAAGCCTTTGACTATGTGGATCACAACAAACTATGGACAATTCTTCAAGAGATGGGAATATCAGACCACCTGACCTTCCTCCTGTGAAACCTGTATGCAGGTCAAGAAGCAACAGTTAGAATCGGACATGGAACAACAGACTGGTTCCAAATTGGGAAAGGAGTATGTCAAGGCTGTATATTGTCACCCTGCTTGTTTAACTTATAGGCAGAGTACATTATGTGAAATGTCGGGCTGGATGAAGCACAAGCTGGAATCAAGATTGCCAGAAATATCAATTTGGGAGAAATATCAACAACCTCAGATATGAAGATGACACCACCCTTATGGCAGAAAGCAAAAAGGAATTAAAGAGCCTCTTGATGAAGGTGAAAGAAGAGAGTGAAAAAGCTGGCTTAAAACTCAACATTCAAAAAACCAAGATCATGGCATCTGGTCCCACCACTTCATGCCAAATAGGTGGGGAAAAATGGAAACAGTGACAGACTAATTTTCTTGGGCTCCAGAAGATGGTGACTGCAGCCACAAAATGATAAAATGCTTGTTCCTTGGAAGAAAAGCTACGACAAATCTAGACAGCATATTATAAAGCAGAGACATTACTTTGCCAACAAAGGTCCGTCTAGTCAAAGGTATGGTTTTTCTAGAAGTCACGTGTGGATGTGAGAGTTGGGCCATAAAAAGGCTGAGCACCAAAGAACTGATGCTTTCAAACTGTGGTGTTGAGTAAGACTTTGAGAGTCCCTTGGACTGCAAGGAGATCGAACCAGTCCATCCTAAAGGAAATCAATCCTGAATATTCATTGGAAGGACTGATGCTGAAGCTGAAACTCCAATACTTTGGCCATCTGATGCAAATGAGCTGACTCATTTCCCAGATGCTGGGAAAGATTGAAGGCAGGAGGAGAAGGGGACAACAGAGGGTGAGATGGCTGGATGGAATCACCAATTCAATGGACATGAGTTTGAGCAAGCTCTAGGAAATGGTGAAGGACAGGGAAGCCTGGCGCGCTGCAGTCCATGGGATTGCAAAGAGCTGGACACAACTGAGGGACTGAACAACAAGAAGGCAGGGACTACAGGAGATAGATGAGATAGCTGAGCACCTGCAGGCCTGGGACAGAGCAAAGTCATGGGATGGCGCCCCCTAGTGGGGAGGCTCGGCACTTCCAATTTCCACATCAGTTCAGTTCAGCTCAGTTGCTCAATCGTGTCTGACTCTGCGACCCCATGAATCGCAGCACACCAGGCCTCCCTGTCCATCACCAACTCCGGGAGTCCACCCAGACTCACATCCATTGAGTCAGTGATGCCATCCAGCCATCTCATCCTCTGTCGTCTCCTTCTCCTCCCGCCCCCAATCCCTCCCAGCATCAGAGTCTTTCCCAATGAGTCAACTCTTCACATGAGGTGACCAAAGTACTGGAGTTTCAGCTTTAGCATCATTCCTTCCAAAGAAATCCCAGGGCTGATCTCCTTCAGAATGGACTGGTTGGATCTCCTTGCAGTCCAAGGGACTCTCAAGAGTCTTCTCCAACACCACAGTTCAAAAGCATCAATTCAGAAGGCGCTCAGCCTTCTTCACAGTCCAACTCTCACATCCATACATGACCACAGGAAAGACCATAGCCTTGACTAGGCGAACCTTTGTTGGCAAAGTAATGTCTCTGCTTTTGAATATGCTATTTAGGTTGGTCATAACTTTCCTTCCAAGGAGTAAGCGTCTTTTAATTTCATGGCTGCAGTCACCATCTGTAGTGATTTGGGAGCCCAGAAAAATAAAGTCTGACACTGTTTCCCCATCTATTTCCCATGAAGTGATGGGACCGGATGCCATGATCTTCATTTTCTGAATGTTGAGCTTTAAGCCAGTTTTTTCACTCTCTACTTTCACTTTCATCAAGAGGCTTTTTAAAGGGTGGTGTCATCTGCATATCTGAGGTTATTGATATTTCTCCCGGCAATCTTGATTCCAGCTTGTGTTTCTTCCAGTCCAGAGTTTCTCATGATGTACTCTGCATATAAGTTAAATAAGCAGGGTGACAATATACAGCCTTGACGTACTCCTTTTCCTATTTGGAACCAGTCTGTTGTTCCATGTCCAGTTCTAACTGTTGCTTCCTGACCTGCATACAAATTTCTCAAGAGACAGGTCAGGTGGTCTGGTATTCCCATCTCTTTCAGAATTTTCCACAGTTTATTGTGATCCACACTGTCAAAGGCTTTGGCATAGTCAAAAAAGCAGAAATAGATGTTTTTCTGGAACTCTCTTGCTTTTTCCATGATCCAGCAGATGTTGGCAATTTGATCTCTGGTTCCTCTGTGTTTTCTAAAACCAGCTTGAACATCAGGAAGTTCACGGTTCACATATTGCTGAAGCCTGGCTTGGAGAATTTTGAGCATTACTTTCCTAGCGTGTGAGATGAGTGCAATTGTGAGGTAGTTTGAGCATTCTTTGGCATTGCCATCATTTCCAATTCACTTTCCTAAAATTCACCGCTGAAAACTGCTCACAGGGGCTGGTGCAGCTACTGGGAGTCGGCAACAGTTTGCAGGTAACCCTCTTCCCACATACCAAGTCTGCGGGACTTTTTCTCTGTCAAGGCTCACCAGCTTGGGGTCACGGTCTCTGCAGGCAGCCAGCCACTAGCTCTCCTGGGCAAGTCATGACACATGCCTGAAGGGGCAGAGGGCAATGCTTCCCAAAGGCTTGAAATTGGACTCCAAAAGGCTGGCTTTGGCCTACAGTAACCTTCCATTAAAAGACTTACTAAAAAAAGAAGAGGAGTATTCTAAATAAAAATTTATGTATAAACGTGTTCGCTGTAGCTTTCTTCTACATATACAACTAAAAACAACCTTAATATACAAACAGTAGGAGGCAAAGTTGGCAAATTATATTAGGTCCACACAGTAGTGGCCCGACTTTATGTCAAAATGACACGTGCTTATGAAACCCTACATGAAGAGAGAGACCAAATGGTAAGATGCCCTATGATAATAACCATATAAATCCCCCCGTCTGTTGGCTTGTAGCAGGTGCTGTGTGTGACCCCCTTCAGGACCGGGGTTGGGGGTGGCTGTTGATATCTCTTGGAGGAGCCTCCCTCCTGGGATCCCCTGTGGCTTCAGGGAGCCCCCAGGTACCAGGTTGTCCCCATCCCCGAGGGGTAGCCTATAGCCAACATCTTGTCAGTGACGGGGTCAGGGCAGGGCCACCCCAGCTCCACAGTTCCAAGCAGAGCTGGCTGAGGCCGCCACTAGGGCTGCTTCACACTCCAAGCTCTCCCTCCTACTTCTTTCATTTTTCCTACACATGTCGGTCCTAAGGGCACAACCTGATAATCCTCCTGTGTGATAACTTCATGGCTTCTGCTCCCCAACGAACCACTGAAGGCGCACCCTGAAACAACGCACAGCAGAGAGATGAGGAGACACGGCCCTAAAGTATTACTGTGGGTTGTTCAGGGGTGGCAGGTCTAAAAGGATGCCATTTTGACTTTTTTAGACTTCTTAGACTTCTGGTTTTTCAATGAGCATGCATTCACTTCAGGTGGCTGCTGCTGCTGCTAAGTCGCTTCAGTTGTGTCCGACTCTGTGCGACCCCATAGATGGCAGCCCACCAGGCTCCCCCATCCCTTGGATTCTCCAGGCAAGAACACTGGAGTGGGTCTTCAGGTGGCACTAGTGGTTAAAAAAAAAAAAATCTGTCTGCCAATGCAGAAGACACCAGAGATGTGGGTTCGATCCCTGGGCTGGGAAGGTCCCCTGCAGGAGGAAATGGCAACCCACTTCAGTATTCTTGCCTGGGAAATTCCAAGGAGAGAGGAGCCTGGGAGGCTACAGTCCATGGGGTTGCAAGAATCAGACACGACTGAGCATGCGTGCAAATATGTTCATTTTATAAGATCAGTATATATAATCAGAAGCAGGCAAGAGGATGATTTTTCTCTCATAGATTGATTCAGCGAGGGTCACATCAGAAAAAGGCAACAATTTAAGATCAGAAATATAAAACATATACCTTCTTTCTCTTATGACCAAGTGAGTGAGTTTAACAGCTGAGATGAGAAAGGAAAACGTAGAGAAAAGGGACGGTGGGTGAAAACAAAAGGGATAGAGAGAAAAAAGGCCACCAGAGCCCAGGGAGCATAGCTCCTGAGGAGATCTTAGGCAGGAGACAGACAGAAACTCAGACTGGGGGGAATGCAGGAAGGCCTGGGGCAGGCCCAGGGCGGCTCTGTGGCCCTGGCCCTCTCCGGGCCTCTGCTCTTCATCCACCAGGCGGGCCCTAGAGACTGAGGCCCCTGGCTGGGGACACTCCCACCCCTCGCCTCCCCACTCCTACCTTTCCCATCAGCCCCAGGATGTCTTTGGTGTCCTGAATGCCATGCTCCAGGTACTTGATGGACTTCTTCACCGTGTGAGGTTTGTCTGAGCTGAGGTCCACCCAGCCTCTGAGCACATAGCCCTGGCATAAGAACAAGGGGAAAGATGAAGTCCTTGCTCCTGCATCGCCTCCATTCAACTGCCTCTCCTGCCCCACTTCCCCCTCTGTCATTCCATTTTCCGACACCCTGCTGGGCACTGATGCTCCCAGATCCCATGGCAGCCCTGCTCTCTCTCTTGGGCCTTCATAACTCATTCCTTCACCTGGAAAGCCCTTCCCAGCATGCACCCCCTAAACAGGTCCCTTCATCTGGTTAACCACCACCAGTCTTTAAAACTCCGTGGAGGAGGCCCTTCCCATCGGAGGCCTTCCTTGACCCTGCAGGCTGGGGTGAGGCTCTCGCTGTAACCCCCAGGGTTCTCTTCCTCCTTATGGAGCGGACTACCACCTGTCTTGTCACTGTCTGTTTACTTTACACTGGGGTCAGGGTACCAGGGCAGGACCACTCCCGCTCCCTCCACTCCTTAGTCCAGCATAAGGGCTTGGCCTGATGGGAAGCTGGGAATGCCTCTGAGTGGGCGGGTGGCCACTCTGAGTTCATGGGCCTTGCCAGCTCCTCTCCAGCCTTTGCCCCACCTTGCCCGGCAGGTGCGGCAGGCCAGGCCTGGGAGGCAAGATCAGAGGGGCGCCTGGAACACCCTGTCCCAAAGCACCACTCATGGCCTAGAGCAGGTTTCTCAGTTCTTTTCCATTATTGCCCTTCTAGTGAGCCTTTTACCCCTGGAGAAGGAAATGGCTACTCACTCCAGTATTTCTGCCTGGAGAATCCCATGGATAGAGGAGCCTGGCGGGCTACATTCCATGGGGTCGCAAAGAGTCGGACATGACCGAGCAACTGAACAACAACAAAGGAGCCTTTCTAGACGCTTCTCACCTAGTCATTCGCTCCCCCTCCAAGAAAATTAAGTATTACATATACACTGACTGATTTTACGTTCTGTGTGTATATTTGTGTTTTACATACAAAGAAAGAACCAATTCTCTCCTTCAAGAACTAATTTTTGCTCCCTTGAAAAGACCCTGATGCTGGGATTGAGGGCTGGAGGAGAAGGGGATGACAGAGGATGAGATGGTTGGACGGCATCACCAACTCAATGGATATGAGTTTGGGTAAACTCTGGGAGTTGGTGATAGACAGGGAGGCCTGGTGTGCTGCAGTTTATGGGGTCACAAAGAGTCTGTGACTGAACTGATTGACTGACTGGGGGGCTGGGGGTGATACACGCCCTGCTGAGATGCACGGCCTAGACTGAGGCTTCCAATTCTACAGTCCTTTGGCCCATGAGACCACCACAGGTGAGACCTACTGTGTGAGCCACCAGAGACACTGAGCAGATCTCTGCACGGAGAGGGTGCAGGCCCAGTGAAGCCAGCTCATCTAGTTTTTCAAAAGAACCAAGAAATCTGGGACTTTTAGGTAAAAATTTTCTGATTTTGAAATGCCAGCAACTAATTCAAGATTTTAAAACTATATAGCACAGGCCACATAACACCTATCTGCAGACTGGACTCTATGGACAAAGTCCAGTTTGTAGTTGGCTAAACCCTGAGCCAGCATGGGCCCTGTTGGTGCCTGGGTGTGACCCTCCCCCAGCCCTGGTGCCCTCCACAGGAGTCAGAGCCACGCTATATGATGTATTTGGATGCTGCTTTCCTTGGCTGTTGCCCCCACGATGCCAGGGGCCTGTACCTCTCTGGAGCTGCTGGAGACCTTCAACATGCGGTCAATGTACTCCTTGGCCTTGTCATGGAGGCCCATGAGCCAGAGGAAGAGGCCAGCATAGTACAGGGCAGTCCCACTGGCTGTCTTGCGGACTTCCTTCAGGCTGCTCTCAAGCTCCTGAATTGCTTCTCGGTCTGGGAATTTGTGAGGGGAGAAGAGGACAAGTTAGGATGGGGAGGTCTGTCTGGTCCTTCCCCTGGACACTCTGAGCCTCCCACAACACATGCAGCGGACCACACGACAGTCTAGGGCCCGGGAACCAGCAGCGCCGGGCCCTGTGATGCCACAGGGACGGCCCAGCCCTGGACCTGGGTATGCTGGTTGAGATGTATCTTCTCTGTGCCCAGGAGTTTTCTGGGCAGACAGATCAAACGGGAATCTCCCACCTCAGGCCCACCATCCATTCCAGATGGGGAAATAGTTTGTATGTAGTTTTGTGGAATCTCTCCCTGACTCTAGAGAGGTGGAGATTTAGGGGTAGAAATTTTTTATCTTGGCTTGGTTTTTCTTGACAGATCTTGGCAAAGGCAAGCAGGGTGTCTCCCCAGTTCTTGGGATCTGAAAGGACCCCTCCCACTGTCAGGCGTTCTGCCTGTGGCTCCCACTCAACTGGGCCTGGGGTCTTCTCTGAGGTCTCTGTGGGGATGGCACTGGCAGCCACTCATAGCATCTGTGGTGCACACCTTCCAGCAGCTGCCCAAGAGGGGGCAGTGTCTGGAGCAGGGCTCTCTTTTCCCCACTGGGCCAGGCTTAGCTGAGCATGCCTGCACTCACCAATAGTTTCACAGCACTTGTGAGCATAAATGAGGGCCATGATGGAGCACAGGGACACGTCTGGGTGATTCCGGATGCTCTCCAGGCTGCTGATGGCATCCTGGATGTGCTCTGTGAAGACAGCCCACATGGTTATTATGCTCAGAGGTCAGGAGGCTCCATGGCAGACCCAGGGCTGACTCAAGGCTTGGTCTGATCGGACTAATTGGTCCACAGGTCCCTAGTGGCCCAAGTTCCCTGAAGACTGAAGCTTCCTGAAAGCGCTGCTGGCACCATGGTCCGTGGCCGGGGGATGGAGGACTTGGAGCTGAGAGATGTTCCTGTGAGTACTTGCACGGATACCCTGTATCGGTTCTGATGAAGGACCTCTGGGCATTCCCAGCTAGCTATAAAATATAACCCCAGAGCCACTGATGATATTTATCCTTCCATGTCCACTGACATTGGCCATGGGAGGCCCAGGACCACCTCCTGAATGTCAGTGAATTGGTACTGCAGGGGCCCTACTCCTCTCTCTGCTTCTGTCCCATACATGACTGTGTCCATACCTACCACTTCATTTTCCTGCATTACCTGAGGTTGGTTCAGTAATCAAGCCTGGGGTTGGTTCAATAATCCTGTGGTCATTTCTCCCCGCCCCCCAACTCATTTTATAGACAGGGAAACTGAGGTGCAGAACAGGAAGAGTGAACTCTCAGGTCTCGAAAGTCAACTAGAGATAGATTACACAGATTTCTGTGAATTAACCTGGAAATCTGGCCACTGTGTGTAAGACTGTTTCCAGGGGCACATGACTGGGGTAGAAGCAGGCATCCAGGTGGAGCCGGTGCATTGGTGCCTAAGGTCAGGAGGCAACACTGATGGGTCCTCACCTTCCCTGAGGACTCCATAGGCTTTAAAGAACTGCAGCACTGGGTCATTGTTGAATTTTTCCAGGCCCACAGCTGCGGCCTGCTGCACGTGGCGGAAGTACTTTTCTTTGCTGTAGTAAATGATCCCAGCCTGTGAGGAGGAAGGCAAAATCGCAAGTCTCGAGCCCCTTTCTGCTTCTGTTCTGATCACCTCCCTCCCCTATTCCCTGCTCCTCCTTCAGTTCTGTAAAGAGAAGAGAAAGAATATTCTGGCCTCATCTTGTTCCTCTCCAGCCACAGAAACAGTTCCATACGGTTTTCTTAGGAAAGAGTTTGGAGACGGCTTGTTTTGGAACTAACCACAGACTCTGGTTCAAAAGTTGATGAGAAATTCAACTCAGGTTTTGTCTTATGAAGGGAATAAGGCAGAAGGAGGAGGACCAGTAATAAGGATCACGATACCAATTGTTAGAATTGCAAGTTATTGTGGGCTAACCACCTGTGGTGAAGAGTATCAAGGGCTTTACGCTTATTATCTTATGCATTATTCTCTCCATATTCCTCACAATTAAGGAAGCCAAAGCCCATGGAGGCTGTGGCTTGACAAACGTCATGCAATAAAAGAGGTTGAGATTTTAAAGTGAAGTCTCACTTCCCCTAAGGTTTGTGGGTGCTGGGGTTGGGGACAGATGTGGTTGGATTGTAAACAGCCTTATGGGCCATATGAAAGAGCCTAGACATCATCCTGAGGGTAATAGAAAGCAGCTGGAATGGTTATATGCATGGGGATAGCGGGGGTGGTAGGGGGGTGTAGGGAAAGTTTTCAGATGTGTGTTTTTGCAAAAACCCCTCTGGCTCCTTTGTGTGTGTGTTGGAGTAGTTGCTGTTGGTGGTGGTGGAGGTAGGGAGACTGCTGGTGAAGAAATGAGGTAGAGAAACCAGCTGGGAGGGGGACTGTTGCAGGTGCCCAGAGGGGAGATGGTGGTGATACTGGGCTAGGAGATAAAATAAGGAGCTGATATTTTCTGCTGATAGACAGGAGCTGGAGATGGGTATGGGGAAGAGTAACGGCTGGGGGGTCAAACGGTGGTGCCATCCACTAGGGTGAAAGACACAGAGGAGGCCCAGGCGGTTGGAGCCGGGGTGGGGGTCGGATAATGGCAAGCTGATGGATTTTTATGCTTTGGTTTGGGGGAGCTCGGAGATAAGACTGGGTGGGGATGATGGCTAGGGGCTCAGGGTACTGGGAGAACACTAGACAGAATGTGCTCGCCACGGAAAGAGAGGCGAGAAGGCACCAAGACCGTCTGAAGAGGCCGGGGACAGCGAAAGCCGGGTGGCGGTCAGAGAGGTAACAGGGGAGCTGCAGGTCGCGGAGCTACTGGGCCAGAGGACGAGTCCCGGAGGGAGCAGTGCCCGGGTCACGCACCATAAGGGAGGAGTCATCGCTGCTCATCTCTGGACGCCCGCGGCTCTAGAGTCGGGGTCTCTTGGTGCCGCCCGGAGCGAGATTCCCAAGTCAGGGTCCTGGATACGCCTCTCGCGGCCGGAAGTCGGAGGCTCGCGCGTCCTTGGAAACCGAGCAGCTGGCTGCTCTCTAAGGGCGTCAGAGTTAGGGGTGGGCGTGGCCTATCGCCCACGTGACAAGGCGCGGGTAGTCGAGAGCCGAGAGGGCGAGCCCGCGCTGGGGGCACCTGGTTGGGCCTCCCGGGTAGGCGTCGCGGTCCCGGGCACCGTCGCCCGAGCTGACCGTGGCCATGGGCCTGGGCGCCAGCGCCGAGCAGCCCGCTGGCGGTGCCGAGGGCTTCCACTTGCACGGGGTGAGTCGCCCCTGCGGCGCCGGAGGTCTTGGCTCGGGACCCGCTCCGACGCGCGGGAACGCCGGATCGCCGGCCCGGGGGCGGCAGCCGCAGGGTCTCGGCGTTGGGTGGCCTCCCGGGGGAGGGTGGTACCCCTTCCTGGTGGGAGCCATCGCTGAGACAAGGCGCCGTGGCACCCCTGGGTCCCGGCCCGCCTGCGGCCGCGGTCGGCCCAGAGCCAGCCCCAAGTGCCAGCTCTGCAGGAAGCGGGAGCGTTTCCTGGTGGAGTCGGGCCGCTCTGGAATGGCACTTCTCCCAGGGGGAGAGTGAGCGCACCAGGCTCAGTCAGGAGAATTTATGCACTTGTATGAGCACATTTATGATCGCCTGCTGTGTACTGCGCTCCATGTTGGGCCTGAGGAGAGAGCCCAGTCCCCGGCCATCTGCGCTTTTGGATCCAGGGGGTCGCCAACTGCCGGGGAGCCCACCGGCTCTCATCCCAGGCTTCTCGAGGTCGAAGACCAGTGAGAACCAGACAAGGAAAGTGGGAGCGGGAGAGCAGAGAGAATGCGGCAGAGGGCTCGGGGATAGATTTGCTGCAGAGGGAGGGTCCCCAGGTGGAACACTGCGGAGAAGCGCCGTAGGGCCTCAGCAGAGAATGTGTCATCCGTGTTGCCACAGAGAGGTCTGGATAAGCAGTCGCGAGGACAGTGGAGATGGAGTGAGTTTCAGGCCCTGAAGGTGGGGAGAGGGGTCCGCAGCCAGATGGAGATTTGGGGTGATTATTACCTCGGAGAGGGCGGGGCTGTAACAGAGATGAGAGGGGCAGGTGGGTCTCTGTCTCCGGAGCGCAGGTGGGCCAGACTCCTATTTCTCTTGTGCCCAGGTGGATGGCTGCAGAGATGGGCGTAGCTTGTCAGTTTGACGCCTTACTTTTGAGTGGTCTTTCCTATTGTCAAAGGAGGCTGTGTTAACAAGGAGGCGGCGGAAGGTTGGGGAATGAGAGTGGGGACCAAAGAAGAGGTTTGCTAAAAGGAAAGGCAGGATGGCTCCAGGACCCAGAGGTCACAGGATTTGTGCTTGCTGATAGACTTTCCCTAGGGGACACCATGATGTGGTACCAAGCGGAAAAGGTGGACAGTGAAATGCATGCAGCCAGAAGGGTCTTCCAACAGATTTGATGGAAAGCAAACTAAGGCTTTTGGGTGAATGGTTAGAGTGAGGACAAGAAGGGCCTGTTGGAGAGGGACAGAGGGGAAAGTTTGAGGAACTGGGTCGTCACTTACAAAACATTTATTTTTTTCATTTCATACATGCAGCTTTGTTTTTTTAATTGAAGTATAGTCGATGTACAATTTTATATATGCATGCAGTACAGATACACAATTTTCAAAGGCTGTGCTCCATTTATAGTTATTATATAAAAATATTTGCTGTGTGCCCTACGGTATAGCCTTATAGCCAAAAACAGTGACTTTGAGCACATACGCTATGGCATGGAGATTTCCGGGCACTGGAGATAAAGCAGTGAGCAGAAGAAACATTGTCCCTTTTCTTATGGAGCTTACATTTGGGTGCCAGCCAGGAGAGAAGGGAGCAGAGTAGAGATTGAAATGTATGGTAGGTGGTGACCGTTGCTAGAGAGAAAAATAAAGCCGGGTAAAGGGTCCAGAGTGATGAGTGGGTGCTGTTTTGGACAGAAGGGTCAGGAAAGGTCTCTGATCAAGTCACGTTTGAGCCGACACTCAGAAATAAGGAGTGGACAGTAGGCTAGGTGAAGTTTATCTGGTCACTCTTGCAATTAACTACCCCTACATAGCTTTTTAATCTGCTTGATTGTTTTCTTTCCTTCTTCAAATCATTGGTCTTTAATAGTTCCATGATAAATTACTTCCTATTTTATATATATATGTGTGTGTGTATATATATCTATGTGTATATAGATATATACTTATATCTATATACACATACATAGATATGTAGGGGAAGAGGGTTCAGGGCAGCGGGACACGCCGAGGTATAATTAAGCTTACTGGGTTTCAGCGGTGAGGAGCTGGAATGGCCAGGCCCTTGTGAGGGAAAGGGTGAGGCCACGTTGAGTGGGGTCTTGTGCATTGTCTTGGGGATTTAGGATTTAATGCTGAGGTATATGGTACCATCAGGAGGTTTTAAGTAGAAGTGTAATGTTGCCTCCTTAATAGTAAAAAGAAAACCAAACAACAAGTGGGCTGCTTTCTCTAACTGCTGGCCTTCCCACACATGCAGAGTGTGCCGGAGAAGTCACTGCCCTGCGCGAGCTGTCACAGGGCAGTGGGCAGGAACAAGCTCTAGGTCGGATTTCCTGGGGTCAGGCTGCTGTTGAATAACTGAGTGCTTTTCCTTCCCCGTCAGTTGGGGTTAGTGAGACGGTTAAATGATGGGGGAAGCAGGTCGTGCACTCGCCTGGCACCCAGCCAGTCCTCAGAAGGTGTAAGCTGCGGTTAATTGCTCTAGGTGCCCTGATGGGAGTTGGGGCGCAGGTTAGGAAAGCGGCACACGTGTAGGGCTGTGGGTTTGGGGGTGTCAGGAACCCCCAGGAGAAAGCCAGACAGAGGGGGCGCCTGCTGCGGGACTGGGGGTGCGGCGGGCAGCATCTCAGATGCTTTCTGCTGTGGAACCATAGTGGGTGACGACAAAGCCCAGGGCAGAGGGGAGTACCACCAGACCAAGGGCAAGGCCACAGGAGTGAGGAGGTGGAGGCGCAGGGTGGGCTGGGAGAGAGCCTGCGCCTGCGCACGGGGGGCCTGAGCCTCGGGGCCTCATTGATGATGGAGAGTGGCTGACATTGGGTGGAGGAGGGTACAGGGTGACCAGCCTGCTCTGGAGCCAGGGCCTTACCCGGGGGAGTTGGGGTGGAGTGGCCCACAGCAGGGAGGAGCAGCTCCCCACCCGCTCTCCCGGATGAACTGTCCTCCCCTGAAAAGCTACCTCTTCCCAGACTTTCCCCTGAAGGGATGGTGAAGCAGGCTCCCAGGAGCAGCCCTCTAGGTGAGGCCAACTAGGGTGGAGTTGGGTTTCTGGGCTCATTCTCAGTGGAAGCCGTGGCAGCTTCTAGAGGTGGCAAGGAGAGGCTCTGTTGTTACTGCTGTGAGGAGGGAGCCCTAATCCCAGGGGCAAACTGGCCTGGATCCACAGCCTCAGCAGTGAGGGTTCCTTCAGTCTGGGGACTCTGCGATTGGAGGGCCCGAGGAGTGGCAGAAGTCACGACCTTCCCCTCAAGCAGGCACCCAGAGCCTGAGGCCACCTGAGCCCAGGGGCTTGGGGGCCTGGTTGACACTGGACTTCAAGTGCTCACAGCCAAAGGCTGGAGGGCGTGGGGCCCACCTGTGGTCCAGAACTGGGGATAAAGGCTGCATTGTCTGAGCCAGGCTCTGTGAATGGGGCCTTTGAGATGGATTTCCACCAGAGCGGCAAGCCTGGCTGTTGTGTTTTTGGAGACAGCGGGGAGTCTGGGAGTGCAAGGCAGCACTGGAGCAGCCTTGGGCTGGGACTTGCTGCTGGAGGGGCTGGCCCGCGTGGGGAGGCTGGATGGCAAAGGGAACTGTGTGCTGCTCTCCAGGCTTCCCGGCTCAGGCTCATGCCTGACCCCGGGGTCGGTTCTCCTCCGCCAGCCCTCCTCAGCCCTGCCTGGATCTGTCACCACAGGGTCAGGGGCCCTCTGGAATCTGGCCACAGGCTGTCTTCCCCACTCCTGTCTTTCTGGGCACGACCCCGGGGCACTCCTTTCCTGTCCACATCTGAACCTTTCTGGTAAACCTTCTTGGCTCTCCAGTGGCCTCAATGCAGGGCTCTGGGGCAGTGTCCGAGTCACCCAGCCTCCCCGTGGCCTCCTGCCCTGGGCTCTTTCTGTGAGGCTGTCTGGAAGCATAGACTGTGGATCACAATCTGGAAAGAGTTGTTTTTTTAAAAGAGGAAAACATAAGCCCAGGAAAGCAGCGAGAGAGGATGGCGTGAGCCTTGGCCGTGCCCATGTGTGGCCTGCCCAGCCCAGTTCATGCTGCAGTCTGTGACCTCTCTGGTACAGGGGGAGTGGGGTGGCTTCTAGAACTGAGGGCTGGGGGTTTCCGGGAGAGCCCTGGGATCAGCACAGTGAACTCAGCCTCTGTGCTGCACAGGTGCAGGAGAACTCCCCAGCCCAGCAGGCAGGCCTGGAGCCCTACTTCGACTTCATCATCACCATCGGGCACTCAAGACTGGTGAGGTCCCCCTCCTGCCTCTGCTGTGTGTATGTGTGTGTGTATGTCTGTGTGTGTGTGTCTGTGTTCTGCTGTCCCATGGCAACCCCAGCCCTGCCTTCCTTTTCTGCTGGAGGGAGACCAAACCCCAGGCCTCCCCTTCTTCCAGGGCAACAGTGAGCCTGATGGGGGCCCTGCCTGGAGTTTAGCCCTTAGGCTCTCCGGTTGGGCTGGAGGCAGAGGGACTCCTGGCACTGTCCACAAAGCCTCCAGGCCTGCCCAGAGGGCTGAGGGCTCTGGAAGGGGCCTCTCAGAGTGGGCCGTGCAGCAGTGCTCTGAACTCAGGGGGCTCTTTGCTTACTTTGTGGTGTTTTCTGGGGGCCCCGAGGGGAGGAAGGTTTAGTAGGGCTTAGGGATGCAGGAGGTCCAGTGGCTGCAGGCCCAGCCCTGGTCTGTGGACCCAGCCCTGCACCAGGTCTCTCGGGGGCAGCTGGCCACCAAGGCCCTCAGCCTATATCAGACCCAGACTTGTCTAGGAGGTCTGGCTGGGCATTTTGAGGGGGGCTCCAGGAGTCAGCCCTGCTGCCCTTGCAGAACAAGGAGAATGACACGCTCAAGGCCCTGCTGAAGGCCAACGTGGAGAAGCCAGTGAAGCTGGAGGTGTTCAACATGAAGACCATGAAAGTACGTGAGGTGGAGGTGGTTCCCAGCAACATGTGGGGCGGCCAGGGCCTGCTGGGCGCCAGCGTCCGCTTCTGCAGCTTCCGCCGGGCCAGCGAGCACGTGTGGCACGTGCTGGTGAGTCGGGGCGTGGCAGGTGGGATTACTGGGGTGGACGGGGGGTGGGTGTGTGGGGAGGCCTCCTAGGAAAGGCCAGCAGCCATTGGGCCTGTCAGGGGATTCTGAGGGCAGGGTATGGTCTCCCTGTCCCAGAGAAGGCAACTCCTCGTCACCTGAACAGGGCCCTCTGACTTTGGGTAATTTCTTACACTCCAGACCTTGGTTTCTTCTTTGGAAAGATGGGGCCGCCATCTGCTGGAAGGGTCGTTGTGCTGCCAGAATGCTGCTGTTACTGCTTTGCGTTGTTTAGTCACTAAGTCGTGTCTGATTCTGCAACCCTGTGGACTGTAGCCCACCAGACTCCTCTGTCCATGGGATTCTCCAGGCAAGAACACTGGAGTGAGCTGCCATGCCCTCCTCCAGGGGATCTTCCCGACCCAGGGATTGAACCTGTGTCTCCTGCGTTGGCAGGCAGATTCTTTACCGCTGTGTCACCTGGGAAGTCCTGCTGCTGCTTTAGTCTTTATCTAAAAAGAGTTTTTTTTCTGGTATACTCTAGGGTATTACCAGTATCATGTTTTTTTTGGGCAGGTGCCCTGAGAGCCCCTTCAGGCACTCAGCTGGTGCCTGGGGTCTGAACCTTCATGAGTCTCCATGACTGAGTTGTCACAGCTGTTGCTGTTGGTGTTCGTTCATAGACATACATGCACACGTGACATGCGCAGTCACTCATTGTGCTCAGACATACATGCACACGTGACATGCACACTCATTGTGCCCAGACATACACGCATACATGACATGCAGTCACTCATGGTGCCCAGACATACATGCACACGTGACATGCGCAGTCACTCATTGTGCCCAGACATATACGCACATGTGACATGCGCACTCAACGGTGCCCAGACATACACGCACACGTGACATGCGCAGTCACTCATTGTGCCCGGACATACACGCACACGTGACATGCGTAGTCACCCATGGTGCCCAGACATACACGCACACGTGACATGCGCACTCATGGTGCCCAGACATACACGCACACGTGACATGCGCACTCACTGTGCCCAGACATACACGCACACGAGACATGTGCAGCCACCCACGGTGCCCAGACATACATGCACACGTGACATGCGCAGTCACGGTGCCCAGACGTACATGCACACGTGACATGCGCAGTCACCCACGGTGCCCAGACGTACACGCACACGTGACATGCGCACTCATTGTGCCCAGACGTACACGCACACGTGACATGTGCAGTTACTCATTGTGCCCAGACATACACGCACACGTGACATGCGCAGTCACGGTGGCCAGACATACACGCACACGTGACATGCACAGTCACTCATTGTGCCCAGACATACATGCACACGTGACATGGGCACTCATTGTGCCCAGACATACACGCACACGTGACATGCGCACTCATTGTGCCCAGACATACACGCACACGTGACATGCGCAGTCACGGTGCCCAGACATACACGCACACGTGACATGCACACTCACTCATTGTGCCCAGACATACATGCACACGTGACGTGCAGTCACTCATTGTGCCCAGACATCCACGCACACGTGACATGCACTCATGGTGCCCAGACATCCACGCACACGTGACATGCACTCATTGTGCCCAGATATACACGCACACGTGACATGCGCAGTCACTCATGATGCCCACATACACGTGACATGCGCAATAACTCATGGTGCCCAGACATACACGCACACATGACATGCAGTCACTCATGGTGCCCAGACATACACGCACATGTGATACGCGCAGTCACTCATGGTGCCCAGGTTCTCGGATGCGCAGTCCTGCAGCTTGATGGACGGAAGGAGCCCTGAGCTAGAAATGCGCTGATTTGGTTTCTAGTTGCTTCTGTTGCTCACTGACTCCTTGGGGGAGTCTTCTCAACCTTTTCAGCTGGCCTTACTCTGTCCATGAGTGCAGTGCAGGGGTGATGACGCAAATCCTTCCACGTTTCTTGGGAGACTGAGAGGGCGGAGTGGAGCTTCCCAAGGGAGAAGGCAGTTCTTGCACCTACTTACCACCCTTGCCTTTAACCTCCCCCCTACCCCAAGGTCTTCAGCCCTATGCCTGTAGCAGTAACAGCAATAAAGTGGGGCGTTTACTGTGGGACAAGGTGTGGTTTTCATTCTGTACATGTATTATTATTTTTGGTCTTCTCAGCAACCTTTTGCCTAAGTACTATATATCCTACTTTTAACTGTGGGGAAACTGGGGCAGAGGAGTAAAGTGTCTGTCTTCAGCACCCCAGCTCACAGCGGGGAGGCTGGAGTTGGATCGGGTGGTCAGATGCGGGACCTGTAAGGTGAGCCGTGACACAGTGCTGCCCTCTGCTGGGCAGACTGTGGACTGGGGGTGGCAGGGGAACAAGGGGTTGGATGGGGCTGGGTGAGTCTGGGTTTGAGGTCTTAGCCTGGGGATGGAGGACAGGTATACTACTCACCCCCTGAAGACACAGCTCTCCACCCGCTGCCCCCCAGTAGCAAGGCTGACAGTTGGATAATTCGTGATTCTTTTTCCGCAGGATGTGGAACCCTCTTCACCTGCCGCCCTCGCAGGCCTGCGCCCCTACACAGACTACGTTGTGGGCTCGGACCAGATCCTCCAGGAGGTGAGGAAGGGCAGCCTTCCCTCCCCACCTCCCCGGCCCCCTGGGTGGGGTGCTGTTCGTGAGAAGTGTCGTGTCTTGTGAGGCTTCCCATCCCAGAGTGGGAACAGGGCTTAGGCGCTTGTGTGTCTGTCGTAGTCTGAGGACTTCTTCTCGCTCATCGAGTCCCATGAGGGGAAGCCCTTGAAGCTGATGGTTTACAATTCTGAGTCTGACTCCTGCCGGGAGGTGACTGTCACCCCCAATGCAGCCTGGGGTGGAGAGGGCAGGTACTTCCTGGGATCAGAGGGCTGCGGGGTGGGGCTCTGGGGGGTGCCTGGCCAGTGGACATGGACCTTGAGTCCCACGGTGGGGGTGGAGGGCTGGGCCCTGGGCCCAGGGGTCCTGAGGCTGATGTTGGTCTAGAAGACCCTCTCTGCTGGCGGGTGGGGGTGGCAGAGGTAGGAAGGGCTGTGGGACAAGCCCAGGAGGGTGTTTCTGGCCTTTGGCAGCCTGGGCTGTGGTATTGGTTATGGGTATCTGCACCGGATCCCAACCCAGCCCCCCAGCCACCACAAGAAGCCGCCTGGTGGCCCACCACCTGGTGCCCCACCGCCTGGTGCCCCACCGCCTGGACCCAGCCCCCAGGACTCTCCTGCCCCTTTTGGCCTGGAGACAGGCTCCAAACAGGGTGACTACGTGGAGGTACGTGGGGAACACTGGCCAGCTGGGGCAAGAGGGGAGTTTCATGTGGGCAGAGGGGCCTGCAGCTGGGAAAGGAGGTGACGAGGGCTGTCCTCACCAGGAGCCTGTCTGTGGAGCCCTCGGGAAGCCCCCTGGCTTGTGGGACCCAGGCAGAGCAGATGGGGCCGGTCCTGCGACCGTGCAACCTGCTTCGGTTTTCCTGCCACTTGGGTCTGCAGCTGAGGGGAGTGCGAGGCACTGGTTGTCATTTTCATTTCACGACTGGGAAACTGAGGCTCAGGGGTGGGCAGAGCCTTCTCTTGTGCCTCCTTGAGTCTGCCGCGAAGTTAGGCCAGGGACTGTGTGTCTGGCCCAAGTGCCTCTGGGCATCAGGCTGGTGCCTGGGGTTTGCATGCGGGCACTCGGGGACTACCCTCCAGGCATGGACTATGCCAGGGGGTCACAGACAGGGCTGCTCAGCAGAGTGGGAAGGGGACCCCAAGTCCATGTTGGCACCTCATGGGACGCCAACTGGGCCCATCTTGCCTGACTACACATCTGCGTAGAGGAAGCAGTAGATCCCCAAGGCTGCTTGCTCCTGTGAGCTGAGTGGTGCTCCCGGGGTAGGTGTGGGTTAGGGGTTAGGCTGGACTAGCCCTGTCCTGACAGGGCCCTCTTATTTCTCTTTTTCCTTGGCTCCCCTTAGGCCTTGCTGCAGGCACCTGACTCCTCCACAGAGGAACAGCCCCCTGGGCCTGAAGGTCCTGGCCAGGGCGCTCAAGAGCTTGGAGACCCACCCTGTTCCATGGAGATTCCTCTGCAGCCTCCACCTCCACTGCAGCGAGTCATGGACCCAGGTACCGAGCAGGCCGAGAGCAAGCTCTCCTACCTGCCAGGCTAGTCGCAGATGATGTGATCAGCGTGTGGATGGGGAGGCTGCCGTCCAGAGGCGAGAGGGGGGCTGCTCGTCACACAGCATACTGGCACAGGGCAGGGTCCGGGCCTTCTGCCGCTGGGCTATTCCTGTGATCACCCACCCCAGGCCCCTTTCTTTGCTCAGAAACCGGCTGTGGGGTGCCTCTGGGGCTGGCTGGGGGCTTCACAAACAGCTGAGGTTTCAGTCTCAGGCCAGGCCAGATGCCCCAGAGACTGGGCACAGTGAGCCTGAGGCGCTGGCCTTCCAGCAGTCAGGGTTCTGCGCCAACACAATTGTGTGCCTCCCCCCAGGCTTCCTGGATGTGTCTGGCCTCTCCCTCTTGGACAGCAGCAATGCCAGCGTCTGGCCCAGCCTGCCCTCTTCCACAGAGCTGACCCCCCCTGCGGCCTCAGCCTCAGGGCTGGAGGATGTCTGCTCCAGCAGCGGTTCTCACGAGCGTGGTGGTGAGGGGTTGGCACCTCTTGGGGGGACCCTGGGTTGTGGCGAAGGCGGCCCTGAGTCTCTTGGCTGGGTTAGAGGCTGGCCTGTGGGGAAGGGCAGCCACATCAAGGCGCTCATACACTGGTGCTCCCATCCCATCAACACGGGGGGCGGGAGCTGGGGGTCAGTGGGGTGACTGCCCCAGGCCACACTGGCCCTGGTTCTGTGGGCCTCCTCAGCTCCACCCTATGTGTTTCAGGTGAAGCCACCTGGTCTGGGTCCGAGTTTGAGGTCTCCTTCCCAGACAGCCCCGGCGCCCAGGCCCAGCCAGACCACCTGCCTCAGCTGACCCTTCCCGACAGCCTCATTTCTGCTGCCTCACCCGAAGATGGGCTGTCTGCTGAGCTGCTCGAAGCCCAGGCGGAGGAGGAGCCAGCAAGCCCAGAGAGCCCAGACTGTGGGGTGGAGGCTGGGGGCGCTCCTGACCACTCTGGGCTGTGAACCAGGCCCTCTGACAGCATCTCATGAGGGCTGGAAGCGGGGGGGCAGCTCAGGCCACGCTGTGTGGGGCGGCCCCTGTGTTAGTGCTTCCTGGGCTGAGGCCCTGAGTGCTGCAGTGTCTTCTGCCGATGAGGGGGCTTTTGTGTCCACTCAGACTCTACTGGTCTCCAAGAGAAAACCTACCAGCAGTCATTCTGCCTGGTGGTCCTGGCTTTGGGGAATTGGGCACTTGTCTAAGAATCTCAAACAAGTACTTTTGGCGTAGCAGGGGCTGGGAACAGCGCCAGATTAAGTTTTCCAAAAGCTGGGGTAGGAGAGGATTCTTTGCTGCTTGGGTCGGGCACGGAGCTTCCATTGGTAGTGGCCGTGGGCCTTGGGGAAGGGCATCTTTCGGCCATGTGCCCATTGCATTCCTGCTCCAGTCACTGTGGCTACACGGCAGGCAGCAGAGCCCAGGCACCGTGAAGTCAGGTGTGAAGATGGGGTGAGGGAGGAAGGGGTTGCTGTGGAGTGTTTATCTAATCGTTCCGTAGGGCTTGCCTTGATTCTTGCGATTACAGACAGCCTATCTGTAATGGAGGGCACCCCCAAGCCCTGGGGACCCCCTGCCACCCCATTTGCCATCTCACCCTGTGCTAGTCTGCACAGTTGGCTCAGGCTGACCACATACTCCAGTGAACCTGGCCCCTTCTCCTGAGGGAAGGTTGGAAATCCTGGGCCCTTCAGCAGAGACTCACCTGTGCTTGGGCCGTGATGCTGGTGCTTCCCTAGCATCTACATCCCGCGGACCTAGCGTTCCCAGCTGGGACACCTGTCAACTCCCAAACTTTTACAACCATCTCTTAAATATACAAGTCATCTAGCCACCCTAGTGGTGAATAATAGTTAACAAATTTAAGTTCACCATCCTAAGCAGGCTCTCAGAGCCGGTCCTCCCGCCTGGAGTACTTTACACACAGCTCCCACCCCAAGCAGGGATGAGGCACCTGGACGAGAGTGAGTCAGGGCCCGCTGGTTATTTCCCACAGTACGGGAGAGGGCTGTTCCCCTCTCCCCCAGTGCCTCGGGAGGCTGAGACTGGGTTGTGCGTCTTGCTCTGCCTAGGTCCCACAGCAAGAGGAGGGCTCCGTGCAGGGGTGATCCTTATCACTTGAAGTCCTCTCTTTGGCCAGAGTCCCTCACCTTCCCACAGCCCTTGCAGATCACCATGAAAGCAGCCTCCGGCCTGGCCTTCTCCCCTCAGCCCAGTCAAAAGTCCCACCTTCACCATTTCATTTGGAGTGTGTGCCCTTACAGGGAATTCAGAGCTCCGTTAGGCTCATAGAGGAGCCCAGACCAAAGATATGGAGGGAGTCTGCTCTGGAGGGCACAGACCAAAGATATGGAGGGAGGGCCCCATATCAACAAACACCTCAAGTCTCCTGCACTGTGACGGCATTTAAGAAGCAAAGCTTTGTCAGGTCTACCGGAGCAGCTGATAAGCGTGCAGAATAGGGAGGCATTGTGTCCAGAGCCAGTGCCAGAACCTGGTTCCTGGGTTGTCTGGGAGCCCAGTGTCTGCCTGCAGGAATCCAGGAAGTAGAATCATGCCAGGCCTGTTCTGAAGCCAGTTTCCCTTCACTAACCTGGTGGCCTGACCCAGGGTCACCCTCACCCAAGGGACCTGGTTCTTCCTGCCCTCATGTTAACACACTCCCCTCCCTAAACTGGGGGATAAAATGGATATCAGTGCTAATTATTTCCAGGGTAAACACAAAACCAGAAGTTTCTCTGTAATCTGCTATGAAGGAAAATGACAAGTGGAAATAAATGTGTACTATACACTTTGAAATATTTTAACTAAAGCCTTTATTCTATACAACTGTGAAATACAGGTTTTTACCCTTTTGGCATTGCAGACTGTCAAATCTAGAAACTATTACGGGTTTGACTGGAACAACAAAAAAAACACAACCATGCTGGGGCAGGGGGGTCAGATCTAAGATGGGAAGGGAGCACAGCCGCCCCTCAAGACTCGGCACACGGGACACCATGGCCCAGCGAGACCTAGTCCTTCAGCCCAAGGGCCCTTCATGCAAACAAAGCTGAGGGCTGGGAAACTAGTTTTTTTTTTAGCCATTAATTCACAACTATTGCTAAAAAATGTGCACCGAAAGTGCACCGTTGTATTCAAC
Source organism: Tragelaphus eurycerus (assembly GCA_935064755.1). Classification (NCBI taxonomy): domain Eukaryota; kingdom Metazoa; phylum Chordata; class Mammalia; order Artiodactyla; family Bovidae; genus Tragelaphus; species Tragelaphus eurycerus. Next base: position 27,642,159 of record CAKXYN010000001.1, on the reverse strand, counting down.
AGATAGAAAGGATTTTTTTTTTTTTAAAAAAGCCGTTGCTCTCTGCATAAGGGAGACAGACTCATTGGAAATGTGGCGTGTCTTTGCTCACTTCTTCAAAGTGCTGGAGGCAATGACCGCTCCACTTTCCAGAGGAGGCTGACCAGCAGTGAGTGAGCCCTGTCTCTACAGCTGTGCGGGTCAGAGCATCTCAAAGGCTTAGGTCTGGACCCAGGTCCATCAGCTGCCTCCAGCTGAGCCTGTGAAGACGTAGAAAAGAAAAAACCTTCCCCACCCCCTCCACAGTCCCTGCTGTTATGGGGACGGGCCACACACAAGCTGGGGAGGCAACTGGACTGGAATAAACTGCCCTCTGAAGGCACTTGTGCTTCTGGCTTCACACAGGAGGCTTGTCTTATGTGGTTTTATGGGGGTGGACCATTGTTCTATTCCGAGTACAAATGACCTGGGGGGAGGATCCAAAGTATGTTTTTGTCTGCCAAAAGTTAAAGTGTTTATCCCCAATAAGTTATATTCTGTACAAGATCCAAATGATTCTATGAAAGCTTTAGACTGTTAGAAAGAACAGTGAAAAGAAATCTGGGTACAGGTACAACAACACAAACCTGCATATAAAACTGGAAAAAACAAAACATGTATACTTCGAGGACATGAATATCAAATTAACTCATTACGATACCGTTTTACTCTGACACCAGAAATATTAGGTAGCACTGAAATGAAGTCAGGATCTCGTCATGGTCTTAAGTTTTGGTGGTGTCATGCTGCTCACCCGGAGCAAGACCCTGTGCTGCCACCCGGTTCTGCCCATGAAACACAGTGGAGGAAGGCGAGAGAGCTGCGCCTCCTTGTGGCTGCCGCTCAGTCCAGGCGTCCCAGCTGGGCACGGGCTGGGCGCACTCTAGGCTGGCAGTCCAAGCGCTGTGACCCAGCACCTGGGGTTTCGACAGATCTGCCTCCAATAACACATCTGAGATGCAGTATTAAAAACAAGCCCAAGAGTAATCATTTATTATGAAATGGGCTGGCTCTTGAATTGTGCAACAGCCAATTCCTATTAAAAATAACTGTCTTAAATGGTGAAAACAACTTGTTTTTTTTAATGACAAACTTGGAAAAAGCCTTCATAGGTACTGCGTAGATGGAATGTACTCTTAGAAAAGCTCCCGAGCGTGTGGGACTGGAGTTGGAGCACAGTGACAGACGTGGCCCTACCATGTGTCTCTGACAAGTGCTAATAGATCAAGATAAGGTCCTTGGAAACAAAAAGAGGAAGCAAAATCTGTGCTGGCCTCTCTTCAGTCCTCAGTACATCTTGCAACACACAGCCTGCTTGGGGCTCTTCTGCTCTGGCACTCTGCCTCCCCTGGGACAGCTTAATCTACACATGGAGACAGGTTTCTATATTACATCTTGATTAGTCACTTCAATGGAAAGATAATCTCGGTCCATACCAAATCAGTCGTTAGAAGTCTTGTTCCCACTGGGGCTCTGGGCTTCCTAGGACTACTCTTGGGGCCATAGAGGAAGGTCAGTAAATGAATACCCAGGAGTGCTGGCCCGCCCTTCACGTTGACTTCTGACGGTAATGGAGGGTGAGGTCACCACCACTTTTCCATATGAAGTGTTTCACTGTTCGAAGGTCCATATTTGGATCCAAAACCTGAATAGCAAAAAATAAATAATAAAAAAGGTATCCAGTATATTAGGCTGTTATTGCTACTGCCGAACTCTCCTTGCCCATGCTTGGTGGCCTGTTCTTGCTGCATGCAGGCATGAATCTGGGCAAGGGAGATGTGCAACTCGTGTGGCTAGGGCAGACACGACACGTTCAGCTGTTCTGAAGAAATGCCTCGAGTGAATCCTCATTTACAGCATTTCCACAGATGCTCCACTCACCTCCTCTTCAGATCTTTAACACAACAGATGCTGCTCTGCACATCAAGATGAGCATGTGGCTTTCTTTTCAGAAAAAAAAATCCACCAGCACATCCACATCTGTCTGTATGTGCATTTCAATCTCCTTGTCCCTTCCCTGAAAACTGTCCCCAGGGTAAATGGAGGCTTTAGGGTGGGTTAATCAAGCCCTCCAGAAAGGGCCTCACAAATAGGTGGGAGACCCGGTGCTCCTTACAGTCTCTCTAAAAACAGAAGCCCTCCTCCGACCCCTGCAAGGCAACAGATCTGGAAACCACAATCCTACCACATTAGGAAATTCTGAGCACCAGCACTTGAAACAAGGGGGCGGTGTCCTCAATCCATTTACCTGGTCCTGGCACAAAAGCTCAATTTTCTCCTCTGCCAATACAGCAATATCCTCCTCTTTCTCCTGTTCTCCTGGTTTTTCATTATTAGAAGAGCTAGTGGTTTGAGACTCATTATCCAAGTTGATGATTTTCTCATAGACGTGTTCCATTACTTTCCGGACTTGAAGCATGTCACTAGCAGAAAGTCGGTCCCTGAAAAAGGCAAGGGCAGATGGTGACATCAGGAAATCACTGGATATTCTCTCTCCCATTTTCTTTGGTGATATCATTTGATAAGGCTAAATCATACCACAGAAGCATAAACCAATACATGTTCTTAGGCATTGCTTTAATCCATTTTTAGATTTCTCAACAGATTTCTTATGGTGTCCTCTCCTAAGACAGATTATGTGCAAATAAGTGAGATTATATACATAAAGAACAGCCTTCTAGGTTCTATTCCCTTAAGACACTTTCCCAGAGCATGGGCAAACTGAATGCCCCTGAAAGGGAAGGCAGCCCCTGGTGCTCATTAGGCTCTGATGATGGATGTACCCATTTCTCCCAGGGCTTCCTCCTATAGTCAAGACCCTGAGTTTCAACTGCCTGTCTGATCTCCAAACTCACCAACCCAACAGCTCCTGCCAATGTCCCAAAGGCATCGCAAACTCTACATGTCCAAAACTAGATTCAGCAACTTCCTTATCCCCAAACCTACTTCTGTATCTCTGACATCAGTTAATAATGGTCAAATCAAGTAGCTCAGGCTCATACTTTAAAAGCCATCTTGAACTTCAATCATTAAACACTGCTGAAGTGCTATCTAGAACTTGCTTTAAGTGTCTGAGTGTGCGTGTGAGAGTGTGCGTGTGTGTGTGTGTGTGTGCAGGCAGGGGGATTCAGTGGGAGGGAGGGAGTAGAGGTATAGATGACAATGTTTAGTCATATGTTGACTTAAGCTGTTTGATGGGATAATGAGGTTCATTCTTCTTTTTTGTGTGTATGTTTGGAAATCTAACAATATCTTATGTAAGCTCCTACTTCCACATCCCTGATCAAACCATTTTCTGGACCTTAAATATCTTTCTTTTGACCAACCTTACATGTCCAGCTCAAATTCCATGTCCTTCAACAAACCTTTCTGGACAGCTATAGTCACAGATTCATTTCTTCCCCCTACACTTGTCTTTCCCTAAGTATCCATAAAAGCAGTTATTATACATAGATTGTGTCCTAAACTATGAATATGGCAAGAGACAAAATCCATGTCTTATTTTGAACATCTGCAACTGGCCACAGTAGGTACTTTGTAAACAGTTAAATTATATAAACTTTCAATACTATGAAATTAGCCTAGGCTCTAGTACTTGCCTCCTGTGCTATAAATGTAATCATAACGAATAGAAAAATATCTCTGGCAATTAATTAAATCAAACCCAGGGACTGAATCCAGGTCTCCTGCATTGCAGGTGGAGTCTCTACCAGATGAGCCACCTGGGAAGCTCAAGAATACTGGAGTGGGTAGCCTATCCCTTCTCCAGTGGAACTTCCCAACCCAGGAATCGAACCAGGCTCTCCTGCATTGCAAGTGGATTTTTTACCAGTTGAGCTACCAGGGAAGCCCATACTTCATAAATGGTTAAATTATATAAACTTTCAGTATTATGAAATTAGCCTAAGATCTAGTACTTGCCTCCTGTGCTATAAATGTAATCATAAGGAATAAAAAAATCTCTGGCAATTAATCAGATCAAAGTATTGCATGACACTCCATTTACTTACTTTTTTAAGGTTTTTGCTCCTGAAGATGCATGAGGTTGGAGGTAGAAAGGAATTTTGTTGAATTTGGGCATATTTTTCTGAAATATTAAAAGTGAAAAAAAGGTAAAATAGTTTCTATTAGTTGATAAACTAAAATGATGTCAATACTTGTGAAAACATGATTCATAAGTTAATCGATATTGTACATTTAAAAGTGACTTTCTATGAAATTTATAGTAAGCTATCAAATTATGTCAACCTTAGAGAAAGGGTATCAGAAAAGTATAAAGTTTCATTCTGTAATAAAACATAAAGACAAATTATATGCAGTGTCAGTGGCAATATAAAATTGCAGCATGGTTCTTCTCAAATAACAATTCAAGGTATTAAAGGGAAACAAACTTTATTTTAATTCTTTAAGCCATACAAACCAAAATCTCAAGTCTACATTCAAATGCCAGAACAAAAATTTAAGTGTCTTGAGAGAAAACCACAACATTTCTTTTGAGAAAAACCATACACTCTATGCTGGTAAGGTCCATTATCCGCCTGGAAAGGTCAATCAAGTCCTCCTAACTTGCTTTACCTCTGACATCAGAGTGAGGTCTGGGGTTTCAAATAAGAGTGGAAAGTTCAGCCAACCACCTAGATGTCCACATGATGTAAACCATACACTTAGATAAAGGATAGAATTAATTGGTCATCTTTGCTGTGGGGATTAATCCCCTATGAGCCTCCATGTCATATCCTCTTTGGATGTTTCCTCCGGGGAATAAGCCACAGGCCTAAAGTCAGCAATGCATCCAAGTGAGTTTCACACCTAAAGGAAGTAGTGGTTTATGGGGAGCTCAAATTTAGAGAAGACTAGAATATCCATTAGGTGTCAGACTATCTGGGACAGAAAACAAATTTTCTAGAAGGTTCTAGAGATTAAATCTCTTTTCATGAGGCTTTAAATAGACAAAAAATTGGTTAATAGCACATAACTAGAAACAGACCTATGTGTGTATAGAAATTTAGTATATGATAACACAGCATTTCAAATTAGTATGAAAGTTTAGATGATTCAATAAATTGTGTTGACACATTGGCTATCCATGTGGAGAAAGTTAGCATCTTACTTCACTTCACACCAAACAGAATAAATTCACCAAATAGAATAAATTCTAATACTTTAATGATCTACATACAAACTATTATCATAAACATACTAGAAGAGAACACAAGAAAACATTTTTGCTACTCTGGAGTGGGAAATACTCAAGCAAGCCATGAAACTCACAGCCATAAAGGATTAATCTGGTCATATAAAAATTAAAACTTTTTGCCTGCCAAAGGACATCATGAGCAAAGTAAAAATTCAATCGAGAGGCAAGAGAATGGTCAAAGGGTTAATATTCAATATGAAGAACTATTACAAGTCAATAAGAAAGACAAATAACCCAATAGAAAGTCGAGTAAAGAATACAAACAGGCAATTTACAAAAGAAATAAAAATGGCCACTATGAAAAGATGCTTAACCTCATCGTAAGTTAAAAAAAATTAAAACAATGAGATAATATGTCTATCTTTCAGCAAAGATTCTAAGTATCCAGCATTGGTGAGGGTGTGGGGTACTGGGCACTCACACACTGTTGTTGAGAGTGTAAACTGGTATACCCTTAGTGGAGTGCAATTTGGCAGTATCTATTGAAATTTAAAATGTGCATACCCTTTGATCCAGCAATTCCACTTCTAGGAATTTACCCTAAAAAGTACACAAAGATATATATACAAGGATGTTCACTGAAGCATTGTTTGTAACAGAAAACATTGGGTACAACCTTAATGTCCATTAATAGGGACTGGCTAAATAAATCATGGTACATTTATACAACAAAATACTATGCAGTCGTTAAAAAGAAGTGATCCATATACTGATATGAAAAAATGTCCAAAATATAGTTTTAACTGAAAAACAAAACAAGACAAAAAAGCACACCCAAGTTGTAGAACAGTAGATTCTACAAGTACAGAACAAGTACAGAACAGCAGATTCTGTGCAAAATAAAATGATCTACATATGGATTACATATATCTAGACACGCATATATACACACAAATAATATGTACTTGTGTATGCACAGAAAAAGGTACTGAAGGCTTGGCATTAAGCTATTAATATTTACTACCTCTGGGAAGAAGAATAGGAAGTGAATGGAAGACAGTGTTTGAAAAAGGATGGGAATTTCACCTTATTCATTTATTATTTTCTTTGATAAGCACATTTTATATATTAAAAATAAAGATAGGGACATAATTATAATATTTCTCTGCAGCTTTGGAACTGCACAGAAGCAGAAAAGGATTCCACTTGGCAGTCTAGTTTCAATGAAAGATTATACAATCTAATACAGTTAATTTTCTTCATGATTTGGAAAAAAATAAGAGGACAAAGTGGGAGTGGAGGACACTTACATCCACAGTGATGTCAATTACCCATTGTGGCACCGTCTCATTAAGAAGCATGGACTCAGTCTCACCCCCAGAATCTCGGCAGAGCAGCCTAAACATAATCCATCATGTAGTAAGTGACAAAATAAGCACGGATCCCAATATCACTGTTATTAAATGTTAGAGGGAGGGACCTTATAGAGTTCATTCAGGATAACCCCCAATTGACAGCTGAGGAAATAAAGTAGAAGGCAGGCAGAATGACTCATTCTGTGAAGAGTGAAAGCAAGCTGTAAAACTCAGGCTCCCAGATTCCGAGGCCAGACATACATACGGCTGCCTGTTGGGGCCCCTGGGTGAGGACAGGAAGCTGGGTGTAGGTAAGGCACTTGAGGTCGCCCAGAAGTGCTATGGTGCATGGGACTCCACACACAATACGGGGTCAGGATGTTTTCAGTAACCTCTCTCAGGAAATCACCATCAAGGAAGAGAATTCTGCTCTCAAGGACAAGACAAATAGCTTTCTTACTTCTGGCTCATGGCTTTCTCCCATGACATTTCCTGGGCCTTGGCTGGCAACTTAGAGGTGAAGCCAGTCTAGCACTTGCCGGCAGGCCCTCATGAAGGGCTGCCTTGCACCTCAGGTCGAGCCACTGTTGGGCACGATAGTTCCCAGGAGCAGCCCAGTCCATCTCCCCTGGCCTGATCTGAGGGAAGTTATCTACTCAGATGTTGTCCTGTGGGTGGGGACTTCTAGTGAAGTCATCTGTCCCCTCACCCTGGCAGTCTTGCTGGTTAAGTGAGAAAAAGCATTTCCTGCAGAAACCACTAAGAAGCTGCCTTGAGGCAAGGTTATCAACCTCCACAAGGCAGCAAGCTCATTTCATCACTAGAGGCTCAGCTCTCAATTAAGATGGGGTCTAACAGCATCAGACACTTCACTATTTCAGGGAGGTGAAAAACCAAAACCCAGCACCCCTAGAAATTAATAGACATTTGCTTAAATCAAAACTTCAGGGCAAACAGGATGCACTCTTAGCCCTTCTTCCCCATACCTGAAGAGGGTGCGACCTCCAGCTTCACCAAAGATCACAGGGGTGTGTGGGGGCACTTGAAAGTAGCCATTTCCTTTCTGTACTCGGTTCTCCTGCTCCCCATTTACTAGGAAAAGATATAGATGGCATCAGTATCCTGAGTCAGTGCTAACAACACAGATTCTAAACATTTTGTTTCCACAGGACCCAACCATTGCAAGATTTTAAAGTCAAAAAGTCCTGTAAGTCAGCTAGAGATGGAAATAAAGGTAAAAAAACAAAGTTAAGTTCCTGAAAATAAGAAATATGGCAATGTGTGACATACTTCATGAGAATTTAGAGGAGATTAATGTTTGAGATTTCAAACAAAAACATAACCATCTACTTCAGCCACAGGGCAGTCTAGAACAGTCTCTTTATAAACGATGATCTGCTCTTTTCTTTGGTGCTGGTGGGGTGGGGATTGGTAAAACACCAAGCACAGAGAAATTTGTATCAGAAAAAAAATTTGTATTTAATGGTAGCCACAACTAATGGTATTAGTGAAAAACAAAATCTCAAAGAGGTCATAAACTCATTTTCATTGCTCTCTGCAGATTTCATTTTAGTCAGCTCTCTGCAGCTGACTCCCCCTTGTTCATAACCACTTTCTGAAGGAATCTGGAGGCAATCTCGCCCTCTGCAACCCAACAGCACTCTCTCACAGCACCAACTCTGATCACGCAATGCAGATGTAAGCGGCGCTTTGTCCAACCAGAATGCCAGTCCCTGAATGGAGGGATCCATGCCCATCTATCTCTATTATCTTCACTTACAACTCACTATAGGCCTCCGAATACGTGAGCTGCCCACCCCGTATAACCCAAGCAGCTCGAGGGTCCACCGCGTGTTGTGCAGGTCCAGCAGGATCACCAGCCAGGTAGTGTGTGCCGTGTCCAGAGCCTGGCTCAGTCCTGCCCTGCCTTCACTATGCCAATTTGCTTTTAAGGATGATTTGGTGTTTCCTGTGGCTTATTCTTTACTCCCCCAACCAAAGTCTGCCTTCAAGAGATGCTGCCTGTAGCCTTTTGTTTTGATTACTTAGTCTTTATTGGCTCCTTGGGCCTCCGAGGGCACCCTGTCAGGTTATAGATGGAGAAAGACAAGTGAAGAACAGGAAATGGCATGCCCACAGCTGCACTGCTGATAAAATGGCAGAGCCCATAGCAGAACCTAGCTTTCTCGACCCTCTGTGAGCAGATCTTTCCACTGACTCTGGCTCACAGTTCACTGTACAATTCAGAAGGGGAACGGAGTGAGCCAGGTGATAAAAGAAATGCCATCATGTGTGGGCTCAGTGCTCTCTCTTTGACAGGGACATCAGGACACTGGCTTACAGAGAGGCATGCCATCCTTGCAAAACAGATTTAAACTCCAAAAATTATTCTGGATGAATCAGTCAGCCACAACAAAGTCTCTGGCAAGAGGGCTTCATCATTGCTGACCACCACAAACAGGCAATCTTCAGAGAATCTTTAGCAGAGCAAGTCCTCAGTGGGGGGGACTCAAGGTTATGTATCAACTGTGATATTTTAAGTTTTTCCCCTTCCTTTCTTTAATCAGACTGAGCCAAACTCATATGTTCCAAACCCTCCAGTGCTGCACAGTGAGTTACTGCCACTGCCTGTGGCACACACCGCTTCGAACGTCCTCAATGACATTAATTCTTTACACATACTCAGTCACTTACCCTGGCACTTCTGAGTTGGGAGCTGATTTTTTGAGCCAATATCAGGTAGACCATCAGACTAGGGAATATCTACCTTTCAGGCCAATGTGAAGCATGCCTCACAAGGACAAACCTGGCTTTCCAATGCAGCTAAATAGCTAGCTTTGGAGGTAAATCCAGCAGGTCCACAGACACCTGGAGAAATACTGTTAGAATAAACCTGCTAAGCTGCCTGCTTTCAAGGACAAAGGTCACCTGAATACAGAGGACTGATTCCATATACCTTGTGTAGTCTCATTAATTAGAAGTTCTTCGCTATCTCAGTTAAGACTGGATGGGCATTCTTTAGCATGCAGAAGGGAGGGCAATAAATTGGGCATACCACAACTATTTATTATGTCGTACTTTAGCAAATGCTTAAAGAATTTTTTTTTTTTAATTCTCAGGATAACAATCTAAATATCCTTAACTTCAGACTAACTTTAAAACCAATTATTCTAATATAAAAATACGAACCATGATTTACTTCATTTTCTTCTTCATCTATTGGATTCACATGTGTCCTAGGCCAATATTCTAGGAGTGCCTGGAGTAAAAGTCCTCCTAAGTTCACTGCAAAAGAGTCAATTAAAAAAGAAAAATAAACAGAAAAGAGAAACATTAGTTTTAACTTAAAAATAGAGGGAAAGCAATAAAAATGAAGTTTCCACATATTCTGATGTTACATTCTTAACCCAATGCCAAAGATGTCTAAAAGCAAGACTTTACGTATTTCACAAAGTCCATTAAAATTTCATCTTACAATGTTTAAAGTAGTGATAATATCAAGCAAACAGATATTCTATTTGGTTATTCAGATATAGCTATCCTTTGAAAATGAATAAACAACAAGAGAAATTGTATTCTTTAAAGGGCTATTTCCATATAAAGCCACTATATTTTGTATGCTGCTGCTACTGCTAAGTCGCTCAGTCGTGTCCGACTCTGTGCGACCTCATAGACGGCAGCCCACCAGGCCCCACGGTCCCTGGGATTCTCCAGGCAAGAATACTGGAGTGGGTTGCCATTTCCTCCTCCAATGCATGAAAGTGAAAAGTGAAAGTGAAGTCACCCAGTCGTGTCCGACTCTTAGCGACCCCATGGACTGCAGCCTACCAGGCTCCTCCATCCATGGGATTTTCCAGGCAAGAGTACTGGAGTGGGTTGCCATATATATATCAGTTATTTCTACAGGCTACAATCTTAGAAGAATACTGATCAAAGATATAATAAAATATAATAGACTCTTATGAAGATAAGTCTCTTCTCAACATACACAAAAATTAACTCAACAAGGACTAAAGAGATGAATGTAAGACTTGAAACCACAATAATCCTAGAAGAAAACACAGGTGATAAGCTTGCTGACAATGATGCTGGTGGATGATTTTTTTGGATCTGACACCAAAAGCAAAGGCAATGAAGGCAAAAGTAAGTAAGTGGAACTATATCAAACTAACAAGCTTTTACAGAGCAAAGGAAATCGTCAACAAAATGAAAAGGCGACCTACTGAATAGGAGAAAATATTTGCAAATTATTTATCTGAAATGGGTTAATATCCAAAATATATAAAAAATTCATACAACTCAATAGCAAAAAAATGGAAAAATCTGACTAAAAAATTGGGCAGAAGAGCTGAATAGACATTTTTCCAAAGAAGACATACAGATGGCCACCAGGCACATGAAAACATGCTCCACATCACTGACCACCAGGGAAAGGCAAATCCAAACCACAGTGAGCTATCACCTCACACCTGCCAGAATGGCTGTTAATCCAAAAGATGATAAACAACAAATGTCTAAGAGTAGGAGGAGAAATAGGAACGCTTGTGCACTACTGATGGGAACGTAAGTTGGTGCAGACACCGTGGAAAACTATGGTGGTTCCTAAAAACAAAACTATCATATCTAGTATGCTACTTCTGAGTGTTTGTCTGAAGAAAAGGAAAACACTAACTGAAAAAGATATATGCACCCCCATGTTCACTGCAGCATTATTTACAGAAAACCTCACTGTCCACTAATGGATGAATGGATAAAGAAAATGTGATACACACACAAAGAAATATTATTCAGTCATAAAGAAAATGCAGTCTTGCCATCTGCAACAACAAGGAGGAACCCTGAAGGCCTTATGGTTAAGTGAAATGTCAGACACAGACAAACGCCCTATGATCTCACTTACATGTGGAATCTGAAACCAAAAAAGCAAAAAAACCAAGAGCTCACGGAAACAGAGAACAGACTGGTGGTTGCCAGATGCTGGGGGGTAGGAGGAATGGAATGGGCAAAATGGGTGAAGGGAGTCAAAAAGTATGAACTCCCAGTTATAAAATCTATTTGTCATGGGGATGTGATATACAGCATGGCGACTATATTTACTAATACTGTATTGTACATTTTAAAGTTGCTAAGAGAGTAGATCTTAAAAAGTCTCAAAAGAAAAAACTATACACGGCGACAAATGTTAACTATTAACTAGATTTACTGTTGTGATTATTTTGTAATATATACAAATACTGAATCATTATGCTGTACATCTGAAACCAACACCTGATCTGCCAATTATACTTCAATAATTATTTTTTTTAATTGGAGGGGGAAAACTGTTTCCTAGCTTCACTTATCCTTACCTAACAGAGTTTCAGAAAGCTTTCAAGGTAGAGAGCATGCTGCATGTTTAACTGTTAAATTAAAGCTAAGTCATACATTGTGAGAAAACTCAAGATTCCAAAACACTTAAAACGGAATATTTTCCATTTTCATATGAGAGAACAATATAGATTTCTTGAAAGATAATTTTTTAAAAACCCAAATATTGTTTATAAACAAAAAAGATGAGCATATAGCAAAAAACCAGCAGAGATCTACCTACTCTTTTGGAAGGAGGCGGGGAAGGAAGGACACAAACTCACGTTTTGGATCCGACCCATCGGGGCTGCTGAAGCCAGCATCTTTTGCAGAAACCCAAGCAGCAAAGCAGTCGCTCTCATCCAAAGTAATTGTCAACATCTGTCAAAAGAGAAAAATTGCTTAGTGGCATTCTATTTGAATACATTCTTCAAGTAAATCTCTAAATCCTTATTTATTTGCACTATTTGACTAGAGTGCTAAGCCACATATTCAGAATCAAAATGTGTTTCGTGTGATTCAATGCAACTACAATTTAATATACTGGGATATGAAAAGGCATTTAAACTGCATAAAACCTTCTCCTTTCAAACTTAAAAACACAGGACTCCAAAACTAGTAACACTTAATTCTCAGCTATACGAGAAATTTTCAACTACCCCAAACTGCACAAATATCAACTGCTAACTTACCCCTGTTTTTAAGTCTACTGAGAACCAATTTGGTACATATACCATCTTAAATCTTTTCTTAATTTCATCTTCAAAATCCACTTTGCCCAAATCTTCAACTTTACATGCCTATACATCAAAAAGAAAGTATGATAATTATTACTATTAAGTGGTCAACTGATTTGACTCTGACTTAGCTACTCAAAATTTTACACATTTGCCTAAATAAAATGGAGATTAAAATATGTTTCAGAAAGATGTCATCAAACATTTTTATCTTAAAGCGTTTAGCTTTAAATAACTACCCCTAGTAAAATTTTAAATTAAAGAACCACAAAATGCTCTTTTTTTGGAAACTGTAATTTAATTTTGCTGATATTAATAAAACATACCACCACACTTATCTGTAACCAATGTCAAAAGAAGGGGGAAAAAATCTTGAAGGAACAAAAAGCAGTTTGTAAGCACTTTAAGAGAACTATGAAGCTACCTTCAGATAATAGGTATAATATAGGCAGCAATCTTAAATTTCTCTTTCTTATTCATTCCCTAAATACCTATGCTCCCCAAAGGTATGTTCCAAACTTCATCTGGTGCCATGGAGCACTTCCAATCAGCTCATCTCAATTCTGAACCACAAGACAGAATGTTCCCTCTACCTCTTCTTCCTAACAGCAACCTGGCTCATTCCTGAGGGTCCCATCTCACCAGCCATCTTCTCAAAAGGTGACTCCATGTCTTCTTCTATATCCCATAATTCCCTAATGGCATATAGAGACCATGATTCCACCATCACTATGTAAAAACTCTTTCTTTGAGCCTGTATCATTTAGCTGCAGTAAACTGTACCCCCTTTTCCTCACTGCCACCTAGTAACCTCTGTGGTTACTGTCCCTCATGCACTGGCAACTTGAGCCTGGCTCAATGTCTTGCAACCCATCTTGTGATCTTGCTTGTTTCCTGGACAACATCAACATTCATGTGGACAACACACAGGTAGGTCATCGCGGCCTCTGGAATCCTTGACGGTATTCCCAATATAAATGGGACAGTTACTCACGCTACCTGGAACTTGTTTCCTCAGTTTCCCAAGACATCTTTGTTAAATCTCTACTTTCCTCATATTTCTGATCTTGCCACCACCACCTCTTACTGCCCTCAGCACATGACTCTGACTTCTACTCCTTAAAAAAAGAGAAGCCTCAACAAAATCCCCTTAACTTTCTGCTATTGTTCTTCCCGGTGCAAGGAAAAAGGTGCCCCTTCTCGCTGGACCTGGACCGCCTCATCTCTTGCATCTTGGGGGCCTTGTACTATCATCTACCCTCTTATGTCTTTACCAGCTTTCCCTATAAACAGTGAACCATGATCAAATTTCTCCCATCTTAACAATACCTTAACACCCAAACAAAACCCTCCGACCTTTTCACCTCTTAATCTTCTCCAGTCACTGCCTCTTCTGCCTATCTCACCAGTCAAATATCATCAAAGATTGTCTCTATTCAAATTCTGTTTCTTCAACCCGCTCCATCTGGCAAAAACTGTTCTTCTCAGACACCATCCCTTCATTGACTAGATCCACATGCATATTCCAATCTGTTATCTCAGGCAAAACCTCAGCAGGCTAGCTCAGCTTACCACAAGCTCCTTTCTGAGACATGTAGTCCCTGAGCTGCCCCTGGCTCTGAGCGTCCTTACCCCTTTTTATTATACATCTTCTTGGCTTCTTTTTCTAAAAATTCTTCAAATGGAGATGATTTGGTTTCTTCTATTTTCAGTATAGATGTATCTCTTGGAAACTGACCTTCTCACGGATCCAATTATAATCCACAGACGATGACAGCCAAGCCCATTTCTCCAGCCCAGCTTTCTCATCCGTACATTAGGTTGTACAGCCCAGCAAACACTTCTACCCAGACATCCCACAGAAACTCAAATCTGTTACCTTTCTCAGCATGTCCCTTTCCCCCAATAACCCTTTTTCCTCTTATGTCCCCTGTAACGCTTCCACACTAACCCAGAAGCCAAGCACTGATCTCTGTCCCTTCCCTTTCTTCCTGTGTATTTAGTCGCTCAGTCATGTCTGACTCTTTGCACCCCCATGGACTGAAGCCCACCAGGCTCCTCTGTCCATGGGATTTTTCTGGCAAGAATATTGGAATGGGTTGCCATTTCCTCCTCTAGGCGATCTTCCTGACCCAGGGATCAAAACTGCACCTCTGTGTCTCCTGCATTGAAGGCGGATTCTTTACCACTGAGCCATCGAGAAAGCATCACTCTTATCCACAGGCCTAAATATCTATTTATTCAAATTTTTTTTTTTACCCATTTGTTCCCACCCTACTCCAGAGGAATATAATATTTCACTGTATTAGTGCAACAACTTCCTAACTATAATGTGTCAGTCATTAAAATAAATATTTCTCAAACATCCCCTTAACATTACCAAGAAATAGGTAAGACCCAGATTTTAGGAATAAAGACAAAGAATATTCTGGAGATCATTTGGCTGGCAGGTGGCAGAGCCAAGGTCAGAATGCAGCTCTGTTCAACTCTGAGCCTATGGTCCTAAAAGCACTCCTGACTTCTGTACCTTTGTTTAATGTCATGTCTATTTTGCCTGATCACTTGATCTTAAAACCTCAAGGTGTCATATCTGGATATGGGACACTGCCAGGGACACAAAAATGCCAATGATGATGCATGTCAGCGTAGTGCCCCATCTGAGTAGAACTACCTCCCATTCAGACAGCAGGACTCTACCAGGACTTCAGCTAGTTAGACAGTTTTCCTGCTCTAAACTCATCTAAGAATCTTTATTAAGTGCTAAAAAATACCGGCCAAGTCTGGAGCCTACAACTCATGACTGTGGGAAATGAATCTCATTTTTTCATCCTTAAACCCCTCCTACTCCTTTATATTCACTCAGGTCTCCAATTATACAATTATACAAAACTGCTCAGCTGGCCCTGAATGAGCACGTACTTTCCTCTTCTGTGTCTTCGCTATTCACTCCGTCCTCCTAAGTGCCTTCCCACAATCTATCTGCTGGAAGCCTTCAAGGCCTGCTCAACGATCTCTCCCCATGCAGTCCTCCTGGTTTTCCAGCTGTACGTAACCTCCTCTGAATGTAGGCCATCCTCTGTTCTGCTGTCCCTCCAACTAGAAGGGATCATTTTTCATCATTTATGACCCTCAGCACACTGTGATTTATGACTCTTTGCACTATGTTGAACTGAACTGAGTATTCATTTAATCCAGAAATATTTGTAGAACAAATATACCAACAACACTAAGAAGGGCCATTTGTCAGGATCCTAAAAGCAAAGTTCAATTTGTCTTTAAATTCTTCAGTGCTATTTAGAATGTGGCTCAACAGCTTAAAACATCTCAATTATTCAAGAATTCACTGTAACATGACTCAAAGTCATAACCAATGCTCACAGAAATGGCTATAAATCCTAAGAAATGATCAAAATTATTCTGTGTACTCCAGTGGTTCTCAACCTAGGGTGATTTTGCATCCTTCTTCCTCCCTCCTTCTAAACATCTGGCAATGTCTAGAGGCATTTCTGTCTGTCACAACTGAAAGGGGGGATGGGGATGAAGGTGGTTACTGGCATCTACTGAGCAGAGGTGAAGGGGTGCTCCTAAGCACCCTACAACGCAAGGACAGATCCTCCTCCCAATCCTGCAGCAGATTCATTGGGCCCCATATGCCAAGAGCATCAAGGATGTGGAACTCTGAAGTATTCATTTTCAGGGAAGGCAGCATAACACAGTTGGTAATACACTAAATAGAGAAAATGGTTCCATTCAAATTCTGGGTACTTAAAAAGATTAACTATGGCCTTATCTAATATTCACATAAGAATATATACTCCAAAATAAGGCTGCACTTAACTATTTATTTACATATTATCTTGGCTATTTTATACACACACACACACAAACAACATATACACATATACATTCAGACTACAATAAAAAATAAAGGGACATAGAATTCAGTAACCTGTACTAAATTACAAAGATACTCACCTTCAAGACATCCCAGTATGCCACATTATTATTGGTATCTTTGGTTAATATATGTCTCTTATCATTAAGAATGTGACACTGAATAATACTAGCACCCCCTAAAGGGAAAAAATCCACACAATTAGTAAAACAATCCTGTATTTAAATTCACAGTACAGCAATGATGTTAAGTGACATGTAACAAAGTGTAAATCATAGTAGCCCCCAGAAAGGAGACCATATAATTATGTCTAAGGCAATTTAAAGCTAACTGAAGAAAACCTGTCTGACTTTAAGTACAGATTACAGATGAGAAGACTCTTTATTCACGTCAAGGGACTACTAGTGGAAAACTGTTATGGAGCAAATGCCTTAACAAGTTTTTACTCCCTGGGAAAAGTCAAAATGATGAGAGGACATCTCTGAATTAATTCCATCTCTTACTAACATTTTCTTCCTATCTTACTTCTCTTTTATGCCTCCTGAATGGACATCCTATCCTAATGGCAGCGGCATGGACATGTGACTACAGATAAACACACCATTCAATACTCCAGTCCCAAACTCTGACCCTGAACTCAGAGCAGCTGCTTGCAGTTGGAGCACATAGAATCCAGAGGCCAGATCTGAGCCGTTCTGGCTTGAGCCAAAAGACAATACTGTATCTTTTACAGAGTGGCTGTTGGCTTCACCAACACCATGATAATTAGTCTAATGCTTGGCAAAAAGATGAATTCAAGAAAGCCCAACTTTTAAAGTCAATAAAATAGCATTTAAAAAATATTTTTTCTTTTATTAAAAATAAGTCAATATACGATTAGCCTTTTCTTGACATCAGAATTACATTTAAAGGAAAGTCATTTCCTTTATTTTTGTCAATCTCTTAGTGACTATGGTTAACCTCAATAAAAGGTACAGTACCTCCCAACATCCTTACTTACCTTTAATAACCTGGTCAGGTTGTGTACAAAGGGGTGTTATAGGATTTGTACAGTCATTGTCATAATCTCCAGAGGCTCTAAAATTATGAATTCCCTTCAATGTCTAAAGGAATAAAATTCATTATTTAATCATTTTATGCTTTATAAGCTTTTCAATAGCTTTAAAGTGGCAAGAAAAACAATGAGCAAATGA
This sequence comes from Tragelaphus eurycerus, assembly GCA_935064755.1. Classification (NCBI taxonomy): domain Eukaryota; kingdom Metazoa; phylum Chordata; class Mammalia; order Artiodactyla; family Bovidae; genus Tragelaphus; species Tragelaphus eurycerus. Next base: position 27,624,478 of record CAKXYN010000001.1, on the reverse strand, counting down.
GAAAAACCCAACAATATCAACCAAAAAATACTTAGAGTACAATTATCTACTGTGATTAAAAAAATACAAAACAAAAATTAAGAAGGGAATGTTGTCTTTTTGGAGAGAACACTAGGCACTCTTCTGGGTAAAGCTATGTTGATCTCAAATTGGCACAAAGAAATTTAGACAAGATATATATATTTTTTTACAAGTACAAAGAAAGACAACTTAACCTACATATAAAATAAGAGTAAAGGCAAACACTTTCTCTTTTGTTATCCACAAACAGTCTGGTAAGCAAGAAAATGGAAATCTTAATTCTTAACTTAAAAATTAACTATTATTAAATCTTAATTAAAAGTACTTTTTTTTTACTTCACTCTGCTTACCCCTTTATTTTGATCCTTGTTCTTTATGCTATGAAGAAAAAGGAAATGAATTTGAAAAAACAATTCTGCTTTCTCTTATGTTTAGAAAAACAGAATTCTAATGAGCTTCCCTGCTGTGCTGGTACTTGGACTGCCTCTTTTCAAATACACTTTCATAAGGTCAGAAGTTGTAGTAACCTTTACTGGTTTTGTCAGGGCACAGGGCCTATGCTCAGCACATTAAATGTGTATCTTGGCTCCTGACAAAGAAGTCAGAAGCTTCTGTATTATAGTATTTTAGTAATATAGTATTATATTAGTAATACAATATTTCATAATATAGTCTTTTGACTATAACCTTAATTTTTATACAATCCTTAGGATCACACCTGCATTCACAGGGGCGTTCAGATTTTTGCCACTGTCTAAATTTTGGATTTTTGTCCTGCTACTAAAAGTCATGGCATCCGGTCCCATCACTTCATGCCAAATAGATGGAGAAACAACGGAAACAGTGACAGACTTTATTTTCTTGGGCTCCAAAATCACTGGAGATGGTGACTGCAGCCATGAAATTAAAAGATGCTTGCTCCTTGGAAGAAAAGCTATGCTATTAAAACCTAGACAGCATATTAAAAAGCAGAGATATTACTTTGCTGACAAAGGTCTGTCTAGCCAAAGCTATGGTTTTTCCAGTAGTCATGTATGGATGTGAGAGTTGGACCATAAAGAAAGCTGAGCGCCAAAGAACTGATGCTTTTGAACTGTGGTGTTGGAGAAGACTCTTGAGAGTCCATCCAGATCAAACCAGTCCATCCTAAAAGAAATCAGTCTCGAACATTCATTGGAAGGACTGTTGCTGAAGCTGAAGCTCCAATACTTTGGCCACCTGATGCGAAGAGCTGACTCCTTGGAAAAGACCCTGAAGCTGGGCAAGATTGAAGGCAGGAGGAGACAGGGATGACAGAGGATGAGATGGTTGGATGGCATCACTGACTCGATGGATATGAGTTTGAGTAAGCTCCGGGAGTTGGTGATGGACAGGGATGTCTGGTGTACTGCAGTCCATGGGGTTGCAAAGAGTCAGACATGACTGAGTGACTGAATTGACTGACAGTAATGCTCACACTGAGCATCTGGTACTTTGCCAGCATTTGGTACAGTGGCTCACTTACCCATTTATTTACTGTAGACTTTGTTGTTGCAACCCAAATTGCAGGAGGGGGGTCAGCTGATCTGTCAAGTTCCATCTGAAACAAGGCACAAAAACTGCTATATGGAATGTTGACTCTTCTGAACAGCCAGGACCAGCTAAACAATATTAAATACCAATTCCTTTATTCAACACTGTACGGTAATGATACCACAGGCCTATGTTAAAAGCCAGGGATGCACAGAAGAATGCAAGGGTCTCTCTGATAATGGAATTTAGAGCCCTACATAAATGGAATGGGGTGACATCTTACTAAAAACAAGGGCTTCAAGTTTCAAGTGTGGTTAATTTAAGGGTTCTAAATGGCTAGAGTCAAAAGGATGACTTACCGTCCCTTCCTGCCTTTACCACTCTTCTGTTTTTATGTTCTTAATAACAAGAAAATAAGTTTCTTTTTTCTTTGGAAATGAGTGTAGCAAGAAACAAAATAACGGTTCTAACAAAACAGCAAAAGTAAAAGGTACTCCTGCAATGGACCATGCCCACTCCCCACCCAGGAACAGACTGCACAGTGGGGGCCGTTTACGGTGTCCTCCCATATTTTTAAAATACTGCACATATGAAAATAAATATACACCTATGTACACATTATGCAAATGAAGTAACTGCCCACTATTCTTCCTGCACCAGGAAACTGCAGGTTTGGAGACATGAGGACAGGGCTGGAACACTGGCAACCAGGAATCCTCTTTAGTTCAAAGTGATGCTCCTTATGTTTATGCCTGTGCTAAATACTTCTCGTCTTTTTCTCCACAGCCCAGAGGTCCTGGCAGCCGCAGGCCTTGCAGTGCAGTTTCCCCTGCACACCTGTCTCTCCCCATCAGCGTGCTTCCTGCACACATGCTGTGTCTCTATGATTTTGGCCTCATTCTCTTGCTTCTCTAAAGGATTATGGCTTCTGTCCATTAGGCTGTGCCATCTGCTTTAAAGAACTGTACTTGGCCAGTACCATGTGAGAGTGCCTCACTGACCTGTGGTCTCAGCTCTCCCTCCTACTGTGGTCTGGGTGTCAGATGCCACTTGGTTTTGTAGTGGCTATTTGAAGTTCTGTTTTCTGCTTGTCTTGTTTTCAGATGATCTCTGAGAAGGCAATGGCAGGCAGGGAGATTGCTGTCTTTATGTTTCCATTTTAAATCTGGAAATCTCATCATTGTTTTAATGTGCAATTCTGTGAATATCAGTGAGACTGAACATTTTGTCAATGATGACTGGCCATTTTTCTAGGCTAGGCTTCACTTTTAGCAGGTGTCAATACGGATGGCTTCTCAAGTACTCACCTCCCAGGACTATTCTGAGGCAGTGATGGTTTCCAATTTGAACCTGTCTCTCCCCCTTCTTCAGGAGCACTCTTCCACATCCCCCATGTGACACAGTGGACATATTTCTGCTTTGCTGTCCACTCACAGATACCTGAACTCCTCTTATTCCTCCTCTAAGGACACGTTAGCAAAGCCAGCAGAGCTCGGAGCACTGTGGGGTCAGTTCACAGGATTCGCCAGTGCGACAGTCATCCACCCCTGATGTTCCCAGGAAGTCACCATTTCCTCTACGGGCGGCTAAGAAATATCTTTTTTACAATCTAACAGGTGACTCAGGTTTTAATATTGATTTTGATGTATTTGGCTAGCGCATGTCACAATCTAAATCATAAAACTAAAACATATGACGTACCTTGAGAACTGGCGCTTTTTCTTCACAAATTAGCACCCGAATATCAGGGTTTCTTAGGTCTGTGCAATAAATCTTCCTGTCCCTTCCTCCAGAATACACGTGTGTGAAGGCGTCATTGACCTGCAGAGCCCACACACCTTCATCATGCACTCGATATGTTGCTATACATCTCTGCTGGCCAAGGGACCAGAGGCGTATTGTCCCATCTGAACTGCCGGAAAGGCACTGGGAATAGAGAAAGCTAAGGTTAGAAACCTGCCAAAAAAGATCCTGCTTTCTTGTGCTCTGCTCTTGGCTTCTCTCCTGATTCTATATCGTCAGAACGTATAACCTGCATTCCTGCCTCTGATAAGCATGCATCACAAGCTGGGATGACCAAAGGCAACAACACAGGCTCAAGCAGGGAACCCTCTGAGGAAAACGTCCTTGGTACCTGACCATCTGCAACATCACCATCTTGTGTCCCATTCCACACCCAATGAGGCAGAAACTCTGGTGGGGGCCAGCAATCTGTGTTCTGACAGGCTCTCCAGGTCATTCTGTCTGGTACGCCAAGTTTGACAGGCATTGCACTAGCCCAGAGCTCTGGGTCACACCTCTGTTTTGTCCTCTCCCTCACTGCTCTGGATTCATGATGACTTGCCAGGTCTCCTGGATTTTACTGACAAGAGTCAAATGCAAAATCCAGCTTGCCACTCTGTGTGAGCATGGCTATTTTCCATATGAGCCTCAAGTTCAACATCCATTAATACAAAATGTAAACCCTCACCATTCAGAGTTAACATTGGCAATTCTGACATTTCTGAAGGCTCAACTACATGCAAGCTGCTGGTACTCTTATCAGAGCTGGGCACACTGAGTGTGACAGAAACAGGGAGAAGCAGCCACCCCACATTTGCCTTCAGCATGCCTGCTATTCTGTATCAAGTTACTGTGGTGACCTGAGGAAGGGAGAAAACCTCACTTATTCCCCTGGGAAAAATAGCCCTGAGGAGAAAGCAACTGCTGGTGCTGGTATATGAAATCAAACAGGCAAAGAACTTCAAAGAAGAGAAGATAGCTGTGGGCTGGGAGACCTGGATAGTGTCTGAACAGGTGAGGCCTTCAGGAATACTAAGGATTAACTGGCCTGTTCTGTGACTTGAAAGGCTTTCAGAACTCTGGACATGCTTAATTAAACAAACATCGTACTAACAGACTCCCCCATAAGTTGTCAGGAGCATCAGTGTTTTAATCACTGATTATAACTAGTTTGCAAGAGAACCAAGAGACTAACCAGTAAAGACACTGTCAGCAGTAAGGTTGTAAGGAGACCTTCATCATGTGTGTAGGAGCACTGTGGTAGTGTAATGGGGAGCAGGCAGGGAGGAGTCCACCATTCCAGGATGAGATGCTTCGCTGAGGTGGCAAAGCTGTTAGTAAAGCTTTATCACTCAGCTCCTAGACTACATATCTACAGGGAATAAGGTCTGACAACTTTAGGATAAGGAAGGCAAAGACGATGGGCTGGAAGTCCTCACAGGCTGTGTAAATTACAACAGTAAAGAGGTAAATCCCAAACCCAGAATGCACAGCTGAAAGCAGTTGAGGAAATAGAGTATATTAGAGTTCTACATCAACCTGGATATAGACTACAAAATAATCTTTGATAGTAATCAGTATTCTAAGACTGTTAAAAAACAGGTCCCCAAATAGACAGCAATCACTTTTAAAGCCCCAAGTTGGCAAATGAGTTTGTAGTATTCCGTAGTATGGTTAGAAGATGTGCCTATTTTACAGGAATTCTAGTGCCTGATGTCCTTCAGGACCTAGAGGGTTCATCCAAACACTTCCCACTGACCCCAACCTTCCACTGGATAAACATGAAGACCGCTTCATTACGAGGTGGTTTCTGGGAGTAGGACAGAATGCCCCAAATGGCTCTGCTAAGTCAGACTCGGGGGATCAGATCCTATAGCCTGATCAGGTGCTCTGTGCTTCTGCCAAGAGAGATGAGAAGTACCAGTGTACTGGGGCAAGACTGCTGTTGATCAACACACGGTGTTTCTGGGATGGTCACTTATACACAGTTGTAACTGCCAAAAGAGAGCAGCCCAGGGGGCAAGTCAGGAGCAAGGAGTGGACTAATGCTCAAAGAGCCCCTGGGCCTATAGGTTAGATTCATCAAGATTTGTACGAGAAAGGAAAATCCTGTGAGTGACACACGAGGATGTGACCAACTCAGAACAAGATGGCAGCATGCCCCAATCTCCTCAGGCAACTAACTGAGCAAGTACAAGGAATGAAAAGTCAGCTGGCTTGGCCCAGGAATGCTGGCACCAGTCAAAACAACTGCAGTGAAGAGAGACCTCAAATAGTAAGATTTGCTAAATATCCTACTACAACAAAGGAAGTGAGGCAATAGGCTGATACTGATAGGACTCACTGGCCTACTACACGTAGCTCATCACAAGTCCCCGACTTACAATGCCACAGGGACCCTACACGAGAAGCTGCACGGAAACTACAGCATTTAATACATACTCTGGTCCAGTAAACAATGACTGTCTCTTCCATGTTGCAAGAGTTCAAGAATCAGTAAGTAAATGTTTCTTTTCCCTTCTCTCTTTTCGCCAGATACGTGGCTATTCTAGGTGTTTTCTTGATCAATTCCCTAATGTAAAGATGCATTGTTGTTGGTGGCTAAATTTACATTTAGTTTCTCATTGCCAATAAGGAAAATGGATAAAGGGAGAACTAGAGGAGAAAAATTACCAGCTTAATTCTGCACTCTAAGGCAGACAGGCAGTGTATTTAAAGTAGTACCATATCACCGTCTGTGCTTTCAGTAAGGGAGGCTGACTCGAGGTGAAGTGCATTTGCTGCTGCTGCCGCCAAGTCACTTCAGTCGTGTCCGACTCTGTGCGACCCCATAGATGGAAGTCTGCCAGGCTCCCCTGTCCCTGGGATTCTCCAGGCAAGAACACTGGAGTGGGTTGCCATTTCCTTCTCCAATGCATGAAAGTGAAAAGTGAAAGTGAAGTCGCTCAGTCGTGTCTGACTCTTCGCGACCCCATGGACTGCAGCCCACCAGGCTCCTCTGCCCATGGGACCCTCCAGGCAAGAGTACTGGAGTGGGTTGCCATTGCTTTTTCCAGGAGTGCATTTATAACCATATATAAGAAAGCCTTTCTCACATATCAATGCAAAGAAATAGAGAAAACAATAGAATGGGAAAGACTAGAGAGTTCTTCAAGAAAATTAGTTACCAAGTGAACATTTCATGCAAAGATGGGCACAATAAAGGACAGAAATGGGATGGACCTAACAGAAGCAGAAGATATTAAGAAGAGGTGGCAAGATACACAGAAGAACTATACAAAAAAGATCTGCATGACCCAGATAATCACAATGATGTGATCACTCACCTAGAGCCAGACCTCCTGGAATGTGAAGTCAAGTGGGTCTTAGGAAGCATCACTATGAACAAAGCTAGTGGAGGTGATGGAATTTCAGTTGAGCTATTTCCAATCCTAAAAGATGATGTTGTATATGCCAGCAAATTTGGAAAACTCAGCAGTGGCCACAGGACTGGAAAAGGTCAGTTTTCATTCTAATCCCAAAGAATGCTCAAACTGATGCACAACTGCACTCATCTCACATGGCAGTAAAGTAATGCTCACAATTCTCCAAGCCAGGCTTCAAGAGTATGTTAACTGTAAACAGATGTTCAAGGTGAATATAGAAAAGGTAGAGGAACCAGAGGTCAAACTGTGAACATCCACTGGATCACTGAAAAAGCAAGAGAGTGCCAGGAAAACATCTACTTCTGCTTTATTGACTTATGCCAAAGCCCTTCACTATGTGGATCACAACAAACTGTGGAAAATTCTGAAAGAGGTGGGAATACCAGACCACCTGACCTGCCTCCTAAGAAATCTGTATGCAGGTCAGGAAGCAACAGTTAGAAATGGACATGGAACAATAGACTGGTTCCAAATAGGGAAGGAGTATATCAAGGCTGTATACCGTCACCTTGCTTATTTAACTTATATGTAGAGTACATCATGCAAAATGCTGGCTGGCTGAAGCACAAGATGGAATCAATATTTCTGGGAGAAATATCAATAACCTCAGATACAAAGATGACACCACCCTTATGGCAGAAAGCGAAGAAAAACTAAAGAGCCTCTTGATGAAAGTGGAAAAAGAAGAGTGAAAAAGTTGGCTTAAAATTCAACATTCAGAAAACTAAGATCATGGCCTCTGGTCCCATCACTTCATGGCAAACAGATGGGGAAACAATGGAAACAGTGACAGATTTTATTTTCTTGGGCTCCAAAATCACTGGAGATGGTGACTGCAGCCATGAAATTAAAGACGTGTGCTCCTTGGAAGAAAAGCTATGACCAACCTAGACAGCATATTAAAAAGCAGAGACATTACCAACAAAGGTCTGTCTAGTCAAAGCTATGGTTTTTTCAATAGTCATGTATGGATGTGAGAGTTGGACTATAAAGACGGCTGAGCACCGAAGAACTGATGCTTTTGAATTGTGGTGTTGGAGGAGACTCGAGAGTCCCTTCGACTGCAAGGAGATGCAACCTGTCCATCCTAAAGGAAATCAGTCCTGAGTATTCATTGGAAGGACTGATACTGAAGCTGAAACTCCAATACTCTGGTCATCTGATGTGAAGAACTGACTCACTGGAAAAGAGACTGATGCTGGGAAAGACTGAAGGTGGAAGAAGGGGACAACAGAGGATGAGATGGTTGGATGGCATCGCCGACATGATAGACATGAGTTTGAGTAAACCCCGGGAGTTGGTGATGGACAGGGAGGCTTGGTGTGCTGCAGTCCATGGAGTTGTGAAGAGTCGGACACAACTGAGTGACTGAACTGATGCTACTTATATCATCTTAGGTAAAAGCACATTCATAATTATCTACAGAGGAAACAAGGCATGGAGTGAAGCAGAAAGGAGGAGATTTCAGAAAGTCCACCAGGCCCACAGCCCCCTTCTGAAAAACCATCTAGTCTACTGTCTCTAGCTAAGGACAGTCCCATGGAGTCCATATGATCCAGTGTGATCCTGGACAAAGCTAACAGAAGAAGGCTTAGACAACCATATCAAGTGCAATCTAGCAGCTACTGCAAAAAAGTCAGGAGCGGACTGCACTGGGCTTTTTAGACTCACGTGAAAATGCTACTACAAAGAAACTCAAGAGCTGAGAAAATGCCATGGTTTGCAGACAAGAACGCACTTATTATTTCTACTCTTCTCACCAACTATACTAAATATTATGATTCCCACTTTGCAGATGAGAAAACTAAGGACATGTAGAGAAGAGTTCTCTGCTCAAGGCTACACAATACATGAGTATCAAGATCCTTCCATGTCTCCAAAGACCTCTATGGGCATCTTCCAGCCTCTCTACCTGGTTCTGAAAAGTGATTTCCTTCCCTTGGCCAGTTTTTCAACTTTCCTTTCACCTCTGGACACAAAGGCCTCTCTAATTCATGGATGAGGCAACTTCCCTGATGTTATTTCATAGAAGTAATGGACTGATGGTGTTTCTCATCCAGTCACATTCGTACTCTCCCTTTTCCAACCCCATCACAATCAATTCCAATAATCCCTGCCTATGAAAATATCAGTGGCAGTACACGGGAGAGGTGTGTTGTAACATAAAATGGTGCTCAGTTTTTGTTTTTTACTGTCTATATTGATGAAAGGTCATTTTTCTACTGCTATAGAACAGATAGAATTGTGATTTATAATTCACAAATTATGTGGCTGAATATTAATACCTGTTCAAACATTACCAAAATGTTTTTCTTTGAAATGCTGACTTTAAGTTCTATGTTAGACAACAAAACTACAGTCCATATCTACATAGTCAACTGACAAGATCTGCCTAAGAAACCAGACCCACTGTGAGGATATTTTCCACTGCCAGAAAGCACTCAATACCAAAGATTCCTTCTACTTCAAAAAAGGAAGCATTTTAAATTATTTTAGCCTATATATATGTGCGTATTTATGGATGGATGCTCAGTTCTGTCTGACTTTTTGAGACCTCATGGACGGCAGCCCGCCAGGTTCCTCTATCCATGGGATTTTCCAGGCAAGAATACTGGAGTCAGTTGCCATTTCCTCCTCCAGGAGATCTTTCCAACCCAAGGATCAAACCCACGTCTCTAGTAGTTCCTGCATTAGCAAGCAATCCTTTACCATTGAGCCACCTGGGAAGCCCTTAGTCTATACATAATTACATACACTCACCTGCATTAGAATTATTCTTAGGATATCCTTTGTTTGGCCTTTCTTTAAAAGTTATGCAAACAAGACAATTTCAAAATGTGGATTATTATATGTGCAACTTACAAATAGCTGTGAAAAGAAGAGAAGCGAAAAGCAAAGGAGAAAAGGAAAGATATAAGCATCTGAATGCAGAGTTCCAAAGAATAGCAAGGAGAGATAAGAAAGCCTTCTTCAGCGATCAATGCAAAGAAATAGAGGAAAACAACAGAATGGGAAAGACTAGGGATCTCTTCAAGAAAATCAGAGATACCAAAGGAACATTTCATACAAAGATGGGCTCGATAAAGGACAGAAATGGTATGGACCTAACAGAAGCAGAAGATATTAAGAAGAGATGGCAAGAATACACAGAAGAACTGTACAAAAAAGATCTTCACGACCCAGATAATCATGATGGCGTGATCACTGACCTAGAGCCAGACATCCTGGAATGTGAAGTCAAGTGGGCCTTAGAAAGCACCACTACGAACAAAGCTAGTGGAGGTGATGGAATTCCAGTGGAGCTATTCCAAATCCTGAAAGATGATGCTGTGAAAGTGCTACACTCAATATGCCAGCAAATTTGGAAAACTCAGCAGTGGCCACAAGATTGGAAAAGGTCAGTTTTCATCCCAATCCCAAAGAAAGGCAATGCCAAAGAGTGCTCAAACTACCGCACAATTGCACTCGTCTCACACGGTAGTAAAGTAATGCTCAAAATTCTCCAAGCCAGGCTTCAGCAATATGTGAACCGTGAACTTCCTGATGTTCAAGCTGGATTTAGAAAAGGCAGAGGAACCAGAGATCAAATTGCCAACATCCGCTGGATCATGGAAAAAGCAAGAGAGTTCCAGAAAAACATCTATTTCTGCTTTCTTGACTATGCCAAAGCCTTTGACTGTGTAGATCACAATAAACTGTGGAAAATTCTGAGAGAGATGGGAATACCAGACCACCTGATCTGCCTCTTGAGAAATCTGTATGCAGGTCAGGAAGCAACTTATCTGCCTCTTGAGAAATCTGTATGCAGGTCAGGAAGCAACAGTTAGAACTGGACATGGGACAACAGACTGGTTCCAAATAGGAAAAGGAGTACGTCAAGGCTGTATATTGTCACCCTGTTTATTTAACTTATATGCAGAGTACATCATGAGAAACGCTGGACTGGAAGAAACACAAGTTGGAATCAAGATTGCCGGGAGAAATATTAATAACCTCAGATATGCAGATGACACCACCCTTATGGCAGAAAGTGAAGAGGAACTAAAAAGCCTCTTGATGAAAGTGAAAGAGGAGAGTGAAAAAGTTGGCTTAAAGCTCAACATTCAGAAAACAAAGATCATGGCATCTGGTCCCATCACTACATGGGAAATAGATGGGGAAACAGTAGAAACAGTGTCAGACTTTATTTTTCTGGGCTCCAAAATCACTGCCAATGGTGACTACAGCCATGAAATTAAAAGACGCTTACTCCTTGGAAAGAAAGTTATGACCAACCTAGACAGCATATTCAAAAGCAGAGACATTACTTTGCCAACAAAGGTTCACCTAGTCAAGGCTATGGTCTTTCCTGTGGTCACGTACGGATGTGAGAGCTGGACTGTGAAGAAGGCTGAGAGCCGAAGAACTGATGCTTTTGAAGTGTGGTGTTGGACAAGACTCTTGAGAGTCCCTTGGACTGCAAGGAGATCCAACCAGTCCATTCTGAAGGAGATCAGCCCTGGGATTTCTTTGGAAGGAACGATGCTAAAGCTGAAACTCCAGTATTTTGGCCACCTCATGCGAAGAGTTGACTCATTGGAAAAGACTCTGATGCTGGGCGGGATTGGGGGCAGGAGGAGAAGGGGACGACAGAGGATGAGATGGCTGGATGGCATCACTGACCCGATGGATGTGAGTCTGAGTGACCTCTGGGAGTTGGTGATGGACAGGGAGGCCTGGCATGCTGCGATTCATGGGGTCGCGAAGAGTCGGACACGACTGAGCGACTGATCTGATCTGATCTGATCTGATATGTGCAACTGAGTATTTTAAGGATTTAAAAATCAGACCACAGTTTACAATGCTTGTAGCTTTTGGTTTAAACCAACTATGCAACAATATAGAAAGTGGGGGAGCTTCTGCTGTCTGAAATTTCTGACCAGGTCGGTGGGTAAATGCTCATGTGAACTGCATACCTGTGTGCCATCTCTGTTCAACAGCAATGCTTTAACATTATCTGTGTGCCCTTTTAGCTTCATTAGTTTTGCACATGTTCTTGGATCCCATACTCTTAAAACCTGTGAATCATACAACGAATCATACAAACAATCAAATTTAAATAGTAGATGGCTTCTATAAATCAAATGGTAACCATCAAGTTCTGTGATGGTAGTACTACTTCAGCCAATAGACAGTATTCCAGTGTCCAAGGCTCCCGACTTTTTTAAGAGGGAGGAAGCCTCTTTAATGTAAAAAAAAAATGCACAGGCCTCCCCACTCCACCCTCCGCCCCCGGCACCACACACATGACAGTAATTATACAGTTATACCCTTATTTGTTCAAATAAAACCTTTATTTTTAGTATCCACCAGGCAAAACCACTGTCTATATATTTTGTAATTACAAAGACCAAATTATTTTGGTTTCTTTGTTTTCTAATGTTAAAATATACCCCTTAAGTTCCCCCTTACCTTCTCAGTGGACCCTGATACAATGATTGTTCCCAGTTGATTCATTGCCAGGCTATAAATGGAATCTTTGTTCCCACTTAAAGAAGAAGCTATTAAGAATAAATAGAGCTAAAGGTTAAAATCATCAGCTGTTTAGTAGCTAGTCAGCACAAACTGCAAGTTTAATTATTTGATTTAGAAAATCTTATCTTTATGGGGACTCTTAAGGAAAAGAAATTTACCTATTATGGAGATAATTCTAAACAATACTACTAAAATTTACATCCCTTCTGCATTTGAGCATACACCAATGCTCAATATTTACTAAATTGAACTGAACTGCCACTTAAAAAGCTATCCACATAGGTAATGTATTTTCAAAGATACACATGTGCCAGTAAAAATGAAAACTACAGCTAAACTCATTCTTTACAAGAAAACACAAATTAAAACAAAATACGATTTTCACTGATAAAATCAGTAAAAAACAAGGCAATATACTTGGTTCTCAAAAAAAATAGTTGAAATGGCCTTCTCATACATTACCTGTGGAAGGATAATTTGGTACAACTCTTCTGGAAGGAAATTAGGCACTATGAGGCAAGAATTGCATTCATGCTCTCTCATTCAGAAGTCAATACCACTGAAGCACATACATAAAACTGTCCATACAGTATGATTCCAACTTTACAACAAGGAATAAGTATAAACAAACATACTGATTGTGAGTAAAGGAGTAAATACATATAAAGTATTTAGAAAAGTAACTGCTTCTATTGAATGCTCAATAAATGTTAGCTATTATCATTATTTCCATAATGATAAACAGAGTGTTTGATATCCTCTCTAAACAGTTCTAAGTAGAATATACTTGTTGCTGAATCTATACCACTAAGCCTCATCTCTGACCTTGGGCCAATCCTCCTTTTTTGGCTTCACTCCCTCTTGTTAGTGCCTCTTTCAGGCAGGCCTTACGTTACAGAGTTAAATGATGCATTATGACAGTCCCAGTAGGGACCAGCTGCTGAATTCCTGAAACTGTGTACATTAATCACAGAGAACAAGGGAAGAATAGTGTTAAACCTTCACATATTTCCTGAGAAAAAAGGGCAAAATAATATTTAAGAAATCATAAACACCAGTCTCCCAACCTGCTCTTCTTGACATATACTAGATTTCATTAGAATTGTTAGCTATGTCAACATGAGCATTACACAGTCATGACAAATTGGATCTGTCATGCAGGGATCCAGATAGTTCAGGCCCACATCGTGAACACAGATCTTCTAAGCCAGGCTTAGCTAAAAATACGCTCCTAGAGTCCCTACTGACACCAGGCCAAACTTCAAGTCTAGCCTGTCTGGGTCTGACTAGGTAACTGAGATCTTAGTTGATAAGGCATCCATGCTATTAACTTGCTGTGAAGGTTTCTGAGTTGTCTCTAGAAGCCAGGGTCAGCCTTCCTGCACTCTTCTGGAATTGGCTGGATTCTTACGCTGCTCTGAAAGGGTCCTACAGTATTGGCACTAAAAGCCCTCTTTCTTTCCTTTGGGTATTTTCCTATGTGGTTATTAACTTGAAGGCTGTTAGTATCCAGTAACACTTTTCCTGGGGAAGGAAAATGGCAACCCACTCCAGTATTCTTGCCTGGAAAATCTCATGGACAGAGGAGCCTTCTGCTGCTGCTACTAAGTCGCTTCAGTCGTGTCCGACTCTGTGCAACTCCATAGATGGCAGCCCACCAGGCTCCTCCATCCCCGGGATTCTCCAAGGGTCACAGAGAGGAGTCGGACACAACTAACAGACTAAGTAAAGCACTTGTAAAAGTCAAGAGTTGCCTACTTTTGGCCAGGTAATCACTACTCTGATCAGTAATAATCTGCCTAGAGTATGGCCCTGGGCCAGGTAAAGCTGTAGGATATATTAATACAAAGTAATAAGACAGACACTTTTGCACTCTGGAAGCTTATATGTTAGCCAGGGAGCTAACATGTACAAAAATGGCCAGGTTACACCTGGAGAAGTCTCCATTTTTAGACCACAGTAAGGAACTAGCTTCTAATCACACTCTTGGGGACTAGAATGCTACAGGCAGAACCACTGTCTTGATGCAAACTTATCAGATTTGTTTTATAAACCAGTATTTATTTATGTCAACTTGGATCACTTTCAAAGAAAAATTTTCAAACACCTTACTTGTGACGGTGTTATTTGAGGCAGTCAGTGCTGTTAGAGTATTCACATCCCAAAGGAATATTTGTCGGTCCAATCCAGCTGATGCTACGAGTTCCTTATCCTTGGCATACGCTAAGGCCTTTACATAATCCTGTAACAAAACATATATATTATGATCTACTCTGTAGACTAATAAGCAAATGAGTCATATAAAGTACTGAGACCCTAGTACTGCACTAAAGACACGGAGAACTGCATTAGTTGTCTTACCTTATGCGTCCTTAATGTTGACATGCAAAATCCCTTATGTGCATTCCATACTTTTACTGTTGTATCAGAAGAAGCAGATATTACTAGAAGAGGCAAAGAATGAACAAACCCCTTAGTAGTGTGTCTTAACACCATTTTAAAGAACTTAAAAAAATTAACACTGTCTCAAACTTTCATATATACAAAATGTTCATACATAAATATTTGAATATTTATGTATGTTGAATATTTACAATATTCCTAATGTTCACCCTGCTTATTTAACTTATATGCAGAGTACATCATGAGAAACGCTGGACTGGAAGAAACACAAGCTGGAATCAAGATTGCTGGGAGAAATATCAATAACCTCAGATATGCAGATGACACCACCCTTATGGCAGAAAGTGAAGAGGAACTAAAAAGCCTCTTGGTGAAAGTGAAAGAGGAGAGTGAAAAAGTTGGCTTAAAGCTCAACATTCAGAAAACGAAGATCATGGCATCTGGTCCCATCACTTCATGGGAAATAGATGGGGAAACAGTGGAAACAGTGTCAGACTTTATTTTTGGGGGCTCCAAAATCACTGCCAATGGTGACTGCAGCCATGAAATTAAAAGACGCTTACTCCTTGGAAGGAAAGTTATGACCAACCTAGATAACATATTCAAAAGCAGAGACATTACTTTGTCAACAAAGGTTCGTCTAGTCAAGGCTATGGTTTTTCCTGTGGTCATGTATGGATGTGAGAGTTGGACTGTGAAGAAAGCTGAGCACCGAAGAATTGATGCTTTTGAAGTGTGGTGTTGGAGAAGACTCTTGAGAGTCCCTTGGACTGCAAGGAGATCCAACCAGTCCATTCTGAAGGAGATCAGCCCTGGGATTTCTTTGGAGGGAATGATGCTAAAACTGAAACTCCAATACTTTGGCCATCTCATGCGAAGAGTTGACTCATTGGAAAAGACTCTGATGCTGGGTGGGATTGGGGGCAGGAGGAGAAGGGGACAACAGAGGATGAGATAGCTAGATGGCATCACTGACTTGATGGACTTGAGTCTGAGTGAACTCCGGGAGTTGGTGATGGACAGGGAGGTCTGGCATGCTGCGATTCATGGAGTCGCAAAGAGTCAGACACGACTGAGCGACTGAACTGAACTGAATGTTAATTCAAACATCTTAACATTCACATACTCACACATACACATATGTATCTGAAAGTTCTTTCTAGAACTTTTTATATTTTGTCTCAAATATTTTTTTAAATAAGCAAGACAAACTTTGCAATGTTCCAGCTGAAGGTGCAACTAATCTGACTACAAAAATTTCTCTAAGACAGACTGCAAAACCAAGAAATGGATCTTACCATAAAGAGAACAAAAAGATACTAATCAGGTTAAAAGAAATATACGTATCGCATGAGTCTATTTATATACAGTGACAATGCAGGCAAACTAATCAACAGTGCTTAGAAGACACGAGAGCAGTTATTCTGGGACAAGGGACAGTGTCTGAACGGGTGGCCTAAGAGGGATCTGGCTCATCTGTTTCTTGATATAGGTGTTCACCTTGTAAAATTTTATTGAGCTGTACTCTCAGGATATGTGTACTTTTCTGTACGTATGTTACACTTCAAGAAAAAGGCTTAGAGAAACAATGAAAAAAATAAAGAGAAAAATAAATCAAATTGAATTAAAATCGTCCAGAAGCTCAACAATCCAAAGAAATACTTACATGTTTTCCCATTACAACAGAGTACAATGTCATTCACCCAATCAGTATGGTGTTCCATAGATGCTATATATGGATCTTGCTGAAATTACAAGATAAATCATAAAAATGTCTTTTAGTATATTAGAGGATAAAATATGTCATAAATACATCACAAAAATATGATTATGTTTAGATTCTTCAATTAATGTGACACACTTCTCTAAGGTCTTCAAATTTACAACTGAATTCAGAGTAGAATTTCACCAAATGATTGATGCTTCCATATGGCAGATATAAACAGAAGTTTTCTTTCAGAACAGTTTTATTACTGACAAATGCCCTCAAGTTAGTGAAGGCAACGAGACCTGGGCTGGGCGCTGCATGTGACACGAGTGCAGTGGGAAGGGCTTCACTAGAAAGGGTGAGACGTGAACAGATCTGGGGGGATCTGACTCAGCCGTGGTGAAGGTTCAGAGCAGACAGCGGGGACAGAAAAGAGGCTGCCGAGAGTGCTGAGAAGCCTAGCCGCACGGCAGACGAAGATGCCCACTTCTGCTCTTAGCTTCCTACTGCTGTTTTTACCTGTGAACTGAACGCTTCCTCACAGTATCTACAGTCCTTCAGAGAAGAAATGGAAGCCAGTGGCTAAAGGATCACCATTTCAATTCAGTAATTCAAGATTTTTCTACTGCTCTCCCTTGGCTCAATTACCAGGAGAGGCCTTTTAAAGAAGAGCATCTAGTTACACCCTACATCTAAGACAGGCAAGTTCAAGATGATTCATGGGCAGAGAATACCTCTCTACAAGTCTATTTGAGAACTGATGCTATTCAATCTTGTCATAAAATGAGAACCAGAAAGAGATGTCAGGGCTGAAGAGGCAGCTTTCTAACTCTTCCTGGTGAGTCCTTGTGTTTTCCTTAATTTGTTTGAAATGCTGTAAATCTCTAGGAAGGTGACATTCCAATTCAAAAATGGGTTTGGAAAAGCACTTCAGAGTTACAACTTTCTTATTTTCTATGTTTTTAATATGGGACCTCCACTGTTTACACTGGTCAAAGAATTCAAAATTCACTGGGCCAAAGTCCATTTAAAGAAACTGTCAAAACTGTGCAAAGTAGCTGTTCTTTTTCAGATGGAACATCAGACTTGCAGAGCTTGCTAAAACACACAGCCTTTTAAAGTGACAAAGTCTAACCTCTCAGGGTTTCAAGGTTAGACTGGGCTCTAACTCTCTGTCATGAACCAGTTATTCAACCACGGTTTCTCTTAGCCTGTTTTCCCATCATAAGGGGAAAGTGGATCTGCCTTGAAGGATTATTGTGAGAAATAATCTGGGAAACTGCTCTGGTACAAAGCTAGGAGTTCAAGAGATGCTCCTCCTTCTTCCTGGAATCTTCCTTTCTGTTATTCATAATATAGGCATTCACACAAAATACAAAAAGAGTGCCTTTCCATCTGACTGGGGACTTATCTTTACATATCATTAAGTCCTGTTTTCTGTTTTCATATTTTTACATTAACTTTATACTATATAATAAGACCCTATGGGTGTTTGTGGGTACAGTAACCACTTTTTTTTTTCTGGCTGTACTGTCAGCATGAAAGATCTTAGTTCCCCCAACTGGGGACTGAATCCCCCTCATACACACATTTTAACCACTGGATAGCCAGGGAAATCCCCACCCTAATCACTTTTAAATGAAGAAAATAAATATTTGTTCAAGGTTAATTATAAATGTAAAATCATATTCAATCTTTTTTTTAGTAGCACTGAAAAGGGATGCCAAGAAAGCTTTTTGGGAACATATTTAAAACAGAAAAATAAATTGCTGAAAAGAATTCCCCTACCAGAAAAATCTCTAAGCTCCTTTGCAGCAAAGAGCAATTATCACAAACCTAGTTTATGGACTCTTGCCTTAGCTAAACACTTCTACAACTCCCCTGGGGTGTTTTTCTCAGAGGCTTACAGAATTCTGGTTGCAGTGTCTTTATTTATAGAGTGTACCAAATAACTGAGTGCTCAAAGAGATTAAATCTGAAACTGTGAAAGGCACCATATTAGACAGACCAAAATTTACTGAGCATATTAAAATATAAACTCAATCCCTGACTCACCTTGTGCTGATTGACACTCCATATTCTTATGATGGAGTCTCGACCGGCTGTGAAAAGTCTGTTAAGTGCTGGGTCCAGCTGCAGGGCATTGACCCCATTCCGGTTGTACTTCTCCACTTCATCTCGAATAACATAGGAAACCTGACAAACACATCAAGATTGGCTGTTTATGAAGTTATACAATATGTGATAATAAAATGTAGCTTCTAGTGGCCAATCTGAAATTCAAATTTCTAATATAAAACTTATTGCCCAATTCGATAAAATTTTTATTTTACTCTATAGAGACTGAGGGCTCCCCCAGATGCTCGGCAGTAAAGAATCCTCCTGCAATGCTGGAGACTTGGGTTCAATCCCTGGGTCGGGAAGATCCCCTGGAAAAGGATATGGCAATCCACTCCAGAAAAAATCCCACGGACAGAGGAGCATAGAGGGCTACAGCCCATGGGGTCTCCAAGAGTCGGACACGACTTGGCAACTGAACAACAACATAGAGACTGAAGGGCTGAGCAGAGAGGAGTGACAGCAGCTTAGACCAAGATAAGCAAGTCTGAGGCTCACACTGCAAATGCCTCCTAACTTGACTCCTTTCCTACCCTGGTTTGTCTTTAATCCATTTTCCACAAAGCAGCTGGAGGAATCTTTTTATATATAATTAAATGTACTTATTTTAATTGACGGATAATTGCTTTACAGTATGGTGTTGGTTTCTGCCAAAGACCAACGTGAATCAGCCACAGGCATACCTATAACCCCTCGCTCAAGAACCTCCCACCCCATTCCACCCTCTAGGTTGTTACAGAGCCCCAGTTTGAGTTCCCTGAGTCATACAGCAAATTCCCATTGGCTATCTATTTTACATATGGTAACTGGTTGGCTCTTTAAAACATGTAAACAGAAATGTCTTTTTAAAAATGTAAATATTTTTCCGTTCAGAAACCTCTCTGGGAGCTTACTCCACTAGACTCAGTATTGGGTCTGAACTCCTCGAGCACCTCTCCAGCCCTTGCCCTTGCTCACCGCTCCCATGCCCCCCACACACTGTTCCTCCAGACGGCACATGTGCTGATCCCCTCTGTCTACAAGCTCTTCCTCCCACTGTCTGGCTGACTACCATTGCAGTCTTAAGATTTCTGTGGAAATGATGCTTCCTCAAAAAGGCCTTCTCTGACCTTCTAAGCAAAATAAGATTTTGCTCTCCATTAACACACTAAACTTTTTCCTTCACACCACTTTCCCCTACTTTATTATTGTTGGTAACAATAACACTCTGCTCCATGAGAAAACCCAAGAGAACCAACCAAAAGCCATTACAATTAAGAAAAACTCAACAAACTGGGTGACAGCCAAAAGCAAAACTTTTGTATTTTAATGAAATAACCAGTAAGGATATAAATGGGGCAGGGAACTTTATTTACAACAGCAACAAAAATAATATCTAGAAATTCACCTTGTAAAGAAGATACATGCTGTGCTGTGCTTAGTCGTGTCTGACTCTGCGACCCCAAGGACTGTAGCCCGCCAGACTTCTCTGTCCATGGAATTCTCCAGGCCAGAATATTGGAGTGGGTTGCCTTGCCCTCCTCCAAGGGATCTTTCCAACCCAGGCATCAAACCCAGGTCTCCTGCATTGCAGGCGGATTCTTTACTGTCTGAGCCACAAGGGAGGCCCAATCCACAGGATAAGGTACATAAAAGAAACACCTGAATAAAGGAGACATGAGAGACTTCACTTTCACTTTTTCGCTTTCATGCATTGGAGAAGGAAATGGCAACCCACTCCAGTTTTCTTGCCTGGAGAATCCCAGGGGCAGGAGAGCCTGGTGGGCTGACGTCTATGGGGTCACGCGGAGTCGGACACGACTGAAGTGACTTAGCAGCAGCAGCAGCCGCATTGTAGCACCTGGTGATTCAAAATAAACAATTTTTTCCTAACCTTGTGACTTTAACCTGATTGTGGTCAGAGTTCATTGGATTTTTTTCCTAGAAGTTGACAAAAATATTAATATATAGCACAATGTCTTGAGGGGCTAACCCTGTCACTTTTTAAAAGGAAAATATACTCTTTAAAGATCTTAAAAGGTATTACAAGGCTACCGGAATTACAAAGGAAGACCACAATACAATATTAAAGGATCAATGGAATAAAACAAAATTCAGAAACATATTTTCCCAATATACATTTTTAATTTTGATATAAACAGATTTTGAATCAATGAGGGCAGGATAAATTATTTAATAAATTATCTAGGAACATCTATTGGGATAAATAATATTCTTTTTCTAAATCTTAAACCAAAATGAATTTTCATAAGGACTAAAGATTGAAATTTAATAATCTAATCATGAAAATACTTTAGAAAGATGGGACTCTTTGCAAAAGAAAAGAGGAACACTGATCCAAATCAAACGACAAGCCAAAACTTTCTGTATATACAAATGTTCACAGCAGCATTAAATGCAACAGTCAACAAATAGAAATAGCCCAAATGCTCATCAAGGATAAACAGAATGTGGTATGTCCATACAATGCAATATTACTTAACTATAAAAAAGGAGTCAAGTGCTGAAATATGCTTTGACGCAGATGAATCTTAAAACATTATGTTAAGGCCACAAATTTTATGAATTTATTTATGTGAAATGTCCAGAATAAATCCAGGGAGACAGAAAGTAGATTAATGGTTTCCAGGGGCTTGGATGAGAGGAGGATGGGGAATGACCACTATTGGGTACAGGATTTCTTTCGGGATGAAAGTGTTCTGGAATTAAGCGATCAGTTCACTTTGTGAATATATTAAGAATCAGTGAGTTGTATACATTAGAAGGTAAATTTATGTGAATTTTATCTTACTAAAGCTGTTATTTAAAACGAAACGAAGTTCTGAGTGTCAAAAATTAACAGGAGCAAAGTTACAAGGCAAACACTTAACTGGGGGAAAAATGAATACAAAAGATAAAAGTTTACTCTTGACAACATACAAAGATTCCTTAGATAACAACAAGAAAAAGTCAAACTCTCCACGAGAAAGAGTAAGCAAGGTCACGAAGAGGAAATTTTTTAAAAAGCAAAGAAAATAGCCAACAAACAAAAAATAAGGAAAGCTGTGAAATGGGTCAGGGTTGTATATGCAACCATGATCCGCTGGATCATGGAAAAAACAAGAGAGTTTCAGAAAAATATCTATTTCTGCTTTATTGACTATGTCAAAGCCTTTGACTGTGTGGATCACAGTAAACTGTGGAAAATTCTGAAAGAGATGGGAATACCAGACCACTTGACTGCCTCTTGAGAAATCTGTATGCAGGTCAGGAAGCAACAGTTAGAACTGGACATGGAACAACAGACTGGTTCCAAATAGGAAAAGGAGTTTGTCAAGGCTGTATATTGTCACCCTGTTTATTTAATTTATATGCAGAGTACATCATGAGAAATGCTGGACTGGAAGAAACACAAGCTGGAATCAAGATTGCCGGGAGAAATATCAATAACCTCAGATATGCAGATGACACCACCCTTATGGCAGAAAGTGAAGAGGAACTAAAAAGCGTCTTGATGAAAGTGAAAGTGGAGAGTGAAAAAGTTGGCTTAAAGCTCAACATTCAGAAAACGAAGATCATGGCATCTGATCCCACCACTCCATGGGAAATAGATGGGGAAACAGTAGAAACAGTGTCAGACTTTATTTTTTGGGCTTCAAAATCACTGGAGATGGTGACTGCAGCCATGAAATTAAAAGACGCTTACTCCTTGGAAGGAAAGTTATGACCAACCTAGATAGCATATTCAAAAGCAGAGACATTACTTTGTCAACAAAGGTTCGTCTAGTCAAGGCTATGGTTTTTCCAGTGGTCATGTATGGTTTTGAGAGTTGGACTGTGAAGAAGGCTGAGCGCTGAAGAATTGATGCTTTTGAAGTGTGGTGTTGGAGAAGACTCTTGAGAGTCCCTTAGACTGCAAGGAGATCCAACCAGTCCATTCTGAAGGAGATCAGCCCTGGGATTTCTTTGGAAGAAACGATGCTAAAGCTGAAACTCCAGTACTTTGGCCACCTCATGTGAAAAGTTGACTCATTGGAAAAGACTCTGATGCTGGGCGGGATTGGGGGCAGGAGGAGAAGGGGACGACAGAGGATGAGATGGCTGGATGGCATCACTGACTCGATGGACATTGAGTCTGGGTGGACTCCGGGAGTTGGTGATGGACAGGGAGGCCTGGCATGCTGCGATTCATGGGGTCGCAGAGAGTTGGACACGACTGAGCAAAAACAACGAAGATGTCTTAACCCAGCCTTCTGGGTGCAAGTAACTGTAACTGAAATCTACTCAACGCAGCTTATGTGTTGTTTTTTTTTTTTTTTTTAAAGGGGAACTCAAGATGAATTTAACAACAATATCTAACAGAGCCCAAGGGCAGGAAATACAGTCATGACTCATAGGAGACATTTTAAAAATAAAATCATGGCACTTCTCTACTGAAGCTTTTTACTACACTTAAAGTCAAGTCCAAATTCCTCACATGCTTTGGTTCTACCCTGCATTTTCACACTCACCTCAAACTAAGTCCCCCTACGCTCTTGTACAACAATCACACCAAATTCCTTCCTGTTCCTCAAACACATCAAGCTCTTTCTCATCCTAGGGCCTTCAAATTTACTTTTACACATGCCAAGATTTCTCATGTCTCATTTCTAATGTCCAAAACAACACTATTCTCCTAGCTTTTACCTTGTTTGGCTTACGTTTCACTCCCCAGGTCTTAGCAGAAAAGCTGTTGTTGTTAAGTTGCTCAGTCATATTGAACTCTATGTGACCCCATGGACTATAGCCTTCCAGGCTCCTCTGTCCATGGGATTTCCCAGGCAAGAATACTGGAGTGGGTTGCCATTTCCTTCTCCAGGGGATCTTCCCAACCCAGGGACTGAACCCGGTTCTCCTGCATTGCAGGTAGATTCTTTTATCACTGAGTCACCAGAGAAGCCCTCCCAGAAAAGCAATCTCTAAAAGGCGTTCCTTGATTTCCTTCCCCTAGCACTTCCTTTATTTACTTTGCAGTTCTTACCATGCTGCATATTTGTATTTTTTGCCATATCTTCTCCATTAGAAAAAAAACTACAAGAAGGCAAGGAACTTGTCTACCTTGTTTCTCCCATCACTGTATCCTTATTATAGTATTTGGCATATAAAAGGCACTTCACAAATGTTTGCTGCATGAATTAGATACTGAAAAACCATCAGGAAGCAAGTTAGCTTCAATGTGACTGTCAGTCTCTCCTGATGTGTCTTTCTCTGGGGCTTAAGACCCCTCACCTCCATTTCTCAGGACACTTCCTTTAATGGAGATGGAAGAGCATGTATGAATTTTTATTTTCAGATTTCTGGGAGACGATCCGATTGGCCCAGTGGGAAAGAGTCAGAGAATAACACCATGGCTGTCAGGTCCTCATCCCAGATGGAAAGGAATTCTTAGCAAAACAAGTCTGGGCCAGCTTCTTTAAGGGCATCTATTATAGATGTGTGATTAAAAACAGTGAAGAACTACAAGTATCCGAGTTGGATAAATTCTGGCACACACATCTATAATAGTGAACACTATGCTATGCTATGCTAAGTCACTTCAGTCGTGTCCGACTCTGTGTGACCCCACAGATGGCAGCCCACCAGGCCTCCCCATCCCTGGGATTCTCCAGGCAAGAACACTGGAGTGAGTTGCCATTTCCTTCTCCAATGCATGAAAGTGAAAAGTGAAAGTGAAGTCGCTCAGTCGTGTCCGACTCTTAGCAACCCCATGGACTGCAGCCTACCAGGCTCCTCCGTCCGTGGGATTTTCCAGGCAAGAGTAATGGAGTGGGGTGCCATTGCCTTCTCTAGTGAACACTATTTAATCATTAAAAACAGTGCTGCAACTCTAGACTGACTGACACACGAAGAAAACCATGATGTATTTAGGCCACATACACATGGCCCAACATATTAGTGTATAATAATCATTATTGTAAAAATGTTGTAGAATATTCACTATATGTTTATAAATAAACACACAAGTTTAGAAGGCTATACATACAGAAAACTACCAGTAGTTACTTCTGAAAGAGGGAACTACTGTGACTGTCACTCACTCACGCCTTTTCAGTTCAGTATGAATGTTTTATAACAGGCATATATTACTTAGTTTTTTGAATTTATAAGAATTCTTACCCAACTAATTCTTGCCTGTATTCAGAAAATCAAACAGTACTGAAAGACAATAATGAAAACCGTCTCCCTGCTGTTGGGTAAGACTCCCCACATTCAGTCTTAATACTCAGAGGTAAGTAATTTCAACTCTTGGTTGTTTCTGTTAGGTAGCTACTGCCATTTCTTGAAATACTGGGCTTATCCTACAACTTTCTGACTTATCCATTTTAGACACTGCCTACTTACTCAAGCTACGGTAGATTAGGATGTAGCTCTGGAACTTCCCCCAACACTTCTTCCTTCTACTCTTGCAGTATAGATAGATCTACCCCTATTTTGAGTTGAATAAATAATCAGTGCGACACTGTTGGACTGAACTGATGTCTTCTGACTAGCCAAGTACTATATTATAAATAGATTTCCTTCCTCAGAGAGTTCTTTTCCCTAGAGTTCCTCCTTTCCTTCAATGGTTTCCACTACTTTAACTTCCATTTTCTTTAACTGCTGCACCACCTGACAGCCCAGCAAGAACCCACCTCTAACACCCTCCTTCCCAGAAGGCTTCCCCCACCGCCTCCCCACACTCTCGCTTCAATCTGGCCTGGCTGCCCGCTCAGTCTGCTGATACAGCTGCCACCTCCAGTGCTCCTTCCCTTTACTGCTTTTCTGAGTGAGAGCCACTGTTTCCTGAATTCCAGAGTCTCCTTTCCTTGTTCACTTTCCCAGAAGTACATCCCCAGGGCCTTAAGAAACTAACACAGAAAAAGGTACATGGGAGGAGACATAGCTGTTGAACGTCTGAAAAGGTCCTTACTTTTACACTTGATTTGGCAGGATAAAAAGTCCATGGGAAAAAGTCAGATGTTGACGCTGAAGAGAAGTTGAAGCCACTCTAACTTCCTCAGCACCCAAGGCTGCCACTGAATTCAATGTCACTGTTTCATTTGACTTTAAGGTGGTCTCATTTTCATTCTCTCTGGTACCACAACCTGAACACTCCAAGATTTTAGGATCTTCTCTTTTTACTTGGTGGGGTTTTTTTTTTGTTTTTGTTTTTTTGATCATGATCATTTTTGGTCCTTTTATCATTAATTTTGCTATGTATTTTGAAAACCCTTTCAATCTAGACACTTTCAGCTCTAGGATATCTTCTTATATAAATTTATCAATAACTATCTATGTTTTCTTTGTTCCTTCTTAAACTTCATCAGTCAGATGTTTTGAACTTTGACCGTTCATCTTTTATGCATCCTATATTATCTGTCTTTTTATTTACTTTTGTAAGATTTCCTTTACTATTTCGTAACACTATTAGTTTTTTTTAATAAATTTTAGTATGATAGACAAAATAGGAACAATATCTTCAACAAGGAAATGACCAGATCAATTATGGTCCATCCATTCCATGTAGTCATTAAAGAAAGAACTACAAACAATGATATGTAAAACTTGTTGTTAAAGACAAAAAACATTGGCTGTAGACAGAAGAAAAACAGGATTCAAGTCTTCCAACAAATACAGATTTAAGTATCCATCAGCTGCCAGGCTCTATTCTAAAGGATAGACTAGTTAGGATAGAGTAGCTGAGGATACAGTACTGAGCACAGAAGCCCTCCTGGAACTTTCATTCTAATGGGGAAAGAACATTCTAGTGAGAGAAAGAATGTTTCAGCAAGTTAAGTGAGGCTTTTTCTTCTCAAGATATAGGTAAGCTTTGTAGGCAGAAGAGATGGAAGTAAAAGAAAAAGAAAAGTAGAAAATTCTGGAGACAGAAGCAAACGAGTGAATCAAGTCCCAGAAAAACTTCATTTAAGCAAAGTCAAGAGTACAGGCAAAGGCAGGGAAGATGAGCACTCATGTCTGTCTTCATTGACTTAAAAAAAAAAAAAAAGAAGAAAAAAAAAAAAGGGAAGGAGATTTAAGAACTCTACAAGGGATGGGAGGCCAGCCCTTCAGTAGGAAGCATATATTTGGAAGAAAGAATTAAAGGATCTCTTGACAGGGAGAAAAATAACAGGGTATTCCCACAGCAGCAATCTCCAGGTAGGTTACACTAGGAAAGCCTGCTTTCAAGCTCATTCAGTGGCTGAATTCAGCTCCCTGGAGATGTAGGCTGGAGGGCCCTGTTTCCTTGCTGGCTTTTAGCCAGGGATCCACGCTTGCTCCTGGAGGCTGCCTGTAACCCTTCTCATGCTTTTTATGTGCCCTCCCCTGCAACAGAAGGGCCCTCTCACACCTCATCTCCCTCTGACTTCTGCCTCCAGCAAAGAAAGTTCTCTGCTTTTTAAGAGTTCACATGATTAGATTGGGCCCACTGGGATAATCCAGGATAATCCTCCATTTTAAGGTCTGTAACCTTAATTACATTTGCAAAATCCTTTTTATCATGTAACCATAACATATTCCCAGATTCCAGGGATTAGAGCATGGGCATTTTTGCAGGGTGGGGGGGATTCTGTTACTATAGTAACTAAACAATTTTTTTGGTATGAAAATAAATGTGGACATATTACAGAATGAGTACTAAATCACAATATTTTTAAGAAAAGAAAGGAGACCTAAAAGCGTTTCAGGCTCACAAAGAGGACACCCTGGGCCATTCCCCAGGCGTTCCTGAGGTGTCATTAACTCATTTCTACTTGCATGTCTAACAGACACCTTTAATCACTGCATGTTTCAAATTGAGCTCCTCACAGTCCTCTCCAAAGGAGCTTCTCCTGTGTCTTCCTCACTGACGAAGTTAATGGCAACTCCGTTCTTCCAGCTGCTCAGGTACAAAACCTTGGTGCCAGCCTTACTTCAACTTCTCTCATCTCACATCCTGCCAGCAAGTCTTGTCATCCAGAATTCAACCACTTCTCATCATCTTGGGTGGAGCCACTACCACACAGCACCTGGATATCTTAAATAGCTACTGATTTCTCTGCCCTACCCTTGTTCACTGTCAGTCAGATAATCATAAGAAAACGCACTTCTTCTGCTATAAATCCACCAAACGCTTCCTGCTTCACCTCAGTTAGTTAGTTAATAAATCCACCAACTGCTTCCTACCTCACCTGAGGTAGTCAAAGCCCCGACCAGGGCCTGCAAGTTCTCTGCATGACTGGGCCAGCAGTCGCCTCTCTGATTTTGTTTCTAGCTCCTCTTCTCCTTTTTCACTCCATGGCAGCCACAATGGCAACTTTATTATTCTGCAAATAGGCCAGCTACTTTCCTACCTTGGGACCTATGCATTTGATATCCTCACTGGAATGCTCTTCTCCCAGGTAGCAAATCTCATTTCCTTCAGATACTTACACAAAAGCTAGCTGCTCAGTAAGACCTTCTCTGACCACCACAAAAAAAGATTTCACGTCCCCTCCTCTGCTGATTTTCACTAGCTAACCATTTTTGACATTCAAAGATTATCGTCCCCTCAACATAATATTATGGAAAATTTAGAGCATATATAAAAGTTGAAGGAATTACACAGCAAACATCGATAAACCAACACAGACACATTTTACAATTAACATATTCTATATTTGTTTTATCTCGTACCCAGCAATCCATTTGACACATTATTTTTCGATAGCTTTCACATTAAGTTGGACATCATCAATAACAATTCTTCCTAAATGTGTATCATCGACCAGAGTTCATTATTCATTTATGGCTTTTTTGAAGGTAAAAGTTACATTCAGTGATATGTACAAACCTTAAGTATACAAAAATATTTCTGACAAATTAATACACCTGTGAAATACAAAACCCTACATCACCACCCTAGAAAGTTCCCTCATCCTCTTCTCAACCTCGACATTCAACTCCCAGACAATCTAGAACTGACTTTTTCAACCAGAGATTAGTTTTGCCTGTTCTACAACACCTTATAAATGGAACCACACAGCTCTTTTGCTTAAGGCTACTTCCAGCTCTCAGGCTAAATCTGGCCAAAAAATCGGCTGAATATGAATAATTCTTACATGTGTTTTTCCTGTTCAATCTTGTGGGACCATAACTTTCTGCTTGTATCTATGTTTCAAGAGTGCTGATTTTTAAAAGTATTCTAAAAATCAGTCTTGCAAATAAAAATAGGACATTTTCTAGCCTAACTTCTAGTCATGAGTTAGTAAAATGCTCCTACCGAGGTTAGCAAAAAACCACCTAAGGGCCATATCCAGGCCAAAGCCTGTTTTGTAAACAAAGTTTTCTTGGAACACAGCCATACCTACTCCTTTGGGTAGTGTTCTATTGCTGTTTTCATGTTATAATGGCAGAGTTGAGTGGTTATAACAGCTGCGTATTTTAGGCCTACAAAACCTAAAATATTAATATTTGGCTCTTTAAAGAAAAAGTTTACTGACCTCTGTTCTACTGGATGTCATACTGGCACTGAAATTTTTATTACTTATTCTATATAAAAAGTAACTCACCTTGGACATATGGCTAACTTATAAGGGTCTTTCCTTGAGAAATTAGTATTTCCCATCATTCTACAACCTTAAGAAAGTCTCGGAAATTAAACAACCCAGAATTGGGGCTCAGAATCAGGTGTAAACATAACACTGAGCTCTTACTAGGTCTAGCAAAACTAAATATTTGACAGGGAAAGGGGGTTAGTATTGGTAGGAAAGACATTTGTTGGTTGCCTCTCTATCCCCTGCTTCTTTTCAACATTTTCCTCAAGGCAAGCTTATCTTAGGAGAAGCTGTGCAGGGAGTATTTAAGAGACTTTCTGTTCTGTGGACAGGATGGTGAAAGGACATGTAGTCCAGGACAGGAGTGGCCACCATGGACCAAAGGGAAGGCCTAGATCTAGGAGTTTGGAAATAGTAAGGACAATGAGTAGGTGTGCCTGAGTGCTCAGTCGTGCGACTCTTTGGGATCCCATGGAGGTCACCAGGCTCCTCTGTCCATGGGATTTTCTAGGCAAGCATACAGGAGTAGGTTGCCATTTCCTCCTCCAGGGAATCTTTCCAACCCAGGGATCGAACCCACGTCTTCTACATTGGCATGTGGATTCTTTACCACTCAGCCACCTGGGAATCTCCAACTGGTAGGCAGCCTAAGGTTAAAGCTGATTCTACATCACTTCTCGGGTTAGAGTCACAGAGAGCCTACTGGTTCAAGATTTCCAGGAAACTAGCACCACCAATGATAATCTTGAGTTATCATTTACATAAGTCAACACATAAGTTTATTATGTGAGCCTGGTTATGTTGGATTCGGGGTCATTTCCAACCAAAAAAAAAAAAAAAAAATCCTCCGGTTATGAAAGACCAAGTATTTATATTCTTGAACCAACAATGAGTATTGGGGCATGGTTACTGCTCCTATACCAGGAACAAAAGGTGACTTTTGTTGAAACTCATGCCAAGAGTTCTGAAGCAAATAAGGAAAGAGCCACAAGGGAAGATGGAGACAAGAGAGCCAACCAACAGACCCATGCTGCTGGAAAATCGTAACATTAAAGGGAACGCTAGGGACTGAAAAGATTTGCTTTGACATTGATTACCGGAAGCTCCATCATATATCTAAATTCACACATTTGTCTGCTCATGTTTCAGACAATCACAAATCCACCCCTTCTCCTCATACTCACCTCCAGCTTCCTTAGAAGCTGAAGACAGTAGGACTTGTGCTCATTCTTCACTATGTCTATAATTAATAAGAAGTATGTTTGGATCCTTCTCCATTGGTTATTTATCAATATTATAAGTCTCAATGGTTCTTTCTGGCCTACTCTTTGATAATGGAGCTTGGGGCTACTGCCTCTTGGTACAAGAAAGAGAGCCAAGAGGCAAAAAATATTTCTGTAGCCATATATATTTTTTCCAAAATGGAAAGTTTTTTTATTTGTAAGAGCAAAGAATGTCATAAAAATGTTAAAAAATTAAAAGGTTCACATATTTTAAGGTAAAAGGTATGTTTCCTGCCTTACCAATAATCACATAATCTAATACCCCAGAGATAATCACTGTTAATATCCTTGCAGACTTTGAAAATGCATTATTTCCTGTGTGGAAATGGGACCATGCTATGTTGATTTCCTATTCTTACCTCTGGACATCTTTTCTTTAATATAAATCTAGCTTATCTTTTTTTTTTCTTTTCCTGATCTTTTTAAAATATAAATTTATTTATTTTCAGTTCAGTCACTCAGTCGTGTCCGACTCTTTGCAACCCCATGAATCCCAGCACCCCCAGGCCTCCCTGTCCATCACCAACTCCCAGAGTTCACTCAGACTCACATCCATTGAGTCAGTGATGCCATCCAGCCATCTCATCCTCTGTCGTCCCCTTCTCCTCCTGCCCCCAATCCCTCCCAGCATCAGAGTCTTTTCCAATGAGTCAACTCTTTGCATGAGGTGGCCAAAGTACTGGAGTTTCAGCTTTAGCATCATTCCTTCCAAAGAAATCCCAGGGCTGATCTCCTTCAGAATGGACTGGTTGGATCTCCTTGCAGTCCAAGGGACTCTCAAGAGTCTTCTCCAACACCACAGTTCAAAAGCATCAATTACTGGAGGTTAATTACTTTACAATATTGTATTGGTTTTGCCATACATCAACATGAATCCACCACAGGTATACATGTGTTCCCCATCATGAACCTTATCTTTCTAATTGCAAAGTAATCTACGAAAGTCCCTAACACCTGCCCACTGACTACTGATAGACATTTTGATTTTTCTTTTTCACAATGACAGCATTCCTATAATAAACATCCTCGCATGACAAAAGATGGATGCATATGTACTTTCATAAAACAATTTTTCAGACAAGGAATTGCTGGATCAAAGGGAATGCGTATTTAAAATTTTGAACAAACAGCAAAAGACAAAGCAGTGAATACCATGACTCCATTTTACAGTACAAAAAAAAAAAAAAATCACCTAAGTTCAGTACACATACACGAAGAAGTATGGAACACTAATTTTCAACCAACAACTCTGTCCTCCAGAGGACATTTGAAAATGTCTAGAGTCAATTTTATTTGTCACAACTGGGAAGGTGCCAGTGTCTAGTGGGAAGGCAGGATGATGCAAAACAACAGCCCTCCCACAATCAAGAATTATCTGGCCCAGGAAGTCAATAGCATTCAGAGTGAAAAACCCTGGGCCTGGATTATATCTCACACTCTCCAAAAGTTTTCTGTCAAGAGTGGAGAACAATAATCATTTATACTTTTGTACTGTTTGTGGTTTTTTTTTTTGTTTGTTTAGCAACGAACATGCACTAGTTTAAAAAACACTTTAATGAACGAAAGTTCACCCTCGTATTGATGTAAAAAATCCTTCTCTGTGCCTTCTCATATTGGTTCTATACCTTAGGGACAAATTCTGAAAGACTCAAACAAGACTCACTGAATTTTCTCTGCAGCCAACTGATAGTAGAAAGTTCTTTTGAATGCTCTTCCTAGGAATCAGTTTCAAATCACTTCACCAATCTGACTGCTATACCTATTACGAACAAAGTGCTAAGTACTGATTCCCAAGTTTCAGTTTTGCACTCTGATCGGAGAAGAGTGAATTTATCATTCTCGCTCATTCTGCATACAATGGCTCATATTCAGCTTATTAAAACATTCAGTTTTCCCACACATGCTGCAGCTAACTTATACTTTCCCCATCCTGTACTTTTATATTGGCTTTTAAGTCTAAATCCAAGAAACTAAGACACTTGATTAACTCTCCTTACTACCCTAAGGAATGCAGGGTAGCACTGCCCTGCTTTAGGGCAGTAAGGAGAGTTTTCTAAACACTAGAATACAATTAAGTTACAATTAAGTTCACGTTTTAGTCAGGAACATACATTCTCACCACCTGCCTTATGCACTTAAAAATCACCTAACAGGGTATACTATTTTAGATTCTTGTTAATGTCACTCAAGTCAACAAACATCTAATGAGTGCTGAGGACACTGTACTGATCAAT
Source organism: Tragelaphus eurycerus (assembly GCA_935064755.1). Lineage (NCBI taxonomy): Eukaryota > Metazoa > Chordata > Mammalia > Artiodactyla > Bovidae > Tragelaphus > Tragelaphus eurycerus. Next base: position 27,591,964 of record CAKXYN010000001.1, on the reverse strand, counting down.
GAGACCAATAAAAGAAAGTAGTGAACTGGTCAGAAGATTTTATGGCCAACAGCCATTTTCTGGGGTTACCTCAATGAAGGAATCCCTTGTCCAGATTACCAAATATTCACTGACTTATATGTAGCACTACATACACAGCTGCGTTTTATAAAGAAAGCTTGGGTGCTACTTATTCCTGCACTCTTCCAATTCTTTACACATTTTGGGGTCCAAACTAAGGCTCAGTAAAGGTTTAATGAGTAAGTGCACCGTACTATCCCCATTACAGACAACATACTGCAGGTAATCAGTAATACTGATTTTGAAGCTGCAACTCCAGTACTTTGGCCACCTGATGCAAAGAGCTGACTCATTTGAAAAGACCCTGATGCTGGGAGGGATTGGGGGCAGGAGGAGAAGGGGACGACAGAGGATGAGATGGCTGGATGGCATCACCGACTCGATGGACATGGGTTTGGGTGGACTCCGGGAGTTGGTGATGGACAGGGAGGCCTGGCATGCTGCGGTCCAGGGGGTCGCAGAGTCAGACACGACTGAGCGACTGAACTGAACTGAAATGAACTGCAGGTAAACACCTGTAATAAGGCTTTTACTCCTCAGGTCGTTGAAAACAATAGGTAGCAATAACTCAAACGTACCCAAAACAAAACTGTACTCATGAAGGCATAAAGCACACAGGGGAGGCTTAGGTAACTCTTCACTTCTGAATAATATTATACATTAGAGAGACAGAAAAATTCAAGGATGCACACTGAAGATGAAGAAACGGTGAAAATATTAAATTCCAAAACAATGAAAATTACAATTCTCCCACAAACACCGGCACACTCCCACGTCGTTTCCACCTCGCGGGGGAGAAGGCTCACGCCCAAAAGGAGGCTGGGGGTTCCCAAGTGCAGAACCTCCTCAAAAACCCGGCAGGGCTCTGCAGCCACGCCACGCCCCCGCACGGGCCCACACACTCAGCTGCCCGTCCGGCGGGCAACAGTCCGAAGGCTTCCGCTCCGACGCCGCTGGGCACAGGGCTTGGGAGACCGACGAGGGAAGGGGGAGGCAGGTGGGCGGGGAACAAGCCCAGCCCGACACCGCAAGCACTAACCTACGAGACAGCGGATGACCTACAATACCGAGCTGCCAACTGCGCGTCCACGGGTCCGGGGACTGGGCCTCCGCGGGTCCAGCCGGCCGCCCCCCGCCCCTTCTTCAAGCCGTTAGCGCCGCGGCCCCACCCCTTGCCGCCAGCCGCGCCCCGTCCTGCTTGCCCCAAGCCGCTACCCTGGCCGACCGTGGCCCGAGGCATTTGCTTGCTGGATGTGGAACCAGGGCTGTCAGCCACGCCCGGGAGGTCAAGGAGCTGGCCTTCCCTACCTGCACTTTCCTCCGCCCTGCCGTGTTCTGCCGGTGATGGGCCGCCATCTTGCATGTTGACAGTCCTACGTCACTTCCGGAAGTGGCTAGGACGGGGCGGATGTCCCGCCTCTTCCTGTTCGCCCGAGGCCTGGTGGTGTTCACCTCAAGGCCTGCTTGTAGCTGAGGTTGGTGTCCCAGTGGTGGTCCTGTGGTATGAGAGAAACACTTAAAAACCGTTGGGTGCATATAATGCTGCCGGAGAGAGAGTCATTTTGTGAGCTGAGGAAGCTATCCGAAACTAGCTCTATGTGGGCGTGCACCCGGGCTTGCACTGTTCTCCAGTGTCTCCTCAGGCCCAAGTAGGAGAAAAATGCTGACAGAATTAATGCTGGAAATGGGGCCTTTGATGGCACCTCTACCCCTTTCACGGAAAAGGCAATGGCACCCCACTCCAGTACTCTTGCCTGGAAAATCCCATGGACAGAGGAGCCTGGTGGGCTGCAGTCCATGGGGTCGCTGAGGGTCGGACATGACTGAGAGACTTCATTTTCACTTTTCACTTTCATGCATTGTAGAAGGAAATGGCAACCCACTCCAGTGTTCTTGCCTGGAGAACCCCAGGGACAGCGGGCCTGGTGGGCTGCCGTCTATGGGGTCCCACAGAGTCGGACACGACTGAAGTGACTTAGTAGCAGCAGCAGCTACCCCTTTCAAACGTTTGTTGACAGCTAGGGGATCCGATATATTTACCATGAAGTACTTAAAAGGGCGGAGAATTATAAACTGCCCTGGAAGGAGGTGAAGTAGAAGGTTTGGCAAAGAAGGTCGCCCCATCTTCAGAAGGCTCCGAGTATCTGATTAAATAAGAGAGGGAAGAGAGAGGGAATTCCCTGGTGGTCTGTTGAGGCAGTCTGAGCAATGGTTGGAAAAGAATTTCCAGACAGAGCATTTCAGGAAGAGAGTGAATTTGTTAAGAACAAAGAGCAGAGATAACATAGGCACTGTGAGTGCAGAGGGGCTGACCTCCTGACAGACCAGGGAAAGCTGGCAGTTTTTGTGGATATTAATAGCCAATTTTTATACTCTCAAAAGTCCTGCTGGATGGTTGGAGTTATTAGGTGATTGGTTGGGGCGCTTTAGGGTATTTACTCGAATGGGCATCTTTGCCTTATTGGGAGTCAGGAAGCCTGTTAGTGACTATCAGGAGCTTTTGGCAGTAGTTACAAAGGGCTCGGTCAGCTTCTGCGGTGACCTTGGTTCTGGGCTCTGCTTCTGTGGCCTTGGGGCAGGTAGGCCTCAACCTGGTCCAGTAGTTGGGACTCAGGGCTTTCACTGCTGAGGCCAAGGCTTGATCCCTGGTGGGGAACTAAGATTCTGCAAGCCATGAGGCTGAAAAAAAAAAGAGAAATTGTTGTCATAAGGCAAGGAAATAACACTATTTAAAATTGTTTACAGCGACAACAAAGTTCCCAATCCTGAAGGAACTGGGCCTCACACTAGTATCTGGTGTAAACCATTTCTTATTCTGGGACAGTTAGACCTTTCTGACTGAAGATTTGACCTGAGGAAATTCTGACACTCACTATAAGTCTTAGGTAATAATTCATCGTACAAGGCTAATTATTTGGCCAGTTAGTTGGTCAAGGACATGAAAAGAGCATGATTGGAGAACTGATAACAAGGAAGACTTGGGAAGGAATATGGTGATGGACTTTGCAGAATGAATGTTAAGAATCATCTGGATGAAATGAACCACTTTGTGGATGAAACTTAGCCTCCTTTTCCAGGCTTAGTGGTTGTTCAGTGGACTCATGAATGAAATGGCAGTGATGACAAGGTTAGAGCTATGCATGGGATCACCCAGACACTGCTGAGTGTTGAGTTTGCTAGCAGCAGAGGCCAGTCCTGAGGTGGTGATAGATTTCATGCTCCAGGAAGACCAGTCAACCACTTGGAGGCAAGTGGATTTCATTGGCGCTCCCCACCATTGAGGAAGCGATACTTGTTTGTCCTTTCTGAAATACACTTACTTTAAGTTTAAATTTGCTTGTCTTACTGAAGACCTAGTTATGGTGCTTTTTGGGAAACAACCCTTTTTGATGCTGTGTTATAGGATGAAGTATATGCTTTGAACTACTGTCCAGTGTTTGACACTCTTTTTTCTTGTTCTTGTTATCTATTTCTGTATAACTACCCTAAAACTTAGTTGTTTAAAACATCTTCAAGTTTACTTTGCTTACAGATTTGTGATTTGTAACTTTTGTTGAGCTCAGTGGAGACAGCTTATCTGTGTTCCATTCTCCACTTGATGTCAGTTGGGGCAGCAATAAGTTGGGAGCTGGAATCATCTAAAGGCCCACTCCATGTCTGGTGACTGATGCTGAGTCTGTGGCCAGAAACCTATTCACGGCCCTTCCCTAGTGCTGTTTGGTTTCTCACAACATAGTAGCTGGATTCCAAGGGCAAGCATCCCAAGAGAGAGAAATCCAGGTAGGAACTGTAATGCCTTTTCTAAACTAACATTGGAAGTCCTGATTCCACTGTAGTGAATTCAAACCACATTTGGTTCAAAGAACTTAGTTGCTAAGGCTGTTTATATCTAAAAAATTTTTTAAAAATGAATTCATTTAATTTTAATCAAAGGATAATTGTTTTACAATATTATGTTTGTTTCTGCCACACATCAACATGAATCAGCCATAGGTATAAATATGTCCCCTCTCTCCTGAACCTTTCTCCCACCTCCTACCCTGTCCTTCTCCTCTAGGGTGTAATGAGCACTGATTTGAGCTTCTTGGAGACTCCTTTTTTAATGGAAGAAACGTCAAGGAATCTGTGGATATGTTTTAAAACCACTACATTTCCAAAGGCAAAATTAGTGGGTTTAGGAACAAAGGAGTGTTATACCTAATGGACTCCAATTACAATTTTTTTTTTTAACTGCCATTCTCTGAGAGTATGAGCTTTGCTGGTTTAGAGTTGTTTTTTTTTTTTTAAACCAAGGAAAGGAATTCTTCTAGCAAGACTGAACAATGGTTCCATTGATTTGGATCTGGGATGGCCACCTAATCATTTTGCATGTCTTGTGTCACTGAATAGGCAAGAGAAGGAGAAGAACAAGTTTAGGGTTTGGGGGGCAGTAATTAATCTTGATCATGAAGCAAAAATAGGTTTGCTGGTATAAAACAGGTAAGTCCATCAAAGACTCATATCTCTTAGAAATGAATGTATTGGTTGAAGGTAAAGGAAAAGTAGAATGGCTGGTGGAAAAAGAAAATCATAAAGAGAAGTGAAGTTCTCATAGTCAGGGGAAGAAACAAGAGCAGTTATATTTCATTTCCTTTCTTGGTGTATGATGTATACTTTTTTTATAAAATTTATTTTTGGCTGCATTCTGCTACAGGTAGGATCTTAGTCCCCTGACCAGGGATGGAATCCGTGTTCCCTGCATTGGAAGGTAGAGTCTTATAAGACCTTTGGACTACAGAGGAGGTCCTTGATGTATACTTTTATGTGTTTTAACTTTTCTTTCTTTACCCTTTACTTCATTATTATATATGAGGTGTGATATTGTTGGTAAACTTCATTATTTAGCAAATTGTAGAGGAATAGATAACAACTAGAGGTTTTAGACTTAGAAATGGATGTAGTAACTGATGAAACTTTGGGTTGACTCTCTTGAAGAGTGACAGAGTGAGTGCATCCTTGACTGTGTAAAGAATAGTTGCAATATTTTAAATAGCAACCTTTTTTAAAGTATAATCATTGAAACAATGGTTATTTGGTGTAGAGCAGCCAAAGGGATGACTTTACATTTGACAGTTTTATGGCTTTATTTTTTGCTGTCCATCATTTGAGTTTTCGTTCTGTGTCTGAGGAATTCCCCACTGTGTGTCTTGGTGGTAGTGAGCACTGCTTACAGAAAGTGAGAAAGGCAGTTACTCAGTTTTTCTAGATATCTTGTAGCAAGAGTGTGTGCATGGGAACTCAGCTTGATTAATCAAATGACATCTTGACTGCAACTTGAGGATTTCTGAGCCAGCACTATTCAGCTAAACTCCCAAGTTTTTCCCACTACAGAAACTCTGTGAGATAATAAATATTTGTTGTTGTGGGATAATTTGTTATGCAGCAGTAGATAACTAATACATCTCCCTTCAGAGAAGGCAATGGCACCCCACTCCAGTACTCTTGCCTGAAAAATCCCATGGGTGGAGGAGGCTGGTAGGCTGTAGTCCATGGGGTCACGAAGAGTTGGACACGACTGAGCGACTTCACTTTCACTTTTCACTTTCATGCATTGGAGAAGGAAATGGCAACCCACTCCAGTGTTCTTGCCTGGAGAATCCCAGGGACGGGGGAGCCTGGTGGGCTACCATCTCTGGGGTCGCACAGAGTCGGACACAACTGAAGCGACTTAGCAGCGGCAGCAGCAGCATACTCTCCCTTCTCCATAAGGAGGGGAAGTGTCACAGAACTTTCACAATTTTACAAAGATAGATTTACCATAAGCTTTATCACTCTCCATTTAATTCTTTGTCTTCTCTTGTGTAACTGTCAGGAGGCTTATCCTGGTAGAATTCCCTTATCGATCTCAGAATTTTCTACATAGGAAGATTGGCACCTTTATACAAATGTAAGAAGCCTTGACACCTACTATTATTGTTCTTAGATTTTGAGACCTCTGTTTAAACTCCCAGACAACATGAAAACTTTAACATCCTGAAAAAAAAATCTACTTGTGTATTAAATAAAAATAAAATCCATTAAAAAAAAAGTAAAAGAGTTCTAGAAGGCTTCTATTTCCAAATAAACCACACTTGTTAAATCTTGCTTTGGATTTTACTTCCCTCTGTCAAGTTATTTGAGCAAGTTAATTAACTTCTTACATCTTCAATTTTTTAAAAAAAAATCTGTTAAGTGGAATAACAACAGTACTATTTCATATAGTTCTTATGAAATAATCTTCACACAGTACCTGGTAGGTAGGAAATATTCAGTATACTTTAGGTATTGTTTTTAATCATCACCTTGCTCAGGAAACTATGCCAAAGTGTTATAATAACATTACCAAAGTGTTTTAATTTCCTAGGATAGATGTTTATGTAATGTAGGCTCTATTACTTTTTAAAATTTTCAAACAAGCTTGAACTATAATCTTTTGTTCTTATCTACTTTGTTATTTTCAACAGCCTGGAAAAAGATTCATGAAGTGATGAGGCCTTTTTACATATTTGTCCACATGCTTAAATGCCTGTTTTCTGGCTCCATAATCCATTTACTGAAGGAAGTGAAGGTGACCAGGTATGTCTTTAAACCATACCCTAGCTTTCTTACCGTCATCAGGAGATAGACATGAATGTTTTCTTGTTTTTTGTTTTAATTGTTTTAGAGGAATTAATGTGTTTTGAAAACTTGTTTAAAGACACACAATCATGAGTGCCTTGGTTTGCAGCTAATATTGTCTGCTAGCGCTTATTGCATTAATGTGGATATTTTAAAGATGAATTTAAAAAGAATAGAACTTCAATCCTCATGCAGTTAATGCAGAAGTACCTAGTAAACTTTTAATGTAAGCTTGTCATTATATCAACCAGATTCATGGAGAAAGTGAGAAGTTTCATTATTTCCTTACAATTGTTTAATGATTCTTTAAAAGAATGCTTTCCTAAAGAAATAGGGTGTCATGATAGACTACAAGGTCATAACGAAACAAATAGGCATAAGTGAAACTATTATATATGTAAACACAGAGACTCAGAATGTTTACAATATTTATGTCAGAAGTTGTAGATTAGTTTAGCTTGTAGATTGTCAGCAAATCCTCAGTTTTAATTAGTCTTAGAAGCCATGGTACTAAGTAGCTCATTATTCAACATTAACTTATTTCTAAACATGTTAAAAGTTTTCATGTTGTCTGGGAGTCTAAACAGAGGTCTCAAAATCTAAAAACAATAATAGTAGGTGTCAAGGCTTCTTACATTTGTATAAAGATGCCAACGTTAACTTATTTCTAAACTCTTTCTAAACTAGGAAAAAAGTATCTTTTAGTTTTTTTCTTCTTTTTTTTTGTCTATATTTTTACATGCCAATATTAGAAATAGAAACCAGTCTCTTCTTTCCAAAAATGTTTGACCTTGTCTGGCTTTCCCACTGGAGGGCAGCAGAGAACCATCCAGGCCATCCCTGATTTTAAATCTCACTGGCTTTAATGAGACAAGTCAGACCTTAAAATCCATGATACAAATTTCCTACTGATAAAATGTCATAATCAAAGTACATTTTCAGAAAGCCTGTTCACTCCCATAAAAAACCATAATTGATTGTTAGAGTAAAAGGAAATAAAATTTATGCAGTTATATGTATTAAGTAAACAAAAAAATTAAAACTACATCACAAATATGCTTTTTTTGTGGGGGGATTTTTGTACAGGAACTAAACTGGTCAAGGCTTCTTAAAATCCTAGTCCAAAAAAGTATAGTGGATGTGAATCTTACTCCAAAATTCTGATATATAAGTATATCATATTAGATATTGAAATTATTTATAGTTCTGAGGTCCCAGATGGCCAAAATGACAGAAAAAAGAAATCAACCTCAGTCATTGTTAAGACTCCCTGCCTCCCTGATCCAGCATTAGATATCTTACAAATGACCAGGAGTCATATATGGGGAGGCATCAACAATCCTCAGGCCACAAAGGTTAGAACTGAAATGCCCAGTGTCCTTTGAAAGTGTCCAGGCCTCTGTTCTTTTCCTGCGTTGGAACTAACTAGGGTTTTTTGTTATAGAAATCCCAGTGCGCAGGGCCCTACCCGCCTAAGATACCCAGCCATCATTGACCAGGATCTCTCACCAACCAGGAGACTTTCAACACTGATCACAGGTCTTTAGGGCTTCCCAGCTGGCTCAATGGTAAATAGGCCACCCACAGTGCAGGAGATGAAGGAGACATGGTTCGATTCCTGGGTTGGGAAAATCCCCTGGAGCAGGACACAGCAACCCACTTCAGTACTCTTGCCTGGAGAATCCCATGAATGAGAGGAGCCTGTTGGGCTACAGTCCATAGGGTTGCAAAGAGTCAGACATGACTGAAGTGATTTGAGCATGAACGCACAGGTCTTTACTCCTCGTGGAACCTCTCTTCCAGGTTTCATTGCCTTCTCTGCCCTACAGAGAGTGTGGATTTTCCCCCTGCACACCATTTCCCTCCTGGATTCACAGATTAACCTCTTCAGTGAGCTTGGGCTTTCACTAAAGGCAAGACAAGAGGTAATCGTTACGCTTCAGACTTGGTATTATAAACCACTCCTGAGATCGGCAAACACTATGAACTGGCAACCATTAGCAGAAGGTGGGGGAAGGAGGGACAATTGCAGCAAAAACAAGGTACCCTCTAATGTCTCAACAAATTATAGTTCACAGAAGCTGAACCCAAGACAATTCTTTTGCTGGTAAATCTCCCTATAGAAACCACAGGTATTCTTTGTGCCTCCAAACACCTTTAAACTGCATTCAAAATTAGGGTTATGAGTCTGGAAATCTTTCTTTGCTAATGTGTTGTACATGAATGCCTGCAGAAGCCTTTGAATGGTAAATGCCGTGGGAGGGGCAGTTTCCATGGTAACTTTTCAGTGCACCTTTTTTCTTGCACTTCAATTAGATCTTCATTGCTGAGCGGTTGTGAATGAGAAGGTAACAGCTCAGTCTCATCTGGAGGGCTGGAGGAGATATGAGATTGGCAGCCTTTCTAGATGCAGCTATATTCTCAATCCACTGAGTTGTAGTATGCTTGTTTTGCTCCATCTCTTCATGGTACCCCAGCACCACAATGCAACACCAAAGGACCAATTTCCTTAATATACCAAGCTTACAGGTTAATATGAATAATATCAAAGCACAATGGAAAAAATGAGCAAAGGGCATAGATAGACAGCTTACAGAAAAAGAACATTAATGGCTTACATTGTATGAAAATGTGTTTAATCTCATTCACAATGACGAAAATACATATTTAAATAAGATTACATTTTTCACCTACCAGACTGGAAAAGATCTAAAAGTTTGATAATGTACTCTGTTTAGAGAATGTGGAAAACTCATCATTTTATATACTCTTCTGTGGGAGGGTAAATTGGTTTAATCTCTTTGGAGAGTGATTTTGCAGTTTCTCTTCTAGAAATTCATCCTACAAGTGTAATTACATTTGACTTAAAAATACAAGTAAAAGAATATTGTTGAAGCAAATGACTGGGACACATTAAATGAGTTGATGCATCCAGACAGTTACACACACTGGACAATGAGAGACAAAAATATAGTTGGCTTTTCCTCAAATTCCAGAGTTGTATGTTCAGCTAGCTTATTTGCGAAACACTGTTAAAGGATAATTCTCAAAAAAGAAAGAAAGAAAGAAAGAAAGAAAGAAAAACCATGACTCTCATACAGACATAAATTAACAAGTGCTAAAGATTTAATTTTGCTCAAAATGAAGACACTCTTGTCTGAACTTAAGTTCATGTGTCTAGCACATATTGAGGTCAAACAAACCAAAAAATTGGTTTTCGGAGTAGAGAAAGGTTTATTGCAAAGGCCAAGCAAGGTGAATGGGCTGCTTGTGCTCAAAAGGCCTGAACTTCCCGATGACTTCCAGGCAGGAGTTTTAAAAGACACTGTTAGGGGAGAGCGTGGTGAGATGCCTGATTAGATCGTGGACCTTCTTTTGACTGGTTGGTGGCAAGGTAACAGGGTGATGTTTCAGGAATCTCAGCATTCTGGTTCCAGGCAGTCTGAGTTCTAGTGCTTGTGATCAGCATGTAGTCCCCATCCTCACCTGGGTGAGGGTCTTAGTTTCTGCAGAACAGCGCAAAGATATGGATCAGGTTGTTATCGATATTGCTTTCAGAAGGAACCAGAAGTCCTGTGACTCTCTTTTCCTAATCATTAACTGCTTGAGCCAGCTTTTTGGAACTTGGGGAAGGCCCGGAGACTGAAGCATTTTTCTTGCAAACGAGAAACAGGGACAGGGAAAGACTTTGTATAGAGGAGGGCTAGGCAGATGTCATAACTGGTTCAAAGGAGAAGTCAAGAAGCAAAGATCCATACGCAGTAAAGGAAGGTTGAAATGGACGTGCAAATGAGGGGTAAACTGGTTTTCAACAGGTGTGTGTGTAGGGGGTTTCTCCCTGTACCCGACAGAATCGACTTGCATGTCTATAGGTAGGAGTTATTTTGCCTTATTATCAGTTATCTGTCATTTACAGAATGGTAAAATAGCTCTCACAGAAAGAAAATCAGTAATGCTGCAAGGTTGATCACAGTGCATAGTTTTCCACTGAAGCCATTTTCTGTACAAGATTTAAGTGATAAATGCAAGTCTAACAGAGTGTAAAATCCTGTGGTCCCAGTGTTATGTGTGTATGTGTGCGCTTAGTTGTTCAGTCATGTCCGACTCTTTGTAACCCGTGGACCGTAGCCTGCCAGGTGCCTCTGTCCATGGGGACTCTCCAGGCAAGAATACTGGAGTGGGTTCCCATGCCCTCCTCCAGGGGATCTTCCCAACCCAGGCATCAAACCCAGGTTTTCCGCATTGCAGGAGGATTCTTTACCATCTGAGCCACCAGGGAAACCCATGACTGAGAGTGTCTGTATATATACATATATGTCCATTCTGAAGGAGATCAGCCCTGGGATTTCTTTGGAAGGAATGATGCTAAAGCTGAAACTCCAGTATTTTGGCCACCTCATGTGAAGAGTTGACTCATTAGAGAAGACTCTGATGCTGGGAGGGATTGGGGGCAAGAGGAGAAGGGGACGCCAGAGGATGAGATGGCTGGATGGCATCACTGACTCGATGGACGTGAGTGTGAGTGAACTCCGGGAGTTGGTGATGGACAGGGAGGCCTGGCGTGCTGCAGTTCATGGGGTCGCAAAGAGTCAGACATGACTGAGCGACTGATCTGATCTGATCTGATCTGATACATGACATTCAAGTATATGTACCTGAGTATGGCATTGGTGATATAGTGGTGAGCATAGCTACTTTCCAAGTATGTGTACATGTATACATATGTGTGTTCACATATACATTGACTATTCCTTGATAGAGACAGAGAAGACTAATAATTGTGTCTGACACTCTAGAGAAGTACTGAAAGTTGGGAATCTGAGATGAAAGAGAAATCTAGTTTTTACTCTATATACCTTTTTATACTGCTTGAGTTTTTTTCCTTTACTTTTGCCATGAACATTTTTTCACAAGGAAAAGGAACCTTTCCTAAGGTTCATAAACCTTACTGAGGGAACTAATAAAACAATGAATTATATAAATGAAGTATTGCATAAAATACAAGGAGAAACTGATAGAAATACAATAGCCATGGGAACAGAGCCCTTAACAAACCTCTTTCAGGTCTTGGCAGTTGAGTAGACAGAAAAATAAGTAAGGCTTATAATAGCAGTTTTCAACATGGGCTGCCTGTTAAGGTCAGTGGAGCTTCCTTCTGTGTATGTAATCAGTTGCTCAGTCATGTCTGACTCTTTGCCGCCCCATGGATGGTAGCCCTCCAAGCTCCTATATCCATGGAATTTTCCAGGCAAGAATACAGGAGTAGGAAGCATTGCCACTTCCTACTCCAGGGGATCTTCCTGACCCAGGGATCCAACCTGCATCTCTTGCATTGGCAGGCATATTCCTTATCACTAACACCACCTGGGAAGCCCAAGGAACTTCCTTAGTAAAGCCTTTTTATTTCAAATATGCAAGAGCAGACAGATTAAGCTAATAAACTCTTGTGACCCACCACCCAACTTCGACATTTACCAATTCCTGGCCAACTTTCCCTACCCCTTTTTTCCCCTTCTATATTATATTGAAGCAAATCCCAGAAACTGTATCATTTAATCTATAAACACTTGCTACAGGCAGTATCTCTAAAATACAAGAGATCTTAAAAAAAAAAAAAACAAAATGCCAATATCACTTTTTTTAAAAGTTCATAGGTACAATATCATTATACTACCTAAAAAAATAGCAGTAATTCATCAAATACTCAGTATTAAAATTCCCAATTGTTTTATAAAAATCATTTTTACAAATAGTTTTGTTTGAATTAGGATTTTAATAAAGTCCATGCATTTTGATTAGTTGATGTGTCTTTCAAGTCTCTTATTGAAATCCATACATTACCTAGGGAGCTTCTAGAAAGTATTGAAGTCCAGGCTTTATCCTGACAATGTTAAATTTTACCTGGACCATGTACTCATGGAAAACAGGGATAGTTAAAGAAACCTACACACACACATACACACACGGACAGAGCCTCTTTTGTGTTCTGGAAAATACTGCAAAGAAGCATTTTCTTCCATATGACTGAGGTAAGACTCACGTATTCTTCTTGTTTACCTATGACAAGACTAGCCTCTAAGTTCCCATTCTTGACTTCATAAATGATTAACTGGACTGCTTGTCCCCATTGACCAATCAGAACAAAATGCTTGTTAGCCAAACTTTGGTTAAGAGTCTCTCCCAAGTTCCCTGAGCTTTAACTCAGAAATCCTTTTGAATAAAGTCTCTCTTTACTAAATCTGGGTGTTTTTGACAGTCTCTAGAAACGTTTTTTCTCCACTTACTTATAATATGAAATGAGATTTGAGAACCATTCCTTAGAGGTTGTGAGCAATACAATAGGATACTCTAATACATATGTATCTATGTTAGTCTATGTCCAGCAGAAGGTAGATTCTATGTGAGGTCTTAGTGTAGCTGCTTTATTTAGGAAGTAATCTCAGGAACACAAGAAAAAGAGCAAAGATAGTAAAACAAGAAGGAGGAAAACCCCAGCCAGGATTCATAAACGAGCAAATTGTCCCATGGGTAACTGAAGCTCATTTACTCTGGGGATTCTTCCAGGACAGCAAAGATAAAGTACTTATCCAATTTTAGCTATCCCTAACTGGTTGAGACTCAAGTTGGAATCAAGATTGCTGGGAGAAATATCAATAACCTCAGATATGCAGATGACACCACCCTTATGGCAGAAAGTGAAGAGGAACTCAAAAGCCTCTTGATGAAAGTGAAAGTGGAGAGTGAAAAGGTTGGCTTAAAGCTCAACATTCATAAAACAAAGATCATGGCGTCTGGTCCCATCACTACATGGGAAATAGATGGGGAAACAGTGGAAACAGTGTCAGACTTTGTTTTTCTGGGCTCCAAAATCACTGCAGATGGTGACTGCAGCCATGAAATTAAAAGACGCTTACTCCTTGGAAGGAAAGTTATGACCAACCTAAATAGCATATTCAAAAGCAGAGACATCACTTTGCCAACAAAGGTTCGCCTAGTCAAGGCTATGGTCTTTCCTGTGGTCATGTATGGATGTGAGAGCTGGACTGTGAAGAAGGCTGAGCGCCGAAGAATTGATGCTTTTGAACTGTGGTGTTGGAGAAGACTCTTGAGAGTCCCTTGGACTGCAAGGAGATCCAACCGGTCCATTCTGAAGGAGATCAGCCCTGGGATTTCTTTGGAAGGAATGATGCTAAAGCTGAAACTCCAGTATTGTGGCCACCTCATGGGAAGAGTTGACTCATTGGAGAAGACTCTGATGCTGGGAGGGATTGAGGGCAGGAGGAGAAGGGGATGACAGAGGATGAGATGGCTGGATGGCATCACTGACTCGATGGATGTGAGTCTGAGTGACCTCCGGGAGTTGGTGATGGACAGGGAGGCCTGGCATGCTGGGATTCATGGGGTCGCAAAGAGTCGGACACGACTGAGTGACTGATCTGATCTGATCTGAACTGGTTGAGAACATTCTCTGAGGGCTTTTAAGTCCCAAACCCTGCTGAGTACCTTCAAGTAGAGAAGCAGAGATGTATAGATCCTTGAAGGGGCTGTCAGCTCACTGTACCCTACAGCTGCGGAGAGGACTAAGGGCTTAGGGAGTTGGGATCAAGAGCATGTGCTGCCATAATGAATTTTATGCCTACAGAAAACGTCATTTTTTAATTCTTGCCAATGCCACTTAAACTTTAAAAGTTGACCACAAAGGACCTTCTATAAATTCCTCCAGATAGAAATTAACTAAGATTTGTTGAATGTTTACTATGTGCTAAAGTTTTTACCCGAATTGTGTGTGTGTGCTTCGTTGTTCAGTTGTGTCTGACTCTTTGTGACCCCATGGACTGTAGCCTGCCAGTCCATGGAATTTTCCAGGCAGGAATACTGGGGTGGGTTGCCATTTCCTTCTCCAAGAAATCTTCCCAACCCAGGAATTGGACCCACATCTCTTGCATCTCCTGTATTGGCAGGTGGATTCAATTATTATAATTTAATGCTCAGGGCAACTATCTGAGCTAGATGTTATCATTATCTCAATTTTACAAATGAAGAAATTGAGCCTTAGATTAAGTACTCTGCCCAAGGTCATATAGGCAGAAAAAAGAGATGAATTTAAACTCCAGCCTTCTGACTCAAGAATGGAAGTTGCTAACCACCATGGAATATGCTTCCCCACAGCCTTTAATCATAATGTGGGAAAACCACATGTTAATAATAACAGTGGTGTAAATGATCCAACAATAAATACCCCAACCATTTGGGGATTTAAAATTTTTTTCTACAGAGAGAATGAAAGCAATAATAAGAGAAACTCTATATGGCAAAATTTATGAATTATGGCTAAAGCTGTGATGAAAAAGAATATCATTATAAATCAGAGTGATGTTATATGAGTTAAACATTCTACTCAGAAGGTTAGAAAAAGAACAAATTAAGCTCAGGCAGTGGAAATAAGAAATTAAGACAAATGACAACAGAGAGGATTTCCGATTCGGGTCAAGATGAAATAACAGGAAATGGATTTAACCTCGAGTCTAGGACAACTAAAAAACAGACAAAACATTCAACAGTGGTTTTTAAGACACTCAGTATCAGGCAACAGAGGACAGTGATCCCTGATGAGAAATAGGAATTGACCCCTTCCTTGAGAGAATTTCCAGGTGTTGGTATAAGAAGTGAACCCAGGCAGAGCCTGGGGACTCCTTGAGTTGAGGAGAAGAAACTGAGAATCTCGAGGAGAATAACATAGCAAGAGTTCTTAGGCTAGGCTTCCAAAGAGGAGAGAATTGCCCTCAGAGAGAAACGTGGAGTCTATAGAGGGTTTTCCTCAAATATTTCCAGGAATACTGATCAGATGTGAGAAAATAACCTGAGGCCAGGAAAAAGAATACCTCAAAAGAATTAATGCCCAGTGCACAGTGCTATTAATGCAGGAGTTTATTGTTAAGGTTTTCAAGGTGGTGGTCGAGAAAAAAATGTACTCAAACTTCCACTTGTGAATAATATCTCTTTATTAGGGTTTCATGGGTTCACCATTTTTTTTTTTTTTTTTTTTGAGAAGGAAAGAGTAGGTTTATTTCTTTGCCAGGCAAAGGAGGAACACAGTAGGCTAATGCCTTAAGAACTATCAGTTCAGTTCAGTCGCTCAGTCATGTGTGACTCTTTGCGACCCCATGCACTGCAGCATACCAGGCTTCCCTGTCCACCACCAGTTCCTGGAGCTTATTCAGACTCATGCCATTGAGTTGGTGATGCCATCTAACCATCTCATCTTCTGTCAAACTGTGCCCCCCTTTAAATTTTTTTGTACTTTTAAAAATTTTTATTGGAGGATAGTCAATTTACAATGTTGTCATGGATTTGCTCTTTAAAGCATAAAAGTGGGAATTGGGGTACAGGCAAGGGGAAGAAGTGGGGTTGCTCAAGTGGTCACTTATCTAGGTTACTGAGGGCTTTCTGAAAGAAACTGCATTGGTGGTGGTACCCTAATTCCTTATTTGCCAGTAGCTGTGTTATACAACTGATAACATGCTTGTTTAAGTTATCTTTTGAAATGGAAGCCTGAACAGTCAAAAGCCTAATGTCAGGCACTTATGCTACCATTTTGTGTTGGGTACAAGCATGATGTCATTTCAGAGAGTTAAGAATGAGTTAAAGGATGGGAATGAATGCTGAGTAGCATAAGGGTGGGTGTGGGGACTATGCTAATTCTGTGCATGTTCATGCTTTGCCCTGGTTGAGTGGGATTGCCTCCTGGAGCCCACGTTTTCCAAACTCTCTTGTCAGCTTTTGGTCGGTTTCAGCACTACTAAGAGTCTGGAGAAAAAAAGAAAGGAAGAAGCCAAGGAATTTCTTCCTCTCTGCTCTGGGCATCATCTCTGGCAGGGGCTGTGTCTCCTGCCTAGATTATCTATGGCACATACAGACTTTTATGTAGGTGAAAGATTGTGTGGGTGCTAAGCCTTTGAAATGTGTCTCTGGATCACTTGTTTGCTATAGCTCCAGGAAAAGGATTAGAAGACTATTAATGGTGCAGTCTATTTAAGGGGGCTTTCTCTAAGATGACTTTTCCTCATTTGGTTATTTTTAAAGAGGGAAAGAAGTATGTTCTCCCTTTCCTCCATTAATGCTCTTTGATGAATAGTGCAAACTGTCACCTGGTATTTATTTTTATAAGCCCGTAATTGCAGCTAATCAAGCATTTACTTTGGATTTACAGGCTCTTGCTGCAGGTACATTTTTAGCCATCCTCACTAAAGAAACGTAATTGCCATAGACCATAGAAATGAACATGAGAAAAAGTAAGAGATGAGTATCATCACTTATTACTTAAGCATACCTTCTTTTTTTCCTAGCCACATAGAGATCAGAAAGAGAAAATAGCATCTTAAATAGAATTTATGAAATAGAGAAGCTGTTGGTAAAGAGCCTTGATAAAAACACCATGGTATTTTTATGTAAAGAAACTGTATCCAGTACACTGATTTTACTCAAAAATAGAATTATATAGTACTTAATTGGTAAATTTCAAAACCCAAATCAAATATTATTTTCTTTTCCAAAATGTTTTTATTTCTATTTTAAAGATAAAAATGTTTCCTTGTCTAGATCAGTCTGATCTACTTTGCCATTTAGGATATTGGTAGAACATTCAAAAATTTTTAGACTTAATTGACTCTTAGTGACCATCTAGTGCAGCCCTCTGCATTTAACAGGAAATTGAGACCAAATGACTTGGTTAAGTGAGTAAGTGGCAAACCAGAACCACAAACCACCCTCTTGACTCTATTTTCACTGCTTCCTATAAATGTTAGTGATTCTTAAATGAACAGTAATTTTTCTTCAAACTACGGGTACCCTTCCTGAGCATTTCTACCCTTGTGATTCTCTTCCGTTCCCTCCCCTAGTTGAAAACCAGCATTTTATTATCTTCCACTTCTCAAATCAAAATATAAAATCTCAACTTAACTGTGATGGTGGTCTCTGATGTGTAAGATTAAACTATCTCTTATAAACAAATCAATGCCAGTTTTCTAGATTACATTCTTTTTTCCAACAGAAAAATGGATATGAAAGATATGGAAATAACTACAAGACCTTTTAGAACTAACACCCAAAAAAGATGTCCTTTTCATTATAGGGGACTGGAATGCAAAAGTAGGAAGTCAAGAAACACCTGGAGTAACAGGCAAATTTGGCCTTGGAACACGGAATGAAGCAGGGCAAAGACTAACAGAGTTTTGCCAAGAAAATGCACTGGTCATAGCAAATACCCTCTTCCAACAACACAAGAGAAGACTCTATACATGGACATCACCAGATGGTCAACACCGAAATCAGATCGATTATATTCTTTGCAGCCAAAGATGGAGAAGCTCTATACAATCAGCAAAAACAAGACCAGGAGCTGGCTGTGGCTCGGACCATGAACTCCTTATTGCCAAATTCAGACTGAAATTGAAGAAAGTAGGGAAAACTACTAGACCATTCAGGTATGACCTAAATCAAATCCCTTATGATTATACAGTGGAAGTGAGAAATAGATTTAAGGGCCTAGATCTGATAGATAGAGTGCCTGATGAACTATGGAATGAGGTTCGTGACATTGTACAGGAGACAGGGATCAAGACCATCCGCATGGAAAAGAAATGCAAAAAAGCAAAATGGCTGTCTGGGGAGGCCTTACAAATAGCTGTGAAAAGAAGAGAAGTGAAAAGCAAAGGAGAAAAGGAAAGATATAAACATCTAAATGCAGAGTTCCAAAGAATAGCAAGAAGAGATAAGAAAGCCTTCTTCAGTGATCAATGCAAAGAAATAGAGGAAAACAACAGAATGGGAAAGACTAGGGATCTCTTCAAGAAAATCAGAGATACCAAAGGAACATTTCATGCAAAGATGGGCACGATAAAGGACAGAGATGGTGTGGACCTAACAGAAGCAGAAGATATTAAGACGAGGTGGCAGGAATACACAGAAGAACTGTACAAAAAAGAGTTTCAAGACCCAGATAATCATGATGATGTGATCACTGACCTAGAGCCAGACATCTTGGAATGTGAAGTCAAATGGGCCTTAGAAAGCATCACTACGAACAAAGCTAGTGGAGGTGATGGAATTCCAGTGGAGCTATTCCAAGTCCTGAAAGATGATGCTGTGAAAGTGCTGCACTCAATATGCCAGCAAATTTGGAAAACTCAGCAGTGGCCACAAGATTGGAAAAGGTCAGTTTTCATCCCAATCCCAAAGAAAGGCAATGCCAAAGAATGCTCAAACTACCACACAATTGCACTCATCTCACACGCTAGTAAAGTAATGCTCAAAATTCTCCAAGCCAGGCTTCAGCAATATGTGAACCGTGAACTTCCTGATGTTCAAGCTGGTTTTAGAAAAGGCAGAGGAACCAGAGATCAAATTGCCAACGTCTGCTGGATCATGGAAAAAGCAAGAGAGTTCCAGAAAAACATCTATTTCTGCTTTATTGACTATGCCAAAGCCTTTGACTGTGTAGATCACAATAAACTATGGAAAATTCTGAAAGAGATGGGAATACCAGACCACCTGATCTGCCTCTTAAGAAATCTGTATGCAGGTCAGGAAGCAACAGTTAGAACTGGTCATGGAACAACAGACTGGTTCCAAATAGGAAAAGGAGTACGTCAAGGCTGCATATTGTCACCATGTTTATTTAACTTATATGCAGAGTACATCATGAGAAATGCTGGACTGGAAGAAACACAAGTTGGAATCAAGATTGCTGGGAGAAATATCAATAACCTC